>OZ001250.1:4889879-7289879 GCA_963924025.1 Ischnus inquisitorius | reverse complement strand
CAGTTCGGAAAATCGAAAGAAACATTTCAATCGCAAAATTATAATTCGGAAAATTATTTTAAACTATTCTTACATTAATTAAGGCGACGGTAAAAATTTCATTAAGCTTCGTATCTTTTTCTTATCGAATATTATCAAATGTCGAATATTAAATTGATGGTTTTATTGTTTTCTGATGTTATACATATTTATACTTCTGCGATGCCAGTTTTCTTTAATCGTAACCTCAATCGGATAATTGAAATACTACAATTCGGAAAATATTTTTTTTACCTTTAATTAAACTGAATTGTAATAACTATCGAATATCGCTGACATCAGAGTCGAATTGATTTAATATTAAATTCGAGTATGGGTATATTCTTTAATTTTTACTTGACGACGTTCGGATCGTTCCTTGATAAAACGGGCATCCGAAATGCAGTAATCAATCCAATGAGAGTAATTAATTTATTAAAATTATCAATACAAAAAATTATTGAAATAAGTTAAATTCATTATTCGTACAGGATTGCCACCGGTATTGGCACATACGCCCAGGGTCAACTGCGTTTCGGGACTCCGTTTTACATGACGACGCTTTAAAGTTCATATTCGTCTGCGAATTTTTGAAATGTGGTTCATTCTATATTTGTACGTGATTAATTATTACACGCTTCGTCGCCATTCCAAGCTTATAAGTTGATATTTCGATGGCGAAGCGATGAGCAAAAATTTGGTATAGCTCTGTTGCATAATTAATTTTTCGAATTCCGGAACAAACGAGTTATGTCGCGCGCACGTTCTCGCGAAAGGGGAGGAGGTGGTCTGTTTTATTCTCGAATTACCATCGTTCGAATCAACCATTCGCGCGCGAACGGTGGAAAAACCGAATTTTGCATGCAGAGTAGCGCGCCGCCTCGCTCCCACCGTGTCTCCTCGCTCTCTCCATACGTCGGTGCTTGTCGTGTCCGAGATTAATTAGATTAACGTCACTAACTGTACGCGAACTCTGCCGTTTCTCTATCCACGAGGGATAAGCCTCGCGTATCCCTCGACGCCTTTAATTTTATCGTACTTCATCAACGTCCCGTCTCGTATTCTTATTACGAAATTCGAAAAAAAAAAGTAACCCGCGATATATAAAGCAACGTGGAAATTCTATACGCAACATATATATCGCGCAGTCTCGCAGCCCGACGAGAGTATATTCCTCTATGAAATGCCGAAAAATTGAAGAGGCGTCGAGGATACAAATATACATTATTTTTTTTATTTTTCGCAAAACTGCTCGACGAATGTAATTTCTTCCATCCGTTGGTGGCCTCGCAGATTACCCCGCTGCCGGTCCGCATTCCCTTCGTCACGAAATCGTGAGAGCATTATTCCCGGCGTTTTCCGACCGAGGTATACCATTTATAGCGGAGAAGAGGTACGAATAAATTGGAACGAACAGAGCTGACTGACCAACGAGCCAAGCAAAATCGCCGGTCCGAATTCGAGCTTCGATTCTATCTGAACGAATCGAAAAAAAAGAAAAAAAAATACTCCGTAGCAAAATGGTGTGGCCGGTGCATGACAGTAGGTGCATCCGTGGTACCGAGAAAAAAGGATTAAATAGAAAAAAAAAAGATGAACACACAGATATACAAAACGAGGGAACGAAATCGCCAATGGGTACGTGATCGAGAGACCGCACATTTTTTTTGTTTAACGCAGCGTATTCGAAAAACCACAACGCCGGAAAAGCAGACTATAGGCCTGTGCAAGTATTTTTGTCCTGCCGTGCGGCAAAGTTATTAGTCGAAGCTAATTTGCGAGACAGAATCCTCTGTGGAGACAAAGTCCTTTGAAGTAAAACGTGACGACAATAAAATTGGAGAAGCACAGAGAATGCAGAAGTGCAACTCGGCGGGGGGAGGATGCATAAATCTTCTTATAAAGAGATTCAAGTGGTAAAATTCGTTTTACGTAAAATTACAGAAGAGCGCTTGGGCGGCATCTAACGCTTTCCACTCTCGCGGTGGAGCATAAATATTCATGCTGGTCGATTAAGCGTCGCGGTATACTTATTACGGTAATGCGCATAAAACGAAACTGCAACGATAGTAAAGAGCGCGAGTCCGAATAACGATAAAGGATGAATAGAGAAACGGAGCCCGACATTCTTGAATGGAAGATGAGAAAAAATTGGGGAGGAATCGTTCGTGAAAACGTCTACGGCGGACGAGGCGTAAAAGAATCGGTGACAATTCTTCGAACGAGAAACTCGAGCGGAGTTTAACGGGGAATGGAAGGTAGAGAATGTAACGAAATTTTCCGAGGTAGACACAGGGGGCAGAGCGGTGCATGGGGAAAATTAACGCCCGGCCTCGCGGAAAATTTGCGCCGTGTTCCGCGCTTGTGTCGCCGCTCTCGCGCTCTCGACGACTGATTAGCATGAATCCGTATACCCCGGTTACCGGCATTGCGAGGCAGCATCGCGACTGGTCCGCGTCCCTTTTTCCTCTCTTGCGTCCCCTCCCGCCGTTGTCGCTGCTTCCCGTCGTCCCTTTCCCTCCCCGTTCGCAGGAAAATTAGCCATTTGGAAAATGAATGCCCTTCGCGTAGTGAATTTACGTCCCAACGGACCAAAATTCGCCGCGGTTGCTTCTGCACATGCGAGCAACGCACGCGCTGCTTCAGTTACAACGCTCTCTTTGCCTTTACCGTGAATGAAACATCCGTTGTGTATATTTCTTTTTTGCAGATATTCCACGCGTCAGTAGTGCGTCAGGCAAAATTCACGAGGGCCTCAGGGATGTATCGAAAGGTTCGGAGAGTCAGAACAAAAGTCTGACTGAAAAAAGCACAGTCCGACGAATTTATCGCGCCACGAATAACTCCGAAGTCTATTTTATCATCCCGGTGTCCCAGTTACAATGTTAGGCAGGCCGCCATTTATTCTGCGCAGATTAATTCTTCGACTCGGCCCGAAAGCTAACGTTTTCACATACGAATAATACTTTATTTTTTTATATCGACGAGCGTATTTTTTTCCGTAGTCGGACGATAGTTTTAGCAAAGGAGCGTTTAGTGTACACAGACGGCGTGAGAGTTGTGCCGTAACGAACCGTGGGAAGCCCTTACTCTCGAGCAGCCTCCTCTCGGACGGTATTACTCACTTAGCAATAAATACAGCGCGCAGCCCGTTTGCCGCGAACCAACGACCTTCTTTATTCTTAACCGGTCAAAGGAGCATTTAATTAATCTCCGAGTTACTTCCGGAGTTTACTGCGATAATAAACTGGGAGACAAAAAGTTGTGACACGGGCGAGGATGCGCTGAGAGAATGTCAACGCGAGAGAGACGAAACGAGAAACAAATTGCAAAGAATAATTGGATTTTTCTTATTTTATGAAAAAAAAAATACAATTTACCGCGGACGAATTAAATGTTCGGAAAACAGCGAAAAAGAAAAGTTCGATGTAATCGAAATATCACGAAAACGACGAGAATCGCGTGTTTTCATTTAATTTTTCTCATTCTGCCAAACAATTTCATAGCGATTCTTTCAATTTCGCTCCACTCTGAGCTCGCTTGTTCTTCGCACAACATTCGTCTTGTCTGTCGGGGAAAGCTCGACGAATCAAGTGGAACGAAAGAACCTTGCCGAACGGACACGGACAAGAGCCCCGTAGACACTGTCAACTTCTTTCTCTCACGGCAGGCGCTATATATACACCAAAAGGATATCCGGATTTCTCTCAATCCTTCTCTACGCTCGAGCACCTCGACTAATTCCTATGATTTTCTCGTTTCGAGAGATGAATGGTGCTCGTTTAGGAACAAGTGCCGAGCCATTCTGGTGTATGGCACCGTGGAGACCGTGCACCGGCACTCTCGTTGGGTTTTCCTTTTCGCTCTGTCGTTATTCGACGCCTTCCGTAGAAAAAAGCGAAAAAGAACGCGAATGGGTGCCATCGAGCTTGTCGTCGGATTCAAGCCAAAATCCAGGCGACGAACAAAAAAAGAACAGTGCCTTTTCGCCGGAATTCGGTTAATGAACTTTGGTCCGAAAAGTCATCGCTGCGGATGTTTACCAAAATCTAGAACCGACTTTCGTTCGATCCTGTTGAATGATAAAAAAATTATCGATACCTATTCTTATGTCTTACATCGGAAGAATATTTGTCGATAATCAATTTTTAATAATATTGTTGAGACACGCAATTCTCTATATATCTATCGTTTCGAGATGTCATCTCGACTCTCACATTTCGTGACAAACTTCTGATGACTCGAGTTAATGGGGAGAGACTGACGAGTATGAGGCACAGTAGAGACGGAAGTTTGATACGACGTGCCACTTTGCCGTTGTCGAATTTCCTCCGGCAATCGGACGAGAAATTCGGCGACCGGGTTTGGCGGCACGGGGGAGGTTTGCGCCGAAAGCCTCCCCGCGTGATCGAACGAACCGACGACGACGAGCGAACGGGCCCGCACACGTGCGCGTGCATCGTCGAATAAGGAATGGGGAAGCGCACACTTGTGCCCATCCACGGCGCGTTCGAGCCGCTGTGCCCGCCGGTTGAAGACTGTACGTGTGCCCGTGCGATCGTGACTCGGTACGAGACGGGATTCTGGTTCGCGCACGTAACGCAAACAACAGGCCGAATACGATGCAAGGAGCGGAGAGAGTCTAACGTACTCTTATTCGGTAAATGAACTAACTTTCCCTCTAGAGCCGATACACGACGAATATTCGATAACTTTCCCGGGAAACTCAAATAGCCATTCGTATCCGCTCATCACTCGTTCGATCTTGTGAAGTAAAAAAACAAAAAATAAAGAAAGAAAAAGAATAAACAAAATTGTAACAAAGCAGTTTGAATTTCGAGGGAACAATGAATCACGAAATTGCCGAGATTCTCCGGCCTTGTGGAAGATAAAATTGCGAGATATGCGCTCGCGGTTTTTCGATGCTCATGTGCTACATATCAGTATTGTTATTTCGTTATAACGATATATATATATAATGTATGGGGAAGCGGTGAGAATGGTACAGCGTTTTACCACCGATGTAGCATAAAACGAGAGCCTCCGGTACATTAACGCACGGTGGAAGGAAGGGATTTAACGAAATTGTTTATGTCGGAGAGGAGGCTTAAAACAATGACGATAATAATTAGTTTTTCCGTTGCGCTGACCGCATTCCCGGCGTGCTCCCAGCCACGGCAATAATTGGAGTCCGAGAGAGAGAGAGACCAAACTCAAACTGCAGCTCACGGGAACAACGGGACGAGGTGGGAGTCGGGGGTTGGATAACACCGCAGAAAATGAGGCGGAGTATGTGCGGTCTACGCAGGAGTTTATAAAACGGTAAAAACGGCCAGTAACAATCACTTGGCTAGCACATAGTATCAAAGAGCAAACCACAAAAATTTCGTACAAAATCATTCAATTAACACAAAAGTAGTTCCATATATGTTGTGTGAGATATTTTCATCTACACGCCTGGAAAAAAATTGTGTGTTTTCAAAAAATTATGTTAGCATTTATTAGAAAAGAATTTTTATTAATTAATATATCAATCAAGAAAATAACAATAAATCTCAGTAATGTTAATAAAATTAATAATTTTACATACTGAGCCGATTTTCATGCTCAGTAGCCCGGAGAAGTCATAGAATGTGTTAAAAATGCTCGTCCTTTATGAGATATCTCGCTTCTATATGCATAGAAGCAGAAAGACACGAAGTTTTATGTTTGGCGTCGCAAAAAATACGAACCCAACCCAGACGCGACCCTCGTGATTCTGTCGTCTACTTTCTGAGGTGTCGTCTACTTTCTTTCGTCCAAAATTGGCTTAAGCAAGGCGGTTGAAAAGTTATGGTGCCTGGAAGCCGCGGAGGAGTTTCGAAAAATGGATGTTAACGAATTTTTCGATGATTAATGCACTATTTTTACTCAATATAGTTTTGGTATTAGAAACGTTTTTCCGTCGAAAGTTTTGTTTTTTTTGTAATCATTTTTTAAATTATTTAAATTCAATTATGAATGCCGATAAAAATGCGAAAAATCCACGTCAGTTACTTTAAACCCAAGGTATTTTTTTTCCTGACATTAAAGATGACAGATTTTTTTCTTTTTGGTGCATCGAAAATATCGAGAAATTGTGGGTCGTACGGAGTTTCATAGAGAGAAATATAAATGTCGCAGTATGTAACTCGATGATTCTCTCTTTCTGTAATCGATATTCGCCTCTTTCCAAAAATGATTTTTTTTTTTCAAATTATTAACTAGACTTTATTATTGATTTGATTAAAAACGAATGAAAGCTCACGACGTAATTTAAAGCTTTTCAATTATCCACCACCGATATTCTGCAAGTTTTTCAGAACTCAAAATTAAGTCAGAATATCGTAAATCTGCGGAAATTATTTAGAGATCAATAAGCATCACATAGCGAGGACCGATTAATCAGTTCCTGCCGAAGACACCGCGGATACTCAATAATGCAGACAGATATTATTAGTCCGAACCGTTCGTCGCCATGAATATTGAACAAGCATTAAGATGACGGTTTGTCACTTCGTAGGAAAATTACTCGAGACGTAAATGGGTCACAGGAAGTGAGAGAGCAGTGAAGCAACCTCGAATAGAAACAAGCTGCACCCTTTGGGAAACAAGATGGGAGGCGAGAGCGTAATCTCCGCGAAAGATTTAGCTGTCGCGTGGAATTCGCGTTTACGCCCAGCGCGCGAGAAACTTTTCGCGGTAGAGCGAGAGGTAACCCAACATCCCACCCCTCTTGGATCCCGACATCTCTCGTGTACGCTCAGAGAGCCTTTTCTCGGATATCCTTTTTTTATCGCCCCACGCCGCTCGCCTGTTTCAACCTCTCGGGCACATCCCCCCAAGGAAATTATAAATTGGACAGCTGTTTCGGATTTTTATTTTTCATCACGTCTAACGAGTCACCGGAACGGTGTAATAGATCTTCTTTTTTGGTTCCTGGATTTGTTACAACAACAATACAGGAAAAAGAACTATAATGCTTTGCAATGCACTTTGCAGGCAAATCGGGATATCAAAAAGATATGACGAAGAGAGGGAAAAAAAAACATGCACAGTAGAAATAAGATGGGAGGCGTTGATTCAGAAGGTGGTACCGGTGCGAAACTTGTTCAATATTTCCGAATTTTCAGTTCTATCAGAACGGCTATCTTGCGAGTTCGGACGAGCGAGGGAGGGAGCTTGCGGATAAAATAAAAAGGAGCGAGGTTCTCGTTTCCAGTGAAAAGGAAGCCATATCCCGGCCTCTCGTGGCTTTTATTTCTTTCCGATATTTATTCGAAGCGTTTATTCCGCGAGAGAGCACAAGGTCTCCCGGCTACCGGCTGTAAAGTATCGTTGGCACAGACGCACGAAGTCGAACTAGCATATACGATATATCCCAATGGATTCCCGATGAATAATGGTCAAAGTACAAACACACTTGTCGTTTCAGTCAACGGAAATATAACTCGGCGTGCCGGGACTCTAAAGAACCTACGTCCGGACTATACACGGCTTTTACGATGCACGAAGCAGGTTAATTCTGCCTTTTTATATGATACTCTATTTTTCATTTTCTTTGTACATAACACGCCGGGTCGGATGCGTCTGCAGGGAAACACTTTTTGTAAATTACAATACGCAAAGTTTTCGTTCACGCTACAAGAGAGGCAATGCCGTTAAAGTTCGCGATGCCAGAAACTATCGTCTGGCTCAATTTTCCGTCGAGATTCGAAACAATACGTTCGCTGTGCGTTTTATGTACGAATTGCCGGGAAGCTTGAACGCGGTAAGTGAGTGCTCAGAGCACACAGCCGTTCGAGAGCAATTAAATCCGCGCTGCTTCGTACCTTTCGCACGGGAACTAAACGTTGTTCCCGATTTTAATTGAGATCGATCGAGGACTGTATTTTCTCGCACGTTTTTGGCTTTTTCTTTGCTTTTCTTTTTTTTTCATCCCTGCCGTTCATGTTTCGAGTACAAGGACGTGTTTCATTTACTTTTTCGCTCTTCTCCGCAATAGGATAACCCCCTTTATAACGCTGACGAACCGAATCGCGGTATATGTATATACCGCGATTTTTTTCGACTGTTGCATTTTTATTTTCGACAATCGAAGCGAAACGAAAGAGTTCGTTATATCGGCGCATACTTGCGAATGTCACGCCTAGATTTAACGAGGTAACCGGATAGATTCACATCGTACTTAGTCATTCTGCATTGTATCGATTTCATTGCGGATTTTAGTTAACAAAAGAGACGCATGAAAAGCTGCGCTAATGCACGAATTATCCTCGAACTCCGATCGAATCCTATTCAAGAGTATATTTGATACAGCCATTTTGTACATGAACTGCATTGAATCGATATTGCTATTTTTTCGTGCTGGGTACGCTGATATTACGGCATCCTTGCAGGGTACCACTGGACCACTTGTTTTTAAAGAGAGTCGACCTAACCGGCTCGCCATGTGTCACGTTCCACGATAAAATCCAAATGCCCTACTCGTCGGAGGGTTAAAAAGCTGATTTTTACGTTAATCTCGAAAACGCTTGCGAATTGCTTCTGCAGATAATGTCGTAAACGTTGATGATCCCGACAGCGACGAGATATATAAAGTTTGGAGAAGGTTCCTTTTTATCATTCTCCCGACGCGAAGTTCTTATATTCGTTATTGCGAGGCGGTCAAATTTTTTCTGACAGGAGAAAAAAGTATTAAGAAAAATCGAGTTTGAGGCATTCGCGGTTACGTTCATCAATCAAAATATTTCGTGCATCGCGAGGAAATTTCGTGCAACGCGGGGAAATGCATTCGATATGTTAGAAGTGGAAAACCCGCTGAGCTTGAGAGAATGCGGGTCTTACGGGAAAACTGGAGAGCGAATATACCTCATCGTTTGGTGGGTGGGCTCATGCTTTCGCCTTCCTTCATCCTCTCTCGTCCCAACTCTACATTCGGAAAATCTACGAGGCGGAAAATCTGATTTGCGAAGGAACAACCAAAACGACTGCTACACGGGGTACGTACCGGAGGAGCAAGCCTATACGTTCCGCTGGAATAAATAGCAAGTATTCACCAGCGTATTTTCGTTCGAGTTAGGTTTTTGTAAACCTAACGGCTCTGACGAAAGCACATTTCGTGATCAAATTTTTGCCTTGATTGAGACGTGACGTAATATTTAAAAAAAACTTATAATGCAAATAACTTGATCAAATTTGAACCCTGGTATCGTTTCTGTTGTTGCAGTTCGAAATTAGACTCTGCCAGATGAAAATATCTTCTAAAGAAACATTCTTCGGTTATTTCGACCCAACAAGTGCGCTCTTTCTCTTTCAAAACAATTGTAATAATTAATTCTAATTACATTATCAAGAATTGATTCCATCAAATTTAATCAAAAATCTCATTTATGCAAATGATTTTAGCATCACATTGAACACGAAATATTTCGCTTGAAATAATTTCGTCATTAACAGCTGCACGCCACAGGTCGATCCGTGACAGTCGGTTGTTAAGCACTCGCGAAACCTGTACGTGTATCGTCCCAATGTCGGCGTTCGTTGTGTCGAGCGCGAATCGCTTGCTAAAAGTCGGAACTTTGGAATTCAATATCTGCGTTGAAACATATTTTAATATATCGATCCACGAGTTTTCTGACTACGGCTTGTGATCTTGACAAATGTCTGTGTAGAAAAGTCACTGAAGAACCAGCCGTTACTCGACCAGAAATTATATATATTGTATGTTATTTTTGTATTATAGCAGAAAATTTTCATATTTCATACATCTCTGAATGCACCTTATTCTCGTCGGGGTAAAACGTTGCTCTTTTGATGAAATACGGATTGAAAAGAACCGAATGAAAGGTATTACAAAAAAGTATCTCTCGACGGTGTATCGACTGTTTGTATCAAGTGGCCGCTTTTCTCCATTACTTTGACTGTTCCACTAAAAATCATACCGTTTCTCATGATGCGCAAATTTCCTTGCTTCAAAGTGCAGAAGCTTTTCTTATTTTGTTTCTCTTATTTTCCGTGGAAATCGTTTCTTTTTTTCCCCTCTACATCGGATTTTACATGGATACGCGCGGATATTCTAACTCTCGTATTTTCGTCCGAGTTCTCATCAACGGTTGCTCTCTTGATCCCTCGCTGCTTTTGCAAATCTATGCGAACGAGTCTAAGGAACGCGAGCAAACCCACAGGTTCAAATGTATTCGTGTACACGTCGATCCAAATGAAAGCGCAGCAAGAGCCCGTTGAATAGAACAACCTCCTCACACTGGCTCCGATTGGTTAGACCGTTTGTTTCTTCAAAGCTCGAAAAAGCAAGGTACGATCTCGTGCCGTCTGCGAATGCTACTTCGGAAAATTGGCGCCATTTATCGCGTGCATCGTATGCGTTACCGATCCTCCGATTATTGGCCGCTGTTCGAATCGCGTGTACGTCGAACGTTAAAGAAGGAGAATACACTACTTCGATTATCACGCATGTAAGACTGCACGGGTTCATCGTGTGTGGATAAATTCTTCAATGATGTTCCGCATTGGATCTCGGATAACTGCGGCCGAGTTTTGCGCCCGAACATTCCTACTAATAACAATTGTTGATGACTAAAATAATTCACTTTCGGCTCAATGCGAATGAAGCTAGCAGCGAAACGCGGCTGCGCCAGGGACGAAACTGATGTGAAAGCCGATACGAAACATACGATTGCCTTGCGCTTGTTATTAAGTTATCTCGCGATCGATAGCAAAGAAGGATCTTCTTGAAATTTGGTACCATGTGAAGTATCGATCTTAATATTTGATAAAGGAAAAATTCGCGACGCGGGGTCCGGTTAATTTTTGATTAATTTTTTAAATCATTGAGATAGTCTCGCGGTCGGTATAAAGTCTTCTCGCGATCGAAGGCAAAGGAGGATCTTCTCGAAACTTGGCCACAAATAAAGTTTGCATCGTAGAAATCGATTGAAAAAATATCTGCGCCATGAAAAAAACAAAACGTAAAAAAATATCAAATAAAATGCAATTAAGCTCGAATTTACATTGAGTCAGAGTTCCATTTCATTCGGCTCTCGGGCCGTTGCGAACACTCGTGGATTTTCAATTAAACATCAACACTGAGCACGTACTTTTTTTGGTATATTCGGTACTATAATTCGGGAATTCGGCAATATCGGTATCATTTTGCGTCGAGTTATACCAGAGGGTCGGAGACACGAGAATATACTCCAGCGAACAAATTCCATCGTGCGGCGATAACGATAATAAACAACATACATTTTCCTAACGATGCGCGGACAAAAAACCGCGCCCCCGGTACAGTTTCAATGTAACGAGTCATTACAGAATGATGAGTAATATCAAAATAAAATTATATCCAACTTGCAGTGTTTTCACAAAAATGATAACGAATCATAGTGAAGCGCTTCGTATTTTGGTGTATTTTTCAGTACCGAGCAAGCCAAACCTGCAGGATTAAAGTTACGCGTAGCATTTTTGATTGTCGGTAACAATATTATTCTCATATTCTATAATAGTAATATATAGAATATACAGACATTATTGTTAAATATGCAAACCGACTTCGCGGTGAAAGTTAAGATAACAAATGGTAGAGAGTGAATTTCACGGTGATTCGGTTGTCGACGAGTGATGCACGAAACGAGAGCAAAGCAATTCGAAAGAGAAAGAGATGGCCTTCCGCAGTCGTTGGTCGGTTGAAACGCCGCATGACAGAAGTTGAAGGGGGAAACGAGAGGAAGCAGAGAAGCGAGAGTACACATATCGGGAACAGAAAGTAGTGAATCGGTGAAAGAGGAAAAGAGATATAGACCCCGACGGCAGCACGAATTCTATTGTGACCCGGTATAATGGTGCGCCCACACGGAAATGTAACGGTCGCTCGGGGAACGCGGGAAAATAATGGGGAACACGCTATCGGCGAAAATCCCTTGACGAGAGGTCTCGTACGCGCTCGATTCGCCGTCAGGAACTCGTCGACGAGCTTGCCCCGTTCGGACTATATTTCTCTCTCGATACCCTACCTCTCTGTACGCTCGTTATCTATTGCGCGAAACGTGACGTATTGTTTATCATTAAAGAAAAAAAATACCCTAAAGCTTCTACGATTACATACATCATGGAGCCTGCGAATGATTCAGCGTGGCTTATAAGGCGTTGCGAAAAACCAGAAGAATTCACATGCTATTGCGCGTCGAATGTAGGCTGTTCGATTTTTCCACGGTCGACGGTATTAACTATTTTTACTCCCGACTGGCCACCGGGCAAAGGACGGCGGTTATTTCACCGTGAGCATGTAATTTTGCGCGTTTTCTTGGTATTCGATGTTCTTTGAAACGGCGAAAAATCTCTTTGAAACCATTTCTTAGAACCGCGGTCTGTGTCTTTTCAAGGTTTCATTATAAATAAGGGCGAGTCGATAGGGATAAAACGATTTAAAAAAAATACGCTTGAATATCTCACATTTCATAACTGTATACGGCCATTATTTTTTTCATCTATCTTACGCCACAGAGCTATATAGCCGATGGAAATTAAACCGACGACGCAAAATATATATCACGGATAAAAATAATATACAACCGCTAAATTCTCTATATTTGTAATATATTTTTTGCGCATACTCTTATTCCAGAAACGTACGAACTCCTATGTAGTGTTTTGTATTAAGTACAAAAAGAGTACCACGACGTCAATGAGTAGATTATTATTATTATCGTTAATATCTATAAGAGATTTATTTTTATATAATCCGGCAGACAGCTCCGTATTTTATAAACACTCCAGTAATACGGCTAATTCTTTAATCTAATACATCTAATAAACTACGGGTTATACACGACAAAGCTGAGGTACGTTGGTCTCCGATGAATTCATCAAATATTCCGTTCGGAATTACTAACAGGTACTTCTCCTGGACAGATATATCAAGAGAATCGCGACTGCGTCTCAACTCCAAAATAAGCATGCTCGAGGGAGCACAACGACGAGAGGTTTGTCTCCTCGCATTTCAGTAATACTCGTGCGATTGCCTGCACAGCATACACGTGTATCAACGAATAATGCAAAAACGAGAGAATTCTTGGTGGGTTGATTCACTCAGGCGTAGACGGAAAATGGTTCGATCCGGTAATACGCTGATGTACGAATACTTATGCATAGTACGAGGCTCACGCGCGGCGAGCAACGTACGAAAATGTGGAGCGAATAGGGAAAAAGCTACAACTATTGATACAAGCTCCGGCGTATTTCGCATCAGTGGATTATCGGGCGAATTGGCGCGTGAGAGAAATTTCTCTCGCGGGAATCGAATGTAACGACGAAGATATTGCGAGCATTAGTTATTTTTTTTCTTCATACCGGAGATACTCTCGCATTGATGCAATTCGCTCTCGTCTCGCTGCGGGTCGAGCACAATACGAAGCCGACAGATCGATACAATATCAACGTAAGATATTGCGGCAAAAATAGTCGCGTCGATAATTCATGCATACAATTCGCGGATGTATTCGCACAGTCTATTGGCCCGTTATCATTTAGAAATTCAATGACTTCGTTATATTCTCTCGATTCAGTGAATGTTCGGGAAAATTTTTTTGCGAAATTTCATATATGTAATAGATACTTCGCTGGCCATCGTATCACGGAGGTGCGTTCGAGAAGCACGCAAGTTCCACGTCGCACCGGAGCAAACTTCGCGCGCGTGAAGTACGCATAAATTGGATCGTTTTCCGGAGCGAAACTCCGCAAGAAACTCGAATGGAAATCCATTTTGTGCTTCGCGAGTTTGTGGCGAATGCCTACCCAGGTGACAAAACACGGGGAACCCGTATAGCGAGAACTACAAACCCGTCGACACTCAGAATTGGAATCCCAGAATCGATCGCGAACGCACGTGTGTAAGCACGAGAGCGGGGTCGGGAAAGAGCGCCGCAGTTACGTCATTATAGTAATACCCAAAGGAAACTCGGCTCCCTTTGGTAACAAGAAGCTCGCGAAATCATCGTATTACTGTAGTTCTTCGAAAATAGTCAAGGGAACACGAGCTTTGTATGTAACGCGATTGTATTTCTTCGGTGTTGAATGTCGCAAGAAATTCCGCGAAAGAAATAAACGGGAGAGCGAACGAGTGGAACTTTGAGATTTTCATTCCTTCGACATTGGCATCGATTCGCCGTTCGCCGGTTGAAACGATCTATGACCCCGTCGGAACGGATGAAAGCTTTAAAAAAGTCACTTTTGAATTTCCTCGGTCAAAATTGTCCTTACCGGTTATTGGAATCCGATTACTCGTCGATGAGAATTCGACGCGAGAGCAGCGGCGGTCAAAGTCCGACGAAATGATCGATTTTTACAAAAGTTCGTGCTTGTAGCGGAAACTCTCCATACGCGGTTCGTCATCGTGTTCTGCGAAGCTGCGATTACGAATAAATTGAACCTGGAACATATTAGTGAACGAAACTTCAGTTATAAAAAGTGTCTTTGATCTATTGAGTTGCATGGAATGCTTTGCTCGGGCTTGAGAGACACGATATCAAAGGGTTATGCGCGCACTTCGACGAATAATAACTCGTTCACTTTCGGACGAAGCCGTGCACAGATTAGAATGGAACGAGAATGATCGAATGGTAATAACGATCGTAATTGCCATTCGGCGCGTCGATGGGATCGCTGCTCACGTTAAGAAGACGTCTGATCTATTGAGCGATAGTATTCGTTATTCGTAATTGCTCGTTGGGGTGCTTACTTTATTTTTTTTAATACGGATCCGCTTCAGGGATAGGCTGATTGGTATTCCTATTATTTGGCATGGTTGTAAGGAAAACTTTTTTTTTTGTCGAAAAGCCTCCAGAGTGTTTTCAGCAGATAGTTTCCGAGAGGTGGAGATCGGGTCGTGAAGAGTTGTGTGACTAGACTGCAAAAGTAATTTCGTCATGCTGCGGCCGCAAGAGTAACAAAGCGGCGAACGTGAGGCGAAAAGGGGGTGGGGCGCATTTCATTGCAATATGCAGCAGGGAAACTCTTCGTACATCAGATAGTCGCGAACTATTCCCTTCCTGCTTTTGTAACGTTACCCGCCCGGAGGACGGGATAGGCAATCGCCCTGGTAATATTCATGAGAAACTGGACCAAACCCGTCCCACTTGGACGCTGCTGAGTAATCGTCGAACAACGTCACAACGTGGCCTCTCTTGACGTTGCCAAAGAGATTACCATCAGAGACGCGGGCGGCGCACTTCGCGCAACGTCCGCAAGCTCTGCAGACAACCTTCCGCTTCGGCGAATGGGAAAACCCTTGTTTTCTCTCTCTCTCTCCCTCTCTTTGTCTATCGCAACATTTACGTCTTTATTTTTCCATCCAAAGTTCCGTTCGATCCTCACCCTTTGATTCACTCGGCGATCAATAACATTGGTGAATATGCATGAAACGAGAGCGTTTCAAGAGTGTGTACGTTTGGCTGATAGCGCGAACACGATTAAATTTGCTGCTTTGATCGTGAACTATGGGCCATCACTGAGATGAACTATCAAGAGAAATTTTGCTGTACAGAATGTAACGTCGCTCGAAGAATTCGCTTTAGCCAATTACCATGATTGAGGGGACCGGTGAAAGTTTCACTGAACTTCCAGTCGACATCAGGAATGCCATCTCGAAGATTCGCTCGTTGAATTAATCCTTGCTTCCTTTACTCCGAGCGGACCGCCAATCTCTTTTGTTACGGATAGTTCTCGCTTCGTTCTCGTGTTCGGTCGATGGCACAGTGACGACTGTGTCGGCTTTACCAGGAAAGCACTCATTTTCCCCTACTCGCGGGTTGAGAGAAGTAAACCCGCGGGATGTTGGAATATACAAACTACCATCCGGGTTCTACGCGGCGTGAGGCACAGTGTCGAGCCGTTCTACTCCAGTCGAGAGACTATCCGGACTCGAGAAACAGGAAGGAAAACCAGGAGAGAAGCAGCGGTTTGGCTTCGACTCCCAGGGCATCTCGGACTCGATGGAACAATCCACCGCGAGACAGAGACAGAGAGAGCGAACGAGTAAGGGAGAAGAGAAGGTCTCTCTGTACTCGCAGAACAGTTTGCCTTGGAACAGCGATCAAAGTTTCTCAAACCCCTCCAGGGAGGATTCGCGACGCGCTTCTTGTTGTCTCTGTGCCTTTTCCTCGTCTCGTCATGGATTTCGGGCTTCTATATTCATTTTCTCCAACTGTTTATTACTTATCCAAGTTGCTGAAATATCCCAAATTGTTTCTTAAATTCGGTTCTTTATCCCGCAATGTTCGTATTCGCATTTCCAGTTTTACTTCGACTCCTTTCTCGGTATTGTCAT
The DNA here is from genome assembly GCA_963924025.1 of Ischnus inquisitorius. Lineage (NCBI taxonomy): Eukaryota > Metazoa > Arthropoda > Insecta > Hymenoptera > Ichneumonidae > Ischnus > Ischnus inquisitorius. Next base: position 7,273,501 of record OZ001250.1, on the reverse strand, counting down.
TGAATTCTTTTGGTCCGAATGAGCGTTACTCGCAAAGGTTCTTTCTATTAACTATTTCAATATATTTCCGCGACTGCGGCTTCTGTCCAGCTACGGCTTCGGCTTCTGCATCCTTCTGTTCGACAAGCTGCTGCACCAGTTTTCTCTGTATCCGCATATCCGCATCACAAGTTTCCGGAAGTTTACCCACAGCTTGGCAAATGTCGGGCAGCTAGTACGAAGAGAGAGAAATATACAGAATCGAGCGTCCTCTCTGTTCTTGAATACGCTTGCGGACTAATCGACGAAACGTTGTACAGACATCATGAAAATTCGGGATAAGCGTGTCGTAGATATCAAGTTCGTCGTTTGTTATTAGTTGTTACACTGTTGTAGTAGTAACCCGTGGGTACCCAGTTTCGCAAGTTATATGACAGAAGTTCGTCAACTTCGTACAATCGAGGGACTTACATATATATTCATGAGCTATTCGATGAAGAGCCGCGATAGTCGGAGGACAATGAAAGATACCGTTGACTTCGACTATTGAAAAGGCAGGCGTGATCGACCCACCTTAAGATATAAGACGAGCAATACCCTTGCAACGTCGAAGTACAACAATTTCGCAGTAATATCCGTTGCAACTCACAAAAAAAGGAACGCACGCTCGTTCCGTTTAAGCATTCCCGAGCAAGCTCTATTTTCTTTTTTTTTTCGTCACTTCTATGATTTATCCTCAGTTCTTCGCGAGTGAGAAAAGACAAAACGTACGGCGGGTGCCGGGCGGAGGGGAAAGGAGGGAAGTTTTCTCCAGGCTTTTCTTGGCAGCGGCTTCGCCAACTTGGCGAAAATTGAATAGATAGCGAGAGAGCCTTTCCGCGCGGTCGGTGGAGAAGCTTTGGAACAGTTACCTCGAACGAAGCGACGCGGAGTTGTCGGTGCCAAGTTTTCACTGAGTGAAGAAGGGTTGGACAACGACGCGGCGAAAAGGGAGAAGAGGAGGGTGGCCAGGGGGCGAACGTGGAGAACGCGTTACGCGCGACGAGACGCAGATAGTCGCTCTTCTCGTTCCTTGCGAAACGCGCGAGACAACTTCATCGTGTCCCGTTCTCGTTTTCCTTCGTCGCGCTCAACGATTCCCCTCGGCACGGTCCGCGTTTAATAGGATAGATAAGTTCTCGACAATTCGGCACCGAAGTCTCGGAGAACCCTTTCGCTTGTCGTGCCAGCAATCGCAACTACTGCCGTCGCGCTGTTTCCCAAAGATGTATTATTAATTATATGATGAATGAACTTCGAAGAAACGCTAACGATGTTCGGATATCGATCTGACCAAGACAGTTGTTTGTAAGCTATGTCCATTTATAGAAGTATTTATCAATGAATTCGGCAATCCATACGTCGAGTCGACTATCCAAATTATGAACAAAAACGCCAGCAAATTTCGTCCCGAACTGAATGCCGTGATTCTGTATGGATTTTACAGCTCAAGCAAATTCTTCGATCCGATTGTCAATCGTTATTGTACATGGTCGTTCAGTTCGACGAGCACGAGTTTAACGACGTTTCAAGTTTTACTCAAGCGTTCCCTCCGGTTGATTCGATACTCGAACTAGAATGAAGCCAATTGTCCTGAAATTGGATGTCCACACGTACATAGGAAGCCCCAGGCATCGTCGTAATCATCGCTATAACGTAATCTCCAAATTAGTCAAAACATTGTTACAAAGTTGGAATTGATCGGAGACTTTGTTATCCGCGCGAATTATTTCGTTCGATTGATAGTACGGCTGCACGATATTCGTTTCTTCATCATTCCGTGGCGCCACTTACCGGACACCTGCGGCGTTTACAGCGGAGCTCGGTAAATTGGTTATCTACTTTTTCATATTTCGAATTTTTCTAATCATATTCAATTTTTTTGCTAAAAATTTACAGAAATTCCCGGGTTATTTTCGATACAGTAAAGGCCATTCAAAAATGGTACAAATAAATGAAATTATAAGATGATATATATTTTTTGAGATATTGATATGAAGTGAATAATCAAATCAGTGTACCTTACGGAACTATCTACTAGAAATAAGACGTGAAAAGTATTAAAAAATCGTAATCCCAGTGAGCAAAAAAAAAGTGAGACCGAGCGAAGAAATTTAGGAACATTTCAGGATTATTCCAGGACGAGATAAATTTAAAGGGTTTTCCAGAGCCACTGGACAATAATGGATTAATGTGATTATTCGATCAATGACTAAATCTTATTGGTGAGAAAAGCATGGAATCAATGGGAAGTAAGAAATAAAAACAGTAATATTCAGATTTCCTCAAAGTATTTACATGTATTTGCGAGGCTCGTTAACATTCATCTTTATTACATTCGACATAGTCGTGTGAGATAAATTACACGCAACCTGGGAAAGGTTCTACGCGATTTTTTCTCAATACAAATTCGATCTTGCGACTCATATCCTCGTCGTATATAGCCTTGCATTTCTCGTAATTGATTCGTCTCCTCGTCTGCGTCGGCTTCTCATAGAACCTGCATCTTCTGTACTGATCCAGTAAGCCCTCGCGACCGAGGAGTCTGTTCAACACACGACAAGCGCCCTCGACGTTCTTGTTTTGAACGATGACCGTTCTGGCAAAAAATTGCGCGTGACGCATCTGAGGAATAAAAGCATTGTACACAATAATACGATACGAGGTTCTGTATTGCTTCCTTTGGAGGTTAGGAATTGTATTTTTTATATGCATTGGAAACCGTCTCATAATTATGAAACTGAAAATTACACTTTTGGTGTATAAGAGTACCGAAAGATTACTTACCTTCGTGATTTATTTATTGTTGTCTATCGATATTTGTATCGCAACAAAAGCACCGGGCTCGTCGAATGTTCTACGTTTTCGGGTTCATACAAGACGAAGAAACATCACTTTCGACCGATAGAAAAGCAATCGATTTTATCGACCGCAGTTCAGCGGCGTGTCTGTAATTTTACTGCCGGTAAACTAAAATATTTTTTATCTCGATAAATGGCAGGGACGATGTCTTGAAAGACATACCATTTCTTTATGCGAAGCATTACCTTCCAAAAAAAAGGACGATTATTCCGAAAAAAAGTATAAAAAAATGTACAAGAAATTATCGAGTAATAAAAACGTGATTGCAATGAGGGTTTAAATCACTGTAGACCGAAGAGTTAAATTATTTTTTGACAAAAGCAACCAATCAATTCATACAAATTCCACGGGGTAAACCAACAGATGCGGGACACGCGCGTACCTTTAATTCCGACCGAAAAATCGCTACTGCGCGAACTGGAATCGAACTGGAATCATCGATTTGTATAGTCGAAACCTGTTTATTTCCTGTTTTAAAACAATTTCATCGTATTCTTCAAACCTGCGACCTTTTCGTGACTTGACATGTATAAAAACGATAATAAAAGTTACAAACTATCCGCTCGATATACAAACGAGAGTACTCGCATAAATCATTTTCCTATCGTTATCCGCTCACGCGAATCTTAATTCGGCTTAACCATTCTCTAATCATTTGCGCGTGATACTTTGCAGTAATAAAAGGCAAAAATAGCTATAAATACATATAATTTTTACAAGACACGGTCAACATCATGGAACGGATATTATGGAAGGAAGTCGGACATCGTAAGCTTCACAACCGTGGATTATGCGATTCCGGTTATGGGGGTTCCGAGCTTTTCCGCTATGAAAAAATACTGCGAATACTACGAGTTCTGCAAGCTCGGCGATCGATTCTCCGGGGACGAGCGCGGAGCGGTCGACGGTAAGCCGTTTGTCAAGCGCAAAGCTTAGCACGGATACCGCGGGGTAAAGATACGACTAGGGTTGCTCCCGAGCTTTCGATAACACCTTTCCCGATCCGTCGATAAAGTTTGTTTATTATTTCCCAAGCATGTCCGAATAATCGATAAATTTCCGAGTCCGGAATAAAGAAAAATTGACTCGTTACGAAATTCAGTAATATTCGAGTAAGTTTCAACGAAGAGTTCACAATTTCATCATGAAAAGAGTTAGCGAACGAGAGCTGTTGGGGTAATTGCGTATTAATCGCATTGCTTCAACGAGCTATTCGAATTTATAATTACCCGTAATCAATAATGAACACTCTGATAGTTACCGCGAGGTTTTCTCGAAAAGAAGATAATTTTCCAGCGGGTAAAGCAGACAGAAACAAAATAAAAGTCGTGCACGAGGGAGGAGGGGAGTTTTCCGTGCGGTCTCCGTTGGCGGCTGTTGAGCTTGCGCCGAAGCTTCGCAAAGGCGCGTCTCCTCTTCTCTAGGCTCGGCTCGTCCCGTCCGGAACGGCGAAGCAAAGCGTACTCGTCTCCGGGCTACCGTGGGAGAGAGTGTTTGACGCGGACGGAACCATCACAGACGTCGGGTCTGTGAAAACACACGTAAAACCGAGAAAGAGCGCAGAAGAGAGGGGTGCGAAAAAAAAAGAACGGTCGTGAGACAGCGGAAGGTGGCGGCTCTCCGCGACTCCGCATAGTCTCGCTGTGCAACCGGCGAGAGGCGCGAGAATGTAAGCACGAAATCGGCGAATAGACTTTTTCATAAAATAATTTTGAGAAATATCTTTTAAAAATCCCACCGAGAGTATCGAAAAATCTCCGGAGCTTCATGTTTTTTCTGTGTCTCAGTGATACATAGTCAACGTACGAAAGACGAGACTCGCGAGTGTAATAATTCCGTACAAGTTCCGGAAAATTCTCGATGGCTTGAAGATAAAGAAATACGCGATACGGGGAAAGCAGAAGAAGACGAAGAAGAGGGGACAAAAAGCAGCGGTCGAGTGGAGGAAGAGAGAAGAGGGGTGGGCTGCAGCTGCAGCAAATTTCTTATCGCCAACCCCGTGTGATTCACCAGCTTCGTCGGGTGAGGAATTGTTCACTACTCCTGTGTCTTTTCTCGTTATTGTTTATCAATGGTTTTTTTTTTTCAAATCATTCGTCAGGACGAGAATTTCATCATGTAGCCGGCGTGACTCGGTGGCGGTCGATCTTTATTCGCTGAGTCCGTACCGGATGCTTGTTCGAATAGGTGTTAGCATTTTTTTCATCTTTCTTCTATTCACGAATGCCGAAGCTCGAATTTTTATCGAAAATAATTTGTTCCCTCGATAAAAATGATTATCGTCGAAATGTTCGTAAATCGCATTTTTCCTCGAATAACTCGGGCAAATAGTGTCGTTCGTTCGTAAACATTATATTTTCCGAGTTGAAACCGAGTTAAAACTTGAGTGAAAGCTACTTTCAATACTTCCGATAAGTTGCTTACATTCTATGAGAACAAAAAGAATCTGCGCGTTTTATGAGTCACAGAAAAGACGGGTGCATATATAGGCAGACATATAGACATATATACAAATATATATAGAGATAAAGAGATGGTTTGGGTGAAAGCTCGCGGTCGATCCCCGCAAGCGCCCGAGACGCCGTTCCTTGGGCGAACGTAAACACTGGAACGGTCGATGACTGTGGGTGCCAGTCTCTGTGCGTTTTGTTCGCGAAGCATCGGCTCTTGCGTCTCGCAGCCAATCTTTCAGTCAAGCTTCTGTCCGTGTACCTTAATTTTTTTTTTCTCTCAACGCGAATACATTTTGCACTTCGATCGATTCGGGAGGTTCGGCAAATAGTCTCGGAGTAAAAAGGCTACGCCGGGTTGACTTTTCGAATCGAAAGATAACAGTGAATAAATATTGAGCACATACTTCGGAGTTGCCACTCAAGGGAACCCGTGGCGAATTGCACAAGAGTCCGGAGACTTCTCGAAAATTCATCGTTCGCACGGGCGATCCAACGGGCCACGGGATCGTGACCGAAAGGTCATGGGGTCGATTATCCGGTAGCGACGATAGCTCGGAAGGTTTATCCGGTAACGAACGACCGTTCCCTCTGTTAGCAAAGCTCAAAGGCGAGGCAGATTCTCCTTTGAGCTTCGGACATAATGTTAATTATTTCACGGCAGGAGAACTTACGAAGACAACTGGGCATATCGTATATATTTAGTTGAGCTTTTAATAAATTTAGGTAATAACGGTATTACACTGCGGCGGTTTTGCGACGAAGACGCTGATCTCTTTGTGAAAAGCGAGAGACAGCTTTCGAGTACAAGAAGCTTGCGTGCACTTCTACCGTGAAAGACGGAACTCTCATAAGTCAACGCGGTGCAAAGGGAGATGAGGATGAGGCTTTTGTTCTGTCTTGAGCCGGACGTTTCGCAATACAATGAGAAAATGCGGTATAGACATTGATTGAATGGAGTCGACGAGTTTCTTCCGCAAATGCATACCCTCAACACGGGCTCGTTCCCTTCCGAAATAAATAGCACACATCAGGATAAAGCAATTAATCTCGGCCCAGAGGGAATGGCGACGCAAACCCGCTTTCCACTCCTATGTATTATAATACGGAGAACAGGATTGAATTGCTTTCGTAGCATCATCAAACTTGATTTTACTCGGGTTTATTACATTTCCATCAAAGCACCGAGTTTACGCTGCACGCAAAGCGTATACGATGCGAAGGAAGAAAGAGCTTTTTCCCCTCCCCGATAGATACAGAGACAGCCGAGTGTTACGCACACATCTGTCGCAAAGGTTACGCACGCCAGCCGTTCCGATATCGCTCGACTCTCGTGGTGGCGCGTTTTTTTTTGTTTTCAGCTACGTCGCTGGTAGAATTCTGTGAGCCCGTAGCCGCACTTCGTACTATCCGTCCGCCGAAGGCTTTTAGTTCGAGTGTTATACGTACTCTCCGGACTCTCTCGATCCCGGCGTTGTTTGCGCAAGCCGCACGTACCATTCGACCTATTATCGTAACACCGCACGTCTCACCCGGCTGCATTCATACAGATCCGAAAGTTTTACGAGTCGGGACCGAAGTTTGACCGTTGCTTCGACGCAATTTTAACAAAAGAAAAATACGAGCTTCCGAATGCAATTTTAATCTCGCGAGCGAACACGCAACCACGATATGCCGTGTTGATTTTATGTTTGATATAGTCTGGAAACTTTCGCTTACTCAAGGAGCGTGTATCGTTACATTCCTAGCTAAATCCGAGACTCGGAGAGTATTTCGAAAACTTTCGCTTGGAAAAAAAATTGAAAAAATTAAAGCTGCTAAGATAATTAATTTCGCATAATAATAATGCCGGGAAGTTATCAACGAATAAGTCGAAAAAAGAAAATTCAACGAATTAGTTCATAACTGTACCTTTTCAGCGACAGTTAATTTGCGAAACTTACCGAATACTTGTGAATGTGTTAGAATTTATGCCAATTTTAAAAAAATCTCCCTTTTGACAAAAATCTTTAATCAATATATATATAATTCGATTGATTAGCCGCAAACTCCTTCAGTGTAATGCGCAGTGTTTCAGTCGATACTAAAATGTATAAAATGTTGACAATAAAACTTCGAGACTTAGGGTCGCGATTGAGCAATCGAAGGGTTTTCCAAAGATGAAAGAGGAAATTCGAAAAAAATGCATACGTATTAAAAAAAAATAGCAAAACAATTTTTGCTGCGACGATGCGTTAATCGATGTTTTTCAACTCATTTGTTGAAAAATTTCGACGTTATTATGCTGGAAAATCAAAGCCCTTGGAACGTTCTACGTGGTTGACATTTTTCAGATTTTCATTCCATTGGGAAATGTTCAAAATTCTTTTCGAATCCGATTTTTGGCTGGGCATCTACCGATACACTCTCTTCAAGGGTACGCGGTACAAACTCAGGTGGTAACAAAAACATTTTTTTCGGAATGGTTGCTCTGACTATCAAGTTCAAATTTGGTTTTTGTCGTGATTTGCTTTTTGCCGTGACGGCAAGCACTTCAGCGAAAATGGGGAAGAAGACTTGTTACCATTGATCCCGTTGCTCTGCCACATGCCCCTCGACACAAAAGTTTGGCTCCTTATAGTTAAGAGTTGCGTCGCGGCCACACCAAATGAAATTTTTCGCGACCTATCCGAGCCATTATAGTCTCGTACTTACGAAAGATTGACACGACGAAACTTCCATCTTCCGTGACATTCGTGAGGATAAGAAGGCGTAAAGTGTATCCTTTATTGCCGCCGCCGGAAATATTACGTAGCCGGATAAAAGGTCAATTGCTTGACCCAGTTCCGATTCACTGCAAGGGTTGCAATATCATCATTATATTCTTGTGAGGAAGAACAAACACACATAGGCAACGCGATAATATCCTAGCTGCATTGTCGGTATCAGCTCCGAAGGAGGGACAGGGACAGTGAAAAGGCTAACGAAAAATAAACCTTCACTTCGCGAGTGAGGGGAAGTCAAGAACCAAGCGAAGAACTATCGAGTAAGGAAAGCACCCGAAAGTGGAACGCGCTACGACCGCGACGTAGTTTTGTTTTTCCGCCCTCGTTCGCGGAACGTGTAACTGGGCAATGAGTTAAATCTCTTCGGCAAACGAGATGTCGCGGTCGCGTAGTATGCACTTCGCACAGGATATACAGTCGTGCACAAAGCGTTATTCCAAGTACCTTATTCGGGTCTTCGGTTATATTTGGCGCAGTTCTATCCAGAATTTCGTTCATGATGTCATCCGCAACGAGGGTACGAGAAATAAAAAAATATCGGGAAAGCAGCAAAACGCGCGACGCAATACCACGCGAGAAACAAATGGGTCGACTGCTCCGCAATATAATGATTTTTTGCTTTACACATTTTTTTTGCGTCTGCCCTTATTTTTGTTTTGAACTTTGTCCATTTATATACAGCTATATTCCAGTGATTGTTTTTACAATGCTCGATATTCTTTGCCGTCCGGGAAATTTTACTCCGTTTATTTATCCGGGGCTTCGGCGCGATGTTGTCAACCACAGGGCGGACACGAAAAATAAATGAAATTATAACGAGAGTCGCAAAACGCGTGACGTAATAAAGAGTAGAAATGATGTCAAGCGTCAGATAATAATTGGTTCCTCTTTCTTTATTTATCCTTTTTTTTCTTTTGTTCGTTTGATACCGAATTAGCTTTGGGGCTTTAGACGACAGAAAAACGTCGCAAAAGGGCGCAGCGTTCCATCTCCGCTTGCAAAACCTGTGGGATAATTACGTTTGAGAACGTGGCGCAGTAACCCACCCCGTCCAAATTCGGTCAAAGGTTCACGAACAGAAAAGTACTTCAGGCTCTAATTTTCGTAAGCCGGGAACGAGGCCATCTAAAGAATTATTGCGTCGTCGGGAAATCGTTCAAAATATATTTTGCGACTGAGCGAAACGGGAAATCGCGCATGTGACATCGAGGCGGGTTATTACGAATTTTTATTATTTTTATTATAAATTACTGTTGATATTAAATCTTAATCGCGAACTGAATTATCGCATGCTGTCTTGAATTATGTATACCGCGATTGTCTTCCAATGCCTGACCTTCATATGGGTTGAACGTTATTATTCAATGATGACTAACTCGATTTTCAATGTTTTCTCTTCGCTGACGAAAGATGATCGCAACGCACACCATTTCAATGCTAATTGTCCAGATGAAGAGCCAAAGAACTTCGCACACTTGAGCTTGCACGTCGCTTAATGTACTCAGAGCTTCGGTATTAGTTACGCAATCCCTCTCGGCTCCGTGTGTACACACATTTTACTTCAAGATACACCGAATGAGTTTCCGGGAGTTCGAAGAAAGTTTCGCGATGAGCGGTGTACGTTCAAATATTCCGGATTCTCGAAATATCTCTGCGGCCAAACTTCGACGAAAATATGACGTAGTTCAGTGAACGAGGACCATTAAGGAGGTTCTATCACTACCTTTTCGAGGATCTTCGAGCGCAGCCAAAAAATTCATTCATATTCAGAAAAATTTACGAAACAACTTTCCTTAAAAAAACAGACTTATGATCCGTTGAACAATTGTTTTTAACTAATATTTCAATCTCTTTTTAAACTCCTTATTACGCGACGTTAATGTTTGTAGCACCTTCCGTACCGCAGATTACTTCAGTTTTCTATTCAAATCGAAAGTTGTCGAAATTCTCTAACGATCGCATTTTTGGTTAAGAATGGAATGATACATCTTTAATATTAATATTCAATTCCGAAACAACTGTGTAAAGTGCCTCAAGGCGTAATAGTTGTTATGAAAAAAATGTTGTCCAACAATCCGTCATCTCTACGGAGGGCAGAGACCGGATGAGGCATCAAAAAATTGTGCAAGCTCATATCGGTCTAGCTGGCAGCCAGCTCGGGTACTTGATCATGCATTCATATACGTCAAACACTATTTATGCAGTCTATAATGCACACGCCGTAGCACCGTCTAACGGTACAGCACTTGGCACCCGGCCAGAGACTTAAAATAAACAAGAAAAAAAAATGATAAATAAAGCAAAATAAAAAAGGAAATACACCGAGCGCAATAACGTAGCTGCATTGTTGGTCCCGGTGGCGAAATGGGAATTCTCACGGATCATCGCACCTACCGAGGACCTCGCAGCCTCACAGTCGAGTTGATACGGAACGACTGTGACTCAGCGAATTTGTTCGAACGAACGATTCTCAATTGGGGCACTCGGACGATTAATCGACTCCTTATAGCCCTGCAAGAGAAGAGCCCCGCTCCGAAAAAACATAGTTACAACCAAAACCTAAACAGCGTAATTACTAGGGACTCGGAAGAGAAATAAACGATGCTGGCGCGGCAAAGACGGGTAGGTTGTGCGAATCTGTAATCCATCCGTTGACCGTAGTGGAGGATTAATGGAAGAAAATTGAGGCGGTACAGAGATGAGTTATGACTCTCATCGGCACGTAAACCTTGTAATTACGAGTCTCGCCTTCGTATCTACTTGGCGCGATTAATTTATGTTTATTCAATAACGAAGCCTTCAATTTCCTACAAAATGAGTAACTCCACGTGGACACCTCTTGCTATCGATCCGGTTTGCCGCTATCAAGACGAAAATTTATTCGACGATAAGTCGGATTCAAACGAACGTTATTTCTCGTGTATGCATCTTATCGATTAGTTTCGTCGCCACTCGAGCAATCTTGGGATTCGAATAATCGGGTCGAATACGATTGGTATTTTCATTTGTTCAACGAATGAGATCGAAAGGGTTGCAGCGCGCGAGAGAACGAGAACGCGAGGGGGCAAAGAAAAAAAGCTCCAAATAAAATCGAATTTTCGAAAGTACATGAAATCGCGATATTGGCCGTGAGAGCGAGCGACTCTGATCGATTCGTGCCGCAATGGCCGAAGAGCAACAGCAGACCAATGCAAACAAACAGTCCAATCGTCGGGGGACGAAACGAGTCGCGAGCGAGCGCACAGGGGCAGGGTTTATTATCCCGTGCTAAAAGCGGATTGTGCGGGCGGTCAGCGAGCACGGCAAACTTCAGCGTTCCGCGATGTAAGCAAAACCGAGGACGAAACCGCGACGATGTTCCAGTGAACGCGGACAAAACCAACACGCTGAGCTGCGTGTCTTGCAATTTGTTTTCTTTTTTTTTTTACGTTCTTCCCGACGGTAATCTTTTACGAGCCCGAGTTCTCGTAAGCGCGAATGATTCGTCCCGCGCGACTTATTTATCCTCGGACTTCGTCTTTGACTATCGTCACTCTTCAGAACTTTGGATAACACTTCGGATATGGAATATGAAATATGTCAAAAAAATTTCCGGACGGGTCGAAGTCCAAAATTGTATTTCACTCCAAGGACGTATGGGTAACAGAATTCTCGTAAGATTGCGAGGGGCCCCATATGTGCGTTGTATTATATAAGGGTAATACATATAGGAATATTTAACGATGTCATGATTTTTGTAGCGAGGGAAATACGAGAACTTACGCTGGCTTTCCGGGATACATATATGTATATATATTTCAATCGAGTTCGAACTCACATATCCTCGCATGCTTTTATCAATTTTTCACGAAGGTAGTCTCGGAGTTATCGCACGAGAAGTCGACGGATCGGTATGTTACGTCGCATTCAACATGCTCCAATATTGGAAGGCATATCCACATCGAATGTGCCTCCAAGATATTAAATTATTTAAAGAGACTCCGTGATTTGATATGAAGTTCCAGCGCCGATACTCAGTTCATGTTTACATACGCATTGATGAACAAATAACATTTTCTTCAATACCTCTCATCAGTATCTGATATTGGTAAATCGAATTTACATTCGAGATATTGGAGAATCGAAACTTGATATTCAATGTACTATAAAACTTGATGTTTTAGCAAATTATAAAGTCAAATTTTAGTAACATCTAGTCCGTTTATAGTACATAATTCATGAAAATAGTGAATGGTGTATTTAGCCAATAACATAATTTTGCTTTACTTTAACTTGACAAATGATTGGACGAATTTTTATTATAATCTGACTTATGAACTATTGAGTTTTCAACTCAGAATTTTCATTCTCCCTGTATGAATTAGCTTTGAAAAAAAAACGATCTAACAACGGCGTGTACTCGACAATACATCTAAGGTTTTTACTATTTGTCCATTATTTCATAAGTACTCATAGTTAATGTAGATTCCATGACATGGATTTGTTTCGGGTATTTTACGAAAATATTGAATACCGGAGCAATAAACGTATTTCATTATTTGCTTGAAAAATCTGAGTGACAATCAAAACTCATTTTTGTTTCGGAGTGTCGAAACAAAAGGAAAGAAAAAAACGAAGAGACATATTCGCAACATAAACAAACGTACGAGACGACAATTAGGATGTATTTTGTTGAATGATTGAGCCCCCTTTGCCGTCTGTTGCACAGTCGAATCCATTATACTTTGTCAGCGGCCCCCGTTAAAGCAGCAGGCCTCGTTGGGTTAAATATCGATTTATGGAAATGCGTCGTATACTCCTCGGGGCTTTGAATAGCAAAGCTTCCACCAAAGCTCCCGAGCTCGATCAGCGGAGAAGGTACCGGGGTAGTACTTGCGCTTCCACACGACAATCGAATATAGGGAAGACCGTTGCCGGCGAACTCCGACCGAACGCACAAAGGGCAAAAGCACAAACTTGCGTTGCGGAAGTTGGTTGCAAATTCGTTGAAAGCTCCGATCCTTATGTCGGGCCAGACACAAACACAAAGGCAGAGGATGTTTCGAGCTCCGAGTTAACTGTTATCACGAGCCCACGGAATCGTAAAACTAAGTGTCGCGAATTGTCACGGAAAATAGGAAGTACTTTTGTGCTAATTCATAACTCCATTCTATCGGAAATTCTTGTGAACCTGTTTTTTTTTCCCTTCTGATTCTCTTATTAATGTCAGGTCGACTGGGAAACCGAATGGAACATCCCACGAGATTTAAGGGGGATGTATCGCTGCGGTCGCAGCAAAAAGTGAGAATTCGAACGAATTCCGGAGATTTTCCATCGGAACAAATATCTGAAAAAAAAATCCGATTTGCAAAAAAATCATAAGAAGATTCATTTCACATAATACTGATCGCCGAAAGTTATTGACAAATTGGTTCAAAAACATAGTTCGGCGGCGACTCATTCGATAAGCCAAATTGTAACCTGAACTGCTAAACCTGAACAAAAGTTGGAATAACGGATGACACTCGTTTTTCAACTAATTTTGTAATAATTTTTTGTTATTGTTACTATTCGAAACTAATGTTTTTAGTGCCATGCATTTCCTTTAAGGTCGATTTCTTAAAGATTTGTATCCCTCCGGAAAACCTTCCGAATTCGCTCCGGATATGACTTTTGGCTGGGAACGTGGCGATACACCCTCCTTGACGCGTAGAAAAATGTCGGATACGCCCTTTTGCTATCTAGCAGCAGTTGATATAGAAGTCAATAACAGCGTCGGCTTTAGTTTCCGAGGCAGGTACAACAGATATAGTTATACAAGTATGTAATAAGCCACGTGGCAGTCGCCTAAGAGAATTCTCTAGTCCACCCCTATACGTTTGGTCTATAAATTCATTTCTGAGAATCCGTCTCAGCGACGTCGCCTCGGTATTTCGCAGTTACGAACGTAGCGCTCAGAACAATCGCGAGTCGCGCAACGTATAGAAAAGAACGCTCTGGATAATGTCGGAAGATAATAAAACCATACCGAAAATAAGTGAAATATCGTTTCGCAAAGCTTGAGTATCGTCAAGCTCGAGGAAGCTTCTGCGCCATACCTTTGCGAAAAACGTCTAACCAACCGGCTGTAGCCTTAATTAATTTTTACAGAACGTTTACCCGTCGAGATCGAAGATCCATTTCTCCTCGAGTGGCTGGATGGCGAATCGAATTGAAAAGTAAAACGAAGAAAAAATTGCAATTTTCTTTTTATCCCGAGAAAAAATGGACTCGGTGGATTGTCCGATTATCGATTTGTTGGGCTCGTCGGAGGGAGAGGCACGTTGAAGATTTCGAATTCTTTGGCTCCTGTTACGTCGGGTAGTGCTTTTTTTTTATTCATACAATTTTTGTATTCAGCCCGTTCACGGATCGGGGATACATTATGGGCCGAAAAGAAAAGCAACGATCTCCCTTCTAGCGTGAGAATACAATAGAAATTCGAAGAGGGCCAAAAATTCGTCTCACACTTCAACCCCCTCAGTTTTCATCGAAGATAAAACATTCCGCGTGAACGTGCACTAGCTCAATTTACTTTTTTTATATAAGTCTATCACGAGTGGTAAGAAAGATAAAAAAAAGAAAACAAAGTGAGCCAAGACGTTCGATGGCCTCACGGGTTTCTGTTCGGTAGAAACAGGTGGCCGACGACGCCGCCGCCGGCGGGCAAGCAGGCAATCGATCGTAACGTCGGGGTTGAGCGTTGTTACTCCCATTGCTATCACTACTACTGTTACCGATTGTTCGTGCAAGATATCGGGAGAAAAGTGTGAAAAAACCCGGGCAGACTCAAGAAGGTCGACGCGCTGTACGCGCGACGATGAAAATAAAATGTAATACCATTCTCCTTGGCGTTACTTATTCAAACGAATGGTATTGTGTTAGTTGAAAAGTTTCGCATTCGTATAGATCAAGGATAAATTGCCGTGGCAACCTCTTTCCGTTCAAACGCGCGAGACAATGCCGCGGTTTGTTATCGAACAATGGACTGCGCTAAACGTTTGTCGCAAAGTTTCAACCCGAGTTCCATTCAACATGCAAATTAGGAATGGCAACGCATGTACAATTTATTGTATACAATGTGCTCCATTACGATACACGGTGTGCATCTGATTTTACGGAATGCTCGAACGCTGTAGATTTACGTACGATTCGCGGTAGTTTGATTCTTCGTAACGAGAGCTTTGTATTCATGGATAAAGAAATAGGGCATTTTTACGCCAACCTGTGCAGAATGTTCAGGATCTTCTCAAATGTCCAAAAACCATATTTAGAGAAAAGTGTGTGTGGCGAAAAAGTTATTAACACATTATCCGTTTCAAATTTTGAACGTTCGAGCGGAAATTTAGTATGCAAGACAAGTTAATACTAAAGTAATTTGATACTGAATTCGGCCCACGTCGACAAAGGGATTTAAAGTTTTGAACATTCCCATTGCTCGACATTATCAAAAGTTTGTTTCAACGTGCCACCATTTGCGCACATTTTAAGCAATTGAGCTGATGCTCTGCACACGAGCCGATTAACCATCAAGGGTTTGAGTTTTAAATTCGACCCAAATTGATAAAGTGATTAAAAGTTATGAATATTTTTCAATTTTCGCGAATATCATTCGTTCTTCAGACACGTATAGTATTTACGATTGAGATATAATTTTTTCTTTATGAGGTCTGATGATTTTTATCTAAAATTACCAAATTCAAAAAATAAAACCCTGAAACGTGCATGTTTTCACATTGGATGAAATTGAGCCTTATGAAAATTAAATTTTTTTTCTCATTTTGTTTTTACGGTCATTTGCAAAGCTTTCTCTACAAGGAACCCAAAATTTGAACCATAAAAACCATGGTTGATAACAGTCGTATTAAACAGATAGCAGCTCAGTGTAAATATGAGCTCGATATCTCCCAAAATTGTACACACACATATGTTTTTCTGTGACCCACTTTTCTCAACCATTGACACGATTTCGCGTTTCCTGACATAAAAATCGCAATAACTATTTTGTTTTTCCATGAAAAAAAAGCTTTCTTTATTAGGAAGAAAATAATGATTTTTTCGTAGTGGCGACAATTTTGGAATCGCCTATTGAGCTATAGATAAGATAAATCGTATATTCGAGATCACTAAGGAAAAAGTTTATGAGATATAGGCTCGAATGAACGAGTGACAAAATCGTTTTACGGGGAACCTTTCAAACAATTACGCCTTCCAATGACGTCAATCATGATATCGAATGTTGATCGAAAGTCAAGCGGTCTACTAACTATTGCCAAAAAGTCATTTAATACTTTTCACATCCTAAGCATCTCAAGTCCACTCGACGAATTCCTGCCTCGCCAGCACGGACCGATAGCACGTTCTTCCGTGTGTTGACAAACGCAAGCGCGACCGGGCGAAGTCATCGAGATTCGCGTCTCTCGTCGCGTAACTACGAGAGTGGCTCACTGCCGTTGAGGTTTGCGACGTGCAACGTGGAAATATAACGCGAAGTCTAAATTTATGCGGTGAGACCGTGGTGCACATCGCGTTTTCCACGTCCGTGCTTCCTGCACCGTCGTGTCGAGGAGCCGGCGTCGCACCGACGCAACAGCTGCAACCGGAACACTCTTCGGTGTGTGCAGAGCGTTATGATATGATTACCACAGAAACGGCGCGGGAATCCCTTGCAGGCAGCTGCTCTGTGTCTTTTTTCGGTTTCTCTCAAGACTCGTGAGAAGCGAATTTCATGAGTTAATACAGAAAAGCTTCTCGAGCTTCCTCGGGACGCTGCGCTCACGAGAGCTTTCCACAAATCCTAGATAGCGCAACGTTTCTCGAGGGCCTCGAAGTTTTATGTCAAAGCACGAAATTCACTCTCGTCTCTTCGTATATTCGTGTTACATCAAATTATTTAGGACAGATTCCATCGCGGAGACAGGAAAGTTGAATCTGTACTTGAAGTACCGAGAATGAAAATAATAGCGCCGTATTCACTGAAGTTTTTGTGAAAAAAGTTACAAAGACGGTGTTTGAGCGAAAGTTGGGGAAGAAAACATAATAGTTCCCCGACGAGAACGTTTCATGATTCCCGGCATGATACGAGGGAAACCCTTCGAAGGATCTTTCTTTTCTTCTCAGGCTTACCGACACATCTCGTGATACTCGGCTCACGATTTAACGACTCATCGATACCCGCACGACGGATTAGGGGTGAGCTCGATTTTCCTTCAGGGTCTCGGCTTTTTCGTATGGTCGTCAATCCACGCATTGGAGAGGATATATCTAAAGCTCTGCAACAAATCATCATCGCTAAGATCCTTGTACAGTCTTCCCACGTTTCCCGTAATTCTTCAAGGTTCAGAAGACTTCCATATATCCGCTCGTGTACCTCAACGGGTGAAGCGACGTAAATGTTACTTTTATATCTTTTTTTTCGCCCCCTCGCGAAGAAGTAACACTTAGCCTTTAATTGAATATGCAACGTGGCACTCGATATGCATAGGCGTTGGAACGATTATTATCCTTTGTCGTGGCGGAGAAAGGTTGCTCCGTCCGCAGTAACGTAATTACCCGCACGGAATTTAATGAATCCGTCAATGATCACGGTCGATAGCCTTTGGCGCCAGGCGACTACGACAAAGTCAAAGGGGCGAATGCAACAGTGAATAAAAAAAATCTATCACAATATAATTCGATACTCCTCGAGCGTTAGATGTGGAAAAAACGAGATGAGCGTTAATCGCAATGACAGAGGCTCGCCGATTATTCCATGAATCGTTGTGTTCATTAACAATCCAAAGAAGCTAGGAATTCAAGCATCCGTTTCTACAACGCAACAGTTTCGACTACGGTATAAATATATTATATTCCTTAATATTCTTTTCGTAGCTGAGAGTCTCGTGACCCTGTTTCGCGAGTCACTCAATTTCCAATCTCTCGCCCCCGCCTATCTATAACGCTATCGCGATTGCCAATTCCCGACGAATTAACAGTCAACCATCCTCAAAATTGGACCAACAACGCCCTTTGCCTAGGTCGTGTCGTCTCTCTCATGAATGACTGAATTGACAGAACATCCAGGGGTCATCGATATCCAGGCGAATATACATGAATTGCGCATATTTGCGAATCGTGGATGCGAACGGAGCACCGGTAATAATTATAACTGATATTGAACGTGATCAAACAACTCTTCGCTTCGGTTGTTCCTCCCTTTCGATCCAATGATTATTATACATTATCGTATTGGTTATCAACATATTTGTTTCATCTTATTATTATTAACACTATAGAATAATATGCCATCGTTTCTCAATGATCAATTCCTTTGGCAGATTTCATTTTCTATAAAAAATGTTCACCATCAAGTGAAACCCGCCCTGCTTTCCATCCACGGCCATTAGAAACTCGGATTTCGCGCGTGCCCATTTATATATAAATGTCACAAGGTTCATCTGGAATAAAGAATTCAGGTCGAAGCAACAGTCTTCGGTCTCGCGAAAGAAGCGCGAAGAGAAGGTATTAAGCCGCCCACGCTTCCACTGCGTTTACTGGTACCCCCGTTTCGCCCTTCAAAAAAGTTGTTGACTCTCGTGCTCGAGCAACGTTATATCCCGCAACCGTGAGCACGCCCGCGCACATACACGCTCGTAACACGTAAATCGTACCGCAAATATTACAAGCTGACACATGAGTCTCCACCGCTGCTGCACAGATACAAGTTGTATGTATATTGTTCATCTTCTACTTTCGACCGAGTGTGCAAACACGCGACGCCAGCGGATCCGCAAGCCGAGTCGTTTGCCAAAACAATTTACTTCTCTCGCAATCTCGCTTCCACGAGTCCTATACCTGTAAACGAGCATTTCGCTTGTTGCGTCCCGCGGTAGAGTAGTTTTGGGCAAAATAATGAATTGACTGCGATTCAACGGTAAATTTGTGGGCTTGCCCGAAACCCGATAGACACGCCTGACAATTTGCTGAATTACAGGTTGCCCCCACCCCCGACATTATATGTGGTATCAGCCTGAAAGAAGACGATACGGAAGAGTTACGTTTCACTATGACCGAGCATTCGTGCACCCCTTTTCGGTAGTAAAAGCAAACGCTTCGTCAGACCCGCAGTCTCGCCCGCACGCTGCACGCGCTGACCATTAAACTCGCAGACGGTAACCTCTCGTTACGTCATTAAATTCCACCGCGTTGAATGTAAACTTATACACACATGTGGGTATCCTTCGCATAGCTTCTTTGACACGAATGCCAGCAAGGACATCCTCGTAAATGACTCGTTTCTCGAAGACCCCGTATTTTTTGTCGTCCTTTTTTCGTTTTTCCCCGTCTCGGGGCTTCTGTTGCAATGGAATATCGGAGCGAACGCGAGAGGCCGGCGTCTCGGCGCCTCTGCTCGGTCGTAAACTCACGCTCTATAACATTCCAGACTATCTGGAATTCTACTCGCCACGTTGGAGGGTCGAAGAGATGAAGTTGATGCTGTATTGGAGTTGATTCTGTGTATTTTCGCCTTAATATCCGTAGATATGACATAGCTAAAAGCCCGGAGCGTTTATCTTCTATACATCATTTACGTTGCGTTATATTAAGTCTGGCGTATCAACCGCATGGCGATAGGTGTGAATATATAACATCCCGCAACCCTTATTAGAGATTTCTTTCTCCGAGCGTTAGAATGCCATTCGCAAAGCCTGGATAATTCAGTGAGATTGCGAACATATTTTTCGAGAATTGCGTTTGCGCCAGTGTTTCGAAGTTCTGGATAGATTTTCAAACAGTACCGAGCTCACGAAAATTCTTTTTTGTCATCTAATAATGTTTTATCATCCAGCAATAATTGGTTGAGACAAAGATCAGGAATATTTATTAATGAAAATGAAAATTCTAAGCAAACTTTCCTAAATTTTAATGTCGAATGGGCCTTTGTGGCCGCAGTGAGCTGACAAAGGATTGATAGCGATCAATAATATGATCAACGCACAGTTATTGATCTGGATAACTTTCAATTTTACTATTGTTAGAAAAATCTTCTCACCATCCCGCTATATTTTATTCCAAAGCTCTTACCTCGCGTTCGACATTTTCTATATTTTTTTATCGCAAGAAAGCTTATCGGTTATCGATGTTTCAATGCAATGTACGTGACCCGATTATAACTACGAGTATACGAACATCGCGGTGACGAACGCGTACCTTTTTTTTTATATTGACTTAAGACGTGAACCCGTTGTATCGATGGTTCAGTAATTAATCTACCTTCTCCCGAGAGTACGCGAGTAGACAAGAAATTATAACTATGAATTATGAACTCTGCGGTGACAAACGTGCGAGCATTTTTTATGTCTCAGCGTTACCGTGTGGCACGAGAGCGTCGGTACTTAACGATGATTTAATAATGAATTCACGTACTTTCCGAGAGTACGCGAGCACATACGGGAGATTGAACAAGTCGCGAGTTCACGATTGTCGTTATATCAATATTTTACGAGAGGCCGGAGGGGAAGCGTGTAAACAGCGAGTGTGAGTGAACCAGAAGGGAACATCGATTATCCAAGCACGTAACTCGCAGCGTTGGTATCCGCCGAGAGTGAAGAACACGTTCAGCAACACCAACAGCAGCAGAAGCTCGTTTTACCTACTCAACGGGGAGTACACAACGCTGTCGGACGGCGATGGGAGGATAGTCGAGGTTGTTTCCTTAACAATATATATAACGACGGGACCAACGAGATTGATGAAATCACGTACCATCGGTGTGTTTCCACGCTGGCGACGATGAGTAGAAGAACTGGAGGTCCCAAGTTGCGTACCATTATCCCGGCGATCCTGAAACAATGGAGAGGAAATGAAGATAAATTAAATATCGCGAAAAAAAATGCCACTTAACACAGATAATGGAGAAATTGGCTGGCCGTTTTTTCTCGTTAAAACAGACGCTGGAAGTCAAAGGTAATAGTCACGGTTATATAAATCGAAAACCTTTTCAGAATCGCATTTCGTTCGCGGCCGAAATTTCATCAATCAACAGAGAAAAAAAACTCCACCTCGATGATTCGCGTAACGGCCAATTAGGCAGATTATTTTTGGTCCGACGATGATGGCCCGGATATCACGCGCGGACGGATGAGAACATGTGGGCCGATGGAACCAGGCAAACGAACAATTCATCGCATTAGCGTCGCTTAACGCAATGACGACAAAACATTATTCGGATCTCCTGAACTAATACAATTTTCTAGAAAGTAATATTGCTCTGTTCATATATACATAATCGGCGGATGCGCATCGTGCACTGTGAAAAAATTCCGTTTGAAGATTAATAAAAAGCATACGAAGTTCTATGCGTATACAGTTAGGTGAAATGTTACGAGCAAGTGAGCTTACAATTATACGGAAAACCAGGAATCCCTTTTGCGTTATTCATACACGCAATTCACGAAACGATGAATCAACTGTCGAGAACTAAATGTTGCGATTAATTGAATGTGTCATATCAAATTCGCATGCGATCAGTGGATTTTCAAAGCGAATTGGAAGGTGGAATATGAAAATTAATTTACTGCACATTTAAAGTTATACCCCGACACGGGAACAATTACCCAGCACGAATTTCAATAATTGCGTGTATCTGGAGAAGACAACTTGACTTTCAGCGGAATAATATTTGAACTACTCAAAAGTTTAGGGCTTGCTTATTTCCTCTCGGACCACAATGCTTAAGCATACAGATTTATTAATTTTCAATGCAATTCACGTTAATTTTGAGATAGCCGTATTAAGCTTAAAACAAGAAAGTTTTCAATGAAATGTACGTAAATTATGAATTCAAACACCGATTTCGTTTATTTCATATGATTTTGTATGTTAAACGTGCTGTAAATTTCATAAATTTTTTTACAGCGTATGAAACGTAACGATGCACATAAAAGTATTTAACACGTATAGCACGGGGCGGCGAAGGCCTTTCTATTTCTCGGTGAGCTATATGGTACATCTTTCCACGGGTACTGAGTGCCATCTATGTGTCCCATAGGCGATACGAAACGCAGCATGCTCTGCCTCGTCTATAGGGGTTCCTCGTGCCAGGATTGACGTAATCAGGAGAGTCTGGTCTATATTGGCACTACGGGCCACTTCAAGCTGTTTCGTCCCCTCGATAAAGTTTTCCCCGATAACTTTCGGTCAGTCCCTGCGTCGTATCGCGAAAGAAAAAAAAAACGATTTCTACTGTACACGGGAGACACGACGTCCCTCAGCCAATAGCGAGTATCACACCTATCGCTATCAATCCCTCCCCGAATTCAGGGGTACCCATTCGATCTTCTTTGTATGGTGGAATATTCGATGAACTTTCTATACTCATCGTCCTCGGGAAATATTACTGTTGTTAATACAATATCAGCTATGCGAAATTCAGTTAGTTTTTTTATCTACAAATGAAACAAGTGCTACTATAATTGGGTATAATTAAGTACGAGTAATTTGAATGAACAATTCTTCATGTAAAAAGAAAGAACTTCATATTCGAAATTTCAGTGGCGTCGAATCCGGAGAATGATTATTTTTTAACTTCCGTAACATTCTTTTGGAGTTACTAAAAACAAAAGAATTGTAATCATTGGCTACGAGCGAAGATCTTTCACAATCATTGAAGAAAAATTCATGTTTCAAATCCGCGTGTCAAGTTCGCATGGCTTACAATGTTCTTTGGAACGAGCGTTCGGCTAGGCAAAAAATCGAAGATAGGCTAGTTGTCGTGTGTCGGTGACAATGACAATGCCATTGTGCCGTGGGCAAAGTAAATATATTCGCGATGCACAGCGGAAGTTTAATAATATAGAATATACGATAAGCTTCCGTGCCACTACAAGATCTTCCGTTTGATAATCAACACAATGAGCTCAACAGGAGCCTTCCAAACGGCGGTACTATAATATCCGGCCCAAAGTTTCCATCGTATTGCAAATACCGTGTCATTGTTATCCGAGACGGTAAATCCACAACCGAGTACATGTATAACTCTAGTCGTACAGCGGCCGAGTGTAGTTGTGAGACAATTAGCGAGTATTTGTGTATACGTCTGTTATACCGATGTAGCAAACCTCCACGTCGTTTCTCCTTCTCCGGCTACTTGTCTCGGATGTTGAAGCTCTCGAGAATGTTAATCCCATCAAACCATCAGGCGGTCGCTTCATCCTCCTACTGTGTCGACTCGAGACATTCGAAGGTACGGGACGGAACGCGATGGAAACGGAGAAACTCACTTCGTGCTCTTGTCGCCACGCGTTCTATTTCGAATACGAGCGAGGGCCGTGTAAAGCTCGCGGTTGGAAACTTCGTTATGTATACCTTTTTTTTTTTCTCTCTCACTAGCCACGAAAGTGTGCGAAATGCACGTTTACAAGGCGCCTTCTCGGCGGGCTTTCGACGTCGTGCATCCCGCCACGTGTACATATATATATGCTATGTGTATATATAACGAGATTTTATGTACGGTATTGCACGCGTACGTACGATTGTGTGGGTGGTATGTTGTCGAGGTCAATAGAAGTACGTGCGCTCTTACGCATGCTACGCAAGCCTCTCCCATCGCAAAGTCAGAGAAAATATATTATTTCTATCCTAGAGAAACATCAGGCGTATGAGCTGAAACCCAACTAAACCGTTAAAAGAATTGTTTTTTCTTTGCAATTTGTTAATTCGGAGTGCTTTACTCATGTTTATTATTATTTAAATATTTGTAAGCGAGAGTGGGCGAGGCAAAACTTAATGACTTCAGTTCCAGAGTGACAATTCCATCGAAATTCTAGATTGCCACAAGCTTTAGGATGTTGCCTAGCAACTACGAGCGTTTCACGCGACAGTACTATGGGCAACTTAATATAATTAAGGGTGTCCTTCCGTTACAGTCCAGCCAAAAGCGACTGTAACATGAGACGTAGCTAAAATTTCGAGCACTTCTCGATGGTATGAAAATCGGAAAAAACCGAGCATATTGAAAGTGTTGAAAATATTGATTTTGCACGACAATAATAATTGCAATGTATCATTTGAAAATCGATGAAAAAAAACTGTTCAACAAATCATCCTTCAATCAAACTGTATTTTTGAAAGAAAAATTATTCGTTGATTCTTCTCAATACGAATGAGTTTTTCGAGAATTTTTTGCACTTTTTGAAAATCGTTTCATGACACTTTTGTTGTTTTGAAAAATGTGTGAAAAGTCATGAACTTTGGATATATGATTATTATAAGAGTAAGAGTGATTCGCAAATAAAGCTCAAACATCGCCGCTCAATTTTCCAAAAATGAGTCTGATCGGTACCAACTGGGCTGAAGTCGCTTATCTACCCTAATTCATATGTTATCCGACAAACGAATTTCTTAGACCCGGTAATATCGAATTGACTAAAATTAATCGGAAATATGTTTTATGGAACTTTTTCGTGGTTTAAGATATTCGGGATGCCGGATTCCAATGTGCGGCGTTTCAGAGTTGCCAAAAAACCTTTCTGGTGTTCGAAGGGGCTTATGCACATTACGTATGCTATATATATTTTTCAAAGCTCTGACTTATACGTGCACGTTGCGTTTGCTATCCGCCCAGGGGTTGTAGGTGCAGAGTAGAACGCTTATTGATCGCTCCGCGGGGTTATAACGGCCACCCTGTTGTATCCTCTCTTCTCTTCTCGTCTCTTCCTATACACCGTGTGTACATTGTTGGCGTTGTAGCGTAAGACAGTCTATCTCGTTTGCGTTTTAGTCCCAACACACAAACACAAGGGCATTTTCCGCACGCTCCGACGAAGTTTCCCGTGACTCTAAATGATTGCGTGTTTCTTATCTATTGTATCTGCGTCGTGTCGGCTTTACGCCACACACCGAATTCCCGTTAATACTCATGTGTGCTATCACCGTACTCTCGATATTCCACGCGATGACAATGCTCTCACGGTCGCGAACGCAAAACATTCATTTGGAGTTCGACGGTACCGGGAGAAGGCGACGAAGAACGAGAGAGAACGGTGAGAGAGAATAGAGAATGTCTGGGAATACAAAAGATCCGAGAGATGTTTCGTGTGCGATAGATGCGAAAGCTTTCGCAAACTGCGAACACAATGCGAAGCCTTGAAATCGGATAGTCGCTCTCTCACTGAATCTTATCGGTTATGGAGGATGTCGAGGGCGGCAACACGACCCCGCGATCTAAGAATCTCAGGAACCGGAGAGCTTCGCGAGATGCTGCGTTGTAGAAGCGTGATAGATTTTTTTCTTTAGGGACGCAGGACGATAAGATCCGATAGCGTCGTATGAAGGAAGATAACGCGAATCTTTGGCATTTTTTTTTCGTCATTCGACTCACCCGATTCTCAAGCAGGGATGAACGATATAATCCAATCCATGATTCTTCGTAACTGTGCTGATATATTTTTCCGCTGAGCTGCAGTTTTTCATTGGCACGAGGGTGCAGATTTATAACGGCGTCGGTATGAGAAACGTGCTACCACGCCATCCGCTACGTTCAGGCTTGCAGGTGATAGAATAGAGCTAAGGGGATCGCCGAGTAAGGCATGTGGCGATCGAGCTAACCCTCGAAGAACGAAAGGGGTCGCAATCGGACTGAGTGTCTTATCGTATATGATATCTTACAGGGACCTCTGTTCTGAGAAGCTGGACAAACGAGTGAATGTATTCGTCGGGCTTCCCTCGGGAATGAAAGGGACGAGCGAAAGTCAAAAAAGAGAAAGACTTCGCATATCTTTTTCTGGCCGATGTTCCGTTTTTTCGGGACGACATTAATTCCCTCGGTATATAACCTTTCGACATTTCATGTCGTTAACCTCTCGGGTAGTCAAACGTTGACGAATGGGGCCTCTTTCTCTGCATTATTCAGGGCACACAAGGGCGATGTAATATCGTTGAACAAGAAAGCCGTAGGTAACTTTTTTTTATTTTATAGGTTTCTTATACGTGGCGAGGAGAGGCGCGGGAAGGGGAAAGATGATTGCGTTATCTGTAGCTTTTTGTCGCGAATTAGGAGATACGGAATGGCTTCGGGCGAGGTAAAACGTGATTCGAGGAGATGAGAAGATGATTAAGCTTTCGAATCACGAGCGCGTTTCGGGGCTTCGCGGGATACCCCCCGAACGATGCTTCGTGATGAAATCTCTGGATCACACGAATTTCACGTACGTTAAGGTAATTCGAAGTTTCGCGATCCGAGACGGAAGGTCAAGATGGAGACGATGTGAATTTTTTTTATTCATTTTTTTTTTCTCTCGAAGAGTGAGATTCCGCCGGGTAAGTGACCGGACAAGGGATGCGCATTCGTCGTTCTCTCTGAAATAGTCAGATATCGCCTGAGAGCCTCTGTGCGCGGCTGAGTGAACGTTCGAGAGAACGTCAGGAAATACTTTCTCGGAATAGTTCATACCTCACATCTCCGGTCACAGACACGTAACGCAAATGGAAAAATGCCATATAACCCTCAATTTGCCGGGTCGCGATCGATCGTCGACTGTCATACACGCTCGTTTCGTTTGTTTCGGTTATTTCTCGTTCGTCGAATTTTTTTTTCGCTCCCAGTACTGTTGTGCTGCGCGAGCATTTGTCTGCGAAATTCTGTTAAAATCGCAACTACTCTCGGAAAAAAATCTGCGTACGTCGTATTGTTTTTTCATCACGTTTCGCGATAACGTGAAACGTTAACGTATGAAAATTGGGCTAGCAAAATTTACCCCGACGTGCATGGATCCATTTATTTTTTATCTATATATATAGAAAAAAACATTCCATCGTCCGGAGAGATCTGGGTACGGATAAATACGTACGAACAAAATTATGCGAAATGCAGCTTTTTTCGGTGTAAAAATGGGATTGTGCAATTTTTATCATGTATCATTTTTTTGTTGGAATTCCATAATAAAAACACGTATCGTCGTCGATAGTAATGCACGGCAAATAGTCACGTAGTATTTTTGTGCGCCGTCAATATTTATAGACGATAGTTAAAATAAGATTTGCGAAACGAGTCGTTTTTGCTTCTGTTTCGTTATTGTTACGTCGATGCACATCGTCGCACGCACGAACGACTATTTATAAAAGCATTCATGAAAGCTTTTTCAAACATCTGGAAAACGTCGATATCGTACTCATACGCGTACGTATGCATACGTCAATCAAACACATCGTGCACATTCCGCGCGTTCTTCATCCACTTCGCTTTTCATCTACGAGAGCGTCATCGATTAGCGGAATTAAACTCTCGGAGTGCCTAGCGGAGTTCTGCGAATTACACGCTAAAAGAAGAGAAATGAAAATGTGCCACGGAAATGTTACCGGTACACAGAGATCGGGAATGACTGCCGGTGAATCGTGAATGTTGAATGACGAGTTCGGAGATAATCCCTGCAAAATTCTGTGGGGGTGAGCGAAATGAAAGCTCGAATAATTGGCTGGTTGAAGAGCGGCGAGACGTTCTTGGGATGCGGATCTCGTGACTAATTATCAAGTGTAGACAAAGCTTTTATTTTATCTTTTCAAAAAAGCTCATTTCCTCACCCTGAAAGTTAATAGTTCCATGTTAAATTCTCCGTATCGCGTTATTCGCGGTAACGAGATCCTGCGAAATAGGAAATATTCGGGAAAGTTTTTGCGTTCTAACAATAATTCTTTTGTGCGCAAAACGGAATAATAACAATAATATGGTTCGGTAATCAAGATAACCTGTTGGCCGGCGAATTCGTTACGCCAACGGAAAACAAGGGAAAAGCTGAAAAAAGGTAAAAGAAGACCGCTCGAGAAAAAGTTGTAAAATTGAAACACGGACGTCGAATTGTGCACACGGGCTTCAAACCCAGAAAAAAATCTTTCTCGTGTAATAATAGGTCTTTTTTCTTTCTCAGTCTTTCATCCTCTTCATTCTTGTTTTCGTTACTTTCTCGCGTGTACACACAGAACTTCCGGTGGCCCGACCGTAATCACCGAACGGAAAGGTCTGCGGCGTGGCCATGCTCTTTTTACACTTTTCTATAAATCCAGACCCGGTGATATAGACAAAGATAAAAAGAAGAAAAAAAAGAAGTTCGAAATGCTTGGCTTCTCGTGGGCGCAAGAAGCAAGAGCACTGATGGAGACTCGACCCACATTCCCGACGGAGAAAAAAAAAAGAAATAAAGAGAAGTAAAAATTCCCAGCTACGACTCGGCCTCTTATTCGACTCTTTGGATTCTTTCGCCCGTTCTTCGAGCCTGCCCCTCCGCCGGTTTCCGTACTATTCGCGCATGAGATTCTCTCGAGTGGAGTCTCTCGGCGAATCGAGAGATAGAGACATACGATCCGGCTTACCGACTGACCCCGGAGGTATCGCAATCACTCGAATTAATACGAGAGCGAGGATTTGTTCAATGGTCGGCTTGTCTTTTATACAAGAGGCAAATATTAAATCGTCGCCGAGCCTCGGTGCAACTAACGACTCGTTTGATTGTTGGATGAGCTCGATAAATTCTGATGAACACTGATGAATATTAATCTCCATCCGTTATGAGAACTCCTCGAGAGAGACTGCTTGATGTGTAAGAAAAAAAATTCCGATCGCTGTGAAAAGCACGTATATCGTTTATTTTTATCATATTTCTCACGGTCGCCATTGGCCAAAAGGAAGACGGTTGGAAAAGAGTTTCGCTGTTTGAACAGTGGGAAGAGGATAACGAGAAAAACTGCTACAAAGCCATTGTCTCGGCGTTCTCGTTCGCGTCGAAACACGACCGTTTTACTCGGGGGGGCCACTCACTCCCTCACTTTTCTCGGAGGAGAGTTTTACACATATATATTTTCAGCTAGCGGCTCAAACGACACCGCGGGCCCTTCTTGCTTTGAGAGAGCAAGAGACAGTTCCAAACGAAAGGTAAAGCCAAAGTTTCGTAAAGCTTTTACGATGTTATTACGATGGCGAGGAAAAAAAGTAACGTCAACGAAAAAGAGTAAAATAAAAACCAGACGTAACGAGAGTAAAGTACCGACGTCGCAGTGCATCCTGCAACCCCATCCAGAGATCGTGAATTCATCCCTGTTGGAAACAAATGAGACAAAAATCTTCGACATTTCGTCACATGTAGAATTTGTCCCTAAATTTCGAAATCGCGCTAGATCAGATCGTAGATAGAATAGAGAATGCAATGAAAACGGAGCAAAAAAATTAAAAGATTATTGAGATAGCCAGCAAAAATAAATGATCCCAAAAAAAAAATCATTTGTGTGTCAGTCTTACTGAGCAAGCCTGTTGATTTCCGGTGTTGCAGGATGCACGCGGTTGGATTGCACTCGGCGCTGGCCATCAAGCGTCAGCGTAAACGTCGGGATGAGCAGAAGCGCGCCCGCGAACGTCGTTACAGCGCGCAGAGCGGTGAGAGCGGTCTGACCTCACCGAGAGCCTCAACTGGCTCTCTGGATCATCATCCACGTCATCAGCATCACGCGAAGGTTCATCGAGCTGCCGGTCAGGGGATGCTCGATTCCAAAGTCGTCACGTCCATTGGGATGCTTCACATAGGCGTAGTTTTTCTCGTACTCGGTGGTTTTCTACTGGTCAGCGGTCTTTTGCCGGGCGATTTGGCTACTTGGAGTTCCAAAGGCTCAGGCGGATGGTGGAACGAGCTCGTAGCGACGGGAGTATTCGCATTGATGGTTGGCGTATTTCTCATTATACTGAATCGCATTATCGCGAGGAAGGAGGAAAACGATCTCGAGGAATACGTGCAGCGACAATTGACGAGATCGAGATCGGGTCACAGACTCGAGAGGGACGTCGAGACCGGGGGTTTGACGACGAGACACGCGCGTAAGGCACGACAACTAAAGACCGTTACATCATGCAGTTCAATCGAGGTACAGAGCGAGAAGAATTCAGCATCACCGCCGAGAAGTCCACCGCCCGCATATTCACCGCCGCCAGTATCGAATGGCGATCATCAGAACGCCCAATCGGCTTTGTTTCTCGAACAGATAACCGAGGAAGAGATAATAAGCGACAGAGTCGAGACATCCACGACCAACAGTCTGAGCCCTGGCTCGCCGAGCGAGACGAGAGAACTTTTGCAGGAGAAATCGAAGCACTACAAGCACAATGGAAATCACAATCCTCAACATCAGGACCACCGACCCATCTAC
The DNA here is from genome assembly GCA_963924025.1 of Ischnus inquisitorius. Classification (NCBI taxonomy): domain Eukaryota; kingdom Metazoa; phylum Arthropoda; class Insecta; order Hymenoptera; family Ichneumonidae; genus Ischnus; species Ischnus inquisitorius. Next base: position 7,243,224 of record OZ001250.1, on the reverse strand, counting down.
GTGCATCCGACGAGGAATTAAAACGAAAACGAAGTCTATTATAATATATCACATGAAACATTCCAAAATTCCCAAAGGGTCGTAAAGTATTAGTATTGCGATAAGAATTCCTCGAAGGTCGGGGGAGGGTAACATTTCTTTTTGATCATAAGCAAATCCCGAATGATGAATGACTATCAGAAAGGGGAGCGAAAGATACGGAGAAGACTGAAACCTCTCCAAGGAATTACACACTTGGTGGTGAGAAACAAACTGAGGCATTACGAGATGTAAAGCCGAACAAAAAAACGTAAAGAAAATGGTCTCGTATTTTGGACGAGAACGTACATTTCTTACAGATATGCAGGAGAGAACCCACGTTGAAGAGACGGTAGAAAGAGTAAAAAGCCTTTTTGGAACCTTGAAACTTCTTTGTGGAATTCTCGGTCACGACATTTTATTCCGAAAAAAGAACCAAGCGAAGCTCGATTTGTACCGTATGCAAGGCGATCCTCTTTTACTATGCGGATGTGTCGAGAAACGATCGCACAAAAGAGCGCGACTGCAAAAGCGCGCGTGTTGTAGTGAAGCGAAGACTGCGGACACTACAAAACCCGAAAGCCGACAAGGCACGTATGTGGTTCTCCTCAAATGGAAAATTTGAATTTCGAACGAAAACTCGTACATAATGCTGTAACGAATAATGACAAGATACATTCCACACGACGCTTTGTAATCAACTTGTATTATTTCTATCTTTAGGTCACTAGCCGATTTCGAAAATCATTTTGGAAAAACATGGACATATCGTCACGTTTTCAATATATACGAAAGCTGAACGATTCGATCTTATCGTAATAGATGCAGAAAATCATCGCCATAATTTCTCTAGACGTTGAGATAGGTGTTAAGAAAACAATTTAAAACAAGTCATGATTGTAACGTACGTGGAGTTCCCGAAAGCGTCTGCCTAAGATGCCGTTAAGTAAATTATATGGAGTACCTACGATTTAACTTATAAGCGAAGTATAAGGTGATCTAAGGACCAAGAATAGCTTATTCACTCGGTGGAACGCAATTGGCGGAATAAAAATGAAGAAAAAAAAACATTAAAGGATCATGATAGAGACTTAGGAGGCTAAGATAAGCGTTAACGTAACGAAAAATCGGTCTTTGATACCGGAGGTTGTTCAAAATTAACTTCGATCGAATATCATTAATTTAATCGACATCAGCTGTCTGAAAGATTGCTTAGTCCCTAAGTGCGTGCAGATAAATCGCCAAAACGAAAGAAAGAAGCTCATACTCATTAACTATTAAAAAAATGGCGATATGCGCACCCTCCAAAGTATTGACCGATAAAATTGATTCAATTCATTTAATCGACGTAGAGCAGAGAATTACGATCGAAAAGAAAGTTTACGATAGGTCTTGCGAGGCGTTTGGTGTAGTTACAATAATTTCAATATTCGTAAACGAACGGGAACGGCGAACAGAGACGAAGGGTAACCCTAGGAAGGCAGCCCACGTTATTGACAGAGGAATAATCAGAACGAATAGAAACGTTGAAATCAAGAACGTACGAAAAGACTGGTAGTGGCAATTGATGAAAAAATAATGGTCTGAAAATGTGAGAGTTCGATTGAATCGGGTTTTAACGATGAATTGCTCTGATAGAGAAGCAACTGCCGCTGTTCAATGTGTTCAATCGATGAGCGATAATAACACGTTGAACGCTGCGAAATAAAATACGATACGTATATATATAATACTATTTAGCTTCGACATCGGGCTTAAAAATTGAACAAATCGCAATCATTCGAATTGAATTGAAAGAAAAAAAATCCGCAAATAAGTAACTGTATAGTTTAAATATATACTTGTATGTATATTGTATCGTTTCCATGCGAAGCATACTCGAATCCTCGATCGTCCAATGTCCAATTATCTCTATTAATTTATTACATTTTACTATACGCGTAAATATTAAGGCTAGAACGTAAGCACTTTAAGAATTATATTCCATTTTATATTACCTCGAATACTAACCTACGTGCGCTAGCTTTAGACTCCGAGATTTTCGAAGATGTATATCACTTCAAGCTGAGAATTCTGTGTTATGTCGTGAAAATCACCGTTTATCCATTCGTACATAACATGATTGCATTTCACGAAACTGCGTATTTTGGAGATTCACCATATCACAGGACAATGAAACATTCGCAATTATAATGTAAGAATGCAATATCGCGTGCACCCTGCGCAATCGTGATAATACAGTTTTCGAAAATCTTCGAAGGTATTATATATTGCCACGCTCGGGCGCTACCATTCTGTGATCCAAAGAAAAATCGACTCACGCAAAAACAAAGTGAAGCTCTTTTAACAATCTTATTCTATATGGTAAATATACAATTATATATACATATATAAATACATATATATATATATACATTGATAAAACATTGATAATGTACATGAATTTAAAAAAGTACATATTTATCTGTAAGGCATTTGATAAATTTAACGAATCGACGGTTTTTCCTGTCTAACGGAATCACACAAAGATTGTAATAGGTATCGCGTATCCGCATAGTTTTAAATGCTTCGCGAAAATTTCACGCGATTCTTTTTCTATGTAGTTTTTACACCAAAAACAGTTTTTTGTTACACTACAAAATGTCGATAAATTGATTTTAATCATCGATTATTGCGTGAAAGTGCCTTTCCCATTAAGTTTGCTGGTTTATTGATTATTTTATGTCTCTTTAAATTTGCGTTAGCGTCGATCGTTCGATCGTGCGAATCAATCAAAAATTAGATCAGCGCTATAATGTTCAAGTGATATTTTGCATCGACTTTAAACTACGAATCGACGTTTGTCTAGTGCGATTGTACTTGCAATTCAATTAAATTTTCATCCACTTCAATTGTGCACAGGCTCAACCGAAACAAAATTATAGCGAGAAAAATCATTGCTTCGTCTACGATTAAACTAAAATTAATGAAATAACCCAAATTATGCGTCGTTGATAAACACGGAACTACGAATGTGCAATGTGAGCGAGACAAAAGATTCATCAAATTCTCGTCATTGTCGAAGCGTAAAACAGCGAGAAACGAAGTGACGCTCGAGCGAAATAATATTAACGCGATTTCACAATATAAAAATACCATCGCTAGTTTTTATTCTCCAACGACCATAAGTAAAAGCCAGATAGAAACGAGCCGTGATATGATATTCGAGCAAAGAAAATACCGTGCACCCACGCGCATTGTTTGCCATCGCGGTATTCTCATAACGTACTGCTAATAGGATTTATAACGAGAACGATTTGCATCACGGTTTAGATTTTATCACGTCCGTGTTGCTCGCTTTTGAAAGAGGGGTCTCTGTAACTCCGTTGAGGCTACGCAAAGCGCCTTCGCGATTAAAAAAATGGCGCACCCACGAAACCAATTGAAAGAAATCTTTTTCAGTCGTAACGAAAACTAATCGACAAATAATCGTAAATATATGGTATTAAGGCATACGCGTAACGAACCAATGAGGTCTGAAATTCGACGCACAAAATTGTCTTGATTCTACTTTGCAACGTTTTTACCGGATTTCCCCCGACTTCGTCCGCCTCGACTATACCTTAAGAGTTTGTCTCAACTTTCACCAATCCCAATTAGCGGGTGTTTTCGTTTTACAAAGTTCGCTCTTCTATCCCGATTCGAGCGTCAAACAATCCCTCCGGCTTTCGATTTTCTACCGCAACATCTTCGTGAGAAAATGAAATAAACTCGAATCGAGATAATGAATTACGGTTAACGATGAGGGTTCATCGCGGGTTAGATCTTATACCTACAATTTATAATATGCTATCAATACATTGTATATGAAATATATAAATATAGTAAATAAATTATGTGAATCGCGACATAACGAAATCGCCCGCGGATAAGGAAAAAAAACACGAATTTGTTAATTCAATCTGTTAATAAAGCAATTTCGTAGTTTTACGCTTTCCGTATATTAGTTCACTTTATTACGATCACGGATCTCGAAAAAAGATTCTTGTATACTGCATTTGTGAAGAAAAAAAAAATTATTACGATATAGAATCCAGCGACTCGCCGGTTTATTACCACAGTTAAGAGCTACTAGAACTACTATTGAAATGTCATTACAATTATGATAAATATGATTATCATTATTACTAAGTAAACAATTTTCTTATCGCAATTTCTCTATTGTACCACATATATATATGTATATATATGAATACATTCGTATCTATATGTTTACATATATATGTAATATACATTTAACGCACGATTTTTCGAGAATAAAACTTTATGAAGAGCTCTGTAAAATTTGTTCATTCACGTTCTCGCAATTATTTCGTCGTTTGATGAATATTATAAACGTTCTGTCGTCCTCGAAGAGGAATGCTCATCATTGATTGGCAGTTCGACAGTTGAGCAGGGAGCCAATTAACTCTTGAACCCCTCTGCCTCTTCCACCCCATGACGTTCTACTTTTCATTATATTCTTCGCGCAAACAAAGGCTCCGGTTCTTTACACCTTTCATTGAAATAACGCGATTTTTTTCAATTTCCTCCAGCGAACGTTCCGTTGATGATTGGATATTGAATTTCGTGCGACATGCTACTCCAAGACGATAACGCTTCTGAGCTTGCGGAATCTTTCAACGATCTTCTGTATCGCAAACATTGTTAAATCGAAACAGCTCGAGCGCGCATTTCACGAAACTTCAGGAGAGGATTGCGAGAGAAATTAAATTCCAATTTACTCTAACGACTTGTTAACGTTTGTTAAAGATTAACAGCCGCGTCACTCGTGCCAATAGAAGTTTCCCACGAAAAATGATCATTGTAATGTGGAAATCCTGGTTTAGGTCATTATTAATATTTAGAAGATGCGATTATTCTTATTAAACGACTGAAGCACGTCGAAATTCCTAAGTACCAGTTTCTACTTAGATCAGATACAAACTAACATGATTTCATTTTTTTTTTCCAAAGATTTTTTAAGTTTCCTTGTGCACTCTAGTGATTAAGAGGGTTAACTTCATTTCCGCATTTCTGTAAGAATTAAATCTCAAGAGTGTGTCAAGCAGAACGAAACTCTCACGACAACTGATGAGCAAATGAGTGGCCGAAGCGCGTTAATGAAACGTCGTAGCAGCCCAGAAGACACGTCCTTCGACCGAAGCTAGAAGGGAAGGGGTGAAAATGGAGCGACGAAGGTTCACAAGTATTATCTTCGAGATAGGATAGTCCCCCGGCTTAATAGCTGTTATAATTGTTGTTTACTTGCGAGTAAATCGACTCGTGCGCAACCACGAGCATGAGATGAATTCGATCCGTGTAGCTAACCATCAGCACCACCCCGGGTTTCGTTCCAATGCTCTATCTCTCTGGTTTTCCTATCGCAACACCGTCGACCGAGCAGCACCATCGGAGCCATTCCACTCTCGGCGCGCCCTCGCCCTAGGCAAGATAATAATTTACATTTTCCAACCCCTGGCAACGCAAATCGAACCCATTCCCCTCTTTTCGTTTTCACAACAACGGCAAAAAAAAATCTCTGATGCCCTCGTTCAACTTTGCGAAGCTTTTCTGCTATTAACGAATATTGATATGACGTGAGTAAAAATATATTGAAAAATTCAGGGCTTTTTCTCCTACGGGCGAATGGCATTCCAAAACTCTTACCGTGGAGCTTACATTATTTTTTTCTCCCTGGCTTGTTGAACAGCAGGTAGCATTTTGGTTTTTGAGCTGAATCCTACGCGGCTTTCGCCCCCTGTGTCGTGCATTATTTTTATTATTAAATTTTCCTATCTGGATGTAGCGCGTTTCAACGGTCCGTTCCTGCGAACCCCCATGAAAAGCTCACTCAGCCGTATACAAGTGGGTTCTCCCACGGGGGCTGATAGATAGACAGAGACAGAAGAGGATGAAGGGAGAAAGCTCGCGAGGGTGGAGGAAGCAAGGCTCTCTAGCTGGGTTATACTGACGTATCGACCGCTCGGGGTCATCCGAGGTCACCAAAGTTCACAGCGTCTCGTAGTTCCACGAACTCGTATTCACGACCAGTGCATTGCGCCGTGTCGAATGCAGTCAAAATACAAGCCCGGGACAATCTATTCATCGTCATGGCTGTCCTACTCGCGAACGACTATGCACGAAACAAATTCACCATTTCGATCGACGACCACCTGCTACTTGTGACCACGCAACTTTTCTCATGATTTACGTATCATTATAAGACCGACAAGGAATGGCTTCATTTACGTTTTAAAACCCATTTATCTTTTATACGTTCTCTATGTAAAGCGTGGAATAAAAAACGATTTGCAGAATGATCGGAGCAATGCCAGCTGTGGCCGTTCGGCACGAACGCAGGAGGCAGGAGAAGAGGCTCAAACGACCGAGCCAGCTTTATCTAGGAGGGCAATGGATGCCACCGCCTCAAGGATCCCCTCCGACCCCCAGTCCTCATGGACCTAATAGCCACCTGGATCCCATGCCCGAACTCTATCTATGCGGCAAAGTGAGTACATAACTCGTGTCAAGACTTTAAATTAAATGCGAAACGAAAATTATGCAATATCTGCTCCAACGATGATATTATTGACATAAATATGACAACAGTGGTCATGTTGATTGTTTATCTGAATGTAATTAATACAGTGACCTTTTCACAGATATCCGGACTACATGCGGTAGTGGTTTGTTTGTTGCTGGGAGCGGTCGTTCTGGTAGTTGGACTGGTCCAGCTAGCACCGGGGGCAACGACCACCGACCACAGGCTCGCGTTACTCATAGCTGGCGCTACCCTACTCCTATTGGGTAAGATAATATATCATCGCGCCGCTGACCCACACAACGTAATCTTACTTCGACTCTGATCATTCATTTTTTGATACTATGATGTACATCACCGAGTCTATGATTTTATTTTCACGTCTACACCCGATAATAACATTTAAAATAGAGAAATCTTTTTCGCAAGAACATTGACCAAGTTCTCGCGCGAGATACTGTCGGCCCCAGAGTTTTAGGGATTGCAATTCGCTAAATGAAACAATTTCTTCCCAACAGGTATTATACTGGCAGGCGTTAGGTGCTACGTGTTACACTGCATGCCATTGCCAGCCGAGTCGCCGGTCGCGACTCCGTTGCCACCCCAGGCCACGGATCAACCCCCAGTGGCGAGAGGAACCCTCGATCTTCTAGTAGGACATCAAAATCAGCCGGAGACTGACGCCCTGATGCAAACCGATCATCAGCAGCAACCTCATCATCATCATCACCATCATCATCATCATCATCACGGCAATCACAAGAAGAAGCGTAGCTCGCAGGGTTCCCATTCCGACGACGCCTAACTTCCATAAATTTCGAATCTCGACGCGGACAGAAGAATTTAAAAAAATGAATGAATATATCGAGCAAGAATGAAGAGCGGAACGAGGGACGAAGAGACTACTGTAATACGCCGAGTTCGATCTCGCCGACCTGTACATGTACATTGTACTTGATCCTTTTATCTTTTATAACTTTCTATGTATCTGTATACTACATTATTACTAATATATATATATATATACTATACATATTGTGTATATTGTAATCGCGTGCAATACTCGTATGAGTTTGTGTACTCCGGGAATTGAGACGTTTGGACGTGCAACACAGTTTTACGATCATCAACTCGATACAAACACCTCGTTATTTGTACACTTTTTCGAATGTCAAGTATTCGAAGCGCCTTTTCATGTGTAAGAAATATTTGTGAGCTGATGGTATTTTTTTTTATACTGCCAAAAACAAAGGAAAAAGGAAGAAAAAAAGGACGACATAAAATTTGTGGATTATAGGTGCCGGGTACACAGACGTCGTATTGATATATATATATAACGTATATATATACATATGTATGTTGCGCGTATAACAAAATAATTGATTATGATCTATCCAGCACTCGCACCCTCTGTCCTCGACGGTATTTTCCGATTCGAGGTCAGAAAAGAATTTATCTACGATATAAGTGAGACGGATAAAACAGCAACAAAATGAATCTCCAAGTATTTTAAACAATTTCACTGACGCATCGTTATGCGTACTATATGTGTCTTTCGAGTTACGTATTTAAACGATCTATTTACACGAAAAATAAACAAAAAATAATATTTACACTGTAAGGAATGACAAAAGTAAAACAAAAACTCTTTCGTGCCCTTGTGTCGAAAAAATATATATATAAAAATAATAGCAAGTACGACGGAAAGGTCTTACTTTGAAAGGAGCGATGAACGTCCATGAAATTTAAGGAAAGCTCGCGCGGCTTTTTGAGACGTGGGCACATGCGTTCGACTACCGTTGGGGTCCACTTAAACTTATTACTAATAAAGAAAAAAAGCGTTACGTCTATACAAGCAATTAAGATAATTTACAAAGCGATACGTACAGGGTGGTCAAAGAATACATTCGCGCGATCCCAGACCAGTCCCGATTTTTGTTTGGCCACTCCGTACAGTGATATATAAATAATATACCTAGTCATAGTGATTAAGAAAAAAATAACATTATATACGATATAAAGTATATTGACTTATGATATACATACAAATTATCTCTAACGACGTAAACGTGTTTTAACGATGATAAGTTTTAATGTTTAACATACCCTCGTCTTCGCAAGCGGTGTCGAACCGCGATACCTTATACGACACAAAAAAAAACCATATAAAACTTCGATGTGTAAAATTATTCAAGCTTCCGATCGCCGCGTCGTCGAGTACGACGACGTTTTTGTACGTTGCTGTATCGTTTCATTTTCTTTTTTTTTTTACTAAAAAAGAAACAAACCCTCTTCTCTCGACTGCTTTGAGCTTCGAGCGAGAAATTGCCACTCGAATTGTCTCTAGTACAATGAAATCTCTCGCAGCTTACATAACAATGTAAAGTCGTGGCAATGTAAGCTACATGAGCGCCAATCGCGAGCGTAAAAAAGGCCATCTCCCTCTCGCTTCCCTGTTGGCATTGGGCTTTACATTGTTCGCGCTGCTCTAATTCGTAAGATATCCGAAAATAAGCTATGAGAGATTCCACTATATACAGTCCACATCGTAGGTAATAAAATTACACGGATTTCGAAGGAAGATTCTCGACAGAACAGAAGATCTAACGTCCTGCCTTACGAAAGACAGTACATTTTTCTCGATAAACGGAGAATGTGCTTAGTTTCGATGAGGCCGTGGCCTGTCTTTCCGGATCGATCGCTTATTGTAAATTATGATAAAAGCACCAATATGCCATTTGTGAATTTGAAAAAAAAAAAAAATCTCTCGCCTCTGATATCTGTTCATCGCGAGCGTACAGGGGACATTCGAAAGCTAAAAATGCAAACGAATAACAAGGGTTATTCGCAACGAGCCTGATGTTAAGAAAAAAATAATAGAAAAAATGTTTCTCGACTTTCTGACTCATTATATTCTAAATTCGTCTCGACAAAATAACGAAAATGTAACAGCCGAAACCCTGTACGCGTGTAGTGAATGATCAAAGGAGCCCGTACGTTATCGAAGATAGTTATATCTTAGCGAACTATAGTTACATTAACGCGATATAACAATGAGATGAGTAATTAAGTGTGTTCGTCGTGGGATTAGGTGATCTCGTAGCGTCTGAAAGTTTTATTTTTTTATATGTATAACCGCACATAGAGACGGACAGACAGACAGACAAACGCGCGGACATGAAACTTCGCTGTATAACATTGAGCGTTCGAACGATCATTGAAAGCTCTAGCTTACGGTAAAAAAAACACACAGAAAACATAGAAGACGTACAGATCCGACAAGATTGTCAACAAAACGAAGCTGACCATTGAATTTTAGTTTTAGCCAACGATTCAATTGTATATTCAACATTTATTATCACTTCGATGCTGCGTTCGTACGACAAACTAAGTAACAACAACAAAAGAACAAAAAAAGAAGTTGCGAAATATAAACGAATTATTTAAAACGAGTCTCGCCAACTTCCGGTCTGATATTTTTTTATACATAACGTATGAAATATTTATGCACACGCACAGCTAATTTTAAATTCTGCGTATCCGCGAATCTGTCCCCGTGGTAATTTACGAAATCGATTATTATTGCTCGGGGATGTTGAGCAATCCGCTCGTAAACGACCGTGTAAGATATATTAAAAAATATCGTAATCCTTGTATGTGATTCTACCGTATAAAAAAATGCAACAAAAAAGAATTAAAAAAAAAAAGGAGAAAAAAATAAATAAAAGAAAAACTCTACCGCTATTGTAACTTTCAGAGTTTAATAAAACGTTTTCACTAACAGAACTATGAGACTCTGTATTACCTGTGCGCGAGTTGATTATTTACGACAGTGGAGAAACTATTAAGAGCAAGTGTGGGCGATACCAGCCATCCAATACCGGTACATGCGCGATTATGTCAATACGACGAAACAACCTAGATGCCGGCGGGACTTACGGAGAGGCTTTAGGTGTAACTACGGTGTAATCCTTACTCGCCCACGTTCTCCTGCCAACCTAAATGAGTCACAGTTCTTACGATCGTTTGCGCAATCGAGCTTACATCGAATTATCTTCCTTTGCTGGCCAGACGAACTCTTCAGTCTCGTTCAGTCATTGGCTTACAAAACAATCAAAAGCTCGCTATTGCCTACGATTGGATCCGACGAGTAACAAGCGATTTAAGCGCATCGTTGCGGTGATTTCCAAAACATTATCGTGAATAGCAACGCCGGATAACGTAGTTACCGATAAAGGAGCTTTTGGCATTCAAGCTCGAACGATAAAACCTTCGAATGCCGTCCTCAAAATACAACGATTGGAAAACTGTTTAATGACCAGTTTCAGAAGCATGAATGATTTTACGGAAAGAAAAGCCCCTCGAAACAATTACGAATGTCACGAGTAAAGCTCGAGTTTCATGTCGGTAATTTCGTACCGAAGCATCGGTCGATCGCGACGGTTCTGCGAGCCGCTAGCCAGTTTCGTTCGAGAGATACGTGCACACCAGAGAAGTCGGTGTGGAGGTGGCTTTAACGGTGAAGGGAGTAGGTAGGCGGCGGGAAGGGTGGTTTATCGACCTGGACGGAAAGCTCCGGAGGTTCAGTATCCGTGGGACCTCCACCCCGTCACAGTGAGACCACGAGACGTAAGCGTCTCTGCCGCTACACTAAGACCGGTATCGGAAAGATCTGTTGATAAATCGCAAGAGCGAATTATCGTGAAGCAACTAAAAAAAATTAAATAAACAAATCAAACTTGCCTTGTGCGCGTTAATTTATTGTGCCCATCGAGGAATTGAAAGAGCGAAGAAACACAACATTTCAAGTGAGTGTTTAGAATTTAGGCATGTTTATTTCTAAGATATTTCATTGAGTTAAAAGATCCAAGTTTCTATTCGAGCGATTTGGATTCATTGAAAGAGGATAGGCTTTTTTTCCACCGACTCCAGACACCTCGTTTCTAGACACCTCGTCGGCCACAGGTAAGCTAAGCCTAGCTAAAGGAGGCGCGCCTTTTTTTTTCAATGCCATGAAAGCACTCCCGTTGGCTAAGCACGGACAACCTCATCATCGCACCTGGTGTCGCCAATTTCTCTCCCACGGTTTGCAAATATGTACGCGAGAGTATCTAGCAAAAGTGCCGTTCTATATAGACGGCCACTCGTTTCGTCAGAGCTCTCGACTCATTCATGCCAAGCCTTCGCTCTCCGCTTCTGCTCTACTTATGTTAGTCTTTTTTAGCACTGACGGTAGGCGAAGCTTTTCACAAAAGTGTCGCAATTTTTCTCATTCACGGAAGAACGGATTAGTTATTTATCTCCCGCGAAGAGACGAAGGGTGGGGGAGGAGGGTCGCTTGAAACGGTTAATGACCCACTATTCATGCATCACGACTGCGCGCCGGATTTCCGCACAAAGCTTACTCCCAATTAAAAAAATTACAGTTCTTGGAAATGCATTTGTATACAATGCAAATGCATGTACACTTTAATTGCAGTCACAGCAACCGCGTTGCATAACTCGTACATGATCGTAAAAAAAATTAATTAAAAAGAAAGTAGTATGGAACGAATACGAAAACATAGTACCAAATATTTACGGACTGCGAGTGCGAGAGAAATTGTTTCGCGTAAAAAAAAACAAAAAAAAGGTATCCCACTCGAGATGGGTGGGCGAAAAAAAAAATCTAGAGTGCTCCGGCTAACCGTACTATTTTATGCGCTGAATACATAAAAGAGCTTGCACACTCCAGGCCATAAATATCGAGGGCGTTAGAACCGAGCTTCAGGAGGAAAAACACAAATGCATCAGTATCCAATATAGCCCGAATAGACAACTGTGTATGTGCAGCCACAAAAACAAAATTGACGAATGGTTCGTGGTGAACAAAGGGGTAAACAAATTTATCTGGGAATACGGAAAAGAAGGATTTAATGATTTTTTTCGTATTAATGCTGTTGAATTTTTAATGGAGACCAGGATGTTATCGAATTTCGAAAAACTGGAGCATCTCGAATGCCAAATTCAGTGCAGTGATCGGGGGCTAGCGTTACTAGGCATTGTACAACCGACATAGTGGGTGCACCGACCTCTTTGCTTCACCATCACCGATTCCATTCCGCAAAGTTGTACATATATACCTGTCTCCACTACACTACATAACGTGCAATATCTATATACATAAAATATATGTGTGTATATTGGGTTACGACACTGGAACACCGCCAAGTACAGCGTTGCGACTGCATTTGGTGCACTGACGGTAGAAGTCAACGAACGTGAAAAACCCTCCGAACGAAGACCTTTCGTTCCGTATAATAAGAACTGGCCTCTTTCCGTGTTATCCGCGAGACCCTTTGAAACTATCAACCCGCACGAAACTCGAACCTCCGCTTTCACTATACGAATATTTTTCCCCTTCTCGACACGAGCACAAAGTGCAATAACAGGAATCTTTTTGCACGCCTGATTACATTTCGAACATTACCAACGTGTTATCGATGAATCGTCAATCTGTCGACGCTTACATTCGATATTTCGAAAGAGTTAAACAGTAACTTCAGCGCGATTGAGGTCGAGTGATTGGCACTGAAGTGGCAAACTTAAATGCGCTGTTTCTCTGTAACGAGCGTCGCGGAAGCTTAGAACAATGAGTCGCTCGAGTTGAAAGAGGATCACACTATGTAGGGTGGCGTGCGGTCGTGAGAAAAGCGCCATTTACTCCGTCGAATAACAATGCTCGCGCCGTATTTCCTGGAAAATGATGGATAAGCTTCTGTGAGTTCCGTGAATTTATTTTTCATATCCAAGTGAATCGGATTCACGAACGAAATTACTTTACATCGATTGTTTTTATGCATATACTTTACAACTTCTCTGCAAACTAGCCCTCGTGCGATTGCCACGCTCCGCGATGTAAGCTTTGAAACGTGACTAGACTTAAACGTTATTTGAGAAAAAGGCTCGAAAGCTTTCATTGCGCAATATAAGAACCATTAGCCAGATCCAAGGCCATCAAAAGTGGTTTCCTTTATACTCGTGTCGTCTTCGCTAACACCGTGTACTTTTGTACTACTAGTTAAATTATCGTAAATTTCTGTGGCACGATGCGAAAGCGGATCAGCAACGTTGCGTTCGTCATGAAATTGTAAGGTTTTCACAAACATTAACCCTGCGGATTAGGGCCCCACGTTAGATAATACGACAATGCCGCAGAATAGTCGTTGATAAGTTAACTAAGTTTATCTGGGATTGCGTGTACGTTGAGAGCATAAACATGGCATCGGATAATAAAGTTGTGGGCAGGACGAAGAACTTTGTACCACTTTCGTGTGCTGCATCGCGAGGTTCGGATATACATGGCTATTGGCCAGAGAACGAGTCATTGTACGTGAGAAATCACACACAAGGTTTAGAAAATGAGAGGGGTGGGCGAGGACGTTTCCATTAATCGCTGTTGGCCTCTTTCGAGGTTCGTACAGATAAATTGCCAGAAAACGAGGTCGGTCGGCCCAGCAGCTCGCACCACCGACAGTCTCAGGGCGCAACTAGGCCTCACGAATGTCACAAACATGTAACTATTGTACCCCCATGTATAAGCGAGGCACGTTATACATTTCGCATTGCCCAATAGATGAAAGTCTCAGAATCCTTATATCCATCGAGTAGTATGTCAATCTGTACCTTGCGATCTTTCTCAATCTTGATACGCCAATATTTGCAGCTAGCGTATAGGACTTATCTCGATACATTTGAAAAATTTCTCGCGGCCGCTTCGTACAAGACGGATACGTAGACAATCTGCTGAAGTCACGAAATGGCTACCCTAATTAAAATCGCGCTGATGTCACGGGGTTGCTGATTCATTGAGTGACTAACCTGGCGGAAAAGCTGAAGTTACGAAGGGACTAAGGTCAACTAGCTAATATGCCTGTGGAGCTAATGTCCCGGAATGGCAAAGTCACCGGTTAGCTAAGTTCACGGAGACGTTAGATTAACGCGACTGGTAATGTCACGAGAGAGTTAAAATCACGGGGCGTGTGAGCCTTGCCGATCCCTAGTGTATATATTGTTACATTCCAGGATTCGTACTTTCGTTACACGCATATATTTGTTTATACATATATCGTGTACAGAGTTCATCGAGACCGATATATCGGTGTAAGCCGTATCGGGATTAGATATACTATTGCCTTGCAAGGAAAGGATGGATTCCTCTATACCATGTTTCGTGCACCGGCCTCGCGAGTCAACGAACGAGCAATCACCCGAGCAGAGACGTTTCCATTAATCGCCGCGTTGGCCTCTCCTGCGATCCGGATTCGCGATAACTCGAACGAGGTCGACGTATCAACGACCCCACGGAGACTCGCAACAAATTATACTACCGTCTAATTCCTTTGAACGATCGACGATTCATTTTCAAATTCAACCGGTATTTTATCATGCCCACTGCTAGCGATAAATCCACGAAAGCAATTATTTATGTTAGCTTTTTAGAACGGGTTTTCGGGTCAACATTTAATAGGTCCAGTACTTCGAACAAAAAAATGATGGTTGCTATGATCTTAGAAGACTCAAAACAATATTTTGGGGTGCAAATTTGGACCTATCTTATTCTGACGAAGACCAACGAGAGTTTTTACCGACTGTGAAGCGGCACTTCGAATAACGAAGAAAGAATCCATTTTGAGACGATTGAAGCTCTTCGTCAATCTACAAATCGTATTCAAATTATACATAGATATATGTTGTACAACGAGACGCTTGAATCGGTAAATGATAAATTTAATGAATATCCAATCAATCGGAAAATCGAGACATTACGTTATTTGCGTGAAGCACAATTTACGACCGAGTTTCCAGGACACCCCCACAGTCACGTTATTGGAATCTTCCCGGAAGGGTTGATTCACCTCCGGCAACGTACTCGCGGCTGGCCCACAGTCGCAGTGAAGCGTTGCCAACATCGCCCACGTAGGGAATCGTGATTTTACGATTTCGCATTTGCACCATTTCCCCGTTACTTTCCTCGCCCGAATGGCTCTTTTGTCGTTCTACCAGCGCCTTGTCGAAATGCGTATCGCTTCGGGCAAAGTCATATCTCAAAAGGTTTTCTGCTTTCCCCAATAATCAAACATCACTGAAAAATTTATTTTCTATGACAAGTCCTCCGGCGTTATTTTCTTTCTCTTTTCAATGACGCGCATTCTTATTTTGCGCTCGGCCCAAAAATGTTGAAGCATTGTAGACAGAATTCTTATACAAGATGTCCCGCGTTAATGCAAACAACACCTACATATTCTGTAAAATAGGCAATTTTTCATTCGAGTGATATAACCGGGAGAGCTTTTGGCGCGATCCCAAAGAGGTTTCGAGGGAACGGTCGAAGAGGACTAGCACGGAGGGTTAGAGAGGGAAAAAAGGGAGACCGCTAGTGGCGGCGAAGCATGTGCACCCCCGATGCACCCTCGAGAGTCGAAGCTGAGTCGGGAGTAACTCTCGTATACACACCAGCCTACCAGTAATAGCGCAAGCAGCAAACCTGCCCCTACCACGTGTGAATGCCGCGCAGCCATGACACCGGGATTCAGGCCACTGTCCCAGTTTACGCCTTTCCAAGCAATGAAGGTTTAGCCTTTCCCTACCTCCTTTCCCTCTTCATATATCTCGACCGATACGCTTATAACAAACTCTCTGGGGCGCGACTATAACACCCAAGAAAATTCGATCACCGCGATAAGACCGTAGGATGAAAGTGCGATTCTTCCTTTGATCGGCTGACACGCGAACATAATTCCAACAATTTTATTACCAATTAATTATGAACGCGTCTTGTACCGAAAACAAAACCTTGCTCGATCTCTAGTGATGTTTATTCAATTAAGCAACTGGAATGTACGCTACTAATCATTATGCTAATGTGGTAACGAACTATCGAATTCATAACAAGCTAATAGAAATTTGTCTGGGGAATATATGAATGCGTTCCATAAGCACGCGCGGATTTGATGATTGCCGCACGTGAGATACAGCAGACACACGGACGTCTGGGTCACGGAATATGTCTGGGATATCATCGACTGTATACGGGCGTTATCGAAACGTGATCCGGGCATCGTAACGCAACCGCACTCATGAACTTCCGCACGTGCACTGCTATCGCATACATTCAATTTACCTGTTTGCTATACGTATTAACCACTACCGCATCGACGATTCCGAATATTTTATGCGACAAGGTACTTTTCCTTTTTTTGCTTCACCCAACATATTTGTAGCGGATATTCATGCAAAAGTATAAAATAAATGACGATCACTCACGGACAATTGACCTACTGAAAAAAGTACAGCGCCTACACGGATTCAGGGCAATCAGCGGAAATAATGTTTATATTTATTAGCTATTGACTGTTTTTCTTTCAACGATGGAATTCGGATTCTTTCGTGTTATGCAAGAAAACAAACATAAAATTGCTGAGGGCAACATATTATCCTAATCGTAACTGTACAACGAACGTGAGTTCCGGAGAGAATTTCGAAGACTTCTTGTTGGAATAAAAATCTGCAAAAATCAACCATATACTAAGGACGGTACAAAGAACGTTAATTTTGCATGATAATAATTCAAAAAAATTGTTAATAAAGTAGTTTTCACAAATTTGTTCGCCGAATAATCGATTCATTAATGTATTCAGGTGTATTAATGACTGAAGTATCTTAATAATGATCATGGATTTTTTGGGGATTTCTTCTATTTGCAAAAATCTTGTTATTGGCCAAAATCTTTGATCGATTCTAGCGAATCTGCTCGATTGATCGCACAATGTTTCTCCGAAGACGTATTCAAAATAACGAATCAATTCTTGCAAAATAGAAATTGTGCGATCTGATACTACATTCAAATAAAAAAATAATTTATTAAAATCTTTTCGATATTATTATTATGCGAAATTAATCTCTTAACGACCTTCTATACCGTTCATTTTTTTCTCATTTTTATCCCATTGGGAATTATTCGAATTTCGCTCGACGTCTCCCTTTTATCTGGGACGAGTAACGATACCGCCTGCTTGAATAGAACACCTCTCGTACGCGGCATTTCCCAAACACTAAATGCTTTGCTGGATATTCATTTAACTCCGGGATAACGTCAGACAAACATTATTATTTCTCACTGTGAATTCACTCAGCCCACGCGAAACATTTGACCTATGGCTGCAAACCGGATTTTCAAAGTATTCGTAAACCTCGCTCTTCTGCTTTATGCTTCTACAGTTTTTTTAACGAACGAATTAAACTTTATCTACGGAAAATTGCGGTATTTCTCGCCCACAGTATTCCTGCCCCATCGGCAATGCGTAGATAACTTTACCACCGCCGCTGGCAATTCATATCATTGACCTCCGCAAGTTGATTATCCTTCGTTTTCCAATATTCTCTTTTTTCAAATTATTTTCCATTCATATCGGGACTCGGGGATAGTCGTGTTTACCTCTTGTCGCCCTGGGCGTCGAGAAGAATGTCCAGATACGCATACGTTGTTCGGTTTATCGTTTCGGCATTCCTGATTATCAACGCGACTATGTACGGCACGTGCGAAGCTTTGTCCCCTTTGGGAAATAAGCGAAATCAACTTAAAGTTGTTTCCCAAGAGGATTCATGATCAACCATTGAGAGCCTACTCTCAAAATCGTAGTAATGAAACGCGTATACGCATTTTCGTCGGGTAGAGTCGGAACGAGTGAAAATCCGAAAGTATTTGTTTATTTTCCGAACGTTCGGATATACGTGTCGCGTGACGAAAAATCATCCCCGCGTTCGATTCTAGCTGTTTTTGTTTGGAATCGAAGGAAGGAAAGGGAGAAATGGGAAATACCACACGTGAGGTTGTAGCACCCCGCGCGACAACCGCCCCGGGAGGCAGGGAGGCTACAGCTGCACTCTGCTGTGCGAGGGGAGCAGCTTTCTCGGTTGTTCGATACCGCGGCACAGCTAGGTGCAACGGCCGTCGGCCCCGTGAGCGTATCTAGGGCATCGCTGCAACCCGCCGTCATACCCGCTACCACTACCACCCGTAATCATTCCTGCTGCTTCTGCGAATACCGCTGCTACCAACTCCCGGATCCTGGCTCCTACCAACCCTCCTGTATATACACATATGTATCATGTGTATATACCGATACTATATACATATGTATCGTACATACATAGTTCGGCAGGTATAGACTACGGGAGGCAGACCGACCCGCGGGTACAATAGACCGATCCACGCGACGAGCGTAAACCGAGACAGAGTGTCTCTCCTCTCACTCGCGGTCCCTCCGACTCTGTTCATCCCTTGTCAGCGGATACGGTACAACGAAAGCGGATAATAATGCGACAGAGAAGTTTTCCCTCACTAATGAGATTTTGTACAAAATTAACATCCAAGAACATTCCGTACACAATTTAGTTTTATTTTTATTTAATGTGCTTTTGTTAGTATTAATTACTTTCATTATATACTCGACAGAGGTAAGCGACTGAAAGTGTCGACAGTGAATTTAGATACTTTATTGAAATTTTCCGAGTGGTCGCCTTGGTCATGTGGAATTGTTTTCAAAGACAATTTTAGTACTCGCACGTATTTTCTTGCTTATAGGCGCGTAAAGCTTTTTTCGAGCGAAAACAAACCGTTCATTATTCTATTGTTCTGTTGCTCAACCGTGGATATTTCCTACTAACGCGCCGTCTATCGACGTCGATGCGCGGGAGCATCATCATTATTCATTATACACTCGCGCTCGCCTAGGCTTGGAAATTAATCGAAGGACGCGCACGATGCAATCGAAGGCCTCGAGGGTTGGTGTTTCTCTTTACACATAGCTGTCGCTCACACGCGGAGATTTCCACTTAGCGCGAGATGCGCAGTTATCCAATCAGCACCGCTTTGCGGTATTAATACTGGAACGCAATAAATCCCGCGGAAAAAACAACAACGACAAAACAAAAACTGAAGAATAACCATCGAGGCGGAAAATCCGGCAAACCGTCTGCTGCGTATTCTCATCAAGACTCGATGTATGCAGATGTACAGACATATACACAGACAAAACGATCAAAATAGCGAAAACTGGAGGGTCTTCAAGCGCACGGTGAAAATTCATTGAGAGCTCATTTTGCTCCCGGAGGTGGAAAATTAATCCAAGGACCGAGCATATCGAGCGCGAACGGGTCGGCATACTTTCAAGGTCGAACGACTTACCCTTTCCTCGAGAGTTCTAAGTGCGAAATATCGACACTACCGTGATATTATAACTTCGAAGATCTTTAGCAACAAAAAAACGTACGACACGCAAATAACGAGACGTTCGTTGTAAATGCAAAGTTAGTCAGTAAAAAATGTGGTGAACAATCATTCTCCTTAATTTTTATGTGTCTTTAAGATTCGTATTTCCACGTCTGCTTAATAATAATAAATGTACTGAAAAATAATCATTCGCGTCTGAGCTGTGCTGCTATATCCACTAGCGAGCGTGGATTACTTAGAATTTCGTGATCTAGATTATAAATCAGATTTAGTATTCACAAATACTTGCGTCTATTTGAGGCACAGTTTGCCAATATATACTCGACTCGAAATTCATCGTAACTTTCTCTAGTTTCGTTCTACTTTTCTTATCGAACGTACGCCTAAGCTCCTCCAAGTAGTTTTAACCCTCTTGGTAGAACGTGTAAGATTGCCAGCACCGGGGAAGGCACGTTCCTCGCACGTTGCACAAGTGCGCATTACGTTTACCGCCCAGGCCTCATTAATTCGTGTTCTTGCTATCCCTCTCTCATTCACCCCTTTTGCTACACCCAGACGCTTCATCTTCTTGTCCCTCTTCTCCCAGAGGGCCTGTCTCGACGTCGACGTCGCAGACGCTATATTAAACATAATTCAGACAGTCTTCGAGCGGGGGTTCTTAGATTTCAACCCTTGCCCACTTTTCCTTTCTTTTCTTTACTCTCCGCCAATTGCGATACGACGTCGGCTGAGCTCGTAATAATTTACACGTACAACTTGAGACTTGTTGCTCACGAACAAGCGTTATGCAAGGGAAAGCTCATTTACTACTACGACTATCTCTAAAGTGAATAAATAATAATATAAGTAATGCATATTAATAATGTTAAAAATAACATAATTTCGTTGTATTTTTCTATATTTTCTTGGTCAATATTTATCGATCTTTCATTTGCAATATCGATGCATTTCTGTTACTCATCGAAATCATATTTTGATTGGAAATGAATGACGAGCTTTTTTTTGTTATTCGTCTTTCAGAATGATTACGGCGTTACCGGTGCCTTCGGTGAAGGTATTTCACAAAACGTATTACCAAGAAAAGTCGCAGAGGGTCGGCAATAGCCAGCCAGGAAGTCCCCTGGCCGACAGCGAGGCCGTTATAGCGCTGATGGAGAAGGAACAGCCGGAATATTTTTTCTGCGGAAAGGTAAGATTCCTCCTATCGAATTTTATCGCGTGGGCGACTATCGCTCTCGACGCGAAACTCCTGATTTTGCATATTTACAATTGATTTGGCGTTCAAGGTAAAAAAAAACAACAAAATAAAAAAAAATTGAATGATTAAGGTGTCCGCGTTTTTTTTAACTAGCATAAAAAAGTGTCTCGCTTCATTGATCGTTACGGTTCACCGAGCATGGGAATTTCTTTTTTATCGTCGCCTCGAACAAACGAAGCTTTTCCGTTCGATAAAGCTATTTCTACTGTGTTCTTTCGGAATCATCCATCGATCGATCTTGTTGTAGGGTATATAGACAGTCGATTTGTTGATTCCTTAAAGGTGTTTACTATTGTGTCTTCAGGTCGACTTCTTCATTCATTCTATATCACTATATTACGTATCATCGACGTACTCTCGATCAACAGTCGTGGCCCTCCGTCGCATTAGTTTTGGCGCATGAAAACGTAGCGAGCACACCTACGTGACGTGAATATTTTTACGCCCATCGGCGTAGAAAGTATAACATCGTCGGCGGTGAAACGTAGGCGCCTGCTCGTTCATAAAGGTCGGGACCTCTCGCGCTCGCGATAGACATATACCGAACGGGTACAAAGGCGGTGCCGCTTTTACGTTTTCCGAGGCCATAGTAAGCGCTGTTCCATCCCTCGAATAAAATGACTACGTACTGCAGAAACAACGTCGAAGAAACATGTGCGCCACAAACGGAAGGAAGGCTTTTCTAAGATTTATCGAGATTCATTTTCTTTCCTCTCTAGCCGCTTTGTTATACGTTGGGGCGTTGTGCGTTGTAGATTAAGGGAAATAGCTTTTTTTTCGAGATCGAAAAGTCGCTTCTTCCTCGTGATTCCCCTTTTTTAGCTTTGAAAAAAGACAGTTATATATGACTCGTGAAGCCAGTTATTTTTAGCCAGTGGAGATCATTCGATAGTACGAAGGTAGGCCTGACCCACACAGCCAAAACCGCGCGCGTTCATGATTCTTAACTGTGCGAAGAGAATAGCACGACGAGAGAGAGTACGAGCACGTAGAGTACGACGTTGCTAGCATAACAAAGTCAACACTGCGCAAGCAATCAAGCGGCAGTGGGTTTTCTGCGTAGTACGATAGAATAATGTTCCTTCCTAAATTAATTGAAGGAAGTGGAAATGCACTTCCTTCCCAGTGGCATACGCCATTTTCTTCCTGCATTTATTCCTGGAGAAAGTGCATTTTCCTTCCTGGAGGACGGGCATTTTCACTTACCCGCAAAAAACGCACTTTCCTCCCCTTTGGCTACTATTATTACTCGGTGTCGAAACGCTAACATATCTCTTGATTTCAAATAAATTCGCACTGGTTTCGACGAAAATTCATTGAAGATATCATAGATCTACTGTCGATACAATGTTTTCATCACCGACTTTAGTGAACTGACCAATTTGAAATCTCCTAACTTGGCAGATTAATCGAAAGTTGGTTGTATTTAAAAAGAAAATGTCTACAATATATTTCCAAAAGAATTTTTGATTATTATACTAATCATAGAAAAACGCGGAGTTTCATATATACATGTCTATTCATGTATTACTGATATATATTTTCCATCTCCCTCTTTTTATGAGCAACAGACTGAGAATACGGCATCTCAGTTGCACGATAATTAAGGACCGAAAAGCAAACTCAATGACGTCATGCGTTGATATTATTAACCACTTGCGTCAAGAGGCATCCATCCGTCAATGACGAGACTCGTGACGTTCCACTCATGAATAAACAGAGAATCGAGCATCGAATCGACGAGATTAAAGCCTCAGCATGGAACTACAAGCGACGACTTGAGTTAAACCTCGGGTAAAAGAGAATCCGAATAGAACCGATCGGTCACGAAAGGAATGGTTTTTTCATCGTCCCACACCGAGAGAACGAAAAATAATTCGTTCATTCATAGAATGAGATAGGCCGGGAATCGAGGAAGAGCGAAGAATGGAGAGACCGAAAATAGGTGACCAGGTGACTTTCATCGTAAGAAAATTGGATGCCGAACGAGCGTTCGACATACCACAGTAGGTGGAAGCTTGTGTGTCTTTTCCGACGGTTGCGACGTCATTGGGAGCTTTTACGTGGGCGTCAAGGATAACGGATGAGGATGTGGGAGAAAACGAAAAGAGGGTTGATGGTCGTTCGCTATGTCGCTTTGCCTACCCCGTTTTGCGCACGAGTTCGACGAATTTACTACCCATTCCGAGAATCTTAGACTCGAATGATTTCGCAGATGCGATTGAGGATTCGCTTCGACTACTGTTATACCGGAAACCCGAATCGAACCTTGGTTACAATCGGAGACGACAACCCTTGCGTTAATAACATTGACGTGGGACGAGGCAGTTGACAAAGCATTATTATAGCCTCCGCCGCTTCTCCAAGCACAATAATTGTTATCGTTTCCCGTGTATGGAAACTGGATTCATGATTGACCCGGACGCGACTCCGGGAATCCCGATAATAGACGGTCGAAATCGAAGGCTGTCCGGTACCGACCGTGTCTCGGCTGTCGTGGAATAATTGTCGAATGACGATGATCGTGAACCCGCTCGACGGCGCGAGACCCGTCAACACAAGCGAGCTCCCATTACGTTTATTTTGAGGTTCAACGAGAAATTTGTCTCATTGATAACACAGCTTCGAGAGTCAATTGCATTAAGACGGGAAATGAAGTATTATCGATATTATAATATTATCATTAGTTAGGCTATTGTTTTCCTCTATTATAGTTGATTCCATTGGATTTTAAAGCGATAGAAAAATAAGCTCAATTATCAGTAAAACATTGAATCGCTTCATTGCAATGCAGTCGGTGCTAGGCAATCACTGAGTAAAGCGAAAATATGTTTTGATAAGAATCATGAATTAAGGAACTTTTGTTGTTTCTCTATCTAGGTAAACGCTCTGCACGTGGTAGTGGGTTCCCTGCTATTCGGCTCGGTGATTCTCGTCGTGGGACTCGTACAACTTGCTCCGGGAGCGGAAGCTGCTCAAAATTCAACGGCCTTGATCGGTGCCGGATGTGCACTATTGTCCCTGGGAGCTCTACTCGCACAATTAAGGATTCTTTGGATAAAACGACAAAAGGCAGCGCAGAAGGATGGCACTCATCAGCGCAGCGTTACCAGCATAGACATGCTCCTTGCCCAGCACAGGTACGACACTCATAGTTATGTGCCGTTGAATTTGAAATCATCACCGTGTAAAAATAATGAGCATTCAAATTTCTCATCTCGTAAAAAAATCTTAAACTCCTTGTTTTCCACCTGTTCAGAGACTTTACCGTCCTGACGCCAGACGAGCTGGAAGATCTCGTGGACCGACCGACACCCGCTTTGGAGACGAAGATTCGCAAGCAAGGTCACAACACCTAGGTGCCGCCTGCCTCGAAGAGGGTAGTAACATCGTCATCGCCGTGCCCGACCACACCCTCGTCACTCTCCTCGTCCTCGCAATCGCCCGGCACGAGCTCCTCCATCCTCTATACCCATCGATACGACTCACGAGAGCACAGCCTGGTATGAGAAGAGCGAGAGGAAACGCTAAAATCTTCTCTTCCTCACACTCGCTCGACTCTATCTCGCTTTCACTCTCTCTCTTTCTCTTTCTCTCTCTATCTCCGTCTACTCAACTCAGCCTAGATTTCACACGAACGTATATCAAAAGCGTATAAGACTAGGGTATATACCTAATATAAACACGTAGAGGGCGTATATATATTGGTATAAACCGGACGATTACTGAATACATATGTGTTCAACATCGACCGAGCACGTGGCGTCGCGTCACGGGTGAGCAATCTTCGATAAAAACGGCGAACAAACGAAGAAAAATAGAACGAAAAAGGAGGCGTTCGCTCGTGCGGCAACCTTCGCTCACGCGTTATCCGCGGGGTGCAGCGATGCTGACGAAGCGAGACAATGGGAATCAATTTTCATTGAAAAAAAAGAAAGGGAATCAACAACGGATGCAATATTATTTGAATCAGGCTGAATATCGACGATAAACGCGATAGTTGTAAATTGTATAATAACCGTTTTGGAAATTAATCCGGATAAAATTTCACCTCCAATTACCGAAGCTTCGCAACCTGGTTTCGCGAGAATTTTGTGCTATCGAGAGAACGCTCACTCGTGAAAGCGTCACGGGAGCTTAGCGAAAGTACGTAAATAATAAAGAAAAATAAATAAACAAAGAAAAAAAGACAGATGATTCGAGAAACGTTAGTTCGTGAACGACACTCGAATCGCATAGTTTGCTAAGAGGTTTCGGGGTTTGTACGAGGATTCGAGGACGCCGTTGGAGGCGCAAAAAGAAAGATTTGTAACGACTCGCAGCGAGGCCCATCGCGAATGTGAAAATTCGCTGATTCGTTTTTGTCGAGGCTCTCGTTCGGCCTCGTTTAAACTTGGTCGAACGGAAGTTTGAACGGTTTTCAGTATCGAGCGTATCTCGCGTTTTTCCGCAAACGCGAGAGGACACTCGACGATGAGGACCGTCGAACGAGAATAGATTCGAAACGACAGAGTCCGTCGTTGCCGGCGATTGCGCGAATTCGATTCGCGAGAGCAAAATTGACGATACCCTCCTCTTCGGGCAAGTGAAACACGTCACTATTGAAATCCAATTGATTTGATCGATCATTTTTGACAATGTGCAATAATATGCACTTTTTGTAATTGTAAGAATATTATTAAAGAAAAAAAAAAGATAAAAAAGTCGGAACTCTTCAGAGGAGTGAGTGAAGAAAAGAAGAAAAAAAAAAATTAACAACGGTTCCGACGTCGTGAATGTGTTCGAAATATCAATCACCATCGTCGCGGTTTCCATTAATTAAAGCCAATCGAATAAGTCTGATCTACGATCTCATCGCGTTTCCCATGTATTTCGACGAGCTCGCACATGAAAATGCTGCGCGTTTTATCCTTTGACCACTCTTTCGAGGCTGAGACGTTGTGTGAAAGGGGGAAAAAAAAAACAAGACGAAGAATAAACTTGAAGCTATTTGAAAGTGACACTAAACTCACTAGGGTAAAAGAAACGAGAAACATTTTTGGAGATATTTGAAAAATATTCCATTAGGAGGATAAGATCGATATAAATTGTAATCATTAACTTAGATCCTGTACCGTTATCATTATTCGTACAACTCGATATCCAATGAACCTTATTACCTAATAATAAATATTGATTAATACGAGACGATATCACGCGGCGGGAATGTCACAAGCGTATAACTGCACATGCACAGCACTCTCGGTGTCGCGTAACGCAGATTTTCATTCGTTTTATTTTTAAAGAAGTTCTAAAAAAGAGGAAAAAAAAGAGGAAACAATAGCGAACGAATAAGTGATGAACACGAATAAGCTGTATCAGTTTAGTGATTAGCCAAATTTAGCTGCCAAACAAATGTAAACATCATCGCTAGCACTACGTTTTTCTGTTTTTGAATACCGAAGGGTAAAAGTACACAAGACAATTTTTCGTACAAATGAAACCATCATTCGACGCTTATCGCTGAGCTAATTTTCGTGCAAAGGCAATGCGAGAAATCCCTGAAGTTGCGAGCAGATGAGCATTGCGGAAAACGCAGCTTTTATATAAAAACAAGGGTGAAAAATGAAAAAAAAAAAAAAACCAAAGCAGCCATAGCAGCCATCTCGGAGATCCTGATTCATGTTGTGAATCCCGATTAGATTTTGATTACGAGCATTGTTCATAATGAGAATTGAAGAGGTGCATGAAAAAATAGAAATGCAAGAAGAGTCGCATCGTGGTGAACGGCTGGATGCGAAAATTTTCGTAAGGCAAAAATGGCTTGATATAATTGCATCACGAGAAAACGAAACATAATTGCGATTAGCATTGATTATTTAGCTCATAATCAAACTGTTGATTTTCTTACGGTGATCATTAGTTCGTAATGAAACTCGAGAGTTCGGGGAGAAAAGTTGAGCGGGTTAAGTGTTCGAAGAAAAATGGAATTGCTTATTCCGCGTATGAATTGAATCTGCCTCGTCCATCGAATAGGAAAAAAAACTATAAGTATCGTTATTGTGGAATTTTGCGAGGCTACATATCCACTGGGTCAGGGTCGATCAGAAATATTTTTTTATTGACAAAGGAGGAGTGGACACGGGCCGAGACGTTGGATAAGGAACGAATAACGTAAACAAACGTTCAAGCCCCTTTTTTTAAATACCCACGCATAAGATTAAAAGATAAGAATCCCGATGATCTTGAAACTGCAAGACCGATCAATCTTCTCGTCTTTCAACTTCTCATCGCTTTTAACCATTCCATTGTGCGCAAAGTGGGCTCAAAAAAGATTTAAAAACAAAAAACCGAGAATCTCGATAGTTTTATTGATCATCGATTAAAATCCAAATGAATCTCTAGCTTAAACTTTTCTCGAAACATTATAATAGTGAAGTTAAACCGTCTCCGATAACCCCGAGGCGGTAAACATCAAAAACTACGTAACCGTACCGTAACGAGTCATTATTTTCGAATCACAGTGTAATCCCTAATTAATGAATAAATAATAGTAGGCCCGGAAAGCTTTGGGACAGAATCGTGTAATTCGGTTGAACGACGACGGGGTCGCGACGAATAAGTTTCGATTGACGAAATTTATACGCCTATGAAGCGAGGCGCGGAGATTGTCGATTCGTTCTGTCCCGAAAGCGCTCAGTCTACAGAGGCTTTAAAAGAGAAAATAATTTTAAGTCATACAACGCGCACACATAGATGTCTAAGGGTGCTTGCAATGGTGATCTATGGAGACGTAACGCTTGTCACGATTATTATCGTTTTGCTTAAGACTGTTTTTTCAATTAAATACACTTTATTAATGTTGATAATTCTACTGATACTCGTTGATATGTTGAATAACGTGTTGCCGGAACTCATCAATTGAGAACAACGTTCGTTGCGATAGAATAATTTTTTCTTTAATGGTCGCGATTTTTCATAGGGCACCATCGTAAATGCCGAGCCTTGTAAATAATTCAAGTTTGTAACGCAAGGGAGGATCGTCGCTCATTCGTGATAACGAGGTTTTTAAAGAAAAAAACAAAAAAATAAATAAAAAGAAAACGTAATACTTAGTGAATTTTCAATCGCGCAAAGTGGCTTCGTGGCCGTTTCTCTGATAACGCTAGGAAAGCGAGTTAGAAAGAAAAAAAGAACATTTCTCCTAAGGACGTGCACAACACGATCGATCAGCGAAGGCGCTCGTGATTAACCGAGCGAAACAACATTGTTGATTTCTTTTTGTAATCGAGTTGCAATTTTTATTAGGAAAAATCGATCGAGAACATCCGCAAGGCGAGGTATTGTACTCACCAGAAAGTTGAATTCGTAATTTTTAAGCATAGAGATATCACGTTAATACCCTAAGATTATTTAATAAAGAAAAAAAACATTGCTACGACACATAATCATACGTGGATGAGATATTTTATCGAGAAGTAGTAATTTTAATGCTTAAGACGATTACGTTATCCGTATATTTTGTAAAAACAACGTTATATCGATAACGATCAATAAACCTTACGATCATAATAAATTGCGTGACGTTATTATCCCGCGGCTTTCAATTATTATTCTTACTTGACACGAGTCCAGAATCAAAATTTACCGTTGATGCGATTTATCGCCGTGGAAAATCGAGAAAATGTAATAAAAAAAAATTCTGCATCTACCCGGAGAGACAAATTTACGTTAATGTGAGAAAAATCCGCAATTACTATTTTATTCACGGAATACTAATATTCGGTGATCCAATAACTTTGTTATAGGTTAAAAAAATAATGCAAGTATCCTTGGTTAATTATTCATTGGCCCACTACGTTGATTCGTGAAGATTGAAAGATTCGAGTTTGACAAATGTTGAACGTACACGTTTGCGCTTCACCGACCTCGGCAATATTGCTTCTGGTCTCTCTGTCGTCTTGGCTGTGCATTTGCCGATGGGGATTTCGTTACGACATGAAGGATCACGAGGTGCGACATCGTTTGTACGACAGCGACAACTTTCGATTATCGGAATCAACGATTTCTCGTTGTTTCAGATAGTTTACAGTCTCGTTGTCTATTACATCGTAATAACGACACTGAACATGATATTTCTCGGGCACATGAGATTCACTTGCGATTATCCTCAAATGACGAAGATGTGATCGCTCGCCGACTCGAGAACGCAAACGGGCGCTTGCTGCTCCGAAGAAACGCAATGTATCGGTCACAATAAAAATAACTCACCACTGCTCTGCATCCTCGTTACTCATTCGAACTGTCCGCATCGAAACGCCGGCCGTACGATATTTATTCACTACTCACTGAACACTAACACGCACGCCCGTACTATTCGAAACACTAATTACGCGCACTCGCCCCGAGCCCGCGGACGCGACTGACTTCCCGAAGTCACTACCGAAGTTACCGAGTTCGGACTCGAAAATTTCTCGCCGATATGGAGTTTGAAAAAAAAAAACCATTGCAAAAAAAATGAACGCATTCGCATCATTTGTATCGTCGAGCAAAAACGAACCGCGAAACGATCCAAATAACCGGCACCGGCACGCTCGGTCGAACAATGTTTATACATTACGGTTATTCACTGAACAATAATATCCGAAACACTAATGACGCGCACTTGCCCCGAGCCCGCGGACGCGACTGACTTCCCGAAGTCACTACCGAAGTTACCGAGTTCGGACTCGAAAATTTCTCGCCGATATGGAGTTTGAAAAAAAAAACCGTTGCAAAAAAATGCACGCATTCGCATCATTTGTATCGTCGAGCAAAAAAGAACCGCGAGACGATCCAGATAACCGGCACCGGCACACTCGGTCAAACAATATTTATACATTACGGTTATTCACTGAACAATAATATCCGAAACACTAATGACGCGCACTTGCCCCGAGCCCGCGGACGCGACTGACTTCCCGAAGTCACTACCGAAGTTACCGAGTTCGGACTCGAAAATTTCTCGCCGATATGGAGTTTGAAAAAAAAATGCACGCATTCGCATCATTTGTATCGTCGAGCAAAAACGAACCGCGAGACGATCCAACTAACCGGCACCGGCACACTCGGTCGAACAATGTTTATACATTACGTTTATTCACTGAACAATAATATCCGAAACACTAATGACGCGCACTTGCCCCGAGCCCGCGGACGCGACTGACTTCCCGAAGTCACTACCGAAGTTGCCGAGTTCGGACTCAAAAATTTCTCGTTACGAAAGAAAGTGCACGAATTGAAATGATTTGTATCGCTAAACAACAACGAACCGCGAGACGAACCAAATATCGGCGCCCGCACTTCCGGTCGAACAATATTTACTCACGATGCACTCAACAACAACAGCGGAAAACTAACCACGTGCACTCGCCACGAGCTCGCGGACGCGACTGACTTCCCGAAGTCACTACCGAAGTTGCCAAGTACGAATTCTCCAATTTCTCGATGATATGGAGTTCGAAAAAACAACTGTTGCAAGTGACAATGCATGAATTAAAATCGTTTGTGTCGTTGAACAACAAAATCAAACCGCGAGACGATCAAAATAACCGGCACCGGCACACTCGTCGAATGTTCACAACTACCGGCATGCTGTTCGCGCGTCTCGGCTCGTGCGCGCGTTCCTATTGGTCGCCGCGTCAAAGTCCGTTATGTTTCTTATCGGCGCACTGCCCCACTACCAACTGGGTCTCGCCTCTCCCGTATCGCGTGCTTTTGCTCCCGGTGAAAAATCTCGCGATATTTATTATTCCTTTGCACGAAAATTATTATAAATAAAAAAGAAAGATGATGAACTCGTTGCGTCTTGTTGTTCGCCAGAACGTGCATCAGCTCCGACAATTTCACAAATGGTTTGTCAATATTTGTATATCGGATTAAACATGCTCGATCTTCAATTTCATCGAATTACATAACCTCCACTTTTTGTGAACATTTTTTCGAATGTTTTTCTTTACGTTTCTTTTTACAGTGCTACATATTGTCAAACCGAAACCGCAGTGGCAGTCGAAAAAATGACTGTTCCAGTGCCCGAGGGTGTTGACAAGCCTGTCAGTCCAAAAATTGACAAACTCGCCACGGACATATCGGCATTGAATCTACTCGAGGTTGCCGAGCTCAGCGACGTTCTCAAGAAAAGATTGAATTTGCCCGACGCGCCGGTTATGCCGGTCGGAGGCTTTGCGGTTGCCAAGAGCGAGGTATTATCGTTAAAATTGCAATGACAAAATTTCCTGAATACGGAAAAAAAAGATTTTTCTCCATTCAAGGTTCAAGGCTCCAATATTGAATCCTCTCATTATCCTCGTCGTCGCAAAAATGATTGACTTCGCTTATTTCATTCATTTGATTCGTATTTTCAGGAGGAAGAGGAAGTTGCTCCGAAAAGGGTGCAGACCTCATTCACTGTCAAACTAACAAAGTTTGACGAGAAGCAAAAAGTAGCTCTGATCAAGGAGATCAAGAATCTTATTCCCGGCACGAATTTAGTTCAGGTAACAAATAGTTTTTCGTGTTTTCGTTCCTTTATGTATTGTCATTTTTCTTGTTATCCTCAAGTAACACTCGTCAACGCATTTTTCTTATCGACAGGCGAAGAAGTTTGTGGAGAGCGTGCCTGTGATAGTAAAATCCGACATTGCGCAGGAAGAGGCTGACAAACTGAAAGAGGCAATCACCAAAGTTGGCGGCGAGGTCGAGATCTCATAAGAGACTTCTCTGTATCAATGTTTTTTCTTCTCAATTACTCGTGGCTTTCGTGTCATCGCGTTTAGAGTGTAAAATAAGGCAATAAAGATCCTTGACAAAGTTATACACGAATATTCGCATTATTTATGTTTCTGCAATACCCTCTTTATAAATTGACGATTATAAGCATTTAAAGGCATCAAAACCAATCGCAACGAGCGATTGCCAGATCCGCCATTCAAAAGTACAATAAAAAACGTGAATTGCGGAAAAAGCGCAGTAAACATGCAACTGAATATTCGTCGGTGTAATTGTTATAGTTCGTCGATTGGCGGCCGAACGCCGCATCGATAAAATAAGGCTCGTATCTCCGAGCACCGAGGCCCCGAGTTTTTTTCACGAAGAACGAGCCAGCAGAGTTCGACGCAATTATCGTTCCAGCCTCGAGACAGCATCGTCCGGTGTTGCTCGACTGAAAATTGTACATCGCAATCTGGCACATTGTCAGGAATTGTTGTAGAAGAGGAAACAACAAAAAAAAAGCGAAGCCCCAAAGGAATCGATGAAAGAAATTGTTTGCGAGGTGTGGCCCTCCTCGTCGGACGGCCCTGCGCCACGACTACTGCCACGATGGCCGAGGAGCCCGACACAAACGATACAGCGACGATGGAAAATGTGACGCAAAATGATATCAAGGTATCGAATAATATCGCAATTAATAGTTCCCACGTTGTCGCGCCTCGTCGATTATCGTTTCGAACAATTTCGTCGTCAACTGGCGAGGGCGTTCTAAAGATTCGCGTGCTCTTGTGGCATTTTGACAGGTCAGTGCCGGAGCCGTGGTGCCGTGCGATAACGAAGTCGGTGTACTCGAGTTTCAAGCCTCACAAGTGATTTCCCGTCTCGAGGAAGCCGTCGAGAGAGGCGCCGAGGGCGGCGGAACGACCTGGAACAATCCTTCGGGCTTTCTGTCGCAGCCCCGAACGGCCGAAGAGATTTTGTCACTTATACAGGTGAGAGGGGACAATAACGGAGGATAGAACTCTGCTGACAATGCTACGATTTTATTGGCTCTCTTGACATGTAATTCGCGTGTCATTCGTTTGTTCCGTTGGCGCCGATGCTTTGCCTCGGTGTCACGTGGCTTCTTTTACGCGCTTTTCCAACGAAAAATAGTTTTTCGGTAGTAACAGAAACGAAACGCGAGATTTTCTGGGATAACGTTAAGATAGTCGTCGTAAAATTCGTGGCCGAGAAACAGACAAACCGGTAATGATTGTACATATTGTTATAGAATAAACTTGCATAATTAGTCATTCAAATTCAACAAGCGGCCTTTCGCACTATCGTTCGACTTCCGCTTTGCTCGATAAGATTCATTTATCTATAGTATTCGAAGTACTACGGAGTTTCGAGAAAGTTTGCGTATTGTAGAATGCATAATTATTGAGGTGGACGAGTAACTCGATTCTTCTTGCAGGATTTAGTTATCCACGAGGATTCACCGCAACCCAACGAAGATGGAAGCACGGAACCCGTTGGCAGTCACGTGACGAGTCTGCCGCCTCTGACGGAAGCGGCAAAACTTGCTCTGGTAGCGCATTCCGTTTCGGCTTACGCGGTGGCTCTTCCGAGGCCTCACGCTCAACGATTGGCGGGACGCCTTGCGGCTGATACAACGAGATGGCTCAGTCACATATTTCACTTTGTCGACTGCGCTTCGTCGTTTCACGAAGATCATCTGGAGGGATTGGTGCGCGTCACAAGGCTAGCTCTGCACAGAAAGTATCCTCGTTACATGGAGGAAGGCTTCACTGCTCTGGCCGCAGCTCCTCCTGTGATTTACAGTTCGGTAGCCGCTCCGCTGGGAGTTGTACAACATTTGTGTCGACAGGTATTGTACAAATAATATTACAATATAATATTTTTTTAATATGCGATTACCATCATCTACCCGAATAGGCTTTTACAAGAATGTCCCATCCCCTTGTCCCTCCTAAAACTTCCAGGGCGTCCACTGCCGACTTAGCTAAACCGCACTTGTCGTGGACACGCGAAATCTGCGGAAAATTTGTACCGGTACAGACGGTTATATACTCTCTAATTTTCCTGATGCATACCCGAAAGTAACTTCCTTAATTGCATACACCAATTTCTCAGAAAAACTGGCCTTCCTCTTGGCGCTTCATGCGCCGATTCTACGCGGCTAGACGCTTCGTGTTTAATAAATTATTATAATACATTTTTTTTCTGCGTGACAAGACTTTTACATTAACAATTCTTCAGCGACAACCTTTCACGATAGCCGATCAGTTTGGAACCTTTGGATTGGATTGCGAATCATGAATGTCTTTTAATAGAAGAGTTTCGTTGGTTAATAAAAGATTCACTGCCGTTTCAGTTATCGTTGCCGCTGCACTGCGTTCGGCCTATTCCCCACAACACGATGTTCGGCTCTCGACAAAGCATGGACGTATCAGCGCTGGAACGTCGATTAGCGGAGGACAGTCAATCGAACGGTGTCACACCGTTGTTGGTACTCGCCGAAGCTGGCTCCGTGCTAACCGGTCACTGCGACAATATAACTCGTCTCCGAGAAATCTGCGACAAGTACAACGTATGGCTGCATCTTCGAGGACACTCCATGGCCGCTTTGGCATTAAACAATACAACAAAAGACTTGGTAATTATCCGAACCGTTGAATTAGTTCGCGGCTATTGAGTCGAACGTTGTTTAAAAATTTGATCGCTGTTTTTCAGCCTTCGAAGATCGCAGACAGCATCACACTGCCTCTCGGCGTCTGGCTGGGTATTCCATCGCTGCCAGTAGTTGTATCCTTCGACCAATATTACATAGAAAATAGCTTCATTAGATCTTCGCAACTAGGTAGACAAAAGATTTCCTTAACGATCCCTCGCAGACGTTGTACAGACTGACGGACACGAAAGGCGGTAGACCGACCCAGAGAGACACTACGTTGTCACTGGTATCCGGTCTGATGGCAGATTCATTGTCGAGGAGACTGCCGACATTACCATTGTGGGCGGCCTTGCAGGTTCTCGGCCGCGAGGGTATTCAAAATAGGTTCAAAAGGTGCTTCCTGATTGTCGAGGAGTTGTACAATAAGATTAAGAAGTTTCCATGTATCAGTTTACTCGTGAGTACACAAATGACGTATGTCTCATAAAAGTAATCGAATCTATCCCACAAAATCGTTTATTGATCGTTGAAAAATTTCTTATTCTCGTTATGTACAGAGTCAAGCACCGGGCGGCGAGACTGGAACTTACACCATAAACGATCTAGCAACAAATCCGGTCAACAGTCCTCAGTTGTTCGAGGTCGTAGCGAGCGCTCTGGTGTTTCAATTCGTTCCTGCCGATCGCGACGCTCAATGCCTGGAACGCGTGCCGCCGTACTACGACAAGCTCAACTCCTGGCTCGGACAGATACTTCAGCGCGACATCGAGAACGTGCAAGTCGAACTTTGCGAAATCGAGCAGCACGGCGTAGCGATTCGTATATGCCCTCTGGAGAATCCGGAAAGACCGCCGACGGACGAGGATATCGAGAATGTCGTGGCTTGTCTCGAGCAACAAATCGTAAGAGTTGGCACGTGCGTTTTGCAAAGCCTATCGCTGTGGTTTCCTCGAATCTCAATGTTTTATATTTGATACACAGGAAATTTTGTTGGCTACGGTCGAGCACAAGGATACGTTCGTGCGGCTCGTGACGGAAAACGATTGTTTGCACTTGGTGGATATGCCCGGATGGGCAGGGCTTGGCGGTGTTCGCTACGCACCACCCACGTGGATTCACGTTATGACCGATCAGGCGAAGGACGAATTGAACAGACTGAATATTCAGCTCGTCGAAGCTCTGCGAAGCACCGACGCGGCTTTCTCACTCGGCGAAGGAGCCGACGGTTTGGCTTGTGTACGCTTCGGAATGGTAACGCAGGACACCGGTGAGTTGCAGAAACATTATGGAACATTCTAACGCGATACCCAGACGATTCGTCGTAACGGTCTTAACACAATTCCTTTTCCTCCTCGCAGACGTCGCAGAATTATTATCGTTGGTGCTTCAA
Organism: Ischnus inquisitorius; assembly: GCA_963924025.1. Lineage (NCBI taxonomy): Eukaryota > Metazoa > Arthropoda > Insecta > Hymenoptera > Ichneumonidae > Ischnus > Ischnus inquisitorius. The sequence goes on along the minus strand of OZ001250.1, from coordinate 7,207,315 downwards.
GTCGGTCAAGAGGTCGAAGCTAGTTCAAAGCTTCTCGACACAATGTCGGAAGTGGTCAAACGCGGCATCGAGGCCGCGCAGACGGATCTCGAGCGCGAGAACGCCGAGAAACTTTGGCAAGAGGGAATTCTCCGACACGTCCCGGTCGTCGGAACTTTCGTCAACTGGTGGAGTCCGCCCTCGAAGGAGGCCGGCGTACGGGGGCGCAGCTTAAATTTACAAGCTGGTAAGCTTGTACAAATAAATTCTTGAAAGATATTCCCGCACGTTTTACATTTCATTCCGCGGCGTTGAATCTTGCACAGTAGGTTTTTTTTGTGATTTTTTTTGTTGTTTTTTTTTATGTAAAGTAGAATATCGTGTTTCTAATATTTTGTTCGTTTTTTTCTTTTCTTGCAATCGTTTCGCTAGGTGTCGTCGAGAGCACGGAGAATATATACAAGTACCACATGCAGCTTCAACCAAATTCAACCAACAGCAATGGTTCGGGAGCGAGAACACCGCCGCAGCCGCTCGTTCAGACGCCGGTGGGCGCGGGAAGTCAGAGCCACAGTCGTTCGTCGAGTCATTCCAGTCTTCAGAGCGGTAAGAGCGCAGCCGTTGTCGCGAACGCGAATATGCCACAGCCGAAGGAAACCGTTGCCGAGATTCGCTCGTAGTAAAATTCGTCGAAAAGCTCAGCCTCCGTTTCCGCTTTATTCATTTTTTCCTTTCTTTCGCGTCCTCTCCTCAGTAAGGTGAACTTAGAAGTTCCTCGAGATACGACGAAGCTTCTTGAATCGTAACGCAGTCGAAAGACTGTTTGTTTCTCTGCGTGGATGCTTTCATCGAGAAACCGCGACCGCGTCGCGGTGTCCGTGAAAATCTCTTCTTCTAACCCAAAAGAAAAAAGAAAAACCAAGTAAAAATAGCAATCGACGGATCTCTCAAAGTGGCCTCATATACGATATTTCGTTTTTCGAAGTTCTTCTCGATGTAACTTTCTCTGTCGTCGCGAAACATTCTCTTTCATTACACGATTTTTTTTTCTCTCCCTCTTGCTGGACAGTATTTCGCGCCGTTGAATTGTATCACATCTCCGTTCGCGTGTGACTTGCCGATCGATTGAAGGCAACAAAGCGACTAAGATAAGGCTGAGCGTACTTATCAGTAGTGAGCCGAATAAAAATATTCGCATTACACATGGGATGAACAACGCTCGTCTCTTCGGATTCTTTCGTTTTCTCATTCCCTTCTCGACGCGTACATTTTTTATCGTAATTTTTTTCGCTTACTTTTTATCACTCGCGCAACAGCACAAGCCCGCACGGAGCATTAAAACGTTTTAATTCGTCAAAAATTAATTCTCGAACGATCGAATGCCACGGGCCCAAATAACACTTACCGAACTTTCACGCTTCGTTCTCTTCTTATGACTTTTTTTTGTTTTACTTGCGTTTGTTCAAAGAATCGAGCACAATATTTATGCTTAGGCAAGCATGTGATATGAAAAAAAAGAATTAATAAAAAAAAATAACGCGAGACTACTTGTGATCACTGCGAGGCCCTGAAGTTCGCCTCGTAAAGGCGCCTTTACCTATTTCTCCGTTTTCTTTGATCCTCGAAGAATGGCCTCGTTCTCGTCGATTGAACTTTCCCGCGAGGTTTGTCGTGAGAGCGCGCGCGCGAAGTGTTACGGCGATGATTTTGTGAATAAAGAAAAAAAAAATGTTGAACAAAAAAAAGGCAGTTGCAATATTAAATTAACGGTTCACCAAAGAATCCGGCCTCGCTTCCGATCGGTTCACAATTTAAAATGGCAATCCACGAGGGATGCCACAATTGGACGAAGGTTCAAAGGGTATAAACGACATAGTAATAAAAACAATTTAATCATTTCGTGCGTCGCGAGTCAATCGCGATACAACGAGAGTACACACAGAAAAAAACTTACAACACTTACACAAAAAAAAAAAACATTCACACGCCAACACACATTGTTGAAAATTACCGATAAAAATTAAATTAAGCTCGTATGTATATTTATGTACCAAACTGTTGTAATAAAGTATTGCTACCGCATAAATCATTATGAAAAAAAAAAGAACGAGATCAAATCTTGAACGAAACGTCTTCTCAATCATTATCCTGCGACGGAACTTAGAAATAATAAGGGCTAGAACATCGGTTGAATGAAGAAAGAAGAAGCGTTATTACTTGTATTTCTTTTATTTCTCTTTTCATAATATTCGTTTTACCATTACAATAGGAGGAATAAAGTTTGTAGCATGGCAATTAGACACAATTGTAATTCACAGAACTCAATCATTGTTATCGATAATAATAATTAACAATTCTGCACTTTTTTTTCTCTCCATCTTCTGTATATCTCTGGGGAAATAATGTTATTATTCTCTTCTATATTTAAAGCTTATCCACGCCACGCATACGAAACGTTATACAAATCTTATTAGCTTACCGCGAGTTCATTTACTTGTTAATTATTATGTTCCTGCTTTTCTTTTCTCTCTTGTAATGTGTCTCTCTTTCTTTCTCTCTCTCTCTCTCTCGATAGCCTCTACGCACTTTGTAAATAAGAAATATCATCTTTCTCTCGCTCTCTTACCGGTGTGAAAGAAGGGGATTGGAACTAATAACGAAATAATGAAAAGCGTGAAAATAAATGTTCCTTTTTTTTGCCACAATTAGCGATAGTTGAGCCGTGATAATTGAAGTGAGAACAAAATTTCTGCTACCCTAAATCTTCCTTATTCGCCAAGTTGTCAGTTTCAAAATTTCTCAAGAGATGATCGTGATTTTTTGATTTACATGTGTTTTTTTTCTAAATTCTTTTGACCTGATCAACCGCGTTCTCACCCCTGACATGCAAACGACTCTCGTAGGCCAACATCGAAAAGTCTTAACGTCGACTCGACTTGCTTAACTCGTTTACGAACCTACGACGCTAGGGAATCACGAAACTCAATCATTCGCCGTTCATACCGAGATAATCCCTCCGAACTTCCTAATATTCGCAATTTTCATTCGCATTCAAACATTCAACTTTCGCGCGTATAAAAACCATGTGAAAAAATGATAGAGACTTCGACGATCGGTTTTAGAAAAACAGTTATTCCCGACACTCGAGCGTCGGTTTATTAAACGTTTTATTCTAAAAAATTGACGAAAAAATTATTAGAATACAGATTTATCGCCAACAGTCGTCTAACGCAGTTTCTACGTTTTAAACATATACACGTTTACTTGAGAATCGAACGATATATTTATGTGTTTCTTTTTCGTGTATATCGATGACCTTGACGCTCGCGCGAAGCTACGAGCTTTTCAGGCTCGCGCCCTCGAGCGTCGGCGCGTACGTGTGTGTATCTTCGGAAGTTGGCGAATTCGATCGAAACCCTAAAGTCTCTCGAGCTCTTCGGGGGCCCCCCCAAGTGTAAAAAAAAAACGAAATGCTTGTCCCCGAAGCTGCGAAAGACTCTTCGTACAGAATACTGTATTGATCCCGTTTGCGTATCTCACGGCAGTCTTCGACGATTAATTTCGTGCGATTAAGAATATCTTTCGTATATTTAAAGCCCCGTATCTTCCCGAACTCGATTGGCTCTCCAACGATTGAGACGGGGGAGAGTCCGAGACGGCAGCTGGGCAAATTTGACTTGACTCATCGATGCACACTTGCGGTGTATTTTCTACTTAATATTTATCCTACTTACGACGAGGGATAAAAATTCGCTCACACGTGCGCATCCGGTTCGTCGAGTCCGAGTTCGCCGACAGCTTGCAAAAACCGACTCGTTTCATTACTATTTTTCCTTCTTTTCTTATCGGCTAAACGAAAGTCGAACGCACTCACGCTCGACGCTACTTTAAAGATAGCTTGCTTTTATTCTTTATTATTTTTCTTTTTTACTTTTACGTTTCTCATTTATAGTTTAGGAGTAGTAAATTTTCTTTTTCATTAGCGTAGTGGGTAAGATTACTTGAGAAAGAGAGTAGTTGTTTTTTGTTTGTTTGTGTGTGTCTTTTAATTCGTTACTTCCAGCTAAGATCCGAAAAAAAAAAATTGAGCCGATTCACGATGAATTTGGCAAGAGATCCATTGTTTTCATTACGATTAGTCTTCCTCGCTCTGTGTGTCTGAAAGACGTTGACAATTACACACCACGTTATTTACTGACTAGGACACTATATTCTTTCGTTACATCCTTTCCCGCTTTTTCTTTTACAGAACAATAAAAAAAAATCGACTTTCTTCGGTTTCTTCGTTCGCGTGCCTCTCCTCTTCTGTATCCGCGTGTGTTTTGTCCCGTTTCATTCGTCCCTGGCAAACGAATTTTCTAAACTTAACTTAACGAACTAACTTTACTGTCGTAACTCGGTCTCTAAGGTTCTACGGCTCTCGCTTTTGTTTTTTTTTTCTTTTTACTTTTTTTCCACTTTCTCTTCACAATAAATATTACAATTATTTACATCCGGGTCCGTAATTCCACGTTAAATATAAGTCTGTCTACAAAAACCGTTCATGCACGATAACGCCCGCGATGATCGAAGACGCGATCGCGATTTTTATCGTTTATTCATTTTTTTTTGTTGTTCCTCTTTTTTTAACTGGTTCTCGTCCGAGCGAGACCAACCTTTCATCGCTTGGTCGATGAAAAATGTTTTTCGAATTTTATAGAAAAAAAAACTGAATGTGTGTACGAATAAATGCTCGTGGAATGGCACTGATCTCGCTCTCGCACGTACGAAGAAAATAAATGAACGAAGAAATGCTTCTCTCAAAACCCCCAAGGGGACACGCTGTCGCTTCCCTTGGCAACGAGGGGAAATATACCGAGCACGAAACGCTCGAACGTACATAGAGATTAAAATTATCACACTTTACACGGCTAATCGTTATTTTTTTTGTCTTACACTTTGCTAATTATGTACAAGATTGATGATCGAATGATCTGCGAAACGCGTGAATCGTGAAGTTTCGCGTTGTTAAGCATTAAATTCACTCTGCCGAAGTGGTTGTTCGATTCTCGAGCGTCACTTTACGCAGTACCGATGGTTCACGGGTTGCGCAGAAAAATCGTACCAATGATTTGTTCTCTTTTTTTTCTCATGTTTCGTTTTATCTTAGATTCTACGAGGATTCGAGATGAAAAAAAAGACAATTGTCCTTTCTCGCCTCAACGCTCTCTTCGTGGCTCGTGTTCGTCTTCGATCGTCTTATTTACGAGATATCGTATCATTATTCTTTTTTGTTAATTTCTTCCATTCTGTTTTTTTTTTTTCACTTTTCGCGACGAAAACGATCAAAGAAAGATATAAATGGAAAACAGGCGCGTGCCTCAAAACGCACAATGGGTTTGTACTTAAAGTGTGTATTCGCCTGAGCAATGGCAGTATATTCGTAAATTGATATTATCAATGAAGTTTATAAATCGTGAGGCCCCCCGGTTTTAGGCCCGCGACACACATATCAACTTCTAATAAATATTATTATAACTCGTGGCAATCGTTCGGTAACTCGGCCAACGCTTCGTAAAAAATCGTTGACGCTCTTTATTTTGTTCTTCACTTTTTTTTTGTCTCGTTATCACGTTGATCCGTTATTAAATCGGTTATTAAATAGGCTGGCTGTAAACGTTTCTTTCGAAGAAGAATAAGAAGAAGAGAAAGGAAAAAAACATCGTCGCGCCAATTCCGACGAATTGCGCGATCAATTTTTAAATGTAAAAAGATATATAAAAAAGTGTCTTTTGGTATCCCTCTCACGTTAAATGTTAATATGCTTGATGAACTTGTTTTCTTATGTTTCTTGCCGACACGGCATTCGATGAGATTCGCGAGTACGATTATCCGCATTTCTTTCAGCTTCATTTTCTCTGTTTGGCTTTTACGAAAAAGACGCTCGCGAGATTCTCGTTTTGTGCATAGTGGGTTTGATATTATTGATATATAAACGAGAATTTCGTCAATACGCTTGACGACCCCGTTTGAGTAGGAAAAAAAAAAGACAATTTGTTACAACGGGCGTACGAATATACGTATAAAAAACGTTAGAAATATCGATCGTCGAGATCGTTCGATTTCTTTTTTCTGTTCGTTTTGTTATTGAGCGACGAGGTTGTTCTATCATTGATCGAACTAATTTTGCGCCATTGTTCCCGTGACCGTTCGCGCGCACTTGCCACTCACTCAAAACGCGTGAGGTAAAAAAAATGGGGAAAAAAAATATATTGCTGAGCCTCGTGAACGACGTTGAAGTCGTTTTTTCTTTCGCCGAATCGCGACATCCTCGTGATGCCAAATTTTGTAATATGAATTTCAATCATCTTCATCTATCATTCAGTGCGTTCATCCGGCATCCGGTCGGGATGTATTACCCATTCTCATACCATCTCGAAAAACTATTTGACTAAAACGGCGTTCCGGAGATTCTCGCTCCTTTTTTTGTCTCTCAATACGGATGTCTTCTTACATCGTATCTCGCATCCGAGATTACTTTGCCCCCTCCCCCCCTAGTGTTCTCAGTCTCGTTTTAATGAAATAAATCGCACTGCCCCAAACCACGCTCGCGCGTCCGACCTTGTAAATGCCGTTGCCAATTGTTGAAAAAAAAAAAAAAAAATATTGATAATCGATTGAGTTATGACGAACACAGTGGGATATACATAGTATCTTCGCTCGTTCGATTTTCTCGCTTTGGTTTCGCTTTACTTGGCAACGGTGACGAGCGACGCGACGACGTCGCGTGATTCTTCCCGATCTCGTTATCGTTTCACACCGCTCACAGCTCGGTTACGGCATAGAGATTAGGATCGCTGCCCTGTACCTGACTGAGCGTCGGTACCGCGGCCGCTTTCTCTTGTCTCGCCTGATTTCTGTTGTATGTGCCGTACATGTTCGGCACAGCGCTGTTTTGCGCGGTCCCGTTGAACTGTCCCCGAGTGAAATTGCGATCCAACGTTCTCACCTGATCCTGCATCTGATCCTGAATCCTTATGTTGGGCGCTTTGTTTCTCACCAACGAACGAAATTGATTCATGTTCGTTTGCGAACGCGATTCGAATTCCCACGTCGGTTGACTCGACGGATTCGGCGGCAACGGACGATTTTGATTCCATGCCGGTGTTGGTCCGCGCTTCAGGCTTGCCAGATTCTTCGGGTCGAGTGTCTGCGTCTTGCGTGAATCTTGAAACGTCGCGAGATGGGCGGGTCCGTGCGAATTGTGAGACAGGGTGCCGGTGAACGAGGCGACGCTCGGTGTCCACGGCGGTTCCCTACCTGCATTATCGCGAAGCAACGAAATTGATTATTAAAACAAAAAGAACAGGAAGTAGTACGCGAAAGATAATTGGACGAGTTACGACAGTAGCGGTGCAACTTACCAGGCCCCGAGGGGGCGTGCCCTCAGTAGAAGTCACTCGACTCCAACGTTTTGCACTGTTTACTCAGAGTCGCGTACTGGCCAGGTTGATCTCCGAGTCCAGCACGGTGTTCAGCTCGCTGCTGATTATGCTGAGCAGATTTGTGATCGCCGGCTCCTCCGCTCCCGTTAACTCCCCCACCTCTGTAAACGGCAATGACAAACGAACAAAGTTGCAGCATTCTGTATTTTCCTCCATTGCGACGAATAAATGGACACGCGTATCGGAACGTGAATTAGTATCGAAAAAATTGAGCCTCGAACAAATCGCTTCATCGCATTCCGTTTTAATAACTCGACATTGCGTTATAGTTAATAACTGTTGGAGGATCAATTTCACTTTGGGAATGGACTTTTTCGCTTTCACGACTATAACTCACTAAATCGCGTCTTGCCAAGGGATACGATGAATTTCACATCGAAAGCAAAAAAAAATGTAAACAGCAATCACGCTTTTGGAAAAAGAAACTAGTTTTCATCGACAATGTCAAAAATATTTTGCAATATCAAACAGTGGTTTAAACGAATGAAAACGACAAAACCCGAGAAAAAGTTTCGACACCTCGGAATCGTCAATTGCTAATAACGATCTATTGCGTGAAGCTTAACGCGTCAAAAGAGAAAACAACGAGACAAGACGAGACAACATCGTAAATAATAACGATCGCGACTAACTGATCAGCAACGAAAAAAGAACTCGCGCAAGTATCATGGATAAGCGTGAATGAATGTAAAAATAAAAATCATGCACAAACTTTAACATGCTCTCGTGCAGCTGACGTGCTCGAGCTGTCGCAGTCGCGTATGACGGCGGGGGCGGCGTTAGCAGTAGAGGCTGCTTAATTGTATTATTCGTGCCATGAGCATTCGGATTAAGAGAAGGGGCTGTAGGCGGGTACGACCCTTGGCCACGAAGAGTCCTTGCTGCGATAGCTTGCGATGCCGCCGACGGCGGCAAGTATGGATCCTGCTCGTCAACCTGGTGGTAATCCCTTCTGGAACATAGCAATCAAACCATCGTAGATACACCGTGCGACAAATCTAGCCTTCGTTCATCGTCGATCCAAAAATTCGTCCGTTACTTACCGTTTTCTTATGTAAATCCATGTGTGAGAATCGACCCACACGAGTACGGTGAAGAATAGACCTGCCGCGAGACTCGCCAAAAGCATAAACGTGAGCCCGTATCTTTAAAAAGAAAAGGAAAAAAGACCAATAGTATTCGTTACAAACCGAGCAGAGCGGGGCAAAAATGTTTAGCAGTCAGAATTTTTTTTTTGTCCCTCACGTGCGGACTTCAACGAGGAGATTTAGGTAGAGTACTGCGGCTAATTTATTTAACAGCTCGCAATTCAATATCACGGATAAACAAACAGATCAATCATTGAAGTTTTTTTTTAAACTTTGATACGTTTCGTTTGTTTCAATTAATTTATGTATGTGTCGCGAATGATTGCTTATCGAACCGTGCCAAGTAAATGTGAATCAGTGAAATAGTTTTCTGTGATAAATAAATAGCAATGAAAGTTATCTACGCAACGAAAAAAGCGACAGCCATGTATTTTCATGTATTTTGCATGTATTTTCCTTTTGGCAACTAATTTCGCGAAATGCTTTCTTGGCACAGCTTTTTCGGACTTGTGGCGATCGCCAAGCTTCCCGTCGCCGGGATAATTCTCTGCGCTAGGCTCCCATACGCGGAGAATTGAAAAGAATCCTTATTTGTTACTCACAGTCCCCAATGGCAAAGGCTTTTGGCAGCGTCGACGTATTGCTCGTACAGCGGCTTGCAGTGCAGCAGAGTGGCGAGACCCGACATCAATTGATCGACGGAATTAACGTCGGTCATCAGGCTGCTGAATTTCGGTTGCAATTGTTGATCCCTGAAGAGTTCGGTAGCCAAACGATCAACGTTGTTCAGGCTTAATCTCATATTGGCAGTTGCTCGCCGACCCTCCCGTAACCGTTGAGTGAACGGATTGCTACGTGTGTCCTCGCAATGGGTGTAATAGGACAAAACTTCCGAGGCGAGTGTCGTTGGCACGGCTCTGGTTAAATAGCCGTCCGGTGAAACGCAAAGATCGCCCAGCGCGACAGACGTTGCGAGATACAGCGAGGCCATCAGCCACGACACTATAACGGCGAAGAGGCCAAAAACCGAGAATCTGTAGGGGAGAAAAGGGAGAAAAATATGTATAAAACTGAAAGATGATTCTCCGCATTGTCGCTATTCTCTCATTGTTCGACCCTCTATTTTTTCCGTCTTCGTCGAAAAAGAGTGTCGGTCGGTCAGGTGTACTCACGTAATGAGAGCGCATCGGGAGTGTCGCGCGACTCCGACCAGCAGAACCACGCAGAGTACGAGAAGAGCGCTCAGGACTGCCATGGTAACGGGCCATCGAATCTGCTCGATTTTCTCACCGAGCCCAATAGCCCCGGCTAAACTGATGCCGCTCAATGGCTTTCTTATCTCGAAGCTACGATTAACGGCGATACTCGTGTTTTGCTTCATATAGGCCAAAGCTTTGAGCAAAGAGTCGAGGGTCGTTTTGTTGTTGACCGGCGCGTCGAAAGCATCACGGAGGGACGTTAGCTCCGGTTCCATCTTCTTCTTCAACGTGACTTCGATTATGTCGGTCTGATGAAAAAACAAAAAGAGCAAGGAGAATAATTAAATTATTCATTCTTGCGTTAAGTTGGTCGAGGTTCATTTTCGCCGCTCTCGCGCGACACGAAAAAACGAACTAACCTGATTTTTCACAGCGGTAACGATACCGTCGACTTTACCAGCGGCAACGAGAAGTTGCACGAGGCCGTTGTGAACGTCGTCGTTGCCGTACAAACCAACGGCGACGGCACCGGAGCAAAGTACCGCGAGGATAGCGAGAGAACACTTCAGCAGGGTTATCGACCTCCGGGGACGAGGCTTCCGGTCGCAGCATCTTGTCACGAGATAGACCAACAGCACCAGAAGCGTCAGAATGAGCCAAGCAGCGGGAATGCTACCGAGTATGCCAAGGCTCTGAAACGATTAAGTACGTTATTCAATTTTTTGTTATTCTTTTTATCACACGGTCGAGAGATATGTATATCGGAATCACGATTTTCGGAGCGTGGGAGAGCTCCGAGGTTTGAGGGAATGGGCGGCGGTACGTGGCGCGATGGAGCGATCGGGTTTAATGCCTGAAATCGATTAATCCATTCCGATTGCCTCGCCTCTTAGAGTGAAAGCGTTGGACGTCGTTTGCCGGTCATCATTGTTGGGGCCAAGGGGCATTAATCGTTGCCTCGGCGACGAAGACGAGAGATGATCCTCCACTCGGCGGAGGCTCGAGGAGATACTCGAGCGTATCGTAGAAGACGAATGAAGCTGAAGGGCCTTCGAATCGAATCAGACCTCGTCACCGACTTTTTCTTCTTCTCTTTTCTATTCCTCAAAAAAGCACAGAGCGCATCGTCGATTTTCTGCGAATATTAGCGTCATTCATTGGCAATTTTCGTCGCGAATTTCAACTGGAGCCCGACTATTGGTCGAGGATCCTCGAGAAAGGATTGTTTCCGACCAAAGATCTGAGCTTCGGACTTTTCTTCTTAACTTCGTTTTTTTTTCCTCTGTCCACTCGAATTCTCTTCGTTCTCATCGCCGTTGATTCGAGCCAACGCGCCGTAGAGACCGGGAAAAAAAAGGTTTTCTTTTTTTTTTTCGTTCTCCCCAAACCCCCTCAGACTCTCGGCCCAAGTGCGCGCAGAGTGCAACGACGCCGAGGACAGGCAGTGGGCCACACAGAGGCTTGAGAATATATATCTGGAAAAATCGCGATGAGCTCGGGGACGGGACCGCGAACGGAGAGTGAGGGAGAAAGACCCGAGCGAGAAGTCCGTAGAATATTTTCCTCCAGGTTTTTCCATTCTCTCGACAAAACTTTTCCTCTCACGGCGCGCTTCACTCGGAGCTTCGGCCCGCGAGTCGAGTACTTCTCTCTACGGTTCTTTCCGCATTTCACTCTTGCGCATCGCAGCATCCCGCGTCAGTGGCTTCGAGGCGCGCCGAGGGTGCTCCTCGAAAGGGAAACAGCGTGAGAAAGCGAGAAGCTCGGTGAAAACAGTTTCTAAAGAATCCATTTGCAATCTTATATATATCCGAGCAGCGAGCTTACAGCGTTCATGTGTACCGCATACATACATATATATATATGCATGCATAGAAAAGAGTTTTCTCGTGCGCTTATGTGTTCGCTCGAGAGCTCGAATTGCCGCGTATCTATCTCGATTTTTATGGACCGCTTGCTCGAGATTGAAACGGCTTTTATCTCGAAAGTAAATACTTTTTGCAACTGGGGATGAAATTCATGCATTGCATTCCCATCAGGCGATGCATTCCCGTCTCTGCTGTTATGAGCGAACATGTTTGGAATAAAAAAAACTTTCATCGAGTTCGAGAGGAAGCGAATAAAAGAGAAATACGCTTGCGTGACAAATTACGCGAGTGGATCGGGTAGGCACGGTTCCCGATCGGAGACACTCGAGAGTGTTACCATTTCTTCTGCACGCCGACTAACAATTTTTTCATATACATATATATATTTTTTCTCTTCATTCTCTCAACGACCGTAGCGAGACTCGAGTCACCTCCTCGGAGATTCCGGAGTGGCTCGTACTCTCTTTTCTATCTGAAGAGTTTTCGCTGCAACGTTGGATACGGTTTGGTGTACTCTTGTACTGTAACTATGCGGTACCCGCGAATAGTGTGGAGTATAAATTCACGTGAGGCAACCGGGTATGGAGGAGCGAGAGAGCCGCAGGGGTACCGGTGGATGGAAGAGCCCGAACGAGTGGAGCAGCATAGAAGAGAACGACGAGAAGGCCCGCACGTTTCCTTGTGTGCTCGCCCGGGGCGCATTATGACGGTGGAGGAATATATTCCGGCCGTCCTCCCCTCCGCCAAACACCCCCAACCCTCTTTTTGTGCATTGTTCGTGTGCTTGTGCCCGGTCCTTTGTGCTTTCCACATTTTCGTCGAGGGACACAACACACAACCGGGATTCCCATGCGAGAAGCGCGTGGCATACAGCTGCTTATGCTTCTGGCTTCTTCTCGCTGTGTGTCGTTCGTCTCTCTCTGTCGTCATCTCCGTTCCACCTCCGTTTCGCTTAATCCCGGTTCTCGCGCAATTTCGTGTCCGTTTCGCCTCGTTGATGACCGCAAAAGCGCCAAAGAAACTTCGTACCTCTAGCATCGATTAAGCTTGAAATTCCAAAAAAAAATCATTTTCTACGGAAAAATTTGATTATTCTCTAAGGTAGTCCGAGCGGTACGGTCAGAGAAGATGTGAGATTCAGCGGGAATTTCCAGCGTTTCGCAATGGAATTAATATCTTTGAGATGTCAAGCACGTGGAAGGTATTTTACCTTATAATAATTCCTAATGAAAGAAAGTTCGATTTTGCTTAATAATAATTTTAAAGAATTGTTAACAAATTGGTGAATATAAAAGCTGTTTAACATATTACGCGGCAACCGCACTTTATTTCTGCTGAAAATGATTTGTTAATTTTTCAGATAAGTATAGATTTTTGTTAGTTACGATAAATCAACTGACCTCGAGATAAATTTCGGAATGTGGATTGAATGTGTTGTTGACCGAGTGTAGTGACACGTTGAGGTGCGGCAGACTGTGGAAGACCCGTGCTAGCTGGGGCACGGTGTATTGTTCCGGAAGTTGCTGATGACCGCCCGCCATATTGGTGAACCCTTTGCCTGCCGAGACCCCCGCGTTGAACAGCGAATCCTCACTTGTCAAGACATGCTATAGGCTACTCTGTAACAAAGTTTTCGATGCGATTAAGAAGAAGAAAAAAAGGGGGGGAAACAATGCTTTGGCTCGAAAACGAGAGTGAATGTATATACAATCCGAGCTCAACAAGGAGAAAATTTAGCTTGACGCGATTTAATCTTTATTGAAGCGTCGGAGAGGGGAGGGCGCGTCATTTCTCGCGGCGAATCGGCGAGATGGAGAGAATACGCGGCGCGAGGTCGAGAGCAACGGCCGACGCTTTCGCTCTACGCGGGCGCTTTATTCAATTAGCCACGAAAGCGCCATTGTGGAAGGAACGAGAGCTTAATTAACGAAATCCGTGCCGGCTGCTCCGTTCTCGTGGACGATGTTGGGTACACCCGAGGCACAAACTGCCGTTGCCCCGGTTGCTTCCGAGGGCAAACCTCGAAAATCTCGCTAACCTCGAGCGCACGGAGTTTGCGCTCATCGCGCTCGTCGACACTTGATATATCGGTCGAGCAACGTGAGATATATGAAACTTCCTCCACAGTAATGATAACGCGACGTTAATTAATTAACGCGATCTACCCGTGGGAAAAATATTCATTAGAACATACAACTTTGATGTGTTAATTGACGAAAGACGAGGCCAATGAAATATCGTTGATGACGAAAATAATGAAAAATCGTTGATAATTCAACAAATTTCACGGAAAAAGGATTAATCGACGAAAAAAAATTGAATAGATTTGAGTTCGACGATGCGGACGGGAAATACACTTTGGTAGCGCTTTCGTGATTTTTTTATATTCTCGTTGAAGAAACTTTGTCGTTGACCAGCTGAACGAATCGATGAATAACCGTCCTGAGATTAATCAGCGAAATAGTCTTCATATTTTATCTCTGGAATAAGTTCAACATTTCAAAACGATGTCGTCGCCGCGAGAAGCACGAGTGAAGAGCAACTTCATTTTACAGTCGAATGGATAAAGCTTTTTTTTAATCAGCCGTTGATGGAATAATTAATTAGACCGTGAACGAAATTTGCTGTATATTCAGCGCTCTGGTAATGAACGTTTTATAAATAAACTGTCGTATCAAATGAAATGTGTAATTGAGATAAAAAATTAAGCTACGGTAGATTGAAGTGCGTTGAGATACTTGATTTTACATAACGTGCTTCAATCTCACTGTGAAAGAATTCTAATTTTTCGCTACCGTACGTTAAATTTAATGTATCAATTCGAGCTTGAAAACTCCCAATACCAGTATATTTAATTTACTCTTTTTTTTTTCCAGTACCACTAGAGCAGTAAAATTCATTCGCATTCAACTTCTTCAACGCATTTCTCGTCATAAGACCGATGTGTGGGCGTTCGAAAACATCCGACGAAAAAGACCGAGAAGACTGGAAAGAAAAAAACTACCCAAATTCGGTAGCCAAACGAGCCGCGACCTTCCCACATCGTCGGCGATGAGAAATGAGAAATAAAACAGCGCGTTGCATCGGCGTGAGAATCGTAATATACACACGGCTGCAGCTGCGATGGTGTATACTTTTCTCGAGCGAGAACCGAGAGGAGAGTGAGAGTGAGCGAGCGGGGAAGATGAAGACGAGAGAGCGAAAAAGTTGAGCGATGTATACGGCTATTTAAACGAGCCTCGTTCACTCTCGATCGGTAGCGCGTCGGGGCGCGCGGACGAACGGCTCACGAGGATCGTGAGCGGTGGTTCCCGCGACGCGAAGAGAGCCAAACCCTTTTTTTTACCGGCCACCGTGTGCCCGCTCTCTCATCGCGCTGCCCCGACCCTTGGAATCTCTTTTTAGAACGCCGTATCGTTTGGCACTATACCGTGCGTGTTCCGTTGCCATCCCGCATCGTGCCGCTCGGGGTTTACGTGCGTTTAAGCGGCGTTCCGAGAAATTTATATATCGTATACAGTTGAGACACGCGGTCTCGAGGAGCGACGGGAACAAGAGGAATAAGAAAATTGTGAAGAAGACGAAGTGGAGGATGCGAGATGGGCATCAGCGGGAACGGGGACGCAAGGGACGGGGCAGCTCTCGAACCAAAATCTCGAACTGCAGCGCTGAATATAGCCGAGGGAGTTCAATGCTGTCGAGAGTGCTTCGAGTGTGCGCGCGATTCTCATAATAGTACATTTATATTTCTCAATATTATACGCTACCGATAGAGAAGAGGATGGCAAGGACGAAGCGCCAGTACCGGAAGTTGAGAGTCTCTGGGCCCGCGGCTATATAATACCGCGGGCTATGAGGCACTTTATCGATTTTACTACTCGTCGATAATCGTAACGATGGAAAGACGGAATTTGACGATAAAAAAAAAAATCGTGATACCACCGGCGTAGCTCGGCCGCGAGCAGGAAACTCGATTGCGGTCTCGTAGAGCCATAGGGAACGGTTTGATCGACGTGACCCGACACCGGAATCGCTCGCTTCTGCTCTGTCGTATAGCAATATCCGACGTGTACTCCAACACAGGTGACTCGACGATATGTCTATATAGTATTAAAAATACCGTTGCGTCCGCGCGACGGGGTAGATGAAATAATAAAAAATCCACCGAAAGATATTTATTTCAATAGCATCGAATTTATGCGCTTTCACGAGATAGCGGGGCATTATAGAACTGTGGTAGGTTTCGTCTGATATTTATCCGCCAATGACATCGAGTCTCGAGAAATATGAGCTTTCGGGATAATCGTTCCGACGAAGCGATCCAATTACGCGAGATCGTTGAAGAAAAAATGTATTTTAATCGAATGTCTCTGTACTTTTCTCTCGAGTGTTAGATTTTTGTTTGGCTCCGCGCTCATTATTTCGTAAAAAAAATAACATAATAATAGTACTTATTGTATGAGAGGCGAAGACGCGGCTGATGATTGTGTAACTAGTGTGTTACGACACACAAAGGGAGTTCAGGCTGTAATCAACATTTACGAGCTCGTGCGGTACCCCCTCGGTTAGTATAGTGCACAGAAAACACCGCTTATTTTTCTGCGCCGCGAAGGGAAAAGCGGAAAGAGTCCGTCGCTCGCGCGTGGCAGCGGGGAACGCCGTTCACCGGTATGTCTGACTTTATACACTGTTGTATATCCTTGTCGAACGAGGTATATCTGTCACGGGGGCTTCTGGATGTGCTCCCCTATTCTGTGGGCCGCTGTTCCCTTCCTATATTTATGAGAAGTAATCCCATGACGGGCCCGCGCGCGCGCGCGTTTGTATATAGCGCCGGAGCGCGAGACGAGCGTGACCAGCTCGGTGAGGAAGTGGCGAGACGTGGATGCTAGAGATAGAATTAAGTCTTTACTTCCCGTTCACCGGAAGAAAAAAGAAAGACGGGCCACAACTGAGCTACATAAATCACGGACGACGGAAAAGTTTTCGTGTTAGCACAGGGAAGAATAAATGAAATATCGATATTATACAACTGTGATTTTATCCAGGTCATCGATTTATTTTATCGTATAGACAGAAACTTTTTCTGTCTACTGAGTTACCTCACGCGGAAACATTTTATCAAAATGTCCGGTGCGGAGTGAAATTTTATTTTTTTCATTATTTATTATTAATATATGTTATTATTATTTTTCATGATAATATACTCGTAAAATAAAATGATATAACGATATATCTACGACTGCGCATCGGATCCATGATTTCTATGATTAGTCGCACGGTTCGAAGCGTTGCAACGGTAATTATGATAATTGGATGTCATTGGATTATGGAATAATGGAAATACGCTCGGAAGAAGGAATTATAGCGATGGTAATATCGAGCACGAACTCGCGTATTTTGAACATTATCGCAGCGCAGTCGGAACACTCGAAGCTACCGTAATGTTAAAGCGCACGTAAAGCAAACTAATTCGCCGATTCTACAACACTCGCTTCAGTTCTGTCGAACAAACTGCGGAGCGCCCAGTGGCTACAAACAAGCAGTCTCCGCTGTTCAGTTGCAACGTTGCGAAGAGCGAAACGTCGTAACCACGTACAATGGATTGTGTGCGTACGATCTGTACGCTTTGGTGGCGCGTTGGCGTAGAGGTTGAACGTTTATGATGCGCACAGCTGTTACACGTTCGTGAACTCATACTATCGCGGAAACCGCGATAGAAGGGCCGTTATACTCCGTTCGTTAATCTACGACACAGTTCAATTGCGGGCGCATGGGTCAAACGCAATAACGCGGTATTCCGCGGATATATATATTATCGTAATTGGCAGATAAACATTTCACTCGGATGTGTACGAAGTCGAATAATTAATACTAAAAGTCGAACAAGACCTACCGCCGCGAATGAAGGGAGATTGAGATCCAACAGTTGTTTTCGAATTGCAATTATCGATAGATGCATCGTTTTCGTTTTATTAACTCGATAGTTTGTTCTTTGCCGTTTCGGTCCACGGCAAAAAAAATTCATTTGACGAATGTTTTGCTTCCTTTTGGAATAAAATTTCCACATTCGTTTTTTAAACAAAGTACATTCAATTACGGCTACAAAACATTCTTTGATCTTTTTGCTTTGGTCAAAAAAGAAAAACGTTGATGCATGGGCATGTTTTGAACAGCCCGTAATGACAAAAACTGTGACCATTTCAGTTGTTAGTTTAACGGGCTAAAAAAGCAAAGCGTAAACGGTTTTTTTGCTTCTCGTGTTTTCACGGCTACGCCCGATCTTTTTTACCTCGTTTATCAAGAATCTTCCCTCTATTCTGCTTCAAGCGCGAAATATCATGTGAAAAAAAAAACTCATCGGAAAGCAAAAAAAAAATGTTTCCCTGGAATTACCATACGCAACCCGAAATCGCGCTGATGCTGCCGGCGATATAAAATTGTGAAATGTCGACGCTCTTTGCGGTCAAAAAAATAAATAGCGATCTCAACGGGTCAAATTCCGAATGTCAGAAAAATATTGTACATTTTAGTCCCATGTATGAAATACGAGATAAATTTGAACGAGAAATAAAAAAAATGTGATAGTCGATTGGATCGTAGAGTGACTCGATTTCGTCGATCTACGTCATCATCGTGATGTACATTCGGATATTTTGGTCCGTGACACAGTGAATCGCTCGCTGTGCCGATCGTCTGAGGATACACGCAGGAGTAATGCGAATCGCCGATCTCCGGGCTCGCCTGTGCGTTCATCGATCGTAACGTTATGATAATCAGTTCGGGCAATGGAAAATAGCCGCGACGATATCGAGCTCTACGAGCATTAGAAGTCGACTCGCTGATGCAAGATATACTCCTGCCCCGACTCGACGACGCGACGCTATTTTTCATCGCGGAAAAGAAAAAAAAAAATTCCACGCGAGTTCATAATGGAAATAATAACGTTGCCAACGCAAAAGTACCATTCGCACAGTGAATTACTGAGCGTCGACCGAGTGGCGAGAAAAAGGTGAGGGCATTGCGGGCGAGAACAAGGTTTTTCGCGTCGTCTCGATCCCGCAGTATATTTCCGCATCTTTTGCATCTTTAAAGAAGTTGGTCGTCGAGACGCGCAGTGGACTATGGTAAGTAGTAGACTCTCGTCGGTTGTAAAGCGGACCGCTGTTATAACCCAAGAGTTCGCGTCTTTTGCTCTGTTATGCTTCTAAAAGCTTCTGTATGACCCCCCCGCCTCGGCCCCCAGAGATGAGGCGACCTCTTTATTAATGCTCGAAGCAACTGCGCGGTAAATATACAACGAGGCCTGTCGCGATGACGACACCGGTGAATGAAACAACGTTTAGTAACACTGTTAAGCGCCCTACCAGCATCGTCAACGGCAAGCGTGAAGCAAACGTCTGCAGAGAGTTTTTCTATTGCTGCGTTACAGTATAATTATGACGTTTCGAGAACTCGGCCGTGAGCGTAATTTAGCTCGAGGCTCCGAGAAGATTTCCTTCGGGCGACGGATACTCAACGGACGCGCCCTTCGACCGGAAATTCGAACGGATCAAGGGAACAATGAGGTTTGAATAGTCCAAGCGGAAACGAAGCAAATGAAAGGGAGTTGAGGCCAACGAACGAGATAAATGGAGTCTATAAAAAGGAATGGCGACTTTCGCGATACAATATAATCCTTGATCTTCAGTCAACGTTTTGGTACCGCGTTCATTTCAATTTATTTCATGAAAACGCGACTACGTCGTGGAAGAGGAATTCATCTTTTGCATCCTTCGACCCCTATTTGCAAAGAAAAATATTTCATCTTGATAACTCAATCCGAAATTCATAAGACCGATAAATTCAATGGACCGTCGAAGTCCGGTTCGCAGGCGGTCGTTCATTTTTTTTTCTTTCTAGTTATAACAATTTATCGATCGCTGGAACTCATAAAGAGAAAGAAAACTGGCGCCTACTTGACTAAGTTAATGCAAATAATGGCTCGCGTAATAATTGCATAGTTGATGTTTAATGCTCCCCCCTAGTTCCCTCGCATAGTCGAACGGTGAGAGAGTACGGTACAAGGCGTGGCATAAAGGAACCCGAGGGAGTTAACCGCGAGCCCCAGGAATCGATCGGCGGAAGTTGTTGCTTCGTCTCGCTTCCACCGAATGGCCCCCCGCGGCACACAGGCAACCGGGGCGGTTTTCAGCCACGTCGTCGTCGTCGACGTCGTCGCCGTCGCCGCGACGGCTATCAGGACCCACCGGAGAAGGCACATGATAGACACGCGACGACGTCGCGGGATGTTCGCAAACAAAAAAGCCGATTCAATTTGCCGTGAGAACTGACAATAAAATAATAATACTTTAAAAAAATAAGAAAATGAAACTTTGCACAATTTAGAAGCAGTAATAATATTTGCGATATTCCTCCACGACTTTTCGCAACCTCGTACCATTAATCAGAAATTATCAGCGATAATTTATCGCCGGGGCGTGACACGAGGAAAACGATGCGATTAACGTCGAGCGAGCGAATGAGAATGATACGAGCAAAGAGAATGATTAGCCGAAACGGCGAGTCTAAAAAACTACAAAAAAAAGGAGTCCCCAATTTGCATCGACGGATTGATGGATGTCTCAATATATTGTCTACACAATAATTGTCCGAAACCACGATGTGCGTTAATCATTTCCCGAGCTCGCCGATGCGAACAATGCGAACGAGTCGCGCGAAAAAGCGAGAACGAAACTCTGCTCGTCGGAACAAAAAGTGTCCACTATTCGATCTCGGTATAAAGCGCGCGGCATGACCTGGATGGCGAATGGTTTGATGAATCCGCATCGTGTTTCAACCGCTCGCACCGCGATGGGTCATATGGACAGGCGACTGACTCACAGCATCGCGGATGTAACGCATAACGCGATTCATCATCCGCGATTGTGTGTGGAATCTCCGCCAGATACACACATGCGAGAGTACAGCACGAGGATAGTGAACAGTAAAAAAAAAAAAAAAAACAAGAAAAAGTCTCAACGAACCGTCGCATACTCCACACAAGTCCACTCTTTCATGAAATAAAGTTGCAATGCACGAGGACGAGCGCGCGCGGTGGCAAAGCTCGAAGTTAAGCGAGTAGACCGGAGAGACTCCGAAACACATTTCTCATTCTCTAGTTATAATTTATAAAGCATATATAACATCGTAGGTTTATACTCTCTGCGGCACCGCTGCAGCGATGGCTAAACCGACTGCCCAGGGAGAAGGGAGGAGGGGGGAGGCGGCTACTGTACATACTGGTAATCCTTCGAGCTGTACAAAGACAATTTACAACGGTCGACGTCGGATGCGAGAGTCGAGAAGCTTAGCTTCTGGTATTTGCAACGAGGTCGACACGAGGATACCACGTGCATTGCGGATGATTCACAACAAAAAAAAACTGTTTCTGCGTATCAAACTTTCCTTTGTAGTGTCGCGTTAGGTATACAGAATTTGTCATCTGGTCTGCTTCAGTGTTTATTGTTATCGACTCGGGAACCATTCGACCTTTCTTTCTTCTATGTGACTTTGTGTATTTTTTTTTTTCGACCGACGAGTTCGTAGCACAGTTCGCGAGAAGGTAGGAGAAGTAGACAGAAGGGTATGGGTCGAATTCGCTCGACAATGAAGCCTCGAAAGGGCAAAGCCCGAGAACGAGACGACAACGAAAGAAAAAAGGTGTCGTTCTCGCGACTAATTGTTCGACACATCTCAGTCAACGCGATTACCTTTCGAAAAAACGGGTACTACTAACTCTCTTATCCCTTCTTTTTCTTTTAATGGGCCTCTTCTCTTTACCAGTATTTTTTATCTTGATTATTTGCTATGTGGATGCATGATTTTATGCTTGATTTCATGCTGCTAATTATTTATTTCCGCTACTAGTTGGCGGATCCAACTTTATCGGTGTGTAATTGCGCTACGATGCGTCTGTTTCGTCAGTAAAGAATTATTATTTTTCTTTTGTTGTTTCGCGGTTGAGAAGACTTCGATAGTAATTCGACAATACGACTCGAGCGTGTCGCGATGAAACGTGAATCTTCGACGGTTGAGAGAAGCACGAGAACATACGGGACGGTATACGGAAGATGAAATTACCTTCGAAGAAAAATGATGCTTCGGTTTGGTCCTTATCTAATATCCCGGTAATATGTTTCAGACACGGAAGCACACTGGAGGCTTTTACTCCACTTTTCTCGTCCATCTACGTTGGTTTTTTTCTTACTTTTTTTTTACACTCGAGTTCCTTCGAGGCTCTTCTTATTCTCGTTCCTTATACACTTTTCCGTCGTCGTTGCTTCTCCCCCGAAGCCCTTGGCACGAGGACGAGGGAGCTTTGCCGAGAGGATAACGCTGCCGGGCAGATGGCCGTTTTCTCTCTCTCTCTCTCTCGTCCCTCCCCCCCGTCTTCGAACGAAGCGAAGAGACGATTTACCGAAGGATCCCCGGGTGAATCCCTACGGCAAACGGAGACACAACGTTCCCGGGCTGTATACACCGAGACGAAGAAACGTTTTGGGGGATGGAAGCCCGTGAAAGAGAGGAGGAGCGACGAAGAAAAACCCCGCCGAGGGACTCAGGCAAAACTCCACTTCTGCACTACACTAAACGGGTGTACACGTTGAGCGCACGGTAAGACAACGTATTCAGCAAACGAAAAACACACTATCGACTACACAAATGTGGCCAACAGATGGGAGAAAGATTTTCCTTCAGTTTCGAGAGATGCATAGTTGCGTTTCCGTGTGCCAGGGAAGAGACATTCGTTCTACGATGATTTATCGCGGCTAGGATGACGGTATCGAGGATTTTTCGCGTCCGAAAGGAAACGCGAAGAATTTTAGCGTCTCACGTGAGTCACATGCGCGTTTCGAGTCGCACAAAAGGAGGCCGGTAGAGGACGATGTAATTTATTTTACACGCTCATACAGCAACGATTAAAGCATAATGTTGCGATGTAAAATTCTTTACGGGAAAATGAGAGATTGAAGTAGAGGGGATGAGTCCAGCGACCCAAAAGCACGACCCCTCGTTACAGACACGCATGACAAAATGCTGTTGCTACTGCAGCTCTTTCTCTCTCTCTCTCTTACAGCACGCGAACTCGTTCTCGAGAATTACACGCATTTTAAACACAACGGCAAAAAGTGATAAATGTACGAGACGAGTGAAGAAAAAGTGTGTATCCCGAAGACATCCGCACGAACCAGACGAGTGTTTAGAGCATCAATACAATGTCCCTCGGGAACGTGACGAGAATTTTTTTAAATCGAGTGATGTTTTAAAAAATGTTGTTTTACCGTAGTTTCCACGGATATATATTTTCTCCGTGGTCCGGAGGATGGGCTGCACTGTCGTTTAATGAGTGAGGAATGGGGCGACGAGTAGCGCAACGACGGTCGCATAAAGCATCATGAGTTTTCCGTGCAGCTGTACCACGGTAACCGATGAATATTCAGGGTTCGTTGGCACACGCGTTCTCATCGTCTACCTTCGCTTTTTTTTCGCGTTTTGTTATTATGTTTTTTTCTTTTTTGCTCGTACCGTTCCTCGACGCCCTTTCACGCAACGGCGCTGTGTGTGATAATAATAACGCTTTCGCGAGAGAGTTCGCCAGACTGGCGCGTGATCGTATTGTCCACGTGCGTCTCCCGATACGTGTAACCGAGAGGGAGAGTGGTGCTCGCGCGACGAGCGAGAAACGGCCGATTCTCGAGAGACAACGATCTCGCTCTGTTTACATGAACAAGTTCAATAGCGTTGAGAGCCCGAAGTTCCGCATGCGGCGCCGGAGCTGCAAGTGTACATATCGGCGAATGAAAACTTCATTCGTACATACGCGCGAAACAGGTTGTATACAGGTTAAACTGGGACTCCGAACGTATGAAAGTTTTAACGCTCTTGCCAGCAAACTAACTCGACGAGCGTGAAGCTTTGCCAAAACTTTGAATGGATACGAACGCTGTTATTTATACGCCACGTTGATTTATACGGTCGCATGGGTTTCCCGGAGGGTAGAATAGAGAAATGTAAGTGAAGAAAGCATTTTTATATATTTTATGCGTAACCCATAAACAGTATTTTGTATGGTAATGAAGAATGCGCGGAGGCGGCATGAGTTTATTGAGCGAGGGGAAAATCGAACGACGAATCAAAAGTGAGGTGACTTCAAGCGATAAATCCATTCAATGAATAATATCGATTATTAATTTCAAAGGTTTCAGGCCATTGTCAGAGAACAAGATTAATTAGTATCGCCCTTTTGTGATAATCGAGTGAAATTAAACAAAACGATTATCTACTTCGACGAATTCATTCATGTAAACGGAGGAAAATATAATTTCGTTCATTAATGGGTCGTTCTTTGTTCGCTTCCTTGTTGGTCTACCACTATGTCAAGAATAAACGAGTAGCCGCGCAAGCGTTAGGAAAAAAATGCAGCGATAGATGAAAAGTGCATAGCACCCAAGATTCATCGTGTCACGTGAGTTACCGCCCACGTATTTAATTCAGGGTATCGAGCGTACCAGCATGTTAAATAATAACAAGGGTTCGAGAGGACGGAGCCGGGCGAAGAGAGGGCGTGTAATGAGAGCGGCATAAAGTATAGGGGATGACGGAATGTTGGCTAGAATTACTACATCCAGGAGACAAAAAATAATATGGCGCTACAACGAATGAGGGATTTTTCCGCTCTCGTTCGCGTAATTCAATTAAAAATCCACTCTATCCAGATACGTTATAGAACGGCGCTGCCTTTGTAAAACTCATCGTTGAAACGGAACAATGAATTATCACGAATTTATCGGAATTTATCTGTATCCGACGAAATTCGAATAAATTATTGAAATATTCGTTATTCTCGTTATTGTTATCATACACCCGTAGAATAGAATGAATCATTGATCAACCTTACGAATATAGAGCCGGATTTTTTTTTTTTTATATGCGTTTCTTTTTTTGTTCAATAAAAATACTTCGTTGGTGCAATGAATACCCGCAATTGCATTCGATGGCCAAGCATTAGTGTGTTCCACCGCGAAACCCGTCTCGTTCGTTCCCAATCGACGTCGATCTCGTCTCGACGCGTCAACACGAGCCACGTTTTCTTTTTTAATTTTATCCCCTCTGGCCTCCGCTCTTTTTTTATCTCCCACTCCATTTTTTTCGCGTTCGTTCGATCCTCGCCCTCCCTTTTCGTTTTCAACATTCCACTTCCGTACACCTCTCTGTGACTCGCACATTTACAAATCTATACATCTCCGTAAAACAGTACTTTCGCTCTTTGCACACTTCGTATGTGATGAGACATGGTTGAAAAAAAAAAAGCGAGTGTATGGCTGCTCTGGCGGGGGCGGGTGAGTATGGGGTGGGTACTTGACGGAAATAAAATTCCTACGTGGTAGTCGCGCGAGTGACAATCCACTCCTCGCGCCCTACGCCACGTTCTGCACCCTCTTTCGTTATTTCTCGCCGCATTCTCTCCTGCACGCAATTTTTTTCCCTCCTCTTTCTTCCTATTCGTCACGCACTGCTCGCCGTGCAACAACACTTACGCATACGCGCGCGTATTTCCCGATGCGAGAAACGATTGCCATGCCCATGTGCACGTATATATAGTTAGACTGTAACGATATATGTGTGCGATGTGTATACCTTCGAGGGATATACACACAGAGAGAAAGAAAGAGAGTGAAAGACGACGGCGAACGAGAGTGTGGGGCTGTGTGTGTGTGCGTGAGAGCGCGCGTGTGTTCTCCACCGTGTGTATCGATCCCCGAGAGTACACGCGAAAGGCAGCCGCGAGCGCCACCACGGACTTCGTCTCTCTTGCGCTCTCGCGTTCGAAGGGAGCGGCGGCGACGGCACCGTTTGCTCGCTTGTGTTGTGTTGCAGATTAGAACCCACGTCCCAGGATAATCTCGCTAGCGTACCTCGTCGTTATCGCGACTCCTTTTTTCTAACCCGCCGGACGCCGAAGTATTCGCGACACATGCACGCGGAAAGTGCGAGGTGAATTGAAAAGAAATGCATTGCGAACAGGCGAAACCCACAGGCCTCGAGGGAGCAATGCTTTTACTTTTGATTTTATGTAAAACGAAGAAAACAAAGCTGTACGAGAGTATTGCTGCAGTACCGCTGGAAACGAAGCTTGCATCGAGTTACCGGAGTCGACGGAAACACACTGTCAATCGGACGCTACTCGCCTTCGATTGATATCCGTCGGCGCTATTCCACGAGGATAAACTTCGACCTCGAGATACGATTGACAAACGAATCGTCGCAGTACCGAATCATTCCAGTGTCACGTGGAAAAAAGTCTTACCTTTATTTTCAGTTAGAAATCCGAACGTTAACACTCGACAGACACGACACACGAACCGCGCAAGACGGAGCCTCGAGCTCGACTGAGGGATCTTGACGATTACGGAGCAGAGGGGGGGTAGGTAAAAAGCGAGAGACGCCGGCATCGCCAATCAGCGGGACGCCATCCATCGGCGCCATGTTTCCGAAAATCGAGAGGAACCCAGCGAATGGCGCAGGGGTGGTTGATCCTCCGGCGGAGACGGTTTAATTTATGCTTCAAACTGGCGAAGCGTTGAAATTGAAAATCTATGCCGATTCAATTTGAAAATCGGTTCATCGAAATGCAAAATCGTCAATCGCGTTATCGACTGAATTCAATTTCGAAGTGGTAACGATTGGTGTATACGCTTTCGTAAGTAAAGATAATTCAAAGGGGACTGAAGCACGGATGAAAAACATAATCTTAGGAATAAAATTGTTTATTATTAAGATTCGGTCATTGTACACTTTATAGTTGCAGGGGGAGGGAAAAAGGGACGGGGGATAATGTTTTTCAACATGAATGAAAATTAAAATCGTCGCAAACACATAACGCGACACCGGGCTTTTCATTCGTTATACATATATATATATACATTCTGTACTCAACTCCAACAAAAAAAAATTAAAATGATAGATATTGTTAATGAATAATAATTATATCCCTCAGTCGATTAACGTGAACTACATAACTCGTGAATTAATAATGTAATCGTTTTTTTTTGTTTATTACACTAATGTACTACACATGTTCTCGTTGAAAAAAAAAATCTTTCGAGAACCTCTTTCGCAATGTACCACACATTATTCGTTCCATGTTCATTATCGCTTCTGCTTTCTACCCCTGTCCACGATGCGTGTGACTAGTAATAAATGTTGCTTTCGAAATAACTTAAACTCTTCTCGCGCTCGCAATGACCGTTAAAAGCCTTGACTGTTTCGCAATCCCATAATTCTTCTTTCGCGGCTGAGAAACGCTTTCAAACTGGAATGATAATCAAATACCGGGAGGATAATAGTATATCAGTGCGAAATTGCTGGGATAAATATCATTTGTACCTAAAACGGGGAACTGAAGAGTTACTTTGCCAAACGCGCTTATCATATCTAATAAGTAAAAATCGCGGGCGATGTGGTTTGCGCGCCTCGCATCCGTTTTTTTCTTTTTTCACTGCCACGGGACACAATATCTTTCATTCAGCAAGACAAGTCCGAACGGTGAAAAAACGTTTTTTCTAATTAGTACCGGAAGCTTTCTTACAGTCTTTGCCAGTTGTTCTAAAGTAAAAATTATGTTATTTGCGGATGGGGCGGGAGGCATTTAAGAATTATCGAAGTAATTATCGCGCGATTTGGCTCGCTGATGAATCTCGCATACGAAATTGCCGGAAGCGGTCCCGGATATTATACTCGAAGGCTCATTTTCATTGAAAAATAAAAAATCTCCCTCGGAATCGATAGATCGGCGAATGATAGGTGGACTATATACTATATATACGAGTGTAAAATATCGATGTGTGATTAATGAACGCATGTATGTAATATGTGTGTGTGTGTGTGTGTGTGTGTTTGTATGTCTGCCATCTGTTTTGACTTATCTGGTATAATAATTATCGAGATTAAGGCCACTAGTGGGTGATTACAAATACAATATATATAAATATTAAGACTAAACGGTCGATGGGCCTTTGGCAGCCGCGAGACCAGCGACTATATAAGATGTCCAGAAAAAAAAGCCTCCGAATCCTAAACGAATGAGAAAGAGAGAAAGAGTGAGACAGAGAGCGAGAGATAAAAGAATCGAAACTTGTCGTTTTTTTTTTATTCATTATCACGCCAACGTTCGTAACGTTCTCGCATGCCGGAGATTAAACGCGCTTATTGTCACAGACTTGTGCTAAGCTAAAACAAAAAAACAAAAAATTCCCGCAGGGACGCGAGACTCGTTACGCCGTGGAGAATTTCGTTGCCAAGATAAAAAGCTTGTATAATAACGCGCCCCGACCGAATTCAGCCTCGATTTCTTCTTTTTTTTACACTTTGCACTATATAGTTTTTTTTCTGGACACGCCGCAAGGGGAATTGGGCTATATGTACCGTATATATAACTATATATATTTATATATATGTGTGTCTCATCGAACGTCTATAGTTTTTTTTTCACTTCTGTATAAACGGTATAGATGATCTCCAAATGGTATTCAATATTCATAACTATTAACTTTTAACCGCGCCGAAATTGGCAACATCTACAAACATCGCAATCTCACGTATCCACGAAAATTTTGAAGACGAAAGTGCGAAACATTATCGCCATCGTGATTCACGCACACACACACACATTACGCGTAGAAAAAACATTCTCTAAACACGAAAAAAAAATGTCTCACTGTATATATATACATATACATATGCCGTACGAGTTTTACCGATCGAGAGTCGAGATCATTCGTTAGAAAATCGTTTGCTTTTTCTTTGTTTACCTTGTTTTAAGATCTCTCGTCTTTGTTCTTATCGTGTTTCTCGGTGAGGCGCGAAAAGACGTAGAAAAAATGGTGAGCTATAATATGTCGGTTGTCTCGAAAATATAATGATACTATATTCGATCGAGAACGCCGCTTCGTTTCGTCACGAATATTCAACGAACATTGGCCGCTTATGAATTGTTAATTGATTCCGTTTCGTTTTTCATTTCCTCGCTTTTTTTTCTCTCGTTTCATGTATGTTTTGTAGTTTCATCCGAGTCTTGCGTTGAGCCGCGTTTGAGCACGGATCTTTGTTTTCCCCGTTGGCACGCGACACCCCTCCGGCAAAGCTCCAGGCACAATTTTTTCGTTTTTACAGCCAGAACTCTCGACGAGTCTCTAGCTTAGATCGTGTGTTACAATGTCGACTCGTGTATCACAGTTGTTTCGGGATCGCTGCTGGAATCGTGAATTATCGCCGGCGGCATGTGTGGCGACAGAGTTATCGATGATGTCTTTCTCACGGGCTTCGGTGAGGCCTGTTAAAATAAAACAAAATGAAAAATGTTCACAACGTTTAGGTGAGTAAATGGGATGAGAACATCAAAGAATGTTGACAACAAGAATACTAACCCACTCTCGTCTCGACGGAGCCTCGTCGTCCGAATAATGATCGATCTCACCGGTCTCCGTTTCCGTGGCAACGTTCCTCTTGCTAGGCTGCAGCGTCGCATAGTTGCGACACCCACGATTGAAGTTGTTCAAGTTTTTCTCCTCCACCATTTTCTCCTGGCAAAGTACCTCCTGTGACTTGCTCTGCTTGTTGTTCGTCACGTTGACGGAGTTTTTATTGTTGAAGTGAAAGGGCGGCATGCGCGAGACCCAATGATCGAGTCCTGAGCCTGCCGAGCTCGTCGACGCGGCCGACGAGTTCGTTGCCGAATTATTCGACAAGCCGCGTCTCTGATAGAAGAGCATATAGGCCGCATTCGTCACGAGATTCGTGTCGGTCACAGTCTCGACTCTCGTGTCGTCGAAGCAGTACCACTGCGTGTCGTACGGATTCCGACAGAACGCCGTGTAATGTCCACCCTGAAGATCCTGACCGTGATGATTGCATATCGCGTACAAATCGTAAACGTTCTCGTCGTACTTCGGCAAATTTTGTTGGCGTGGCCGTGGCTTTTTCCACGGCGACCAGCCGAGGCCGCCGAGCGTCGTGACGTTGTTGTGACTCTGCACGCTCGTGTGCGCGAGATGCGTCGTCATGTCGAAGCCGTAAAGCGGAAAATCAACGAGCATTGTCAATTTCGACGTTGATCTTTGTCGCGACTGTTGACGAAAGCGCTTGAGATGTATAACAAGGATATCGGGTAGCGACCACAGTCCAAGTTTTTTCACTACTTCTTGCTTTCTGTTGCAGTACGGACAGTGCCAAGCGTCCTCGGCACCGAGAATCTCCGGGCGTGTGTAGAGATCGAAGCATTCCTCGAGCGTTACCGCACCCCCGAGCTCGGCGTTTGTTTTCAGCTGCTTTACGCTAGCGTGTTCCTCGATTTGATCTGTATCGTCCTGTATTATTCTGCTCTTCGTCGACTCGTCCCATTCGAGAACGAGCTTAACGTGCTGCGGTCCCGAGTCGTCCGCGCACAAAGCGAGCGCCTGCTCGATTTGTTCGGTATACAACGGATGCTCGACGCAAGGATCTATGCAGGGATGCTCGTCTTGCACGGGTGTAGCCGCCGGATCGGCAACCCGTATGTTGAACAATCCGGGATTTTGACTCGACGTCAATACGTCGTCGCTCAGCGTCGTGTGCATCTCTTTGAGCAATAATTTCTGCAAATCCTCGTACGACGTCTCGCGCGAAACTTGCATCGTGTACGGACTGCCGAAACGTTCGCGCAAATCGCCCTTCGCTAGCACGTTTACCCATACCAGCAATATGTATGCTTGCTCGGTCGGTTCCTTCAATTGTGGCAATTCGATGCAGTACAGAGGATCGTTTTCCGTTATCACCGACAGTGGCTGACAGTCCGAGAAAGTTCTGAGGAGGAAAAAAAAAACGGAATATTACAATAACGTTGATAAGAGTACTAGCGACAGTTGGAGGATCGGGGAATGCGAGAAGTACTGAAAGATATGCGACTGAATTTCAACACGATTTTTCGTACTTTTTTCAGCCCGGATATCGACGAATCAAAAAACATTCTGGCCGCGAGTTTGAATCCTCATTTTCTGCAAGATAGCATTGCGATAAAATAAATAAAGAAAAGGTTATATTTCTGGGGCATTCTTCTTGTACGGATGCACGGAATAGGAAGTTCTTTATCGCGATATACCTGTGAAAACCTTCGTCGTGTATCTCCGTGAGGAGCATATGATTCTCGTCGATGCCGGTATCGCTGGCGAGAATCTCCCTGAGCTCTTTGACATTCGCAGCCTGATTAACGCTGACCCCGATTCTAACTTGTCTCGGCTGTTGCGATGTGTAGAGAACGTTGACGAAGAGATTTATCTGTCGATGGTGCTGGGGCACGGGCACGGAGACGCAGAGGAACGGATCGAACGTATTCGATTGTCTGTGACATCTCGGGCACGTTAGACTTGAGCGAAATTGCGCCTGGAATACGGCGTGTACGAAGGAATTGTTGCAGCGCACGTGATTCGCTAATGTCTCGGCCGCCACTATGGAATCCGGTCTTCCAAATGAATTCTGTAATAAAAAAACGCAAAGTTAAAATATAATGAAAACGTATTTACGACGAAAAACCGGTACACCGTTGATTTTGTATCAAGCATTTATTGTCATCTGTGCATTGATACAAAACTAGTCAAGCAAAAAGTTCCCGCCACTGAAACTGCCATTTAAGGCCCATTTTTTTGTCCTTTGAGACGAAACTGCTATGAAGTCGAAGATTTCCAAAATAATGTTTCCAGCGACATATTTAAATGCATTTTTACACGCCAAACACGAGTTTAACTTGTAATTTAATTTAATTCTTCGTTTAATTCTTAAATATAAGTGACAGCGGTAATCGGTTAGCGTGAAAAAAAGTTTTTTCTTCTTCCGCCCGAGGTTCCTCACGGACTTCCTTCTTCCGCGCTACAGCCGAGCGGCACGTTCCGCTATTCCAAGATTTTTTTGTAAGATCCTTTTTTTTTTCAAACTTATAACTAAAATCTTCGTCTCCGCGTTCGAGCCGCTTGTCGAGACGCGCGACATTCGAGTACACGCGAAGGGTGCAACCCTAGGACGATTCTATTTTAAATATATCTCCGTAACTATCTATTCCCGGACATCTATGTTTGACTATGCAGCATGTATATTTATGAGAAGATAAGCGAGCCAGCGACCGGCTCTCAAGAATAACACAGTGAGAATGACTACAAAAGCGGCTGATAGTTGAAAAAGATCTCGCGTCACGGATGTCCATGAGAAATGTGGTAAAAAAAAAAAAAGACAGGAAAAAAATTCCTCGTCGCTGTATCCACGATGTTAGCTCGGATCCACATCGGGTTTGTCATCAAAGTCGAGGGCGAGTAATGCATTTTTGTGCAAACCAACGGTGCCAATGCGATTGCGAAATTGAGTAATGGATCTCCCTCTTCGCACGCCCTTCCGGAATCGACTGTGAGGTGGGGATTCGCCGGCGGGGCTTCCCTTCCATGGTTCTCGAGCGTTTAGCGCGTAGTACTATGCCCGGCGATCGATTTCACGGCCTTGAAAACGCTTTCAGGGTCTCGCGCGAGTTGTGTGACGGCCGAGAAAGGGTAAAAGCCCGGACGCCGGAAGAGGAATGAAAAAAAAAACAATGAAAAAAAAAAGAATAAGTGAGGCTGTTGCACAAGCTCGACGCGAACAAAATCGTGAGATACAGTGAAATCGCGCTCCGGAACGACCGTCGAATCGCGGATATTATTGATGCGTTTTGCGTAAACGACGCACGGAATCGGCTCGACAGATTTGATATTGTAGGAAGTTTCGACACGCTTGAATAATCCGGTGCTCTTGTCGAGTGCAACGAGGCGTATTTCTGACCGGCAGTGTAGAGGCACGGTTACGTTACGATCGCGTGAGCTGTTCAACAAGTGAAATGCATGCGATCAATGCTAATATGTAATAATCGATTTGTAGTTACCACGATTCGAGCAACGCCCGTGCAAATTCCATTCGCTCCTCGCAACCGAGACGACGATGAAAGAATTAAGCTTTTTTTTTTTTCGGAAAGGACCAGCCCCTACGTATATACTCGAAATCTTTTTCTGGAGATACAATGCCTCAAAAATCTAGTCCTCAGGGTATGTTACGTGAGGCGAAGCATTTACGAAAGGCGAGCCGAAGAGAAGAATGTTCTGAGGTAGTCCGAGCGGTCCGAGGAAATGTGGGATTCAGAGAGAATTTTGAGCGCTTCGCAGTGAGATAAAAATCTGAAAAAAATTGAGCATGTGGAAGGTGTTCGAAAGATTGATTTTGCGTAATAATAATTCCAACAACTTATTCACAAATGCATGGGAAAAAACTGTTTAACGAGCTACCCGGCAACCTAACTTTTCTCTAGAGAAACTGATTTGTTATTTGTTCGTTATTTGTTGTTTCAGAATTTTTTCTTGACTTGGAAATTTTTCTTTATGTGTTTTCAAAAATATCTGAAGAATTGGAAGTTTTCAATATGCGTTTGAATCTGCTTGAGAATCTCTCTGGATCTCACGTTTCCTCGGATTGCATCGCTCGGACCATCTTAAACACCAACGAAGCTATTCAGGGTACGTTTCAAAGTCAGCATCGTGCTTTCGACGAGTTTCCTGATCGGAAGCTAACGCAAGCCTAGAGGAAGGTTGTCGCGGTGGCTTTATCGGCTTTTAGTTTCACCCTTAGGTCGAGAGCTGCTTCTTTAGCGCGCAGGTTCGTGAAAAAGCGAGGAGAAAGAGTGACAACGGGGGGCTTCCCCTAATCGGATCAGTGGAGCGGTCATCATTCCTTCCATACATGGACGAGTTATGCACGTCGCTGCATACAATACACGCTCATATTAGAGTCGCGTAACCGGTTGTATCAACAGCCCCGGAAGAGTCACCTAAAATACTTATTATCATACGCGAATCCACAAGCTGAATGTTACGAGATAATTAGGCAGGAAATTAGATCCCGAGTGCATGGGATACGCGATACAGTTCGTTCTCTCCTTTCTTTCGACCTTCGAAAGGTTTCGCTAACCCACCGAAGTCTTCTCACGAACGAGAAAGAATAAAGACAAAACCAAGTTCGCGCATTTAAACAATTAATGCGAACTTCATTGAAAAAAAAATATGCGTGTTCGAGTTTGCAGGCTGAGAATCAAGAGTATCGCTGTTACTCGGGAACATGAGAATCGAACGCGACGAAGAGGAGGACAAGTAAGGCATTCGCGCGAGGTGCCGAGGGTGTCGCCGATAATAATGCCGACGGAGAGGAGCGAGGGAGGCGGGACGATGGAAATCCGAACGCACAAAGAAGAATTTGCCGTTGGGGTCTCTCGAAACAAATGGGTTGCTCATTAGAGCAACACGCCTCTACGTGCCTTCAATGTCGCCTTCTCCCTTTTTTTTTCCTCGGTTCGGTTTACGCGTTTAAGCGTCGATGCGAAAACGTTTGAAATATACTTTGGCGTTCGCGCCAAGCGTTGCGCGAAATAAGCATGGTGAAAAATTGCAAGTTCGAGATTTCCCACTGAGTCATCGAACTGTGCAGCTTCGCTCGAAATAACATGGAATTCTATGCGCGACAAATGCTAATATTGTTATCGTAGAAAAAAAGGAAAAATGAAAAAAACAAGAACGTTTATTACTATTCTGTGGCCTCTCGTTTGTCCTCGAGATATCGCCGCTGCTGTTCCACTGAGATAATACCCTCGGAATCTACTTATAGCAACCCCGCGTCACTGTCGAACACTCGACTGCAAGACGAACAAGATATTTCATTCCAAACATAGACGTGCGAAGAGTTACGTAAATCGAACAAACGAAACATTTGTGCAGCACGGTGAGACTCGTCTCGTCGATAGACTATTATTGTATTAACGCTCTCGCGAGTTCCTCACGGTCACCTCGGCGAAGTCTCGGCGTCACTGGGTCGACGACCCAATGCATTTCGAAATTGGATACAAAAAAAACCATAGGTTCGAAACGAGGTTCGCACAATAGAGACTCCGTTTCGATATTTCGTTGTGTGCTCTCATGGATCATTCATACGCGAGTTTCATTGGATCGAATATCGGATAGGAATTACACGCTAAAGGAGGTAATGATCGAAGGGAGATCGTCGGAGCGATGCGTGTGTTGTATGAAAAAATAAAAAAGTAATGGAACGATGGAATTCGCATTAATATCGCTCGAGAGTTCGAAGGATCTAGATGCGGCAGGATGCACCGTTGCGATAAACATTCTCCATATAACGCGCTTCGGTGCACTGGCCCTGATTCATAACTCGCAATTAGCCCGTTCGCTCTCGTCCAGCTCTCTGGCATCGACGACGACGACGATTATTATATTCCACAGCGTGTAGTACCCCGTACGCGTGTGTATAATCATAATGATCGCTCGTCGTCGACTTCGTCGAGCAACTCTGGCGGATGGAATTCGAAACTTTCGTCGAGCGAGCGAGATATATTGCCCTTCCACGGCTTTCTCCTTGGGACTTTTGAGTCTAATAAAATTAGCTCAATTCTTTTCTGCCGTTCGAGATTGAAAGAAACGGCACCAAATGGATTTCGTATGGTGATTCATTTCGATAAAAAATAATCAGGCAACTATTAGATAATAATTGAAGCTGATAATTTGGGTGAAGCCCGATAAGGGATAAGTTTTTAAAATATAAAATTAATTATGTACATCAACAGTTACGCATCAAGAGTGTCATTGAGCACGGCACTTAATGTTGAAAATTATGTGAGATACACCCGTCTGCTTCTCATCATTTGACATAATAATCGTAATTAATGTATAAAAACTTTATAGAATAAAACCCGATTGAAACGGTAAAAAATTATGAGCTGGGAAATCAAAAGTTAGTGGGGGGAACTCTGAGTTCATTGGTAGAAACGATTTTTTTGTCAAATTTCCTTGTCCCAACTAACTAACTAACTAAATATTAAAGCCTCCAACTCGCACACTTTCCCAGCGCGTGTTCGATGAATAATGCTAATTTCTTTTCGCTGTGGCTACTCGTCCGCAATGCGGACAAATACGAGTAAATTATTCGTCCGGAAAATAGCTAAATACTGATAACTTTTTTTTACTTCACTAAAGTTTATTGCGCTCGAACAGTTTCATCCGTACAAATACCGTGGACTGTTTATCCGAATATATTATTTCTTAGTACTGCAACTTGTGTTCAAACGATTAACACTTCGATTCTGTTTCCTCTCACAATATGCGAAAATGGTTTCTTAATTCTTACGATTTAGATTCAAGACAGTCTCACAATAATGTGGATGATTTCTCATCTCGTTCAAAAACTGATTCAAGTTTCGCAACGGTAAGACGAAAGTTCATTGTTGTTTAAATATCGCTAATTCCACAGTGCAGGCTGCGACTGTTGCTACCATAAATTCTTATCTCCCGTTGAACCCGAGGTTTCTCACACATGATCGGTTAGTCAGTATGACTTGTATATGCACGCAGAGACGGTGATACGTGTGGAATTACTGTATAATTGATGCGGCTCGCGTACGAAGTCCTCTGCGTACACGATTCTCAATGCTCGAGAAGCGCCGAGCGGGCTTCTTCGGGCCTCGGGAAGCCGGAGAAAGCAGCGAGTTTATTCGCCACAGTGAACACGGTTTTATTGTCAAAGGAACGAAAGCGGATCGAGCTTAGTCACAGAGCGCGTTACGCTGGTAGATTTTTTTTTTTTAACTAACACGCGGCTATCAGCTGAGACAATGAACTCAGTAATGCAACCACGAAAAAAAAAAGAAAGGAAAAAAAGAATGAAACAGATATTGTTTTGAAAACGCTTCTGTATAAAAATACAATTCTCGCAGCTCCGTCATCATCACGATATGGGAAGTCTCGTGCCAAGTGTCTCGCTTTCGTTAATCCCTGCGTCATCGAATGAATTACCTTTTTTTTATTCCATTCAATGCGCCAATATAGAATCGAACGATTAATTCCTGTGATTAATTAATGCACATGATGCAACTCGCGCAAATCGTTCCTTTGACTCATTGGCTCTTGTTTATTCACTAAATACTTCGAACGATTTGCATTTCGTTCACATTTTATCGAGGTCCACGCGATAGGAATTCTCGAAACTTGCCGCGCGGCGATCGTTCGTCATTTTTGTCATCTCGAATCGATATTGTGTAACGCAATAAATAACAATGTACCCGTAGCTAAAGTTCACCAGACAGTTCGTCGTTGAACGTCTCTCTATCGCGGGCCCCTTTATTTCTCTCATGTATATATTTTTTTAGTTCCTCAGCAATAAACATAGGCAATTATACGTTGATATTCGACGTTCGCCTTAATCGAGTAATAACCGAGATGGGTCTAATTAGAGTCCCGAGTATATTATGGACCAGGAGATAATTAATCCGACTTTCGTGTCGCTGGGGAATTGACGAGCCGAGGCTCAAAGCTCCCTCTCGGCGATGGCTTGTTATTCTCGTGGCGCATCGCAAACTCCGTGCTCGTTCCTATTGTCATTATTATTATCGGTGTGTTCACGCCACCGCGAAGGACGCCGCTCGCACTTTCCGTCGCGCGTCTGCTCTCTCGCTAGTCGAGAACGATGGGAGAGAGAAAAAAAACGAAGGAGATGTGGGTGAGAAAAACGATACACCGACAACGACAACGCCCGCGCGACGAGCCGACTTTGCACAACCTACACATTCGGCGTGGTTGACGCGACGCGCAGCGTCTCGTGTACTATACGAGAGATGAATCCGCGTGAATAAAACTTTGTATCCCTGGATCTACCGTACAGGCGGATCAGCATGTTTGTCTCGTTCCGACGAAAGACGTCGAGCGAGGTCGAATCTCGCTCGGGGCGAAATAAAGGAGGAATGATACAATTATCGAGAATTTCCCGCGGATATTCGTTGCTCGCTATACGCGAGCGTTGAGTATGCATTTATTCTCGGATAAATCGACGCCTTAGATTCGATTGCGGCGGTGAGGTTGGGGCTGGGAAGAATATATACACATCGATGTGTTTTAACGCCGAGAGCGGATTTTTTGCATGACGCCAATTCCAAAACTGAAACAGCAGCGTAGTTCTGGCTTTACGTTTACAATACACAACGAACCGGGTGAGTAACAGAGGGGGGCGGGGACTTGTTGATTGGAGCTCGCGAGAACGCGCGCGCCACGTCAAGGTCTCTCACGAGCCCGCTTGGGGCATGTCCCCGGGTAGCGGTATCAAACGCTCGCGTACGTAGGCCAAAAAAAGAGTTATGATACGGGGGAACGAAAAAGAACAAGAGGAGGAGGTAAAAAGGTAGATAAAATGGTGCTTTACGATTTACCGGCAAATAGAACGTTCCTACGCGTCATTAAGCCACGAGGAAAAATATGGCTAATTAAAATCGTTGTGGAAAAAGACTGCAACTTGTGCCGGGCGGTGATGCAGCGAGGCGGGGTGATAGTTTTTTTAATGAGATCGATTCTATCTTGGTTGCGATATTTTTTCGTTTCTTGACTCAGACTGTTTTTTCAATGGAATAATGATATTAACGATGATAATA
This sequence comes from Ischnus inquisitorius, assembly GCA_963924025.1. Classification (NCBI taxonomy): domain Eukaryota; kingdom Metazoa; phylum Arthropoda; class Insecta; order Hymenoptera; family Ichneumonidae; genus Ischnus; species Ischnus inquisitorius. The sequence goes on along the minus strand of OZ001250.1, from coordinate 7,169,134 downwards.
ATAATAATTGACGAAAGGTAGAGCGGACGTTATTATTGAACGAGTTTTACAAGCGTTCTGTCGAGTCGAGGACGCGCCACCGGTACCGAGAGCACTAAAAACTCCCGTGTGATAAAGGCAACGAGGCTCGGGAAGCGTGACCATGACCGATTTCACCGGCGCGCCACGCGGGGGACACTCGACCGAAATTCCGTCGTCTCCGGCGTTTCAACGTGTACAACTCTAACCGGTGGGCTCGTCCAGTTATTCCTGTGCCTGCGTACGCGCGTGCTCAGGAATTTATTTATTTTAATGCTTTCCATCCAATCGCGTTGCTACGCACAATGGCGAGCTTGCTCACCGCGCGCAGGTACGACCTTTCGTCAATGAATACGGATGTACAGGCGCAATGCAAAGAATCACGTGGCGAATAATATGCAAGCCGCTGAACCGGAAGGATCGCAAGGGGAATAGAAAGTGACTTGAGCGATGAGAAAAATCTTGAAGCATTCCGTAGTCGATTTATTCATGACGGTCATGACGGTTTGCTGTCCGGTGCGGGAGAATGAAGGCATAGGCTGTGCCATTGCAGACAGGACGGAAACACGTTTTCTTTTTTGGGTATTTAGCATATCTTGCCTGACTTCAAGACAAGACAGCCGATGACGTTTTCAGTTGTAGTTCGAAGTTTTTAGTCATCACACCCAGATAAAACTTTATTTGATTCAATGAAAATTCATCTAGGTGGCGCGTGTTTTTACATTTTTTTGCTAATTTGCCATTCTCTTCCTTCTAGCTCAATATTACAAGAATATTTCCCTATTTGGTTCAAGATGCGGAAACTCGGGATAGAAGAAAGAATATTATTTTTGGCCATTATACGCTTTGAATCGTGAGCGCTTGCGCGACACTAGTTATCGGTGTAAAATTACAAAACGTGAAAGTCGTCTTGAATCTAGAAATTCGAGTATCTTTGAGCACAAAAACTGCGATCTCAGCGTCGTCTCGTTTCAATGGCCAGCGAGGCGAAATGAAATACTATAAAGCGTAGTAACAAAAGGAAGAAATAACATCCACCGAGAAATCTCTAATTACAGAACGGTGAACGCGGAGAAAAGGGGAAGGGAGGCCAATGGTAGCAGGAAGCAGAGTTTACGACTTCCCGTTCCAGCAAAGCGTGCTCAGAGTTCGCCAGACGCATAATTATCCCGAAGTGTGTTGGCCTCACCAAGTTGACGGTCCCATCCACCCTATTTCGGGATTATGTTCTATATCGCGCCGCTTCTTCGTCGCTCCGCGTATGGAAGAAGAACTATAATGAAAACGTATTTTATCCGCTCGAATCGTGGATTCGATCGCTGGACCGAAGAAGCAAAAAACAACAGATTTCTGAATATTTCGAATGAAGAGAATCGAAGGTCACGAGTATCGAATGCTTCGTGACCGGGTTCGAGCGTAAAGTGGCACGAGCTTCATGACTCTGCGCTCGCCGGGATGCGAACGAGTCCGTGAGAGGCGACGCGGGAGCCTCGCGTGTGGAACCGGTTAATATTTATTATCGAACGTACCGAATGAAAATCGGTGCTCGTACGCATAGCGAGTGTTCGAGGGGACGAGCGACAGCCTCAAGAAGAGAAGAAGCGACGGAGAGCCGAGCTATCGATGCGTTCTTGCCATGTGCGTGAGCGATAACGTACACGCATCGTTTACAAACATGCGAGAGAAGATTAAAAAAACAAACGAAGAAACACGAAGGAGTCGTCCGGGACTTCTCCACCCGTAAAAGAAGATGCGTCTAGGTAGAATACAATGTAGTCGAGAGCAGGAGAGGACTCTCCGACCGAGTGGAGAGTTTTGCGGTCGCCCGCGAGACTAGACGACATCGTTTGGCGCTCTCGGGTGCTGGCTCGATGCATACAGCTTCGCGATGTAGGAGACTCAACCTTCTCCCGCGCGATGATTCATTCGTCGAGCGGGGCTCAGTCGCGGCCAGCAGTCATTCTCCTCCGCGTGTTGTTTGTCATTACGTCATCTATTATCGTAATCGCCTTTGAGAAGTCGACTCGGCGGCAGCGATACGACGATCGAGAAAGGCAACGATATCGAATGTACACTCGATTCGTATTCTCTGCACGGCCGATTTAAAAAAATCGCTACATTCGGATGTCCGATTTTCGGCAGCTTTTTACCGAAATATCCATTCTTATTTGCCTTTATAATGGAATAAACGTGGGTCAACTGGATGCACCGAAATTTTTGACGAATTCAATTCTAGAAATAAGAAACTACCGAGGTACCTCTAGAATGGAGAGCGGCTTTCCCGTACATAATGCCCCATAATTTGAACCCATAACATACAAATTCTATTGCAACTGTACCGGTAGTCGTCTTCATCAGCGTTCTAGCCTAACGGAACGTCGGCTCTCGCCGTTATCTAGGATCTGTGTCGAGTCGAACGGAAATCTTCCAGACCATCACCTGAGTATCTATAACTCTATCTTTCTTTTGCGTTGCTTCGATCTCTTTTCGCCCACATGAGCCCCTCTCTGTCTTTCTGCGCATATATACAATATTTATCTTTCTCTTCGCGATTATAAACGTCACTATCGCTCATGCAAACACACACACGCACGCATTCGTACTTGAACGAGTCGTTTTGCTTCTTTTTTCTTTATTTCGTACACGTGAAACGCATTCGGGTTAAGGTCTCGACCGCGAGACCGATTGACTCGCTTCTGTACGGGGACTAAATATTAAGAGATTTTTCAAGGTCACTCGGACTCGCCCGATAGCCGTATATCTTGCGACGCGACGAAAATATTTCAATGACGATCGAAAAATAAAGTTTTCTTCAAATTCGAATATGAAAGGAACTAACGAGCGGTCGATCTGTATTAGAGTTGAAGGAAAAAAAGATCTATGGCTGTTTTACGCGATCTTTTGCGTCATAATGACTACAGAACACCTGCTCATTACCGAATAGGGAGATATACCCGGCGACGGTTTTATTGTAGTCGGCGCTGATTGCATAATAAATTGATACTCTCGAGCAGACCGGAAATAATTGAGCGACACAGTTCTAGCGCGTTATGTTAGCTATTACATTCTCGTAGTTTTTTTACGACCCGACGTCAGATTTCATAGGTACGAGTGTTTTCAAGCGTCCAATCATTGTAATAGCGACGACGAGTTTGGCATATATCGATAGGCACCGGGTCGCACGTCTACGCTAATTGAGCAGAAACTAGCCGTTGCCTACATTCGTTTTTGAGTCGTTCTTTCGGGGCGTCGAATCGCGAACGACACCTTGCCATAGATTTCTCATTGGCGTTCAATAAAATTCATACGATCGTCATTGCGGAAGGCAAACAATGAGAAGAAAATATATGTATTAAAAACCTCATAAAATCATTCATCGGCTGTCCTTGAAAGTCTAGCGTCGACAGTCAACGAGTGGAGACAACGACTCAACGATTAACGCGCGCGACGAACCAAAGTTCGCTTCAGCGAATAAACATACATTGTTTCGCGCGATTTATCGACATATCGAGTAGGCATTCCGCGCATGGTTGCATGTTCTATCAAATTTTTTTCTCAGTAAAGCTTTTTGTTGTTATTGTTCAAACTTAGCTCATTATAAAACTTATTGAATCTTTCATTAACTGTCCTTGAAAGTCTGGGTTGACAATCATCAGCTGAGACAACGAATTGATAATTGATGAATCAAAGTTCGTTTCTATGCAAAAAACATATTGTTTTGCGTGATCTATCGACTTATCAAACAGACATTCCACGCAGTTGCATCTCGTGGCAAATTATTTTTCTATTATTTACGTTTTTTGTCGTTATCGAAAAAAAAAATATGGATAAAAAAATACCTTTATTATTTTGTACTTCTTCTTGGTGGCTTGATTGAGATCTTCGTGAACTTTGTCAAGTAGCCAGAGAAGAAATTCTTGAGCGTCGTGTTGAAGATTGCCTCTGTACTGGCTACCGTACTTGTCGACGACGCTTTTGAAGGCAGTGCTCATCTCCGGATCGTACTGGCAGCTCCATATCGCTTTCAGCAACAGCGCAAGCTGTTCCGTTATTTCGCCCTTCGTGCCATACTTCTTGGAATTCAATTTGTTTCTTCTGGAAAGATCTACCTTGTACTGATCGAGAACAAAATATTCCGCTAGAATATCGGTGTGCGACAGGCACTGTAGAACGGCGTTCATGAAACACGTGTTACCGTGATTTCTCAGTCCGATAACGCCGGGCACGCGATCCGGCGGTATGTGAGCCGGTCTCGGCGGCGGTACTCTTATGTCATTGGCGCTCGACGCCAGATCCGTCCTCACAGAAGTCTTGTGAGCTTGCACGCCGACGCTGGACATAGTTTGTACCACTCTGTGGATAAATTTCTTCCAAGACGGACGACGAAAGACCTTTTTGCTGCCGGCACGTTCGGCTATGCTGCCGCTGTGCGATTTCTGTCCCGGCAGCGTCGGCAGTGCATTGTTTTGTTGTTGCTCGTTTTGCATATTGTTACGCAAATTTTCTCTCGTACCCGTTGTATTGTTGTCTCTCGCGTCGCGCTGCTGCTGTTGCTGATTTTTCGTTCGTCTCTTTGACATTCTCGCGGCGCTCTGAAACGGATTTTTCGGCAGCGTGAATGTGCGCTTCAGACGCGAATTATTGATATTTTGTTGTTCACGGGTGTTCGTGCGAGTCTCGGGTTTAACCTCATCTACGCCCAGCTCACCCTCGGAAACGGATTTCATAACCGTAGCGGTGAATCTCTCGACGCTGCTCATCGCCCGGCGTCACGGCGCTCCGAGGTTTTCTTCAACACACACACTAAAAACACCGCCGTTCTGGGCCTTAAAACACGCGCGCGTCTCTCACATCACGATCGCCGACACGGGGAAATATTTTCTCGTGTTTTTTTCTCTCTACCCTCTTGCGCGCGACACGAGATTTTACATGCCGATTTTTATGTTCCACCGATCGACGGAGGAGAAATCGGAGAGATCGTGACAACACTTTCGCGCGACACGGCAGCCATTTGCCTTTTGCAAGGGCTTCCACGATTACGTTCTCGGGATCTCTAACTCTACTTGCGCGCCCGCGACTCATCATCGGGAATGCGGAGAACTCTGGAACTACGGTGGACGCGACGCCGTCTGGTGCGCGCTCGCGTACGCTCGTGGATCACCTGCGAGTCTCTTATTTACATTCAATCGCACAGATATCATACTTATCTTTCGTCGAACCGTGAATATTGTGAGGGGATAAAGATGAAATCTTTTTCGGCATAAGCATTCTCGTTTCGTGATCGTTCGAGTGAGTACATTTTACGATTGCCTTTAGTATCGATATAAAGATGTTAATGCGAGGATAGGAGACTATGCGCACGTCGCGAGAGGTTATTTACCCGTCGCTTGCTTATGTTATACATTCAGTACTTTATTAATGTCTTGTTGGATGCATTTTCCGTTTCCAATGTTTCTGATATCGATGAACAGATTACGCCGTTTTATGGCAATCATTCCAATAGCTGAACGTTCGCAGCTATTCTCGTTTGACATTACAAAGTATATCGGATTCGTGCACTCGATTTTTAGTGCAGGATCTTTGTCAAGTGTCTCATTACATAAGCCACTAGAAACGTCGATTGTGTATCTGTATAATTATTTTTGGTTAGCGACTAAAATGAATGATTTATGACGTTGAATTTTATATTTTTTATCACTGAAAACTATCGGGCACGTTTCGCGCGTGAAAGGCGAGATGCTGTCGGTACATAATACATATACGCAGTAATTTTAACGTGCAGCGGCCGCGTCCTACTGATCTGTGCAACGCATAATTACCGTTTGGTACATAAATCAAGTGCGACGTTCGAACGACTTTAGCCTATTAAATGGAAACGTAAACTTGGCGATGTAACACCATACGAAAACCCCTTCCACGACGCACACGTGCGATTTGTGCACGTACCTCGAGCTCGAATAAAATGAGAGATCAATCATTATCGTGATTTTTAGAGAATTATAATCGAGACACTCGACGCGCCATTAGCCAAGGTAAGTTCGGATTAACGCTCCACTGAATTATTAGCGATTAGCGGGATCGAGTTAAACGGCGTTACCCAAGTCACGAGTTAAAAGGTCCGGCGACGTACTCTTGATTCAACGCCGGTCACGATGCTCTCCGAACGTTTCGTACATTGCGACACAAACTTTGATTCTTGTTTCTGGATGAAAAAAATTATTGTGTCAGAAGTAATATTGAGCAATGAATATTTATTACATTCATTTTGAAATAATTGTATTTCATTAAAGTATACTCATCCTTGCCATGAAAACGTACAATTGTACGTTCCGATATTCTTTTCACATGAGAATAAAAGTGTTTCGAAAACAGATCCATGTTTTATATAATATATTTCCGTCGGAAAATTGTATATTACGAAAACGTTTTATTTCACTTTTCATCGAATACGGAACTAATTATCATTATTTATCAACAATATTACTATTAGTATATTAATCTGATAAATACCCCGAAAATAATATGTTTAGTTTTTTTCGCGAATAATCGATTTTTATGATGGTCTAATTTTTGTTTGTTTACAACGCAAGAAGATTGATCGTTTTATTATTTTCCGCATTGAAGTTGTATTAAGCCCCATAGTACTGGAAAGAGTTTCTCCTTTTCGTTCGTTCCTTCATTCGTGACTATCACAATTATCGCGCTGACGATGCATGCGAATAACTTTGCACGATTTCCGCTTCTCGTTTCGGATTATGAGACGAGGAGTCTTCTATTTGTTCTTTTGCTGAACGCGCGTAGACATGGGCGTTAAACGTTTTTTCTCACGATTTTTACCGCTATTAATTGTTCTCGTTTTGTCGCAATTGACATTGTCGACATGGAACTTCTCCGCTGTTAATTTACCGAACGACGTGCCGATTTGGAAATTCGCTATTTGGAGAAACCGAGCGTTTTTGGCGGTACCGAGTGTCGCGACGAGAAAGCTCCGTGGCGATGTCGATAGTGAAATAACGTTGTTGGAAGCTATCTGGCCGGAGCCAGGAAATAATTATACGTTCGGTGTAACGACCAGCTCTACGATTCACGCCTTTCCAAAGACAAACATTGAAGCGAGAAATATGACTAACCAGTGCGATAAACTCTTGTCGGTAAACGGATTAGATGTCGATGCCCGAGGAAGACTTTGGCTGTTGGATTCTGCTGACGAAAAGGATTGTCCAGCTAAAATCGTTGTTTACGATCTAAAACGCAAAGATAATGAGGTGTGAAAATGAGTTAATAGTGTTGGACAAAGCCGCATGATTAAATTATCATAATATTCATTGCTGAGAAACAAATAGTGTGTTATAAGCCTCGCTGTTTCACGATCACCGATTTATAATAAATTTACGATTTATTTTGACGTCAGCTTTCCCGAAGTGATTTACAAGGTATCGCAAAGAGCAACTTGAGAAATCTCGTCGTCGATCCCGTTATCGGTATCGCGGGACCTCGAGCTTACGTCGGCGATCCCGGAGATGAAACAATTATAGTGTACGATTTGCGTAAGTAGAAAAACACACAGTCCCGCGACGCTTTTGCAACTTTATTTTCGTGTAATAATACGATTGATATTTCAGTAGAACGGAGCTGGTGGAAATTAAGTCTTCAACGAGGCGCCGGCGTGCCACGTGTTTATAGCACGGAAATGGCGATATCGCGAAGAAATTCGTTTCTCTATCTGACCGGAAACCGATCGCCGGACCTTTTCAGCATCGATCTTCGACCGTTGAGAATTATCGAGGCTCCGACGTCTGTAATGAAAGATAAAAGCTTTCCGCGGCGAATATCGTTGCTTCCGTGATTTCTAGATGAAACACGTTTTGACACGTCTTATTAAAGGACATTCCGATCGATAATCGCTTCTCCTGCATACAGGATGCCGTGCAGCGCTGTACGGTCAAATGGCTTGGAACTAAAATGGGGAGCTCGTCGGGATTGGTTTGCGATCAAAAGGGTGGCCTTCACTACTTCCTGGTTACCGAACACGCGAGCGTACGTTGGGACGCAAAACACGATTTGAAAGTAAGCACGTTCTTTATGGCGCTCTAACTTCGATTCGATATCTATTGTATGGCGATCCGATTGAATACGTTTCCTCGTGTGTTAGAAAAAAAACATGCTAAGAAAAAAGAGAAAACAGAAGTGGGCGTTTCGTATCGTTATCGATTTAAGATTGCGCGTCGCTGACATTGAAAATTGCACGTGGTATTTCAATCGTCTCGGAAATTGAAAAAATGTTTTTTCCCTACACGAACGATACCCCACCGAAATTCGGAATTAAGAGTCTGCCCAACTCATGTTCGGCGCAAAAAATTGCATCGTGTCGTTGAAAATTATTTTTCGGGACACAAACATTTTTAAACAAAAAATTTGAATAATAACAATGATACCGTGTAGGTCGTTTTACAATGATCCTGAAAAAACGTTGCGGAATTTTTCTGGCCTTTTCTCTATTTCGAAATCCTAGATGGTGATATCGTTTAGACAGGATATCATTTCGAGAACCGGTAATCGATTCTTTTTTGTTAATAATCGGTTCGGAGATATGATCAATTTATTTTTCCCGCTTGTCAAAAATCCGTCGCAGCTGTAATTCTCAGTTCAATATACGTTTACTGAATTGATCTGAAACTACAAATAAGTAGGTTTAGTCATCATTAACTTCGAACGTTAAACCGCTTTTTTTCTCGTTTATTACAGGCTTCCAGTCACTCGATTCTTTTGCAAAGCGAGGAAGTTCCATGCATTACCGATTACCGTATCGACGCCCAGAGAAACGTTTGGGGTGCCGTAAATCTCGAGCATCCCTTCACCAAAATACCGGGCTCGAACTTCGCGAAGCACTGGGAAGCGAAGTACAGGACCGTTCGAGTCTACAAGTACAATCCATTCACACCGTAGCGTAGAGAGCTTGTCGATGTTTATTGTACGTCTGTATGCGTAAAACGTGGGCAAGGAATTAACGTGGGATTTATGGGCGTTGGCGGCGCGTGCCGTTCGCCATCCGTCGTAATTCACGTCTCCGGGAATGGTGCTACGAATAAAACGTCCTAATGACGTGCCAGGGGGCTCGCGCGATCTCGTTACGTAAATTCCGTTGATTATTAGCGCCCGTTTCACTGACTCGCTCCATAGTTGAATTAACGTGGACCACGGAGCTTACCTAAATGTTCGTTTTTGTCAAAATTATCACGTACCTTCGCCGAGACCAGACTTGGGCTTTTGCAAACGAGTCTCCGATACCTTAAATTTATTCTATGCGCCGAGCCTCTTGGACGCCGAACGATCAGATATCATTAGATACAAATCGAGCCTGTTACATAAATGCTGTTAAAGAGTTGAGCATGCGTGCGCGTATTGAGAAACGTGAAAGTAACGTTCGATTATTTATTTATTTTCCATTGCGAAGTGCCACACACGGCATGTTCAATCATTCCCATTTGACTTTCGTACCGCGAATTTGCTAATGCTGGAATTGAGCGTATAAGGTCCCAATTAAAAAACATTCTCGGACTAATAAAGCACTCAATCAAAGCATATTTTTTCGTTTGCGTTTCTTAAACTTATTTCTCGATCTCGTTCGGTGGAAAAGGCCTATGATAATTTTATTTCTCGTTCCTGTTTATCGAACGCGATATTTTTCTTATTATTACACGCGCAACGCTTCTTGCCGCGAGTACGTCCGTTTGGTGTTCACGATTGCGTATCCCCCGCATCAGAAAAATATTTGGGACACACAATCGCGATTGTGTAACGGAGTCTACACGGAGCAGTCGAGGTTGTCGCTTGTCTCGAGCCGCGGACTCGATCCGAGAACTCGATATACTCGAAATTGGAGCGGTACTCAAAAATTTAGAAAGTACAATACCGAATGACCGGATCTCCGCGGAAAGCGCTCCGGGCACATTTTTCAGATCGGATAAGATTTGCGGCGTCACACGGATCTCGATAATAACACAGAGAGCGAAAGGGTATTTTTTTGGGTGGTCAGAAAAATAAATGTATTGCCTATAATTTTTAAACTGTATCTACCGATTTATTATTTCGTGCTCGTTGAACGTCGCTCGATTAATCGACGGGGAGAAGTGAAAAAGAAAATTGATGATATTACAAATTTCATCACAATTTCACACCGGATATCGCGAACGTCGGCACATTGGAAAAAAAAATGCGGGACTGGTCAACGTTTGTCCAGCAACATCTGCCTCTACATGCAACGCGTCTCATCGCGCGCCAATGTAGTTTCATTACATTCTTTTGAAAAACATCCAAAACACACAATAATTGGTTTTTTTTTCATTTTCGGGAGACAATGAGAGACAAATAACGGAATCGACAAATTTCTCCCGTGACTAGATCAACGGCGACGGAGAAGCCATAGTGTACGAACAAATGAACAATTTTCTTTAGCAATAAAACATCGATGATAGGAATCTAAAACAATAATTTGATATTCTATCGAAAAACTATTAAAAAAAAAAGCAAAATTCCTTCTTCAACAAAAGTCCGTTAATTCGAGAGATATCGTGCGGGGTTTCATTCGTTAGAGTCGTCGGGCTCCACAGAAAAAAGAAAAGGGAAAGAAAGAAGGTTATTCCTCCTTTACATATCCTCGCAGGACTTGACGAGGGGATGAAGAGACACCGATGCACCGGCGCATCCAACGGTGTTCTGTATGTAGTCGTGGAAGTTGCTCTCGAGTACCCACATGAGTCTCTTGTAACCGGGTACGACTTGAGTGGGAAGGCGGCACTCGTTACCCTTCTGTACCAGAATAACGTTCTCGGGCCTGAAGGACGTTTCGGTGTTCCACATGTAAACGTCCGATTGTCCCTTGTTCCTGAAGAAAATAGCGCTGCCGTTGTCGGTACCGAGAAGAACGATCTTGTTCTGTTTGGGTCCAACATCAACGACCGAGCCGCTGGCGGATCCCCTCCTGAGATTGGCCGCCTTGATGCTGAAGAGTCGGCTCGAGCTCAGATAGGAGAAGTACAATACCGGAGTGCCGCAGCTCTTTCTGACGAGATTCATGTACAGAACGTCGCGACGAGCGCATCCAAGGGTCACGGCTTTGGGCAGAACAACGCGGAATCCACGATTGGCGGTAACGTCGTAGACGATTATGGCGCGAGTCGCGGCATCGGAGATGTAGAGGAACACTTTGCCATCATCGGCATAATCGACGGCGAGATATTGAAGGCGAGAAGCCGAGTTGACCAAATGGCTAAGATCTACGACCTTGACGACCTGTTCCGAAACGGAATAGAACGAAAAAACAATTAAGAGTCATTGAAACGACAGTGACAATAAATCAGCTTCACCATAGAATTGAAAGATTGGCTCACCTTGCCGGTTCTGACGTTGATCGCAACGACCTTCGGCGGGCAACGGCGGACCGGTTGCTCAAGAGTATTGACGATACCAGCATCGAGAACCCAAAGAATGTCCTGGACGTCGAGTACGATGTCGACGGCGCTCTGAAGAGCGTTGCAGTTTCCTTCTTCCTGGATGGACCAGCACGGGAACGGCGAAGCTACGGCGCCATTGCCGGGCCCGAAACCGTTTGCTCCTCTGCCACCCTTCAAAGGTACGACACCAAGGGTGAAGGGTACACCGGGCTTGTAACGCGGGAACGCAACGATAGCCTCGTCCTTGTAGATCTGCATTCTCGTGGCTATGACGTTTCTTGGGATGTAACGTCCGCTCGTCTCGTAGATGTTTCTCGTACTAGCGCACGGCCATTCCAAATTTTGTCCCGACAGGGAAAACGAGAGATCAGGAAGAAGCTGACGATCGGCGCATGCCGCCCAGCTCACGGTTGCGAGTGCCAAAACGCACAGAGCGCTCCTCAGGAGTCCCGACATCCTGCAACTTCAATTATTAATGATTTATCACCAAAATACTTGAAGGCCTTTGAAATCTTGATATAAAAATTATATAAAAAATGAGACTCACGAGTTCTCGTGTGTAATCGAAGTTGAGAGAAACAATGTATCGAGTGTGCAAGTTGACAAGTCAACGACGGTATTATATATAGTCGCACGTCGAACGAAGATGCAACCGACGCGGCTTTCGCGTTTCCGATTTGTTTGTTGAGACTTCGTCGAGCGTTCCGGTTCTTCCGTCTTTTGCAACACTCGCTGCTCGACGAGTGCTGCCCGTCGTTTCAATCCGAATCACTCGTTCGTTTTCTTTCGCGACGACACGTTTCGAAAAAGTTCCTCGAAACGAGTCGCGGCGCTATACATCAGGGGGATAAACAGGAAGTCGCGTGATCGCTGTATCCTGTCTTCTTTTGTTCCTCGACCCGGAACTCACGATTGCATCCACAAATGTGAATTGGAATCGTGCTCGATGACCTTCGTAAGCTGGGCTATTGGCTTCTTTAACACAATGTTTTTCCGTTGTTTTTCTTTCCCTCTTACGATTGTTTCACAGTTGTTAAGTCTCGTCCAAGTGTATATAAATGGTGTAACAACGGTCACGTTCAGTCTGCATCAGGGCACCCGATTTCGGTGACTCGAGACGGGTCTCATTATTCTGTGTAGCGATACGAACAAAAAATCGAGTCAAAGGGATAAAATAGGTTTCTTTGGAGTTAAGAATTCGATACGGAAGATAAAAGCGAGGAACTATGCTGAAGTTCGTGACGTTGGCACTGGCCATCGGCGTTGCTCTTGCGAGCGATTGTCCGCGTGCCGATCAGAAGGGAATTCAATGGACCGGCGGTACCTTCGATTGGCCCTGTGAAACGACGAAGAGCATGTACAAGAGTGGCGGACGTTACATCGGCAAGAACGTCATCGCGACGCGAAGCGTTATCTACAAAGATGAGGCTATCGTTGCCCTGCCCCGGTAATTACTCGTTCAGAAAATCAAAATACGACGTCTTTGAAGAGACACGAATTTCTCATGATTGAATTGATTTTTCAGCTTCAAGTCCGGCGTGCCAGCGACATTGGCCAAGGTATCGCTGAGAAACAAGAACGGCGGTCAATCCGTTCTGACTCCCTTCCCCTGCTGGTCGCTGCAAGAAGAGGGCAACTGCGCCGCTCTGCAGAGCGTTGTCGATGTTTTCCTCGATCCTCAGGATATTCTTTGGGCTCTCGACACCGGTGTTGTGAACTCCCTCGAAGAACCGATTCGCAGATGCGCACCCAAGGTTGTCGCCATCAACATGAAGACCGGAAAGGTAATGAAATCAAGTTCAATTGCAGTCAAATTTATGTATCAAAATGCCCGTTTATCCAACTTTTTTCTGACGTCTATGAAACAGGTCGTCAAGACAGTTGATCTCAGTGGTCTGGCAACCGCAACGTCCCGTCTGCAATACGTAGTCGCTGACTACAGCCAAGATGGTCGTGTCTTCATTTACGTCACCGACGCCGCGACTCGTGCCATTCTCGTCTACGACGTGACATCCGGTCGTGGTTATCGCGTCGTTCTTCCCAAAGCAACGACCATGGGATGCACGAGACGCGACGTACTGTACGCTGCTCTTCTTCGTCGTCCTGACGGCTCCAGCTGTCTCGTTTTCTCGTATCTCAGCAGCACCAGGCTCTTCAGCATCAGGACCGATTATCTTCAGAACGGTTCGGCGTGCGGAAAGATCCACGATCTTGGACCGAAACCCAAGAAGATGGTGATTCTTGGAACTGACAACGGTAGCGCGATATTCTTCCGCTACGAGGGACAATCCGACGTCTACAGATGGGACTCGAACACGTGCTTCAATCAATCCAACTTCCAGAAGGTCTCGTCGGGCAACGAGTGCTCGCTCGCTACCCAAGTTGTTCCCGACTACAAACGCGGCAGGATGCGCGTTCTCGAGTCCAACTTCCCTGACTTCATTCAGGGCACCGTCGGCTGCGGTACCAATCACGCTCTCAACATTCTGTAGAGTGTGTACAATCCCGCCCCCGGCTGCATTATTCCTTGTTAACGGTTCTCTGACGAAACGCGTCACGAGTATTCGCGCTCGTGACTGACAAACGTCGGAGAATTTTTTTTTCATTAAACGACGAGACGAGATACGATGGGAGAATTCTTCGGGGCTCTATGTGCTATTCCGGACTTTGGGAATAATGGAGTCTGCAAGCCGCGAGGCTCGAGGCACGAGAGGAACTCAACCGGCGGGCTGCTACGTGACTATTCGCACGGAAAGAAGTGACGAAACTCGTGGAAGCTACCACGGTACGGTGTGTAAATATATTGATGAGATTTGAAGATTAGGATTCGACAATGCCAAAGACTGAAAAGAATGAATTTTACGCGCAGCCGAGTTTGTAATGCCTTCGTAACCCTCCTCCGCCCGATTCGATAGCCCGCAGAGACACAAAGGAAATAAATGAATTTTTCAAAACCTATCACGAGACCATTTTCTCTTCATTTTAACCCGCATGAACACGAGGTTTGAATAAAAAAAATATCTCCAAACTGACATAACAGACGTTCCTAATTTGTCCTCTATTTATTCAACGCGCGCGTAGTCATACGAATTCGCGTCGTTCTTTAAAGAAAAATATTGCGCCGATAGATAATACACCTGGATATACTGTGGTGTTCTGTTCCTGTGTGCGGGGTGGTATTTTTTTTCCTTTTTTTTTTTTCGGTACCCGGGTCATACGTATGAATTTTATGCACGATATACAGTATAGTATACATGTGAAAGTAGGGCTGGGTCGAGCAATAAATTTCACGTCGGCTATGCCAGCCGAGCCAACCAGCCACTAACTCTTTGTCAGCATAAACCGTGCGGCTCGTATACGCCGCGGCGTTTTCTGTACGGCTTCGAGCAGCTCATCGAGTTTTCCTCTCCTCCGTATAATGCCGCGCGTTAAAAAAAAGAGCATCAAACTATCGAAGCGCGTGCACGAAAGTCCAATGGGAACGCATTGCTGGACGAATCTCGGAAATGGTCAACGGTTGATTATGAACTAAAAGTTTGCAGGAATCGCAACAATTACAGAAATTTACTTTTCAACACTTTTATAGTTGTTCGGCTATACAAATATAGCCACACTTCGGTTGAACGCATTGGCGCGAATTTTCGTGATAGGCCAAGTGAAGATTACGAACGGAAATTCTGAAGGCTTCGCGCCTGTTACATTCGTCTTTTAACAATTCTTTACTACTCAATTAACGATTCGTTTCTAATTAACCATATAAATTAAACGCACCATTGCGAATTTTCATGACAGGTTAACGGAAATGATACGAGTAGAAACTGCACGAGAAATGCGACAAAGATATAGATTAACTTTTCTACAATTATATGCAATTTAATGATTAATAAGTTTTTAATTGTTATGCACGAATGTACCACTACGACGATTCATGATAGGTCAAGCGAAGATAGACGAATGGAAATTGTACGGAAATGCCGACAATTATATGGATTTGTTTTTCAACAGTTTAAAGTGACTCAATCATCGAAACGTTTTTAATGATGTAGTTAAATTAAACGAACCGTGACAAGTGTCGAGAATAGACGAACTGAAAATATACGAATGACATTTTTAGTACGATTCGCGACGATTACATAGATTTGCGTTTCAACAATTTTAGACAATTTAATTATCGATTCCTCTTTAAACGAACACTTTTCAGTGTACCGTTGTGAGTTATCGTGATAGGTCAGTGGAAAATTTCGAACAGAAATGCTGCAGGAATCGTGACAATTATATAACTTAACTTAGCAAAAAATTCAGAGGACTCGTTATTAATTCGCGTTTTGCCTGAACATTTAATGTGAAACGCACTGTTACGTATGGTTGTTCGTTATTGCGGTCAATTACACATTTCGAATCAGATTTTATGAGGAATTCTGCAAGAATTGCATAGAATTATTTTCGCAAAAGTTACGTACTGTTTGTTACCAATTCTTTTTTATGGTTCTCTCCCAACAGTGCCGGCCCAACGTGAGATTGAAAGAGGATTTTAAGCGCTTCTCAATGGGATGAAAATCTGAAAAAAATCTGGCATATGGAAGGTCCTGAAAAGATTGATGTGGTGTAATAACAATACAAAAAATAGTAATAACAAATTCATGAACATAAACAAATTTCATCAAATCACTCGTTAAAGTAATTTTATTTTTCAAAGACAATAATTCATTCAATTTTCCGTATAAGTACGAGTTTTTCAGGTGTTTTTCTAAATTACGTTTTTTTTAAATGTGTAGATAGTCGCGAATTTCGAAAGTGTTCGTGATAAACCCGCCCATTCCACGCGCCAAATTTATTTTAGGATTCAATCCCATTGAAAAGGCTCCGAACTTCTCTATCAATCTAACGTTGGGCCGGCACTGTCGGCTGCTATCACCTCAACTGCCGATTAGTCCGTTATTGGTTATTTCTGATTGCGCAGTCTCATTGATTTATATAATGCAGTTCAAAAGGTGTCTTACGAGTGGAGACAAACAGGCATAAGGATAATGCCAAGCTCCAGTTTCGCGTGTATTAGCTAACGGTAGACTGTCTCATGTAACAGGACACTTTGCAAGATATCGAGAGTTCCGATCCGGCTACGACAGGATATTAAGAGCGGAGAAAGTTCTGGCAATCCGAAATGATACTTCTCAACATTTTTGAATTCTCAACGCCACAATTTTGGTTTCCTGTTTTAACGAAAGAAAAAAATTGAACTCAAAAAATGCGACTTTTGCATTGTAAAAGAGCCGGAGCCACGTGTCCACGGGATACGGACGAAGCAACAATCGATATTTCGCAAGTCGCCCCGACACATGCACGAGCTCGCACGTTATGCGCTTAGTGATGCAACCATATCGTTGGTCTTAGGGTGCGCGTGAAAAAAAAAAAAAAGAAACACAGAAAAAATCGGTTCTCCGCTCAGCTAGGTAGGGTAATTATGATAGTTACGGAACAATGTTCTATGTATACTGGCTAAAGTTAGAAATGCGACCGGTGTTACCAGACGTTACATTATCGAATCCGTTCACACGGACAGCTACGGCGTCAATCGTCCTGGAACTATCGCTCGAACAATACTGCGGGCATTCCAATGTTCTTATGGGACTCGGTTGTTGGTTAACCATGGTCATGGTTTTAATAACTCAACGAATTATCAATGACATTCAACTTGTCGTTTTACTGGGTATTTCTCTTCGGGCCTAATAACGATCGTTACAGAAATATACCGATCGCATGCAATTGAAGGCATTGCGGATTTCCTAACGCGAATGAATCCATTGCCGGTTCTATTATTCCATGCCGTTTCTAAATTACTTCATTGGAACGTCAATGAAACTCAAACACCGTCGATTAAACCGTATCGACGAAATCCTCCATTCCATAGGTAACACGATATTCGTATTTAGCACGAAACCGGCTGTCAGGATGTGCGTTATTCGAGACTACCAATGGTATCGGCGGCCCGATGTAATGCGAGCTTCGGTGAACGTACTTCGCGGAAGGATCCGTGAAGTTGTATCCGACCCACGACGATTCGCTTCTAACATTTCATCGGGAGAATTCGAGAAAAGCAGAATCACGTGTACCGCTGGTAGTTCGTCTCCTCAGAGTCTCGTTGACGCAACGCTTCGATAATGATTGCGAGTCTCCGTTATCCGTGGCAAACGAACAACGGAGTTTCGCACGCAAACTCTTTCACCATAGGGTGAGAAAAGGTGAATAGATTTATCCCGTTACAGATGGTTGCATCGAATGCATGACATTAGAGAAGAAGGTATGCACTTGTAGTTGCGATAAAACCTTCGATGGGTGTGTCTCACGATCGCGCATGGTCTCTCGATCGAATCGATAGCGTCTACCGTACCGTACCGTTGTGACGTAAACGTCGATTTTACCCGTGATGACCGTGAGCGATGTTCGATTATCCGTAATTGTTCCGCGACTCGAAGCCGTTTCTACTTGTTCAAAAATCTAATTGTCCGTCTCTCAATGCCGTTTCCACTTGAACCCCGCGGACAAAGTGATTTGAGACAACATGATTGGCTATTGAATTTTTATTGCTTATTATAGCGCATTCGAATAACCTCCGTGTGCGGTACGTCTTTTCCGAGGAGGATTTCTTCGCGTACGCGATACGAGTAAAAGTGGACGAGTGCCGAGTGAACGATTAATATTATCATTCAACGTCAGGGAGAGCGTAGAAAATAATTGGTATTCGGGCCGTGCCTCGTGCACTACGTACAAGAGCCTTTTCCACGCTCCGGTGAATTCACCGTCGTGACTTTCCGGCAATTATTATTGTCTCCGGTTCGTTCGCCGATACTGTACGACGGACGAAACGCGCGCGCGTGTGTGTGCACGCATTTTGCGTTGAAAAATTTGGTAAGCTTCGGTGAGCATCGACTTTTCGCATTGCCCTCGCGTTTCGCGCGATGAACGAAAGCGCGGCAGCTTTCAATATGCGAATGCCGTTCGAGATTTTGCCTGCGAGTCTTTGTTCCGAGATCGCGCGATATTGTGTCACGCTGATGGTGTTTAACACGCGATTAAACAGCAGCTTGCGTGTTCCACTTTGTCCGAGGAACTAATTTACGAGCTCGCCACGTGCGATCACGCTGTGCCTAATTGTTCGTCGTGCGACAGGTGAGAGCCAATGTCGATTCTAATCGACTGCCCGATGAAATGAATCCCTGCGAGTACCTTATTTATTGTACATTAGCCTTTTGTATATGGATTTTTGTACATATTTGTTACTCTCGATTGTACGGAATATCGGCCGTGTCGTCGTTGTACGAAGTCTGCGAATGGTCCCACGGATTCGCTTTCGATTCACTCGACGAATGTGGAACGAATTCGGGAGGTGAGGTCCATGGGTCAGCGAAAAATAGGCGCGGTCACTCGCCGGTGTTCCGGTTGACTTTCGATCTGTACCACAGTAGCCGCTTTTGTACAACCGTGAGTTATGTACCGAATCAAGGACGACAGCCTACGAAATACATTGGCATATACGCGAGTGTGCGTTTTATAGGTGTGGATTACGTGGGTATATAGCAAGAATTATATACGACTCGTAAGACGAGCGAATTCCCTCGTAGGGACTCTGCGCGTGTGTATGCACTCGGGTTCGAAGCTGTTGCAAACACTATTCGTTGCATTTTATCGATAGATAAAATACTTCATCGACTAGTCTTACGTATTCACTTGTTGGAAAGAACTTTACTTGTCTCGAGCTTTTTCCGCGCGTTTCTATTTCTGGCGGTTCAGCGAACTCGACTGTGCAATCAATTAAAGCTTATACACTCTCATAAAAAACTTTCAATCGCCACAGATAAACGGGGAAAATTGCAAATTATTTTCGTATAAAAAAGAAAACTTCATTTTTCCACGCGATCTTATTTCAGTCGGATTAGTAAAAGCGGCTGGTTTTTAATATTCTTCATGAATCATGTACTTCGCATTTATCAAGACCAATTACCGTAATTAACCGTACAAAGTTGCGTATGAGTTTTGAAAGCGATGAGAAAGCTCGAAAAATCGGCACATTTCTCTTTTTGCACGAAGGCTTGTACCGATAGTGGCCTTCGTTAGATTCAGGACACGGCGTTTTGTTGTGTGTTATTTTAAAAAGTGTGCCCGATCAAACGGGCAACGACACAACGCCATTCGTACGTTTTTTATGAAACGGCCGTCGACATTTCGTGTCCTTGTGAATAAAATAAATCTGCGTTTCTTGTTACCGCGCGGATCGGCGAGTAAACTCGTACTTTATAGTTCGTTTGTCTCTATACCACCGTCTGCATGGCATGTATGCGTGCACATGTGTGCGGGTCGCATGACTTTCGAAGTCGAGAGGTTCCCCACACGGGGGATTTTTTTTTTCTTCGTCGGCGCTTGAAAGGCGCGAGCGAACATTCGATGCCGGTGGAGGGACAGGGCCATTACCCAACGGACAAGGGCCAGTGATTTGTGCGTGATTTTCGATATTTATATCGAATCCACGACTTCGTATGCTTTGCCTTTATCATTGAGAACAGATATAAAATGAGAATTCCGCGCTGGCTTATCATAATACAAGAGCCTGGGCGAAATCGGCGATACGAGAAACAGGATGTGACTTAATATCAGGTGCGGCGATTGCGAGATCTTGGTCCAATCGTGGACCAACGAATTCGGAGACCCGTGGAGAGGAATTCAGGACACAAAGTGTGCGAACGCGAGGAGAAGGGCGCCCTCGCTCGTTCACACAAGTGAGATAAACATACACGCACATGCACATCGGAGTGATACCGGAGTTAAGGGGAATACGACCGGGGTTCACTTACGTGGCTAACGGCTCGAGTCTCTGGTACAAACAGGAGGCGTGTACCTGGTTTCGATAGCTCTCGATTGTCCTCACCACCGTGTCTCCCGCTCTCCCCATACTACCGGGATATACAGGGGTTTGGTCATACCCGTTCCTCGTTTATACGTACGTAGCACAACAACCGCGGAGAACGTTAGGAAATTAGAGCAGAGCAATTCGCTTTGCAGTTCAGTGTGACTTGGTACACGGTGGAGAACACCCATCAACCCGATGTGGAGGACAAAGATTCGTTCGTGAACGGTGTTCGAATTCTATCGATCAACTTTTTCGTGTTAATCGGCGCATCTTTGTTTTTTGTGAATCGTGAAGATATAGAAAACTGCTTAACTCGGCGAAGGTTGAATTTATCGCTATTACCATGTGGTGGGTATAGGTCACAATGCTATAATTTGCTTTTCCATTGTGTTTAAGAACCGCAAAGCGAAATGCTGTTTGATGAATGTATGATAGTTGAGTTAGAAAATGACAAGCAATTATTTCCTGGGTACTTGTATTCCAACTCGCTATGTGTCTATGAAATACTTTCATCAAAGCGATTGATGGTAAATGTTGTAGAAACACGTTGATGCTACCATCGAGTGGATAGATCGATTGAGGTTCTCGGTCAGTGATACTTCGCTCGCGTCGGCGAACGCATTCGCACTCGCGATTCGACGCGGCCGTACCGGGTTTCATTAGTATTTTTTTTTTTTTGCCGCCAGATAGTTGTAACGGAGTTGCTTTAACGGAACGCTTTAGTCGGTACTAATCGTCGTTCTCTTATTTGTTCAACCGGTACGATGCCGCTGGAAGCCTGTCCGGAGCGTGAAAAATTTCACCCAACGCGAATCGTAAAAAATTGTAGCTCTATGAAGTACGTGGTAATTGTATAATTGGCCCTGACTTTGTCCGATTAGGTGCGAGGTACGCGTGCCTCGGTAGTTGCAGCACGCCGTCGATCCCGTGTCACCGACTCTGGATTGCTCGGAGAAATTTTCGTAATCGAGACAGCGCGCTGCGAAGAAAAAACCGACCGAGTTCCACGTCGTCGTTATGTCATCGACGACTCTATCTGTCACTCGCCGTTAATGTCGCGTCGTGAAACATCATGGAGAATGTGCTATTTTCACAACTCCATCGATCGTCCGCAGCTCGCCGCTTCGATCATTAATATTTTCCAAACAATCACGCGCCCCGGAACTCGATAATAACTTTTCGTCGGTTGAGCATTGTTCCGTTTGAGTTTCGAACGAGTTCGATGATGAATCGCGCGTGATAACGGCGTGGTAATGAATTATATATAATATTGTACATAATATATGTATTTATGACGCGGGGTTTGTAGAGACTCGACGCTCGTTTTGCATTTTATTACTTGGTTTGCCTGTATTGCAAGAAGACCACAACGCTGCGGTGGTACATATTACAAGTTTGCATGTAAGGCCCTGGAAGGGATGTTATTATTCCATGTCATTGATATAGAGATTATTCCCACATTTCTATTCCCTTCCTGTTCATAGAAGAGACTCGGACGACTTCACTCCCTCTTAGAATATTTCGGCTTCCCTTACAAAAATGTCCCGACCTCAAAAACGAAGGGCGATTCTTGTATACGGTACCGGCGACGGCAGAGACAAGATCTTGTTATATGAATGTACAAATAGATCTACATAAAATGAATAAAAAAATAAGAAAAATATTAAATAATCTAGTCTCATTCTCGGAAATATAAGAATTTTCAAAAAAGAGGTTGGTGTGCTTCTGCACGTTGAAGATTTGAGACAAGACGGGATGTAGTCTTGTGTTCCTTAGCAATTTATATCGCAGTCCCGCGTACGGCGAGTACGAAGACTTTCTTTTTATAACCCGGTTCGCGGTCAGGCGAAGGCCTGCACGAATTAACGAACGGGTTATGAAACGATGACCAGAATGCGCGAAGTTTACCGAGCGTAGAAAGTAATGCGAATGTCGTGTTACGCGATACTACAAAAAACAAAAAGAACAAAAACTCGTCTAACGCTGGAAGGTCTCTCGATTGAATTTAGCGAAAAGTTAACGCGGAGCATGAAACTTTTTGTCACACTTGATTACCCTAACGACCAATATTCTTATCACGTGCAGAAAAAGACGATAAATCGTTCGACGAATGTGCTTCGGTTATCTGATCTGCCGTTTTCTCAAAGTATAATGCGTGTCCGTAGATTATTGTTTTTTTCGTGAAAATGCGTAATTTATTAAAGACAGAGAAAACACTCCAATCTATTTGAGGGAGATAAAAAAAGAATCTATGTCTTTCGCGATCTGAAAAATTGTACGTCGATGTATGATTCTTGGAGCGGAACAAGTAAGGTGAACAAGCCAGTGAATGCACCGTTTTCATGAGAGCACGTGGACAAAGAACGTCCACTAACTACGTTTTTTCGCCTGCTTGACTGTGCGTTCACTGGTAGGCTCACCCCATTCGTATTTTTACGATAATATTAAATGATCTACTTTTGCGGAATAAATTAAAATAAAAAAATGATTATACCCCGCCGTGTCGTTTCGTCACCAATCGGGCCTTTACCACCTCGGACTTGTGGATCGTAGACAATATTTTTTGTGCGACAACGCATCGTCAATCGAACGAAACAAGAATCCACAGTTTTACAATTGTTCGGCTAGATCTAATTTTATCGAAAATATAAACATCGATTACTCCTCGCAGCAACGTGTGGACGGTGATCCTGCTGGCAGGAACTCTCTGTCTCGGATCCATCGCCGGCGACGTGCTCGAGACGATAGCTCAATGGCCCATGTTGGATTTCGCCTTGCCCTACGACCGCATGTACCTCGACAATTTTCGTCCGGAGAACGTTGTACCAACCGGTTTCGAGGTGGCTTGGCACAGAATCTTCGTGACGGTCCCGAGACTTCGCGCTGGAGTACCGGCGACTCTGAGCTTCATCCCACGAGATCTTCCACTCGGCAGTAGCCCGCAGTTGCAGGCTTATCCCTCCTGGGATTGGCATGGCGCCGGAAAGGGCGATTTCAATTGCTCCGGAATGATATCCGTGTACCGGGCCAGAGCCGACAGATGCAACAGACTTTGGGCTCTCGACAGTGGTATCAATACGTCGATCGACGATTTCCGAGTCGTCTGCCCGCCCAAACTACTTGTCTTTGACCTCCAGACGGATCAGCTCGTTCGTCAAGTCACCTTTCCCCGTGAGGTGCGTTGATGCAGTATAATATCAACGCCTGTTGTTTAGACATTCATTTAGGCTAATTCGTAACTGATTATCTTTTTTCATTTTTTCAAGGTCCTGAGACCCAACTCGTTGCTAACTAATCTCGTAGTTGACGATACCTCCGCAACTACCTGTGATGATGTTTTCGTCTACATGACCGATACTACTGGACCTGGTGAGGATATATCTTGGAATTGACCTATAGCTGAGAAATAGAATCGCGGAACATCTAACATGTAATACCATCGGCGTATGCCCTTCTGCATTTCAGCGGTAGTTAAGGCCGTGTGAAGTGCCGTGGTCGGTAATAAAAACTGTAACGCTGTTTTTATAGGGTGCGTTGCCTCTAAAGAAAAGGGAATTCCAGTGAAGAACGAATAGGCGCAGTAGCATTCTATTTTCTTTAGACGACAAAGTTTATGTACACGAGAAAAAAATGCATTACAGTTTTAATTATCGACTGTGCACTGTTTCACATTACCTTAAGGTGGAGTGCCAGCTTTTGGCGATGCACTTGAAAACGACGGAAAAATGGCAACTCTGACCTTGAATTTTTTTTTATCATGACATAACCCTACTCTTTACATTTCAATGTGCTGGGAGCGAAACCGTTCGGTAATGACTATTATGAATTGTGACAAATCATAGGGGGTTAAAGATTTAATATCTTCCAGGACTCGTAATATTCGACGGTGCGACCGACAGGAGTTGGCGAGTTCTTCATGCTTCAATGTTCCCCGATCCTGATTACTCCACTTATCAGGTATTCATACATTTCTCGAACTTAACATCCGCTATGCAATTCGATGTAAACGATATTGAGTTGCTTGATTTATTCTATTTTTAGATAAACGGAGAGTCTTTCGAGTTATTCGATGGCGTGGTTGGTCTCGCATTTTCACCGAGAAAAGGTCTCGTCTACTATCAACCACTCGCTACGGATCGTCTCTTCAGCGTGCCAACGTCGGCGCTGCAAGCCGGACCGCCGGCCTTCGGTGAACAACTTCCGGTCACTCTCGTCGGCAGAAAATCCAGTCAGGGCCTGGGATTGACAGTCGATCCTCGCGACGATACGATCATATTTTCGCCACTGACGGAAACCGCGATAGCGTCGTGGCAACCGCAGATGAATAGCCAAAGGTAAATCATGGAGACTATAAAAGATGTTAAGACGAAGAAAAACTGAAGAAGGCTTCGCTCATGGACGGTCGTTAATGTGCTTTTTGCGTCCGTTCCCAGAATCCTGGCTTACAGCCCCGAGGAGTTGCAATTCGCTGCAGAATTGAGATGGATCGAGCGGGACAACGGCAATGTGTGGGCTCTCACCACGCGATTCCACAAGTTTTTCTTGCGTCGCGCCGATCCTCGAGATATTAATATTCGCTTAATGAGGATCCGACCGGATTCTCGAGCGCCGAAAACGTCCATACGGCATCACCAGTTCAATCCCTATCTCGGCTTCAACTTTTACAACCATACCGTGGCCCATTGAGGCGAACGAAAGAAAAGAAAGGAAAAAAATCGAAACCGAAAGATAGCGTCTCAGACGGAACCGTCAATAGCCTCAAAAAAATGTGCATACATCAGCGTAGAACGAAACTAGCTCAACATCGGAGATCCATATAGCTGACCTCATAGAAAAAGTATATAAGTAGACAACCAATTTCTTTTTTCTAACCTCACAGTGATCGAAGTCGATTAATCGTGTGAAGAATCTTTTTTTTTTATCGTCTCTTACAATATTCAGAACAAATACACTCGTGAAACTTTTCTCGCGGAATTCAAAATATTTGCATTAAGCTGACCTTGTGAATTCCACTCGTGAATTCGCGCGCACACTGTGCGATTCAGACGAGACTACCGTCGTCGATGTTTTACGGTGCGAAAAGTATGAATTCGATGCGAGACACGGTGTGTGCTTTTATTCTCGATTTTTTGTTTGTTCATAATTTTTCATGCCAATTTTGTTTCTTTTTTACATCGCTCAATTATCTACGGATAAAAAATACGTGTACAGAAAATAAATAAATCGTTAACGGAATTTGGCGTCGTTATTGAAACGTTGAGTGCAATGGGTCGGTTACGATCCAGTTTTTTATACGCGCGCGAACGCCCCGCGCAGAGTTTTCGGTCGAGCGCGAGTGTAATTCGGGTTGCCCGTCAATCGGGCGTTGTCGGACAGCCACCTTGCAGACTCGTCGTCCTTGACCGTGACCAGCAGTGACCGTGCTAGAGCGTGGCGTTGATGACCGGTGTTCGAGGCCGTTGGCCTTTTGTGACGCGGCGCTGCACTCGTTTCCCCATTGTGACGCGCAATGGGCAGTCTCGTGGCTATCGGCAAAAGGAACAACACAAACGGAAGATGAGATATAAAGGAAACAGGCTCGGCGAAGGAGCCACATCGACGAGGGAATATCGTCCCCGACAGTTTAGCGATAATTCGTATGCCGATCGTGAACCGTGCGAAATTTTGTGCGGACACTGGTGTTTCGTCTCGACGTGTCGGGCCGCACGATATTCAAAGACTCAACTTCGGACAACCAACAGTAGCCGAGGGACTTTCACGTCGTCGGTTAAAGAACGAAGGCCGAATTATTAAACTCGTCGAGCGACTCTTTCGGAGAAGAAATTAATACGAAATTCAAGGTACGCGTTACGTTATAACGTCCGAAAAATCGTGTCATTACGCGACAACGTATCCTCCTCGGTTGACCTTGAAATTTCTCGGGTACTCGACGCTGTTATTGGCATTTACGATTATCGATGCAGAATGTGCCGCGACTAGTCACGGTTATATTTGCGACGCTATTCGCATATATTTCAAGGATGAGCGCCGGGATGATGGATGAAAACGCAAATGTTCCGTGAAACTGTACACCTTACTGTTGTTGCGCATAACGCGCGCGTGGGCGGCTTTTTTTTATTCGGTCATTCGGTGTTAACTCAAATTTATTCAAAGCCGATTTCGTGATTGGGCGTTAACGTAACGTCTCAATGAAGCGTGATAGTTATCTCACCAATTTCATTCGCGTGGAAATTAAAACAGGATGTGGACTTCAATGCACGACTTTTCGTGAATGCATAATTGCCTGTCGTCACGGATTATTTTACTTTCGATGCGAATTACAAAATATTGAACGATCCGTGACCGAAAAGTCTTATTAAATCGCTGCGACGAGTAAAATTCAATCGTTCGTAGAAACAGTATTTGCTAACTTACTTTTATGACGAACCGTAAACAAATTCGTCATAGATGAAAAAAAATCGTCGATTATTTGTAAGACCGTTTAACGCCTGACCCCGAGTCGACATCATCGTAGATAAGCCTAGCGGATAAATACGTATAGTCGTCTTCATTCGTCGTCATTGACCCAGGCGTCGTTTGCAACGGTACAGCATAAGAGTGTACGCGAAGCCTCAGTCGACTAACGTATAGTGTGTAAAAATCATAAAGGCGAATGGTGAATTGAAGAATTATTAACCCGCCGAAACGAGTAGTTTTAATTGCCGCTTAATGACAGGAAAGAAATTGTTTAATTATCGATGATTGAGGAGGAAAATTATTGAAAAAAACGAGCCATTTCGCGGATTTAGTAAAAGTAAGTTATTGACGAACGTAATAGCGGAGATATAGCTGGCGGGCGTAGTATTGACTGGGAATAACGAAATCTCAGTTAGTCGTCGACCGTCCAACTGGCGAGATCGGTTGGTCCGTCGAGTCGCGCGCTTATCCCAAAACCCGGACGGCGTCGCGCGATTGTCCCCAATTTGATATTCACTAAGATGAACGCTTCGTGACATCGTGACGACACGCTAAAACGTTCGCCGTGCCGAACAAACATTGATTAGCCGCCTTTTTTTTGTTCTCTCGCAGTGAAAGCGTCGCAGTGAACGGTTCAAAATAAAAACAAGTGCCGCCTTCGGAATTTTATCGTTCACGAAACGAGCGAGAAGAGATACTAAATCGCGCTGCTGTCCCGCTTCGGTGGCAGTTGTCCCGAACAGACTCGAGCGAATGCAATAAGGAAAGAAAAATTGTAACTTTGCATAAAGGCCCCGTGCTTAGTGAAATATATATTCTTACTCGTAAATCAATGTTTTCAACATTATAAACTGTCGCTCACGCGATATCTTCTATAAACAGGAAAAAAACTTCCGCGTCTTATCTGACGCTTTGTGTAACTCGGCCGAATTTGCGTGTATTTGGGTTAAGGGAACATCGCGATTAATCGCAAGGTTGACGTAATATTCTCGGTAAAGCTGCAATAAATCATTCTTACGGAAAATAGCGCGCGAATTCGGTGTGTCACAGTCGTGCAAATTTATAAAAGAGAAGCTTCGACGAAATTTTCGGCAACAATAACTGCAACGTTTGCCGCGCAAAGTGTGCCCAAACGATCTCTTCGAATTTTGTTTCGCTTCGATAAAGTCGCGCAATGGAGATCCCGCGACTTTTCGAATTTCGCTTCGTCGTGCTTTCCATTATTCTCGCGACGATCGCCGCATCATCGGGCAATCCGAGTAACAAGAAACTGCGGGAGGTCTATTCGTGGAAGGCTTTGGAATTTGCGTTTCCCACCGAGGAGGCGAGAAGTGCAGCCGTAACGTCCGGACAATTTATTCCCGGCACTCCGGTGCCGATAGACGTCGACGTCTACAGCAGAGGTTCGTTTTCTAATAATTAAAGAACTATTTATAACGCGCAAGCGAATGCACGAGGCGCGTGACAATGCGATAATGACTTGAATTAACGCGCATCACACGAGGTTTTTCCGTGCATTTTGTTTTTTCTTCAAGACGATCATTCTGCTCGTTTCTCAGTCTGTGAAGTATACTGTTCTCTGTATCTCCAGGAAGTAAAGGCCCCGTGGTGTTCGTTACGATTCCGCGCTTTCAAGACGGAGTACCGGTAACATTGGGCTATGTAACCGATTCAAAAACCGCCGAGGGTAACCCGATTATCGCTCCGTATCCGAATTGGACCTGGCAGCGATCCGGTGGTACCTGTTCAGGTATCACGAGCGTTTTCAGGATTCAGGTCTGTTTTGTGCAAATACAATCGCTCTCTTGCAAGAAGATCGGTTTGTCGCCAATGACCACGGGGTCGATGCGACATCAAACTTTGAATGAAAAAGAAGAAGAAGATCGGTATTGAGGAAATTTATCGTTGCAGGTCGATCGTTGCGATAGACTGTGGGTACTGGACACCGGTAAAGTTATCGGTGACCAAGTTTGCCCGCCTCAACTATTGGTATTCTCACTGATCACGAACGAGCTGCTGAGTCGTTACGTCTTTCCTACCGATCAGTACACGGATACTTCGCTCTTCGTGACTCCGGCCGTCGATATTCGCGACAGCACTTGCCAGGACACTTTCGTGTACATCGCGGACGTTACGGGTTTCGGTCTGATCGTTTACGATCACAAGAATTTGAAGTCATGGAGGGTCGTCAACAAACTGGTATACCCTTATCCGCCTTTCGGTACTTTTCACATCAGCGGCGAAACTTTCGATCTCATGGATGGCGTTCTCGGACTCGCTCTCGGTCCCATCAAAGACGACGGCGATAGAATTCTGTACTTCCACGCGCTGGCAAGCCGTGTCGAGTCTTGGGTACCCACTTCTGTTCTGAGGTACGTAATTCGACGCATTGAAGGGAAACGATCTCTAATTACTTTGTCGTTGATGATGCTCATTTGTCGAATTGCGCAGAAACGCCAGCATCTTCGAGCACAGTGCCGAGAGTGCCCTAAGATCCTTCCGACCCTTCGTTCATGAAAGGTCATCCCAATCGGCCGCACAGGCGATGGACAAAAATGGTGTGCTGTACTTCGGTTTAATGTCGGATACGGCGATCGGTTGCTGGAACAGCCGTGACTACCCCGAATACGGTTCCAAGAACATAGAAAAAATTGCTGTTGATCCGGCAACTCTGCAATTCGCTTCTGGCCTGAAGGTAAATAACAATACTCTAAATCTGAAGAGTAGTTTTTTTTCTGGAGCTCTCATTAACGGTAACTGTTTTTGATTGTCTTCTCACAGATCGTGACATCAAAGAGTGGACGTGAAGAATTTTGGGTCATCACAGATTCGTTTCAAAAAGTTATGACGGGCACTTTGACCGCGAGTCAAACGAATTTCCGTATTCAAGCTGCATACCTCGACGAATTGGTACGCGGAACGAAATGTGACGTCGTCGCACTCGGCGTTAATCGCGTTCATCGGCACAATCATAATTCCGAAGTTTCGGTTCATAATCACAATGGCCATTACGGCAGATAGGGATTGTGGAGCAACGAGAGGTATTTCGATTTTTCGTCGTTTCTGTGCGCCTTCAACCCTCGTTGCTTCATTCTCATGAACGGACTCACTGAGAGATGGCCGGTCGAAACGAACAATTTTCTTCCCGGCTACAGTGTTTTTATCAATCACAACGATTGAATATGTCTTAAGTCTATACGCGAATGCTCAGTTTATCAAAATATATGAATCGTCATTATACTTAGGATTAAACAACGTGGCCATACTTTCGTATATTATATAATGATTGTTAATAACATCGCACATGGGAACGATGCCTTTTTTTCTGTTCGACTACGACCTTGATAAGATAATTGTCTTTGGCTTGATCATTCGTCACGGAGTTATGTAAAGCGCGTGTGAATCAATATTAATGCTAATTCTACAAGATCATTTTTATCGTGACGCAAACTAGACAAGTCTATTGTTCTTTGTGTAAACATGATTATCTTATCTCTTATTCTTCGGTATTTCGGTATCTTAGATATTTCAGTAACGAGAAAAGAAGACGATGAAGGGATTACGAGTCGGGAATGATCTACAGTGTCAAACACTTGTTTAAGTTTAAAAATAAATTGCTGTTCAAAGATCGCTATAAATTCTAATTATACCTGGTCCAGACGTTATCTTATTTATTCAAAGGCCTAAAGTTGTAGAGTCCTCTTCTATTTTTGAATCGCTTTGATTATCATAACACGTGCCAGCATCTAAACGGTGCGGATATTCAATCGTTCATCGAGCAAGCATCGAGAGCTGACTCAATGTTATTGTCGATTAATCGGCAAGTCACGAATATTGACATCGTGTCAATAACCCAGTTTTCTCGATGATCCGTCTCTGTTAAAATCTACGCCGAACTTTTATTCCAGATATCGAGACTGGCCTTCAGCAAGCATGACGATTCACTATCAGCATGATGATTTACGATTCCTCGGAAACGGGTGTTATGTTGTTTTTGCGAGCATCATGAATATGTCACATCTTTTTTGCGTTGTTACCCTTCGTATCGATTTTTCGGATCTCGCTCCATTAACTTTTGAAGTGTCACAGAGAGCCACATTTTCATTATTGTCACAATGGAATCCACGTGCCGCTGCTATCGTCGTTGTACGCACGCACTGAATTCTCGATCAGATCGGGTATAATTACGATCAGAATTATCGCACCCGGGTTTTCTTGATGGCTCGCATTTATTTATGCAGCTGTAAAAATCCCCCCTGAAGCCATTTTTCTTCATGATTTGTATATTCGCAGGTGTCCTCGATTATCTCTTTTTTTTTTTATACACATTCGCTTCAGAAAAAAAAAATTTCCGAAGATAGTATCGATACCATCTGTATCTGAACGAGGGACACACCCCCATCAACCATTGCCCGGTTCATTATAACGCTATATTAATCGATACCGATCCTAGAGTCAGCGCATTTTGCGAACAAACGTTCTATCGAATCATCGAGATAAGTTATGTTTCTACCGGTGTTGCTATTACCGTGTTGTCTCTACCTGAGCTCGTTGCCGGTCGCATCGGCTTCGGAGAGGCTCGAAACTATTTTCGAGTGGAAATGGATCGATTACTTGTGGAATAGCGAGGCTGATCGCAGAGCGGCTATCAAGTCGGGCGAATACAATTACACGAAACCCGTGATAATCGATGTAGACGTTTGGAGAAATACGAAGATCTTCGTGACGACGATCAGAGGCGATGGAGTTCCGGCGAGTTTGTCCACGATCTCCAACAGATCCGGCAATGGTGGTCAACTGTTGAGACCTTATCCCGATTGGAGCTGGACGAAGAGAGGCGACTGCAACGGTATCACCAGTGTCTACCGCGTTGCCGTGAGTCGTTTCCGCCTTTTTCTGCTTAATCCCCGATCGTTAAGGTCGAGTCGATGAGATTCACTAACTTGTGTTTCTTTTTGTTGCAACTGTTAAGATCGACGAGTGCGACAGACTTTGGGTTTTGGATACCGGCAAGATCGGACAGAATCAAATTTGTCCGGCGCAACTTCTAGCTTTCGATCTTTATACCGATCGTTTGCTGAAGAGGGTCAAGATACCGAACAGCTTGTCGCAGAATGCAAAGACGAAGAACGGCTTGCTCGTAACTCCTATTGTGGAAACTGAAGGACGACATTGCGAGCGTACCCACGTGAGTTGCCACAAGCGTTGTTGGATCAAACTTTGCCGTTTCTACTGAATGTATTTCTATATTGTACGCTAATTCGCTTGTATTGTATATTCTAGGTTTACATGGCTGACGTACAAGGCTTTGCACTCGTAGTCTACAATGGCACTTCGCTGTGGCGCCTGGAATCTCCGGTTCACGGTCCTCTGGAATCAGCTGCCGATATCGAGATAGCTGGTGAAACTTTCAATCTCCTCGACGGCGTCCTAGGCATGGCTCTGAGCCCGAGACGACTCATGGAACCAAGATATCTGGTGTCCCGACCATTAGCCTCGTACGACGTGGTATCCGCCGAGACCTCGAACTTGCAGAATTCCTACGGTGGCACACCAGTGGTGTACAGCGTTACATCTGGCGTCCTATCGAGCCAGGCCGTCGCGATGGCTTTTTCCTCGCAGAATATACTCTTCCTCGGACTTACCAAGGAAACGGCTCTCGCCTGCTGGAACATGGACAACCCGATGACGAAGGAGAATATTGTAAGAACAAGTTTTTCCTCCACCGGTTCTTTCTTGAGCCACGCGTGCGAACGCGATTGACTCGTTTATATGACTAATGCGAAAAAACCACTATCCAATGCACGATTGGCTTTCCTTTCTCTAAAGGTCATTGTGGATCAGAATCGAACAATTCATCAGTTCGCCAGCGGTCTCAAGGTCATACCGAGCTACATAACCGGACGCTCCGAAGAGATATGGATGGTGACAAACAGATTTCAAAAAATCGCAAGTGGCACGCAAAACTTCCGCGAAATTAATTTTCGAATAATGGCGGGAAGCGTCGATGATTTGGTCGCTCGTACTGGGTGCGAATCTAGGCAAAAGTATCACGAGGGATACGTCCGGAATAATCATAACGGGTATAACGACGGTAATCACGGTTATCACAATTCTCACGGAGGCTACTGGTGAAGACGCTCGAATGAACGACTAGTTGCCGAAAAAAAGTTTTATTGTTTTCGATAAAATTTCTGCCGACGTTATATCTCGGTGAAAAATAAAATCATATGGTTTTTTTTTAGTTAAGGAAGTATTGTTTTTTTCTTGCACTCTTTAAGACATGGCACTAAAAATGCCTTCACAAATGAAATACTCGCAACTATAAAAAGAAAATTAGAAAGCTATGTTATAAATCTAATGTGCACTATTTTTATTTATTTGCTGTTGTAGATTCGCGCGATTTATGTTACGTATTATTTGTTCGTTTTTTTTTTCTTATCTATAATCGTTTATCTTTCACGATTTATATGAGGTACCGAAAAAAAATTATATTCAAATCGAAGGGCTGATACTATAAAACACTAACAGCGTGTGGCGAATCGAGTCAGGGTTCTTTAAGGTGCCCGAGCGTGCGAGTGCACTTTGTGATAAGCGATCAAGCGTAACGTGACGAATGTTGGAGATCGTCTCTTGTCTTTTTGGTCGTTCCCAGCTTTCTACATCTATCCAATGTGCATCGCACGACTGCTTCATATCATTTGCATTATAATGGAAACGAACAATAGTCCGACGAGGGTATCCCAACATCGGGTGAAATGCTGAGTTACTCGGGAACCCGGGCATTACTACTCGATTGTTCCATTCTGCAGTTCGAGCGGTCACAATTCGATGCTTTGCCGGAATCGGTAGAAATTTCAACTTTTCGGCGAAGACAACTGATAAAAAAAAAATTGTTCATTTCGTTATTAACGAGCTGTGTAGTGGCATTAAGGTCATGTACCTATAACAAAATTTAATCTCAGAACAAGCCAGGAAATCTCCGATCACTTTGGACTAATCGATCGATTTAATTTACCATCATGATTTTTTTTAATGAAAAATATTTTCCCATTCTCGCGATTACGGTCGACGAACTCTCGAGCGTCCAGAATTTCGAATACAACGTCTCGCCGAATTCGTAGACGTGTTTAAATAATTCCAGTTTACTCAATCCTCCCGTCGAACGTTATTCAAGTGTGAATTCACGGAATTTATATTGCAAAAGAATCTCCGTTAGAATAAAAAATTCCTATCGTCACAGTTATCTACAGCTTGAACAGCTGTTAATGATTCTGCGTACCGGCATTTGAGTACGCTGGCCCATCCCGTGATATTGGCTGTTAATAGTCAGCGGACGGCCGCGAAGGCAACAATGTATCACTGCTCGGCGAGTACCGACTGAAATTGATTGCATGACGGTGATATGCTAGAGCGTTAACGAGGATGATCGTGAAATTTCTCTCCCAAGAAGTTTGCATAATTTCACAATGCTCCGACGCATCGGGCCGCAACGTTTCCGTAACACGAACTCGCGCAGCACGTTGCGGACAACGAGCTCGCCTCACGATGTTGCTCCAATTAAATCGGACGTAGAACGGAACATTACTATAATATCGCACCATATTGATAATAAAAAAAAAAGTTATATATTTTATGAGTCCCACACTAACGGAGTAGAACTTTGAACGCTCCGCATGTTCAACGAGTACCTTCTAGAGACGAGCTCTAAGTAAACAATCACTAATACAAGAAGTAGAATTTCTTTCTCGATCGTTTGCATAATTCTCAAGAGCCGGATGGGTGATCACGCCTTTGGCTATCGGAGAACGTTGCCGGATTTATGTACCTCGCTCCGAAAACAATGAACTGTGAATCACGATCGATCCCCGGTTATGCGCGAGTCCCATGATCTAATCGAAGAATTAAGCCGGCGAACGAATCTATCGCTGCTTTCTCCTCGGACCCCCGCGAGAATCGTCTCGGCCACAGGCGGGGAGCCTTCCCAGCGTTTCCGCCTTGAACGCTTTAGTCTTTCACAGTCTTCTGCGTGCCGGCTGTACGGATTTTTCCTTCCGTCCATCGTCCGCGGAGCTCTCGGGGTGGCGAGGGGGAGGCTATCGCAGGGGTCTTCGCCGGAGATAACTCGACGTCACGATCTTCGCCGAGATTCGCCGTCGTGCCCGTCGCATCATCACGACGAGGAGAAATTCTCGTTTGGATTAGAGAAATTGCTTGCGCACCTGGCACCCCAGTGTCCTCGTTGTTACAGGCCTCACGCGGGAGATATTTTCCTTTTTTTGCGTGTCTCACATTCGTTTGTGTTGGGTTTTTTTATTCTTCATTTACCTTTCGTGTGAGCCCGTCGGCGAAAGGGCCTCCGCCGAGAGAGCGGTGAAATTGAAGATATACAGTCGGCTCTTGAGACACCGAACGTGAGTACTCGTATCACGTAAGTTGTGGACTCCTTACGGACGATCATTGTGTGCTAATTACGCGAAGTTGAATCGTTGACGCAGGAGACGAACCGCGGACACGCCAAGACAATGAACGCAAAAGTGAGTTTCGTTATGATAATTTAATAACGCTCCATTGCGCAAACTTCTGGTGAAACGATAATTATAATCTGTTGAAGTTTGTTGCAGAAAAAAAAAACCGAAAATAATTGAAATCAATGAAAAAATGCAGAACGCGCTTGTTAAATCTCCGGTCGAGATTCCGAAAGACTTTGGCAAGATTGCCTTCGGCAATACCAAATGTGCTTGCCACTGACCATGTACGGAATGTAAATTAACTTTTACGAGAGTAACAATTATATTTGGTTGGGCCCCTAACCGGTATATTTTTTTTTCGCTTACGCATAGACGTGCTCGCGACTCCCCATACTCGACTGAACTTACACAGCACAGCCGTTTAGTCTCGTTCGAGATTGGATAGTTCCAAGCGTGAGTAGCCACAGAGCTATATCGAGCCGAGCAAACTAGCCCGACTTTCTTGCGAGACCCAAACGGGGAAAAGCTACGGAAGGAAAGATCATTTTTATCGGCGCTAAGAATGCGCAGATTGCACTGAGCCATCGGCGCTTACCGAGCATTCGCTTTTATGCTCGCGTCTGTTTCGACTTGCACGCGACGAATTAAAAAGCATTTTTGCTATCGGACGGTTCATCCGCGTCGTTTATAGATCTCGAGTGAAAAAAACGATTATTGAGGGTAAAAAAAATGATTAAGATCGAGTGATTTTGATGAAAAGACGAACGGTGCGGTGATCTGTCGGCAATGTCTCGGCGAAAGAAGAAAAACGTGGATTTGGATCTCGACGAGACGAGCTGGATGTACGGCTGGAATCCTATGAAAATTTCGAGTCCCCGCGTGATAAACCAGCATGATTATCAATCCCATCGCGGTCAACAATTGCCTGGCTATTCGTGGAGCGATCCTCTATTTCATTACCATCACGATTTTCTACGGAATCACGGACTGCGCTCGCACACGAGCCTACGAAGCTACAATGAAATACGTAAGACAATTTTCTTAAATTTTCTTTTCGATAATTCCCAAATTATAGATAAAAATGAAGAACAAAAATTACTAACCAACTATTAAAAGGAATGCGTTTTTTTAATGTGTAGAATAGTTGTGAATAATAAAAATATTATTAATAATAATAATAATTGCGTGGCTGTCTTATAAAGCGACTAGGCCGATCGCGAACTCTCAATACACAATTCCCGAACTGTGTTTACTAGACCGCCTCGACGCGCCGCGTACCGCAACGAATAAGTTTTTTTTGCATTACTGTTTTGTTGTCGTCCCAATTATGTCGCTGCCACAAGATTCCTTCGCGGCAATAATCGAAAGCAAACAGTAGACGGGATATTGCACAAGTGCCAGCATTCGTCGGGTGACGGCTGCATCACTACAGTGGTCTCTTGGCTCTGCGACCAGCTGAGCAATGGACCTTTGAGAAAGCCAAAAAAGAAAATAAAAAAAGTAAAGAAACTGAAAAAAAAAAAAATTGTCATTAATTGGTGTCTTCTCATTGAGTAATCGAGTGAAAGTAACGAGTCAAGAGTCGTTTCTCTCTCTTTCCGTCGTATCTAATTCTACGGCGTGCTCAAACTTCGAGTACCGCACGAAAGAAAAAGTCCTCCGGATTAGCCGTTCGCTTTAGAAAACGACGTAACGTAAAAAGATAAAATAAAAGTTTTACCACAATTTGATAATCGCTCGCTGTTTCATGGTTGGATTTATTAATTATCACAATGACTAATTGCTTTTTGTCGCAATCGCAGTTACAGCAGGCTGCGTGATTATCGCGGAATTATCGTTATTACGTCTATCCAATTACCGATCGTGTACGCCGAGCCATGTTTAATTGTCCCTTGTCCGATTAAAAGAGTGACGGTTAATCCACTCCTTTCCGTGTAACCCGGGTGCGCTCCTCTTCTTCTTCCTGAAGAGTTTAAGAGGAGTAGAAGCAATACAGGAGAGAGTGGAACTCTTCTTCCGCATGAATCCACGTAGCGTTCCCACGCGAGCTGGTTGGTTCTCACGAACCCGGCGCCAGTGACCTACCGTATAATTTGCTGTACTACGCGGATGAGGCAAGCGGCCGGACGAGTGAAAGACTAGAGACGAGAGTGAGAGGCAAATTAAATGATCGTTAAGAGCGAGGAAGAAAGGTAGCGTTGGAGAAGACGCTGCCTGGGTGTCCTGGGAGAAGGGATACACCGCGACAAACGGGCATCTTTCTCTCTTGTACTATGAACTCACGTACGACCCGGATAGCGAGATATCGTGAAGGTAGCAGTCCCATAGTCGCATCCCGAACAGTCTCGATCACGTACGCGCGAATAGTTCACTCTCGCGAAGGTACTGCGGCTATCGATAAGTTCGAAGAGCAAAGTGATTTTTATTTTCCGATTGATTTTTCACGCTCTGGAGTCATCGGATTTTAATTCAAGTACGTTGGGTAGAAAACCGCACAAATACCCAAATTAAATGACCATAAAGTTTTTATATGTTAAAGTGTACGTCGTGACGGTCAACAAGTCGATGATTGAAAATAAATGGAAAGACTATAATTATGAAATCGATAGAAAATTATCAATAGTGCTTTTATTTGACGCAGCTTGTCCCGAAGCAAGAGCTTTTGAATTAAAAACAAGAAAGATCATTGGGTGTGTTTCACGGTACTTGAGTTTTATCGCCAATCACATTCATAAACAGCCCACTTAGACTTAACGTCAAGACCAAGGCAAACTCGACTTGCTCAGTGTTGCAGTAAATTAGTTCTGTGTGCCGCATGTGAAGCGTTTAATTATCATATATAAAGCCACGAGTTTAAAATTGTCAGTGATTTAAAATAAATAAAAAACATCCTTCGTTTGCCGCATTTCACGGAAATGTAAAGATGCACCGTAACTGACATGTAGCGTGTGAGTGATTATATCTTTTACGGTACTCCAATTTCCGACTAGTCGCATTCTTGAGCAAATATAAACTTGTCGTACCTGAAATGAAGCTCGTAGCAGTCACGTAATTGGTTTAGAATCAAATGGCAGTACAGCAGTAATTATTTCAAATATAATTGGCGGTTTATACCAGTTTTGCAATAATCAATAATATTCATAACATCAATCATCATAATACTATTAATTTTCAGCTGCAATTATATAAGAATATGATTAGTATTTTCATACCAATTATAATTTTTAAAAATTCCTTTTACACTGCCTTTGAAGCTCGAACTAATTAAGCGACTGCAACAAGCTCTATTTTATCGGGTGTACAAAGTCTACTCTTACATAACAATGCGATTAGTTGAAAAATTTGAGTACCGGAAAAAATAACTACGAACCGCTTTCACACCACATGCGAGTTATTATACGGCTTTATATCATGAAATGCGTGAAATAAAAGAAACTGCCTTTAGATCTATGCAACTTTACACATTTTATCAAGGAATTCATCAGTTATTATTCAGTCAGTTGGGCACAAATTTCTTTTTCGTTGTTTCATGCAAAGTTTGATGTTAATTAATAGAAAATGTTGATTGAAAGTAACCAGCGACTGCCTTTAATCGTACTCGAATTTCTTCATCGATCCGACTCTCGCGGAATAAACGTACGGCCAAGCGGCGCGCATTAAATCCAAGCGTTGCTACGGAAAATCAAACGGGGTAAACGGGTCGCGTCATCCGTGGCATCGAGCGCACACTCGATCGATGTGAATTGCGACACGATGAATTACGAGAATGAGCTACCGTTCGCGTTTTAATTATCCTTTCGAACGAAACTCGATTCGATGCACACAGGTATGACGAACGTGGTGCCTTGGCTGGTTTCCATGACGCTGCTCGGACTTCAAGAATTCGCAGCGCAAACGGCGAACAGTAATGCCGGTCTCAATCAAATTTCGCAAG
Organism: Ischnus inquisitorius; assembly: GCA_963924025.1. NCBI lineage: Eukaryota > Metazoa > Arthropoda > Insecta > Hymenoptera > Ichneumonidae > Ischnus > Ischnus inquisitorius. Next base: position 7,129,900 of record OZ001250.1, on the reverse strand, counting down.
AATTGGAAGCGCCTCTATTGTCACCGTCGCAAATCCCTGGCGGCGGTCCCGATGCCTCGATTCATATGGTACGCTATACTCCGATTCCGGAATCGATGCAGCGCAAAATATATATTTCTTTCAAATCAAATTTATTTGATGCTTTATCGCGCAGTCTTCGGCGATTACGCCGAACGTCGATTCCCTGGACAACATGGAAACGGGCGGATTAACGGACAATTATCAGGATCCCGGAAGCACAAACGGCGTGCAAGCAAATTTCGGTCGGGACGTACGCGTGCCAAGCAAAACTTACGAACCTCCCGCGGAGAGCGATTACACGTTTAAGGAAGATTACCCGGGTCCGGCTATGGAATTGGTAACACACTTCACGCGTTGATTTCTGCGACATTTTTCTCGATCGTCACAAGTTTTCTTCACCGTTATCGCAGGTCTACGCTTGGTCGACCATCGATTTTGAGTTCGAGAATGAAGCAGCTCGCGAGCGGGCCATACGCGAAGGGAAATTCATTCCCGAGAACAATTTGCCGCTCGGCTTAGGCATATGGCGCGACAAAGTTTTCATAACACTGCCGAAGTGGAAGGACGGAATTCCAGCGACGTTGGCCACCGTGCCGAGATATTCGAAGACCAAGAGCCCGAGGCTTCGTCCTTATCCGAGTTGGGGATGGCATCACGAAGGTAAGCTTACATAAGCGCCTGAGTAAGTAAACTTTAGTCGTTAAAACGATCACGGTTCAGGGAAGACGCATCGGTTTTATCTATCGAAGAACCAACATGCATTTATGAATGATTAACAATAAATTAGAAAATTCAAACAGCGTAACAAACAGTTGAAAATCATTATTTTTAAAAATATTTATCTAATTACTGTAAATTGTTTATTTTTCAAATTATTCTTCCTCTAATCCGATGAAATAAGAATTAAATCACTCAATCTCTATGAACAAAGAAAAACAATTTGTAAAACAATGAAACCATAAATAAAGATAAGCACTTTCACTCAACATTTTCTTTTTTTATTGCTTGTTTTCAGATAGAATTTACTTTATTTTTATTTTAGTAATTAGTCAATTTAGTAAATTAGCCCCTGCGTAATCATGCTGTTGCTATGTATAACCGTCATGTATTATCGGCAGGTACCTGCGGTGGTTTGACATCGGTTTTCCGTATGCAAGTCGACGAATGCGATCGTCTTTGGGTGTTGGATTCCGGTACGGTTAATCTAACGAAAACTGCCTCGCGGGCTTGTCCGCCGGCTCTCTTCATCTTCGATCTTCGAACCGATCGGCTCTTGAGACGCTACCAAATTCCCGAGGATCAAGCCAAGCAGGATTCCCTATGGTCGAATCTCGCCGTTGACGTTAGGAACAACGATTGCCAATCGGCGGTGGCCTATCTCTCCGACGTATGGAGGTTCGCCCTGATCGTTTACGACTTCTCCAAGGACTCGTCTTACAGACTTCAGCATCACTTCTTCCTGCCGGATCCGCTCTCGTCGAGATACGAGCTTCACGGAATACAATTCCAATGGGTCGACGGCATATTCGGCATCGCGTTGAGTCCGATTGACATTCACAACGACAGAACGCTATTCTTCCATCCGATGTCGAGCTTTCGCGAATTCGCGGTGTCGACTTCCGTATTGAGGGACAAAGAAACCGCGGACAGCAGCGCCGAGAGTTTCGTTCCGATCGGTAGGCCGCGCGCCAAAGATTTCGGGCACGCATCTGGCTCGGCAATCGACAGAAACGGCGTCATGTTCTTCAACATGGTGACGAGAGACTCGGTATGGTGTTGGGACACGAGAAAGGAATACATTCCGCAGAATCTCGGCGTCGTGGGCACGAGCAACTTGTCTCTCGTATTCCCGAATGATCTCAGAGTCGACAACGACGAAGACCAGAGCTTCTGGACGATATCGAATCGCTTACCGATGTATCTGTACGGTTCTTGGGATCCGTACAGCGTTAATTTTCGCGTGTTCAGGGCCAATGTCAACGACGCGGTGAAAAACACCGTATGCGATCCGAATTACGTCGTACCCGAGTCAGAGCAGGGTTACGACGAGACGTGTTGAAGATGTGAAAGTACCGATAGGAATAGAGCGACGAACGTGTCTAGCTGGCTTCCTCGCAAATACATCACGCTCGTAGATCCACTCTGCGAAAGTGTGAAAGTGTGTTCAACGTCGAGCGGACGATAGACCTCTCCTCCCCACCTTGCCACTGCCTTGACTAGCCTCTTTGGGAAACCAGTGAAGAAAGTCTCGCGAGTGTGTATGATAAACAAACGAGGTAGAGAGAGATGCTTATTAGAACGCTATTACGTATGCAAATATGTACATTCTTTTCTGTTTTCTTCGAGACGCTCCTGATGCTTTATCAGCGTTAATATTCGTCATCGTATAGAAATGTGTATTTTTTTTATATCCGATAGTTACATTAACTTCTCTGTGTATTGGCGTTACAAATAAGACAATAAAAATATTTTTGTAAAAAAGTTAAGTTGTTTGAGCTTCATTGATTTTCCGAATGTGAATCGTTTGGGGCATCTCGAGACAGGGATTCGAGGGGGGCGCTCGTGTTCGAAGGGCTTCCGGCGAAGTCCTCGAAGAGACTACATTCGCCAATTGATATTTCATTATCGGATTGCTTGGAGGTTTCTCTAGCACCGGTTGAATAGAAGCTGTCGTAACTGTCCACCGTGGAATCAATTTGAAGCACCTCTTCGGGGTTTATCGACGATACCGTTTCGATGTTATGAACTTCGAGCGAAGCGTTGATAATTGTACAAACTTCGAACGTGTTCGCCGGAGGCGTTTGGTGCTTCGAAATGCTGAATGCTTCGATATCCTTGTTAGAAATGGATTTCCGCCCGTGCACTTCGGACTTCGACGTCGATTCGGCGGACGAGCTTGCTTCGATTATTCTTCGCGTATTCGCGGGTATGCCAAAATAAAATTGCTCGTCCCTCGTAGGTGAGATCGTTCGATCGTCGTGCATTTCAACAATTGTGGCATTCGGAGAATTGTTGCCTTCTGTGCTTTCCAGAAATCGGTCGATTACCGAGCGAACGCAGCCGGCTACGTCGTCATCGATGACTTCAATCAAAATTGCATTCTGCGAATCCATCGTAGCGTCGTTTATCAGCGAGATGTTTGAAAGTTCGTTGAAGCCACTCGACATGATTTCCTCGCTTTGCGCCGAATTCGGATTGCTGACGACATTGCCTCGAAGAAACATTCTCGAAGTCATCGTCGATCTCGAGACGGCGACTAAGTCGCGAAAAAAATCGACTAATGTCTTCACGACGCAGTAGCCAGGCATCTCGGTCAAGTGTCGAAATTTCCGCACGAAGTCGATGTCGTTTCGATGATCGTAAGACGCGAGATCCTTCACCTCATTGGTCCAAAATTCTAGATAAGATATCTCTCGATCTCCCAAAAGATCGGCAATTCCTCTGCTCACGTAAAGACTGTTCGACGACGAACTTCGAGGATCTTTGTCCACATTGTTGCAGGAATTTCCATTTTTTTCGATGTCCGGATCGATCTCTTCGATCGCGAGTTGCTGACGATTTCGAGTATTAAAACCTTCGCGGGAATAACTGTTCCAGCACATTTCGATTGTATCTGCGCAGCCAAAATCAGGCGGTTTAATAGCCGTTTCTTCGATTTTTGTATCATCCGATGAGTCACTATCCGAATCGGTTTCATCGTCGTTAATTTCGAGAGCCAATAACTGTGTGTCTTGAAACTCTTCGAGATAAGAAAGTCCATAATCAACTTCGGTCGTTGATTCTGTCGAGAATGCATCTCGATTGGGGCTCAGTCTGGCAGTCTTCATGATCTCTTCGACGACGTTGTCCAAATAATTCGAAACAGAGTACAGGACGGTAGATCCTGGACCGAGATAAAATCCGCGCTCAGTGTTTTCAGGATTCGAAGCGAAGGCACTGCGGAGAAGACTTATGACGTCGCTGTCGTCGATTATATCGTAGAGAACGTCCTCATTATTGGAAATCACATTATCGCCTTGTGAAGAATCGTTTATGATTGATGAATGGTGCTCATTGAATCCCCAATCGATATTTTTTATCATTTCCTTGAGACTCGAGATTCCATGCGTGTCGTGAATTTCTGACCTATCGTCGAACTCCACTGCAGAGTGTCCTACAGTGTCCAATGTAGAATACATCGTACTCGAAGGAACATTCTCCTGTCTCGTTCCAATCGTTTCTATTCTGAAGTTTCCATCTTGGCGATCAATTTGTGAAGTGGTACGTCCATCTGTAATATTTTCCACTCCAGGAATTCTTCCGAGATCGCGACCCTTCTGAAGCCCTTCAAATCTCCTTATCGACGATGAAGAAACACTCTGACCCTCGGAAATTCTCATAGGTTTGCTGTATTTCGATAATTGCTTTCGTCCGTCTCGCTGGGTGCTCGATGAAATGTCTTTGCCCCGCTCGATCTGAGGTCTCGAGCGATTTTTATTCTCGTTCGAGAAGCTCGACGATATGGAGTATTCCAAGGCATCGAGTCCAACATTGAACGTGCTCAATCTGGAGGTCTGTTGATGCGGCTTCGATCGTGCTTGACGCTGAGTTATTTGATCCAATTTTACTTCATCCTTTTTATTGACTTTTTTTCCGTGCTTCGGTGCTTTCGAAACTTCCCGCGTAACTTTGGCCGCTGATTTCACTGGATTCGTAGCGAAGATTGAACATAAAAGTTCCATACTATTGCCAAGCGTCGAGTCTCGTTTCTTCGCTTCCATTTCATGCTTGTACTTGACGAGAGTTTGCCGATTGTAAATTCTGAGAGCTCTCATCTGGCGGGCTTCGCGTTCCTCCATGGTTTCTGGGCGTTGCTTTGCCTTGCAGAACTTTTTCGTACCGGCGAATAACAATGTTTTTGACGATAAAGGATCTTCCGAAAGTTTCGAATGAAACAAAGTGTGACCTCGATTATTCGAGACATTCGGTGATCTGCGGAATATTTTGTTCTTCCAGCAATCGCTAATATTAGTTTGCGTCGAGGTCGATGTTTTCGCAGAACTCGACGAACACTCGGCTTCATCTACATTGTAATGGCTTTTCCATTTTTCAGCATCGTCGAGAAAATCCGTTTGCGTGCAGGCACCGCGTGCATTGTCGATCCCTAAGAGGGAAGGCACAGCTCGTAAATCGCAAGATCTCGACGTGTCAGCGTCACTTCCGGATGTTTCTGAACTATCATCGGTGTGCTTATCCTGTCCCAGACGAATATCGTCAACCCTGAAGAGCTCGACGTTCATTCTATTGGGATCTGCCGGATACAGCAAACTACTCTTCAGCCATCCAATTTGCTCTTCCTCAAAGCTCGGAATGATTAATGATCCCAGAGTGAGTCGTTGGGTCTTCACCTGCTGAGGAAGAATCATTGTTTCGCTCTCTTCCGATTTTCCGATGACGTTTGCACCGTTCATACAAAGATCAGACTTCGCGATATCGCTCGACGGAAGTTTCTCGCCAGAACTAACAATTTTCGACTCACGCTTTAAACTTTTTTTCGATGATGTTCGATCAGGCTGAGGAAAATCACTGCTTTTACTCGAGTCTTCATCGTCGTCTTCGTATCCGCTACTTCTCTCTCCGCGAGAACTGCTAATGAGAGATTTTTTTCTGTTTTCACGTATATTGACGATCGTTTCGTCGACGGACTCTTCATTTATTTTTCGACAAGTGCAGTCCTGCTGATGATTTGCTCCCGGAGATCTTGAACTTTCCCACAAAGGAGTTTGATCCAGTAACGAAACGTTCACAGAAGACGAAGTTGTTTCTTCGACTTCAGCGGCAATCGATAGATCCTTCGTGGTCTCGTCGATAATTCGATCGTCGGTCGGTTCGATGGCTTCTTTCGCCTCGACGGTCGAAACGATTTCCTCGATCTCCTCGACACGTGAACTATTCGGCAAAACGCTTTTCCCCAATCTGATCCGCGTATCGTTAATGTAATCGCGATTCAAACCCAAGATTTTCAAGGATTTCTCCACCGGCGTAAGACTACTGTCCTCGATGATCCGCAGCCTCGAATCCTCTTCCGGTTCTTCGAATTCTTGACTGTCAACCGTGATCAGAGTTGCGAGAGATTTCGTCAGTTTTTCATAATCCCGTTCGCCGTTGATCTCGAACGACGAATTGAACAATAAATCGTCGAGATTTACGAGGCTCATGAATCTCTGGTGTCGGTAAGCGAAACTCGCGGCGAACGAGCTTCTGTAACGTAATCGCTCGACGATATCCAGACTGCGCGAAGCGTTGCCGTCGGTGTTTGTCATTAGATTTGCTCTTGTCAATTTTCTTCGTTGAATCTCGGCGAGTTCGACGAAAAACGCGTTTACGGTGCGCCAGTAGTAAATCGCTGGAACTGCCGAACGCGCGAAACGCTCAATTATTGCATAGCATTAAAACGGGTGTCGGGTTTCGTCGCTTTAGTATTGTGCAAGAAGCAATATCGGCACTCACCGAGATACAACACCTTGCAGACAATAAACGTCGCCAGCCAGGCACGTGAGAATTCTCTCTCGAAGTAGAGCAACAAACAGACCATAATTACGACAAACTCGAGAAGAAAATTCTTGAATCCGCTGACGATCATCCAGGGCAACAGCATCTTTGGTCGACACCATGTGAGAATCGAATAAAAATTTGCCATATACGTGACGGTGTAGAGATGAGCGATTACAATGCGCGCGATTACCACCCAGCTTAGTACTGAAAACACCATTGGATATCCACAACCATCGATTATTTAAACGCAAGACTAATATATTCCAACATTTATGAAAATGAACAAACTTGTTTTTACGGTTTCGGCAAAATTTTCGCTGGTCAGAGGCATGCTCCTTATCCTCTCAACCGGGATCGTCCAATCGTAGAAACTCCAGCTCAATGTGCTGCTCACCTGATCGGCAAACATCGATTTACACGTTACCAGATGATCTTTATCGATCATCGATGAAATTCATCGCCCAGCTCTGACTCACCAGACTCACGGGGACTCACCAGACCCAGGAAAGTCATAACTAATAGTTCTGTTTGAAAAGGAACCCCGGTGAGACGACCGAGGATTGTAGGCATAAGGAATTTTGCTTTTTTTTTTGAGCGAATTCCACAGGTTCTTGATTTCTCTGCGGGATGCCACGCTCTTCACGCGGATGAAATTTTGACGTTTGACGTCACGCAACCGAAAGTCGATTGCCTTTTCTTTTGCATTATACATACAGGGCGTTACAAAGTTACTACGCATTCGGACATTATTTCGTCGGTAGAAATTAATTTGTTCATGATAATATACCGATGTATTGAAAAGATTTCAATGCATCTCCCAGCCGTTTTGTTGACTTTTGTTACGTGGTTTATCTATTTATCAACAGATACATGCATCATACGAACGGTAAGGGCAAACCCGTGTCAAGGTAATGAAAAATTGTAGGCGAGATATCATATAATTTCGTTGAATGGAACTCCGTCGTCGAAAAAGCATGATTATTTAAAGGTGAAACCGGATTCGCCTTCGTAGATTCGCTCTTATATCGACGCACTAAGTGAGTTTTGTTGTCACGCTGTGACGATGACCCTGACGAAACTTCATTCGTGCCTATGAAGATAACTTTCGATTGTGCGTATGAGCGTTTTCTAGTTATTAAAATGTATATAGGACTCTATAAATGCGATAATGTTGAAAAATGCCAACACGTGCGGTTTGACGAGAATAGAGTTGAAAATAAAATGTTCACATTTGTTGAGACCTTTAAATCAGCATGTAGCTCGAATGTGAATTGTCGTTTTTTTCAAACTCCTTTACGACATTCCATGCTTGTTAGTTCCGAAACAGAAGATCAATATAAGCTGGGAATTATAAGAAGTATCTTTTTTGTAGCTTCTGATACACATTTTCGTATAAAGTAATGGTATGCAAAAGCAACCAGTGGCAGATTCGTGATCAGTAAAAAAAAATATCGATCAGTCATGACCTTGCAACAATGAGTACGAAAATTCTTACGACGAATGTTCCGAAAAATGTTGAGTAAAATTAAGATTTTTAATACTTCAAAATTAGCCTATCGTCGCTCGATAAAATCTCCTATAAAAAAATACGCACGCTTGACACTTCGATGAAGTTCCGAAATAATAATAATTTCTTGGCAAAGGATTTTTTTTCGGGCAAATTGAATATTTAGCAGATTCGATGCTTCTTTTTAACACCATATTTTATTAGATGGAAAGAGAAACTGTTGGTATGCGTAATATCGCCATTAATTATAGTAAGTGTGTTTGCTAACACACAAATGTCATTAAAAATTAAAAAATATATACTTCTGGGGTAAAAATTTACGAAGCGTTGGCAATGCATTGCCGCGCGTCTGAACGAGCACCGGCTGTTTCGTGAGAGACATTTGCCGGAGTATTCAGCAAACAAGACTGCGTGGACGATAGAGCGCTCGAGGCAGCCGCATCGGCGGTGCTCTTCGTCTGACTTGCGGTACTCTGATAGCTCTGGACCTTGGCGCTAGCTCCGGGAATCTGCATGACGATGCAGTTCTCCGTGGCCATGCTATTGGACGATAAGCAATCGATTGCAACGCTATCGAGTTCGTTGATGAGCGAATTGCCAACAAGGACGAGCGAGTCGATGTTGCTCTTTGCAGGATTGATAGACGCATTGCCCACGTCGGCGCATCTGTCCTGTTCCTTAAACGCGCTGAGGACCGCTAGTCTCATCCTCTGTCTCGAGGGCTCGAAACAATGATCGACGTTTTTGCCGCTTGCTTTGGCCTCATCGATCTCCGACTACGAAATTATAACAAATTATGGACTCGCAAATTGAAAGATCGAAGTGTCGCGATGAGGCAACGCGATTGATGCCCTTACCTGAATTGACTTGATAGCAGGGTTGGTTATAGAGTTTACGTTGCTTATTTGAGCGATCTTCAAATTGCTGATCTTTGTTCTCAAGTCGAAGACCAAATTTCTACCGTAACGCGTCAAGTCGTTCGTGGTGGTACGAGTTGTTTGCTTCAATCTCGAAAGAGCAGCCGTTCCTGCGTTGTTGGCTGCATAGCCAGTCTGTTAAAAAAAATTAACTAGCTATCAAGATTTGGGACATAAGTTATGTATTTGACATGTAAATAAGCAAAAAATTGTGCTTACGCTGAAACAGCAAACCGTCGCCAGAGCGAAAAGTATCACCGCGGTCTTCATGATGATTGGTTATTATTATTGTTTACGAAACGAGATCACTTCACTCGCGACTAGCTCTCTGTTAAGCCACGGGAAGGAGTCCGATTATATATACGGGTTGAAATTTCCCTCTCCACTGTCGGGCGATAACGGGGAAAAACAGATAAGCCGGTTCGCGATGAGCAAAAGAACACGCGTGAATAGACAGAACGGTTCTTCCCGGGAACTTATCTAACTTGTGTTTCTCTGTGTGCACTAAATACAGCTCATTAGCGATGGATCTGTATTATTTAATCAACGTTATCGCACCACATTTACATATGTCGATGATTCCTGGAACTCAATTTCAAAAAGCGAATAATCATGCCAATTGATACGTAATATGTTTTGAGGAATCAATGAAATTCTTGACTACATTCTCGATCGTCGACAAGGAACGGATTTCGCGGTAAAGCTCATTCGAGTGAAGGATTTGTTCCGCCGGAGAGATGGCGCCACGCTGAATTTGCCGCGACGAGGGTTGCTACCCCATCGGCAGTGGGAAAAATAATTTCAGGAATCGCCGTTCGATTCGTCGAAGCATCGAGAGATGACGGTAACGGTGAGCAAAATTTTGTCATCCTATTTTTTTCATGACAATAGCGGTAACACATGGGAAAAAATAATTCATACATTTCTCGTCGACAATTCTTATTTAGCTTTGCGCATAACCGCCGACGCGACAAACGAATCAATATCGTCGAATGCAGTTTGTAACTTTATTCGAAAAATTGATAACTCTACAGAAGGAAGAATATCGCTGTAAAGTTGCAGCGCTTCAGCGCTCGAACGAAGTAAAAACGCCAAGCGTTCGGAAACTTAAAGTTTAGCCTTTCTTGGATTCTGGAGAGGTCTCTTCGCACCTTCCATCGTGGTTCCTTCCTGACACTATCTCCACTCTGCCTGTCCGATGGAAGATAAACTCTCGAGATGAACTCGCTCCACTTTGAGTCTCTCTCTCGTCCTCTCTCTCTCTCTCTCTCTCTCTCTCTCTCTCGGATCTTTGCGAAAACCGCGGAATGTGGTTGTGGCGTTGGGAAGCGAGAGAGGTACAGGAAGACCGATGGCTATGCTGTCTCCGCAGTACATCGGTCCTCGATTTCGTATCTGTGGTCTCTCCTCTCCTCTCTCGACTGTTTCATCCTGCCTGTCGCATTGCCTTTGCGTTGCAATCGTTCACTCCGTCTGTTATCACAACTTCTTCTCGCCCATGCTTCAACATTCTTCTCCAAGCAAATTCAATGTTTCGCACCCCAACATTTTTTTTTTTCATACTATTCCCCAGAGAATTCGGTCGAAACTTTTGGCAATTTCTTTCCATATTGATGGATTGATCGATGATGATCGAGATTTATCGATAATTTTGACAAAACGCGATTGCCATCTCATCGAATAATTGTCTTTCTGGTAATTCCGTGGCACGAGAAGCGATTAAGTGAGTACGTCTGTGATACGATTATGAATTATCTCCGCGCATTACGCACTCTATTATCGCGCAGACCGTGCAGAGCGACGTTGGTGCACACGAGACCGAAATTGCACGGTCGTTCGCATCAGAATATTCGGTTTCACCCGCGATTACGTTTATCCCTTAAAGCCTCTAAACAGCACGAACGATTCTCCGAATATTCGTTCTATCTCCGTCGTCACCACGTACAATTATTAGCCTTTCACCGTTGTGCGGCCGCTCCGAAGTAAATTGCCCGCGAAGCCCGTGCAAGGATTGTCACCGACTGGTAGCATTAATGGCCAACGACTGAGCCGTGGAATTTCCTGTAGAACAGTTGAATGGTACTTGTATATCCCTACGGTCGTCAAACACGAGGACGCTTCCTCGTGTCGCTTATCCAGAAAGCTCGAGAGTCAATTTTGTCTCGAACAAAAAGAACAAAAAAGACCGGAAAAAGAATCTCTATCCCACGCAACGGCAAACGTTTCAGTTATATTGCCTTCCTCTTTATTCGATCTCGACTCGAATAGACTCTAGCTCTGTGTATCTCCTCTGGATTTCTTTCTATGGACCGTAAATTCAACGACGCGGGAATGCCGTACGCTGACGTCTGGACATTTCTTGACAAGATTAATGACGCGTGCCAAACATCGGTAAGGAGAAATAGTTACAAACTCGCCCCGCCTCCCTTTTCATGCTGTGCGCGAGAATGACAATGCTTTCCATTCGTTGGTGTGTGACCGCGGTGCACGCGTGCATAGTGCGTTGTATTCCGACACTATTAATCGCGCGTGCACCGCACGGGGCAGCAGCAACAGCGCCAGCAGCGGCAAGCGTCCCTTCGACCCTGCGAGAAGATCCACAGAGCGTGAGTATGAGCGAGAGGGTCCTGGAGCGAGGGAGGCCGAGGCGACGACACCCTTTCGATTAATTCCGCGCTTCGTGGCTCTTGTACGTCATTAGCCCCCAGGGGTGGAGGGACCGTTGGGGGGATGGGAAGGAAGCCTGAACGTTTAATGCGGTTTTGGATAATTGGCTATGCGCTCGCGAGATCTCGAGATATATAGGGAAGCATGGTGAAGCCACGAGAGGCGATAAGAGCAGTGGTCCAGACGTTTTCGCTGCGTATCGTGTTCTGCATCATCCCCCTCGCGTAGAGCTTATGCTGTGGAATACTCACAAGTGCTGGTTATAGAGATATATATGTAATATATATATACGCGCAAGCACTCTGGTACGCTGCCGCTGTTACTGGTGGTGTACCTTCAGTTATTAGTGCGCACAAATTGGCTGGTGGAAAACGCTGATACGTGAACCACCCTCCATAACCTTGCCGCGCGGCGTTAGTACTTTAATAAAATTAATATATTTAACACCGACGCGGCGATGAGGCGCTATTTCAGGGTGGGAGAGTCAAAGGGGCGGTTTTTGCGGTAACGGGTTTGGCAGGGAGAGGGGGCGCTGTATGTGAAATATCACATAATACAGGATATTCAAGGGTAAACTGTTATAGAACATCCGGGAAACGTTGACTGGATAAAGCGTGTTGTTCAGCGTTGTCTAGTCCCTCTTGTACCGAAGCGCCCGCGAGCCCCGCCGCTACGTCGCAGCTATTTCGTGTAAAACATAACGATCGCCACCGCCAGTACCACATATCGCTCGTAAACATTAAGCATCGATTATCGTAATTGCGGATACGTGGTGTTGCTCACACTCCTGTCTGACGCCGGTGCCGCCGCTGTTGCCGGTGCTTCTGGATGATATATACGAATATAAATACCTGCGCACCTATGGATACTATATGTTATATTGTATATAATGTATCGTGTCCGATGAGTACGATGGGCAACGTGAGATTGCCGTAGCGTTACCGTTGCTAGAACACGCGCCGACAGCCTCGAACCAAACAACACGAACAAGCAATACACCCACCTAACACGCTAGATATATATTTACGATCGTTTGACGTACGCGTTAAATAATTCTCGTTAACGAGAGCATTCTGCGCGTGTACATTAATATATAACAAGCTTTCGGTACATCGCGGTCGGGAGAAAATTGGAAAATACCCAATGAGAAAAAATTTGGAAAATATTGTGTTGGTCATAATTGTGAAAGATTCAAGCCGAGATATTGAAGCGTTTGGAAATATTTGTAATGTACGTTAGCCGCTTCGATTTAATAAACATTACTTCATAAGCCACAGGTGGTGTGTCGCACTTTGAGCACCGGCTACGCCTTTTGAGACTGAAGTCTTAAGATCAAGCTATCGAAGTTATTCCTAAATTTCTAAATAACTCCGATAGCTCGATAGGTCGTGTTCTAGGTCGTTCGATAGGTCGTGAGTTATTTCTTGTCGCGTTTACGATACCTTCTCTTCTTCCATACTCAGCATGGGACGAGAAAATAAAAAGTAACAATCATTTTCTTCGGAAAAATATTATCGCGTCTGAACTTCTCATTCTAGGTTGGATTGTGAAGAATTTCTACTTTTATTCTAGCTACATTGGATTATGAAGAATTTCCAATTGCATTCTGCCGATACCGGTACTCATACAAGGAAAAAAAAAACTGATATTCCGGATGATTGAGTCAAAGACAATATGCGTATGAATTTCGAAAGGTAAATACGATGGGCCAGGATGTGCAGTTGAGGAAAAAAATACAAATTGTCGAGGTGTAGCGCGAGAGAAAACGACGAGAAGAAGGAGATAAAACACGGATTATAGATACCGAGAGATTCCGGGGTCTCTCTCAAGTACCAGGAGGAAGAGTTTCCCGATGCTGTGCGGCCGAACGGTTTGCAATCGGGCCGCGTCACCGCACGGATTATTGGAAATGTAATTTCGTTTAGCGTACATACGTGGGTTTCCGTTACGTTGTAGCGTACCTCGCTTGGCTCTTCGTACGCAGCTTCAAGTGAGAGAGGGAAAGAGACGGAGAGAGAGAGAGAGAGGGAGAGAGAGAGTGAGCGTGCGGGTTTCGAAATTACGTGCACGGTTGCCACGGGTATTTTATGTGCTTCGAGTGGTAGTCCACATACATACGTTCATACTTTACATGCAAGCCTACACACGTGTAGTTCGGGACACCCGGGTATCTTATATCGGCTCTTAAGAACCATAAAGGCGTATCTCGCACGATTCAGCACGGAACATTTGGCGAAATACGCCCATCCGTTTTTTTGCGGTACTCTATATGTGCAGAGGATTCGGAGTATCGACGAGGCGCGCGGCGACTCAACGTTGATCCAATCACCGAATGTCTGGGGTTTTAGAGAAAATCCGGTTAAAGGTGATGGACTCTCGGTTCCATTGGGAGCTCGCCTCCGATACGTTCGCCGGAGCGTGCCTGCCAATCGGAATCATTCAGTTTCGCGGCAAGCGTTACAGTCGTTGATATGTATTCGGCAAAGTGGCCCACGCACATCGACAATCAGCCTCTCTCACATTCTCTCTTCGCCTCGCGGTTAACTCACGCCGGTGCGGCCACACTGGGGCTGAGTGTGCTTAATCGCTTTTTTCGGAAAGGGTTCTCGCCGTAACCGCTTCGTTGAAACGTTCGGCGTACTGCTACATCGGGTATACGTAGAGCGTATAGCGTATCTAGCAGCTAACTAACGTTTGGTCGTGCTCTATCGACCCGACGTGGACGCGAGAGGCTCACCCCTCTCGCCCATTCCCCGTGTTAATGACACCCTAGTGCAGTGGTAAGCTCACTGAGCGGTGCCGTAATGCGGTTTGTCTCAAGCACCAGTCGAGCGAACGCAAAAAAGCTTGAGCTTGCAGCGTTATACGGTTATATGCGGCCAGTGGGGTAATCCACTGGAAATTGCACTCGGACTTTAGTATGATACGGACTTTTCACTTTCGAATGGGATGTGTACGCTCGATCGGATATATGATAAACTATATAACTGTATCGGTACTCGATAGATCATCGGTGTTAAATGTTGCGTGGAGTTTATGAACGGCCAGATAGAGATGCTTACCCACATATTCGGTACAGCTCGTTTTGCCATTGGTACTGAAGTAGAGTTGCCATGCGACTCAATGTTTTATTCCGGTAATATCGACGATTTGAAAAAATCAATCGCGCAACAGGAGACGTTGTTGGTGAATCGTCCTTCCGAACAAGGTAAATTAAACTTCTCGTACTCTCCTTCCGATGACTTTTCTTATGTACGGGGACGCGCGAGTTAATAACGTATAACCACAGAACATTCGGAGAGAGCATAAGGTTTGAGCGAGATTAAATTTATGCAGTATGCAAAATACGCGAATCCGCGCGACGAGAGAATACGCGCGAAGATTTCCGAAGCTATACAGCGAAGAGGGAGCGAAAGAGACTATATAGGCGAGAGACGCCGCGACGAAGCCTTGCCAAACGAATTAAGCGGTGGATAACTTGTGCAAACACCAAGGACAAATCCCAATACCGTTTATTCACGGATTGCACGAGAATATATATAGATAACCGCCGGTGTGCTTAGAAGGACAGGGAAATCGTACCTATGAAATGCACGGTCTTTCCTCCGATTCCTCATCTCTCTTTCTCTATCTCGCTACGCAGATATATCTGTAATTCTCTTAGACTGAAATCACGAAGGTTCTATCGAGGAGCGGAAATTCTTGACGTGAATTATCGGACCGTTCGCGTTTGAAGCGAAGACGTGTATTCAATGCGAAGACTCTCTCGCTCTCGAGCCGTTTATGGAGATGAGGATTATAAAAATCGAACGAAGGCTCCTCGATAAACGGTCGTTTAGGTTTTGCTGTAGTATTTTTTTTTTTTTCTTCTTCCGGTAAAAATTACAAAGTTTTATCTCTGCCGCGCATTTTTCGTCCCACTTTTATATTGGTTCGTCCTCAATTAAAATTTCAACAATTTCAACCGAGTGACACGGCTACCGGAGTTCGTTATTGCTCGATTTCAATATATATATCGTATAAAATATACAAACGAACGAGGATTGAATTAATTTTAATTGGTATCCTCTCAATGTACTATGAATATCGAAACGATTATACCCGGGCAAACGAGGATGTCCCGTTAGCATTCAGAGACGCGCGGCGGCAGAGGGTTTAATCTCGCTTACGAGAGTTCGTCGCGAGAAACGGGATACCGATATCAATTGAGACACCCACAGCCGCTTTGTGTATTTTTACTATCTGCTATATGATGAAGAACGTCCCTCCCCTTCTCGCCAATCGATTCGCTAAAATTTCATTTCGACAAGGCACACAAAGTACTAATTGACTTTATATTCGATAATCGGCACGATTCCATATATTTCGTTGTCGTATTTACAATTCAAATTTGTACTTGTCGTTTGTTCGTAGAGCGGCCACTTATAGAATTATCTTTATCGATTTATCGCAAATTCCTGATTTTCTTTGATTTCAAAGTTTTTCTTTTTCTATTTTATCTCAATTAAACGAAATCTCGCGCGATTGATTAGACTGTTCTACGGTTACTCCGACGATACGACGAATGACGCGATGATCATCCACCGAGACAAGCCCGTCGCGAGGGTGTAATTTCTGGGGTATCCTTTGTGCATGAATATTTCTCTCTCTTTTAAACACTCGGTGAGAGCAACTCTCTCTCTGTACAGTTTCCGAAATCCCTCGCACTACTCCGGTCCAAAGCCGTCAAAGTTTCTCCCGCAGTCTCTGCACAACCGGGGAGCGAGCGAGGGGTATAGTCGTGCTTCTCTGGTTTGCCGAGCCGTGTGCTGGCAATACGTCGAATCGTTGGATATAGAGAAGCACGGCAGACGCAACTCCACAAGCGCGACAATTAATCTCGAGCGAAAACCATTCAAACTTTGGCGTGCATGTGCGAGGGAGGGTGCACCGGGCATGGGAAAGAGCGAGAGTGAGAGAGTTCGAAGCTGCGCGGAGGGATGAGAGAATAATACAAACTGGTATCACCAATTCCATGGTAATAAACACCTCTCCCGAGTGCGCGCTGCGGTCGTACAAACCACTCGACAACTGAAGCTTCTGAGCTGTTGTTTTGTTGTTCCATATTAATTCTATATACGGTATGTATAGTTGAATATTATTGCGGTGGATTCGGCTTTTTTTATCTCACAGGACTTTCAATGTTTCGCAAAAACAAAATTGTCATAATTTTTTTTTACAAATAAACTGTAAAAGTTCTCAGCGTCGTCACAATACGATAAAACGAATACGGTTTAATAAATCGCATTATCATCTTAGTCGCCTCAATTAACACGGGGAATTAGCGTTGATGGGAGTAAAAAAGGAAAAGAGTCCGGAATACGGGGCATGAGGCAAGGGTCGCAATGAAAATTATAATTTATACGCTGAAGTGGAAATGCGTGTACACAGTTAATACCTAATGTATAACTGAGACGACACCGAAGAAGAATTCTTAAAGAAGCCAAGGAAATGTACCCCGGATTTTGTTGCCTATGTGAAAGCTCTTGCGTCAGTTTAAATACCTTGGTACATAGTTTACTGCCGGTACTGTACAGGCGATTGTACAAAAGGGCAAGCGCGAAGCTGTATGACAAGCGTGGTGGGAAAAAAGGGAATAAAAGTGTCTAGATGTTATCCCCGCTAGTCCGGGGGGATGGGGAATGAGACGGCGGACCAGAGTTCTTTCTTTCGTCTTTTTTTTATATCTTCTTTTTTTCTGCTTCCGTTTTGCTGTCCGTCTGTACGATACTCCATTACGAGTAGGGGAAGTTTTGCGGAAGCAAGAGGCGGGAGGCGCAGTAGCTTGGCGCTTATGCGGCGAGCATCAGTCAGCATCACTTGTCATCGTTTGAGCGATGAATGGGGGCCGAGAGCTGGCGAGCGGACGGTCGACGAACGAGCAGAGAAGTATACGGAATGCGCGCCAGAGCGAAACCTCTGCGCGCTCCACCGTGTCTTCGAACGACGGTGTGGCTCTCCCGGCATCCCGCGTACTGTGCAGTACCACTACAGTTATAAAGGAGGTTGTATGAAGGCATGTAACAGTGTACATGTATATGCGTGTGTATATAAGAAGAGGTATTGGTGTAACCCATATACTCAGCGTGCCGAAGCGCGCCGTCCACTCCCCCTCTCCTTCCGCCCCTCCCAGGGCTTGTAAATTCACGGGTAAAATTTCGCTGAGTAATTTGTCCGCATTAATAATGACCGACTCGGCCGATAGCGGAGCGTGGATGAGAGGTGGACGCCAAGCGATGAACGGAGTTGGACCGCGCGAGAGGGGATCGTTCGCCGACGGTTGGTCGTTGAATACTGGATATAACGCTACTCGATCCAACAGGGCATTGCAAGGGTGGAAAAGGATGAGAGAAAGAAAAATATTTGGAACGCAGAAATACGGAGTATGAGAGGAAGGAGCGCCCGACGGGGAGAATAGAAGTAATGGAAAAGGATAGCCGAAGAGAGAAAAAGATACTCGGATGTACACAATTCATGAAGAATGACGCTGCTGAATATAATCCCTGGCTCACCGACGCGCGCGATACCGAAGACCGTCTACAAACAACGTCAGCGCCTCGCCCACTCGAGAATAACTCAAGGCCGTTAATAGCCGAAAATAATATATTTTTCAAAATCCTCCAACGCAACTTTTTTTCGTACCGCATAATGCGTCATGCGAAAAATAAGTAGCAGATTCGCGATCGGGGGGAAAAATACATGGAACTTAATCACGAAACAATGAATAACAAAAATTTATCATGGAAATTTTTATGGATAAAAAATGTCATGAGAATAAACGATTTTCGGTATTTTCATGACGCTTTTTTGCGTAGAATACTTTTAAAATCTGTATGGCAATACATTTTTTTTTCGACTGGAGCTCGTCATGAATAATTTTGGCTTCCGGCCTCTTGTAACAATCGAGAAATCTGCATACGAATAAATTGACGACACGAGCCCCGACTATTTCTATTTTTTTATTAACATGATTTTTTTTCGCATATACGTCATATATCCCTCATCATCCGTTCGCTCTTTCGCTCTCGAATTTTCTCTCGTTTTCCTCCCTTCGTCCGTCACCGTTTGTACCTACTTATTCCACGTTCCATTATGCCCACGGAGGCGAGACTATATACTGTTGACCCGAATGCGAGCACGAATACGAGAACACCGCGCGAAAGAGCGACGGCAGTATAACACAATGAAATTCGCTGCTATAGCATATAATATAGAGCCACACATTCATCCTCACTCGTACACAGCGGGCATACTTATACGTACACATATACCTATCTCTCCTCGTCCCGGCGTCGTCGTCCAGCAGCGCATTCCCGAGGTCCCGCCTATTATTCCGCTGAATCACTTTATTCCGATTATTTCCAACCTGGCGGCGATAGGTTGCGATTTATGTGGCCGATATTCCAGCTGCGGGGGCGGGGTGATCTACCAACGTGCAGAACTCCGAAGGAACACCCCCCTCGACGATATACGCCTGCGGTTCGGGGCTGGCCAGCGCTCTCGCGACTCGACGGTCCTTCAGAGTCCGGCTCAGCGCCAGCTTCCTCCGTTGAATCGAAACGGAGTGAGACACGCGAGGACGACGTCCTATCCTGTACTATATACGCCTCTGTGTGGGCGCGCGCGTGTGCGGGCGTATTGCAAAACGAAGACGACAGTAGAGCGGAGACTCGCAGTATAAGCGATGGAAAAAGACAAGGGAAATAGAAAAAGATCTACGGAGAAACTTTTCGATAGCTCGCCTCTTTGGTAACACGGGAATGAGCTCCATTTCTCGGCCTCTATAGTCGATCCGAGTTCGCGGACTCGTCGGCTATTCATTCAAAAGATGTTGACGCACGATAGAAACTTCGGCGCGATAGTATCTTACCTACTTCGCCGCTCTAAAGGCAAAGGGATTCTTACATTGAAACTTCGTTTACTTCCTGAGTATCGGCGCCGAAACTTCCTAGTACGATTTTTCTTTTTTTCGTATAGATCGGGAATTTTATTTAATGTCGTTAATGTTACGAAGGAACGATCAAGGGGAGAAAAAGCAACAAAAGTGTATTATCCACAGGGTACGGAGTGAGGCTGATCAGCAGAGACTCGGACTACTGGCGCGGAAGCGGCCGGCTGGCCGGGCCGATATGTACGTACTTCGACTACTGCCGCGATGCGGCCGATAGCTTATTGGAGCTCGAGGGTTGAAACGTGACACGAATTATTTTTTTTCCTCTTCCTATCGTTTCTTTCCATCGGACTAGCCTTACTGCCAGCTACTACTGCCGCTTCGCGGTAATACTACACGGATGTCCGTTACAATTTCCATCGAGCATAAGGCAAATTGCAATCCACGAGAAAGTTGATACCTATACGTATAGCGGACGAAGGATGATAACCAGACGAGGGATAGTACGGTTAGGAATATAGCGCGGAGAGGGGAAGATATTTCCGGAACGGCGATGCCGGTATCTGTCGGTCCGTTTTCCTTGTATACAGTTATAGAGAGAAACGGGATGGTGAACGTATCGTATCCTATCCCGCCGCGGTAGAGAAACAGGCAAGGATTGCATCAGTCCGAAATGCGAAACATTCGCAGCCGTCGAATCCCATTAGGCTTCGGGGGTACGCTAATGCGGTGGCCCCGTAGGGAGATCGAGTTCCTCTGTCGCTGCCAGATACGTTTCTCTGCGAGCAACGGTAATTCGTAAAGCAAACCACAAACGCGAGGGGCGATTGAGAATCGAAAGGACAGTGAAATTGCCGCCCGACGAACTCCTTGCAGAATTGATGATATTTGGTATACGTTATTCCAAATTTTCTTGTATAGTTACGTATAGCTTATTAACCCCCATTTAATACCACCAGGGAATTGAGGAGACCTACGTTAGCCGAAATACGAGGCAAGTCGAAAAACACAGGATAAAAAAAAAGATTTAACCCAGCTGATATAGTACACTATATAATTGGAGCTCCTACGGCAATTTCTGCAAGGGCCATTGCCACTGGGTGGAATATTCGAATTTTTCGCAGTATGTCTTCCAACTAACCCCGCTCGCCTTTACTTTACTGTAAAATATACCTAAGGTTTAGTGGCAGGAAAGAAAAGAGACAGGAGCAGCACGAAAGAATCCAAAATCCCGTCGAGCATCCATGAGACTCATTTACGACTCTCTCTGAGACTTGATTTTATAGTGATTCCTCACAATACCCAAACTCGCCGCTTGAAATATTCGATTTTTCTGCTTTTCAGCACATCTTTCAGATAGCCTCGGGTGACTCCACATGTACGGTTTATCGTATGATATTCTGAAGTTTTAGTAGTTGATAATAGAAGAGAAAACTCATAGGATTCGCGTTAAGCTTGAGATCCAGTTCTCTTTTGATCATACAATTCGGTGATCCTATTTAGTGTCTCTTGTTTTTAGATCTTTCGCACTGCGGGCGTCGAGTAACGTTGTAATTCGCAAACGGCAACCGCACGAACGTTTCTACTGGCAGTAACTTCTCGAAGCACGGTCTACGCGTATGAGAAACAGTTGAAAGCCCCAAAACGCTGGCAGCGCATAGACAGGCGAATATAACGAATGGAGAGGGTTGATTCCCTTGTTTGCCGGTGCAACGAGGCAAATATCCACTCTCTCTCTCTCTCTCGTCTGGTCGGAGTTTCGGCTGATCATCAATTGTTTCGAGAACAGATAGGATCACAAGAACACGAAGACGCGTTGTCGAATTTTCGACGCAACGACGGCTCATACACGGAACCATCGTCGACACCTTCGTAACGCCTGCATACGACGCAACAGCGGAAGACACAGCGTCATCGTCATTATTAACACAGCATCAGGACCAGCAGCGTTATCTACGATCCAGCGGCTTGTAGGTTCTCCGCAACTGGCGACGATGAAGTTCATAGGCGGTACTAGTTTTCGCAGTGAGGACCGTAAACCACCGGGGCTTTTGCGCAGAGATGAATGCGGGAGCAAACTCGGGTCCTCCGTCTTCGTTCGGGCGTACTAACTCGCGTGTGTGGTTAGCATCACCCGCAATTGCTTTGAACTCGTACGAGAATATGTTGCCTACCCTTCAATTCCTCCAAAGTTTCGCTACATGCTGAATTGTGAGATGAAATTATATTAAAAAAAGGTAACCAGTTAAAGGATAATATAGATAATAATTACCATGATTAGCGAGATTCATCTCATTTTCATCGTTGCATACAGTAATTAATCACTCTATTCTTTTTCATAAAAGTATATATAGTACATTGTCTATACGCTGCGGCAGTGTTGTTGGGATTTCGCGTAACCCGATGCTCTGTCCGTATATACGCTGAATAGTTTGCTCGCACATACATCGCTGTGTTGAGCTTACCTTATACGGTACATGTAAGTGGACACATACATGCGCGCACATACACACGCGAAATAGCTGTGCGTTTATGCGTGCGTTCGATAAACAACCCTATGTATGCCGTACTGTACAATCCTGCGTTTAACAGCGAGGAGTGCAACACGGTGAGGGAGATAGCTCACCAAGGCCGTTACCGGTATCGGGTTAATTGTAGACTCTGTGCCTATAGACGCGCTCGCGTTTAGAGAGTAAATTTTACGAGGACGCCGAGTGGTTACCCTCGTGACCTCTCAAACGCCCGAAGCTCTCGATGGGCATCCGTAATCTACGTGTGTCTACGACTTGTATGTCACCGGATATACGCATGTAGATTGTATACTTCTGTGCCACAATAGATAGTACCGAAACTGCACGTACTCCAAATGGTTTCGGTCTCGGGTGATCTACCATTCCGTTTTCTCTTTTCGCCCTCCCGTACGAGCTACAAACATCAATAGAAACTGGAGTGGTCTTACGGACGCGTGACAATCGAAGTTCTCCTATACTTCGACGTTACTCGAGCCTTCGAGAGTTATTGCGTGCGAATAGTTTCCGATATAGATGACACGGTCTCGAGTTGAAATGTGGATGGTTGCTTCGCAAAGTTTGTTTCTCAATGAAAATAATACAAATGAAAATAATACACGACAGCATATAAGATTTTTCGCTCATACATTGGCAGTAACTTTTAGTTTTATTATTATATATCGTTTTTTTTCCATAATAAAAAGAACGTGAACAAGGTTAAATATTACATGAACGAACAATTCTTTCATTTTATTCTTGTCTTCACTTATCTAATACACCGTGGTATATAATTCATTAAGATTACACACTAAATATACCGAATAAACGCTTTGGTGTATCTCTCATCTCTCCCGCGTACTCTGTCCTGGCGTTTGCCTCTTCCTCTTACGTAATCGTTTTCCTTTTTTTTTCTCATTATCAGCCAAGGAATAAATATATAGAAATATACATTGAAATATTTAGTCCGTTCTTTCATTTTCTTTTATTTCTTCGTTATTATTTAATTACTCATTTATTTTTCATTATCGTAGACTCAGTGTGATTCGAGCTGTATGACACAACGTTATTTCCGTCGAATCTCTATCGTTTAATTGCATTATCGATTAGTTACAATTTACGTATAATTGTCGAAGTTTTACGCCGCGAGGGGCGCGACGCTTCGACAATTTACAGGCCACAATAACACACGTATATAACATGCAGGACAGGTGTTGAATGTACACTTTCGCCTCATTCAGTCGTCATTCGTACCCAAGGAACGCTCAGAAAAATTTAATGCGGAATGGATTGTACGCGAGCCCGGGATATCACGCGGACGTTTATTGAAAAAAAGAAAAAAGAAAAAAACACACGTTTCTGGCTCTCTTCGAAACTTGCGTCGCTCGCCGTTACCTCGTGGCACTCGAACGAGAAGGAGGCACTCCAACCACTTTAGTTTTCACCGCGTTAGACGAATACCAGCGGGCCACGGCTGACTTCGATATTACCCTTACAACTGCGGGAGCGAAACTCTTCGAATTTTATCACTCTCTCGTTTATTAAAAGAAAAAAGGTAGATCGAACGTGAATCGAGCGGCGAGGAGAATGAGATACGTAGGCTTCGTGCTTTTTCATCTCTCCGAATTCGCTCGTTTTCTCTTTCTACTCTCCACTTCACCACATTCTGGCATGGAATCACGTGTGGCTTACTATCGTCGCGTTCCCTATACGTTTTTCACCCTTCCCGCACGCGAGATCCTTGGCACCGATCGTCACGAATCTACCCTCACTTTTTCTCTCTTACACCCCCCCCTCGCACCCGGGGGTCCCTCTTTTGCAGCAGAACTACGTGCAAATGTTCCACGGTGGAAAACGTGAATGGGGCAACGAGTGGTTTCAATTTTGAAACTTTCCCTCGAACGGGATATAAGGTATATACAGAGAGCATCGTCGGTGGTGCACGCGCAATCGAGAACGAGCGAAAGGGGGAGGCCGAAGACACACGTGCTGCACTGGCTGTATCCTGAAAAATGCCTCGAGCATACTGCGGCAACTTCGCACCAATCCTTTCTCTGTCCTTTCTCCTCTTATCTCTCTGTGTGTGTCTCTCTCTCTCTCTCTCTCGCTTCTCAACCTCGCGGGACTGGCAATGAATTTCACGTATGATCGATAAATTATATCGTACCAATTGCAGACCCATCAGGCTCGCTTTTCCTTTTATCGTTTTCTCGGTTGATTTCTTGTATTTTTTTTTCTTCGTCCACGATTTATCCGATGATTTGTTATCTCCTGCAACCATGGAGCCGCGGAGATCTTTGGCTCAGCGATAAATCCGTATGTAACGAGCGAAATCGGTGTGGTGGTCAGTCGAGCTTGAGAAGATGTGAAGTTACGAGAGTTGGCAGTGGTACGACGATTTTTCCGTGATCGTTACACCCTCGTCTCCACCCCTCCGCCGTAGCAATCTTTGTCGATACTTTTCCATGCGGGTGAACAGTCGCAAAAACCGAACGTTCGTTTCCAAGCGTTTTATCGTCATCCCACGAGAAAAAAAAGAACGACTCAGGTACCGCGCCCGCGCACGCACATACATGCACACCGACGTCCTCGGTGCGTTCGAAAAGTTTCTTGCAGCGACTTTCACGTCTAGATCGTTCCACATCGATATTAAGCCTTTTTCTGCTTCTATAGCGCTCCATCCGCTGTGACGACAATAGACCTCGGCTTCTCATCTCTGAACGCATATACTCTCGCGCACTTTCATTCCCATCGTGGATGAAAGGATGAGGAAAAGGGGGAAAAAAAAAATGCATGTCCTCGTCGATGGAGTCAGGAAAACCCGGCAATGAGACTGTCCGACGCAAAGACACGCCGTCTTCCGCCAACCGTGGAAGAGAACACACACACAAGCTCGCGGGAATGAGAGTACCGACAGACCGGGAAGACGAAAAATGACGATAAAGATTCTCTCGATAGAGAGCGAGCGGGACGAACGTTGAGGGCAGAAACGACGACGAATCTTCCAAGTTTTCCTTGGCAGCGTCAACCCTTTCGTCTTCTTCGTTCCCGTACTGCGGGCTCTCTGTTTCAATTCCATATTCTCACTTTTATCCTTCAAAACCCATTTGGCTCGGGTATTTTTTTTTCTCTTTTTTTTTTCCTTTTCTCGGTCCCAGGGTACATTGCTGGGAAGATTTAGCTTGACTCGAGGAGGGAGAGTGAATATCTCTAGGGTACATTCGAGAGAGGAAGAGCTTCCAAGTAGGTTAGAGATAGAACACGAACGAAGGGGGCGAGGGAGGGGCCCACGGAGGGAGCATGGGATCCTGCAAATCCTTTGTGATGCCGCCTCGGGCGAAGCTCTAACCTGAGTCTCAAAGTCGGTGGGCCGCAGCAGCACCGACAGCGAAGTTAGCCAACGAGCCCTGCAGCAGCAGCAGCAGCAGCAGCAACGACAATCCCCCCGTCGACGACGACGACGGCAACGACGACGGCGGCGGCGGGGCAGTGAAAGACGACGAGAACGAATGGGATACGACGTGCTTGCGCATCGAACGGTCAGGACAACCACATAGTCATCCAACTCCTTCATCTCCTTCGCCTTTGTCGATACCTACCAAATGTTAAATCGCTACGAGGAAGCAACTAATTGGACTTCCAGCTCGGTGGATCCCGACTCCCTGCTTGCCATTCGCTCTGGCTGCACGCTGAACTAAGCTCCTTATGCTGTCGAGTTTTAGTCCTCATTTATCGATGGTCCATCTGCAGTTCTATGTCATGCCGCGATTCCATAAACTGATCTCACGCCAAATTTCCATCTGCTTTCACTCTCAATCGGTCGAGAATTCCGTGTATGCGAGATGAATGTCGATTCGTCTATTCACGCGAATTTCCGTCTAATTCCATCTGAACGTACACGCAAACTTGGCCTGGTACTACTATGTAATTACGGTTACATACTTTTTTTTAAAAAGTCAACGATAACATAAAGCTTTCATTTCTTCACGTTCATTCGATAATAATGTTTTTATATAAATCAATATACAGCGGATGAAGATAAATAATGTCAATATTCTACGAAATCCATGTGCTACTTGGTGGCACATGCTTAGTGTTTTTAAACGATTTAACTTATAAAAAATCATGTTTTTTTCTTGTTTTTTTTTTCCTTTAATCGACGTCGATCAACAATGCCCTTATATCTACTATATAATCCATAGCTCATTCGTTCACGGCAAACTTTCGCTCAATCAACTTTCTTTCTCACACGTTTTAATTCACTTATGTACTTCGCTGCTTTCTCTCTTTCGGCGTCTCGCGGGGATTCTTGCCCGGAAACTTTTGCTCCTACTTCTGCTTTCTAATTATTTTTTTTTCTTTTGCTCTTTTTCTGTTATCGCCCGGCTTTGTTAAAATTCTTCTCGCCTCCGTGCTTCTTGCTTCGGCTGACTAGTTTCGACTTCCGAGAACACTGGAAGAGGATTATCGTATCGATACGTGCTGCGACTATCTCAGAAGCGAATGGACCGCTGCGAGACTGAGCATCGTGAGACTGGCCGAGTTGTAGGTGACACCACCATTCTCCGATGTCACTGTAACAGACAATGCACGCAACATTTTAATGCGCGAAGAGAATACTGCTGCTGATGCTGTACGAGGTAACTTCGGGTGATATGACGATAATGAAATTATTTTCTAGTAGTCCCATATTAATACATTCTACATATGAAATTCCCGATAACTAATTTCTACGATATTTTTATGATATTACTTTCTAATATATAATATATCTCATTATCGCATTATATATTTAAATATCCCGACAATTAATTCACCCATTAAATTTGTGGAATAATCTGCGTCAATTACTGACGAATAATGTTTCAAGTTAAAGCGATTAATATCACGAATATTCATTTCTAACGGACGCGCTTCGCAGTCTCGAGGTAAAAGAAAAAAACAAATCGTGTCCATATCACCCGTTATTACCCTAATTCTCTGTTACTACACTAACGGAACTCACCGGAGGCATAGATAGAAAAAAAGAATCGCTGCGTCGGTAAATTATCGTCTCTCTTTTGCGCGTCCCGCAGCGGAAACGACACCGGTGAATGGCGGGTCATTCGTCGCGGCGCCTATTGTCCGTCGTTCGCGAGCGGGATGCCCGGCCGTGCCGAGGCTAATATATACGTATATCTATAGGGCGCACCCCGACCGCTTTTTCTCCGAGATGGCGGACAGAAACGAGGTCAAATTTTTGCGACTTAATCCAATACTTATTCGCTTTGCGGAATGCTTGAAAAAATATCGAAGAAACGAACGATCGAAAAAATGGATTTCATGGAAATTTCGCGGCGCGAGCTGCGAGTCTCGCTGCGGATTTCGATAATGTATAAAATAACGAAAGTTGACGTAACTATACAGGGCACGCTGCGTCAATCACGTATATTATATGTACCTATTTGTTCGAAGTAATTTCATGCTACGGGGAATATTGTTACAATTTATCAAAAGTCGTGCCAGACCGGAGGTCGAAGTTATAATAGTTTTTCCGCTTTCTCTCGTTTCAATTCGTATATTTGAGCTCGAAAAGTACATAGAGATATCTCATAGCTGTGCAATATATAGGTTGGACAAGGGGTGGGGGGGAATGAGCGGAGTGACCGAGGGAAAATACATCGGGCAATACATCAGGCGGTGAAAAACGATAGTCAATATTTCTCGCCTGAAAACGTCGGTACGACACGAAAAGGCAGCTGTTACAGGGTGCACCGTACTAGTCCAGCTATACTCACGGTACATACACTGTATGCCAGTACATATATTTATATATACATATATATATGTATATACATCTATCTAAAAGTACAACGAGTTGAGGGCTGAAAGCCGAGGAGTATAGTAACCCGAGTACCAACTTGCCGGGATGAAGAGGTTGAGAACGAACGTGTATTACCCAGTAGCGCGCGAGAAGCTCTCGCGGTGCTCTGCACTGCGGTGGGTTTCTCTCTCATTCTCCTTCCGTTGTGGGAAAAGTCAATTTCCTAAAAACAATTTCGTCCGAGAGACCGCGGAGAAAGACCAACGTACATTGTATAGCTCGCGTCGACGTAATACTATATGTACAAATCTAGGCGAGTTTCACAGGGCGGAAGGGAGACGATATTCACCAAGACACGGAGACCGAAGGTTTTCACGGGAGAAACCGAGATAGAAAGAGAGGAACGGAAAGAGAGGCCGGTCGAGATTGGTAAATGGAATTATTATTGTGGCCTCGAGTGTTGCAGAAAATGAATTTCATTCGCCCTTTACGGTATTGCACGGAAACATATTTACGACCTCGAACGAGTATAAAATATTATCGCATAAAGGAGTCGACGGGCGTTACGCTCGAGCGCGGCATTAACGTTTAAACGAAACATTGCTACGTTCGTGAACGTTTTGCGTATACGCGATTGAATTTAACTATCGACGATGTATGGCTGCACGGAAGAATGTAAAGGGCACACCCGACGATCAGAGATCATTTCACTACTGCGAGAAATCCCGTTACATAGTGGAAATTAAAGAGTCAATTGAGAAACGATTGAAACACGATTGAGCCTCGTATCGAATTGTGAGCCGACGCGCGTCCACGTGTGTGCATGTGTGCGAGCGGCAGTTTCGCGGGTGCAGAATATTTTCGAAAAGCGGCCGCGCGTTCACGCGAGCGGAGGAATGGAAGAATCAAATTAAAGCTCGTTCAACTCTACTGGCAATACAGTTTGTCAATGGCGTTTTCATCATTGCACCGAATGATTTGAACATTGAAAATTGTTCAAAGGGGTATGGGAAAAAAAATAAAAATTCACGGCTGAATCGCTGAGAGCCATTATCGTTGAGAATTTCGTTAGTCGAACGATGCGCCATTTTGGGGGAGAGGGGTATCGCTAACGAAACAATTCTCATTCAAAGCACCGACGGAAAATAATGGCTTATGGAGAGAGCCGCGTAACAATATGACGGGAATTTGCCCTATCCAACGCAGGGAAAAGGGAAAGATGAAAAAAGTTCGTAAACTTGTGTATGTACGCGTCCCGCTAACGTGACATTTCGCGCGAATAGCGCAACGCGAGGGATGAGACTCTTCGGGGTACAGAACGAGAGTCGAAAAACGTCTCCGCGACGTTGCTAAAGAGAGACGATATCCATTGGGTGGGTGAGTGTAAGCGAGCGAGAGTTTGGGGGAAGACGAAAACGCAAACTGCTCAGCGGTTTCCGCGGGAGCTCCACCGCGAAGTAGTTTACGCGAGGAGCGAAACGGCCCGAATAATCAGGTATGCAAAGGTCTGATAACGAGAACTCGTAAGGCTTGGCACGGACGCGTTCCCGTGTTCGAATTCACCGATTCTCTTTCGCACAGAAGATCCTTCGGGTCTGTGTGTGTGCGTGTACATGTGTAACGAACGCAGGCGTGAATGCGCGTAAGTGTGAAGGCCTCGCATGGTGAGCAAGAGGATACTCGAGGTGGAATGTTATACGTAGAAAGAGCCCCGGGTTTGACTTCCGTCGCAGCGCGTAGTCTTGGCTCAAGTAAGCCTCGAGTACCAGTACTTTCGTATTTGTACCTCACGTAGTACACTGTGTACCGCTTGCTATTCGCAACTTACAATTCGACCTACACTAATATGTACGTTGAATATCGTCTATACAATTGTATATTCTATCTGACGCCTCTGTACGCCAAGAAGAGAGCGCATTGGTATACATGACAGAATTGCACAGTTTCTCGTGTCTCTCGTTCCACGGTACAAGACATGGTTATGCGTCCGAGTATCATACGTATCACTATATATCTGCCGTACGCGACGAAGCTGGAAGGTTCCGGGAATTACTAGGATGACTATTTCCTCCTGGGACACGAGGAAAATGTTCGGCAATGAATATTTTTCGCTTTTCCGCGACTATCACCTTCATATACGTTTATTATCGAGGATTTTTTTGATAACCATTTGAAACTTTTGACAACATTTCGCTTTCGCATATGTCATTACGCAATATGTTCCGATATTCTCTCACGCTATGGGTACATCTTTGAAATTTTGGAACAATAGAGTTCGATATAAGATTCTCTGTTTTTACTGCATGAATTGAGACATTTTTGATGCAAGAATATCTTTAGCGAAATGCAAAGTATCGTCAAAAAGTGTTACGGTCCTTCGCAAGGACCCTGAATAACTGATGTGAAACGCGGTTTTCAGAACAATTTACAGTCAAACTTCGATTATTGTAATGTGAACAAATATATGGCCAATGGTCGGTCTCGACCAATTGAACATGTTATTAGATCAAATTTTCGCGAGTGCACGCAGACGCACCGAGTATTTTTGGTTTTTTGCTTTCACGGTAAAAAAATCATGCGATAAAGTTGATAATTCATGGATATCTATTGACATTTTTCAGAAAAATGTTGTTCAATTGTCGATAAATTGTTTCGACTTCAGATAAATTTTTTTTCAACGAAGATTGAATCGTTTATCTAGCCGGTTGAACACACTATTCATCATATTCAATAGAAGATAATTCATTATTGTGTATAGTTATGAAACTTCCGGAAGAAGTTTCACTGTCGATCCATGATTCGGCTTCGAGAAAGATTCTTTTTTCTTTTGAGATTAAATAAATGATTGAGTCGATTGACCAGATAATTAATCAATGCATATAGTTTAAAATTTCCTGAAGAGAGTAGTTCGATAATCGATTGGTTGTTTCACAGAATCTGTGAATCGGGAGATCGAAAGCGGCGTAAATCTTTGAGCATTTAACGATCCAATTTGACTCACCTCTTTCGGGCACGGGTTCACGTAGACCAGCACTGAGTTGTATCTCGCTCGTGACGTTGTAGATTTCCGGTATCTGAGCGATACAGCGAAGATTCAACTGACCGTTCACGTAGTGAAACGGTTGAAGAGTCAGACTGAGCTCGCTCGTTTGTGGGCCTTGGTTCAGTAGTCGCTCGTCTCGGAGGAGGTTGTCGCCATCGGTACCACCGAGTTCCTCGTTACCGTTGCGATTCGACTTGTGTTGCCGCTGTGGCAGCTGCTTCACACTTGGCTGGCCAACCTGGGGAATTAAACGAGCCGGATTAATCTCTGGCGCTTGTGTTTCCTCTCTCAATGTTTTTACCATTGTTATAAATATATATATATATACAAAGATATTCCAGAATCGTATTAAACGCGAAAATCGTGTAAAATGCGCGCATATATTCAAGTTAAAAACTCATTCTTCGAAAAGACAAAGGCTCACGAAATACAAAGAGAAGTCAAATTCAATTTAAAAAAAAGCGACGAAGACACGGATTTTTCTTATT
Source organism: Ischnus inquisitorius (assembly GCA_963924025.1). Classification (NCBI taxonomy): domain Eukaryota; kingdom Metazoa; phylum Arthropoda; class Insecta; order Hymenoptera; family Ichneumonidae; genus Ischnus; species Ischnus inquisitorius. The sequence goes on along the minus strand of OZ001250.1, from coordinate 7,098,483 downwards.
CCAAGAAATGCAGATTTCGTAAATTGCGAATCTACTCTTGGTCCTCGTCATAGCGAAGTTTTGACCGCTCCTTGTGCTTGGTCGCGCTTAAACGTTTCACAAAAGAAGCCTCCACTCCCAGCCAAGAGGTCTTTTCCGAGTATTTGCTTTTTTTTTCTCCTTCCGATCTCGCCTCGTCCGCTCACCGAAGGGATTCTCTAGTGCTGATACTCTGGAGAAAAAGGGGTAGTGGAATCGAGTCGAATAGAGCTGATGCGGAATCGACGTTGCGCGCGAATCAGCGTTTTCGCGAACTGATGATAATTAACGTGAATCTCGGAGAGACGCGATCCTCTCGTCGAATTTAGAGAAGAGAAACGAACGAGCGAGGACGAAACCCGAAGGAGTCGATGTTATATATTCACGTGATTATTCTCGCGATCAGAAATCGCTTTTAAGAGACGTTCTACGGTTCGTGCGCTTCTAACGTTCTTTCTTATAAAGCGTTCATCGCGCGGAGGACCCGAGTACCGTTCGTTGGCGTTATAAAGAAAGATCGCGGAATAGAGAAGCGATGAAAGTGAGTACCCCCATGGCAGGGATCCTCGAGTTAAAAGGCTGTCCATTGATGGAGCTCGCCTCTTGGCTTGGTCCTACGGCACAAGAGCCTCACTCCGTTACCAAATTGATTCGTCGTTCGATTCTATATACTCCCAGTATAGTACAGTATAGATACCTCACTTCTACAGATAGGAAATGGCTGTGGGTCGACGCAGCGTTGAGAAACGAAGTGCTTCTTCCTCGAGGACTCTATCGATATGATTCGATTTAGCAAGAGAGAACCTCTCCCACCCCCGGATCCGCCCTCGTTCCTCTTTCCCGCTGGCTCTCCCGTGAGGAGTATAGAACGATTATCCGTTGAGTGTTATATCACGTCGGCATACCCTCCTCGGCGGGGTTCGCGATTCGCTGCCTCAGACTTTTTGAATTCGCCTTACAAAGTTTTTCCACTGAAGATGGATTATTCTTCGAGTATACTGGCCTCGCCGTTTTTTTTTTTTTTTTCATTGTCTCGTTTTCCACTTATCCTTCCTCTCCTTCATGTCTGACGTCTATTAAACTGTGCGTCGAGCTGTGCGTCGCTGCGCCCGACGGTATTGAAAAAATAATAAAGGTGGGAAAATCACCGGCGATAAAGACCGGCTCGGTGGTGTTTCTTCTCCACCCACGTTGTTTGTCTCACTTTTAACCCAACCTCGTTTCTCTCTCACACTCGTTCGCCATCTATATTTCGCCGCTACCACGCGCCTCGTAACCAGGCACCGCCACCGGTGCACCACCACCATCGCCCCGACGGCGTTCGCCGAATTTAAATTTCGCTTACGTAAACATCTCGTCTCGGCGAGGCTGCCACGAGGAGGCGAGGAATAAGAAAGAGGAGCAGAGAGGGCGGACTAGCCCTGCTTGTGAAGAGAACGAAAAAAAAGAAAAAAAAAACAGCTCGGCAGTAGGAGTGAATGAGAGCGAGCCGTAGTACCGGCGAAGCGTAAGGATGAGTGAAAAAGGACGCGAGAAAAGCGGCGGTGCCGCTTACAACGGACATTCGCCTCGAGCATCTCGTGGAAGCCAAGGTTCCTCCGTAACGCAAGAGAGCGAAAGCCTCTCGGTCCTCCCTCTCTCTTCCTCTATTTTCCAAGGACTTTATCTCTCCCTTGCTCCGTTCAATTAGAAGAGAACTGAGAAAACGGTTTGGCCACGTCCGGGACCCTCTTTCCGCGTCGTTGAGAAGTCAGAGGCGAAAGGGGTTTGGCGATGCCATGGCGGTACGACGATGCGGGAGAGAAGAGGGCGCATCATCAGGGTTCGAGGATAAAGGAAACGGCCGAGAGAAAGCTCGCCGCGCAAGTCGGAACGGGTAGAGCAGACAGCGAGTTCGCATAGTCGTCGTTACTTGCTTTCCTCGTTGTTTGGCTCTTCCTTGTCCGGGAGAGAATTTGTCGGAAATGAGGCAGGAACAGAGAAAGAGAAATACACTATGTAAAGGAAGAAGTGAGAAAGACAAAGTATAGGAGCATAGTGGCAGAGGATTACCCGGTTGCACACGACAACGGGTCGAGAGGACACTTTTACTCTTCGCACTCCGGGAATACTATTACTTCCCCTCCACTCCGGGAAAGATGTACTTTCTCGTGGTTTCTCCGTTCTGGTGTACTAGTTGCTTAGTTGTTCGGTTCGACGCGAGATTCCAAGCTCCGCGCTAACCGTCGAAGAAATCTTGGGCAGAAGCTCCAAACTCTCCTCTCATCTGACGCTGTACATAGATTAATTATGGCCCCAACTGAGACGAGAATGTATATCAATAATGAGTGCAACATAATGGACGCGAAGGTCCTCCCTCTGCTTCTCGGATCGTGGAAACTTGTGGCAAGTTTAACACCTCGACAAGGCCGAAACTTATCCGAGAGTCTCATGTGCGCGGTATCCTTTCGACAGTGCGAAACCAACCGTGCCCCGGTTTTGCTACCTGAAACTTACCGTATCTTATGCGCATTGGAGGGCGCAAGAAGGGTAAGCGTGAGCGCCGGGCAAAGGGTGGTTCCTTTCTGGCTTCATCTCGAAATGTACGAGTATAGCTCAGTGCTCGGTTGTGACACCGTCGCTTCTATCTCGGATCTCGGTGTGAATCCGAGGATACGAGGATGAAACTTCGTAGGTCACAGTTCGCGCCTCGAAATATATTTGAGACAAGGGTTAGAGAGCGCACGAGAAACTATACTGATCGTGGACCTTATATCTCGTGAATTTTATTGAACCCGTACATAATACGTAAATATTTATATAGACACGCGTATGGTTTTAGAATTTCCACAGAATTTCCAAACGCAGTATATTTTAACGGACGTACCAAGCCAACAAACAAGATAATGACTTTGGTAATCGAAGAAACTATCTCTCCGAGATATCTCGTCGTCTCATTGGAGTTTGATAGTACGCTCTCGAATATCCAGTTATCTCTGGAACCGCGCGCGACTTCGCGGAGTGAGAACGACGGTCTGCAGAACGGGTATAGAGAGAAGGTCTTCGAAGACCAGGAGGAGCCATCGGGGTCTTACCGAATATCCTCGGAGATCCCCAGTATGTATGCAAATCCGTGCTCACGCCCGCAAGGATCGTTTGCTGCGCTCGCAGATACGAAAACTCTATCGCATATATATGTATATGTATCTACATGAATATATATATATTGCATGCCTATATGTATAGGGAGTGTAACGAAAACGTCGTTTCATCGTGTACGTGATGCCGAGCGCGTCTTCACTAGAGCGGCTTGGCACTCGTGAAAGATTCGATTTTTTTTTGTCTTTTTCGTCATTTTCGTACCTCGTATACGTGATAGGCGAAGTGCCGTATTGATTCGACGAGAAGGCAATCAAACTGGAAACATGTTGTTCGTGAAAAAAAAAAAAAATTCATGCGATATGTCGAACGAATGGAATATTGAAACTATTGGAAAACCTATGAACGGAATAGTGTACAGGGTATCGCATCAATTTTTATTGCAGTTGCAACGATTTGATGATCATTCAGCGATTTTATGTCCATTTCATTTTTTTGCATTTATCGAAATTCATTTACAGGTTCGTTGAATTATCTTCGATATTCTGATATATAAATACGAGGCACCGTATCAAGAAGGTATCCCGGGAAACTAGTCGAGAACGTCACATCCTTTAGAAACGTTATATTGCAACCGCAAGGTGTGTCTTGTCGAGACGTGACCTCCGGAGCCGCAGACCACGATAGTGATGTCGGGAATTTCGATGATGACTCTCCACCATTGCCGGCGTATGAAGCGATTCTCAGAATTCCAAATGTTGCATTGCTAACGGTGATGCGACAACTTGCCTAGCCGATCGAGGGAGAGGGGCTAGAGGGGGATGCTGGCCGCCCTTTCGTTGGTTAAAGCTCGGCGATTCGAAGTATCGAATGCTTTGAGGCTCTCAAAGGGTCCTCTACGCGCGGCCGGTACTGAATTTATCGGGCGGTACAACCAGCTGGTGCCTCTATCTTCTCGACCGAATAAACCCCGGTAGCTAGTGGCTATATGTACTTTGGCATTGGTGTATAAATGCGCTTGAACATCTTCTCACTACTCAGTTACCTTTGCACGCTACCGCGTTCGTACTTCCCACCGAGTAATTGCTAATTAAAGTGTTCCCACAAAGAGCCGTAGTTGCTAAAAGAAAAAGAAAAAAAACTACAAACATTTTATCAAGAGCACGGCTTATCGTACTGCGTACCTTGTGTTAATTGCGTCGATATTTATAGAGACAGTGGAAATAGGGTCAAACACATTATGCGCGAAAAATGAAGAGTGGCGGCGTATACTATTTGTAAAACGGTTGCGCCATTTAAGACGAATACCACATATATATTTCGATCTCTTTGCTTCGGAGATAACGAGAGTTGAAATCGAATTCTTTTATTTTTATTTCATCTCGCCGACTTGTGGCGCTTCAGCGAAACATTTCAGTTATGAAGAAACCGCGCAATTACGAACGGGATATCGTTCGCTCGCTCGTTTCGTCTACGTATAGTTTTACTCTCGCCTCGTACAATCCACCTCGCGCTTTTTATAACCGTATCTTTACGATAGCCACGTAGCTCACACAGCGAGAGCTCTTCACTCCCGGCAATACGTATACTTGGCAACGCGTATAGAAAAAAGCTTACACGGGTAAGATCTCGGAAAGCAGCGTAAAGGAGTTCCGGAAAGCCAACGAGTGTACGCGGATTACAATGAATAGGAAAGAAAAATTCTCCGCTGGATATAGCTTTTTTTCTTTAACGAGAGAACAATAAAAAATAAAATGTAAAAAAAAAAGCTGCGTTCGAGAATTGCGAGCGATGTTCGATAGCCTGTTCCGTTTATCATTATAGGTCTCATGAAAAATGTCTCATGTATTTATGCATAGACGAGGAAGAAAAACAGCCGATCGTAGAAGTACCCACCGTCTTGCAGTGTATATAGGATACATAAAGTGCAAAGTGATATCGGTTTCCGATGAATAGATCGCGGCCAGCCGCATGCGGAATTGGTTGGCGAGGCGGGCCGCGCTCACCTATCTTGTGTATAATCGGCGAGAGACGCGTGTAAGTATACCGGTACGTATATCTATACAATTGTGGTATAGAGGAGGAAGTTAGGAGCTTCGAGCTAGCTCTCCTCGAAGGGTCTCTCGCTCTCTCCCTCTCTCTCTCGTGCTCCACCCTCGTCTCGATCCTTGAATTGCGGAAGATTTATGCGAATCGCGATACTCTTGGCTATTGCCTCGGCACGGTTGGCAAGTTCGCTCACGGAGTAAAACGTATTTCAGGTGCGAACGGGCAAAGTGGAATTCGTTATGGTGGAGTTCGCGAGCGCAGCGCGGAGAACGATCGAGGGCCCTCCTCTATGGTGGGCGGCGCGTATACCAAAAGGAAGAAGCTTTTCTCCCGGCAGATAAAGAAACCCTACTTGACCCCTATATTCGGCGAACGTAGCGGAAGTTGCGAGTCTGCTGGGAAAAAAACTTCCCTACGATCCAGAGGATGATTTCGAACCGCCGCCGGGACAAGTAAGCTCGTTCATCTCTCACCCAGTTTGTTAAGAAATAATACACGAGATGAGGTTTACCCCTGCAAGATTATATTCACTTGTTTTCCATGCTCTCGTCCAGTCCGCGCGTGGATACGAAAAGCCACACCGATGCTCTCGTATTTATCGTCGAATACACAATTAGGTCAAATTGTATTAATTAAATTAATATCGAATAAATGGCTCGATACCCGTGCTTGGCATATCGTATTATAATCAACGCGTATAATAACGCTTTCTGGTAATTGAACAAATTCGAATATTGCAAAAGCGAGGTTTTTAGATAACTCGAATCCCCGGCGGGTGAATTACACGCTCAAAGCAAAGCGCGAAGCTTCTGGCGACGAGCATCTCTCGTGAAAATCGATTTTCAAACGTTCAACGCGGCCCATGTAATATCGCACAGCCAATGATCCTACCGCGGCCTAACAAGATAGAGAGCTCGGATTTTCTTCAACAGAGAGCATATGTATTCCGCGAATGTATCCTCCAAACATCTCGAGCAGCTTGCTCGCGCGCTGTCGCATCAACTTTCACAAAGAATAGACGGCGACTCTGTTGGTAAAGGGAGTAAAATTTACGACTTGGGATTTTCCCAAATTTCCGATGGAAAATCCACGCTCGGCGATACACGGTGACGTATTTAAGCGTTGCCAGAGACAGACAGTGAGTATGAGCGATTGTAGAGATAAAGTGAGAGACAGAAGGCGAGGTACTACGAGGTACTACGTGAATGAGTGAAATAGTCATATATAATAACAGTACATACGATATTTCGTTGTCATAGAATTCAGCGTCGTTTCACTCGGCGCACCAAGCGATATACCATACAGTATACGACGTTTGGGGTTATACGCTATATTCGGAAGCGTGTACGTGCTTCAGGGATTTGGTAGGTGGTTGGTTGTTCCGGGGTGGTCGTCGCTGGTGCTTTGGAGTTTCTGCCGTTGTGCGAGACGAGGTGAAGCTCACGCTGTACACTGGGGAGAACCGCGCGTATATATAGGGCTGCTGGGGCGCGCGTTCAATGCCCGGCCTGAGTAGATTCTCGTATCCGCTTACTGGGAAATAGCGGCGATTAAACTTTATGGAGTCGATCGGTTCGCAGACAACTTCGGGGCTGATTCTCTCTCGTCTCATTCCCCTCTTTCCCTCACGATTTTCCCTCGCTTCGTCTCTTTCTCCTTTACCCTTTGCGGAACCTGGACGTACGGTTGGCTGATTGCGCAAAAGCGGAGTAGTGTAGTAGCAGCAGCAACGGAGGCTGCACAGCAATGAGAAGAGGTGGAGCAATTGAAGGGTAGACTATATGGCTTCTCATCCTCGTTCAATCCGGCTCGGACACAATCCGCGATCCTTTTGCAACGCCGTTGAACTCCAACGAAGGCGTTAGTGCAGTACGGAAGTGAGAAGCGAAAATCCTGTTTTGTTTGTGTATCCCGATATGTGAGAGAGGGAGAAAATGGGGATGATATCGAGGGCAACGAAACATCGACCCTGGATATCCGAATGCGGGGATTTTCGCGCTACTTTATCTTTCGGTTAGCGAACGCGTCATTCTTTCGTTGTTAGCTAAGACGCAAAAGCACGCACATCTCACATGCCCAAGAATCTGAAACCGACACTCCGCAAATAAAGACCCCCATATACGTTATGTGATAAAACTATTGACCCCATTATGCTAGGTCAATGTGGACTGTACGCTGTATGTACGAGTTATCAGCATTATTGCAAAACCATTTTTCTTCTAATAACCGAGGGCAGAAACTGTAGAGCGCGTTATCTTTCTCGCATAAAAAATCTCGGTTGAACGACCGGCATCGTGCATACTTGCGTATACGAACAGGCGGGGGCAACTCGGCAACGCGAACGTGTTGGAAACGACAACGGATTTTTCTATTCTCTCTTTACCTAGATGCATTCCCGTCCCTTCTAGCTCACTCATACACACTCACTTCTTTACTCTGTCTATTATGACGCCATCCGTTCAGCCGACAGCGGCAGTAACGACGATCCGTAGTACCAGAGGTACGTCCGGTGCTTCGATTCTACGTCTACTGATATAGTCCGGCACAACCATAGTCGAGTCCATTCGTTATATAGGTATGCTATTATGGATGCGAGACCAGAGAGAGGATGATAGACGGAACAGGAACACAGACCGTGAGCTGAACTGAATATCATAGAGAGATCAGGATGTTTAGGCCAGTAGCGTTTGGCCTGGTCCGCCGATACGAGAGTTTCATTGCATTCTGGAACGCACGAGATATCGAGAGTCGCACTGCGATCCGGCCGGGGGAAAGAGAGAGACAGATGATAGACAGTACGAGGGAGAGGAAGGATCGAAAGTGCCAATGCACAGCGCACCGTTGAAACTATGAGCTTCGCAGATCTCGGGATATTCGGTACAGGCCATCGGTATGAGCACGCTGCGGTCGTCGCGTCGATTACCCTTTCGATTCCGTTCAAAATAACCGAAGGAATGAGGGTCATGGGAGTATCCGTAGTGGTATGGAAGATTCGGTACACACTACCACTCCAACGACTGGGAGTCCGAATACACACCAATAACGGAATGCCCGGTCGCCCGATTCCCTCGCCTCCCATTTACCTGGACGACTAGTAGCAGCGTTACATTTTTCTTCCAGCTATAGGTATCGCTGTTACTAGCCTTCTACGATCTGTTACCACTGTACCTTCGAACCCATAGATGCCCCCATGGCGGTGCAGTAAAAGTATCGGATATAGGTACTAACGCCGAGTGGCGGAAACACCTCTTGGGTATTTTCGTACCTACGCAAGGTTTGTGGATAACGACACGAAAGGTATAGCGCCAACTCTGGTTCTTGCCTAGTACGGTACTTGGACCAACGAAGAAGAAGAACATTTTGCACGAGGAGGGTTTTCCTCCAAGGCCGTTCCGCCTGACTGAAACGGCCTTGCACTACTAGCGTACGATAATGGCCTAGACGTTTAAGAATATAGCCACGTGTACATCGTATACATCCTCGAACATCCCGCACGGGTGAAATAGTTTTGGCTCAAGCTCTCGTGTGTCTCCGGGAAAACTCTGAGGTGTGTAACGATCGGAGAGAATCTATGAGGAGGTATGCAGCATCGAGCGCGGAAGCTACACGCCTTATATCTTTTGTAATCTGGTGTATTTGCCCACGAATTTCCAGGCCATTGATCGGAACGGAGCGCAGTGACGGAAAAGCGGGAGCTTAAGCGATATTCTATCTATCTCTCGGTGTTGCGCGTCTCGGAGCCGTTGTAAGTCTCTCGCATCCCGTTCCAGCTGTCTTGTATACTGTCTTGGGGGAGGCTCTCTCTGTTCTTCATTTCGCGAGGCATCGCTTCTCTCATCTCGTCCTGTTGTCTAGGTTTATGCACCACCGCGCGCAACATCACCCCCGATTCTCAACGAACCGCTTGCCCGAAGAGAGTACTCTCTCATTCCTCTCTGACTTATTCCACGCAACTCACTCTAGCGCTCTCTCTCGCATCACTATTATATTTCAACCTCCACAGCCGCGCTCTGCAACCACGTGTATATATATATATATATATATATATATATAATGGCGTATAGTAATAGTGAGGAAAACCATCCTCTTCGGGGTCGTCTCGCCACCGCTAAATGCACGTGATGTCGTTATCTTCGTCTCTCTTTTCATCTCCGTATCCCTCTTCGAGTTTCGCGTCTACTGTTACAAATCCGCAAAACATAAGGGCGTAACTATCGTGTGGTTTTACCGCAAAGCGAAGGGACTTCAAAGCTTCTCGTCGTCGCAAGTCTACTTCATCCCTCAACCAGAAGGAACCTCCTTGCCCTCCACTCCCAATGTCTCCCCATTCGCAATAAGACGTCGCGTCTGTTTGCAGTCGCACGGCTCGCTCGACGACAAAGTCACATAACATCCTCCATCTTCATCCGATTCACCTCTTGCTTCTCGGGGCATTTAATAAATCTTTCCGTCTCTCTGCCACTCCAACAACCGCGATGGAAAAAATGCATTACGACATTACTACACGAGTGATATGATCCGAAGTGAATTAAAAAAGAAAAAATAATCATATATGAATCCACGACCAAATATTGAACAATCTAAACTCGCGCAATCTTACATTTACTCAAGATACTATGCTTCCTTGATCGTTTGTTCGTCCGTATTACAAAAAGTAATATCGAAAATACCTCAAATTCGTTAACGCGTCTTAACTGTATCGTTGAAGATGGCCTGTCCTCATACCTAATCTCCGGAGCACGTAGAGAATAGCGTACGCCGGTTAGTAATCGAATGTGAGTGAGAGTGCTCTTCGCGACCACGGGATTCGGATTCCTCTAGGGTCTTGCTCGTCTCAGCTCTGTCGCAAGACTGCCGTACTAACGTATAAGCCCTCTGCAATACGTACAGTAGTCGGAATTCGTATATATGTGAAGTGGCCCCGCTTAATTAGTACCGATCGCAGGGAGATATATTGCAGGAGCGCCAGTGCAATCCGGCGACCGGAACGAGGTGGATATATTCATTACTGTTCATATACTATGTACAGTCTCTGGTTTGTGTATACATTTATATATGTGTATAATACTACAGTTAAGTCATTGTACGTACATGAAGATGAATAGAGAAAGCTCAGCGAATTTGCGCTCACTCTCCTGTTAAGATATCTGTAGGTCTGCAGGGATTAGATTTAATTTAACGGTTGTCGTGATAGCTGAATGTCTCAAAGAGTGCCACGGCTTTCTCTAATAACTCAGAGTGGGATAGAGAAATAGAAGCCAGAACCAGTAGTTCAATGAATTTCGACGATATACACTCACACTGTACAGTATCAGGTGAACAGCAATGCCTAGAGCGTCAGGAAGACAATATACCTGTATTCATGTAATAGTCACGTATGTATGTTGGCTCCGTTAGTACACACTGTATGTACTCCTTTGCAGGCTGCGCTTGTGTTCGGAGTACGTCCACGTCCGACCCCATCGGTTGAAACCACTGGCGGCCCGTTGCGCTCAAGTCCCGTGGACTGGACTCGCTCGTTTACTCTGTCGCAATAGCGTGGACGTGTCCGAATCGGGCATCGGTAATCTCGTCACTGGATACTCACCAGCGTTCACGCGCACTCAATGCCAATTAATGGAAAAAGAATCGTGGAGAAGAGGTACGGGACCTCTTGAGACTTTTTTAACGCGATTCGAACTACATCGTATGCTTTGACGATCAAAGAAATGCAATGTGTTATTCAATTCTGTTGAGCGTCGAGTTCGACGACCCGTAAGGCTCGAACCTGACTCTTGGCGATCGAAAATATCCACTTTCAAGTTAGAACGTCACAGGTAACGACAATTTATCGACAGCAACGTAATTCCACAGTCTTTTCTGAATTTCTGAACGTAAAACTTTTACGCTGTGATAATGAAGACAGTTCCTATAAACATCTTATGCAGTTATATAATCTGCACAAATATAGTAAATTATAATGACTCGCCAGGCGAAATAATGAAGCTGCGGTTTTACCGTCGGACTCTCATGGATCCGTAACGTTACGTTTAGTTTGTCGAAAGTTTAGCACTGTACATTCTGCGGCTTGCTTAAAACGTTTTGGGTTGTTCGCTTGACTCGTCTCGTAAACCGACTTTTTGGCAAGCAGTCTCTGCGGCGAGGCTGCCGCTGCTACCGCTCCGTTTCCGGGACCCGCTGAGCTTTTCTCGACTCTTGCAGGGCCAACTGGTGATATTGGCGCTACCACTGGTCGTGTACCTGTTCGTTAGTGGAGCGAACGCGAGCAGCTCTTAGTCGTCTAACGAATTGGGGAAACTCAAGACTATAGTGTAGACGTGTGTGTGTGTGTGTATGCTACAACGGTAGCGAGTGCACCATAGCACTTTTGCTAGCTGAGAAGGATGAAGAGAAATAGGAACTGAGAGCAAGCACAACGATCGCGACGGCGAAGGATTAAACTTCATTTGCCCAGGCACCCGAGAACCACAAGGTTTCTATCACTATACATCCACAACCGAGCGAAACAGACGCTCCAGCTTCCGGGCGCTCTCTTCCGACTCTGTATTTCCCTTCATTCCGTGCAGCTTGATCTATCGCGAGGAAAGGACCGCTTTGTTAATACTGACTTTCCGTACGCAAGCGAAGAGAGCAAAAGGTTAGGTGATCCCGATGGCAGAGCGAGAGAATTCGTTCAATTCCCCCGAGCGCACATCGCGAATATGATCATTCACCGGTGGTGAAAGAAAGCAAAACCCTCAGCAATGTCGTCGTACAAATACCGGAAACGTTTACCGCAAGTGGGAATGCTATTTATCTGAAGCGTCAGAAAAACTACCATTCTGTTTAGGATAAATAGTCTATGACAGCACGTATCTATTTTATGCCTAGACATCCTCTTGTTAACATCGATTACACTACCTGAACAATTGAATATACTTTAGGAACACAGTAATTATGATTCCGATGCAAATTGCACTGTGAATTAGCTTTCAACCAATGATGACATGTACCGGAGTTAATGGAAGCTGTCGATACCGTACGAAAGGCGACGCCGAACGCTTCACTTCAAAGAGCTAGAACATGGGGAGCGAAAGTTTGAAGAGGATTCTGCGAAGGAAGGTTCACTACGAAAACGGAATTCGCATTCCGTATAGATGTAGTATAAAGAGATTGTTAGGTACACGTGAACCCGCTTTATGTCAATGCTATTTGCGGATAGAGAGTCGGTGAGAGTTCAATGATAAAACGAGAAATGTCCAAGGGATCTGAAACGTCATCGTTGCCAGTGCCAGTCGCCGGTTCACCGACGGGGCTCGCGGTCGTCTAAGGATTCGCACGGGGTAAGAGGAGTTGAGAGCCGAAGCGGGACTTCTAGCATTCGCCTGAGAAAACAATGGATCCATCTGCATCCATAGCTCCCCATTACCCGATCGGAGCTGAGAAGAGAGTTAGAGAACGAGAGGGATGAAGAGACAGTGTGAGAGCGACAGCATTATCGTACCGCGGCTACGTCTCCTTCCCCTGCTAGACGAGAGTTGCTGCTGTTAGACGGGCGTTCGGGCGCGTCTATCGGCTTGGCTTGATAAGTGGGTTCTCCCGTAACGCCTAATGGAATCCTCAGGGAGTGCGAGACCGTCCGGATAGGAGAGAGGAGGGTCGTCCTCTCCAAAGTTCTCGGTGGACCTGCACAAGTCTCTGTGTCGTTCTCTTCTCTCATCCCGGGCTCTAATACCTCCGAGTCCCTGACACCCCAAGCGTGGCTGTAGTTGTATAGTCGTTGAATGGTATTAGTGGGCATCAGCATAGTGCCAAGTGTAGAGAGAATGAGAATGTATATACTATATACTGGTATACCGAATGGGACTGTCTGTTCCGTCTATTTCCTCCGCGTTCACGCTCGCACTCCACTATAGTCGACCGCAGGCAAGGCGAGGTCTTCGTGAACCAACAGAGAAACCCTTCCGGTAAGCGCGTCAGTCGGATCGCCGATTCTGTACTATTCCGGGACTACAGCGGGTCATGCTCGCTGATCTATCTCTTGCTCTATCTGCTTACGGGTTATGGACCAATAATACGGTTCGGACTGTGCACACGGCATTCGGAGATAGTAGAATCAGGGGCTTCGAGCAGTCGCAGGGTTTTCGTGAGGTTAGGCATACCTCGGTGAGACATACAATAATAGTGTGGCCGGAAATGCCGTAGTCAGGTTACATATACGGTATATCAAACGAAACATGGAGGCGAAACAACCGAGACGGTGTGTGTCTGGTACGGGTTCTAGATGGTCGAGGTTGAAATGTACGATAGAGCCCGCGTTATACGATCCCGCTGTACCTGACGATGTACGGTGCATCTCCAGGCCTCGGGACGAATTAAACTTAACCACAATTAGCCGGTACTCGGTGTACAGCTTCGCTTAGTTGCATATAACCCCATGTAAATGGTAATAGGTATCGCTCGTTGTAGTAAGCCGCAACGAACATCCACTGGTATTATATCACGGTTTGAATATAGATATAGGAACTCAAACAAAATGAGACGCGACGAGAGAGACAAAGAGTTTTGCTCGGGTCTTTAGTAATGGAAAGGTAACCGTCACGTTTCGTACCAAATTCTGTCACAGATGTAGCTATATCTGTAGCAAGTCGAGATGATGTGTGTCGTATGTTTGTGTGGGTGCGTGTGCGCGTGAAATAAATACTCCCTATGGATGTTGTATCGCTATAACAAAGCATCGATGGAGAGAGAAGGAGCTAGTCGACGAGCCATTGAGAATCGTGCCGTGCAACCGCTACGCCTCTACTGTTGCTGGCACATACCGTAGATGTGTACAGTACAGTGGTCAATGACCAGCAGCAACCCTCGAACCATCACAGCAATGCGGAAACAGCGAGTGACGAGAGAACAGCAGTCCGGTCATTCTATACCGCACCATCCAAATCAACCCCCGGACGTGCGCCCTGGGCCTCAGTTCTGTTTCGTCTCTTTAACGGTTCGATGACGATAATAGAGTTGATTAGACCGCTACTCGGTCGAACATACGAGCAGACGCACGGGGAATCCAATCGCGACAGTTTCCCGGTGATCAAAGCCTCCCTCGCGACCCCCCTCGAACACCGGAGCTTTAGGTTTTACCGGCACACATGAGTTTCACCCTTCTATGCGCCGTGTCCACGAGCTGGCTGGTACGGGATGATTTCGCCATCATCCCACTAGCTACGTGCAACTAATTTTCGGCTCAAAGCCCCGAGTGCCACATACCCTTGAGCCCGTAATATGAAAAAAGTTTTACGCTAACTTTGTACTCTCTCCATCGACCGAGAATATCAAAGCATGATTGAGATCTATTTTACAGTCTCATTTTTACGGTAGATCTAATATTAAAAAGCTTTTGGATGATTTTTTTCTCCCGGACACTTGAATTATTTGGATTGCAGAGAGGTTTCTTTCGCAGTGATATTGCGCAATGGCAATCGCATTGAATTATTTACATTCAATTAGTCGGAAACGACGTGCTATCGCTTTAATATTCGTAATTTCATTGTCGTGAAGCGACCGGCTTTATTCGAGTGCACTGAATAGGACTGGGGAGCTCCGATTACTCATTGTGATCAAGAAGAGACGAGGGGCGCATTCGTATCCGCTCTCGCCTTTCCTAACAGCTAGCTCTCGGTGCTATAGAGGACAATGGGACGACAACCTTTCCGAGTCGCAGTCGCTATGTGTCGGGGCAGACACTCATCCTGAACGTAGTGCGAAGACTCTATTGTGTTAATGTGTACCGTGGGTATACAGTAGGTTGGGCGAAGGTATAGCCGAGGACTAAGAGAGGCAGAGAAGATTCTTGGTCGCAACTCATCTCAGTTACACTCAAGGCCTCGTGCTGCTGAGTACACCTGCAGCCGCTGGTGTTGCTGTTGCTTCTACTGATACTGTACACCTTGCGTTCACCAGGAACGAGAACAATTCCGAGTGACAAGGACAACGAGTGCTTGAGCTCGCGGCACAGGTGTAAGCTTTCATTATCGCCTGACTTTATTACTGTCTGTCTCTGTGTATATAGTATACTAGTTCGTTCCTTATGTCTTTCGGCGAGTGGATTCTTGGGTCTTAGTGTTGGAGCGGACGGTCTAAACGAGAGACCAAAGCGTGCTATGTTATCTGAGGAGACTAGGTCGAGTTTCAGGAGCAAAACAATGAAAATGCTGCCCACAATCAACGATTTCAATAGCGATCTTATATGCAGTCAGGCCTGAATTTGTTGTCTCGTTCGATTCATTTACGTTGTCCCAGAGAATAAAATCAACATTGTGAAATGTGTATAGAAATAAGTCAACGGAAAACAATAAAACATGCCTAAAATTCCTTCTTCTTCTGCTTTCTTTTTATGTTTTTCATCGCCTAACACATCGGCAAAAATGTTTTAAGATCTCCCACAAGTAGTTATCCAATTTTATTCATTTTTCGCGTAGAATACGATGAAAAAACACAATATGTGGTGGAATGAGTTAAATAGCTATTTTTTCACGATCATATTCAATATATTATAATTCAATGTATCGAATATGAAGTTGAATATAACAATATAATAAAGTTTGATATATGACTTGAAAAATTGTCGCAGAAGGCACAAATAATTCTCCTTAACAATTTTCATTTCCAAAAAGATTCTTAGCGTTCTAATGCCAAATCGTTACAGCGCAGTGTATCGGGATACAAAAGTTTTGGAAATTAGGGCACGGACCAAGGAAATCTACTTCGTTGTTTATAACATATTTTATTTATACAAAAGGCACTCGTTATATTGTATTATAAGAAGATAAAATATCGCTCGTTCGGACTCGTGGTCTGTACTCGCTCGTCGCTTGCAACGAAGTAACGCTAAGCGTAGCCGGCGTCTCGAGCGTGAGAGGTGGGCAATAGGAGTCAGGGCCGCACGACAAGGGCGCCTCTATTCCAACAAAAAGCTATAATAATGTGTGCTCATACGTATGCATATGAGTTTCGTTGTATACAAAAGACGCAGTAAGCATGCTTTTTTGAGATAGATGCAACGAAGGTGCATTCATGAAAGCGGGCGAAACTTTTTTTCGTTCATTTTCACACAATACCGAGGAGGCTAGTGGGAAAAAAAGAGAAACAAAGTTTTAACAGAGATAAGAGGGAGAGATTAGCGACGGTACGTTTCATTTTTGCCGATTAAATTACTGAACAGCAAAACCGAGGCAAAATCCCTTTCTACTACAAGCGTGAAGGCCGGGCACAGGGTTTACAACCTGGGCGCTCGCCGACAACGTCCACACTGTCCCGCTTATTTGCCACTGTCAAATGCGGGGTAAGGGATGATTTTAATCTTCAGAGCATTATATATAATCCCTCAATGGGATTATCTCTAACGATGCATATCATTACGTGATAACGACCGCGGGACTGATAATTCAAAGTAGATCATCAGAGATGTAATAAGTTAAAAAGATTATTAATTATTAAAATAAACTTTTCACGCCACACGTACGATCCCCATGTTCACAATTCCTTGATACCTCTTTTTTCATTTTTTGAACCGATGCGAATGCAAAAAAGTCCAACACGCGAAACAAACAAAAAAAAAAACCCAATATACCTTAAATCGGTTACAAGAAATCGATTTCTGAGGGTCGCCTCAGGGGACTAATACGGGCTTCTTGACATTTGAGTCGTAATTTTTTTTTCTGCTCGTACGCGACGGCTTTCACGAGACGGCGGATTGTCGGGCTATTACGTATTTCATCGGCGGCGGTGCTAGTAACTGGATTGTGGAAACTCGTCGCGTATCACATCTTCGTTCGACGCAACAAAGACAGTAAAGTACGGATCGTGAATGAAATAAACGAGAAAGAAAAGCCCGAGAGCATTTCACCCTCAGGATATCAAGCTCGAATGCCGAGTAGTGCTTCGAATCATCGAGGCCGTACTACTAGCCTATCAGAGCCACTATTCGTCGAGCAAAGCACGCTCTCCGTTTCTTTCTTCGATCTGGTATCTCGCAACCTTTTCAGCTACCTCATTGTCGCATCGACTGTTTGCCCTCGAAATCTTTGAACGTGATCTAACAGAGTGAACTTATCGAACGTGAGAAATGAAAGGGCGCGCCAAAAACGCGAGGAAAGAAGTATATATAGTGATGGAGAAAGTGCCTTCGCGGAGGGAAGGTAAAGGACCAAGTAAATAAAAGATGTTATGTGAGAACAAATAAGCGGCCGGAGAAATGGACTTTTACCAAGTCGTATTGCGTGTCCCTTTTGGTCGTTATGTTCTTCAACTCACTAGCTACTGTACTATTGTCCCTGTCTGGGTACCCCGTAGTTCGTGATTACCCTGTTCCCGCTAGAATAGTCGTCGTTCAACCTCACCAATTGCGGTGCCCAACGACCATCACAATCCTATTCGGCCGTCGAAGAGTCCTCAGTCGCTGTCGTTCTCCTCGTGTACCATGCGTTTATTATCCTTACGCTATGCGATGTACGTATATAGCCGAAAGCTTGAGTAGGGCCAAACATTCCAAAGGGCTCATACATAACCATGTCGAGGAAGCGATAGGCGTTACAAGGGTGATCACGACGCCCCGGCACATTGTCGTTTTCACATCGGCGTATACAACAGAATCGTATCTTGCAACCACGACCCTCGTCTCCGGTTCATCGGGTATTCGCATACATACGGGTCCGCGTTTTTTTATTTCTCTTAGTCTCTGGGGGCTGGGGATTCTCTCTTTCGTTCCGCACAATTTTTCTCGTTCCTCCTTCTCCGACCCCTCGGCTATCTTTCTCTTATCGGTACATGGTCACCGTTATCGTTTGGTCCAGGGCTTTTCACACGCGCACGCGGCACGGGCACATTTGTATCGCTCTCCAAGTTCCCAAATTACTCGCCGGATATATAGTATGTATATATTGCTCGAATATCCCAAAGTAAAACAACGTTCTGAGCCCAAGCGCATCGAGGCACAAGACGAGTTGTTCTTTCGATTTTTTCCCATCATTCCTTTTTTTCACTAGCAAACGCGAGAGAGTGGGTCGTGGCGGTGGTAGGCCCTCCACTAGCACGAGCTAGCTCTCTTCGTGATTTATAGTTGAGTACGGTTGTCCAGCCGAACAGAGACAGCCGGCGATGCAAAAGCAGGGTGCTGCGCGCCGGTGATGTGCTAGAAAGAGAAACGAAGGATGCGAGAGGGAAGGAGATAGAGTGTGCAAGGGAAGCTGCGTCCGGGTCAACGGTGGGCGCAGACTAATGGTCGACTCTCGGATCCCCTCTATGGTCCTCTCGCAGCCCCTCGCCGTCACTGTGAAAGTATAGTACCCGGCAGAGTTACCCTTTCCCAGTGGAGAGAGGACAGTTTACTAAACGCGGCTTTAAGGGATGATCAAAGGTCGTTGGTGATGACCCGTCGGGTCCCAGAACGGTCGAGGATCATGCTACACAACTACCACCACCTCTCCCTCCTTCAACCCTCTTGTTCTATACGATGGATACACATCTCTCTCGCGCGCGCCTCTCTCTCTTGGACGACAGGAGCCAGGAGTATGCAACATCTGCATCCTATCACACGAGAGAGTAACACGGAGAAGTTCGTTCGAGTTTAGATGACGAAACTCCGTACCCTTCGCAACGCACGGAAAATGTTTGGAGTCATCGTGCAGTTCGGGCACGTAGACGCAAGACTGTTTCGTAGATTGTCATCCTGTGGAATATCAAGTTATCGGAATTGCATATCTTCCCAACGATGTAGATATAAACTGATGTTTTCTCAGATACAATAATACTGGAACCGGAGGGTTACGTTTTCCCATGACACCATGCCCGGTGCATGCTACCTATTATAGTTTTTTATTTAAATATTTATAGGCGAGAAAATAGCAAGGTAAATATATCTCTTTAATGTGTTCGAGGTTGCGCTACGGGGTACCTAAAGCGCCGGTACGAAACCAGCGGATATTACAACTTCGAGTGTAAATCCTCGAGTCTTAGTTTAATTTCTGTACTGGTTATATCCGGTGCGAAGTCTAAAGCATAGAGAGAAGCGTTGCGGACACATGAGTGAGGCAGAGCACGGCGAACAGGGAGAAGAAGCTCCGAGGAGGTGGAAGAAGCTGCGGGAGGATTAGGCGGGTTCGTCGCACCCGTTAAATTTGATTTAGCGTTGTCCCCCCTTTCTACCTCCCGCACACCCCGGTCGCCTCTCTACCCTCCCATTCCTGTATTTTGCGTTACCACGTTGAGAGAGTCACCGTCGCATACCAGCTCGGCGTTGTTCTCATCAACGCTGCGCCGGTTTTAGATGGTCCTACGTCATCTTCCCTCGCTATCCTGTATTCAGGTTATACTTGTACCAGTAAAGGAAGCGAATAGGATTCCATGTAGGGACTTAGGAGCGCCCCCTCCGGGCTTGACGTCGAGGAGCCAAGACACTACGTACAAATTCGAAGGATTTCTCTAAGCGATGCTCCACTTCGGCGACCTAACTCTTACGGAGGACGAAGACTAAGAGACGAAGGATTAATCCCCAGTCGCTCGCTCCGTTGAGCGGCTAATTAGTTATAGCTGCGCGGCACAGTCAAGACTTATAGACAATCTTCTTCCGTATTGATTTTGCATCTTCGTATCTTGCCATTGGAAACGAACTCATCGCTGATTGTTAGCAATGAAGTAGACTAATTTTTCACGGTAAGAGAATAGATGTAAATCGGAAATGGCCGTGTAAATCAAAATATCGTTAACGTGATTTAGCTGCCCGGACGGATAACGCATTGTTTATTGCTGAATCGCGCTTCATGTACTGGTTTGAATTCTTAAAGTATATTGCGTGCTGGTCTGAGCATAAACGCACATTTACTACTTACCGGTTTATTGTTGAGCATGAATGAAAGAACAGCCGGCGGAACCGAGGCCGGTACGGTGCAATTTGCTTTCAGAGTGTCCCCGGGGTCATAGCGGTCTCGCTCCGGTACGATAACCGGCCTACCCTCCGGCAGAGCTGAAACACAATAATAATTTTCTTACAGCACGCCCGGGACAAATTTCTACTTTCTCGCATCGTCGCAATTTCGCGGCTACCGCGAGGAGCCTATGAATTGCGGACCTCCGTTCATAATTATCTCGTCAAAGCCTCCTATAGCAGTCTCTACCTACACGACGACCGCGTCACGTTTTTTGCACTGTCGGAGCGACGTTGCGTACACAGTTGCTTTTCCAACAATTTGCTTTTTCGTGAGGTCCGCAAGCGCGTCAACTTTCATCGTCATTCAGTTCCCAGCGCACATCGGCCGTGTTATCGCGGTACGCGTGTAGTTTGGTCACGAGTTACAACAACTTATCCAATTTTCTTTCGACGCTAAGATGGCCGCTCTCGAGACGAGCAAGGGACGAGAGGACACAACCAGAATCAATGACGAGGCCACCGGTTCTCTCGTATCGGACACCGTTGCGACTAGAATTTTCGTATTATCACAATTGGAACCGCAGTATTCTCGTCCGATCGTGATGGTGTGAAACTCACGGAGGAAAAATAACAATCGCATCGCGAACACTTTGGTCGAAATAAACGCGAGCTCCGCGGTATAATATATCATTTACGATTGTTCCACGTCATACGATCCGGGCTCGTCGACCACCGCGAAACAGTTACGAACGGCGCAACGATTTTCGTTCTCTGCGTGAGACCGCGCCTATCGCCAATGAAATTACGGTTGGTTTGCGGCTGGGAAACCTTCGAAATTCGTGAATTCGAGTCGCTTCCTCGGCATGTCGTTGGCACGAGCAAGCCAATAGCAAATGAACCCCTCCCCCCTCTTTGCCCCATCGGCGCTGTTCGCGTTTCGCGAAACGGGGATATAGGACGATTAATCGAATTGGGTGATACCGAGGGGGGTGCACGAGCCAATATCGTTCTGCACCTCCGCTAGCCGACGAATACGTGCCGAATCCATTCTCTCTTCATCCCATCCATACGCTCAGGACTAAAACTATATACGACCAATCTGCCGGGTGCGGTAAGCTGTTCGTTACGTGGGATAATACTTCGAGGAACTGGCCACGGTGAAACGGTATCACGATTCTGTGTGGTCAATGCCCCGGCGAAATTCTATCTGCGAAAATTCGGAGTGCCGGCAAATGACTTTATCCATGTTAACAAAATGTTGGGAATTGAATAAATTCGTTCGTACGCAATTGATACTCCCAGTCCGTTTTTTTGTTGTTGTTAATGGAACGAGAAAAAAAAAGTTCTCAATACAATTATTTAACGATTCAGTAGCCACTCGTCGAATGCGGGACCGTTGATAGGTTGATTTTTGAGAGGTATTTTCGTTCAACCTCTCGATAGTTGTCGCGTTTTTTTTTTTTTTTTTTTCTTTTATTTTCGGTTAAAAAAACTGCGCTCGTGCTACAGCGATGCTAATGTGGCGCATGGTCATATACCGTTTTAATATTTATAAGGGGGCCGCTGCTTGTTTTGTTTTATTACGAAGTATGAATTTCATATTGTATAGGATCCTTTGCGTTCACGGTTGTTCGACGAGGGATGCCGGGGTGGATATATATAATGATATACCGTATCATTTTCCTTATTCTCGATGGAAAATTGAGTAACACAACACAGGCGTATTTGTGGTATAACGACACATAGCCAGTACATATACCACGATCCAGAATTCGAATAGAACGTAGCTTGCAGGTGAACAGAGAGACTTCGGAACGAGAGGAAAAAGGTGCGCAGAAAGAAATAACGCGTTTAAAATTCTCGGTACGTCCGATCGTCGAACAGGAATGAAAATTTCGATCGCGTTTCTCAACGTTTTTCCAGTAAATGAGGAGCGGAGAGTAAGAAAAAAAAATGAGCGAATGAAAGGATGAAGAGGAGAAAGGGAGATAGGAGAACTGTGAACGGGGGACGAGGACGCGCGTGCGAATGCATATTCGCATGGAAAACACGATGCCTGGGCTCTCTCCGCGCTTCGACTCATCCGTTCAATTTCTCGCTCGTTCCCCTTTTTGCTGCCTCTCTACGCTCATGCCATCCACAGCGCGCCTCTCGTCCAACTCTGTCATTCCCCTGGAGAATTTTAAATCGTAACGTATCGTATCCCGATGTGTGACCGAATATACCTATATAAAAGTTTGGTCAATTCTTTGTTAGAAACGAGACTTCGGTACATGCTCTCGTGGGAAATGTGTGAGTGTATGTGTTTTTTTACAGCCATATATACGGATTATGTGCAAAGTATAACGATAGCAGGCACGTAAACTCGCGGTTTATACACGTCTTTTATTTTCGATCGTATCGCGAGTAAGAAAAAAAGAAACCAGAGCTGGCCGTCGCTTTGATCGAACGTTGCGGCAATGTGGTGAAACTTCACAGGGACAAAGATGAGCTACTGCGAGATATCGGTGATCTGGTAAGTGCAGTTTTTTTGATAACGCTAAAGGGAGAAAAAATCTTGGGAAGCTGATTTAACGTTTTTTTTTACTCCCGATCTCGACATTTAGTGAGAATGATAATGACTTCAATGTGTACGGTAGCTATAAGGAAAATTGTTAAACTATTTGTTTCACATTCGATACACGATCGCGGAATATAATTAGTACAGATCCTTGGCGAAACAACGAGAACGTTGCCTTCCTCGTTTCTCGACGTTCATAGAAGATTGTTCGTTATAAGGGGATAAGAGATGAGTAACGCTATCTAGAAAGTAGGTGCTTTCAAAGGTGACCGGAACCCGAGAAGAAGCAACTAACTTTCAACAAGTCGTGTTAACGTATATGAAACTTCCGCGCGGTACTACTGCCGCGTGTACCAATAATCTACGAACGGCTTGTGATTACCCAACCCTCGTCATGGAAGAGGGCTCGACTCAAGAGAAAAGGAGCGCGAGCTGAATCGGGCGGGGAACTTGGGTACACGAGAGGAACAAGGGCTCTGTACGAAAGGAGCGATTATACGCCAGCAGAACGTCAAGTGTGTTCCTTCGCCTCTCGTAGCCCGCGGTATCATCATCCATTAAACATTTCTTGTTAATATTCTACCATACAGTATAATATTGGATAATCGTATTATATATATTGCTATGCTCGTAATTGAAGGGAAAAAGGGAAAAATTTTTTCAACTTTCCGACATTTTACAAGGCAAGACTCTGACTCTACGTCAGCACACTGGAAATTTTAAGAAACCTTCAATGCAGGAATGAATAAATTTGTTATCGAGTTTCAATATTTGTTCATGAATATCTTTAACATGTAACGTTATTAATTTTTCGGTCATGTACCGGACACCTTGAATAGCAATCCTGAGAATGGAAAAAAAAAATGGTGAAATCAATTATGAAACCTAAACGAGACGTGAAATTCCCAACGTGCAGAATGAAGAGCAATATGTGCGCTCAAAGGAATTTAATAGAAGGCAACACACCAGACAAAAAAATTCAATAAAAATCACTTAACAAATTTTTTCTTTACCCATTTAATATATTGCTTACTCGATGGGAGCGTATTATTATTACTCACCGACTACGACGACATATTTCCAGCCGGATTCCGTGGAGAAGTCGGGCGAATCGCCGGTGATTTCGCACGAAAAATTTCCCGTCAGACCAAATCCAACGTTGCGTATCGTCACTTGACTCTCGTTTGATTTTTGTGTCTGTGAATAAAACGCGAAGGAATAAAATAATAATAATTTACCATCGATTCGATAATGAACGAAATTTAATTTACTGCTCGTTGAAAAATTACACGCTTTTCCCGGCATAAATACGGTAAAAGATGTATCGCGAATTAATTGGAACGCAATGCGCAGTGTCATATTCACGCACGTACCGGTAAATACTCGAATCCGTTGTTTAATCGATATCGCAAAATACGTATGCGCACACATTCGAGTCCGTCAGGTGGAATAATGAAATGAGCGACAATTTAAATTCATGGTTGGCGCGTACAGGAGGGCCATGCGTCAGTGTGAAATGCTCTCACGCGGTTATCTCTCTCACTCTCTCTCTCTCTCTCCCCCTCGTTCTCCGAGTCTCTTGAGCCCTCTCGTGACGCGGTACGCATTTCGATTTCCCCGCGCCCAACGCACGCGATCGGCGTGTGCAAGAATATTTTTTTTTCTCCCACCCATCGTTCTTCAGCATCGATGTAAATGGGCGTATTTGCGTTCGCGTATTTGCCGCCCCATGCATCGTCACGCGGGGGCTCCTGTTCGAGTCCGACGGTAAACAATTGGGTGCCGAACGATGGTCTGGCAAATAGAGAAGGAGATAGATAGATCGAGAATGTGCTGGAGGGCCAGAGACAGCCTCGCCAATCGGCACAAGTGCCAAGATCCGAGTGTTAAATTGACGGTTTTATTCGACAAATCGGGGGGAGAGAGAGAGAGGAGTTGAGCTCGTGCTTGTGGCTATACGAGAGTGAGGATGAGGCGATAGAGATAGCAGGGGGATAGCAGAGGGCTCCGATAAAGGCTTCGCGCGCCAAAGCATTTTCACACGGGTGCAATTCACGCTTCCGAACCCTCTCACCCCAAAAAAAAAAAAAAAAAAAAACGCGATATCTAAAATTCCGTAATCGTTCGGCGAGGGATTAATGGAATCCGCGATCGGAGAACGCGCGAATCCGGCCCGCGGGACCTATGCCAGCCGCACGGGTTTCAACGTTTTTCGTGTTTTTTTTTCCTCTCGCGCCGCATACGTACAGCTAATACATAGAGCTCGCTCGGCTTTCATTTGCGTGTAAAGCGTTGAATAAGAAAAAAATCAAATGGAAAGGGTTCAACAAGGCCAGCGGCAAAAATGAAGTGCGAAAAGTTATTGTTCGAGAAGCGTAAATCGGGGTAAGCGATAAATACGAGATGCAACGTCGTAAACTTTATGGCAAAAGTAGGCGAGAGGAAGAGAGATAGGATGGTTCAGAGTAAGCGTGAAGAGCAATCGCGACTTGCCGAGATGGGAAGCCCTGGAAGAGAAGCGTGTGTAATTAGCGAAGTTTAAATAAAGCCTCAAGATGAGAACAAAAACCTCTGTATAGGAGATGGATAAGCTCGAGGATGCGGAGGAAATGAAAAAGCAAAGAGAGAAGAACGATGAACAACACGGAGCGCGAGGGATCGGCAAAAAAAAGTGCAAGATGAGCTGATCCAAGAGGCTCTGAAGCGCTTTGACGCTGGAAATAAAGAACGAAGGCGCCAAATTGTAAATTTTCTGCTGTGAAAAGGGTGAAAGCAAATAATGCAAAAATGAGCGGAGCCGGTGCAATTTGTCTGTTTTTTTTAGCATAAAATGCAAAGCAAGAGCTTTTTTTTTTTTTTTTTTTATAAAAAAATCATACTCCTGATTTCAAGCTATTATTAACAAGGCTCGCGATCAAAGAAATGTTTATTGCCAAGATAGATTGGCGAATATTTTATTAAAGAAACAAGAATACCGAACGTTCGAGATGGTTTCAGAAAAAAAAACAAAGAAAGAACGTCATAGTAATTACTCTCGCTCTACCTCTTTCCGCATCTATCGCTAAGCATTCGACACTATTAATTGCTTTCCGTTCCTCAATTCATTCGCAATTAAACCGTTTTCCGAAGTGTTTCCTTTTTTGCTCTCCATAAGAAGTCTCTGTTATTCTTCTCCATGAACATGATACGTAAACGAGATAACCCTTACAAAACACGCAGCGACTTTTTCATAATCGGAGTACATTTATATCTTCGAAAATATAACAATAATAATAATAATTATTATTATTTCGCGGTAAGGAAACATTCGCACATATTCACAATATTCTATATTTTTCAGAATTCCAAGGATGCCGTTGAGATACATCTTCAAAATTATGTTACATGGCGGCAAATCTGCATAATAATATAAATTGAATTGAAAAAAGAAAATTGAGACTCACGTCAATGTCGATTCCAGGAACGGCGAACATCTTCGTCGGTGTTTTTTCGCTCGGCGAGTATCGGTAGAACTCGTGCTTGCCCCGGTACCACTTGAGCGAGTAAAGTTTCGTGTCCTCGAGAACATAATGGCAGCGTAGAATTGCTTCGCCGCCGCGTTGCACCACCTCCGGTAGTACTTCCAGCCTTGCGTCCCTCAGGCACCTTACACCTTTGTAGCCGGTCCGATTGTCGTCATGTCGGTAGCGAGGAAAAGAATAGAGAAAAAAAGAAACACAGAAAAGGGAAATGAGATAGCGTGTCGAGCGACTCTGGTCAGTATTACGGTACAACAGTGGTATACAATGGTATATTCTACATGATAAGTCTCTAACCACCGGAGGCTGTCGTGTGAATTATAGTTAGAAACGGGAGAGAAGAAAATTACTTTCTCTCTCGCAATACTCTTTCCAACGCAAATTTCTCTCACTCTCTCTTCCCGTTACCAGTAGTGGCGAATACGAGAGACGAAGTGTAGGTACGAGGGGCTTCGGGGGCGGAGAGAGAGAAAAAAAAATGGGAACAGGCAACGACGCATTAAGTCTAGTGTGCATCATTAGTCCGCTTTTACTCGTGGAGGGGGAACTGTGATGCGAGTGAGACACACAGCGAAGAGTGAGAGTAGTGCAGGTTGCGAGCGTCAGCGAGAAATTGCAATTCCAGCAAATGACAACTATCCCTCCCTCGCCCTTCCCGCCGCCATCGCTTCATCCCGCGCAACCACTGCTCGTGTTGGTAGCCACTCCTCGGTACCAGCGTTGTTGGGAGTACTCCCGTCGGGCTTCTCTAACGCCCTGGCTGCACAACCTCTGGCCTGCGTTCATCACCCGAAGAGCTGGATATATCTGTATGTACTGATATATATATATATGCATATATATACATATACAATATATATATATGTAGTCACATGTACATCGCTCAGCTACACCGAGCTGATAATCCCCTCTCGCACTTGCGGTGAGCTTGCAGGTAACGCGGCGTAACTTCTACTCTATATCCCCTTTTATTTTCTTCCCTGAACTCCCGTGCCCGCGAGTATTCCTCATCGGCCGATCACCGTATCCCCGTTTTTCGTCTTCGCTTATTGACGTTTTCGTATTAGCTCACAGTCCGTTAAGCCCGAAAGAATCGTGCCATCGAACCAATAGGCATTCTCATTCAAATGCTGCTGCAGCATGTTTCAGAATGGATTGACGTCGACTCTCGATGAGGGATATAAATCGTTCATCCGTTGTATATGAAAGTCGATGCCAGACCTCAAGCTCTGCCTACAATCATTTATTATCCGGTACTCCGATCTATGTATCTTTCGGATACAGACAATATAATGATATAGTCGACGAGTGAGAATCTACGAATGGTTCCGTGTATCCTTGGCAAACTTTCGTTATCTTCGTTTAACAATGCGAACGTTTTTGGTCCTCGTTACAAGCTCGTGATATAGATGGAGAAGAAAGATGCCGGTGGATCGGTAATCTCCAAAGTACCGTGAAAAGTGAGGAGAGGGATGGGACACATCGGGTGAGAGACCGATTTATATGAGGCTTCAGCGTCAATATGGTAAAATTAAATCGTTCTCGCAGTCGTAATTCATGTAAGCGCGCAAAGCTTCGGAAGCGCCATGAACACACACTTCTATCGCCGAAGTTGTGTGTCTTCTTGCTTCAAGGTAGGAAACCTCTTGAATGAAACTTGCTTGTGTGCATATCTTGTTCGCTGTCCTACGACGATGAAGAGAATTTGCTTCAGTGTCATGCGATACTTTGGTTTATCATAGATCCATCCGGTACAAAGCGAAACGAACGTTGTTGCAAACGGTTAGTTACCTTCACTGTTGCGGAAAATATTTTCGTCGAGCGGTTTATTTTTTAATAGAAATCTCTGTGAGTGTAACGAAGTCGCGTCGACTACCGGTGTGCCGGATGTAACGAAAGAACGGAGTCTGCTTTATGTAATTTTCATCTCGTAGAAAAAACTCATGAAAAAAACGAGCGTCAGAAAATGCTCATTTGGGACAAGTCTCCGCGAAAGCATAGAGACTCTTGCACAGACTCGTAGTGTGTCGTATATAGAAAAAAATCTGTTTGTAATGGCCTCGTATATGCTCTTATCAAAAGAGGCAACACCCTCGAGGCTTGACCGTAAAAGTCTGGTCTTTTTCATTCCGGTATTTTCGTTGGAGATACTAAAAAAGAATCGTGGTTGCGAAGTAGGCTGACTCCAGTGCATACTGCCGCGGACATTGAGAATCGTTATAAAGTTCTTTATCCGAGCTTTTTTTCCAGGACCACGGTTTTCCTATCTCAGCCGTTGCGCGACTATCTTCCTTGCGAACTCCCAAGCGTGTACAGACCACCCGTGCGCGCCTCGTTTTATCCTGTATCTGTACGTAAATATATACGTTTTAACTGTACGGTCTTATACTTTGGGTTTTCACTCCGAAGAGTTACCCTCTATTTGCAACCCCTTTTTTTCACCCTCAAAAGAACACGGAATCCATTACGCGTGTTCTTACGACTAATTACTGGAAAAGAGGAGGCTAATTAGTCAAGCGTGTCTCGAGAGAATTCTCCCTCTTGAGAACGACTCTTGCGTTCGTTATATACACGGAAAGAGAGCCGCGGGGTTGATTCATTGGCCGCAAGCCGAAGAAAACGAGAGAAACCAGCGAAGGTACCCACCGGCCGTCGCTCTCTTCGTGCCTTTGCCAAAGTCTCGAGCGTGCGACCGCGCGAATTACCCTAAACTTCTGAGCGTCGCGCTGTGCGGTAGGAAAAAAATGAGTCTTAACGCCTTTCGTTTCTCTCCGAGAGGAAAAAAAAATATGGAAAAGAAAAGCACTTCGTCATCCGCTGGTCGGCGAAATTCTTTACGAATTCTTCCTTCGGTTCCCAATATTTCACTGTGTACTGGACTAGAGGGGGACCAAAGATCCCCGAGACAGAATATACTCAGGACCGACGAAAGTTCGACGGAATTTAAAGCGACTAATTAAACAAAAAATCTACCGGCTATATGATGACCCAGAAGTGAAACGAGTTCCTAATTATTTTTCTTTTAATACAGCACGAAGCTTGGACCTCGACATTTACGCGTTCTACCGGCGGAAAGAACGTCGCACAGCACGATCTTCCGACCGAGAAGAAATTCCTTTTTTCTTTATTTCTTTTTTTTTCATTTGTTCTTCAATGTTCGTTCGGGCAGACCATCCCCTTTCCCTCGCACTATGTTTCACGACGAAACTCGTAAGTTTGTAACGAAGTTTTAATAACCGTTCGGCGCGGGTCGCGTGCCCGGTCATCGCGGGCTTGTGTTCGGCACGAACGATGTGCCGAGGGATGGGCCACACCGACGCACCCTTTTTTTTCTCGGTTCACTAATGCCCTTTTGCGCTGACGATGAAAACGATCGGCCGAGGTGTAACTCGCTCGCCGAGCATCCGCGTGCAAATACTCGAGGCAATGACTTTGCATATAATTGGGTGAGAGTTAAGTTGCGCGAAGTGAGAAGGCATCTACCGTTTTTAATATCCGCGAAGCTATTCGAAAGTCGAGGAAAGACCGAGAGGTCGTCTCTATGTTCGAACAGGGGTGCACAGTTCAAACTTCCGCCACGATCAAAGTAATTTCTTTGCGCGTGACTGAGGTCGACACGGAGCCACTTTACAAATTGTTTTCCGGTACCTTGATTACTCAATTTATTTGAGTTTCCTGAGCTTCAAGCGGGCCGCGCAATTCGAATAACGACGAAATCGCAGAAAGCATTCACGGTCCTCCTTTCCTCAAGTATAATTGCATTAAAGTGTCGTGCAATGATCGAATTTTCCACGGGTTCCGATAAGTTTTACATTTCGGCGCCATCTAGGCGCGCGTAAATGCACGAAACAGACGAACGGCGAGACCTTAAGCGAAGTGAACTTCCAAAGATTAACGGGGAAAAATTCTCAACATCGTGACTCCGTGTTACCGGAAATAAGCGACGATTACAGCTCGATTGAGGGGGACGTTCAAGAAAAATTTGTTTTCAACGCCGAAGGGGCATGCAAGCGCAAAAAGTAAAAAGTAACGAAATTAAAGGGGTATAGGCCGAGAGATGAAAAGTGGAAGAGAGCTTTCGTTCTCGCGACGATTTTCTTTAGTTGACGGGGCGGGAAAGCGGTCCGGAGCAACCGGAGATATTTCCCAGGATAGTTTATTAACACCATTCACGACGCGAACTGGATATAACTAATTCCTTGCGCCCATCCCGCCGCTCTTCTCATCCCGCCCCACGACTGTCCGTAATAAATCTCTTTGAAAAGACAACGAAGAACCCATGACGTTGAGAAATCTCGCGTTGAAATATTAACTCAAAAATGAGGAAAGGTAATGAATGCAAGAAAGGTCACGACAATGGGCATTCCGAGCGCTTGAGACTTTATGTGAAAGTATTCTTCTTGAAGAAGAAGTGATCGTGAAAAAAGAAAATAAATCTTGATGAACGACGGCGAAGTCGCAAGGAATTTTGCTTAACGAGGAGCTGGAAATCCACGATCTTCGGCTACTCGGGCTGAATAATCTCGGGGGTTATTCGTCACGATGTGTCTTTGACTGACGCGTGTGGCTCTGCGCAAGTTCATAAACTACGTTAGCTTTATTTCTCAGTTCGGTGGTCTTGGGACGTCGTTGAAGAATTCCGGGCGAACGTTGCAGATCGAGACCCATTGTGTACGCCGCGGCTTATCGTCGTTCCGGAGGGATAGCTCTCCGGGCGCTGGTAGTTTTCCGCCGTGGTTTTCGGTACGATCGTGAAGGAGTATAAAGGATGATAGCTGCGCGAGGGAGGTGACTACGAGGGTGGAGGTGCTGCGCCGCGTCCGATTCTACCCTATGCGTTCAATCCCTTCTAGTACTACCAAGACGGCAGTGAATCAAATGGGGTAGCAAACAGATTTAGCATCGAGCCCGAACGAAACCAAAAAAAGACCGGAGCAAAGAAAGGGAGCAAAAGTATTTTTCGTAAATTGCGTATGGAACACACACACACATGGATTGTCGTCTTTTGCTTGGTACAGTGACGCTCGAGCGTCTCTTCTATCGGTATCACCGAACCGACGAGAGACGGGTGAAAGTGAGAAAGCAACGTGGTGGTGCCGCATCCAGCGACTAGTCTCCGTCTCTCTTGTGAGCTCCGCTGAGTTATCGCTAAAAGTTTTCCTCGCGATTTCGAAGCTGTACGCTTCCGGGATCTCTCCTACAGTCTCCCTCCCTGCTCGATTTTACCGTAAAGTGCATTATCAGTCGTTGGGATTTCATGAGAGTTCGTCGTAGTCGCGGCGACGGTGTCGTCGTCTTGGCGAATTCGCGGCAAACGACGACGAGATGAGCAACGAACGATACAAGCGAAAGGAGCTCGAGCTTTTACTCTCTTCCATCCCCCTGCCCTGGCTCGGATGATGAAGAGCCTCGTTTGCGCGCGAAGAAGATCGCTTCTCGTACGTCTCGACGAATTTATAGGGTCGGCACGAAGTTATTCGTTCGCTATAATGTTCTCCTCTTCTGTTATTCCCTATTCTCTGATACGTATTTGTCGTTTGTAATATTTGACAAACATCCTTTTTTTTTTAACTTTTTTTTCAAACGCCGACTGCCACTGACTGAAGGATAATATTTTTTCTTCTGCGGGGGATTTCCCCGTAAGTGAAACGATTAATTTATGGCAGGAGTACCGCGTCACGTGTTACACATTGACAAACTGAATAATGTACCTAGTATATCATTCCATTTGGCGGAATAAGCGAATGTTGTCTCAGCACACACAGAGATTTTTATCAGTCTATACACTTTGTACTACATCTTTTTTTACGACGCGAGAGTCAACGAGTTTAGTGAATCGTCAGAAAATTCGTTTGACTTCGCTGGTGCAAGATAGTTTCTCATAAAAATCAAATACGTCCGAGAGGGGCGCGCAAAGAGAGAACGATGGGTGGAAAAAAGAAAAAAACGAGGGATGAGGAAGCAAAGGAGAAACGGCAGACACAGTGTTCCCTCGACGATGCTGGTGCTCTGTCTACGTGGCTAATTATCCTGGTTCCGCGTGTCAGCTGCTTCCCGTCCGTCCTATCCGCGACCTCGCTGGTTTTTTTTTCGCGAGCGAGAGATAAGGGGAACCCTGAAGGAGTACCGGGGTCGAGCGAGTATAGGACTATAGACGGTAAGAAAAAAAAAAAAAAAAGGAAACGACCACGAGGGCACCGGCAAAGTTTGCCCTCGCGCGCGTAAAACCCTGATAGGCGGAACGACTCTCGGTGCGAGGGCACACTGCTCGGATACTTGTGCGGGTCCGCGCACTAATACGAACAGAACAAGCAAACGTTATACACAGCAGTGCTACAAGAAGAGCAGGACGAAAAAGTCGACGGAAAGAGATAATTCTCGTTACTAAGTGTGTGTATGAGTGGATGTGCGTGTATTTTTAAAAAATCTTTTTCTTCCAACCAGTCCGGCAACGAAGTTTTCGTTCACAGAACCATTCATTCGGATGTACCCGGTTACGAGATCTAAGTATAATAGACGCAGAAATAGACGCCGACTGTTTGCCGTACTGTCGTGTACTTTCGCTGTGCGCTTTGCATGCTGATAGCTGCGGGGGGACAGCGAAAAATAATTTTCTGTTTCTGTTTCCTTTCTGCTGAACTGAGAATCGACTTTGAAACCCGGCCGTCCGGGATATTGTGTGTAGTTCACGGTTGCAGACGCTATGACATGTAATGGTACGCGGAGCGACACTGCACTGGTTTTGGCATACAGGATTTTTTTTTTTTTTTTTTTTTTTCACAAAATGAAGGACAGAGACCATAGGAAACAACGAGAGGGAGCCCGACACGGGGTCAGCGTTAAAAGAAAAACAGAGGGAAAAAAATTGTAAAGCGTCGATGAGAGAACGGATGGCGTCGAGTAGCCTGCCCCGGTTGGGATCGAACGTGCGCTGGCGCCCGCCAAATGAAAATGTAGCGACGCGTACGAACGGCTCGACTGGCGAACGCAACGTCGGGCCTCGGCGATTCCAAAGCCAACGCGCTTTCGTCGTTGTCGTCCGCGCTCGGCCTGCCCCGTGTATTCATTCCTATATATATTTATATATATACTCTGTTCACACATACCGATATACATATATACAGGAATACATGGGTTGTATGCGAGCGCATCGCCGCGCTAAAAATCCCTCGGAATATATATCGTATTTGGTGAAAGCCGGGGAGGCGCATAACTTCATCAATGAATCGAAAATAAAAGCTTCACAGCCACGAGGGTCAGGGGGATGGACGTCCGGGAGGTTGTTACCAACGACAGAGAGTGGAAGACTTGAAAATTTACAGAAGCAAAAGCCGGAGTGGCGCGCCAACAAGTCACCAATAAACAATCCTATTCACCGTTTCACCTCGTATTCTTCTATTCACGGCTCTCTTCTGCTTGGTTTCGACATATTTTCTGAATACTCGATTGGGCGAACCCGAAAAAAACTTTTTTTTTCAGTTTCTTCGACATACACGCAGAAAATGATTGAGAGTATTTATGAAGAAAAAAGGGAACCATTGATATCTTATAAACATTGGTGGGACAGTTCCGGGAGCTTGGTAAACAGCTAACGCTCCGCTGTTTCTATACATATTCCGTAGCTTACAGTTTATTTTTTTCAAAGCTTTATGCTCGTCGTTATAAATCCGCAATTCTTTGTCGGCCTCGAAAAGAGAGATGTGAACCATATTGTGTATACATGCAAGAAGCAAGCGAAATTTCAAAAAATCTTTACGATTTTTTTGATCTCTGAGTATGCTTCTGTAATATAGTTCTCTGGTGCTTTCGCATGCTCGTACATTCAGTGGCAACTTAGGTATGGCAGCGTTGCGTACGGGCCGTTGAGATGTACGTGTTTCGCTTTCTTTCTGGGATGAAAAAAAAAAGAAAAGAAACAACCGGGTGCGGTCGCGGCGCAGCCCCGCGGAAGATGTGATAATCCGAGAGATAAAAGAGATCCTGCGTGAGGGTGCCGTAAAGCCAACGAGAAAACTCAGGTGGCGGTGGGTATTCCTCTGCTGTACGTTTTTTTTCTGCCGGTGTAAGTGCGTTATACGTTAGCGAGACATACACCGATGTCTGCCAGTACAAAGCTTGATGCGCCTCGGGGCGCCCGCGCATATATACGTATACGTATGTTTGTGGGTATGTGTGTATCTGAACCTCAGAGAACGAATGGAAAAACGCGAGTGGAGGGGGGCCGCACGACTAAAAGAGTTGAACACGAAGAGATGCGAATAATAAAAATAAAGAACCGTCATTTCAGGGCGTGGCTTGAATGAACACAGAAACATTTTACGGTTTCAAAAAGGAAAGAAAACAAAAAACCCCAAGAAAAATGGGGTTTTCTCGGAGATACGAGTGGGTTTGCAGTCTCATGTACGCGTACGCAACGACGAGAACAGTGAGCTTTACTGTTCTTTGCACAGGGGCGGGCTATATAGCGGGGCTGTTCTGGCGTTACGTAGTTTAATGAGCCTTCTCGTGTGCGTAACGTGTCGTTGAAAAATGTGAAGGTCTTTTTACTGCCTCGTATGCGGAGAGAAAAAAAAACGTTGGTGACGTCAATTATACATAGACCCAGCCCTGCGGGAATGACCGCGCGAGGTTGTTATGTCGGTCGAGGGTTTTTCCTTTCTTCGTTGCTCTTTTCGTCCGGTGCTGGCAGCCACGGAGGCGTCTCGAATTGAGCCCATCGCCTTCGGCGCAAAACTCGTATATTTCGTGATATGATCGGGAATCGCGAATTTGCGCAGTCGACGAATCGTTGTTATGCAAATTGAAGACGTTCATTGATTTCGGCCGAGAGTCTAGGTGAGAAGCTTCGGCGTTATCATTAGACACTTTATTCATTCAGCGCAAGATTCGGAAAATTCATGTATCCCGACGCTGTGCGCCTGCATAGTATCAACGGCGGGACTCGAATTCTGTCCGTAAATCTGCTGGCGTGTACTTCTCCGTGTCAGGAATTATCGAGATATAATGGGCTGCATTGCGCAAACTGCATAAAATCACGCACGTAGCGTAGGGATGCTAACATCGTACGAGGGAACCTCGAAGGCCAGTAGAATTTGTATTCAGTAGAACAAGCATTGACGGCATCGGAGTCCGAGAGGCGCGAAAGTGTCTCGTGTAGGTACAGAGCCGTCTACGCGATAGGAATAAATATCAATTTGCGTTGATGGTCGATCCTTTATCCCCTCTCGAATGTGGAGTCGGCATCGCTATGTATCTTACGGCAAATACATTCCCTGACGGAGTAACTGGACGTGTGTATGTAAAAAAAAGGAAAAGAGAAAAAAAACTAAGCGAAGACGAAGAAGGAAAGGAAAGAGACGAAAGAGGAAAGACGCGTCTCCTTCGAATCATGCGCCACGTCTACGTTCGCGACGTGAAAACGCGGCTGGACAGTCGAACCGAGAAGCGAAACCTTCTATACTAAAAGAAGATATAGCTCTTTGAGACATGTCTTCGCATAAGGCGTCGAGGAAAGCTCGCTTCGGCACTGCCATATATTGTAGACGGAACGTTGTGTATGACATTGCTCAGCGATTAACTCGATTCAGTATTATAACTTTTCGTGTGAGGTTGGTACATTTTTTTTTCCTCTCTGCTAAGAGGAGCGGTTGTTTTTTTTCAACCTCATTCGCGTGCGCCGAAAAGTAGCGTGCCCGGAGGAGCGACGGGGGTGTGGCACATTTCGCGCGGCAAGAGGCTGAATCATCTCGCAACACAGGAAAACGAGCTGGAAACACGAAAGTTCCGCATCAGTGCAGCCACTTTCGTAGCGAACCCGAGGGAGGCGCGGGAATGGGGTGGGTGAACGAAACAAGCATCAGTTCTTCGCCGAACACCGAGAGAAAACGTGGACAACTAGTGTCAGACAAAGGCAAGAGAACGCGACATGGAGTAGATACAGGCTGAGGCAGGATTATAGCAACAGTATAACAGAGAATAAGAAAAAGAAGAATAAGAGTCGGGCGACCCCGATTTCCTAACTCTACCGCGCTGCGCCACCCCCCTTCGCGACTTGGCTCTACTAGTTTCTGCTTTTAAACTACGCGAAACTATTGCATTTTCTTATGACCAGCGAACTAGAAGCAGGACGGGCGCGTAGCAAGTCCTGTTCAGTCTCGGAGCGGCTTGCTTTGTTCGACTCGATTTTCCTCCTACGTATTCCACTTTCGATGAGCGAGTCTGTGTGTATCTTTCTGTCTATATGCATTGTATTCCTGAGCTCGCCTTTAGCCTCTCCCCCGTCCGCATTCCCTCCCTCTGACTACTTCCTCTATGGTTCTCATGCTTGTTTCATTCTTTTTCTTCTCGTTTCCTCGTACTATCCCTCAGTATTTCTTTTACTCTCACCGCACGTCGCCGAAAAATGTGCCCACGCGACTGAGAATCTTCTGTAAGGTACGACGAGGAGGAATTCACGTTTTCCCTTAGCGAAACACACAAAGGCCTTTTTCGTTACGATGCTGGCACGCACGATCGAGTTTCGCGAAAGGCGGAACGAGACCAGACGAAAAATGAACGGTATTACCCAAAAGAGATACGAACGAATAGTGAACGACAAAGAAGGTTATTTTTCATGGACGACGCGAATTCGTTTCTAACAACGTTGACAAATAAAACAAACCTCTCGAATAGTTTAGACACTAGTTATTTTCTTCAGGTACGTCAATTCTTATAGTGTTGTTTTTAAGAGGCCTCTAAAACAGTACATTAGCCACCCGAATCGTACGAAATTTTATTTGACAAGGTGTAAAGACGCGTTTCTCGCACCAAATGTAATAAAATCATCTTTGAATGTAGTGCAATTAATCGCCGCATTGCGGTAGTTTTGGAATAAAAAAAATAAAGAAAAGGCTTGCTGGATAGATTACTTTGATTTTCTCTTCGTTTCTCAGACGTGGGGATATTCGGAGTCGCAGGTACTGTTACGACGGTACAGATTTATCACCACCGATAAAAGGAAACGTGGCGTTTAGCCGCGACGTAAAGTGAAAAGCTGACTGGAGAAACGTGAACTGTCGTTTTATTCGTCCACCACCGACGACAGTTTCGAGGCCACATATACATTGTATACCGTTCCTATTTGCTCCCGGGATCAGTTTCGATGCCGTAAACATTTGCTCAAACGTACAAACAGTAAAACACTATATCAGTGAACTACGATATACGTCGCTCACATTAGCATTTGTTAAGAATAACGATTAAAACATTTTTATTTGTTGTTTTTTTCCGTATGAGCTTGAAAGAAATTCGCAAGGGACATATTTTTAACAAACGGATCTTTTTCCATCCCGTTTATCGTGTCAAAATCGTGGAGACAAAACTACCAAAGGGTGAGTCTATGCATTATATTTAAAGTTGACGATTGTCTATTTTTCTTTTTTATCGCATTCGCGTACACGAGACTAGGCGAGGAAAAATGAATTTTAATATTTCATAATAAATTTCCCGCCCGTTCCTCGATGAGGGATCGAGAAGAGAATTCGCCAATATAATTCGACGGTTTCGTAGCGGAGGGAAAAACGAGCCAACTTTCTCCATGGGGAAATGATAGAGCCAGCAGCCGAGAGTAAAGTCGTATCAATCGTTCCCAAGCCGGAAGAGAGGAATCTTCGTTTCGTTCAAGGATTTTTCGTATGTCACAAAAGCAATATATTATTCCGCACCGATTCAACGTACCGAAGTCGCGTGGCTGAGTTTGAAAAAAAAACCGCGATAAAAAGGGAAGGTGGGTTTATGATGTCAAAAGAAAATAATATATCAGCACAATGTAAATAATGCAAGTACCAAATCGAGTGAACCATCCTACTCTTCAACTGGTGGACAATTTTAGAAACAAGAGAACGAATAAAATGAAAACGACACGTCAAATAAAAGAATTGCGCATGCGGATAAATACTGATTGATATACTCGCAAGATACTAAATGCTTGGTTTAAAAAAAATCGGCAGCTATCAACGCTGGCGCAACGAGAGAAGAGTGGAGCAGCAATGAATGGAGCAGTGAAAGGTCTGTATGGCGGATGCAGTAAGTATATACACCTCGCACAATTTCACAGAGGGGGCGCACGAGCTCGGCTCAATTCTTCCACAGCCGCCTCCGCCGCCGCTGAATTAAAACGGCGGAAGTGGGCAAACAAAATAACAGCCGAGTTGCGTTCTTTGTGCATTCTGGAGAAAGATAGTGACATAGGAAAAAAAAAAGGTGTAAAGCTCGCCGGGCATAGTTTCACAGTAGCGCCCTGTTATCGCTGACTCTTTCTCCCATTCTCCATTATACCGCGCAACCCGTAGTCCAACATTCTGTGCACAACTCAGCCAACAATCGTTCTTCTTGCTAGTCACACCGTGCGAGCATTTTTTTTTCTCTTCGCTCGTTCTCTTTTATCGCTCGCTTTGAAAAAAAAAAAAAAAACAATAATAATAAAAATGTATTCGCGTCGTTGTACAACGCGTGTACGTAATTTTGCAGGTAAACAAGTAACTTTATAATTTGCTTCCTTTGTGTCACATCAAATGTGCGCGAGTGCTACATGTTCTACAATTTTGTAGCGTAGCTCGCGGGTTACGATATTCGTTTTTCGACGAATTGTAGAGCTTTCGATTCATTAATCAAAATCGATGAAATTTCACCAATTATCATTGCGTTCGTTCAATGTTGTTCACGGTCACATATAAACAGAGGCGTGTACAGTACGCTTTGTCGTTTGATGCCAAAGGCGATTGTGGATGTGGACCATTTCCTCGTATAGTATAGTATACCGTACAGTATACTACAACATCAATAATTATATCGATCCTGCCCACTGTAGCCCGCTGTGTTACTTCACTCATCATCCAACAGAGAATGAGCTTGACGTGCTGAGCAGCCTCTCCCTACCTCGCTCGTTTCCTGTCCAAACAGTCACACTATATGTACTATAGATCATGGTGTACCGCATCAGCTCGATGATAGCTTACGAGATCTATTTACACCCGATGGATCACTACGCACTGTGAAGCAGATTGATATATACTCAATTCGAAGACGATATTGAAAATTCGGCGGACGATAAATCGTCTCTGGTAACGCAACCGAATAAAAGCTCACTTCCACCATCATCGGCTCTTATTTTGTAACTTTGCTATTTCTCGTACAGACCACTTCGCTGTTTCAATATTTATCCTCTGCATGATTCCCACTCCGATTCGCGCAGACTTCCACGTTACGTCTCGCATCCCCGGTTTCTTTTCTCCCCTTAGCTTCGCTCGATACAAACGTCGGGGATTTTAACAAACAAAGGCGAATCTCAAATACGTCTCCGTGGATTTATTCAGATTGTTTTTTCAAGAGTGAAATATCAGCTCGGAATCGAAGCCCCCTCCGCCATGCCGATTCAACCGGGTCCACTTGAGCGTTCTTGGAAATAGAAAACGTACTCACGGCGCATATTTTGTTTCAACCACTTCTTTTTCTTTCCTTTCCTTCCATTTATAAAGCACAGCGTTAGTCCTGCAGCGTAACCTATGAAAACGAGAACAGCAAGCCTCTCTCCGCTGTCGCTTCACCGCTGCTATTATTCGTGCTCTGTGCGATTTCTTTGTTTTTTTTTTCTCTTTTCCTTTTTTTCTTTCAATCTTTTCTCTTATTTCTCCATAACCCTTTGAAGACTCTCAGCGAGTTTGCCGGTAGCATGCAAAGCAGTGCCAACGGGCCTTTTCACCTGCTGTCCTCGTACGTTCGTTGTATTCTACGAGCTAACGCGAGCGCTAGCAGCGTTAGGGACTCTTTTGTCCCGCTTCCTTGAAACGGAAAATCCCTAACTGAAGCTCCAGCTTCGACACCGACGCGGCAAAAGTGCCAATTACGGCAGATATTTGGCGGTTTGGAAACCGCAGGTGATGAAACACGGGAGGTGTGTGCAGTAATCTTTTCATTGGCATTCAATCTATGTTTTTTCGTAACGCACCACAAAATACCCTACGGTGGTATGGAAACGATTCTGCATGGTTTCTAACAAGCTTAACATTGTTGAACCGTTCATTGGCTGCATCGTGTAGCGCAGTTCGGTATTGTTCATCAGCAACAATAGCGATAGAAAGAAAAAAAAAAAGTTGAATAATAGCGACGAAAACAGCGGAATTAAATGGAAAAAACGTGGCGGGGGGTTACGAACCCGAGACCTCGCAACTTCTGGCCCTTCCGCTTACGCGAGACGGCAAATTTATGAGAACGATGAACGAAACGAAAGGCAAGTCAGGCTCGAGAACTGTGCGAACGAGCGTTAATATTTCGATTAAACGAGAACAATGGACCAGTCTGCAGTATAAATGAGAACGCAAAGATGTGAGCGAACGAAGAGACGTAGTCATACATTGAGTTAGCAGCAGCGTCTCTCTCACGGGAGACAGATTCGTTGGATGAACTGCCGACGACCAAGAGAGGATGAGAAGAAAGAGAAACCATCGGTGGAGCCTCGTTCAACCCTTGGCAAATTCAACCGAACCGGCTTGTAACACGCCAAGACCATCGGTGAAGGATGAAAAATTTGAGTAACGAAGACGTTGGGTAGACAATGCCTGGAAAGATAGAAGCTCGAAAGTCTCCTCGTTTCTCATCTCATTATTCTGATTTATCCTAATGGAAGATTGAAGAGGACGATCAAACGAAAGAGAAGGGCCGCAGCAACGAAATGAGAAGACATCTTGGAACTCAAATCACAGTAAAGGAGTAGACTTTTTTTTGTTTTTTTTTTCTGCTAGAACACAGATATATCCGGTAACGAGAAACAAAACTGTCTGTACGAAACAACAAAATGAGGGAGCGAAGTAAAGGAAATGAATTGCACGGAGACACGAGGTTTCGAGAAGTCTCCCGAGGACAAGTATAGTGCGGCGATGCTAAAAGTACACGTGGCTTCGTGTTACTTTATTTCGATTACACTAGCAGCATCAGCTCTTTTCATGCACTTCGAACGCTTCGTTAATGACAAGTAAAAAATAGTATATTATGCTACAAGAGAGGAAAGTGCATATCTTCATTGAGTGTGAAGTTTGATGCCCGAGTGAAGAGAGGCCGGACATTCGCACAGGGAATCGGGAAAAAAATTGTTTTTTATTTCACTTCTGGCGACGATCTCTATGTCAAATATTGACCTGTGCGTTAAAAAAGTGACCAATGAGCGGAACGCGAAGAAAAACATCGGAATCAGTATTTTGAAACGGTCATATCTCGGCTTTCAGCATTTTTTGCTGAAAAAACTGATATGTGCCGAAAAATGTTCTGCACCACTCAATTCCGTGTGTTTTTTTGAGCGGATCCAATATCGATACGACTTCGATATCAATTTACTCATAAAATCAAGTCAAACGTTGGTTATCACTACAAGCAAACAAAACAATTTTTTTTTTGCGGCTAACGTTCCTCGAAGATTTTTTTGACGTCAAGCTCATTCGATGGTCGACCAGCAAATAGAAGAACCGTAAGTGACTCTTTTAATTATTTGCGGGTCCATGCAGTTGAATTATTTAAGAAGATCGACGCATTGCAATCTAACTCTGCGTTACCGGTTCGAACGTTCGGAGAAATGCCGTTTTATTTCACTAAAATTTTTTTTAAAAAAAGCTCGAGTGACCGTCGCCATGTCGAGAGCACTACACCATAATGCGCAAGAATTTGCTCTAGATTTGAAAATGAGCTCGAATAAAAACAAGAAGTAGAGAAATGAGATATAATGGCATTGCTGTACGCACGTAGCAGAAATCAGAGTCGCGGTGTCTGCATTCAGGGGAGGTTGGGTCACACTGCGTATTTTCTCATATTGCAGAAGCTGCGTGTCCTGCGTATAGTGATGAAATTTCCGTGGGTCATGAACTGATTTATGGATATACATAAATTATACGATTCACCCGTCGCGGATTGGCCATTCGTTATGTATGTATATATACGTTATGATTATACGCGTGGAGGTGTAGCAATATGAAGGTATGACTATATAATACACGGTACGGACAGCAAGCCTGTGCATGAGGGGCTTGCGGTTACTTTTGCGCTATGTGATAATGCCGCAATCGCGTTATGATGCTTTTGCTATTGGATATAGGGTATCGCCCCCTCATAACGAGACCGACAATAATATTCCGCGGTTTTGATTAACTCGATCACGCTGACGTAAAAAGTACGACATATGCGGACGCGTATGGAAACTCTCGAGAGTTAAACTCTCCCACCGCGGCGAAGTTTGAGGCGCGTTGTTCTACGGTGAAGGATTAACATTTTCGTCGTCGTCATCGTCGTCGTCGTAGGAGTGCACAATGTGGAGCGAAGACGCCACAGGGGACTCTTCTCGAAGTCGTTTCACCTCTCTCCCCGATTACGGGTTCCCTCGTTACTCTCACGTTCCGTCGTCTCTTCCCATCCGTTGATTCAACGAGAAATGTTGCCTGCCGGCTGTGTGATGCCTTTGGATGCTTATCTGGCTTTACGTCGGCGTCTTCGGAGAAATTTTCCATATTATAGTTCTGAACCCTTTGCATACGCAAGTGGAAACTCCCGCTTGCTCGCGCGATTCGCGG
Source organism: Ischnus inquisitorius (assembly GCA_963924025.1). Lineage (NCBI taxonomy): Eukaryota > Metazoa > Arthropoda > Insecta > Hymenoptera > Ichneumonidae > Ischnus > Ischnus inquisitorius. The sequence goes on along the minus strand of OZ001250.1, from coordinate 7,055,772 downwards.
ATAATAGACGTGCATTTAGTATTAACGATTCAGTAGAAGAAAAAAAATCGTATTTCAAACTGATTACTTCGAAAGCGAAATGAGTTTTGAGTACAACGAGTTCATCGAGCGATAAAACCGCATCGTCTACGGATCAATGAGAGAGCGTGGATTCACTTGAACGGCTCACCCCTCTTTCCTCTCTCGTTTTCCGAACACTCGGAGATATCGACGGTGTGCTCTCTTCTGCATCTTCTGTGACAATTGTTCTTCGGCAACTCCGGTAGTATTATCTTCGTGCGCTCTGCCTAGCGTGGAAGCGCAGCAAAATAGACACTCTCCTATTTTCCTGCCTCACTCCCTCGCTCTGGTTTCGTTTCACATTCAAGTTTAGGAGTTGGGGAAGAGGTCGTTGGTATAAGAATGCGCAAGACGAAGATAGGGAGAAGCGAGAGGGTGAATTTGAAGGTGGTTACGATCTCCGGGCATAGCATCGGAAGTCCCACGACGCCGGGCTGCCTGTCTCTTTCCCGACGCCGGAGAGCCTCAATTTAGCAGCCGTCCGCTGCTCGACACTCTCTGCTCTTCGCCATTCTCCTTCTCCGGCTAGCGCTGTCTCTACTGTCCTTATAGTCCCTGTAGTATAGTACAGTACAGTATTTTTTTTTTATTCTGCAGCTTTCTGAATTCTCGAAGAAGACGACTTGCTTCTGTCTTTTTTTTCCTTCTCTCCTGGAAGTATATACCCCCTTTTTCCTCTGTCAGTCGACACTAAGCTCTTGCCATTCTCTCTTCTATCACACGCGAGTCGCGACACCAAGAGTCACGCTCCATCGGAGAGGGAGTTCATCGCTGCTTTTCTGCAGGAAGACAGCGGCAAGGAGTGAGAAGTGGATAGAGTAAAGGACGGGTGCAGGGATGAGGCTAGAAAGGCAAGAGGTTGTGCCGAAGTGAAAAGGTAAAAGTGAAGCGTCGAGGAAACTCTCATTGGACCGGCGAGGAAGAGGCGGATGAAAAGAGAATGCTGGTGAATTCGTCCAAAGAGAAGAATAGATATAGAGAGAAGAGAAGGATCGAAAAAAGAGTTGAGTAAAGAGGGCAATAGGAAAGACTCACCGAAATCCCATCGTTTCCGGCCTCTCGGGGAAGAAATGGAAGACACAGAGAATGAGGACGGGGGAGCTTCGCTCGTCCTCCGCGCAAGAAGAGACAAATAAATCTTGGCGGCAACAGACGCGATCCTTTTGGTCACCACCCGAGCAGAGGCGCGACTTTCTGTTATTCTCTTTGTTAAAGTCGAACAACAAGAGTGGGAACTAAAGCTTCTCAAGTGATAACTAAGTTATCGGTATACTCTCGGACTTAAATTCTTCGAGCTGAAACGATAATTGCATCAGCAAGAATTTTCTCAGCATCAATCTTCTTGATTGCCGGCAATTAACTATGAGCAAATCAATTCCAAGGAAAGTAACAAATACAGAGTGTCAGTTACGCGGGTGAGGGTTTAAAAATGTTTTGCCGAACGAAAAAAATCGTCCGTTGCGGTGACGGCCCAACAGTCCGTTACGCAGACGAATCCGATTTTTGTAAACTTTTACTTACTGAACAAACATATACTATACCTCCTGAGGTTTTGGGTCGCAGAGCGAAGCGAGAGGAAAAAAAGAGCTGGAAGAGGGTTGAAGCCCCGGGTATGGAAGCATTAGCCCATTAGACTTTTTCGTATACACTGGCGGAGGACACTTTTTGCCGCCGGTGGCTGCTTCTAACGAACCTCATCGCGGTAAAGCCGTGAGAGGGCTAGCCAAGCGAGAGATACGCCTTGACCGCGTTGTTCCCGGCCACGCCAGTTATTCTCTCCGGCACCGAACTCTCGAGAGTCTCGGGCGTATGGAGGCGGGAAGGGGCGGGGGGGGGGGGGGGGGGGTGCACCAGAGAAGAGGTGGAGGAAAACTCGGTCGACTGCGCACTCGCGGTAAGGGTAGCATACATATATGAAGATATACGTGAGGCAGACGGGGGTAACTATGCATATACCCTTTCGGTACCCTGCAGACAAGAGGAGGAAATGAGCGAGTACCGAAAGAGCGCGTGAGAAAGGGAAGTGTTTTCATCATCAACAAGGAAGAGTGGAATATCGTATAACTAGCCAATTGCAAAGTTGCTCTCTCTGTTCGTAGTGGCGCTCTCGAGGGCTCACTGCACCCGCGCCCGCCCGCGTCGCACTCAAGAATCGTAAGAATAAATTACACGCGAGCTACCGTACAACGAGTATTGATGGTATACGCATGTGCTTGCGGTGGCACGGGTTCAGCGTGTACTCGAGACTGAAACTGATAACACAGAGCAAACGAACCCGTTTTCTCATCAAGCGAATTTACTCGTCGTAATTTCGAAATCGTTTGCATAAACATCTAGTTAATAGAAGTATAGGACAGAGTAGAACCAAAGGAAGTTAATGAAATAGATTGGACGAATAGAAGTTCTAGTTCTTCAAGTCCAAACATCTTTGATATCGGTTACCAGTGCAGAGAAATGCCGCAGGGAAACAAATCTTTCGGCAAATATTCCTTGTTGCCAGATGCAATTCATGTAAATACTTGGACCAACAGTGGAGAAGCATCCATTCTGGCAACCACATTTGGCAAAAGATCTTCAGTCATCGGAACAACTTTTGCCAGAGATATTTTAAACGATATTTCTTTCCAGCTTGAGAAAAATACATACGAGCCAACGTTGCGGCAGGCAAAGGCCAAGGAAAACCCGAGAGGGTGCCCTGTTTGCCTATGGTAACAGTGAATCTTTTAAAGCTACCTGGTCTGTATGTATACGCAGCCGAGATCGGACCCACGAGTGGTGTATTTTATTGCTTCCCCTGGCGGTGCACGTGAGAAATCGTGATAAAGAAAAATATTACGTTATACAAAAATAAAATTGCTATACCGTCTGTATGTTTGTTCGGTTTGAATATTGCAACTATGATAGCCTCGTGCATTATATAAATAAATATCGAAAGATAGATCGGTGATTCCCAGGTTATAGATAGAAGAGGTTCATAGAAACGTGGATGATTGGTTTGCCGAGCTGTGCAAGTTCCGAAAAGCGAGACGGACATATATATGTATATACATACATATGCATAGCAACGGAGCAAGTTCGTTTCCCCGTTTATTTAATATTGTTTCAATGATAAATGGACCACCGGGAGACTCTGGGCTTGATGGCATCCGTGGTCAGTTTGGAATATTGAAAGCCCCCTCGATTCCATTTCCTTTCGGCGATTCCAGTTCGGCAGAAGGGAATGGGTTAAGCGCGCGCGGTGGTCAGCTCTGGCGCGCTCGCGCGGAGTCTGAACTGAAATGATACCGGGAACGGTGAAAGCGAAGGGGAAAGGGGTTTTCGATTGTATAACTATAACGGATAGATATAGGTAGACAGAGGTAATTGGCAAATATTCAATCGTTGCCGGATTAACGGTTCGATTATGCTTCCCTGCCAATCAATACTGCCCTATCGTAATTTACGTCCAGCAGTGCACCAATTAAGCTGACATTTTCGTCGGGACATCAATGTGCAACTCGGGTCATGTTATCCTCCTCCATTGACATATGAGACACAGTGAACCAACGAGAGTATATTCTATCGTTGTACTCCCACATGTGTGCTTTAAACTTGACATGACTATAATATCATTGGTTTCGTATGGACAATAAAAAACGTTTAATTTCGACTCGCGTGTAGGTTGTCATAGTGAATTTATACTAATTAAATATAATTGCAATGTCTCTGCTGCTAACACAAATGTATGTGATTTGAGTGCAATGTTTTTTCATTTTCGCCAATGAACTGAAATGGAACGGATCGGTTCGTACTTATGGCATTTTTTTTGCTACACGCGCAAAAGCGAAAAAGATGAAGAACGATTTTTTGATGAAAAATGTTCTCAACCAGAGCAGCCGCAATCCGTTGTAATGTTTCTTTTCTGTCTTCGGAGATGGAACGGTGAATTTTTCATTTGGAGATTTTTTCGTCGCCTATATAGTACATATAGCCGCTTGGCTTTGTGTGCAGCACTCTCGGTGAGAAAAAGGTCGCGTTGGAATTTTAACGAGCTTGGTCACCAAGACAGAGAGTGCGGAAAGAGAGAGAAAGAGAGAGAGAGAGAGAGCAAGGGTTTCCTCGCATACAAGCGGCGAGCCTCAAATGGGAATAACGAGAGAACCAACGCGCGCGAAGCGTTGATCGGTATCCAAGTAATTATTTCCAGACCTAGGGCACGTACCCCACATGCTCGCGCGGTTCTCGGTACGTTCGATATAATATTCCACGCTCGTAAAAAATCACGACTAACAAAAAATCTCGGAACCAACATTTTTCATCCGTCATTTGAGCCTTTCTATCGTTGATGAATGCATCAACAAATTAATTGCATTCTCCGACAGAGACTTTCCGTTCTCCAACTATTTCGCTTTGCTTATCTCATTTACACCGAGACACGAAAAGCAAACGCCACAGGATTTTTTTGTGTGAGTTTGCGAGATTGCGGAAATGCCGCAACCGTGCCGTGCCGTGTGCTAAGTATGCTTCTATCCAAGAGGAAAATGGACGAGGGGCGCCGTATATATAGAAACGTGTATTTTGTAAATGGGACAAATGCGCGCTTGGGACCTAGACGTCGTCGTCGCTGCCAGACACTCGGCGTCTCACGTGCCTGGACCATACACGCGGCCTTCTCAGTATGATCATCGCTATCTCTGTATACAATACTGCATGCTATCCGCTCTGTACAGCCTACCAACCATCCGAATACCCAAGCCGCCGCACCAAAGACGTCTCTCGCCCAACGGGAGCTGCGTTTACGTGACCTGCAATTGGCCGTTCACGAAAGGTGGCCCTGTCACGCGACACAACTGATCGCGTTATCGTTCCTCTTCTCTTCTGGGATCTCTCAGCGTTTGGCGTGTGTCCCACGCGACACTACTACCACCCGACGATTTACACTCGAGCAAGTTCCCTCTACGGTTGCGTAACCACGAAAATTTCTCGGCCACGAGGGAGAGTCTCATGAATTGTTGGCTACGTTATATCAAAGACGCTTTCCACCTCTCGTTTCTCACCCATTTCAAGCCGGCGAATTGTTTAATTGTCGGTAAACGTTATCCTATAAATTTTGAAAATGTTTCAAAGATGGTAATGCTTTTTTTATGTAAATAATTTTCGATTATTTACTACAGAGACTAAAGGGGACTACTACAGGCTAAAGAATACGACTGAGAGAATCACTTGATACAACTATAATTGGGGTTAATATTTCTTCCTCTTCTCTTGGACGCTCCTCCGCATGCTTTTCGTTGCTCCCCTACGATGATAAAGTGCGAATATCGTCCCCGTAGCTTACGCTGCTAACACGGGAGAGGGCAGTTTCGCGGTTGGTTTTAGCTTTGATTTAGGAGCAACTGGTACAAGCCGGCCCATATTCATATAATCTTCTCAGGTCTGGAATCCATATGTTTCGCGTGACCTGATGGGCAAACCTGGCGACGACTGTGTTGGCCGTAGAGATCTCTCCCTCGCCGCCGGCTGGTGCTCCTCCATGCCTTCGTGTACAATTCTCGACCTTTGCTCAACAAACATCCCTGAAATCTTTCTTTTTTTTTCATTCCGTATTCATCAAACACTTTTTTGTCTCGCGATCGTACGAGGCTTCCGGCTTCCTCGGACTAACCCTTTTGGTGATACGTTAGAGCATATATACACATACGACACACGCATATGGTAACGGAATATGATGATTTATACTGTGTATACATCTACAACCAACTAAGTAGCATCGGGTTTGTTTGTCTATTTGATCTTTCAAGCCTGAAGTACAGTCGCACATGTGATCACACATCTATGAGCAAGCATTGTCTATTTTTTCACAAAGTGCACATGCGATTGTCGTGCTTTCCGAGGTTATGTTGAGGAAAAGGGGTTTCAGTCTCGGAAGGTTATAAATTAATTCTCGAAAGAAACCCAAGCATTCCGGCGTACAGCTGGTAGTGAGATATAACAACGTGATAGCGTATGCTCCTCGATTTTTGGCGTCTACTACGAAGGTGGCTAACAATAGAACAACATAGCATGTACGTTTATTTATACATTCACGCCATATGGGACCATACGGTGCCTACCGGTACTCGTGGCGCCCCGATTTGTCTCGCTCTCACTGCCACATTCCCATTCTCGTCCAGTGTCCGTCACACTCAGTCTTCGCACTCCGGTCGTAAGTTTGGCCCCTTTCGGATACAAACCTCTGAGTGCGCGCACTTCGAACGCTCGACACACGGACGAAGTTAGCGAACAGCGGCGAGAAACAACATCCCTCAGCGACAAGGCGTATGTTCTTAACGGTGGTCCCTCGTAATTGAGTTCGTCAGTCGATACTACCCTACTAGCGAGCTGTGACTCTCAATACGGCACGAGAAGTCAGACATGACTCGTGTGATATCTGCAGACGCACGAGAGCAAGATATTGGCTTGACAAAGCCGTTTCATATCGACTGAAGAACGCGCTGCGTAATCCCCTTTCTGTATCTTGTAGAGGAATTGTTCCTTGCCATTTTCCTTCCTATCTAGACCTTTCTTTATTCGTTGATTTGGGACGTGTCTCTTTACCTTTTTATTTTCTTTGTTTTTTATATATTTTTTTATGTATAATCAGAGCGTAAAGTAAGAGCCGTTATATGACAAGATGCGAGATATCGGCAGAACGAGCAGAAGAGTTCAACCATAAGAGAGTGTACGCGGGAGAACGTACATGAAAAAGCACAGGGTAAAGAGAAAGAGAGTGAGACGGAGCGATAGAGAAAGCTCGGTGATGAAGAGTCGAGAGCTCGTTACGCCACGGCGATTTCTCTTCCCCGTGAAGGCATTACGCCCTCGTTCCCTGATCTCCGAACGTTCGGGACCTGCTCAACGTGCAACTGCACCACCACCACCGGCCGATTCTCCAGTCGCCGAACCCGGCAGCTATTTTTTTTCTCTCATTTTATATTGGAAAAAAATGGGGGGTGGAGAGATCGCTCGAGTACGCGCACCGATGCGAACCGCGTGTGTAAGTAATTCCATGGTTGCATGTATAGAAGTTCATACTGTGCTATATCACCATCGAGAAATAAAGAAAATTCTTCGATGGGTTTTGCGCGGTACACTGTGGCCAGATGCCGCTTTCATATTTTTGTATCTTTTTCCAACCAGTTCGATCTCGCGATTTTTCTACTCGTCCCTGTGTTGCTATCTCTCTCTTGCTCTCGCTGCATCGTCGCAGCTTCTTTCTGCCTGCGTTGTTTTTTCTCTTTTTTTCTTCTCTGTTTTATATCCATTTTATTTGCGTGGAAAATTTATTTACGCGCTACTGCGCTTTGCCCACGTACTCGATACGTCGTCGAGAAGTTGAGTGGATGAGACAACAAGGTTAAAGTGTTTTTAAAATCGTTCAGCAAAATAGAAAGGAAAATGTACGTTGGAAAACCTTCCGCGAACTATTGGTTTGAAAAAGGAATTGGGAAGATTAATAACTACGTATATATTAAGAACCACGTTGAATGTTTTTTTTGTTTAAAAAAATCGCACTATTTCCTCGATTCTAATGGCAATTCGGGCTATTCGAAATTCTCTATTTCAAAACCGCTCGAATAAATTGTTTCAACATGTTCGTATTATTCCTCTTTTCGGCACCGGCGTCGTTGCCGTAACGTGTTATCCGAGCGAACCGCTCGTAGATCTTTCGGAGGAGTCTTTCTTAGCGGTTCCGGTGGCGATAAACAACTATCCGTCTCTTCCCTGCCGGTACTGGCGGTTCTGCTAGCTAGGTACCTTCTCGGTTTTTCCCCGAGTCATGCGAATATATAGAGCGAGCGAGCAGTGCATCGTGGGCTGCCTCTGGTACCGCCGGTGCTTGGCCGAGAAACGTCCTGACGAATGTTCGCCAGCAAAAAAAAAAGCATCTCGTTTCACTCCCGTTCGTTCGACCAAGTATAAATGCACCGTGTGGCTTGTCGGTGAGATACGTTTTACAAAAAAAATGAGAAAGTATAGAAGTACGCTGGGTGGCTGTTCGTATATAATGTCGTAAGGCGAATAGAGATGCTTGTAATAATAAAATTGTAAAGTTTAGTATATGGCATTTCGTTTCGGTAGAAACGATTACGGACGGACTTTCGTCTTCTTTTCGAGAATATTAAGGGAGTTCGTGCACTATGTCGTGACGCGTACATGACATGCTCCTCCGGGGGAGTAGAGGGAGGGGGGGCTTTTTAAAATATTCCCAGAGATCTGTGTGATACGACGTGAAAATCGTACTGCGCGCGTCGGTAGAATGAATCTCGTTCGTGCGCTGCGAATCGAGGTGAAGAATGCACAGCGAGAGTTCTCGTGAGGAAAACCATTCAGAAAGAACGAAGAATGTATAAGAGAGCAAGGGGAAGGACTCGACGGAAGAGTAATATTGCTCTACATCATTCTTGTCTTCTTAGAACCGATCGTATGTCTCGGCTGATCTAGGATCATGGCGAGAGGAAGAAGGATCCGCGAGACGAGACGAACGTATTCGATTTACCGTATACGCGCCGAGCCGAGGAAAACCCTCTCTTGCGTCACCCGATTCGATGCCGCAAAAAGCTAATCGCTCGTCCATATCACGCGCTCCGTTTTCTCAACCTTCATCCACGATTTTTCCTCCTGTTTCTTCGACATTTGCTTGCATCCTTGCGATCGCGTCCATCACGCCTAGAAAACGATTTTCTTCTCTTATCCCTCGCGTCCCCATTCGCCGATGGGTCCGACCATCGATAATGACTATATCGTCGATTCTTCGTTGCAAACTATAATCCGTCCCAAGAGCGCGTCTTTCACGCGCAGTTGTTTCGTATATTTTAATCAGCTGGAAGGTTTTTTGCTAGTAAAGAATATATAACGGTGTTTCGGGCTGGTTGGAAAAGGGGAGAAGGTTGGACGCGCTATAAAAATGTAGAAGTACTAAATCACCCTCGAGGCCACGAGGGAGTCTCCGTGCAGCGGGGGAGAAGAGAGGAAGAGCAACCGTGTGTACATGCGCGCGCGAGCTATGTGTAGTTTGCGGTTCGAAAGCTTGTGTAACTTGCCTGGCTTCGCCGCGGCTGGTGCTGGCTGGCTGCTGCTCTCTCTCACCTATACTATATTTTGTCAGCCGTTTTGCCGGTGTCGGGGTATTCTCGTAGATTGCGAGAGGGTTTTAACGCTTTAGCTTCGCTGATCTTGGTGCAAACTCGAAATACCAATACACCCCGAACAGTCTACCTCGACCTACGAGGCGTATAGTTTCGCGTTATGCAGGTGTGCGTTACCCAGAGAGCGAGAAGAAAAAAAAAAAGAAAGAAATGGACACGATGCAGCGATCCGTGTTTTATGAATACTCCATGAGGTAATCCCTTAGCTCGTCGGTAATCCATCGGAATCTGAATATAGCTTCGGAGGAGTTTCACCGAGGCAAAAGGAGTCTGCTGCTGTAGCTCGATTGAAAAATAAGACTCAGCTGTACGAGATGGCTAGACCCACGGCTGAACTTGGGGGCGGCGCTAGTTCGCGGACGTTTTTTTTTTCCGAACGCGTCTATAAGTATATTTTTTTTGCTGAGTGCCGTACTTGACGTTGAAATTGATTTCACTAATCGATATTTTAAACGTCAAGAATTTTTCGCATCAGCTTTCCCATCACTTGTGCAATCTGCAATTTTTTTCACTGCCGTCTACTTGAAGATTTATCGTTGCGGATATTAATTGAAAATTCGTTTCACGAAAGATCGTTTACTGGATGTACGCGGAATGCCTCGCATACATGTAACCGGTATTATATACCGACGTAAGACGAAATATAGAGAACCAGAGACGATGAAGTTAGTAGGAAACTCATGCCGACAGAACTCGACGATTTACGAGGTACTCACGTACAGTCTAATGAAGACGTAGATTACGAGACGTGGCCCTATACTGCAGAGAACATCAGAGCCACAGTAGTTGTGTAGTGTACGTTACGCGCAACGCGTCTTTATCGTCGTGCACTGTTTCTCGTATATACTAATAACTATATATGCCTCGGTTATATGGAATAACGAAAATGCCCGCGAATAGCGCCGCTTAGATATTAACGCGGGAGGAGGTTTGGAGAGATTAAAATCCAATAACGTAATGGGAGACTTCGTAGTCGTCGTTCTCGTCGTGCCACGCGGGCCTGAGTATAATCGGGAAATGCGCAAATGAGTGAGGTCTCACGACACGCAAGTGAAGCTTGTACGGTAGAGATCCGTCTGTAGAGTTGGCGTGGAACCAGACAGGGGTAGCGCGCGGTGCAACGCGGGCGACCGCAACAACGGCCTATTGTATGATTTATCCATGTCGGAAAGTAGACGGGCAACGATTTGCCGGGGAGGCTCGGCGCAAAAGCCTTCGTTCGCCGTCTCTTCTTTTTCGCGCTATAGAAATCTTGCTTAATTGTGCCGTTAGCCAAGAGCACACGTTTATATTTCGTTAGCGGATATTACACGCCGGTTTCTCGGAATACGGGGGAAGAAAGTTGGCCGCGTAAAAGCGGAGTGGCGCGCCCTCTTTAACGCCAGTGTGCGAAAAAGATTTTATGCGCTTTACAGTGGATTTGCAAATAGTGGCTTAACGGCGTGTTGTCATAAAGTTTACTTGTAAAAAAAAGATACTTTCGGCACGAAATGATGGTGGGAACTTTTATACGATTTGGATATTAATCCGGACCGCAAAGAGTCTATTACAGCATTATTGTAGTGTATTAACATTCCAACGAATGAATGACAAGACGCAGAACAATTATATTGCTAGTTTCTAATTACTGTAATCGAAACTGACGTTACGAACTCGAGGGAGCGTGAGTTCAAGAGTCGGGTCAACGGTGCAGATTTGTGCTTTCTTTCCTTTTTTTTCACCGAGTTGTAGGGAAGAATGTTCTACTCTATTCGCTACAATCTAGCAGAGGACAAAGTCATTTTTATTTTTCTTCGCTCCCTCGTGACACACGTCGACGAGAATCTCGCTCTCCGAGTATTACCATACGGAAGAGTCGAGAGAACGGGTGGATGGTTGGAGCTGCTGCCGGTGCTCGGTCTGCCTTTCTCTCGCTACCCGTCACCGGCGCGACGGCGAAAACACCCTCGAGAATTCGAACCCCGGATCCCACAACCCCTGCAGTGAGAGCCCGTTCAAAGTTGCCCGGGATGGGGAGGTACGTGGCTTTTGGCTATGGTTCGCTCGGCTTCGGTCGGTTCTCCGTTCCGGAAACCCACTCCTCTCTTCTCTCGTCCCGCGGCTTCGACGAGACGGAGAAGGGGAGACCCTCGAGGTAGAAAATGGTGCGGTCGATGCGTGTCGAATGACTTTGTTTAATGGAGCGAGAAAATTGGAGCGACGCGATCACGTTACGGGGGTCAAGTCACTGATCTACTTGGAAAAGTATCGTGACACGGGTGATCTTACATTTTCTCACGTACGGAAGAAAAAAAGAAATAATTTTGAAAAAATGCAACAAAACGTTCTGAATTGTGCTTTATACAATGCATGCTCAATGAAATTAAGAAAGTACGAGATTATGCATTGCATTTTAAGAATGATTGGGCCATTTTAGCGGTGTAACTTTTTGGTGAAAAGTGCGAAATGGTGATAAGAGAATAGCGGTGTCGTTTCCAGAGAACATTAGACGTTCTACCGGACAAACAAAGAAGAAGGAAGAAAAAAAAGCGGTATAAAAAAGCATGGTGTGGAGATAAAGTGCTCGTGGCTTCCCTCGCCACTGCGAAATTTCTTAGTTGATTCTGAAGGAGTAAAGTTATACGTGACTCGTGACCCAGGCACCCGGCGAATGATACCAATTAATCTTGAGGAAGGTTTTGCCGTCGTTTTCGTTAGCACACTAGCCGTGGTGCTGTATACTTTTGTGCCTCTCGCAACGTATACAACGGTACTACTTTGCCACATAACATTGTAGTGGCCCGTTCCCCGTGTAAGGTTCATTCCCCTGAGAGTGAGCGCCCCCGGGGGCGAGAGTAACGAGGGCGAAAAAGAAGTAGGAAGCGACAAGCCATCGAGAGTGAAAGAATAGAGTCAGTGAAACAGGGAATGGGTCTTATTTATTAGATCTCAAGGATGCGTAGTCAGAGATTCGTTATTTCGACATCGAAGCTTCGCAAAAAAGGGTACCAAAGCGATTTGAGCTTGATGTGTTGCAAAGTACGAAATCGGTTGGATAAATACATTAATCGTTTTCTTTGTACTACGCCACTGCTAAGAATTGAATCAAAGTACAGGATATTAGAGCCAATAATGATTCGATTGATATTTTTTTAAGACTCGAATTGATTTATTATATCCGATCTTGAGTCTTTTTGACTGTAAAAAATAATAATTTAATACCCATAACTATAAAAAATATTTTTTCTCTTTTCATGCTTTGAATGAAATATGCGTTAAATTAATGAACCACGAAAACAGAAGAGCAAAAACAATATCCTGAAACACCCATATATTTTATTTTTTATCTAATCGTGGGGTTTCAAAGGCAAAATATTCGAACTCACATACTTCGATCCGCATGTTTTTCGCGCATAAACAAATTGAATGGATTTTCCTTTGTTTTTTTATACAGTCAAGCGGAATGGGAAAAACGAGGATACGAATCCTCTGTTTGCAAAACAACTAATTTGCACGTTACTGCTATTGGTTATCTCGTAGCGGCAAATAATTTTAATAAAGGGTCAAACGCGAAATTTTCATGCATCGAGAATTTGCATTTTTTTCTCTTTTTCATATGGAACGAAACTTCGACTGCGAGTGTCCGCCAGTCAAAAAACTCGCGTTATACTTTTCTTTGCTACGTGCATATCCAGATTTCCTAAGTTCGACGTGTCCCTGTACGACTGCTCACTTGAAACGAGGTGATAACTTTCGAGTTGTTAACCCCCACACCCTTTTCGTCATGCGCACTTCACAGAGTACAGTATCCACACGTTGCTTCGGCAAACACCGACAAAACTTTTCAGCCCATCTAAATTTCTCGCTCGCATTCTCCTACTGTCTCGACTGATACGGCAACCCGTGTGTGTTCATTACTGCGTTTGAGTTATCGTCAGCGAAACTGCGAGATGAGCTTATCACAACGTAGGCGTTCTGCGGCGTAAGCGAAACCTAATACGGAACTGGTAGAACTGCTGGCCTGAAGTGCAGTAACAATACCTCGCGAATCCTAGATTATTAAAATCGCTCAGCACAATCCAGCTTATTGGGCGTTTCTTTTTGTTGTGTCCCTTTTTTTTAATCTTTCGATCCTCTTTTCTCGTCGTCGATCCAATATCCCCCTAGAGTGGCTTGCCGAAAATGTATGACTCGACCGTTGAGAGCGTCCGAAGCGGCGCGCTCGCGCCTTAATCTCATTATCGGAAAGCTTTTTTTTCCTCGCTCACCTTCGCCTAAATACACCTAGACACACACAATCCTTCACACAGATAGTTTTTCCGCACGTAGAAAACGCAAAGAAAAAAAAACCATCACTCGACCCTCTGTCTTCCCGAGGAGAGTCCGTCTCGGCTTGTCCGGGAAAACAGTTGCGAGCGAGAGTTCGCCAGTGGAACGGAGAGGAAACCGGTAACGCCTCTCAGCGAGAAACGAGCGAGAAACCGCGCGATAGAGGAAAAAAATAAAATAAAGGCGAGTGATTCAAGAACGATCACCGAAGAAAATAAATCACATCTGTCGGATATGGGATTCGGTGGAGAGCAAGTTTGGGGGTGCCAGAGGAAGAGAAGAAATGAAGCAGAGCGAGAATGGAGAGAGGCGAATCGGTGGAGTTTTCTCTCATTGCTTCTACTGATCGAGAACAGCGCGAGAGACGTGCGGCCTTGGCGAATGAGGGGGGCGAAATAGTCGATGGGCTTTTGTGGAAGGGTAGATGGAAAAGGAGGGCGGCAAAACGAAAGAATCGAGATATATACACATAGTTGTGTATGTGTGTGTATACATATATATAGTACCTGACACTGATGGGGAGAAATTATGCGACGCGCGAGTACCACGCGCGGTACTTTTCTCACACTACCGCGACATTGGGTATACGGAACGCGTTCCGTTGAAAATCGCCCGCGGAAATTCGAAAGTTTCCGAGAGCGAATGAGACGGACGGTAGGGGGAAAGTATGAGAATGCACATAGATCCATACGTACACAACTAAAGCGGGCTTGTCGAGTGAGAACGCGAGAGCTCTGGAAGCTAGAAGAGCTGGAAGAAGTATGGTTAGGTATATAGCGTGTTCCGCGAATACCCCTGAAACAAATTGCACGACGTAGAAAATCGGTCGGCTTCGCCCATTGATACCGCGTGCTAACATCCGACGCTGTTCTTCGGGGGATTCCATCGCTCGGTTTTAATTAATCAAGCGTCTATGGGTATGGCGAAGGGCTTCGCAGTGTGGAAAACACCAAGCGCACTCTCGTTTTACTTCATTTATTCCACTGTTTTTCCCGTTCTATTTTTACTTTTATCGCGGTAGTTTAAAGTCTCGAGAATGCTCCTGCAATCCCATTCCGTAAGTATCACCTATTCTACATCAATTCCTGTTTATTTCGTTACAAACATCTCGCCAAGTCTCTTTTTGCTGTTTTACGCGCGCAAAGACAACTTCCATACTCACGGTACAGCATCAACTTCGTCGTTCTATGTGTATTCTTCGCTGATTCATTATTATTTTTCGATGTTTATTTTTCGAGATCCTCATGACGCACTGTAGAGACGGACACCTTGCGCACTCGTCGAGACTGTAACGTAAAATCCACGATCGTAGATATCGGAGCTCGACGATTAATACCTCGATATCTTTGCCAGATTGAGAAGAAAATCGGGATTGTCGAGAGAGTACCGCTGAAAAAAATCGTCTTTTTTTCCGTCACGTTTAGCCCAAGTTCTATAAAACGCCGTTGGCCTATTTCGTTCCGGCTAGATACATCATTATACAAGACCTGCTAACATGAAACGTATGGCCCTTGACCACCCGCCATACAAATCGATCGTCAAACAGGCTCACGAGGGGGATCAAAGACTTTCCGATCTCGCAAAACGGGTCGATCCATCAACGATCCGGTAACCCATTCTTCTTATCATATTTCATTTGTCCATTAAATTTTCGTTCGCTACCGTCCTATTTAATCTTTGATAAGAACAGTGCATGAAACTTTCCGGTTCTTACTGAATTCTTCGCAAAGTCGTGGCGAACGTTTCGAGAAATGATAACAATTCAATTCCTTGAATGAATTACAAGTTTGAAAATGAGAAAAGTAAAGCGTAAAGAGCGAAAGATTCCCCCTTTTTTTTTTATCTTGAAACGAGATTTGTTGAAGTGGAGAGACGACGAGTCCCGCGATTCGCCATTAGCCCAGTCATCCCGTAACAATAAGAAGTCCATTTTAGCATTACAAAGACCTCCCTTCCGTCTCGCGGATCTTTCTCTTGTACTTTTTTCCTTCCTTCGCGATTCTCTCCTTCTTCTTTGCGTTTTCTCATCAACCTCTGTTTAATACAACGAATGGCTGTTAGGCGGGAGCGTTGGATTCTATTATTATCGTCGAATCTTGTGACAATGAGACCGCAGGTGTAGATTTAAAAAAACGTCTTGGAGAGTTCATTCGCAGTCGATCTGTTGATCCTCACGTTGCACTAAACTTCTGTATTGTTTATTACCAACAAAAAAAAGCACGTAATATAAACGAAAATGCCGTTACTAATGTTGCAATGCGCCAACGAACCATTTTGTGGTCTCGGCGGTTATTCGAAATTCCCCGCAGACGAGATTTAGTAGAAACCTTGAGATAATTCGTGTGAACGATAACTGGGTTCGTTTCACTTTGTGTAATAGAGGGTGAATATAAACAGTCTACCTCGCCGTGCTGCGTCGCCGATCTCGACGGGCGAGACTTTTCCTCAAAGGAACCATAAAATAGCAAATTACGAAAGGCTTGGCAGTTGTGTGGCACGAATTACGTGCGAAGAGGACAATACGACTCGATACGAGAAGAAGTAACTGAAGGAACGGGGATGGTTGTTGGCTCTGATCGTGTATGAACTTCATGAATACGGCATCACAGAGGAGAAGCGCTCGTGTTTCTAAGGGAGAGGAGGGGGGGATCTCGTTTTCCTGGCGAGCGCCCGATTTTCTCAAGTCACTTAACGGTTGGACGAACATTCCGCGAAAGGTTCGCGACGACCATTATTTCGATTCTGGTGTGTGCAAAGTGGACGCAGTGTAAGGACCAGACGGCAGAACAGACTAAAGGAATCGTCTTTGAAATACTGGGAAGACGGTAGTTGGACGCAAATGCAATTGCTTCAAAGAAGCGAATAACTGCGTCCGCTGTGTTTCAGGATCTGGGTTGTACTGTTACGTGTCAATTGCCCCGCAAACTCTGAGAATGGTAGTATCTCCGTACTTAGTCTTTTCAATGGTTTTTGTATCAGTTTAGTTATCATATTTTTATAGTTTTTAGGTTTAGTTTCCATATTTTTTCGTTTTCACATCATTTAGTTTTCATATTTTTTTCAAATGGTTAATAATCAAATTCTAATTAACCGATCTAATGTCTAAATTCGAGGATTGATTCGCCCTATCTACTACAAAGGTGAAGACGAAAGTATCAACCATGTAGATGAATTACTGCGTTCACTGGACCTTCTAGCTACTATTTGTATTAGTATGAATCTTGTTCTAGAATTATCGACAAGAACAAGATGAGCTGCCGCGAGTTTTCCGGATGGATCGATTACAAATTGCGTTGCGTTATAGCGATACAAATACCATATTCTTCGGACAATGGAATCAATGAATAATTGAAAATTTAAAGACGACCAAGTTGCAGACAAGTACAGGGATTGCGCTGTCGATTTTCTACTTCGAAGCGCCTCCGGCTGTTTCGCGAATTTCGCTTGCTCTCCCTCGAATCTTGACCAACAACGTTGAAGTACTCGAGTAACTATAGAAGTTGCCGCACACTACAGCTGAAAACCCGACCGCTCGGTCATATCCCCGTCGGGCTAATTTAATGGAGATCCATGAAGCCATTTGTCGCGATCGATCTTGAGAGCTCGTCGGTAAATTCCGACCCAGGCGTGTATATGGGCGAAGGGAATAGGGAAAGCAGGAAGCCCGTGAAAGCGTCAGATGGCGACGAGGATATTCGTGTGGTCCAGTGTAGATGCCGAAAGCTGAGAGCTTTTGGGGAGAGTAACCAAAGGAGGAAACGTCGACCCGACAAGAGGTATACAGCCGCGGTGGTAAGGAGAGGATAGTGTTGGGAGGGAAATGGTTGCAAGTTGGTAATTATAGCACTTGCCAACTGGCGTACCGGCTAGTTCGTTCCGTCTATCGGTCACGGCCGATGCAATTTAAACTTGAAGAACCCTGGTTACATGCCCGGACGATGTGCACAGTATATATAAGCGATGCGGTGCACCAGTCTCATCTCCTCTAATCCTCGTCGTCTCCTTTGCCCGCCTATTCAACCGGGCTATTTGCTCGGTTTTTTTCGCCGAAACTAACGCCCAAAAAAGGCTGAAGTCCAGCTACCGAAATAAACATATATTTTGTGTTTATGACGACTGAACCACCCTAAAGCCTATCGAGTGAGTTCTATCGGTTATTGGCTACCTATAGGCAAGGCGGCGGCGGCGGTAGGCCTACCTATAGGTATTGCATTACCTATTCATCTAAGGAGAACAGCTAGATCTACCAAGGGCACGTGTGACCAATGATCGTTTTCTCGAGTCTCTCATTCCAACTGATTCGTCGGATTGTCGAGGTTCGAAAGTGGCAACCCCTAACAATCTCGGCTAACATTCACTGACTCGAGTTAACGGTTTCGAATCTAGATTTCGAAGGCTCCGTTCGTTTCGCGAAGTAGTAACTATCTTCAACCAGTAACTATAATATACCGAGGAGCCGTAGGTACATACTTTGGTCGGTACTACGTAGCTTATATGTAACATAAACGAACGTGAATACTACCTCTCGTGCAATCAAATCGCTGAGATAATTGGAGCTTTGTTATTGCACCCCCGTTACCCCGATTGTTCGTGGCGTGAGCGAACGAGACCGGGGAGTCGGGACGACTTAATGCGAGCCATTCGCCGTTATTAGGAGGTGAGCACAAGAGGTAGAGATAGTCAGGTAGGCTAGAGGAACTCGGGAAGTATGGTATATACATGGTACCGGGACGAGAGTTCCAAGCGGCAAGCTAGTGGCGGCAATAACTACCCTCTCTAGGTTTCCATCCCCCTTCGTCGGAGTCTTAATGGGGGACGATGGTGGTAGTAGTGGCATTAGTGTAGCAGTGGTAGTAGTTGAATTCAGCTGTGCGTGGACAGCCCCCGGCGGATTCGACCCCTTTTCAACTCTCTTGTGCCGTCGCCACGTTCTCCAGTTCCTTTTTCTTGCCCTCTTCCTCATCTTCATGACTTCTCGTATTACTTGCTAGTCCAGCTGGTTTAAGGTGTGCTCTTTCGGCTGAAGCGTAGCCGCAAAATTCGTACAGGGCTTGGTAGCCAGCGAGAGAGTACGGTATGAAAAAGGAGTGGAAATAAGATGAGAAGACGAAACTCTATCTCTGAGCGAAGAGAATGCGCCATGATCGAACGTACTCGAGGTATACGTCTCTTCTGGCCTTTTCTGCGCTCGTACTATAAGCCACGAATTGGCTTTCGTTAAACAAGACGGGGAATGGTACTAATGCCTAACGAGTGGCGAACGAATCTCGATTTGCTAGGTATGTGAGGCACGTTCAACAGTAGTCGAATATACACTAGACAGTTTCTCAATACCTTATCAAGCCGAAGAAGTTTATACTGCAGCTGCTACTCTCATACTTCACGGTAGACATGGACTTTGGGAACCGATTATCTTCTCGAAATTCAAGATCTCGAAGAGCGAGATTCAAATATCACGTATATCGTTTTTTATGGTACTCGATCTAGCTTCAATCTCACACTCAGTTATTTATTATCTCACGAAATAATTCTGACATTTTCGTAAAACCACGACTCGTGAGGTGTCGACACGGACAAATTTTAACTCGTTTCAAGGGAATTTAACGGAAGTATCGTGTTACAATAATGATGCACATTTCAGCGTCATCACTGTGTGTCATAACTTGCCGATACGCGTTTTACGAAATACTTGGTCGTCTCTCACATCGACTTGTCAAATATGTATCGCGTCGCTGATGCTATAACAGAGGGTGACCGCTTTGATAGACTTCTCGTGATGGACCCGGCGTGTTACAATATCTCGTCGCTCGTCTGTAACGTACGTGTATATATACACACGCAATATGTTTTTCGTTGGTGTGTTATGAGTGCTCGCGCGACAAGTCGAGCAAAAAATGACTTCTCGGCCCTTCTACTAATATGATGACGTCTAACTTCTGTTACTCGAAGAGGAGTATAGTGGAGACGTGGGGCCAGAGAAGCCTACGTCGTTGATATTTTTAGAAAAGTCTTCGCTCCTCGACTCCGTGGTACAACCTAAGTATCCGCGCGACGAGGAAAATTTATTCCTTGACGCTCTCTTCTCGCCGTGAATTGATTTGTGAACGAACACGTGAGAAGACTTCATCGCCTCTTCACCACGCCCCCTTTCCCTCCTGCCCCGACGATTTTTTCCGACGCGTCGCACACGCTAGAGCAGCGATTTGTTCAACGAGCAACGGTGCCTGCGGTACTGTACAAATATCGATTTCCGTAAGTCGCGTGAGAGAGAAAGTTCATCACGAGCTCGCAGAGTCGAGAGAGGAGAAAAAGAAAGAAAAAGACATGAACCAACAAAACGCCGATCTCTTTCAGCAATTACGAGAACGTCGGGAAGCCATTCGACGTGGCTAAAGAAAATACCCTGTCGAAAAGTCTTCCGCGAGACTACCATACCACGGGGAAATCCGAAAAGATTTTGGCCTCACGAAAATCCTGCCTTAATCCCCTCGATCTTCTTCACGAATTAGTGCTACCGGCACGCGACTTGTTCTCTTTTCGTACCCAGTTTTACTTGCTTCCCGGGATCTTTGCCACTGTTGCCGGCTATATCCATATGATAGCGGCACGCCGGAGAGGGGACGCGGGTCGTAAAGCAAGTGAGCAGCGGGATAGCCCCTTTTCAGCTCTTTCTCTCGCACATACTTTCACATCCCCTTGCGGATCTCGAAGAACCCCATGTTCCAAAACCTTCGCCGCTTTTTCTCTAACCAATATATCCTTTAGCGTATACCGAGACGCCGCTTGAAGAGCTCCGAAGGTATTCTCGGAGATCCCTTGACGAGGTCGGGAATCTTTCCTGGTGTAGGGCCGTAGGAAAAACGGGCGTAAACGCGAGAAATACGAGACAGTCCCGAAAAGGGGTTGGGTGTAGTGGAAAATCGTCTCGTCGTTGATCTTGACGGAATCTCGTCCTCTACAGTTCCCTCTCTTTCTCTGTCCCTCTCTCTGTCTCACACAACGCTATTCCAGCCATCGTCTCGCACTGATGGATATTGGAAGAGTTTTTTCCGCTTCGCTTCGACGTATATAACGTGTACTCCGAAGCAGATAAAAATCATTGGCGAACGGCCTTCGCGGACTCTATCTTAATCACATCTTACGGATTGGTATCGACTTCCCTCGGCCGTTTCTCACTTAACGTTATATGTTGCTCTTCGTAGTTACTGCACACTTCCTTTCGATTTTCTCGCCCAGCCGAAAGCCCGGCGATTGGCAATTTTCTTGAAAACGTATCCGTTATTCGATACAGCATGATCACAGATTCAATTATCACAGATATTTTTCAGTTATACGTAGGAAAATAATGAAAATTGCAAGATAACGAAGGGTCTCAGGAACGGTATGACATTTTTTTGTTATTCCGTTATTTTTTTCGCCCCCAATATATTTCATTGTTAGGTTTTTTTTCAACGATATCGAATTCGCAGTTCACCGAAAAGCCAATTTCGATGCGTCAATTCGTGAATCCCGAGCTACGATTGTTTTTTTTTTTTTCAGTGCGAACTCGTGCCGATGTTTTGTTCCACGAATGAAGCGGTTTTTGGTCATACACTTCATAATATAGGGCAAACAAAAAATAGGAAAACATTGCATACTGGTTGCGAATTCGCTGTAGAGGCTACGTTATAGCAAATTAGAGCAACGGGGTCTCGTGTAAGCTATGTGTTGTCGGTACGAGGCCCGAGGCTACAGGGCATCGTGGTACCGGTAAATCATTCTCAGCTGGAGCAACAGAGTGAGCCCTTGTGAGAAGCACACACAATGACGAAAGGGGATGTGATGCAGGGAAAAGGGAATATGCTATATATCCTCTGTACGACGATAGAGCCAGAGAGTTCGCGTGTTTGTCCCGGAAGAGTACTAAGTGGCTTGGGCGTGTCAGGGGTGGTCGGCGAGGGTTGCCGAGTTCGGGCCGTGACACGCGCAGTCTCTACTACCAGCTACGGCGCGTCACATCTGGAAGATTAAAAATCATCTCGTAAATTTCTCCTCGCGTCTACGAAGTACGACTCTCGTTGCCCCGTCGCAAAGAGGGAGAATCTACTTTCGTCGCTCCCGTAGGGATTAAAGCCGAGATGCTTGGAGGCAGCTCACGGATACTGTTGCACGATCCCAAAGCACTTTTGCCACGCTCGAAAAGCTCGTAGGTCGACATGAACATGAACGTGAAATCTCGGCGAAAGAGAAAAGTCGATGGGACGAGATTGTCTGTGATTCTCAACGTTGTGGACGTCACATTCGTCGAGTTATCTTTGCATTCTCGGATTTTCATTCATCGGGTTTACTCGCGAAATCATCATAACCCACGTGCTGCTTATATTTAGAAGTATATTTCAAGCGTGTCCGGAAGAGCCAGAAGACTCGAACGAAACAGCGGAGAAAGTGAGTTGTCACATACTATAAGGGATATACACGATGGAGTCTCTCAACAGAGGGTTGAATGACGCCCGTGCGGATTCTAGCACGCGCTCAAGTTAACTTGCATTAGCAGTATACCAGCCTGTCGGGGCACTTCATACTCTATGCCTGCAAGAGTTGTACGTCATATGGATTTGTGTATACGCGTTGCAGTAGCTTTTTCCAGCAGTGCTCCAAAAGCTCGAGAGTCCGACTGGCGCGCGCAGTTAACCCTCGCGCAGCAAACCCTCATGCATATATAGCCACCAGGGTCCCACTCGACCCTTTGACAAACGAGCGTTATAATTTATCCTCAAGACGAGTTCTCAACGATGTTTCGCAAATCGCACAGAGCAGATCTGGCTCGCCGTAACGCGAAATAGAATAACGACAATTTTCGGGAAATTTGTTCATAACAATAATTTCAAAAGATTCATCAACATGGAGAGACAGACGCGAGTAAGAGAAGTCATAACCATCACGCGTCTTTTTCTATATTAGTTCTTCGAGGGAATAGTGAGTATATACCT
Source organism: Ischnus inquisitorius (assembly GCA_963924025.1). Lineage (NCBI taxonomy): Eukaryota > Metazoa > Arthropoda > Insecta > Hymenoptera > Ichneumonidae > Ischnus > Ischnus inquisitorius. The sequence continues at coordinate 7,033,268 of OZ001250.1, read as the reverse complement.
GTTTTTTTTTCCTTCTAGTACCTTTCTCATCATGCTGGAAACACTGCCGGTCCGGCACTTTGAGAACTTTTATCGACGCTTGACGAATAAAATAAAAAAGAAAAACTATTACAAAAAGAGAAATAGGAGAAATCGGGATAAGAGACACTGCGAAACGGTTGAGAAACGGAAGGTAGAAAAGTGAAAATTAATATTCGAGTGAAAGATAAAGTTTTTCTTTCCTCTTCCGACCCTTTTTTTCCTCATTTCGCTATCTCGGTTTATAGTGCCTCCTTCAACATTGGCGATCGAAGTTAAAGTAACCGAGAGCGACAGGGCGCGAGAGGGAAAATGTATTATTGGAGGAGCGGCGGTGCTGCCGCGGACGAGGAAAGATTTCCGTCGACTTTCCTTTTATTTCATTCCCTTTTACTACTTGTTCCTTTTGCGCCAAAGTGGGTCTGAGTGCGCAGGCTATCGGCTATATTGCCTTTTATACGTATATGCGATTCGAGGAATAAGCTAAGTTCGATGGAGGTACCCGGTGAGTTCTTAAGAGCGTACGAAAGAATGGAAGAATGAGCCGAAGTGATTCCACGATACCAGCACATAGCGGAATACGTAGTTGAAATCAGATACAAGAGTGAGGATAAGGATGGAGAATAACGCAAGAGAGGAGCATAGAAAACCTGTGGATCGTCCGAGAGCAACGATACATATCGAGAAATGAAACGTCGAATGAAATCGTCCGGGAAAAAAATATTGAGATAAGATTAGAACCATCGAATGCCGGGTTACACTTACCTTAAATGCGGTCGAGATACAAATTTTCATCCAATTTGTTTTTCTTTTAAGGCCAATTGCGTTTCTAGACTGTGCTATGTTCGAGCGTTACAGCTTCGCTTATCCCGGTTTCTAGCGCGATAATTGTTCGCCGGAACGTTATAGTGTTCTCGAGGTAATACCGCAGCATTCTTGTAAATGTATAATCAATAAGGCGCGGAATATCTGCGAGGCGAGATGAGATATGCCAAATAAACTCGATTAACCCTCTATCGTTCGTAGCAGGCAAGAGAAAGAGTGCTCCAAGCGACGCGCATCATAAAGATGAAAAGTAAAGGATAAAAAGGAAGGAAGTAAGGACGGAAGGAAGGAAGAAAGGAAGGAAGGAAGAGGTCAAAGAGTGAATCTACTTTCGCCGTGATAACATTTCCCCGTTGGGTACGAATTTTCCCTACTTGCGTGACCGAGCGCTCATATAATCTACGTCTTTTCTCGATGGCCGTTGATTCCGACAGATCGGGGAAGCGTGAAAACCACTCGAACATCGAAACCAAAAAATATAGAAAAAAGAAAATCGATTCGAAAAAATTTGCGGTCAAAATCGCGCTGGAGAGCAAAACTGTGTGGTAAATTTTCGAGGGGATGATTCCTCTCAGGGATATAAAGCTCATGCCTCTCGATCCTTCGTAGTCGGGATGCTTCTCTTTTACGCCTCTTCCCCATCGTATTTTATGGCCCCCCATCGTCGTATCCTTGCGGTGTAACACGTTGCGGTATAGCTCGACTGTATTAAAGTAACACGCACCGATACACGACGGGCTTGTATACCTATGTAGTATAATATGCACTATACTTAGATGTATAGTACGTATATCCTATATAGTATGTATATTCGTTGGAGGTTGTGGCACTGCCGATGGCACATCCAGCGCAAGCAGCCGCGATACTCTCGTAAATAATCCCGATGTAGGAAGCAGTGTAGTGGAAAGAGGGGCATTGGCGGTTAAGTCCTTGGAGAGAAGCGCCGTGGACGGTTGCGCGAGCGAGAGGAGCTTACCTCGAAAGAGGCGGGGGAGGATGAGCCCGATAATCATATCGGGTGTCGCTTATCTGGCCTCTGCGTGCTCTCGACGATAAAGATAGTGATAGCAGCGAGAGGCCTCTGTGACTACCGTTTTTCGCGAGCTCGAAAGGCCGAAGGAAGGTCCCGCCTATTGGTGGTTTTATATCCATAGGTATAATATATAGGGAGGTTACAAGGAAATATCGTGTTCCATTCTCTATTCCCCTCCGTTATTGCCCTGCTCCGGTTGAGCGCGCGACCCGCGACGAGAGAACCGGCTAATTTCCAGTTTGACGCGCTCGTTGACGCATTTTTGCATAATGCAGCCTAATAAGAGCTAATGAATGAAACGTCCCGTATCCGTCCAATGTGTACATACTACTACGGTTATATAATACTGTATATACATTATTGCACGGTCGCATATACCTGATGCTCTTTCCGCAATGGGCATCGCTATGTCGCGGAAATTGGATTTACACCACTTGTCCGCAACTACTTCTCATCCCTGCCGTTGTCACTACAACCGTCTGCATAGCTCTCCCGTATCTCGAAATGATTCGCATACCGGCGCCGCGCGCAATCACGCCCGTAGGAATTTTTTTTCTTTTTCTCGTACACCTTTGCCTCATTCGCCGCGTTCACCACCGCGTTACTCGGGATTGTTATTCTTTTTTACAGAATTGTACACGGAAAAACGACAAAAAAACTCACAGAATCGTAAAAGTAAAGAGATCGGTGGTTACGCCGCGCCGGATCGATACTATTGTGTCGCGTGAGACGCGAAGTTCAATTTTCCGAAAGTACCGCGTTGGGAGTCGAAACGATCGAGCGTCGGATATATGTCTCGTTGAGAATTATAATATGAAAGTTTCGCACGGCGTTTCGGTATGAAGTTACGTGAGAGCACGAAAAATCAATTAAGAGGCAGGGTGCTGCCACCCAGCGTCGAGGAAAGATCGCTTCACGGAAGAGTGGAAAAGAATTGCGTACAGCTGGGTCGTGAAAAGACGCCGTGAACGATGAACGCGAGGCCCTTTCGCCGAGCGAAAATTCACCTCACACCGTCAGACGGGAGCCCAAGTCGGTAGGGTCGCAACGACTTTCTATCAGGAAACTCCTCTCGGCGCCACGTTAATCGAGTCAGCTTCACGTTGCGGCGGCTTCGAGTGTATAAGTTGAACGCAGAATTCCCTTTTATTTGGACGAACCCCGGGGTAACCCACAAAAGTGCTATAGGCGGGTTCTCATAAAGTTGCGCTTCCGCGACAGAAAGGAGGGTTGAACGAACGAAAGGTCGCTCGCCCGCGCGCATACCGCATAAAACAGGGAAGGATGCGAAAGGTTTGAAACGAGAATGCAAGTACAAGATGAAAGTAGAAAATTAACGCCGGCAAGTGGGGGAAGAGAGGATCGATACGGAGTGAAAAGTGGGGGCTGAACGAAAGATTTGCATTGCGGGCACGTGGGTCAAATCGACCTGAGATAATTTTCACGATTTCTCTCCACTTTCGTTCGAGTCGTTTTCTTTTCGTGAGCGTCCAAACCCTTGGGTCGGATTACTCACACCTCAAGTTTCCAACAGCTTTTCGCGCGGTACTTCGGGAATAACTTTGTATAACTCACTCCTCAATCATCCCCCGAGCGAACCGTTCGGGGTTGGCGACCACTGCATCTCTTCGGCCGCTCTTTTACTATCCAACCCACCGGTCGCGACTGCGAAGATACAAGTTCGTGATCGGAATTTCAACAATTTGTTTGTACATCTATTATCGGCCGTTTACCATCTATTTATATTGGCGCGAAGCAAAAGGGAGGATAAAAGACAGGGGAAGCGCGTGAGCGAGACTATTTCCTCGGTTGAATTTTTGGAATGGGACGACTGCGCGAGGGCGCCGGATCGAATCAAGTCAAATCGAATTATCCCCCCAGGAGAAGAAGACTCACACGCGCGGGCACCGCCTCTCTGTACTATATACGACTCTGAAATCCCTTCGGGATTTGCATCCTTCGCGGTCTATCCAACCCTGCCCGCGTCTCCATTCCTCGCTCATCTCTCACTTCGATACTGTCGCGTTCTATCAGTTTTGCAAAACCCACACAGGTAACAAAAAATTCAAATAATTCTTGAATACATTTTCATCTCGGTTATAGAGTTCGGACGAAATTTCGTATATCTGATGGTGCACACCACGACAGACCGGATAGGTTGAATATATACAGACTCGTAGCAGGTAATTTCGCAAAATAACGAGATTGACTTCAAGATTCCGTAATACTGTGATGTGACGACTTTACCAGAGAGATGTTCACAGATGTAGGGGGTACCGAAATAATTATTGGCTCGCCGATACACATTCAGAGAGGTAAATCGTCTCTGTTTTAAGAATTTCATGGAGCATTTCGTAGCAGAGACAGGGACACAATTAACTTAGAAACTGTATTCTGGCTTACGCTGGAGGGCCAACAGTTGTGTGGTCTATACTACGCGGATAATAATTGACAGTATCTCGGACGCAGTGTGACTTGACCGTCAGCATAGCTGATAGCCGATTACGTTTAAACAGCTAACCGTTTCAAGATTAGACTAGAGAATGAGGATCGTATATCATGGCGACAGGGTGAGAAGTACTAATCGACTAATGCCTGTCGATATCCGTAACGGACATTCATGACGTTGCACCGAAGCTCTACCATAGTGACAAGAGTATGTCGACTATGGTGGTTCTTTACTTGTGATCCGTTTGTTGCACAACAAAGTGTACAGTACATCGAGAAATTCGCTCTCGTTTACAGCGTTAGAAAGGTCAACAATCGCTCTCACGTGCTCGTAGAGCCAATCGCGTGACGCAGTTTCGCTTGCTTGACTCTACAACAAGATTGAGACTTCGCAAACCATCGAGTTATGATACAATTAGTTACTATTTTGCGGAACACAAATTCCTCGCTATGAAGCCAATAATAAGTTTACCACGGGCATCTCTGTAACTATTCCAGCCGTAATACATTAGTTCGCATCGACCCTATGGGCGCGTCTTTTACGGTAACGCACACATCTCGCAAGCCTCACCGACTACTTCGGAAGCTCTACCTAGTTTTATGATAGAATTATAATTCATTGGTGCTTCGCATACCGCCAATAGCAACATTGTTATATAGTAGAACTCGCAAGACTCTGTTCATAATATGGTGACTAATTATGTACCAAATTTGGGTGCGTCGCAAGAAGACTCGTGTGATCCTGCTTTGCTTCTGCCGAATCCAGAATAAACTTACGACTACGCACACGGTCAAGTTATGCTACTGTGAAAGAGTAGTTTGGGGAACAAGAATTTCTTGGTGCCGAACCAATCATAAGTTCACTATCGTAAATTCCGTAAGTCCTCCACTCCAGATACGTTGCTTGAAACCCCCTTCAGTTTTGGATCTTGTATGCACACAGATTGCATCTGTCGACAGTACAATGTGTCGACAATGAAAACGCACAGTTTGGTAAACTCTAATTCAATGTGCGGTTCATTTATAACTGAAGGAGCATAGTGGCAATACGAAGATAATTGCGTAGCGAATTTATCTTACGCTTCAATTAGTCTCGTATCGCATTATGCGCAAAATTGGTTGATACGTCGAGGAGCCGCTCCTAGGATCCGATTTCTACTCTACAACGATACTAAGACGAGGTCGACGCGGCAAGGGACGCTTCAGAGGACACGCTCCGGGTCACCGGGACCAAACTCTTGGAGCTGTCTGGAATTCTGATAACGGGAACAGAAGGGAGGTCGAACGTGAGGGTATCTCTCACCTTCCCGACAACCCAAGATTCTTACCGATGGCATAGCTCGAAGCTCTTGGAACGCGATATCCGAAATGTTTCAGTTTACCTGTGCAATAGACACAGAGAAGAATTTAGCAAAACCTATCATCGTCACTCGAGGAAAGGTATTTCAGCAGCACGCAATTACATCGCAACCTGTGAGCGTCAATGGAATGTTCAATAATTTCTCCTTATGCATATTGACATTTTTGTTATTCCGCAATTTCAACATGCAATTGTTAAAAAAAATAACTGTAAATTTTACACTAATTTACTGACGATGGCGCGGTCTCGTATTGCTGTTTAAAGATAGCAATTTTCTTAAGCGTTGTTATATCAGATTCTGATCGCTATTCACTGTTACACGAAAATTCTACGAATATTTTACGGGCTTAAGTTCCGTCGATTCAGGAATGTCCGATTCCGGAGATCGTCTGCTGTATTTCATAAGCGAGGAATATTACGAGATACATAAAAACAGTACCAAATCGGAAATTCGTTTTATCGACCTATAAAAAACAATGATAAAGAATTCGAGTTGCTAGATATGACATGGCAGTTCCATTTAATCCACCATCGGATTATCTCTACTATAGCGTCCATAAATTCTCATCAATTCTATATTGATCATGAAGAAGCGATGGAGAAAAGAAGTCGTGGGACCGAAGAATTTCGTGTATATAGTGACGCGGGAGAGAAGCACTTGAAGCAGCAAAAGTTGATGGAGAGAGAAGCCACCGGGTGTCGTACCGCCGTTACTCAAGCCGGATATATATATACCGTTTATTATGGCGTTCTCCACGCGTTACCCGTTGGACACTCGCGTATATTATTAAACGAAGAGAGATCTTGGCAAGTTTCGCCATCCCTCAGAGATCTCTTCCCTTACAAGTAAAATAGAGAAACGCAAAGAAAAAGACGTGGAAGACGCGTATCTAAAATTACACTCTGTGCGAAGGACCCTCTCTTTATTTCGCGCATGTGCCCAACGGTCGCGGATCAACGCTCAGCCATCGGCGAGGTCGTGTCTCTCGTGGCCGAGAGCAACCCTTTCTTTTGTTTTTGCTTCCATCGCGGCGTGCAGCTGGCCGATTGCTTGTGTTGCTCTCTTCTTCACCTGCTCGCTAACCAATAAGACAACCCGGCCAACGGGAGCGTATAGACCGCGTGTTGCGTTTGGCTTTCCAGTAAAATTTGAAGCGAGAAAACATCGCGACACGCTGCGGGGAGCGAGGTGAGAGGAAGAAAACTGGAGAGCGATGAGCAAAACGACCGAGTCACCCCTTGCGCTCGTTGCACACGCTGGTCTCGGCATCCGCCAGAGAAAAGAGGAACGACAGACGGAAGAAAAAGAAAGCATAAACGAGAGCAACACAACCGACTCTCGAAGCACGGGCGCGCTCGTAAATTTCTTCCCAACGGCGTTTAGGCCCCCACGGCGCAATATTGCGAGCACACCCGAGGTGAGTTTACACGCCGTACGACCCTAACTCTTCTGCTACGAGTGTCGCCACGGTACCGGCACCAGAAAACCTCCGAAAGTGTAACGCAGCCACTCGCCGGCCAACACGGAAAAACCTTCGTCGTCTATATACTTTTATACCCGTGTAATGTGAGGGCCTCTCTTCTGTCTTCTTCCCATCTTTCTTCACACTTTGTTCCTTGTCCGTTCAAACCTTCCCCTCCCAATTTCACCAGCGACGAATGCTGCTATCCATTGAGACGTCTCTAAATCACTCTTACTTAAAAACTACACGGGTATGCGCCCCCGGGTATGCCAACGATCACCATCGACAGACGCAATTTGTCAAGCCGACAATTGAGTCGACGAATACTATTTTCATATCTTCTTCATCTCGACTTCACTCAGTCTATGGTGCAAACAGTCGCGGAATTTTGTACTTTTCTCTCCGTGTATAAATTCGATATTTCGATGAGAAAGTTCCATAGCGATATGTGCGATCGCCAATATATAACATACGTTTTCATACTACATTCATAGCGTCGGAGCTCAAAGAAAGAACGAAGAGGAGAAGTACGGGGCGCGAGTGACGATAGGACCGTTATTTTCCCTATCTGGCTACACGCGAGTGTAGTAGATATTGGATAGACGATATAACTCTTTGGCGCGCAGGCGTTCGCTCAGCACCTTTTCACATAGCGCGTCGTTGTCGATCCCATCTCGAATCGAATTTTCCCCAGGAATGACGCCGTACCCCGGGCCGGTTCTCACGAACCTCGAAGAATTTTTCTCCGTTCCGTCGTCGTCGTATTTCGTAGTGTTGTGGAACGCCGAGCAGAGATGACGACGATGCGAGTCACTCCTCCGTTCTCCCCGAGAGTCGCGTATCCCTCACCTCGCCTCGAGACCGAGCGACGAAAATAAAATGCACACGCCCTCAAAACGAATAATGGAGCTCTCCTTCGACCGGTTTTCATGGTAGTAGTTACGTTCACAAAGTATGGATGCATCGAAGCTTTGTGCGAACTTAAAGTACGCGAGAAAGTCATGATTACGATGAGGCGCCCAGAAAGAGCAATGGTTGTCGCAGGAAGCTCGTAAAAATGAATCGATGCTTCGCTACTATTGCAAGAAGAGTATCGGGGAAAAAAACAAAAGCTATACCTTTTTTCTATCAAGTTGAATGTGAAAAATGTAGTTTCGTTATGAAGCCGATTCAAAAAACAACTATTTTCTTCGTTATTATTGTCTACTTAAAAAAAAATACTAACACCCTCGAGCAGGATTAATTTCTTCCTCTTTTCAAAACGGTTATTTTTCTCACCCTATTCTTTTTATTTTTCTTCCGTCTTCATTCTGGACGCGATACCGCTGCGACAGAGATTGTCATTCTTTTTGCACTCTTTGCCGGTGAGTTTCGCCAGTGGTGCCTGTAGCATCAGCAAAGCCCCGCTGGCTGCCGAGGATGCTACACACAGCTCGATACGGTTTTGTCCCTTATTTCTGTCGTCTGCAGTTCTATCGAACGACGATTTCTGCCGACGACACTCTACACTGTCGATACACGTATACTTGTGCCGTTTTTTTCTTGTATGTCGGGTACAAAAATGACCGTCGCGAATTCAAATCGTATCTCAACAAAGCGTACTTTTTTTTATTGTTTATTCAGAATAACTTTGAACTACTGCAGTAAGTTTAGCGTAAATATTGTAGCTCAAACGTTCGACAGGCATTGATCGACAGAGGGAATTCTTTCTGTAACCTGCGTCCGCAGTACAATGAAATCAGAGATGCTTTCTTTTTACGTTGCCCGGCAAAATGCTCACTGAGCCGAAGGGATCACTCCTTTCATCCCCCACTTACTATTTTCTCTGTCTCTCGAGGATACACGTTTACCACTCGGTGGAAGACTGCGGACAGTTTTTCATCTGGTTACCGTACCTATCGCTGTGCAACGCGCCTCACATACATTCTTTCCTTTCATCCCTAGGCCGTAGTCTCGATTTTTCCGCATCGTCTCTTTGTCTAGAATATCCCACCTGTCTCGACTGCGATATCGGATAAATTCGATTTCGATGGATACTGTTAACCTCAATCGAACAATGTGGATGTAGACTTCCTACCCGTCTCGCGGTTTCGATAAAGTTTTCTCACTTTCACCTCCGGTTGAAAGACGCAAAGCAACACAAAATACTTGATCGTTAATTTCAAGAAAAATAACAAACTCTCGTGCATGCTCTTATATCTCATTCCGGTACACAGAAATTGGGGGTGAGCTTGCGAAGAAATTAATAACCCCAGCTGGCTGATTCGCTATGTGTACTTCATTCACCGACAAAATTTGCCTCTCAAATTTTATTTTAGTATTAAAGGCATTTTCACTTGTCTCACAAATTCACAGATAGAACTCGTTTCATAATATTCACTCGTTTCAATCAATTAACGGCTTTCATCGACTTCTTTGTGAAAAAGTTACTTGTTTCGTCGATTGGCGAGGGAAGGACGTTTCACCATATATGTGAATACGTAAACATGGTAAAAAGACACTTTTCTCATCGCTCCGTAGGGCCATCCATCTTTTTCACGACTGAGTCACTGCCACCCGTGAATCGCGTGAAAATAGTATCGAGAAACTACCAATATTTGTGAACTTGGTCGAGCGAGTGATAGCGGCGAAACAAGTGAAACAAAATTGGGAGAAGAAAGTGAATAAAGTGAGTCGAGTGCATCGAGTGAGAACGTTGAGTCTTCACATAAAGAATCGGCCTGCAGGCTTATTCGCCAGGGCAACGATGGACGTCGTTCCTACCAATCATCAAGAGAATCAACAACAATAGAGAGCCAACTTTTTCTCTTTGCTTCAATGTTTCGTCCACTGTTTGCTGACAGTTTAAACCCGCATAATGGCAGTGTTCGGAGCTTTCCTCAAGCTGTTCGATTTACAGGGAAGTTTTTCGCGTTTTATTCGTTTCTTCGCCATTCTCTTTGACTCGTTGGATAAGACCTCTTTTATTTCTTTTGTATTCCTTTGTAACGTCCCATTGCCGGTCTTCTTTTTTACTCCTTCTTATCGTTGCACCTTGACTTTTCCTCGAAGCTTTACTGTCTCAGATTGAGATTTTGCCATTCCCCTTTCGGGTCGTCGAATAAACATGCGTATTTATCATGCGTTGAATGCTTTCGAATAAAATAACCATAGTCCGCCAGCGGTAATGCTTCATCTATGGAATCAGAACGAACATTTATGAAAGTCCTGACGTTCGTCTTCCTCTGACTTTTCTTCGGTTTCGTTTCACTTTTTTTAATTCACTCCCGCGCTTATCTACTGGCAAGCTTCTCTCTGGCGCTTTTGGATGAGGGCAAACGATGAGCAGAATCCAAGCGTGTGCTCGCGCCATCCCGTCGCAAAACTCTGAAATTCTATCAAAGAACTGAGGTCGTTCCTTCTCGACTCCACCTTCCTCATTTTTTTCTCTTCATACTCCGACTACTCTTCGCTTTTGGCGCCGCGCGTTCTCGTCCTACTCCTTTCACTGATCGCACCCTTTCATTCTCATTTTTCTCGCAAACCTCGCGGAATGCTGAAGGGTAGACGAGCTAGCATTTCGCTCTTTACCTCGGCCCATAGAAATTTACAACCGCGAAGCAGTCATTCGATGAATTTGCAGAGCGCGGCGATTATCGTTCTTTCGACGCAATGAGAATTTTTCAATTCCAAAGTGACGAAAATTCAAAACAAACGCGGGTCACTGTCCCTTTTTATTTGTGAAATAACGATCCATTCGACTTTTTCGTTAAAGTTAACACCCGTTAACGACTGAAAACTATGGCGCGCCGTCAAATACGGTTTTCGTTCCGATGAACAAACTACATGCGACGGCGATACCGAATCGTATTCAAAATCGTTGAACAAAACTGGACGAGTGAAACGTCAAAATTTATTTCAACCTTCGTCAAAGTGCGCCACTCGTCAAACCATTTTTTTGACACCGCGCAGCGGAAATAATCGTTTGGAACATTTTGCGGTACCTCGAAGACTAACGAATGTGGCGACCACATTCTCGGCGCGTTTTACACAGGCTTATACAGATTTTATACCAAACAGCCCCTCGTTCGTACGCGTATACTTTCGCTATGTCACACATATCGTCAACGTTTTTCGTCGCTGATGAAAAGCGTAGGATATATCATACATCAAACATCAGGACCAAAGAGAGTATAGCGTTTCGACGAAAAAAACTTTCAGCGCGCTCGACAACCTCGTCAGAGAAGAGTCATTAAATTTAAGCCGTGGTTTATGCCACAGGGGTATTATGATGCCTATAATAATGTTAAGCATTCTAATAAAGTGGGAGGAATGTGAGAGTACAGAGGAGGATATGGAGGAGTCGCGAACGCCAAAACGTCGAGCAAGTTGTTGGTCGACGAGGCGTGACGGAATAGTATAACGGCTAGTCATTTGGCAGTCCGTAAAGTTAGGAGTTTGAGCGACTCCTTGCTCTCTAGGTGAGTGAGGGCTTCTAGAAGTGTGGAGGAACGAGAGAGGAAGAAGTGGAGAGAGGGAGGAGGGAGGCGGGAGCGAGAGAAAGACAGGAGTTTCAGAAGCTCTCTCGTCGGCTCGTGCGGAGGCTTTAATACCTCGTAACCTCGGAAAAGCTCCGGAGCACAGAGAGCGCGAGGGAGACAGGTAGAAGGAAGTCTCTCGCGGTAGGCGCGACCCCCGACCTACCTCGACACGAGCAAGAGTAACTGAGAGACGCGATTATATACCCCTCAACCCTCGGGATACCTCGTCCGGCTTCCTCGCTCCCTCCCGTTGCTGAGTAGTCGAAAAGCGACGAGAGTAGCGATCATCATAGTAGCTGGCATGCAACTCGGGAGATATCTACACTTGCACACAGAGAAACACGACCGTAAATGCGAGAGGGCGGTCGGCGAACGGAAAGAGAGGATGAGAGGTCAAAGGGGGGGATAGAGAATGAGAGACTTGGCCCTGTAATATCAGGTTTGAGAAAGCGTTTTCGCGTCGCATCATAAGCGCCGCTCTCGTGAAAGACTCTGGTAGTACTTTTCTCATACTATAACTTGGTATCTACCTCGCCACGGTAATCCGATAGAGCGCAAGTGCAAGCACAGAGGATCGTCCCTCGGTTAACATTGAGCGCTCGTTCCCACCATCGCGATCATTATTCACAGCGTTGATAATTACCATCCTCGGGCTTGATTGCAGGTTCTCCGACTTTACGAACTAACAACTTTACTAAATCAGGACTCATCGCTAAGACCCAAGGGGGGAATCTAAGGGAGCGCACCCTCGGAAGCGCATCACACAATGGCTCCCTCCTCCTCCGTCCAATACTCGAACGTGCATCGATTTCTTATTATTAATTTGTTCTTTCTGAAAAAGTTCTTTCTGAGGATATTCCGAAATCTATCACGTACAATCGAAAGTGAAGTAACCAACAGAATAGCAAAAATCAACAAACAATCGAACTTTCTTGAGGTGTTATGATAAGCGATAAAATTCGAAAAACTTTTTTTTTTGTTTTCATCTATTGCGAAGTCGTAACCAATCGATCGCTTCGTGATATCGGCCGATGAGAGTTCATTCGGGAAGCGGAGAGACAGGATTACATGAAGAACGGAAGCAATTTTCGTTCGTGTGAAATGAGACGCGAAGAAGAACGCTTCCGCGATTCTGTGGCCAGAAGCAAAAAGCAGTGACGTATAGAAAAAAAAAACTATATAGGGGAACGGTGGGAGAAAATGATTGTCTCAGCGAGCAAAAGAGAACCCGAGAGAAGCCTCTGGTCTCTCTATGTCGGAAATGACTATAGTTCTTCGTGGTGGCTTAATCAAGGAATATTCCTGGTCCAGCTCCACCCCCTCCTACCCGCGCTCGTGTTCTCTCGTCGCCGACGGGGACGTAGCGAGCAACGTTTCTTTTTATCAGAACGAAAAAAGAAAAAAAAAACGGGACGACCAATCTCGGGTAAAATAAAAAGTATCGGCATCCGAGTTAAGAGAGTTGCGAGATCAATCACGTTGGAGAAAAAAAAACAATGCAAATGAATAAACTTGTTCGATATTCGATCTTCAATGTTTCCTGTTTTCATTCAATTAAATAACGTATCATGGTACGTGTTTGCTCGCGCACAGAATAAAAACCGAAAGAAGATTGTCTCGTGAGGTGACATCGTCGCGACAAGATGATTTTCACTCGGAGACTCGGTGGAAGTCTTTTTCGTGATATTATTATTTTTTTTTCTCCTGCGACCCTATTTTCTAGCTTCGCGAGACACGGTGCGCGCCGCAGAGAGTCGGGAGACTCGCCGCGCGAAGCATCCGAACGTTTCGTGTAATACCCCTCAATCTCCGACAGAGAGAGAGAGAGAAACACAGACATTTTCTCTCTTGCTCACCGGTTGGCAACGGATTTTCACTACTTTTTCGTTGCAGATCGTTTCTTTTCTTTTTTTTTCGCCCCCTTTATGGCGACTGTTGTACGACGGAAAGAGCAAAACCCCGTCGCGGTGAAAACGATGTGTCGCTAGAGAAACAGGAGAGCTCTAGCTCTACTTAGCCGTCGGCCACTGATCCCAAGGATTTCGTCATTTTACAAGCGATTACACGCTTCCCACGGGCGCGTTGAATACACTTGTCACAGTCGCCACAGCGCGCGGCACTCTCTTTGTCTCTCTTTCTCTGCGCCCGCAAAAAGTCAGTCAAACAAGCGACGGTCGACGCTCGCACGAATGAAAATACCCGCTGTGTTTGCGCCCCGCGCGAGGCTACTCTAACTAAATGTCTCCACGTGCCCTCTTGACCGTTTGCTTGCTTTTATACGATCGCACATTCTCTGGGGCTCTGTCTCTCGCCTGTTTTATTATTCTCTCGTTACGCCACTACTGGTCTATTACGCTGTCACTTCATTTCAAATTATACGAGCCCGAAGGCGGTAGGTTTCGCTCGCCTCTCTTTGCTGCTATGTTTCTCCTTTTTTTTCACTATGCTAATGCACGTCTACGATAATTCGTATTCCATCTATTGTATTCGTTATCAAAAATTTAATAAATCTTGGTTCGCATCCTTTTCGCCTCTTAATACAGGAAAGTTTGGTTTTTGAAAAAGTTGTACTGCGTTCAAGTCTTACCTGTGACAATGGCGAAGAGGAACGTCAATTCTATCCACGATAGTCGAGTCATGGTGAAGCTGAATTGTATTCTTGAAATAACTCAATTGTCCACTTGCAGGCAAAGTTCGAGTTCTCGAAGTTTTCCGTTTGCTGGCTCGCCGAAAGGAAAAACAACTTCGCTATCACTATGGCCCGTTGAACCGCTCGATTTCTTCCATTCAAAAAAATATTTCGCGTAATTCACCGCGACGATATTTGCGCTCTCGTCGATTTTTTAATCGTCAAACACGTCTTTGTCGCGTGTCATCGATGTATAATCGTCACTCCGGCACTCGCGTGTATCTATCACCCCTATCCGTCTACTTTCACGAGTCTTCTATAATCCCCGAGCAACGTGCGAGACCGAAAAAAATCTCGTCGACGTGACCCACCTCGCAGCACGCGCGGCCGTTTCCCTGGCAGAGTTCGTGCACGCACACGTCTCCCAACACCACTGACTCGGACCGCGCGATCGAGGTTTATCCTTCCCGCCTCGACGTAACTCTAACCCTCCCCCTCCTCTCAAACTCTTCTCGCGCACTTGTATATCGCAGCTTTTATAAATCCTTTACTAATTTCGGATCACTTTCAATAAACATCGTCAATTTTTTATTTTTCTTTCACGAGAGAACGCAATCTTCAGTTGTGCCACCGAATTCCATGCCTCGGAAAGATCGCCGAGGCTCAACACTATACGAACACCGGACTCGCGAACACTAATCGCGCGATTTAACGACGATAATTATTTAACGAACGTTCCCGAATCGAAGATTTGTTATTGCGCTTCTATTGGTCGTATATCGATTGCAACATTGTTGCTCAAACGTTAAATATTAACTGCTGAAGGAATATTCACGAACTCACTGCTGACAGGGTAATTGCACGTATATCTGCACGGGATTGCTACCGGCGAGACTGAGCGTCGCCGCGCGAAGCTGTGCCGTCACGAGTCCGCACATGCGCCCGAATGTACCGAGTATTCGTCGTCGAGTCTCCCCCGCCTCGTCCCCCCCCGCGCGTAGCTCGCTCGTCCAATCCACTGGTCGTTGAGCATCCCCTCCAGCTGCCCACGATTCTTGTCCTCGTCTCTCGCCCGTTCAACCTCAACGGACTTTTCCGTTTCTCTCCCTCGCGTTTCTCGATGCCTTTGACTGCCTGCAAACTCCGCCAACGCCGCCCGCACGTTTCCTATTTTTTCATTTTCTTTTTTCTTCATCTTCTTCCGTTTGCCCGTTGGATCGGCACTCCGAGCTACGTACGAGTCGACCAGCTGGCGATCCTCGGGATCTCCACTCTCGGCAAGGGATTCCTGTATATGAACCGATCGCGAGCCTTTCTCGTATGTTTCTCGATCGAGATTCTCGTACACACTTGCTTCCTTCGATCTATTTCACCTTCTCTCATGTTCGCATCGGTCCCTCTTAGATTCTCACCTCTCCTTCCATTCCGTTCGCACACCGGTTCGCCAAAACTCTCGCGCCCACCCCACTCTTCTCGCAAGGCAAAGTCCACATGACTATTCTATATCCATTCGGATTCAATTTACCAGCAGAAAGTTTTTTGTCTGAATAAGGTTTGTTACCTACGTTAGACTTTGGGGCCGCGAAGGAACCTTCTCGCGATTGCGAGCTATTGTACGAGGAGTGCGAGTTCCATGATTTCCAAAACGTGAAGAAAAAAAAATCCCGCTCCTGAATAACACCGAACGAATCGCGATCACGTTTTCGTGATATAACTACGTAGAGAAGAGAGTACGAGTGAAGTTTTTATCTGCAGGAATTTGTTGTAGTTGACTCTTCTTCCACTGCCCCCCCCCCCCCCCCCCCCTGCTCCGTCACCGGCACGTGGGGTACATACAACTATTTAGGAATTGGATCATTCGAAAAGATCGCCCGCTACGATCCCCTGAATCTTCTCTATTTCTATATGTTCCTACAATTAGGATTGATTCCTCTCTCCCTCGGCCGAAATTAGCTACTGCATTCATACAGATATACGTGAATGAAATCGTGATTGTACACGTGCGCCCGGGAAAGGAACAGTACTCCTCAAATTGCTTTTCTTAGACGTCTCCGGCTCTTCTCTGTTTCTCGGCGCTCGTCCTCTTCGCATTCCGACGACAGCCACACCGCTCCTCCCCCCTCTCCAGACCGCTGCCTCTTGTCGTGACGCGTCAGCAAACGATGGATGCATACCTAATACGGCGGAAGATACAACTTCCGAATCTACCATTTAGCTCGGTGAAAAATAATCGAAACTTTCGACACGTCTAAATGGCTGTATAGTTATTGTCATCGCTCGGGCGAAGTTTTATTTACGCGCTCAATGTCGCATCGTTGAGTTCCCGACGATTCATAGATATAGACCTACGCTACGGGAGCGCTGCGCTGCACGGTAATAGCCGTGAGAGTAGGCTCGAGCGCTCGTTTGATAGCTGTCTCTTTCGCACTCACGGCTTACAGGCCAGTCGCGTGGCGCACATCGCGTTACGTGGATCGCGTCAAGGTTACGCGTACGCGCTGTTTATGTTTACGCGTGGTTTATGTTTACACGCTTGATCGTAGTTTATACGTGTACTATTACGATGAGATCGTGCATTCTTTGAAACGTACTGATGAACTGACGAGCTGACATTCGATATAATATATTGCCGGTATTAGGAGGTTGCAAAAAACTAACAGTTTTTTTTGTTGTCACCGTGCAAGATGGAGGTCGCAAGATGGCGGTCGCGCGGTGCGCGCTCGACAAGCCGAGCGTCTCAGCTCATGTATATCGGTTATTTATTTTATTTTTCGCGCGTTCGTAACTAATACGTGTACTAATTGGTTTCAACTGTAAAGTTATCTCAACAAACTGACGAATCGACACTCGTTATGAGACATCGCCGATGAGTGACAGTTCGCAAAAAAAAACCGTTCTGTTTCGGTGTTTACCTGCCGAGCGTTAGTGCAAGCGTCAGTCGCCCGATGCGCGCCGCGTCACGTGGTTGTGTACTCGCGCGCGATCGTAATCAATTCGTTCATTATTTCGATTAAACAGTGCGTTCTTCGCGACGAAGTGATTCCCGAAGGCTCGATTCAAGGTATCGCCAGTGAATGAGAGCTCGCGAAATAGAAAAATGTGATTTTTCTTTGTTTATCCGCAGTCGTTGGTCAACGAGGCATCCACCCGGTACGCGTCGTGGCTCGCCGCTATGCATAGACGCCGATTATGTTTACGCGCGCGATCGTGATTAATCCGTTTGTGATTTCGAATAAACTGCGAATTCTTCGAGACAAAGAGGTTGATAAATACTCGATATGAGACATTGCCGGGGAGTGACAGTTCGCGAAAAAAAAAACCGTTATTTTTCGGTGTTTACCCGCCGACCGTTAGTGCAAGCGTCAGTCGCCCGTTGCGCGTCGCGTCACGTGGTTGTGTACTCGCGCGCGATCGTAATCAATTCGTTCATTATTTCGATTAAACAGTGCGTTCTTCGCGATGAAGTGATCCACGACGGCTTGATTCAAGATATCGCTAATGAATGAGAGATCGCGAAGTAAAAAAATGTGATTTTTCTTTGTTTATCCGCTGTCGTTGGTCAACGTGGCACCCGCCCGGTACGCGTCGTGGCTCGCCGCTATGCATACGCGCCGATGATGTTTACGCGAGCGATCGTGATTATTCCGTTTGTCATTTCGATTAAACAGCGAATTCTTCGAGACAACGAGGTTGATAAATACTCGATATGAGACATTGCCGGGAAGTGACAGTTCGCGAAAAAAAACCGTTATTTTTCGGTGTTTACCCGCCGACCGTTAGTGCAAGCGTCAGTCGCCCGTTGCGCGTCGCGTCACGTGGTTGTGTACTCGCGCCCGATCGTAATCAATTCGTTCATTTTTTCGATTAAACAGTGTGTTCTTCGCGACGAAGTGATTCCCGAAGGCTCGCTCCAAGATATCGCCCGTGAATGAGAGTTCGCGAAATAAAAAAAAGTGATTTTTCTTTGTTTATCCTCGGTTTTCGGTCAACGTGTTACCCGCCCGGTACGCGTCGTGGCTCGCCGTTATGCATACGCGCCGATTATGCTTACGCGCGCGATCGTGATTAATCCGTTTACAATTTCGATTAAATTGCGAATTCTTCGGGACGAAAAGGTTGATAAATCCTCGATCTGAGATTTCGCCGGGGAGTGACAATTCGCGAAAAAAAAAACCGTTATTTTTTTTTCGGTTATTTGTTGGCGTCGGCCATGACACTTGTCGTGCCGTGGGCGCAGCGTCAAGTGGATCGTGTGGAACGGAGTATGCATGCGGCCCGTTGACATCTTTCGCGCATTCGTAATTACTTCGTAAGTACACCGTTTCGATAAAACTGTTAAAATATCGCAACGAACTGACTAATCGACTAACGATCTAAGATATCGCGGATTCTAGAGCTCGCGAATAAAAAAAACGTTTCTTTAACGCTCCCGGCCACAAAGTCCGCGCCGTGTTGATCGCGAAAAATTCCATTCGTGCGCGTCGTTTAATCGTGTCTACCCGCGCGATCGTAATAAATACGCATATTACTCCGCTGAGACTGTGCATTCATAAAAAGAAAGTGGCTGATTAACATTCGATATAAGACATTCTCTGCGAATAAGACATTACCTGTCGCCGGGATGTTACGAGCGAAACAACTCGCGTCAAAACGAGCGAAAAAATCTAATGTACCGCGAGTTTATAAATCGATCGCGGAATCGTTGCTCTCAAATTTTTATTCTCGTGTCTCGCGTTTTCGTGTGTGTGCTTTTTTTTCGTGTTGTGATTTCGTGGTGAAATGTGTTTTGTGACTGTGTGTGCGATGTGTCATCGGTGAATCTTCGTTATCGGAGGTGGATGAGCGGACAATTCGTTAATGTCATCGAAGAAGTCGTTCGTCGTCTCCAAAGCCCAAGAGGACCGTTATAAGGTGTGTAAATTGTCAAACATGCATGTCTATAGATTCATACACAAAGTGCTTTCCAAGCAACGGCATGACGAGGAATGGCGTTCAAAACCTCTATGCCATGTCGTATAAAACAACCCTTTGTCCGCGTTGGCCCCGGTGCGAGCGCAGGTGCTCGACACCGGACGTCTCGCGAGGCCTCGCCACACAAGGGTAACGCGCTCGCCACGTTTTGCACGCGGAGAGAAAGTGAGCCAGCGAGACTTCCCCCTCCCCGGGCGACCACTCCGTCGACTGCGGGCGCTCTCGCGCTCGCTGCTGAGAGTGCGCGACTACACGATCGCGTTTTAATAGCGAGAAAACCCTCAGACATGAGCGAAGAGATTATAGGTAGCCGGGCGCGTTCTAACTATGGTCGAATGTACGAGATAGCAAACGAGCGAGTCTGTAACGAGCTTTTTCTATTCATTCTTTTGTATATCCGTGCTACGAACAAATTCGGACGGGTGTCGCGTTCTATCAGCGATGCTTCCTGATTATTATTTGCAGCGCGTATAGACAAGTTTCTATAAGAATTCGCCACCGCTCGCGCGCGCACACCGGAGATACATATATTATAATCACACGAGAGGACGGTGTAACTCTTAAGAACAGTTACCTTTGCCTATCACGTCTCTTTGTTTATACCGCTATGTACTTTTTTCTTTTTGAACACGAAGAATAGCGGCCCCTTAGAACGCTGCTTCATTAACGAAAATAAGTTTTCGAATGAAAAAAGTAAAATTTTGATTCGCAAGTGTACGGTAGCACGAAAAACGCAAAGATTCAATAGATGAGAGAGAAAATTATAAACATTCAACGCCCTTCAACAAGTGTGGTCACGACCCCCATTTTTTTGTAGACTGTTGCTCTTTTTTTTCCTCTCTTTGTACATACTGCTCTTTTTTTCAGTGCTTTATGCGCTTTCTTCAATTTTAAACTCGCGCTCACCTATTCTGTCTGTACTTGCCTCTTGCTTTGTCTCTTACCTTTTTTCTTTCTCCGTTTTTTTTTTCTATCTGGCAGCTAGTTCGCTACCGAACAGCACCAGCTGTAGAATCGTCGAGCAGTACCGGCAGCAGCTTCACGCTTGGAAAGCAGCTCGTTGTTGCTGAAATACCGCACCGACGACGTCCTTTGTTATATTCCAGGGCTATTATTTATCACGAATGCGTATTCCTCTGTTCACGCTCGTTCTCTCCACTTTGGTCCGTTCCTTCCCTCTTACCATGCCAAGAACGGGACGTATTATATTCGATGTACACGAGCGCGCGGTGGCATTGGATCATGCTCGGGTCTCGGTGTCTCTTCTCGCATACTCTCTTACTGCCGCCGGCGCTCTTGACGCTCCGTTGGTGTCCCGTTTTGTGATCGCCCTTCATAGAAATGGCATCGCTGCTGACGGAGGATAATTCAAATTTTGAGATTCACAATTACAGAGGGAACCGACAAAAGTCGATTACTCTGATCTTTCACAGTTTCTCTCGCATCTCGTTCGTAAAACAACTGTCAACAATATCTTTGACGGCTCAAAGGATGGTCGATATCTTTGGTGCAAAGAATAATCTTCACGAATGAAGCTCCTACTCATTTATTCTACTCTGACGGCGCTCTGCCGTTTTGGACAATATTTTCCTTTCTAAAAATGGAATTTTTTTTATTATGGTTTATGCAAGTGAATTCGAGTGTTATCGAGTAATCTGCGTTTACTTTCGCGCTCACATTGGATAAAATTCCCTGACAGCGATGGATTCATAAGTGCGCGAGAGAGTGTAAAAGACAGTTTTTATGGTTACCGTGCGTATCAGCGAAATATATATGTATGAATACGTATAATTCAGAACGGATATATATAGAGTCTCTCCTCTAATATATAGAGATGTTTGTTCAACACGTTCTCGATGTGCTCACGAGGGCTGATAAAAAAAAAAAGAAAGAAATGTGTATATAGGGAGAGAGAGTGTACATATGGGTTGTATACATTTTTTTTTCTTCTTCTTTCTCCCGAGAAAGCGAGTAAATCACAGTACATAAATCATGTTGGCTACTATACTGTTGCTGTCGGGGTGCTGCTACGGCGGCGAAGGGGAGAGAGGTGTTTGCGGTTGTATGGGTCTTAACGAAACTAACACGCGAGAATCGTGAAAAACGTGCCGGGCGAAAAAAAAAAAGAAAATAGGAAAAACACCTGGTTTTGCAAGTTTGTTTCTCGCCATTGTAAAAAAATCCTCTCGCAGTGCCGTTTCTGTAAAACCTCGACTTTTTTTTTCTTTCCCATTTATCGCGGTTAATGCGCTCTCACCGCGGTTAAAATCAGCGAATACTTTGCAATGAAGAAATTCGGAAAGTTTTGAATAATTTTTTGCTTTCTCTCCGAAGCTAGTTAATATGTTTGTAACGAGAGAGCGAAATGCTTTGGTCCTCGTCGTATGCGAGAGGGCGTTGAAGGATTGTCGAAGGCAATAAAGACGATCGTCAACGCAGGTGAGACTTACACGTGACGACGCGATATAACGAATGTAGAAAGTTTCTCGCTTTCTACCGAACGAGTTTAAAAAAATATTTCAAGCTGGAAAAATCGTTGAATGGAGGAGAGTAGCGGGGGCGGCGTGCGAGACGCGACGAGTTTGCTGCACCCCTCCCCGGAGTTCCCGCGTTCACTCGATGGCTTTCTCGGATACCGGCAATTTTAGCGTAGACGCTCGCGTATATATACGTAATGTATATATCTATGTATATGTATCCCATCTCTAAACGGGCGGTCGATAGTCCAACTTTCGATAATAACAAATCACTTTTATAGCGTTGCATAATTTTCTTGGTAAAATTTCCACGTTGGAGTGTGCGAACGAAAGTAGTTTCGAGTTCTATCACACTGTCTGGCCCGCTTTCCTCGATCCCTAACTTCTCTACCGCAATATTACATACTAGCTCCAGAGTGTACCCCCGGCCCCCGCCGTCATTCCGCTCCTTCAGTGAGAAACAGCTATTTTTACGATTTTCCTTTTCCTAATTTCGCGCAAGAGGGGGCGAGAGCGGGTGGTAAACCCACCGATCCGGCAGAGCGGGGAGCGAAAAATAACGTGAAATAACGAATGGCCGACGTGGCGTCTCAGGTTTCACGTGCGCACCGGGCGTAAAAATTTCATCTTCTCTCGTGGACGGGTAACCCGGCGTATAACGGGGGCATAGAGAGTGAGAGAGGGAGGGGGGCGGGTTTGCTCTTTCGGGGGCCCCGCGATAACTGCCGAAAGGAACGGAACGATGCACGTTCCAGCCGGCAACCTCTGTGGGTGGACGCGACAAAGGAATTCCCGTATAGCGCGTTGTATTCCAGCGTTATAGAACGAATGTAGAGGACGAAAAAAAAAGGTACGAGAAAAATACACAGCCCAATCGCATGATTGGACGACGAATAACTACGACGAAAGGAAAATAGAAAAAAAATCGAATAGGAGAACGAGGTGTACATGATGGACGTGTGTTCTGGTACGTGGTAAACCAGCGACTAGTGTTAGTGCGCGCAGATACACACACATATAGCATTATATTTATCGTACCGTGAGGAGTCAGCCCCATCAGTGGCCAGTCAATTGATTAATTTTCGTTAGAATCGAGTTATTGTAATGTGCGCCCGAGAGACGGGGAAGGGTTATTAATTAACTGGAAATGAGCAACATTTATTAGTTACATTGTTGTTAAAAACCCAATTTGTCAAGTAGACAATATCTATTAGCGCTGTAGTAAAAAAAAAATTATTTCATTTCAAATCGAACCGTCGCGCTGCGAGTTCAATAACGGACAATTCGGCTGCATGCAGTGTTCCGGGCATTCGGTACATACCAGCTCGTGTACAAAAAGCCCTTCAAGCTCTCGCCGGTTGTGCGGGAAAATTTGATTTCTTTTCGATTCTCCGTCCGTTCGCTCTGTTATTTCTAGTTTTCGCCTCGGTAAAGCGGAGCGTACGGGCGATCGGCGCTCGGCGTTTGCTACAAGTTAATTCTGCCACGTCGGCTCAACACGCCGTAGTCGTATTGAATTTTTATTATTACATCGCGCTCCGGCTTTTATACTTTGTCGTCTCGGGCGTTCGCTGCGTCGACTACTAATGCACGTTGCTACGACTATCGTTTTCATCGTCGTGCAATGTTCTCAAGGGGCGATTCTTTAAATGCTTAGGCAATTGCTGCAGCACGAACGCACAGTAAACCGTATCGTGTAGACAATATTAATTCGTTTCAGTTCACCGCCACCGACGGTCTTCGGGGATAATTGGAAGGAATAAAAATTGTAGCGCTCATTTCGGCATCGGTAAAAGCATAAAACCTCTCAACATAATCAGGCCTCGGTATAACCAAGAACGACGTCATCTTATTCGACTAATCCACGCGTCGTTTTCTCAATAATTCTCCACTTTCGTCGAGAACACATCATTTGCTACATATATCGCGTAAGAGATGTTCCCGCGTGACCGGGACGTAGGGGAGAACGCTGGGTAGGGATGTGAGAGAGAGACTGTACGCGGAGGAAATGGAACGATGGAACAGCAGAAAGAGATCGTCTCGGGGCTTCCCGCATCACCATTTCGTTTATGAAGCGTGCTTTCGGCGCCTCCTCTCGTTCTCTTATATTCCTTCGTGACCCGAATGAGTAATAACAACGCCGATGGGGAAGAAGAGCGCGATACGTCCTTCGGCGGTTTGTGAGTTATCGTTGGCAATTTACGCGTCAAAAGAAGATCGCCATTCGGTTGACCCCTGCGCTTCCCCCTGCGCCGTCTTCGTCTTTCGCTCATTGTTGTCAGCGGGCGGGATAAACATTATCTGTTGCTTGTCACGCGTAACCGATGAGCCGATGATGTCGCCCTGAATCGTTCCGCTTCGCCAAGACATTCCTTAATGCTCAAACACGCTAGTTGTCTTGTCACTGTTCCGGTATTCCCGAGTATTGAATCCTCCGTGGGTAAAATGTATATTTTTAACACAAAAAAACGCATACTATACGATAAGCACCCGCGGTTTATCCGTAAACGCCGACTGTAGCGATCAAGCGAGCTACGATCACGAGCATTCCGAATCGTTTTCCCTCGAAGACGCGAAACTCTTCGGGAATGTTATTATCCAACGGAAAAAGAGAGAAACCCTTCACTCGTCTCACCCCCTCGGCCGTTCAAGTGAATGCGCGCCGGGGCATCCAGAGCTTTATAGTTTTACGAGGTTGATCGATCGGGACATCGCTTTTCCCTTGCGTGTGCATCAGCTATGGCCGCGTAACGATTTTATTTCCGCGAATTCGAGTCGCCGCCGTCGTCGTCGTCTGGCGATTTTTCTATCCTCGCCTCGTGCTCGTAGTACCGTGACACAAATATGCCCTGCGGATACGGGACTCGCCAATCGGTGAAACATAAGGGATCGTTGCTTTCAATAAAAAAAAACCAAAAAGAAAATATTCCGCGGTTTTACGGTTATAACATACAATCGAATATTTTTTTACTCTGCGCGGATGATAAAAATGCCATATCAAAGGCAAAATTGTGTGACAAGAACACGTGTTTTCTGAAGGAAAAATAAAGAAATAAAATCGATCCGAAGCTCATTGCACTGAGCGTAAATTCAATGCCGTCAAAGGAAATGGGAAACGAATCTGAAGGAGAGCAGTAACGAATATGAAAGAGTTAATTATTCGTCCAACGGTCAGCAAAGATATCCCACATTTTTTTATATGCCGAATATTTCTATGAAACACATGTCTTTTGTGCAGACCCATCTTTCTGATTATTTCAATGCTATAATAATTATCGCCTGAGCCGTAGTGCGTCTCCGAGTTGACAATTGCTAATGGACCAAAATGAACTCGTATTCCTGAAAATGCAAGTGATTTATTTGTAACGCATGTAGGTACGTAATACGCGAGAGCGATCGATAAGAACCAAAAAAATAATTTTTATTCGTCATGCATGAACTGCGAAACGTGAACAAGTGGTTCAACGGAAAAGCGGCCCTTGCGTCTATACTTGAACGGTCGGGAAAAAACTGCTTTTTATGTAAAACTTGCCGATATAGACCAACGGGCATACCTTCTCGAGTTTAACAGGCGTGTACCGTTAAGCACCCCCCCGTTAAGCAGCCTCGTTATTCTCTCGGTTTATGCTAATAATGGATGATCCTTTTTTACAATAGAAAAAAAAGAAAATCTCGATAGTGGATTTGAAGAAATAATTGGCCAATTTGTGAGAACCCAATAGCGAGACGTCGAAATGAAGCGAGAAAGAAGGCAAAACAAAGAAAGTATTCCGCTCTGAGTCAGTGAAACGGCTATCGAAGGTCTGGTCGGTTCCGCGAATAACTTTTATTTTTTTTCCTCATTTATTTATTTTTTTCTCGTTGGGAATTCGGAAACCGTGAAGTGATTAGCGTGTATAGAGGGTTCTCGTGTAAAAGATTTCGGTGCTCGGTCATTCGTGACTGTTCCTCGCTGGCGAAGGTCAAGATGCTCGTGCGGTCGGGCGACGATTGATATTTGACCCCTTCGGTTACCCGGAAATCCCTCCGTGTGCGTTTACCACGAGCTCGACAACGGTCCGTGTCCACCGGTGCTGTGTTACAGCGCTCGCGAGGCAACGCAAGCGAGTCAAACGACACGAGAAAGCACGGACCGGCATGAAACGCGTCAAATGTAATTTCACGAAAACCATTTGCGTTATTACACATGCATAGCTGTGGGACGAACGAGGAAAGGCTTGAGGGTTATTTTGTGGTTACAATGGAGGTTTTGAGTATATTAATTTTAATCGTATCAACCATTTGAACATTCTCGTCCGGTTACACTGAGGCCTTGGGTTTCTCTGTACTTCCGACTTTCTACTAAATTGCTTAAATGCATTATTCACCAAATTTGTGTCGTGCATAATCACATGAATCATAAATACAGTGTGTAGCAACGAGAATAACTGGTCACGGTTATCCGAAACAACAAAAGGATTCGGGAAGGCTCGTAAAGGTTCTAGCATTACGTATGCCCCTTGTCGCTATTCTGTTTTCTTTGCCGTGAATTTTCGATCAAGTGGCTGGTATCCTTTTTTTATGCATACAAATCGCGTAGAATGCATGTACGCTTGCATATATCAATTGCGTTCGTGTTTCGCGGTACCGATAAAACGTGCTTCATACGACGAAACAGAGCGGGAGAGGGACCAGGATTGTAGACTTCTCGTATTTGGAAGAAAAAGACCCGTGAAACGCGCGCGGGACCGCGGCGGCTGTGTCCGCTTCTGTGTGTTTTCACGTCGCTGCTGTAGATCGACGTCGTTGCTTTGGGACAGAGAGTGGGCGTAATAAAAGGAGAAAGATACTGGTAGAGAAAGAGAGACGAAAATGTATAGTACAGAATGGCGATAGGGAGAGAACCGAGTGAACGTGTATAGTGTGCAATACAACGTACGTACTGCCATAAACGCCGGGGACGTATAACGAAGGTACCGATACAATTTCCGGCTGACCGACTCCTTTTGAATTCGAATCGATCCTTCCTATCGTCTCGACTATACTATGGCTCCTGGGATGCCACGTACACACTCGGCGCGCGCGGGTGCTGCACTTTGCTCCACGGCGTGAGAGAAAGACGAGGGCGTGCTCACAGTTCCACGATCATTCTCGCTCAATTAAAAATCGCAGCACTAGCTACGCGAGGGATAACGCGGTTACCTTGTCCTATAAATATATTAAACGTTGACTCAACTAGTGCGTCAATTGTTATAAATTGATGCTCATGCGTATTCGCGCATCGGATGATACAATGTCGTTTAGAATATGATACGCGACGTCTGTTATATTACGAAAATACGTTTCGACGGAAAGATAAACGTCAGTCGTTATTTTTCATTTCAAAACGCGCCAGCTCGCGCTGCTGTTTCGCTGATGCACGATTTGTAAAATATAAAATACCGGAATTCATACGTCTTTTTTAGTGCTTTTTCCAAAATAGTGATATAAAATATTTCGCTAGAATAAAAACACAGCGGAGTTTCGAGTTCAACGAAAAAAAGTAGTATACAGATGCAAAGTGCCGAACGATGAGAGTTTTTTTTAATGTAATCCTTGGGAAATGTAACTATTTTTCGTGTTTTCAAACATCGCTACTTTACTACCCGATCGTACTAGGAAAATCCTTGCATGTCTTATATAATAAACGCAAAAAAAATGCAAAAAGCTATTACCGGAGTTATTAAAACCGTTTTTTCACGCTGTCAAGGGACGATGAAGAGTGTTACAAAAAGCATAATGACTTGCAATGTTTTTTGTGTGAAATCGAAATTTTCCAACAAAACATTACGTAGCCCATAATTTTGTGGTTTTTTTAAACTTTATATCGTAACTGACGGCCCAAAGCAAGGTTGTTTTTTCGCACGCGACGTAATTACTGTTGATGTCGGATAACATTTCGCCTCTGGTCAGGATCAAACTCCCGAACACCCAATGAGCGAAAGAATAATTGACGACCATACTCGGCTCGTGGGTTTTTATGACAACATTTTTTCGTTCTTTATACATGTGTTTATCGCTGATGCAGCTTGGCAACTATAACCGTGAGATAAAATCGAAGTATCTGCACTAGACATTTTTCTTTCTCTCGTTCCTTTTTCTCGTTCGCTCCCCTAAACCAAGGAACAACGTGGACGTACGTTCTCCTCTGTTATGCCCTTTGTGTCCACGTCGTGGTCGTAGTCTCCGCGACTCAAAGATTCCGAATGGCGATTCCCCCCCGCGTTTCCCATTTCTCTCTTCGTTCGTCCACAACTACCCATGGACGGTTACTCGGATCTTCTAATTCTTTAGCTACATGCTCGTGTGCGCTTGCTTGTATACACGCCGTGTGCCATCAGCCTCTCGTTCTTCCGACGATATGGTCTTCCGCTCGTTACTGGAAATGAAAGAATAAGGCCGCTGTATATGTTCGCTCGACTAGAATCGCGTTGCCCAATACCAACGTCGAGAGATGCAAGATTCCGTTGGCAAAGCTCGTGGGCGAGAAGGGCGAACAATGATGCTTCGCATTATCAATGATTTTCGCGACTTCGAACACTTATCTCCGACTATACCGAACGAATTTTCAGGTTTAATGAAAACGAACAGCTGTGGACTGTAGAGAAATTACATTTTTCCAAACTCGAAAAATGTATGGCCGAAAATAGCGCCCAATCATCGATATATTCAGCGGCCTATAACGTTAAATGCTTTTTCTGTACGAATATTCAACGGATTTAAATTCTGCACTGCAAATTGCATTGACTGTACGTAATAGAAATGCAGCATTACACGTTGTAAAGTAATTTTCAGCCATTATTGAACACATTCCGGACAACGAAATCGCTCGTTTTTTCCCCTGGTGGGCAATTGGGCGAAGTGCACACTATTCTATGTACAAAGAGCAGATTCGAACATTTTTTCATTGCTTCATTTATTTTTTCCTTCTTTCGTATATTTCACGCCATATTATTCGTTTGCTCTGATCGGTCCCGCGATAATCTTGGGTTACACCGTTAGAATAGGGAAAAAGGAGGCTGGTAGTTACACGCATCGAGGAGGGGGACGGAACAGTTTGGGTAACTTTTTGAGAATCTGGATAACACCGTGAATTTATCCAGGACTTTTCGTGCCACGACTCGGCGTATGGTGCCCCTTGTGTTCGTACACGGCCGTGTTTCAGATTCTCAGCTGGATAAGTGTCCATTAATTCTCGCGGAAGCATTCCGGAAATAAGCGCGTGGGTAGGAATAAAAAGTGAACGAGCACCAGCCCGCCGTGAGGATGCTCGATTCCGCGGACGCGTCCGAGGTCCTCGCCGAGCAAACGAAGTCACGTATTCGTGCGGAGAGACAGGAGAGAGGAGCGCGAGCTTCACGAAAGCGCTCGAGGTGCGTTTCTCCTCTTTCATACCCTCGACTAGGTTCTTTTTCTTTATCGCATCGAACAATCTCGAGCCGTCCGAGCAGCTCGGGGCTCCTCTCGGCCCCTATAGAATATCTTCACCGTCGTCGAAGTAGACTCCAATTGGCAAGGAAGTCGACTCTTCGGATAAATCCTCGGTAGTATAGTGAAGAGAAGAGGCAACGAGAATTTCTACCGAAAGTTCGCATTCTCGTAGGAGAGTATACTTTATTTTTTTATCGACGATCGTAATTTACGATTTGGGTGGAAAAGGTAGAGACAGCGGGGTGGGGGTTTGGCGAGAAACAAGAAAAAGCGCGAAGGCGAACGCCGTCTCGCAGGCGTTATCCGCTGCAAAGGTAAAGCCGAGTAGGTGTGCGCCTCTACTTCACCGTGGGTCGTTACTGCCCGGCTGAGGTAATTCCTCGCTCTACACACAGATACAACGCGCCGGTCGCTGCTTTTTCTTCTTCTTCGCGAGGCAACGACAAGGAAAATTCTCCAACATTTGTTCGTTTTTCTTTCGCATAAATTTGTTCCCATCCCGCCACATCCCCATCCCTGACGAGATTAAAACCGAGTCGCGCGTCACACAATTATTTTCCCTTTATTCGAGAACGAGAACAATCTACATTAAGTCTCCTCCCGACTTGACGAACGAGAAGATGACGAGAATGATTTACCGTCGACCCCAAAATAGCATGACTCTCGGTTTAATCGAGTGAAACATCTAGCGGGCTTTATCGTTAACAATAATTCGTGTTTCTTTGGACAAAAAAAAAATTAGGACCGATCAAGCACCGGAAGTATTATAATATTTTGTTGGCTTGATCATTGAGTTTGATGTGAATCCAAGGAGCCTGTTGAAGGATACCGAGAAGCATTACTATGCAATCGTATAACGTAGTCCTAATTGCAACTTGTGAGAGAGAACCAAGGCGTCTTGGTGGTAATTAGAAACACCCCGTTACCAGCGCTACACGGTTGCGTGAATGTACAAGGATCAAGGGATGGGGCAAACCTGGGGGACCGCACAGTAAGCCTTGGCTATGCTCCTGTATTACTGCGGGGGCCAAGCGCAGTGTTAGATCAGTAGTGCATAGCAAAACCAGCATCACGAGCAGCAGGCGGCTCATGTTTGACACGGGTCTTCATACACAGCCTCCAGTCTAAGATCGATCTCACCGCACAGTCCAACGGCGATATTTCGATATCTGAATGTTACGCCGCAAACTGTATGCGCACTAATTCTGCTAATTAGTAAAACTTATCGATCTAATGTCATTCACGGTTTATCGAGATTCGCGAACACAGAAGCATTGTTATCGACTCATTATTATTTTGTCAATTTCATCGTCGTTTTCATTGCAAGCATCTAGTCCACAACGAAACTATTGAGATGTCTTGAATACGCGAAAATTGTATTTGTAATCATTTTGATGTTGTTTATTTTTTCCTAAATCCTTGAGAGGCGGCGCATAAAGATTTTCAAGAAACATTTCGATCAGATCTCAGAAATTTACTCCATTACACTCTAGACTAACGCGTGTTACGCGAGTATCGTAAAATCGTTTCGCAATAATTATTGCTCGAGTCGCCGATCCAAGGATGAGGGTGTACGAACTTTGTTTGTTACGCAGGTTTCATCCCAGCAAATTTGGATACTATCACCATCACGGTTGCGGTTCCCAAACTCGTTTACTTCCTGTGTGGAAACAACCCACCGCGCTTCTATGGCTCTTCGGGTGTAGCTCGCTTTCGCGTTCGCGTACTCCGAGGAGTCTCGATAACAGGAAGCGGTACCCGAGCGAGTCGCGGTCTTTCCGGTAGCTTCCAGGGCCTCCCCTACCGACTATTCGTTCTCCTCTCCGTTCTGACTCCGCTTCGCTTGCGCAGATATTCCAACGAGCTTGGATACGGAGAAATGTAAATAATGCCGGAGTGTGCGTTCCGGTTTCTTCGCTTAACGGGCGACCAAGCTGGCACCACGTCGGCGATAAATATTTTTCGGCTACCGATCTTTCTTTACCTCTCGCCCGTTGGAGGACGAGTTTGGAGCAAGACGTGAAAAATAAATTTAAAAAATAAAAAGGCAAAAAAAAAAAAGAATTCAAACGCAACGGCGCAAGTGTATCTCGCTATGAAGATTGAGTGGAAAAAATTATGATTTGCGGCAAGCAAGATATCCTTGCGGTTGAAACTCCGAGAACTTTTGCCGCAGAGTCAAATCACGAGGTTACGTCGTATCCGAGAAAAGGCCCCCGGAGACTTATTAAAGGCGTCGAGCTTTGACACTAATTTCAACCGCAAGCGTGAAGCCACCGTGACCCGAATGAACCCTTTTCCTGTGGCGGCGCCGTGTCTTCCACTTCTCATTCCCTTACGCCACGGCTCTTTATCCCCTTCTATCGTACTCGGCGTCGGGATTGCCCTTTCTACTCTTCATATTTCTCGTGCTCTCCCCAGACTGCTTCTCCTTTGATTTCTCGATCATTTCCCTCTGCGACGTCTCACTCAAGGCCATGGAATCTCTCCGCAATCATTCCCGAGATTCTTTCACTCCCTCGGTAATGTGCTTTCTCTCACTCGCCCGTTCAACTGCTACGGCACGTTTTCCCGTCTCCATCGAACTGCGAAGAGACACACGCGAGAAAGGCATGCACTCCGCGGGTTAGTCTACGGTACTCATTCGCCAGTAGACTTTTCAACGTGAGATTAAGAAGACTGATATTTCTGTGTGGATCCCTTTGTATCGTCGGTGCAAAACACGCGGTCTTGTGTTTTTCTTTTTGTGCGTGTTCTTCATTGAAATCGCAAGAGATTCGCGAGAGTCGTTAAGCTCTGGGGCCTTTGCGTATAATAGTTACAGTATAATATGTGAATGCTGTACAGTAAGAAATGAAGAGCTAATGGAAGACGGCGGCGGTTCTTTGCTCGGTGTGGCTCGGACGTTCTATCGCATCGGCGCCGACTGCAACGGCGGCGCGTCTTGATGGTCCCCTCCTCTACTCCTCCGGAATGTCCCGGCGAGAAACTGAAAAACAGCAAATGTTCAAGATACGCGACGATACAGTACCCTTCAGCGAAGCAGGCAATGGTATAGTCTTGAAATAGTCGTTTGTCTCGCAACCGTCGGATGTGACACCAACGCGTGACTATATTCTCCTATGTTGTCTTGCAACGCTACGCGCAAAAAAATTTGTTTATTGACGCAAATGAAGCACATTACTTGAATATGAAATACAAGAATTCGGATGAGCATACAACTTTACTTCGTATAACACAGAGCGAAATAATTTTCTGACAAAAAAGTTACCGGCTTTCGTGTGCACGGGCGTGAGAGTGATGCGATACATTCTAATTGTTCCCATTTCATCGCAAATTTTTTCTCGTTAGCCTGCGCAATGTAATCGGTTCTGGCGATTCAGAGACGCAGTGACGAGGGCACAAACGAGGTAAAAATACGGCCATATAAGAGAGAGGATAGGTTAGTCCGTGTTCTATATGAAAAATTCCATCGAAGTCGAACAAAAAATATAAAAATAAAAAGCACGGAATACCAAAGCGACGGCTATGACCGAAAAATAGTCGCGTGTTAGTATCACCGGCAGTCGCAAACTCGAGTTTTTTCTCTCGCGCCCTTCGTTGCCTCCTATTTCTGCGTTCCTTTTTTTTCCGTTCGTCTATCTCTTTCTGTTATTTCAACAAAAGCTCTCGTCCTGTCAAAAGCGTAAATACCCAGCATCCACGCACGCACACACTTACACCGGAACGAAACGAGAGACGCGCGACTCGTCGTTGCCGGGCGACCGCGTGCCTTTCACCGAATAATTCGCATATAAACATAGGAACCGAGGGGGAGAATAGAGTGCGGCCCTTGAAAAAAAAAGGAATAAAAAGGACTATCAATTGAGTGTACACAAAAGAGAAAAAAGCGGGCAGCCCAGCCGAGCGAATGGGAACACATAATCATTCTTCGCAGTACAGTCGTCGTCGTTGTATCTTCAATGTAACGATATTTTCATCAGACGTCGTTTATTCATTCCGGCACGCCGACGAAATTTACGATTCAACTGAAATATTATTATAGCTCTTGCTCGTCTGTGTGTCCGTCTCGTCTCCGATGCGATTTCTTTTTATTTTAATGCGTTAGGGGCATGAAGAAAGAAAATAAATTGTATAAACACAATAACGAACGCTTGCTATTCTAGCGAGAAACGAGAGACCCTTGAATGTATACATATTTCGAAGGGCGTATCGATACGCGTTACACGAAGAATATAGAGAATCGCAAAGTCTCTTCTCGGGCGATTCCAGCGTCGGGGTTCGAAGAAGAACACGGCATAAACATCCCTTATAAATCATATTCTCACCGACTCGTGGGGGTTTCCACTACTCTTGTCTCTTTTCGCTGGTTACGAGCGCATACCTCGGGGCTGTGTGTAGCGACCCATCGTATATATTACCCGCGAAGCCAGAATCCCCCACCCCTCTGACTTTCTTTGCCGCCGACGGGGGGCTGTCCCGAAAGCGTTAAAGTCCTTGGGGGGCTCGATGGCATAGCAGACGACTCTATGCTGCGAAAGGTGTGTGCGGGCAACGGGGAGAAACGCGTCAAAAGTATCACAGCACTACAGAGAGCCTTTGGAGCTTGCGGGTTGTGTCCTATGTCGCTCTTGCTGCGCGGTAAAGCTCGTTGCTTGTAACGGCGGTGGAAGTGGAAGAATACTCTTCGTTCGGCACGCGGAGAAGGGTCGAGTGCGAACGAGCAGGATAACGAAAAGTTTCGTCGTCTCCTCCCTGTGTGTAGTAACTATAAAAGAGCGAAATGGACGGGGCATAAGAAGTACGAGATGGGGAAGAACGCTAAAATATTACCCGCATCTCGCGGAAAAAGCCACTTTTCTTCGGAACTTGGTACTTCTCCCCGACCGGGGGCCGAGGATCTCATACCGAGCGACTCGCCATCCCGACCATGAGGATCCACAGCAGGCGCGGCCCTCTCACGCGAAACCACCCCCTCTCCAGTTGTCCTTGCCTAGTATATTATATATATCATCCAGTAGTACTCTCTTTATCTTTCTTAACAAATTTTCCTCGATCTATCCTTCTCGCGATCGCGACTTTACCGTCTCCGCATCGTTGTGTTGGCCGAGAGACGCTCCAGAGACTGCGAGCCTCGACCGTGCAGAGATCCTCGTCCTTCACCGGTATACCAGAACCCAGAGAGCTTTACCCTAGATCCTGCGAGCCACACATATCGATATGTTATTTCAGCAATCTTTCTTCGGTCACGCGACCTCCTCCTGTATCTATACTGCAATAGAGGGTATATGGATTGCACGACTGTTGTGTATCCTTGCGGAGAGAGGGGGAAGGGGTGTGGGTCTCGGTAGGCACTTGGATTCATCCCGAACGTCGAGCTATTGTAAAGATTTTTAGTGTGTCCGTGATTTTTACGTTGCTAGTGATACATAGGCCCCAGTCGATATCTTTTTGTGTCGACTCGTGTGACTTCGCTGCGCAGGTCGCTTACAGAAAAGTTGTACGAATGATACATATAGTTTGTACGTAACACACACCGGCGAATGGTATGTGAGAGCACAACAAAGAGCGGAACCCATCCCTTTTTGCTGCGCGGGCTACACCGGTTTCCAGGCGTCTCCTCGCGTCTACACAACGCATCGGCTCACCCTGCTGGACCCCTAAGAAATATGTACTTCCGCGTAGGAAGTCGTGAATCGCGGGCCCGCACGAGAAATGCCCGAATGCAGGAGGGGTTGAGAGCCACGACTCTACACGGAATATATCTATTATTATACGTACGTGCGGAGCGTCACAGCCGAGAGTCCATTTCACCAATGCCCCAGCTAAGCCCTTTCGTCGTCGAAGATTTTTTTTCTTTCAGCCCCGTGACGCACGCGAAGCTTTTTCGAAACCTTTCCCTGGGCGAAAGAAAACTTTCTCTCAGAGTGTAGAAAAGAAGTTGGCACAGGGATGCGTCAGTCAGTTGAAGCTCTCTGGGGGATTATGCTGGAGTCGCGAGGACCGAAAACAAGAGGAGAGCCTATCGTTAATTATTTTTTGTTCTCTCATTGCTGCGAGTTCTGCGTCGTCTGACGTAGATTATCAGAGGGAGACTCTCTCGGTGTAGAAGGGAAACGCTTGAGGGGCTGTTTTTTTTCCGTTTCTCCTCTCCAATCTACCCTGCCGTAAGTTTAATTCCATTTTCGCGTTAGTTCCTCAACGCGCGGTCTTCTCGTTAAGACCCTTCGCAGAACGTTTTTTTTGTTTCTGTCCCAAGC
This sequence comes from Ischnus inquisitorius, assembly GCA_963924025.1. Classification (NCBI taxonomy): domain Eukaryota; kingdom Metazoa; phylum Arthropoda; class Insecta; order Hymenoptera; family Ichneumonidae; genus Ischnus; species Ischnus inquisitorius. The sequence goes on along the minus strand of OZ001250.1, from coordinate 6,997,815 downwards.
TACCGTCTTCTCGCTCTCGATCTTCTTGCTCGGAGGCACTCTTTCTCATTTGAGGGTTTTTCGAGTTGGATCACTGTCCGAATAGACGCAGACGACTAGAAGAGACTAAAGAAAAAAACAAAAAAAAAAAACGTAACTTCCGTCCCCGCTTCGATGCCGCGAACCGAGCATGCTTTAGGGCATCAGAAAAAGTGGTCAGAGTTTTAGGCGAGCTTCGTTGCAGCCGGCTGACGCCGCTGCTGCGAACTGATACGCGAGATTACTTTCGTATACGAAGATTGATCCTAGCAGACGTACCGCAGTTGATCGAAGGTTCAGATCACTGGCAAGATAGCGCTTGGTATCTGCCACTGCCATTGACCATCGAGAATTGCCACTCGCCTTTTGCAATCCTTCGACGAATCGAAGCGCCATTCGTTGTTCGTCTCTTACTGCCCGACGTCTGTATTCTGTTGTGCTCCTTTGCTTTGGTCGTGTAACAGAACAAATGGTAGTGCCTTCGCGGTGAACGCTAGCTTTCAGTCCCAGGGTGCCCGGTAATACCGCAACTGCCACTACCACTTCGAGCTTTTGCGTTTAATACACCAACAGCAGACGTCTATCTGACCGACACTCAAATACTAGTTCAAAGTTCGTTCGTGCGAAAACTCTACCTGGTTCTTTTATGCGGTGGCCACTTGAGTGATAATTTTTTTCATCCCTGTTCGACAACGTGTGCGACATTGTTCCTCACATGGGGAATCGCAAGGCAGAATCGACATCGCTTTTCCCATTCGGCCCGCATGCTCAACTCTCTTCGGCGCTTGTGCATTACACGAGCGACACCCTCGACTCCGCAACCTGTTTGTTACGTTAGACGAGGCAATATGTTGCCGGGACCTATCAGACTAGTACTGTGCACCGCTGTACGCGAGCGGTGTGCCAAACTAGTCAGGACACCCGGTGGACTAGGGACAAATCAGCCTGAAAAATACCTCTCTCCACTTTCTGTGAACCCTATAAGACTGCCGCCACACCTCTCTTCTTCCTCCCTCGTCCCAAAATGTCGACACTTGCAACGTTCTTTTTAGCTGAATGAAAGTATAGAAATGGCGGCAACGTTTATTTATACTGGGAGACACCATGTTTATTTTAACCTCGTCGCACCAATTCTTGCGTCACGCAGAGATGTGAAAGTTGTGTTCGATGCTTTACTCTTCCTGCTATTCTTTCCTCTTGCCAATAGCTTTCATATCATTGTATGCTGGATCTCATCTCACATTCGGGAGGGATCCTCTCCCTCCCGTTTAACCAAAGAAAATCGTTTCGACGAGGGTAAAGCAATATTATTCCCCAAACGTTACAGCGCGAGAAACACCAATATAGATATGTACTGTCGCGAGTATTTATACATCGGAGCAGGCCTATCGCAGTCACCCTTGAGTAACGAGAATAGCTTGCAAAAATAGGGCCGTCGATTGTGTGCACTAAAAAAAATTAAATTGTTACACTGATGTGCTGGAAAGTAATTTGAGCAAAGTAATAACATCAATGTCGCAAATGTATTCTTTTTAGGTATGAGCAATGTAATTGCCATCAATCGTGCGGTGTTACTGAAAAAGACAAGTGCTACAGTCGTGTATACACTCTTTTTTCTAGGAATTTGAAAAAATATTTAATCCTGCTATTGGAAAAGGGATATCCCTTTTGGCACAATCGCTATCAGATTTTTATTTGTTTATCGTAATTCTTACTTCAACGACTGTGACGATAGAAATCGACATTTGCGTTTTGTCGTAGAATCAAAAGCCTTCGAGAAAACCTTGATAGTAATTTTTTATCGTCGAAGCAACTTCAACAGTATTTCACATATTGCATTGAGTTAGTAAGTGATGCGGGTTTTACTATTGATTGGATACTACTGGACACAGTAACACAGGACGTCCAATCTTGTTGAGTTTTTCCTATTCCGATTTGCGTCTTTCTCGGCTTTTGCCCGGCAATAGCGAATCCTTAATAAAATAGGTCACTCCGACGGAACCGAGAAAGAGGTGGAACTTCGAAGGTAAACGAGGCGTTCCAACGGAGATGGATGGAGAAGACGGGCAAGAGAGTAGAAGTAAAAGTTTGTCGTTTATTTGCGGTCTCTCGCCTACGTACTGTACAGTTCGGAAGATTAAAAACTTGGATGAGTATATAGCACCTCTCGGTAGCAGTGGATTCGACTTTTAGCCGGACGTTTTTTCTATCAGCTCGAAAAGGAGTAACCCAGATGGCCTCGGGTTGGCGCCGTCGAGATTTACTTCTCCATTTCCTCCTTCTCTCCTCCGTGCCCACGGAGGTCGAGGGTATTTAGCCGACCAGGGAAATCGATATAATCCTCTTGTGAAAGGGCCAAGGAAGTGAAAAGTAAAAGAGGATTTTAGCTGGGTATTAAAGGATTAACCTGAAGACCGATCACCACTTCCATTCTTCAGTTGCACCTATAGCACTGTCTACTTGCAGTAGAGAAGACTTTCCGCTCTTTTCTATCTTTGCATTACGCGGGGGTTGCTCGCTTACATGAATTCGAAATTGGTCATTGACTCTTTCACCGAACGATCCGCGAAACAACGGAAAGTCGAATAAACTCCGTGCTAATATCTCGACAATTGTCAAAGACTAAAAAAATGCCCGATCGATAGTTAAGATCGATTTGAATCTAAAAGCGTTTTTTAAAAAACCTAGCAGATTTTGGATGGTTTGCAAGCTTCCTGTTTCGAACTCTCTCAGCAGCAATCAGATTACCCACACAGCGTCAACGATATCCTCGCGTATTTCAAGATTTTCTTTAATACAGTGTTTTTTTTTGTTCGATATACGCGCTGAAAAAAGTATTACCATCGCGAACCGAATGGATGTATTTTTCTGCGTATGGCTGAGTCACCAAGCGAGAACTTCCTGTGTAGGCTTGCCTCATCCCTCATTTTCTCTGTAAAAGCTTTTAGGTGACCCATTTTTTTCCACTCTTACTCGCCAACGTATAACGCCGACGTTGAACGCCCATCACAAACCGAGCCGGGATACAGAACATCCATTTCCGAAAGAGATATCGGCGAAATATGCGTGTAGTCAGAAGACATTTTTTTTCAATATAGATTGAGATAGATGGGTGCGTCTAAATCCATCTTCTTTCATATTCGCGCACGAGTGTTCTCTTTCGATTGTTTATCGCGCATTCGCAGATGGAAATTTATTCATATGAAAATGCGAGAAAATGGTAGCCTTTCTTTCGCTGTATGAAGTAAATTCCTTTAGCACAAGTTAAATCAAACAATATTTTATGCTTATATTTGTAGAGAACGCGTCCGATATTGCAATAATTTTACTACGGTAGTTACAAAGATTAATCATTGAATTCCAGCGAACCCCAGGTATTAATATAACCACGTCGGACGTAATTTTTTGTCGTCATCTCCGAAAGGATGTATAGAAATTTCGAAAGAAAGGAGAATAATGGATAGAAATGTGTAAGCTCCTTTATGAGATTACCGTCGCCCAAGTAACAACGCTCGTACAGTATCTACCCTGCGTCGTACTACCCACAACCCTCTTCAGAGTCTCCTTGTTGTTGCTCTTCTCCTCTGTTCTCATCATTTTTGTCGACGTACGCGTAGCTCGGCTCTCACAAGGGGCGCGCGCTGGCTTCCCGCCGGAGGGCTCGTGTTGCCTGTTTCTGAGTTGAATCCCGTCACCCCTGCAGACATTCTGACGACCAGGTAGGTTAAATATTTAGAGTATTTTTCTTTCTCCACTGAGTTGAAGTCTCCCCTTCTCTCCTCGAGCTTCGAAGCTTGGAAGCTTGGAGTGATCACTCGAGTTTGAACATTTGTCTTTCGCTACGCTGTCGCATTCATTTTCCACGGCTCCGTTTCGGTTGGTCGTCTTTTTTTTTGTACACCTCGGCGGGCTGTGAGTTGAAAATTCAAAATTCCGTCGCCGTACTCGTCGGCGCACAATGCAACTTTGACCCCGACCTTTGTCGTCGACAAAAAATGAAGAAGGTCGCCCTCGACGTTTCGCATTCGACACCGTCGTACTCCACGCGTCCACGTATGTTTGCACTCTAAACAGAGAACTTTCAGCTTACATTATTCACGCCCCAGCCTACCGACTACCTATCACCCAGTTGTCTCTGTGATATTTCACACTTACTTTAACTCACCACGCTGTATCCACTGTTATATTTTTTGGGGAATATCAAAAACTCCAAAATAAATATCGGAACGTTCTCTGTAGTGAGGTTTTTTTATCCCTTCAACACGAATCATCCACTCGTCTGCCCGTCTCCCGGGGCGCAAAGTTTGATTTGCAGTTTCGTCTGTTTCCGGCATACGTCAACAGCGATGCAGATTATATTTCCGCGCTCGGGTTGATTGGTATATCTGTTGCGTGAGATAGATTCGTGTAATTGCTTGATGCGCTCCGTTAGTGTAAGCGGCGAGTGGAATTTACCACAGTGACGTCCATTTGATACACACAGCATAGGCAAACCACAAACTCCGTCATATCGCGATCAATTTTTTTTTTTTCGAGTACGTTACAACAAAAATGAATTCGACCGTAAAAATGTACGTTACCGCGGGGTGAGTTGAGTGAAAAAAAAACTTTTATTTTTTGGCAGTCGAATTTGAATGGTGTTCGTGGCTTATCAGTACTGTAATACAATTTTTAACTGAACATTGACTGGGATGAGAGAAAGAAAAAGGGGACGCTGGGCGGGGATAAACGAGCAGCACCACGTTTCACATCGAAATAGATCTGCCCGCCGCTCTCATCCCACCTCTACCGCCGCGGTTAATCCAACGTCCCTACAAAGTGGTACATGCAGGTGTCCCCGGTGCACACGGTGGCGATGTGGAGGCGATATGTATTTTAAAGCTCATCGCTCGTCTCTACACCCGTGGCCGCGTTCCCTATCCGCGCAATATTCTCATTCATGTTCATCGCTCCCCTTGCTTAACTCACCCTTGCTTTTTCAGGCGGCATGATTAGCTTAATTAATGCCCGCTGTACGTATATTTGAACAAAATTTACGTTCGTAAGCAGAGGGCAGAGGATTCAAGAGGATAATGTTTACGGACATTTTTTCTTTAATATCGCAAATACCAACTTTTTATTCATTACTCTATACACGACTGTACTAAACGTAACTGCCGGCAAAATACCGTTAATACCCGAGACTTCCAAGTACTTTAAACGATTTCGATGAATAATCAAATGTACAACACGAATTTGTTATAATCTCAACCTTTTTATCGATAACTAGGAAGCCAGTATGCGCGCTAGTTCACATTTACCGATACATTTCAGACGTGTTCAAATAATCATTTTCATTGCGGCATGAGTTTTCTTACCATTTGAACAGCCAACCGGCGGAATTCGTGTATATGTTGCGAGTTCAGTGATACACTCTGTCCGTTAATAACCTTAATGCTTCTTTCTTGCTCAGTTATAGTGAAATACACATTTTACCATAAGTGCATCGTAGGCACTTTGAAGATCATACAAGTCGTGAACGCATTGGTTTTTGCCTCTTAACCAGCGATAGTAATTCGATTTGTATCGGTTTCCGGGTACAGTGATATTGATGAAGGGTACCTTATTGTTCTTATGCTTCGCAAAATTTGATTATATACAGTGGACTGAGGTAGTCGCCATTGCGCCTCCCCCTCGAACCGCTTTTGTAGAGGATATTACGCTTGTATGTACATGTTTTCGAGAGAGTCTCATGCTGCCGGTACTTCGGCTCATATTTCTAAAAAAAAATCGCGGTATACTGATTTTCTACCGGACCTTCATATAGATTGGCAGTGAAGTAATGTACACTGTACGTTCATGGACTTGGCGCTTTTTTTTACAGCATGCATGCTTTACCTTAAAAGAAAAAACGATCACTTTTGTTTCAAAGGCAAGTTTTCAGCTAATAGGGGTCGTTAGCTTGTGAGTGGCGATAGTAACTCAATTTTTCTCCATTTCACCGTAGAAAAATTGACAGGAAACTGGAAACAGACCCGCTTGCTGCTGTTCGCGACTTGGTTTTATCTGGCGCTGATTCAGTCCAATGCCTCGATGCGACGAAAATCGTCAACTGCTAAATTATGGCAGACGACAGAGAGCCAAAAGATCGAAGCAGCGTGCACGAATTTCGATGTCATCAATCATCGTTGTCATCATCGAGAACCGATCACGGTCCAAATAAGCCGAAATCAATACAATACAGCTATCGAACTTTCCATTGACCAAAAATGTCGAAAGTCGATATACATCGCCACACACCAACTTTTTATAGCAGCGAGTAATATCGTGGTCAGTTTGTTCCAGAAGCGTGTGCCTTTAAAGTTTTTACTCTGTTCTATCTCACGAAATATTCTCATCTGATATAATATACAATTATGAAGTTAACGAGTGGTAGTAGTACATGGAGAAAATATACCGCGTAATATTTCGTGCTGCGGCAACATTTTCCCATTACTCTTTGGACAGGGTAGGCCCCTTCGTATCCCCCCTCTCTCTTCTCGTCGCGCTTCCGCACGGAATAATCGTGGGATTATTACCGTAAGCGTACCCGTAGAGCAAGACGTTTTCTCTCTCGCCCACGGGGCGCGAGGATTGAAAATTCTAATAGCGTAGCTCGACGCGGACGTACTTCTCTCCTCTTACCGCTATTTTCCTTCTTTTTTCACTCCGTTCTCTGTCTCACAACCGCCTTCTTATACTGCCACACCGGGGGCTTTCTCGCCTATACCCTTCGCCACTCACGACCTTCCGGTTCCAGTAGTCGCGGTTCTGGTGAATTATGGTCCACAACAATTCTTAAAGCTTCTCACGTAATGAGGGAGTCCGGGATGGAATGGAGTAATGCCCCCGAGTGGATGAAAGGATGAGCGAGAACTATGCCCAGTAAAGTTAAAGCAACTACGAATGAAAAGGGATAAAGGAGTGCGCTACTACTAGCCTCGGCCGATTCCGTTTTCTTTCCCCGTACCCATAGCCGAAGAAATTGTCCGTAGGTAATGTTGGAATGAGGCAGCGAAGTGCAAATGCACGTACGCGTCGAAATTCATTAATGTTAACAACGACAGGTTGGAATTTAAGCGAGGCAATAGATAGGCCATTCGAACAAACTGGAAGTCATGGTTCGTGCGAAATCTCGCACTTGCCTCGTGATAATAGTATCTTCATAAGTGTAACCTTGCGGAACAATAGAATGGCGATATATGCTACTTCTTCCCCGTCCGTTAGTCTGTTTATATTAGGCCTAATTGTGTTGACCGATCTTAACGACAGCCAACAATTGTCCCGTCTCGCTCCCCCGAGGACCCGCTCAATTCGTAGTTAATCGATACGCAGTGGCTTAGCTGTCGTACATCGACGAGCCTGGACGAAATAACTGCGCGAAACATTTTAACATCGATGATAAAAGTCTATTCAATATTATTCCATTATTCATTCACCATCTGTTATGCATTCATTCTCTCGAAGAGAATTCACGAACCTATCCGTGATCGTGTATTTATAAATTACGATGTAAAGTGACGGTACGTTCTCAGTTAGTGGATTATCGTATCGAGTACCCGCTCTATCGAAGTCGCCCTGATTGTCTCTTTCCGGCTCTCCGCGCAACTGGATTTCTCTCGTTGTAGTCGCGCTTAACCATCGCGAATGTGACGTTGCGAGGAAAACCTGATTGCGAAAGATGAAATAATTTTGTTATACGAAATAAAAAAACCCATCGCTTTTGCTTTTTTATGCTCGTGCACGTCTTTCTACCGGTGGATATTTGCTTCCGCTCGAGGTTATAAAATTTCGACGATAAAAACGGCGTATCTGTAAGATGTGCATGCAGATCCGTAACGAGACGAATTCATGCACTTCGACGTGCATCGCGTAGAAAACATATTTCGCCCGCAAATGCGAGTATCCCGAGGGTATAATTTTACTGTTACGTTCCATACTGTTATTCTCGATGCGAAAGGGCCATCGTTTCAACATTGCACCACGGACTATTGGGCGCCGAGAATGAGCGATTAAACACAATTTTTCTCGCGTGACCCCCGCCTCGGTCCAATGAAATATAAACTTGGATAAATTATGTAAAAATTCAATATCGAACCAGCGTAGAGATACTTCATCATTCGGAGTGAGTAGAGGTTGGTGAGGTTTTCTTTTTTCTTTTTTTTTTTTAGGTGTGGCTTCGTGTACCTTACACAGCCCCCGAGAATCGAATCATCTTTTTTTTTTCTCTTTTACATATTGAGTTTGGTCCGGGCTCTCCATTTATCTATCTGACAGCGTCACACTCACCGACACTGTACACGGTATGCGTTATTCCTATACATTTTGCTTATACACTCCCTAATGTCGTCTATATAGTCGTGCAAGCTATCCATTGGATACCGTGCAACTTCAAGCTAGATAAATATTTTCCTTCAGCGAGGTTCTTCGATCGCCCACGCGCTTCTGCTTACCCCTCTCTATGGAAATAAGATAACCACCGCGCAGTCTGTTAGCAAGAGCTACTCTCGTGTCGTATGTTTTATCTCCGAGATACAATTTTCCAGACGCGCAATATCCCTTCTGCTGTAGGATCAAGTCGAAATCTTGAGGTTTAAACTTTTCGCGGTCGGGATTATACGGTAGAAAAGTTACGGTAAACTGGAAAAAAAGAAGAAAATTTTCGATTACAATTCCAATCAGTACGCTCGGCTCTCTGTCTTGATAAATATTTTACGAACGAATCGATTATTAGCAGCTGTCTTCGAAATTCACTTACGAAGTTCATATTTTGCGTGGGAGTAATTGTCCAATTCTGCGCTTCTTTCCCTGCCGCCTCGCAATCCAATCGATCCCTAAATACAGGTTAGTTTTCTTCGGCTTGCCATTTTCCATCCCAAATTGATATTTTGTTCTTTTATTTTTCTTTTCATCAAGAAGGCATCATCTGTAAGAGGCAGGAAGAAAAAACAGGTAAAATATGTCAACATCGTAGTGACGTATATTCATTTATCCATAGAAGTTAACGAATCTCTGGGATAATGGTAGACGGCGTATAGATATCGAAATGAGTATACATTATGGAGTACAAACTGCGCTTGGCTTCGTAGAAAGAAGAGGAGGAAAGAGAATCGATCGTGGCGCAGCGGCCACTCAACTTCTTCTCATCGTTCCCTCGAAATACCCTTAAACTCTTCAGCTTTCTTCGTGACTCTTGACTTTTTTCCCCTCCTCTAACCCGGCCGCGTGCCTACAGGTCTCGTTCACTCATTTTCACTCACTTCTCCCCCCCTCTCCAAACTCATCCGATCCGACCGTCCTTGCAAGCTACTCTGACCTTCCCAGCGGCTTTTTCCCTTCGTGGAGGTCTGGCTCTCTCTGACTCATCGCCGACTCTTTCACCCCCGTAGTCTCTCACCATTGCTTTTTTCTCCTCTTCTTCTTTGCCTTTCGGACGCGGTCTCTCGCTCTCTTGAGGACATAATATCTCGCGAGATACCCTTTACACCCGAGGATTCTGACGTAAATCCGTAATGCCATGGGGTTAGCTGTAGATTCCAGCTTCTCTCTGACTTATATTATTGCCTCTTCCTCCTCTCGAAACAGCGATAACCGTCTCGTCAGGTAGCCGACCCACGTATACACACGAAAACCCTTCGGCTATACAGGGGTTACGCCACCAAGGATCGGTCAGAGAGATCATGACGAAAACGAGAGTTACTGGCGATCCCATGGAGGCTGACGATTAGAGCATAATTCGTATACCGTCGCTATTTTCGATCGTTTCGTGAAAAGACGCATTATTGCACTTTTGCGCATCTCATGAAAATTCGACGTAATCAAATACGTGTCCTCGTCAGCACGCATACATAATCGTTAATGGCTTGTATAGACAGTTTATTGACATACCAATAAGAAAGTCTCCATTTGACATTCAATCTATTCACAATATCCATGCTCAATCTCCCTCGCCCTTCTATTCATTCTCGCCACTTTGTCGTATCGGCTTCAAAAACCCCTGTCGACTAATGCCGCGTCACCGGAAGTCCTGCAAACGACTTCCCATGGGTATTCTCGACTGACAGAAGGGTGCGAGCAACTCGACGCGTGCCATCGATGTCATTACCCGAGGGTACACCAATCTACGTGTAGGTAACTCCAACGATAACACATACACGCGACTCGTATTTTTGCCTCCTCTACGAGTAAGCCCTTAGCCACCACCCGGTGGGACTTGCTAATTTCTGCTCCCGCACTTGTGTGAAAATGAAATATATTAGAGTGGCGAAGTCCGTGCGGGTGCATGCTTCTCTAGTATTTTACTCTATTACACGGAAAAAAAAAGAAAAACAACTAATTTACACCTCTAAGAACACTCACTATTTTCTCTACCATCCGCCGGCCGTATATTAGAATCATTGATGTGCAGATCGTTATTTCGACGATTTAAAAAACCGTGTGGTTGTTACTATTTTACAAAACTCTTAATTCCCGTATGGTGTTTCCCGAAGGAGTACGGGGGAAACCAAGTTGACTAACATGAACTTGAGTAACCTCTCTTCGCGAGTTGCCGTACAGTGAAGCAAAAAGAGCACTCAAGGGATAGAAAATTGTTTTACTCGACAAAATCCAATTCCATGTTACGCGTTGCACGCTGCTTTTCACAAATTTATGTGAGAGCAATCGATCGATCCATCGGTTGTTGCAGAATTGCATAGCGTTACCAGAATCATGAGGCCGTTTCTTTCGTTTTTATTCGACGGTACATACGACCGTTTAATTTTCATTCACGGTTACATTCCTTAACGTGTAATTTCACGGACATTTGAGTCTTTCACTCGGATTATGCAAGCTTGAGACTTTCGTGAAGAAAATTGCAATTACCTTCTTGGTAAAGTGCAAACTCTGCGGAATACTACTGCTTATTATATACATATATCTGTATGTATATATATATATATATACCGAGCGTGTGACTCCGCTTTCTGTCCCTTTGTGCATGTATACGAGTAAGTATATATATAAAGTTACGATGAATCTCAAGAAACCAAGTTCACGCGAGATCTACAGCGACGAGGTACAACGACCGTGGGCTGGGGCGGTACGGGAGACGGTTTAGCCAAGAGGAAGAGAGTGAAAAAGCTTTGGAGCATTCGCATAGTTTTCAAGAGTAGGCGACGACGACGGGGGCTCCGAAACTCTCCATGCACCACCTGTAGCCCATTTCGAAACGTCCTTATTTCCCTCGCTCGGCGTATTATAACGCGCCGGTTGAGGCCACACATTTTCTCAGCGAAATTTCGTTCGAAGCGTTTGTCATCTCTCCGTTACGATTCACGATTCAGCGTCATCGTTTTCTACAAGCCCGAATGAGAAGCCCAACGAAAGATGACTATACGGTGAGAGGATAAGGCGCGTAGGGTAATTTATGAGAATTACCAATATTCGATTACTTTTTTCGGGATTCATTTTAGAAACTTGTTCGCGTGCCACCAACGGCACGAGAAAAGCGATTTGCACAATCGTTGAGAGGGATATAAGAAATGTAAACAGGCACACCTCTGTGGGCAGCATTGTTGGGCACCGAAGCGAGAGAAATATTCTCTTCGCTCGTCTCATCCACTTGCCGCTGATAACCGGCGTCAATAGAATAGTTGACACGAATCCGGCGCATCATCTCAACAGCAATTGTCCAACCCACCTGTGGTTCGTTTCCGTAACTCTCTCATTCAGCCACTTCGCCGTCTCGTTCAAGCGGCGAGACGGACCACTTTTGAATTATTTCGTCGGCCGAACTGAATACTCCACGATTTCATTGTTCCGTGCACGAGACCTTCAGGGTTTTGTTTTGTTAGTGAACACTCGACATTTTTTGATATACTTTCGGAGTGAAGAACATTCTGGAATGCACGTACTGCCCCATAGAAATGAAGTATATGTATACGAGTCGAGATCAACAAAAAATATTTTGTTTTTACGCAATTCGAAGAGCGAGTGACTTCAACTTATACTCTTTTTTTTTATTGCATGGATCTGTTCCAAGGGCGCGGAAACGTTAATTGATCGTCGAGCCAATTACTGAAACTCAGCACGATATTCTCATACGCGATCTCGGGTAATGAAGAAATCCAGAATACAGAAGGAATGGCGTGAAGCATCTCTCGAATAGACGGGGAGTTTCGCGCTTTCAAGCCATGTCTCGTCCGCGAGGAGTCTCTTGCATGCGCGAACTCGATTCCCTGTTCTTGCCGTTCTCTCTGTCTGGTATAAACGTGTATACATATAAAGCCGACTTCACGTGACTCTCTTGTTACCGACATTACAGTGCAAAGGCGAGACTGAGAACGAAAGTGGAGAGTAAGGTTCTGAGAAAGTGCGAGAATGAAACAGGAAAATCGTGAGAAGATACCGTGAGATAGAGTTTCATAGCGTTTCAAGCCGAGAACGTATACCATACTTGTCCGACCCTTGTCCGCGCTATCCCTGAAACAACGGTTCTTCCATACTTTCCTTTCTTCATCCAACCTGCTCACCCGCGTTTTTTACTTTCATTGTCTTCGCTTTCTTTATCTCGATTTGCGCGAACATTCTCTTCGTCCATCTCCTTCTCTTCAGCCGCATTCCGCATATTCGTAGCCAAGGAGTCCCCCGCGCGCACGTATGAGAATACGCCGTTGCCAGAGAAAAACACGGATGGTATAACGAAAACTATATACTATATCCTCGCGAAGGGAGTGGTTGCCTGCTTGAGAGTCAGCGCAGCATCCGGCCTCAACAATCCGACTATATGTGCGGAGGGATTACCTTATTTGTAACGTCCTTCTAACAAACCACCAAACACCAAGTGGCGGAGACAGGCCGAGGGCAAGCGTTAGAGAAAAAGCGGGAGGTCTTTTCTGGAAAAAGAATGCTCCAAGGTAGCATACAATTCGGTATACAGAGCGAACGCGCGGGCGACAGGAAAACGAAACGAGAGAGCGTGTGGATCCGGATGCCACCCCTGGGGAGCCCTGCCAGAGAGTCATGCCGTTTACGCGGTCCCGCCACCGCGACAAAACAAGAAAGCTCGACAAGCGGTGGAAGACCATCCCGGAAAATTCCGTTTCAATAAAAATCGTCCTGAGGCTCTATGTCGTACGTAGGTGGTTGTCGGTTTTTGTTGCGTATATAAAGCATATCTCCCGGATTTCGTGTAGTCTTTTCCTTCCGAGCTTTCATCGCCTGACCGACCGCCATAAGATATCCGGAGAGATCAAACTGCGGTGAACGATAACGAATGTAATCTCGAGTCTTGTGCGTGTGCATCAATGTCATTCTTTACTTGGAGTACACGAACGAGTAGACGGTGACTCTTTCGTTCCCTCCCTCCGATTTTAACCAATTCTCCATTGTCTCTTTGCTCGACGCAACGTAATCACAAAGTGTTTTAAGAATGTACACGAAACCGTAAAATGATTAGGGTGTATGGGGATGTGTATGCGAGAAACGAGAGAACTTGTCTTTTGAATATACCGTCCAATGCTGGGGTCACGACGACATTATCTCTCATCCCTTTGTAAATGTAGCGAGGCGAGCACACAACGGGAATAATTTACAGAGAGTCAAAGCGCTCACTCGCCCACGGTGGATGCCAACGTAGCGGCTTCGCGTGTGCCCCCTTATCGAGCGATTAATTTACACGTCAGCGAATCCGCACGCACGCACGCACCTCTTTTTTTCGCTCTCTCCGAAATCACCCGTAAAGAATGGTATTATACGACGGTGTAGTGTGTACTTTTTGTGACCGAGGGGCTTTGTTGTCTGGCGTCGTAAACTCCGTAACCCCGAAATACACCTCTTTTATTATAAACCACACCTTAGAAAAGAAAAACGAAATGCCTGTAACTTACGCATGCTGCATGAGATTATTTCAACCAAACATTCGCTCGTTAGTTTGACACAAAGAGTCAACGAGATTAATATTATCATCGCATGACGTTCAAGAATTGTGATTAACTGAAACGCCGACCAAAGTAATGTTTCAAAATAAGGGTTAACTAGCTTCAGAGATGAGAACCGACTATTTGCATTGAGTTCCAGATGAGAGTATATCGTTTGAATGTCAAACTATAGAGTCCCGAGGACATGCGCTCAAGTTAGACCAACCTGACCCAGTTAACATTACGAAAGGTTCCCGCGCGACGATGCAACTGAATCCAAAATGTCGTAAAATCATCTCTGCAAGATTGGAAAATACGCCGTTCTGTTATTAATCAGATGAAATGTACATGTTCGCCGATACGCATACTGGCATAGAATAGTGAAACGAGTACAGCCGGTGTGGCTCAGGGTTAACTTTGCGCGACGTTTAATCACGTTAATGGACAAAAAGGCAGGATCTCGAGCCAGAGAACGATAGAGATAGAGAGCGGGGGTATGGAGTCATGCAAAGTAGGTATATCTACGTATATACATACGCAAGGTACTGTGCCCTCCTGTTGGAGTTCAGTGCTTCCGGCGTATAGCAAAAGGGAGGGCTGGTACAGCGACGAAGACGCCGACGACGACGACAAAGAAAACGACGGCTGTGCTATATGCCTTCTGTACAATATTGTATGCCGCCTGGTGCGACTCCCGCGGCTCCTGGCTTTTGCTGTATCGCCCGAGGGGGTCTTTCCTGTCACGCGACGAAACGCGGCAAGCAGTACACTGTGCCATAAGCACTAGCAGGGGAAACCGAGTGAGCGACGTGTAGCGTGACTTAAACGTGTACTTACCTCGTTATGTTGCCTAATGTCTCTCGCAACGGAGAATATAGGGAGGGGTTTCGTTCTCACTCTCCTTGCAGGCGCGACTAACGTAGTAGCGCGCGGAACCATTACATTAATTAAAAGTGAATTAAGCCGATTGGCTCGGGGGTACAGTTTGGTTCGGTGTTTCACTGCTGACTGCACCATCTGAAGGGTGCTTAGGGGAGGAAGGGGGTGGGGGGATATTCTCATATCGGCGCTGCAGGAGCATTTGTCGCGATGGTTAATTACAAAACGAGAGCGCAGTCTCTATTGGTCCGTACCAATTCGGTTTATCGTCTAGGAGACTGAAGAGCGAACGAATTTAATCATAATTATTAAATCGATATGATCAATGGAGACAAGTAAAATCTTCTTTGTGTCGCCAGCGTTCTGAAATTTGACGGGGGCTTTTATATGCTTATTCCCTTAAGCCATGGCTGAGGTATTGTTTTTGCATAGCCGCTTTATAGTAGGCCATTAATGGGGGGGGGGAGAGATTGAGAGAGCTAAACTGATAAAGTAACATGATCGCCCAACGTCAGTGGCATGGACATCGATGAATATGTATTTAAGCTCATTTAGGCAAACTCGATAACTCGTTGAAGCTATAAATCGTGTTTTCACCTCCACTGCTGATACAAGGTATACCGTCCGTTTATCGATCATTGAGGTTGTACTAATCGCAAAACAGATTTGGAACCTCCATCTGCTTGGCCGGCAAGTGTGTTACTCTCGACTACGCTACAGATTTCGCATAGAATGCAAATATACACATATACATGTATGGTATCTACATTTATCGAATAGATTTGCATGCAGTACTCGGCGACGTAATACAGAGGATTCAGATGTATTTCACGGGAAGGAGCTTTACAAGACGAACGGGAGCTTCAAAACTTTGCCAGATAGACTTCGGGGCTCCGTTGAACATAGATATGTAAGCCCGTTAGGCGATACAGTTCGTATGTCTTGCGTAGCTTCGCTCATTACTGGGATGAATTGCATTATTCAAATCGGTTAACCACCAAGTACCGCGAGGGCGACCGCAGCGTCGAGAAATAGGACGAAAAGCGGGTAGAAGGATGAGACCTCTGTTATGAGAAAGGAGCGAGGCGAGATAATGATACCCAAGGGAAAACAGGCTGCCGGGACGATACCGCGCGAAGTCTTTCTCCCCTTGACTTTTCTTGTCCTCGTTCTAGGGCTACAGGCTTTCTCCCGGTCCCGTTACAGTTGATCCCACTGTCATCCGTGTCAACCATGTAACTACGTGGAGACTTATACTCTTTGTGACTGCGTCGTGTCATTGCTAAGCAGGCAATAGTGGACCTAGCAAATTTATTCCACACCAACGACTATTATAACATTGCAGTAGTAGAAATACCAGCATTCCCTCACCCTGCCACTCTGACTGGCCACGATGCCCGTCACAAATTTCAGTATTTCGATGCATTCGTCTCGACTAGAAGGATCTCAAAAAATGTACAACCCGATTCTCTTCCTCCAATGTAACTCGTTGTACTTGGACTCTGAGTTTGGTTACTTATTTAATTCCGCAATTTCACATCATATTGTCTACAATACATTTCATATCTTCACTATTTGTTACTACGGATTTGGCCGAATTTTTTTGTTCCTGCGAGGTCAAGAGTTGCTCCCGAGTATCCTCTACGACAACGGTGAAGTATAGTAGAATGCGCCGAGGGGGCATTACCGCTACTACTGTCTCGCCGAAGGACCACGAGAATCGATGGCCAGTGAGAAAACGGAAACGGGATAGCGGAAAGATAGAAGAAGACCGCGAGATTTTTCTCTCGCCAACCACCGACGAGTAGCTTCCTATATCTCTCTAGCAGCCAGCAGCTCCATCCCCCTTTCCTCAACGATAGATCGAATGTCGAGACTTGCATTATGCAGCAGATTCATTTTATTCCCATCTTCTTGCTTTCTTCACAGCAGCGTCGGTACGGGAGAAGGAGGTTGACTATTGTGGCAAAGAGAGTGAGAAGGCTCGCTACGATTTTTATTGTGTACCACTGAAAGACGAGGAAGAGGAGGGTGGGCGAGAAGAGGGCGGTGAACAGAGTTAAGAGAGAAAGCTAGGTGGGCGCGAGCGAGAGTGCGGCTACGAGAAATTCCTTTGTCTATCGAGAATCGGTTTATCGACTACTTACAGGACGTTCGTTCGCTCGCTTCGGCCCGTGTAATTCGTAGCTCGTCTTCTTTTTATCTTCTCGCTCTCTTTCTCTCAGTTTCGTACCGCCATCGATGTTCCCCAGACCCCACCGAGAATCTTATAGTACCGGTGGTAGTAGTAACGGTAGTAGTACGATAGGAGCTTCGCGCAGGCAGTAAATATAACCATAAAGCGTCGGCCACGTAGAGCCTCGACTACCGAGAAAGCTATGCTATATGTGTACCGAAGCTTTCTCAGTGGCTTTCTCCTCTCCGCATCTCTTCGCTTTCGATACGCTGCGCAGCAGCACGTACGAGACGAGAGAAGAGAGATACACACAATGCTTTACAGAAAGCCACCGAGTACTTCCTCTCGGGTTTGTGGATATTCTCAATCCAACAGACACACCGATACGATGTCAACCTGTATACAATCGGGAAACATATGTCTCACGTTTCTAATGTGTGTCCTATGTCCACTAGTGCATATTGACTGTGGATCATCGATAAACAGGGTCCGACAAATGCAGAATTTGTCTACTCATTTACCTCGATCAACAGACCGCGGTGTCTTTTATAAGTGCAGGAAACGCTTTTTCGTTGATACTTTCTTTCGTTTATCGTTCGCGTTCTTTCATCGGCACGATTCGCGTGTGTGTCGGAAGCAGCGAGGATTTCAAAGCGCAATAATAACTTCTACAAAACTAAAGTTATATCTCGCGAGTCCCGCACAGGCGACAACGACGACGTGCTCGAGCCCTGTAACCTCCTCTCCACCTCCACCGAAGGATCCTCACAACATCGACAAACTTTTTTCCTCCCCTCAAACAAAAAACTCTCGTGTACAACCGTCGACTTCTCGACGAGTTTTTGCCTCGAGAGGGCCTCTCGAATTCGCCGTCATTAACGAGAGAAACTATAACTTGGATTCTCCATCATCCGCGCGATGTTTCTCGAGAGGAGAAAAGACGGGCGAACACTCGACAGGGCCTGTTTTTTTCCCATGACTTTTCTTCGTTCGTTGGCGTCTTGACGTCGATGAAAACCGCGGCAACCATCCGAAGGCGCGCGTCATCTGTTTCATATTCGAAAACTTCTACGAAAAACGGTTGTCGACAAAACAAGTTTTCGTAACTTACCATTGTGTTCCGTTCTTTTTTCATGACTTATAAAAAAAAAGGCTCGAGCCGATTCGAAAAAATTGCCGTTTATCTCTTGCGGCTTGGAAAGGAACATGCAGCGAATAAGCGTTTAGTTAAATACACGTCTCTCACGACTGCGGCATGCTATGGTTTCGATCCAAATGTGTATTTCATTCCCGATTAAATTGATCGGACTTTAATATAACAGCCGTGCACTCTATCGTCCTTCCTGCTATCTTCGGTATAAATCACTTTCCCGCCAGTTCATCAGCCTTGGATAGTTTCCTAATAGGATCTTCGCGTAAACACCACTCGGAAACAGACACCTCGCGAAACTTTAAATCGATATTACTCGATATCTCGCTCTCTCCGTTCCACCGTTAACGCGAATTCTTCGCGGAATCGTTGCTGCAACCCGTGAATTGGAGAAAGATGCGAGCGAGGTAAGCGAAGGAAGAAGTGGCGAAATAACGCCTGGGTGAGCCTGGTGAGCTTCGAATCCTGGAACGCAACTTACAGCTCTGCGCTTTTCGGGGATGAGTATTCGGAGAGTCGTGTGCAAGAGCAAGAGCAAGAGAGAACGCGAGCGTTGGTGAAGCGGGTGGGATGGGACACGGGGTGCAAATGGTACATCCATTACTTCCCGTAGTCTAATGGCTGGAATTTATTAGGCGATAAGTTACTTCGGCCACCGGTCTCTCCTCTCTTTCTCTGAGTCTCTCGGTCGAGGGAACGATAGAGCTTCGAGTTTCCGGCGTGCAACCCTCCACACCCCCACTTCTCTCGCCTTATTCCGACGTAACGTTACACACTATTGCACCATAGCAAGAGGAGGAAAGACTTCGGCGGAGAGCCTGAGACGGCGGGTATAAACTTCGAGTCGCGGGAAGCGTTGCGCCGGCTCTCGCCACACACACCAGAGTTAAAGGGAAAATAAGGATTTTTCTATGTGCGCCGACGAAATTTGGTATTCTCGATACCTTACGTTCTCGTTTTCTCGATAACTTGGGCACTCGCGCTGAACCTTCAACGACCTTTTTTTTCTTTTTATTTATTTTTCAACTCGAGTAACAGCGAGCCAGCTCCCTCGCGAGCGATATCTTACACGGGCAATTTGAAACTGCGTATTTGGCGTTCACGGAGAAAGGAGTTTTTTTGTTTACTCACGCCGTCTTCCTTTTTCGCGTTGGGCACGCAGTGTGCTATGTTTTACAGTGCCAAAGAAGTCGGTATCGAATTGCAGTTACTTCGTGCTATTTTTTTGTCAACGCCTTATCACATAAATTTACAAATCGGGCGAATCGCCCACCCCATATATTGCGGAGTCGTTTTTCGTGCAACAGCGAGAATCATTTCAGGGGTAATAAAAGACCGTGCGTCGTTGGATGTCCGAAGCTTCGCCTTCCAAAGGCATTCGATCTATTCGAAACGTCTGTGTAATTCAAGATGCGAAAGCTTACAATGCAATACGAGAAACAGGAATTTTCAATTCGGCGCCGATCGCGTACGCTTTCAAGCTTGTAAATTATACCAAGAACGACGACGGACAGTGTCGCTACGATCTATCTCTCAAGATAAGTCAAGAGAGATACACTCGAAAGTGTAACCAAGGATATCTAGTGTATACGGCTAACGACAAAGAAATATCATTCCAAGCGCTCCCAATGATCATTGTTTTTTTAAAATTCGTCAAAATTGCGTACCTCCAATTGAAGGTCAACGCATTGTTTGTTCAAGGGATAAAAAGATTAATAAGCCGAGGAAAAGCTTCGGTGAATATTAATATGGAGAGAGAAGGATTCGACAAAAGCTAAAAGCTTTTGACTTGATATCGCTGTAGGGGATATCTTCCCTCGGATTAATTTTCCTCGCGAAATTGCCTGCCGGTACACAATGTACAGTAATAGTTAGCGCTGCTCGCACAATTGAAATCGAGATGGGGCAATGCCGGATTGTACATGAATCACAATACTGAAAGTCGATTTAACGATGACGATTGGCGAATAAGCCAGAAGTTGGCTCTCATGAGGGCCAGAGGTTATAAGCCATCACAATACACATGCGTAGGTACTAATACGGCATTTCGTAGTTTAGCTTGCGAAACAGCCGAATGCTAAAAGCACACACATGAGCGGCAAAGTAAAGCACACGAACGATGTTGTGCCCAACGTTGCATGCTCCGAATTACCGATGAACCGATGGAGTTGTATTATGCTTGCCGTTGAAACGCGTGTAAGCATACACGAGCGATAGTTGTAAACACCGCGGTTAACCGCGTTTCCGAAAGGGTGGTTTGGGGGGAGGAAAAAATCCGCGGAAATTCGGGACAGCGAGAGAGAGAGAGAGAGAGTCGAGGGATGAAGAGTAAGGGGACAAAGGGAGGAGGACTTTATCCGGAAGCCAGTATTTACTGCTCCGATGGCACTCGGCATTCGCCAGAGTTGGGCCGAAGCGTACAGTGTGGGACTGACGAGAAGAGCGAAGCATTCATTCGCTCGCTGGCTCGTGGCACTCTCCGCCTATACATAGACTTTTCCACTGATGTAGAGTAGCCGCTCAAGTACCGTATAAAAGCTACAATACTCATTCTCTTGTCTGCATACTTTAAACGCACACCGAAATACACACACGGGTTTATCGTAACTTTGCAGCGATATCACAGCGTTTAGCTTATCTGGCACAGCAACCCAGGGCACCTTTAGCACTGAATTCGAGCCCATACCCTCCTTTCCCGGTTCTGCCCGCGTTCGCTACGTTTATGATTACCCTATCTTTCCGGAAATCGTTACGGGGCTTTTTATTCGCCACGTAACTATAATACTCGTTCAAATTTATCAGTCGTTTACACGATAGTCGCGATACTATTGCGAGTTCACACAGTGAGATCTGATTTCTCACGACACGTACAATATACACTCGCATTAAGCTTCCCTTCTTATGATTACTGTTATTATCTTTTTTTCTTTTTACACGTTCTTTTGTGGCTTTTGCTCGAATGTCTTGAAGATAAGGAAAAAAAGCGCTCACTTTTAACTATAAGATTTCCGGCTAAAACGGAACGGATGTAACCGTGGCCTGTTTCTTTAACAATTTTTCATTCGTATTCTAAAATTTTGGAAAAAAAAAAAACGCAAAAGATCCTACACGCGCGTAATGATTCGAAAAAAAACCAATGAAGTTATCACTAAATGGATGAACATTTAAAAAAACGTCGTGCCAGGGTGTTTGCCAGTGCAAAAGTTTCTCCGGCTAAAGTAAAGGAACTTCTTAATGAACTCGCTTCCTCTCTTTCCAGAACCAATCGACTGACTAGTGAGAATTTATCCCTCTATTCAGCGTGAGGTTATGTGTACTCTACCGAGGACGAATATTCTCAAATGTATTCGCCAAGAGTACGGAGAGACAGAATTTCGAAGAAACGACGGGAGGTCGCAGGAGGAGGAGGAACGTGGCGAACCGATCGTTCAATGGTTCGCGAACTCGGGATTCTGAGCAAGAGAGCGAGACCCAGCTAAAGTTTCTCCGCGACTCTTTCAATCGCTATTTCAATTATTAAGATCGATTCAGCGCCTTCATGGGGCGAGATATAGTTTCTCTAGTTCGCGCTCATTGAGCTCGCCTTTGCGATAGGATCGAATTAGAAAACCGTTGGAACGCACATTACCCTCTCTCGAGGCCCCGGGTTCATGATCAGAATTCACGACGTCACCTATAACTTTGAATATTCATCGTGCGATTAAAAAAATGCTTTTGTCGGCATGGCATCGATGGCTCGTATTGAATTTGTTATACAAGTTGAACGTTTATACCGGGCCGTGTGTATCCGCGTTGAGAGCCTCTCTAAAGATCTCCGGAGATGCAAGACTTGATGGATTAATCGAAACTGGGCTTTCAATTCGAGTAGAAAATAGGGAGGGTCTCGTCGTGAGAGCTTGTGACGCTCGGTACGAGCGACGATAAGGCTATTCGCCTTCGATTGGCGATTACCTCGTATGTATGTGCAGGACTGAGTGCAGTATAGCATAACATAGTAGGATACCATACCGGCGGCCACCGGTGCTTCTATATGTGCCCGACGCACGTTCCATACAGCTATCTAACCGGAGAACACGTAGCAGTGCGGAGGTACCGCGCGCGTGGTTGATTATACCTTCCGATCACGGGCCAGCGTGCGAGGAGCGAGCCTAACTCAATCGTTGACCCGAGGAAGCAACCAACCCGATGATTACATGGCCCGAGGCGACGAGCCGATACGCCGAGGGACTTTGGTGAAATAATAATATCGCCTGGACCCGTATCTCGTATCTTCGAAGCTCAACGGACCGGATCCCTCAGTCTTCCGTAGAGCGTTTCAGAGTTTCGTATCACACCTCCTCCTGTCTCAACCCTACGTATCATCAGAGGCCTTGTGAATGACTAAACAATTCGTGCGTTATCCGCGTGGTAGAGCATGTAAACGTTCCCCGGATCATATCTCGATCGGCAAATACAATTTACCTTCGAGCTACACTCGATTTTTTGTGAAAATATTGATTATTCAAAGAAATGCTCTCCAATCCCGGATTAAAAGCTTTATAAAAGATAACACAAATGAGATTGCCATCGAGTCAGAATAACGGCAACTGCAACTTTAGTCGCAATGGAAGCCATCAGCCACACGTGGCCGAAGAAAAATCGGAACGAAAATATGAAGCAAGTGAAAATAACAAATGAGAATTGGATAAGGCAAATAATACATGACAATTAGGGAATAAAACGACGAAAGCTTCGTTGGTGAACGTGCAGCATCGCAGATGGGGTGGCAACGACGAAGCGGCAGGAACAACAGGTAGCCGTAAGGATTACGTCGAAGCGGGAAATGAGCCTGATTAGCTGAATTCAATTACTCGGGCATTAGCTGCGACGGAGTTAAGGGGGCGGGGGGAGAGTCGCTCTCTGTAATGTTCCGATAATAGGCGGCGCTCGTTGCTGCACCGATGACACGAGACTCGGCCTCTATAGCTGTGTCTATAGCTATTTTAACCGGATGGATCAAATAATGGAGAATTATTAATCTTCACTGTTCTAAAAACAGTCAACAAAAGAAGATTAAGTTTTGGCATTAATGCCTACGGATTTCGTACCTATGACTCCGTCAAGTTATTTTCCCGTAGAAAAACGAAATTATAAAAAAAAATTATAGAACCTGGGACTTTTTCTTGATGTCGAGGCTGAAGAGAAAAACTGAGGGGTTGGGCAACGTGCCGGGTAAAATTTTTCTTCCATGTTTTGCTCTTGTCGCTGAGCAGCACTACCAAACGGTATTCCGGTGTGGTTGCTTGCATTTTCTCTAGGCTAACGTGAATGGAAAGTCGGGTTTAGCACGTGCGGCACACAGTAGTGTAGAGACGGCGCAGTGAGTGATTCTGTCGACGAAGGAAGCGAAGTAAAAACGAACATCAGAAGAGAGAAGGGAATATTGAAGATGACGGCGAAATAACGAAGCAGCATCGCTGTGCTTTCCGAGAGAGAAAAGGGATTTTTTTTTCGCGCTGCGAAGTCGAATGAGCTATCCAGTGAGCGTTCACGCACAAGGTTTTTAGAGCGCTGGATATTTACGTTGACGCGGATTTCGATAGGAGACACAATATTCGTTCCAATCTTCGTTGGCCGCTTGCTATCGCAAATCGCCGATACAATATCGAGGATATTTTTCGTGACGAAGCAATAACAAAGCAGTGAGATATTAAAATGTGAGCATGTCAAATGGGGCATAATTGTGTTCGTATATCTGTATACAATATACAATTGTGAGAGGGCTTCTGGACATTGCAATGTGTCTTTTTCCATCGCCTTTATGAAGTTAAATGTATGGATTACGACCTTCTCGCTTTGTGGCTCCGGGCATATACTGTTGTACGCTGTACAACATACGATGCGCAATCCTTAACTTACCCGAAGCTCTCGTGTGTTTTTTCTCCACGAAAACTCGGTGAGTACGGTGAGATCGAGCAAATTCGGTTTCGGAGATTTATTCCCGGACAAATGGTCTAAAGAGGCAGAAAGATGATGCGAGAAAACCCGCGAATATGGGAAAAGTGAGTTGAAAGGACGAGACGCGGAGAGGTGAGTCTGTACATGTATGTGAATTGGGTGTAAGGAGTTTGCTGCTGG
The DNA here is from genome assembly GCA_963924025.1 of Ischnus inquisitorius. Taxonomy (NCBI): domain Eukaryota; kingdom Metazoa; phylum Arthropoda; class Insecta; order Hymenoptera; family Ichneumonidae; genus Ischnus; species Ischnus inquisitorius. The sequence goes on along the minus strand of OZ001250.1, from coordinate 6,973,559 downwards.
TGCACCGTTTGCTCCATCTTTCTCGTTCAAGCCCGTTATATACTTCAGCGTTTCTTCGAGGCGCTTCTCGTTCGCGTCGCCATCGTCGTCGATACCGTCTCCATAAGACGTCGAAATGTGTTTACTCGCCCCACTTGCTGCCTATCTGCGCCAGCCGACCTCCTTTTCCATCGTCACATCGTCCGTCGCCAAGGTACCTCTCATCTTTGTTCATTTTTTAGCTCTCGCCCGCCCATCGAATACCTCAACACTCTAAATATAGTTTGCACGATGGAAGAAAAACCCTTCAACGTTGTACTCGTTGCGCGACGTACCGGTGATTAAATATGCTCTTCCGAAAGGACGGAGATTACGAGAGAGCGACGATGCCCCGAGCCAGCCGCGCGCACATTGCCATTTCATGCAGGCGCGGCTTGACGACGCATTAGTAACGAACTTTACTAATCTCGTGTAGCTTTCCCGCGGGAATTCAACAGTCATCTACCATTACAGGGTAACGGGTCGGGTATAGTATGATCAAGTGGCGTTTTACACTGTAGTCGAACAAGGTGTCTATCCCTCCAACCCTTGTTCCGGAATGGAAATAAACCGATCTGTTGGAATAGCGCTTCGTCGACGATAACAGATTATGAGTATATGAACTCTTGAACATATTCCTGTGCACAAAAGTCCTTTTTTTTCTTCATTCGCAATTCTAGGTCTTGCATTATTGAACGATGGCGGATAATACATGACACGGATGCAGTAATGAAAGATGCGTACGTTTTATAAATCGTTGATGCAGCGTTCTTGCTCCACGTTCCATAAGGTTTAGCTCGCAAATCGACGACAATCCCTCACATTGTGTGTCTCACTAAAACTCTACCGTTACGAACGGCTAGCATCGCATCGTCGACGACGTACCTTCCACATTGATCGATTTGGTGGCGCACTATGACACACGAGATTCCACTTGCTCTCTTGCTAGCCCTGCTCTCTCTGTCTTCGACACTCAAACTATTCCATCTCTCGTTTCTCTTCGTCGCTTGTACCCTCCGCTGTAAGCTCCGATCTCCCTGGGGGGATTTGGCACTGCACTTTGATGATTTCGCATCGGACGAGGTCGAATGTATACAACGATGACGAAGGAGCACTGGGCTGCGACACGATGGTTCCGATAGCATTGCTAGTACTTTTCCAAGTTGCGCAGAATTTCCGTATTTGTAGAGCCAGAAAAATTTGCAAGTATCGATCTGACGGATTGTCCAAGTGGTGTCATATTTTCTATGTTCGCACTCCCTTTTGTTTGAATAACGGCACACTTTAATATTCTATGAGAATTATGATACCATAAATATTCCATGGCGGTAACTTTGAATTGACCTGATCGTCAATCTTTATTTAAGAAATAAAAAATTACCAACATGTTTGCCGAGACTCATTGACGCGCGACCGATAAAAACATGATATGATAATCTTGTACAACGACCCTAAGAGGACCGTGGAGTGTGACTCAAGTTGTGCCGAATAGGCCGCAGAGTGACCGTCTTTTCAGGAAAGCTTTCTCACGTCTCGTTTCTTTGGGCAGTATACTATATCCGTGCCGCATTGGCCGACTTCGCTCCCCGCCAAGCCTGACGACAGCGAAGATGCACGACTTAATTTACTTCCACACCAGCGTGTCTTCCTTCTTACGGGATAGGTCGTTTCGCTCAGCACCCCCAAACCTCTAATATATACATATATATGTCGTCAGTTGCGTCTCCTTCTGCCGGCCAGTATCGTTCTTCATTAATCCATAATTAATGGTGCTTCAGTAAGCATGCGCGAGTAGATTGAGTAGATTGGATATATCGTAGAGAACAAAGATTGGACATCTCTCTCATTTGTGAGCTGTGTAAAAACGCGACATTGGGGCCCGGTTTTTAATGCAAAGCTCACGATCTTTCTCTCTTTTATCTTTGGATTTTTCCGTCGGTCTCATTTTCCGGATGTCGACATGGCTGAACGTTCGCATTGGAAAGCTTCAAGTACTCCCTGGGGCTTCAAAACATTCATGAATAGAGGCAAAAGAGGATGATCGAGGATAGCCCAATATAACTCGTAATCCTGTCTTCATCTAAAGCGAAGTGCTCCATTTACGAGCCAATACCATGGAATACAGAGAATAGAGAAAAGGTCTGCACCCCGAAGGTTGAGTAATTCGACATTATTGTACAATCGTCAAGTGTACTCCTTTCGTATAAGAGTTACTCCTCTTTGCTGGTGGCTCTCGCTCGAACGAGTGATTAAATAGCTTAACCGAGAACCCAGGGGGTGCCTAAAATAATAGTCAGTGTGCGGGCTCCACGGAAGCGTTTAGCAATTAGCCACCGAAACGCCGAGGCAACCAATTTTATGATAGTGAAGCCGTACGAGACTGCAGTGTTGACCTCCTTCAAGAACGAGACTGAGCTTTAGCAATAAAAAGAATCTATTCATCATGTTTCTCGTTGTTTGTCGATATTCGATTACATGCACTACGGAAAGTTGAGTACTAGAAGACGCTTTAGGAATTAAGTGGGTTTTAATGCAACAATATAATATAATGAATATTTGTAATCAAGGAATGCGGTGGCGTGATGCCGGCAAATGCTTCTTCCCATAAAAGCAGTAGTAACCCGCCAAATAAAAATATAAATAGCTGTAAAAATTGGGCTCTCAGGCAACCGTTATCTCGCAAATGTATTTCGCTCTTATAAACAGCTTACCTCTGCATTAGTTAATCCAGGGACGGCGATTTTTCACAGCAGTTTCATAATATTTGTACTCGAGTTGCTATTATTGTGTATGCTTAGTATGCTTAGTTAAGATAATTTTCTTTTCTTTTTGTCATGTTGACTTCTTTGTTACGAATCAATCATCATATTTGTATTGTCAACATATGTTCAAACTACCTCGCGGAATGATTTTAACATTTTTTGTCAAATACAAAATCTATTTGGTTTTACGACATAGTGCAATAATACGATACACTAGAGTTATTTTCAATGCGATACTATACTATTAAAGATATGGAAAACAAAAATCAAGAAAAGAGAAGTTCGATTAATCAAATTCTTGATGAACCGCGCGCTTTCGCCAGTACCTGGGACAATGCTAACGAAGTTATCCACAGATGGGACGATTACGATTCATCTCTTCAATTATTTTAATGAAGAATTAATCGCATCAAACGTTACTGCTGGTGACCGCAGCAGGTTCACCGCTGTAACGTAGTAGAACGCATCATTGATCGTTTCGACCCAAAGTACTAACACAATTTGTCGACATTTGTCACAGCACATGGTTAAAATTACATCGATATATTGTTGTCTCTTTACTCGGGAGGTTGTAGATATACAGAGTGAATCCTTATTATGATTGCTTTTAATATTTTCCTCTTACTCCCCATCGTTCTTCATTCATTCGTCGTTTGCTTCTTTTCGTATCTTTTTTCTTTAAAAGTAGTTAATTACCGTGGCAATCAGAAGAGCTCTGTGCTTTGTTCACAGCTTTCTTACCGCAACGATAAAGTGGCACAACTCTCGACGCGACTTGTTCCCGACGTAGTCGGCGCAGCGACGTTAGCGGTGAAAGAATGATTTTTTGTCTGTTTGTCTGTCTTTTTATCTTCTCGCTAGATAGAAGGAGAACGGACGACATTGGCAATAGGCATCGATCCTTTAAACATCCTCCTCTTTTCCTCTATCGTTTTGTGTCATTGCTCGCAAAATGCCGAATGATAGGTTTATCGATCGAGACACAAACAGTAGGCGAACCTCGCGCTACGCCGTAGGGAATCTCGCATCCCCGTGAGGGGTTACTGATGGGTATGGAAGCTAACCGAGTGCGCAAGCAGAGACTACACGGTGGAGGAGAATAGAGACAAAACGAAAAAAAAAAACCGGGGACGTGAAACAAAGGACAAAAAATAACGACGGTCGGGGAACGAGTGTAAGACAAAAAAGCAAGTAGATCACGAGAGTTAGACATTCATTCATGACCCGCTGTGTCTGATGCTGACATTTGTTGATGACGAAATAATGCTAATAGAACTACGAAATCACGGGATGGAGACGAGCAGAAATATGTTGGAATGGAATGTCTGGTGACTCTTAGAGGCTCCCCTTGTGTGCACCGAGGCTCGAACGCGACGACGAAGATATGCGAAGAAGTTTACTAGTATCTCCACCTCTTCGGCTTCCGCAATACCTTCTCATCCTACTCATCCCCAAATACTATACTGTGCATTACCGTGAAATTTTCTCAGAAGTTTCACTTGCCGTTCGCTCTGAATTCCTAGGGCGGTTCAGCCGTACCCACGCAAAATCAAGTAAATAGTCGATGCAGAACTACGCGTCGAAACAGGGACGGCTTTTAACGAAAGTAAAAAAAAAAAAGATTTAAACAAAAAAATGTTGTGCGCGGTTGCAACGATACCTATTTGTAGCGAGAATGTCGACAACCCGTGCATCTACGCGATTAAGATATTCGCGATGCAGCGAAATGGCGCAACATTCTCAGAGCTGAATGTGTGTCGACGAACGGAAGAGTACTTGCCAGATGTCAATTTCCGGGGTATTTTGTCCGAGATATTTCGACGTTATATAAAGTTATAGTAAACGCGGTCTTATATGACCGTACGCGCTGCTGGTTTCCCGATGCAACAGCGTACAAGTGTTAAGTTCCCCGCTTTTCCTGTCTCTAGCTGCTCGTATTTTACAGCGTCTCGTAAATACCAAAAGGAAAGACGACGGCAAAAGCAACTGTGGCAAGGTTTCTCTATTGGCACGTGAATGGAGTCGATCGAAAATTTCACGCCGCTCCTGGTGGTGGTTCACTCTCTCGAGGATACCACCAAGGGTTTACATCGCTAATACAGCGAGATTGTGAATCATAAAGCCCTTCCGTCCTCTTTCCACCTTTCCATCCAACTTCGCCGATGGAATAAAATTGGCGAAGAATGATCCATCGATTTCTATAGTATATGGTTTCCACCATCCAATACTCCACATTGTCGAATTCTATATATACTTGGATAGCGGTGGCTCGGCCAAGACTTGCCTCCCCGAGCGTAGCCGCTCGTGGGGCAACGAGACTGACGAACTATTGTATACACTTCGTTCGGCTTTCGTTCAGCCATCGAGTAGCAGAGTGAAAGCACAGTAGTAAGTTTTCTTGATCCATTTCTCGGAGAGGTGCGCACAATGGGTGAGCGGAACGAGGAATAGAGTCGGTCGTACCAGCCGGGACAGCACTCGCGCGTACAATTTCATTCCGATGCGATTTTGCTTGGGCAAATTAAATTTCTTTGACTCCCAGCTTTCTCGGGGTCTCGTCTGCGTAACTTCCCGGAATTTCGAAGTTTATCTTCCGTGAATTTTTTTGCTCGATGAAATTCTCACTATAGGTGAAGATTGATGCAGCACAGCTTCCAATATTTTTCGGTTGCGATATATAAATGAAACCGGTAGTTTAGGTCCATCGGAGAGATTGGAAACAAACCGACGATGGTGGATAAAGAGAAACAATGAGAGGGACAGCAGACGAACGAATGTGATCTTTCTTCAATTCGACGAAAGAGCCAGAAATGAGCAATTCACCAGAGGTTGAAAGTGCGAGAGAGCGGGGAAAAGAGAGTACCCGAAAGTATAACCGGGCGCCCAAGAGAATCTTCCTTTCTACCTCCTCGCAACGGGAGTTATTGAATATCAAAAGTTTTCGGATGGCGGGACGGTGGGAGGGACGAGGGACGTAGCAGCAAAAATTTCAAGACGATGCCAGAGAAGTTCACTCGAAAACATAACTTATGAGTAAGTTTGCGTGCAAGTATAGGAAGGTTGTGCGGATATGGTACTATTGCGAGGAGTTGCCGGCGGGGCCAGCGGCAAGAGATGCCGTAGAACGGGGTGTACCTAATATACAGTGAAGATCGACTGTGTGTCCTGGATGATGCTTACGACGTTAGTGTGGTAGTGGGCGACGGAAGGACCCGTCCGGTAAAAGCAGAGTCGAATAAGGGAGTGGAAGTTGTGAGAAGCTGAAAAAGGAGAGTGCGAGGGAAAAGATTCCATGTTGGAAAGACTCAACTCTCGCAACTAAGAAAAAGAATGAAGGGTGGGGTGGTGGTAGGTATAGGAAAAAGCGTAAGCACGCTGAAAGGTCACGGAAGCGCGGCGACGTTGGCCGGCTCGGTTCGGGAAAAGAGCAAGGGGCGGGGAGCGGGATGGTAGTCCACTCATTCGTCTCCTCGAGACGGAAGTTAGGCCGTCAGCGCCGCAGAGTAAGGAAGAAGAGCGACTGACCATAGGGAACAGGATAGCCGCGACGCCACCGCGAAGTGAACAAACTTTGGTCGGACTCCAAGACGCTAAAAGGAACGGGGAATTTCGAAAAATACACGAAACGCCTTTCCCTGTCCTCTGATCCTCGACGGAGCTGCCGCTTGGGTTGCCGGGCCGAAACTAGACAACGACGAAAAGGAAAGAACACGAAGAAAGAATTGCCCGTTTGTTGGCCCCCGTTGAACGAAATTTAGCAGTGTACGAGTGGCCAAGCGAATCGAACCCATCTCTCGTGCACATGCTTTTCCTTTTCAAACTAGCATCACCAGAAACAGCAACAATATTGCGCGAAAAGCTAAGACAGAGGACAGTTCTTCGCCTTTCTATTTCTTATTTGGCCTCTTTACGCTACAGCATCATAGTTGTCGCTAACTGAGGAACACAAGACTACATATATGGAGACCATAACGGTCACTTGTATAACCACGGTGTTGTGTATCGGACAGAAAATGCGAGAGATGCTCATCAGTGCGTCTGAAAAAAAAAAACAAGATATAAAAAACGTTATACCCCAGCGTGGTGCGAAAAAGGGCGAAAGGGAGTCCATTTCAGTTGATAATCTAGCTTATCTACCGAAACCGGTTCATGTGATCTTTGAAACTATCATTTTAGAAATTCTTTCAGATGAAACCGCTCTATAAAAATTTGTACCGGTTTCGACTCAACCTCTGTCGTGTATGTATAAATCGAGTCACGTACATTTCATATAGCACGAAATATCAGAATGCTGAGCATTTTTGGTACGTCGTGATTCGTAGAGACGGGGAAATCGAGAATCTGTGGATTTTATTATCGAACGCGTGAAAATTATTCCTGAAAAGATTGGTTGGTGGTTGGACTTTTAACTCTACCCGTTCGAATGAGTTCCGCTCTCTTTGGTTTGCAAAGCCACGACGAGCCAGACGAGACATCGACATCCGTGACGAACCGGTGGCTATCTTTTGCGTTCACTGTTCGGTTGTGACTCATTCGAAACACGTTGGTGGAAGGGAGAAAAGAGTATTGAAAGCGAAGTCGAGAGGCGCGACGCAGTTATACAAGCAGCTTCGAACGTAACTCACTACGGTTCTCACTCAGTCTCTGTCTTCCATTCTCTCGGTGTCCAGTTTCTATCATTGTTTTATTTTTTCACCGAATCACGGGTGCTGAGCATTAATTACCGGAAAACCGGTAACCAAGAGCTATTTTGTCAGCAAGGAAAAAAAATACAGAAAAAAGAGGGCCAAACGAAATATATAGAATAAAAGCTGGAGCACGACAAGAGTTTATCTGCCACTAGGTAGAGCAATATATATATAGAGAGATATGTATATAATACATATATATATATATATATAAATCCAGAGCAAGTTTTGTTACTGATATGGCTGCTATAGCGAGCTTGCCGCTTGGTGCGTCATAAATTGAATACTAATTGACACACGGTAACGGAAAAGCCCCACGCTCTCGCGATCCTCTCGCTCATGCGACCCGTTGTATTTCATGCGTTCAACTTTCATCGTTGGGGATACACTGTGTTTAAATGCTGGCACATATGTACCCGTGGTGGATATAAATTTGCGGATAAATACGTGGGACAGCGAGTTAATGGTAGCCCGGGTCGCGTACCCGCCCAGACTTGCTTCCTTCCACCAACCCCTGCACCCCATGCCCTATTCCATCCCGATGTGCAAAAGCGCCCCTTTTCCACTGTTCGCCCAGCCTTGCTCCCCTCCCACCTTTCCTGCCGTGAGCGTCCACACGATGGCCAAAGCACAGCGATGCCCAGCGAAACCTTCCACTGCCGTAGCTGTTCCCATTTGAATCAATACCTACTTGTTCACTGGAGCGTTGCCAGCGGGATTTCAACGAATCGAAACCCGGCATAGTCAATGGGAACGAGAAGCCAGAGCAAGAGTGAGATAACAGGCCATAGGGAAACCGAGAGATGCACAGATCATTCCGTACTAATTAATTCCCGCCCTATTGTGTTTCATCACAGACTTGTACGAATCGTGCCAAAGTTTGATATTTCAAATAGTTGAAAAAAAAACTTTCCGTCTCTCGCTGGTTGCTGTGAAAAATGAAAAATAAATTAGCTGGATTTGGAACGATCGATGGTGTGTGCCGATCGAGTCCGCGTCACCGCCAATAATGTTTATCACATTCCTGCCTTGTCTCGACATTCCCTTCGAGTCAGTGCAGCTGACGTGTTTTCCTGATTGTTTAAACCATCCACGTCTGTACACTGCAGGACAAATTAAGCGAAAAATCTTACGTTGGATTGCTTTGTTGACGGTGACGATAGAAGGAAAAAATGAGAAAATTCAACCGTGGCACCGACTCGGCGTGGCGCGGCTGATTAAACGAAGTTAGCGATGTGGGAAGTTGCGTCGATGCATCGCGAGGGCAAACAGACCCACCGCGTTATCAGGATAGCTTGCGGCGGAGGAAGAGAGCGAGCTGGCCAGATTTCGTCGTAGCTCAGCGGGAATTGGCAGAGACACGGGCTACAGCTGCAATCGTGCACGAGGCACGAGAGAGCTCATGTGGGATGAGCTATCGACTCTCCTGTCAATACGGCAAATGACACAGAGAATCGATTCGTCGGCGCGCGTAATTCGGATGACGAGGACCGTATCCGTCGCAACTATAGACTTCGTGGATTGGTATTGACGATTGCCGTCGTGTATACTATGTGTGTAGCTGAGAGTTTTGCATCGGTAGTAGAAGATAATTATACAGCATAGGACAGGTGGGGAGGGCTTTGAAATTTTGTCCACGTGGATTACCTAAACTGAAAAAAAACACCGATTGCTAGACGAGTTCACAAATTTATTTTACGGATTTCTTTCATGTGCTCAGTATGAAGTGGTCGGGTATAATGTATGTAGTACATACATATACGGTATGCTCTGATATTATAGCATCAACGTTCGAGAACGGCAAGCTACAGAGTGGCCTAGGTGTTTTCCATCGCGTCGAGCTTTCGACAACTACCAAAAGCAACTATAGGCTTTGTAATTATTTAGTTTGGAGTTTGTGGATTACTTGATACTGCAGAGCAGCCGAAGCAATAGCCGCTGAATGGCGCAATAGTGTGGCCGATGAAAGTTGGAAAATCTGATACTCGAGTTTGCACCGCGAATGGGCATGGCTTCACTGTTCTCCCTCGACTCGGTAATAGCAAATGATCGTTCGCTCACCCTATCGCTTCATTGCAAAGTACTTTTGCGCAAAATTACGCAGTACCGCACGTTATTTCGCATTTCCTTAAAATTCTCGCTTGCAAAACGAGATTTCTCCAACAAACCGGATTTACGGTTAAAAAAACCACCAGATTCTTGCATAATATTATGTCGCATTTCATTGCACGTTAGGAGGAAAGATCATATTTTCTTGAACACCTTGCCAAAACAACATAATTTCACAATCGAATGGAATGAAAATGTTTGCATTGTCGATATATCATAATGAACATTATTAATTTATAAAAATTAAATTTCATTGATATCCAATTAATACCTACTATTTAATATATAGTAGTACTATTATAGTGTACAGCCATTACATTATACGGTTACGTATCAGGGCAATTTACACCGTGTAAATTCGTGATTACCCTACCATAGCGTGATCCGCCGACCGGCTTAGCATTTCCAATTCGATCCCCGAACTCGCAGTATGCATCTGTAGGAACGGTATAATCCCGTTCTCGGCATGTGCGAGCAGATACGTACTCCGGCGTTCCCTCACTGTTCGCTACATAGTTTGTTGGAGTGCGACAGGTACAAATCAGCGAATCGTAGGGAAAATCGCTAAGGTATTTAGGTAGAACGATACTCGTTGATATAACATAGTAATGTCGGATAACGATTCGAGCTGCATTAATAGCTCTTGTTATAATTGCGAATAAATGCGACTGGCTCCAATTGAACAAAAGAGGAGTTCCGTTACCGGGGCTGTACGCATCGAGACCGTTTCAATTAATAATTCGGGATTAATCCCTATACCACTAGTAATAACTGAAGTTCGCGCTGCTACAGCTGTTGTACGGTATGGAAAAGATTCTATGTTTTTTCCGTACATTCCAATAGCGGGCATCCGCCAACAAATTGCAACGATTAAACATACATAGTTTTTCACGTTCTATCAATGTATGCTATCTACGCCCACAGGTATTATTTATATACGTAATAGAGTTTAGGCATGTAGCGCAAGAGGTGAGTGAGTAAGATATTAGGTATCGATTCTTCCTTACGTGTAGTTGCAGCTGCGAGGCATCGAGTTCCGTCCAGAGGGGCCGGCGGCGACGCTTCTGCAATTGGCCATGGTCTTTCGATTCGACTCTGGACAGCGGGACGATAGAAGCGAACGAAGGAAGGAGAGTTCGTAGCAGTCCGTGTTCGCTTCCGGTTGACCCACCTCCGTTCAAATTGCGTTCTGCCCGCGAGGCCAAGACATCCTACGTAGCATCCAGCAATCGGAGCCGTTTCAACGAAGTTTCAACGTCTGAGATGAAACTGGAGAACCGCAAAGCGGACACCTCAAGCCAACTATTTTTCTCGATTCTTGAACGGGCCATCTCGCTCGGTTGCAGTCCACTTTCAAAAAAACCCGGGGGCCTTTGTTACCTTTTTTTTTCAACACACACTGACTCATCCGCAATTGATCCTCTACTTCATCGTCTCCATTCGGTGAGTTCGTAAATTACGAGTTTTATTTTGACGCGAATTTAACGCTTTGATTCACCGACTTTCGATAGACTCATAGTCTCCACATATAACCAACTGACCTGGGTATCGCGGTTTCGATGGATATCGAAATGACATAGAGCTCATTCGTAAGAAAGAACGAGACAATAAACGTTCTCGTTTATCATACGTTCGCGGTTCTTTGAGAGAAATAAACTAGAAAAGAAGCCACGCGCATAGTGGGCACAGGGAGTAGATTGGTTTAATCGCTCTCGGGCTCTCTCGACTTAACTTTTCTCCTTCACCCAGCCAGCCTTTTTCTACTGTACGATTCTTTCTCACTCCTCGTCTACGTAGAAAACAAAGCCCGCGGAACAAAGTGGGAAGTTTGCTAGAATTCGGTGATTCGTGTGACTCGACGTCGTAAACGAGAGGGAAAGAAACTGCTGGAGAGACTCCGAGTCTCGACCTCGATCGCGGATTTATCCGAAGTGGATAGGAGAAAAAGAGAAAAGAAAGAAAGACAGAGGCGACTGCTGCTGCTGTTGCTACCGCGGGTCGGGCTTTATATGATCCCTCTGCTCTGCTTCACTCTGTGATGGTACACGCTACAGTATACTTCCTTCATTCTGGCTTTCTACCGTCTTCTTCGTCTTTTCCAACTTCTCCTGTACCCGTTCAATCCCTGCACCAGCCACACCTCGTGCACATTCGCGATTTCTATACTTCGGCTTCTGCCTTCACTCTTCAGTGCGGTAAGAGACAACGATGTTGCGTATTGAAATTGAAAAGAACAATTTCAATTTTTTGTTATCGAGCTGATGGTTTCAAAGTTTCCGGTATACGTTCTTATTTCTTCAATCTCCATTAAGTTTGCGAGTTAAATGCAATGGAAACCGGAACTCTTACGCAATAGGAAGTTCTATTCATTGGCTTGCTCCAACAGACAATTTTCTGCTGTGTCCACTTCTCTCAACGATTCCACATCCAATGATTAATGAGAAAGCAATGATTAATGGAGTGCAATGCAAGAAAACGTAAATTATATTGACCAATGCCTATTGACAAATAAAACATTCTGCTTGCCTGGTGGTGTTTTCAGACCCGTACCAACTCGAGCAGGTCTGACAAACGCCTACGGCTCGGCTTTTGCATCGTTGTGTGCTTCAAGGAACAAGTTACCTTCGTCGGTAGTTCGTCACGATTTTCCAACGCGGCACACGGGGGCTCTTCTCTCCCACGTAATTTACTTACATGTAGTCAGGCGGAAGATATAGTCTTTTGGAGCATGTACCACGACGACGGCACGCGAAAGTAGAGCCTCTTCTGTTCCGTGGCGCTTCCTCTTTTCGCTTCTTTCTCGCGTCTACCTATGTTATTCATGGCATTGGCTTCGTGTGTTTGCGACCGTGTGAGTTGGTGTGAGTACACGAAGTCACTTTAGATTTATCGGTTTCCTGAATCATAGTGAGGTGGGCCCTGTCGGAGCGCAGGCTCTAATTGACTTTTCTCTCGCTATAGAGGCTTATACGTGGGTCCCAAGGGTGGGAGGGGCAAGGTGGGCTCAAGGGGGAGGAGGGGTCGATGCACGAAGTTACTTGTGTTTCGGGACTCTCTCGGCACGGCATATTATCGCACGAACGACGACGAGAGCCGACGCCGTGTAGCCAAAGGCGAAACTCATGTTGAAAGTCTCGCCACCTTCGTCCCCGACCACATTACAGTCTATCTTCGTGCGAGGTAACGCTCGCGTGGACTAAACATTTAAGCAAAATTCGGGACAAAAAGAAAACCCCTTGTGCGCTCCCGCGGCAACCCTCGTTTAAATCAATTCTTTTATCTACATTTGTTCAAATTGAAAGTAGAAGTGTGCCGTAGAGACAACGGATAAAGCGCGGACGTTCGTGACCGCGCCACGAGTCTCAAAGTAGTTACGACCCGTCTGCAGTCCGACATCATCTAGCGCTACGGTACAATGCCTCCACTAGAACCGGAAATGAAATCGTTTCGGGGTTATTTTCGATTCTGCATTGTGCGGGAATGACGCAGTCATATTTTTGTCTCTCAATTATTTCGAAACGTGCCGATTGATCTTTTCATAAGTACGGTCAACGTATCAATAAAGAAGTGAAAGGCGCTACACCAAAGATTCGCGGTATCGTGTGATAGATACACGATTTATGTTGGAAGTATCTCCCCGACAGAGTTTAGCCGCTTACGGAATTTTCGATGAGATGACGGGCCCGCTACGGGTTTATCGCACGTGTTCAACGGTTTATATGTATAAGGCCTGTAAACGTATTTATCCCTCAACTTCTCTGCGGCTGTTCCTCCTCTTGTGGTTCGACGTTCGAGCCTGCTACTTTCACGAGGCTTCGATAGGAAACTGTTCGGAGACTTGCCGGGCTTGGACGTTGCAGAAGCTCACGATCGCCCTGATGGGTAATCGATTTTCATTAATGGCCCGGGCTACTGACTAACGCTAGTTTGGTGGAACGTCACTACGTGTAACAAGCTATCTAACGAACGCGGTAATTCTTTGACAAATTATGTCGGACCCTGCAGGAGTCTCCTCGTTGTACGCATTCACTCGCAACGTTCAAACGAGAGGCCTCAGGACAGGTGGGAGGATGACGCGGTTCAACGATGGTTTCAATTTATGAACTTGAAATTACCGAAAAAAGAATTATAATCCGTACCATTATCATTCTTGGCTGAATAGTTCGATTCGATTACACAGTGAAAGGGAATGAGCGCTTCTTTATGTCACTGTTGCGTGTAATTCAATGCGCCAAGCGTGAGCGTATAGGCTGTGCATCGAAGAATTGAATTAATTTACTACACTGCTGGCGGAATCCTGTCGCTCGCATGGTTTGCCCAGCAATAGAGAAACCCCTCCCTGCTGCCACGTTCATTTCCCTCGACCACCGCGGATTCTCTTTGAATATTCATTAGGTACAAGCGAATTGTAGCTCGAACGTTTGGCCGCGCGGCAACGTTACTGAACATTTTAGTATCTGCGCGGTGCTCGCCGTCCGGAAATTCTATACCTACGGGTTTTGAACCGGTGGAAGGAGGGAATTACAACTCGATGGTTCACGTGCATCGGCATCTCTTTGATGCGATAACATTGACATAAATGATATATCGTAGGAAGAATCCATCTGTGTTTTACATTTTATATTTTTGACAATTGCGTATGAGACAAGCTGTCGATACATTTCCACAACTTGCGCTATTACTCGATTTCGAAGTTAAAACATTGTATGTAAGATTCCTCAGTTACATTACGTTCCCTTCGACCCACTGCGAATTGCGTTTTTCCATTAATCATTTGTTTTCGGGAAAGTGCGCGAATGTTGATTTTGCGAGAATGCAAACGCTATAATATCAACGAAGGTATGCAAATGTACTGTGTGCCTAGTTTCTCTAAAAGAACATAGCCCATACGCGATTTTCCGAGAACAAGCTATTATCCAGTACTCTACGATAGGCAGCAAAATATGAGGTAGAAAAAAAATCTCGAAACCTCATAGAAACGCATAACTCCCGTCTTTTCGCTCGGGCGGGCAGTCGGGAGTAAAAAAAGTAGTACCGGGACGCGTAGTGCGCGCGCGATCTTTTACGATAGTAGAAAGAGGCCTTTATCGCGGCCATGTCATCCCGTCGAGTGCTCCGAGTGGCTCGGACTCTGTCAGTGCAGCGGGAGACATCGACGAGTTTATCGCTCATCGAAAAAGGAAACGACTACACAGACTCGATCTAGAAAAGAGATGAGGACGTAATGAAAAAAAAAAATGTTGGAGAGTTATACAGAAAGGGACGACATTGAATGAGGAGAATAAAAAAAACCTGGGTAATACGACGGTGAGCATTGATGCGATAAACTTGCGACGAGAGCAAATGAGAACGATGAAACACGACCGCTCGTTCAGCTGCAGTCCTTTCGCATGTCAAACGAAATTTCAGGCATATATCTATCGCTCTGTCTGTACCAATGAGAATTTCAATGATGTACGTAAACGTGGGGCTTTTTTTTTATTGTACGTTGAACTTTTTCTATTTACATCGGGTTTTTCGAGCTGACGGATAATTAACTTTAACTCCTTCCAGTTTCGTAAATTTCTCAGTATTGAACGATTCGTCGTTGGATACTCGTGACGCTGTAGATCCGCGAGCCACAGATAATTAACCAATCAGTCTTGAACAAGAAATATCCGGCAATTTTTCTTTATTATGTCTACTCCTTGCTGGCGGTTCGGGCAAAGAACGAGAGTTATGCATTTCACTGACGCCTCGTAATTTTTACCGTTTTTGTTGTCATGCGTGTTTGTGGACACGGCTATATCAAAAATAAAAGAGAAGTGGATGATAACGCGATAATGCTTACCCAAATGTTTTTTTGTATGTTACAGTGGCTGATAGTAGAATTTTGTTGCTCAACAAGCTGGCTATAACTATTGTCGAAAATCTTAAATGAAACTTTTTTTTAATGCGCAACACCATCCGACGGTAAACCACCACGATGTTATCCACAAAGTACTGTGCATAATATTTGTATTAGGCCTCGACCATCTGCCAGTACCGCGGCAGCTTAGGTACTAATACGAGACCAGGAGTGTGCCATTCTGATATTCGTACATAGAAGTTTGCTATCCGGTAAGCTAGTAATGACATGTCGGATAACAAACTTTTACTATCAGTCACTGCGTCGCCGACTTACGAAACAAATTTCGTTTACGCGTTTGCGAGCTTTTTCAATTTTTTCAATGTTCCTTTAATTTTATATACAATGAACTTAAATGTCCGGGGCCTTTCGCGAATCTTTCGTCTTTGCTTGTGTGGTAATCGAGGATATGAACAAAAAGATTAGATGTGTAGGAGACAATGAGCAAAGTACGAAAACTTCGTATGTCTATAATGCATTCACATACATACGTATATAAAGGTATAGGCAAGGACGAAGTTGGAGAAAAGCTGTGTGCGGACAGCCGCACTCGCTTAACTCGCAAGCTCATGTCGTCAACGACCCGCAGTCACATTATACGGCGGCGGTTTTCATTGTTACTGGCAAATCGCCGAGCTTAATGGCAGGAAAACGTGCACTGGGAGACCTCGGCGAAGAGTTGATGATTTCTGTGCCGGATCCTCCAGTCGCTTGTTCTCTCCGCTTATTAAATGATATTCCATCGGTACTTTTTTTCTCGATAATAGACATTCTCCCAGTTCTTTCAAACAGCTAGTTCTCGGCACGAGAAAAATGAAAAAAAAAGTAGAGTACGCGAAATTTCGTGTGCACCTACACTGCTCGAAAGGACCAGCGCGGGCCGGTCAAAACTTTTCATCATCGGTTGTGGATCCCGAAAACGTTTAATTCACGAATGGGTGAGTGAAACAAATCGGTTGAAAGGAGACGGAACGTCCGAAACTCCGCATTAGGTTGTTGTGTGAATAAACAACACACGAATTCGGGAGTACGTATATTTTTCAACTATGCGCCATTGCGGTATCTCAAGTTTCGTGGTAGAGACGTGTTCTCGTCTCCCTCCGAAACTATCGCCTTGTGCAGAGAGTTTCAACCTCGCGGGTTCTATCCTAACTGCGGGGCCGGGGACGGTGGCTTGTTCGTTCAACTCTCCGATTTCAAAGGGGATGTTTCATATGGAAACTGGTAAAATCCCCGAGATAGCACAGCCCGGGTAGAAACGTATACCTACTGTGTACGACAGAGAAGGCTAACGAGAACTGTCATTCGTTACACTCAATACTCACCGCTCGGGATTTCGAGAAACACGCGAATATATGTGTATATATGCATGTATACTACGGTAAGCGGAAAAGGCAAAGTTTTTCCTCTCCCGGGAACGAGCGAGTACTAAACGTAAACTTTTTCTCGTTCGTTCGGTGAAGAAGAGTATGCGAGATTTGAGAGGATACTGGGCCTGGTCCAAACTAGAGTATAAATAGAGACGGGAAAAAACAGGATTACATATCCGTGGACGAATGTTAAAACGTGGCGAAAAATATATTTCGCGGTTAAAAAATATAGTTAGACTTGTTATGTAATTCAACCATCGTTTATTTTTCTTTCGTAAACATACCCTCTATAACTGTACCACAATTGCTGACTACACAATGACCATGTTGACCATGTTGAAAGCCCTGTTGCTAGAGGCATCTGAGTTACCCAACATTACGTATTGTATTATTGTTACATCTGACGTCCGAATACACCGTTAGGCTTACTAGCTAGATCGTACTGAGCGATATTCGTGTATCATCCTCAAAATTTTACTCGGAGAATGTATATGGGTATGTTCAAAAGCGTTCTCAAAGAATCGGATTAAATTTGATCCCGCGGGCAAAGAATTTGGGTAGTTGTATTGTTTGAATAGTAAATAATCCCAGTACACGTATTCGGTAGAAAAAAATGCAGCATCGATGGGTGAAGTGATAATTGCGTTTTCTCTGATGCATTCACCCGAAAGTAATTCACGGAATATAAAAGGTTCTTGCCAAAATAATTGAACGATTGGATCGGACCGTTGCAAAGTGTTGAAAAATGTGTAAAAGCAACGGAATATGCAACTAGTATATTCTCTTTTTGTACACAAAATAGTGTCTCACATAATATTTGTGGGCACATATTTCAATGTTTTTTTTTCGCATACAATACTCATTCAATAGCAGTTTCGGCTTGAAGTAGATAAGTGCATTGCTAATTGTCAAACACAATTTCATTAAATGACATACTGAGAGAATACCGATTCAATAAACCGTAACATTCTATTAACAGCCGAGTTATTACTATCGTAATGGAGGAATATGAATACAGTATTAGTCGTTGAGGTTCATGTTCATATTATTTGCCACATTTGGTCTCACGAGTACATAACGGGCACGTCTATTGCTCGAGCTTACCCGAGAATGTCTGTGCTCCAACTGAGAGAAATGGAAGTCCTTTATGACCTAGTAGACGTATAGACACTCTTGCAAATACGCATATAACCGTGACCGCGTACCGGATCCACTAATTGTAGTCGAGAGGAAACTCAATTTCAGGATTCCGGTAGTTCTCGTGGGCTCTCCTACGTGCCACATTCCCTTCGCCTTCTTTCGCTATTTTATGTGTTTATACATATACAGTCGGTTTGTTTTCTCGCGAGCACTACCGGTTTGTTATCTGCGCCGACCTGGCGTCATGTTTGTGACGAACGACTCTGATTCACCGTGAATTCTCGTACGATTCTGATGGTGCGCTACGTTGATGATACAATTACGCTCGGTGGATAGCACGTTCTCATCTGCCGACACAAAGATGCAAGCGCGACACATTTAGTTTCGTCCGTCGACAGGGCAATCCTGGACCTACACACATTGGAGCTATCCGGACTGCTCAAAGAACGTAAAAGATAGCATGAGCAGATGCGTTTGCTTTCAGTCACACGCGAAAAGCTTTTCACCTATGTGTGGATCGGCTGCCAACGGAACTGCCGTAGTTGTTCATTAACACAAAGGGGCCTTTGCGCTACACCTGTGCAAAAGAACAGTTCATCTACCACGCTCTAGACAAGGGGAAAAGCCCGCCGACCGAGAAGAATCAACAGTATTTTTGTTCTCCAGTTATGCACTTGTCACAAGTTAAATTTTAATGAAGTATATGTTTTCACCGCAATATGAATATGATTATTTGAATAATCTCGTAGTACGGAAGAGTGGGCGAATACCGAGTGCCCAAGGGAAATTTTCATTATTTCCGTCATAACGGGAAAATCCCACACTTATCTTGAATCGATACATGTCTTGAGATGCGGACTTGCAACTGTTAACTTTTGACGCTATGAAGTTGTGGATGGCTTTTTATTAATAACAATTGAAAAAAACGAGTTGATTTGGAAAGCAATTGGGACGGTATTAGCGACTAACTGGTATTAGCCCACTTCCCCTTACAGGATATCATATTAACGGTCAGAGACGGCTGAGTTTCGAGTAAAATCTTGACGATGTAACGTAATAATACGAAAATTAATCGACCGCGCAAGTACTCCTTCTGGGCTTATACCGCGAAAACTTTTCACAGATGTTCTACATGGCTTTAGAAGCTATCGAATTGTTGCCTGATTTCGAGACGCTGGCGTAACGATCGTGCCTCGGGCCATATTTCGTGCGATTTCGTCGAAACGTCTCACTGTATCTGCTCCGCTGAAGTTCGCTCGGCTCACCAGCAGCAGCATCAGCAGTACCTTGACGTAGATAGAGTGTCTCGTATCCCGGGGCTAACATCAACCCCGGCGTTGGCCAAAGTTTCTTGTGTTATTGATGTATGCATCGGCCGACACCAGCGAACGACGCGATATATAGTCTCACTGCGACAAGCGCATGTCGATCTTACATCGAATCCCTCTATAATTCTGCATAGAGGGAAGCTCCGAATGACCAGAATCGATAACATAGAATGCAAACAGCACGTATTATTATTTTTTTTTCATCCATTAACGTCACAAAAATCTACGGATTATTTATTCTTTTGCTTTTCGGTTTATATTCTTTATTTCCATTGTTTTAACATAGACGAATGGTTTTTTAAATTCTTTTAATGCACGTGCATG
Source organism: Ischnus inquisitorius (assembly GCA_963924025.1). Lineage (NCBI taxonomy): Eukaryota > Metazoa > Arthropoda > Insecta > Hymenoptera > Ichneumonidae > Ischnus > Ischnus inquisitorius. The sequence continues at coordinate 6,953,933 of OZ001250.1, read as the reverse complement.
CCGTTGCATAATCCCCGTGTAGTTCGTAAGCCACGAGGCTCTATCATGTTCCACATCTGTTTTTCTCTTGCAGTTATAACGTAATGCGCTCTGTGAGTCTCAAAAGTAGAGCGCCCGCTGTGTTAATCTTTTACCGACTACTCGCTTCTGCGACGATGATGAAACAACGCCGCGACGCTCGCATACTTCCCCACAGCTGACGCTCTGTAACTGGCTTCCCCTCTGATCCTGATAATGTTATCCATGCGTTCCGGGAAACGGGTACACTTTCATGGTGTTTCCGTTCGAGTGACTCTATTCACGAGAATCATGGGCAGAATACGCTGAATTATGTTTAGAGCAGTACGCTTACAGGAGCAGGCACGCTAGTGATACGCAAGTTTAGTCTACCTGTATACCTGTATACTTCCTCGAAGCGTTTCACCTCTAGCTAGATCACTGCACTGTTTCGTTCGACGTAGTCATATACTCGAAAAAAAAAAAAATCATTTTAAACAGCACCGAGATATCAAAGTTCATACATCAGTCTCGTTTTCATTTCTTCGCTCATATCCGACAATTCTTTCGTACCCGTTGTATATATCCAGCGATTTTCTTTTAAGCGGTATAGTTTCCGTCCGCGGCTCCAGTCACGAGACGGTAAGCAGGAAAGACAAGAGTTTACACAGTGGCATTACCGTAATTCCTCGTGGAAAGCGGTTCGCATTGAATGGCGCAAAGTAGAAGAGTTCACGTGCTTTTCAAAGATTTTGAAGTACCATCAGAACTATAAAGAAGAGTGTCGCGAAAGCCCGAACAAAAAAAAACGAGTGAAAAAAAGCATACTATAGCGAAATCGTGCGCTCGTTCGCGGTTCCTCGCTTTTCCCTTTCCGGTTCTGCCGCGCGCGCACGGAGCGCGCGCGACGCCTCATCGTAAAACCGTCTCATACGTTTTCATGTGGAATTTACAACGTTTAACGGAAACAGTCCACTTTCCGGGTAGAGAGGGTTGAATCGCCCGAGACTCCATTCCTAGCGACGCAGCCTCTGTCCTTTATGTACACGACTCTCTCGCTCTCTTCCTCCCTTTCCTTCGTTTCTCATTCTCGTTCTCGTCCTGTTCTCACATTCTCGAGACTCTACATCGTCCTCCGGTAATCCCCCCCCTCTTTGGCCGTTCGCAGATACTTGTATGCGCGAAACGACCACTTTCGTGCTCCGGTCGCGATCTTGGAGCGCTCAGGGCGCTCCGGACGGAAATTTAACGAGTACAGCTTGAATCTACGAGTGGGTCAGCCAAGCAGTAAGCGAGCTGCTACTGCACCACTGTAGCGTCTTTACTGCTTATACTAGGTACAAACTGGATACATAAGAAGATAGGGAACAAGCAAGTTTCGAGTTCGCTTCTATTCTCAAAAATTCTTCGTCACGAAGTCTCCATGACACAGCCCGATAGCGAAAGTAGAAATATCGTTTTATTCCAGTTACATTATTCTGTGCATATTTTCAATGTATCCCGTCGATAGAGTGAGAAATGTGCGTGTAAAAATGCATTGTTATAGCAATCGATCGATCTGGTCGACTATGGGCTTATGTTCAAGTTCCTATACAATTTTTGTAATGAAAGCTTCCATGGTATTTCGATCCGTTTTGTCATTTCGCAGAAATATTGACGGAAACTTTAGAGAAGTATTGGCGCAAAAGTACTGGGTACTTTTTACTATTTAGTACTATTTAGTAATAATATTTAGTACTATTTTTCTTTAAACCAGTTGACGTCGAGACATTGCCGCGTCGTCGGGCGTAAAAATTTATAAAATTTTATAACAAATCATTATAAGATTCGTTTACATGGTTAACACCCAAGGTAATTAAGATTGCTTTTGATTTCTATGTCATCAATTGAAAATATTCATACGAATTAGTTTGCACGTGAGGTGAGGGGTAGTTAGAAAACTGCTACAAAAGAGAATGAAGCTTAAGAGCATTGAAGATCGCGCCTGACGAAGGCGACGTTGGTTGGCGTGTAGGCGAGGAGACACGAGTACTTCGTCTCGGCAATAAAGCTCTCCTATCGTGCATAACGCGTTTATACGACGAGAATCTTGTTAACCCCTGGACGCCGGGCAGAGTTATATCAAGGTACTAGTGGTCCGCGATGTCCTCGGCTTTGCATAGCCGGGTTGCGCTGTAGGCTACAGTATCCTCCTGCCATTGCATATCGTCAACTCCATGAACGCCATAGAACGCTCGACCGTCTCGGTCTCTCCTAGAACACTACTGGCTGCCCGAATTACGGCATCTCATCATGCGATGGTTGTATTTGTAACACTGTACATGGAATACAGATGCGTTGAAGGCTGAAGGCATTATACACACTGGAAAGGTTATGAGAGTACACTATAGTATAATGGATACGTATACATTTGGATGGCAAACGAGCCAACGATGTAGTTCCGGGCTCATGGGTTAATCCACGGTTTCTGCTTCCGCACTATGCCTCAACTTTGGGCTTATGTGAATGTATAGACGCTTATTGAGGTTGTCACGATATTCCATCTAATATCAGACATCATCGTCGATTTCGAAGTTGATGAACGAAAGCCTACGATGATCAAAATTGACCAAGTAACCCGTGAGCATTCGATGTAGCTCTGCATGAATGTCTGTAATTCGACGAGTACTCGTTTATATTCGTCTCGTTCGTTATCGTTTGAAGCGAAGTACTAGCATTAGTGACGGCATCGATCGGGGGAACCATCGCAAGGGGTAAGGAAGAAAGGCTGAATGTCACGGAGAAACGGGAAGAAGCGTAAAATCAGGATTGGATGATAGAAGGTGATTGTTGTTAACACTCAAACTTCTATCTATTTGCAAAGTGTGTGCCTCAAACGTGGTTTTTTACAAAAATAATGTCTATGTTGCTTCCCTTGTATTGCCCAATTTATTATGGTAACATGATGCGTTACATATCGAAGCTTAATGAATATAGGAGCAACGCGAAATTAAAACGACGTAGAAATGAAGTTGTCGTGAGTACATAGAAGGGTGGGTGAACGTGGAATGTAGGAGAGCGATTCGAAATCATAAATCCCTCCACGTTCGAGGCACACGGAATTTCACCAGACTTGCTCCAATTCTCAACCGAATAGCGCCGACGCAGGCAAACAAACAGGTATTCTCACTGGGAATATTCTAGCGTATTTTCATGCAGATAGAAACGAAATCTCGACCCTGTGGTGGAAACTCACGTTTCTCCATCCGGGTTCAAAGAACGAAAAACGGAAAAGATTTTCATGAGGAACTTGTGGCCTTTGGACTCGTCAACAAAGAAAATTAACTGGCATGTTTCATTGCTGACGCATTCCAGATTTTCTCTCTCAAACTTGATAACAGTCTATAGTTGTTATGGTATAGCATAAAGCTCGCTGGCGAGTGCTGGTGTCCACAAAGCTTTCCCGCTCATTTCTTCATCACTTCTACACCCCTCCGCTCTATTTCCAATTTTCTTATGCTTTTCATTCGAAGCGCCAGCGAAAGCAACAAATTGCACCAGCGATGAAGCGGCCGTAATGGACTTTTAGACGGGACCAGAGATTGCACTGCAGGCAAACCGCAAGAAAGCGCGCCGATGAAGAATATGAAGAAAGTCCTGCTCGCGTATACTACTGTGCAGTGCGATACAAGAACCGTGGGTGAATCAGAACGTGGGAGCAAAGAGGAAGAAGAAGAAATAACGAAGGGAACAAAAACATTTGGAAACGACTTTGCCCGCGTGCGGATCGCCGACTCGGTTTACTTTCTCTAGTGTTGCACAAAATATTATTCAAAGATGCAGAGTTGCTATGGAGAATATACTTTACCGAGTCTTAAGGTTTTCCGTTTCTCCTTCGCTTCTACTTCGAGAACCCATCCTCCTGCTCCGTTCGGTCGCAAACTGTAGCTTATCCTGGGCGTTCTCACTCTCGCCGGTACGAAGAGGTAGCCGGGAGTCCTCTCTGTTCCCAACACCCTAACTTCATTTAAGTTTTGATCCTTTTACGGCGTGCTCCACGCTAAGTTTCCATATCGGGCATTGAAGAAAACGGTGGGAAGAGAGAAAGCGCGAGGTGAGAGCTATAAGGGATAGACACTTTAGAATCTGTGCATAGCATATAGTCCGTGTAACTTGTCGGGCGTGGCTTTTCTATCGTAGCTTGCATTACGAAGACATCAATGACACAGGAACGGACAACAACGAAGCACCTACGGTGTCGACGTTGTCGACGTAAAAGCGAAAATGCAAAGTGCCACTTTTCCTTCATTTTTATGACTTCTCCACTCTTTATCCATTGGAATTGTATGGAGCTGTAGCTTCAAATAAAAATACTTCGTAGGTTCATGAGTAAGCTTGGAACCATTCAAATACTCAATTGCCTCATACTACAGATAGACGTCTAGTAGAGACATCCAATTATATAAATCAAAAACCTAGGATCTGATGAAATTTATGGTCCATCACGCAATATGTTATGTAGACTCAAATATAGATATCGCGTCGATATGGACTAGATAGGTATCGAAAATCCGTGCTCTGTTCACCGAATCAATCGTTACGCTGAGTGGTGCTGAATCATAATGATCGGGCTTAATTGACGGCATAAATTAATCTCGTATATATGTGCTTTATAGAATGAACGGGTGGAGGAACCAAGTGGATGTAGAATCCTATTTGATTACAATCGGATTTTCATTGTCATCTAGCCGGACGAACGATGAAGCTTGCGAGATAATGTTGCATTTGACAATACAATGAAACAAGTTCTCTATGGCTTTTATGTCTGCTTAGGGGGGGAGTTTATCCAGCAGATTTCGATTGATGGAACGGATGAGAGTAATTTGCGTATGATGATCGAGTGATGGTATCGGGTTGATCTGTGTTCGAGAGGGGTTACGGTCGATACTATACATCGATTCTTTATCACAATTTATCACGATCCTTTACCCACGAAACAAAATAGTTTCATATAGAAACGAAGAGAAAACTGTTGATGGCGGTTGACTGTATTGATGCGCTTCGGTAGGTGCGAACGGTGTACGTATTGCCTAATAGTTCGAATCAATATATCCGATTGCACTCAGCAACAGGATATTTTACGCTTGACGAAGTTTCGTAGAAAAGCTTAAAATTTTCGTGGAAGATGGGATCGTTTTCGTCGCAATATTCAGTGCAGCATGAAGCTATATGTATAATTACACAAAAAAAAGGGAAAAATAACTTTGATGAATCAGGAGCCTTGAATAATACGCAAATTTTTCGTGTGGGAAGGCGTCATCGCACGCATTCTACTATCAATATTTGTTTGATATCTTTTCTGTATCTACTTTCATCGAAACTTGTTACGAGCTGACATACTTGGTAGAGATTCCTTGTTGTAGGATTGTCGGGGAGACATATAACCGCCGATAAACAGTGACGTAACAGCTTAGTCATCTGCAAATACCTGCTCGTAACGAGTTTCTTGAGTTTACCCAAATTAATAACGACCTGCAAATATTTCGAGCGATTTGTATACACATGCTTATCGAAAAAACTGGTGCTTCACACTCGGCATCCGTAAAACCGAACGGCAATGGCCGCGACAACGTTTAATCGAAGTCAACTTGGCGATTGTACGCTGGACCGATGCACATATGCGTTCGTATTTAGTATACTGGTATCTATTGCACGTGGCGTGTATAAGCGTTGAAAAGAGAGACTATCGACCAGATAGCTCAAAATCCCCTTTCTCCCCGATGCAGTAGAGGGCAAGGAAGAAAATAGAGGTTGAATCGAGGAAAGTAATGGATTGGAAAAAGTTTCAACAATTTTCCCGGTTTGCCGTAAATTGCTTACGCTGGAAAGTATGTATATGTATACGATGTACACTAACATACATCTCTGTACATATATACACGAAATGACGTGTCGTATAGGTAGAGTTTCTCTCTCGCGTTACAATAGTCTCTCTGTGTTCGTTATACATATATTTTACACTGTTTCGCTCTGCCCAACGTCCAATATTTTTCTGTTCCTGAATCCTCGAGTCCGCTTTTCCCCTCGATCTCTCTTCCTCTGAAAAGACTGATTTATCGTGACCCCCTATGTGCGTGACGTACATACGTATTTTCACTACATACAATCCCATAGTCACAATGAATACACTCATTCAGCCTCTCTCTTTTTCTCGCCAATTTCTACTGGCTGTACATTCATTCCTGTATCGCGAACCTTTGAACAAATCGAATTTGATATGAAAAATACGAGGTGATCTCTGCCTGGTCGATGATTTCCAATATCGCGAAAGATAATGGGTACACCTAAAACCGATTGCAGAACTCTTGCCCTGTTTGCCAAGTTTCGCAATATCCGGCTTTTCGTCGTACGTCAATAGTAACCCAATTTTTATGTCGCCCAAAATCGGTCTTTACTTGCAATCTCCAAAGTATAGTATGATTGATAGACGAGAAAACATTCCCATTTTTCATTATTAAAAAAAAATATATCGTTCAATCAATCCCAACACTTTTTGGAGATTTGATGATACGTTTATCCGAGCCAAATAAACTTTCGAAGTCTCTCCTCTTGTTATTAACGTTGACGAGCCGAAAAGCGATTGAACGGTCGGCTGCTGAATTGTGATAGTATAGTTTGGTATACGGTGAAGACTAACCCTGGTGAATATCTACCTCCCGTACTGCGTACTCGTGCTATGCGAACAATAGCTCCGTTGGGAGAGGCTCAACGGCGCCGCTCGGTGAGTGGAAACTATGCATGGAACGTTGCGCCGTTGTTGCCTCGACGCTTTAACAAATCTAATCATTGTTAAATTTCGAGCCTGAATACGTGACCGGATTTCCAGCTTGAAAATATATAAAGGGGCAAAAAAATGTATAAAAAGAATCCTCTCTCCGTACTTGCGAAATATATACAGTTAGGACACGGCTTTTCAGTCTTTCACGCGGTATTTTGAGTTTGTTCGCGAAGATTGTGCATTTGGCAACGCAACTCCGAACACATTAGTTCGGAACTTGCACGCATTCCCTGATTCACAGAACTGTACTTTACAAACTTTAGATTATTATAATGCAGGACGAGGTACGATAAAAAAAAAAAAAAAACAGAACAACGGCGACGCCATTGAAGACGGTACATTTAATTCACGAAATAGCACCAGTTTTGCCAGTTGCGTTGGAAAATGTTCTGCGGTTAGGAGCCGAGTTGAAGGATTCACAGAGAAGCTTACAGAACGATACCGTAACTCCACAACGCCGCGACGACGACGGATGAGTCGGTTTTGCGCTCGTTACCTCGTATTAATCTTGTCTTCAACTTTTGTGCTCATTAAGTCACATCATTACTGAAACCTCGTTACGAATGAGTATGCGTACAGGAGTGTTTTAAACATCCGACTCGTTACAATTCCGGAATTTTCTTTTTTCATATTCTTTGCTTCACTTGGTACGAAAGTAGCAGTTTTATGCTCCCTTTGGGACAAACTCCTATTGTCAACTAGTGTTATTGCAATATTCGTTTCGGTTCGTGCTGAAAACTCACATTCGTCAAGAAAAGTTTCATCACACGTGTATGGTAATGTATTATTTTCTGCTGCCTGTACGCAAGGTCCGACTTTTCATGCCTGTGTCCCGTGTGTAAAAAAAAAACACTTCGATAGTTTCCGTACTAGAGGAATTAATGTATATTTGCACAAAGCTTCGTAAGGACCCGCAAACTTTGCAGGCGATCAGCAGAAAAATCCACTCGTATAGAATTGCGACTTTTTTCCTCCTTGCGGTACGAGAAAGTATTACATAATTTTGAACATGTTTTTTCTATAATTTAGTTCTTTCTAGCGACCATTCGACGGAAGCTTGCATAATATTTCATAAAGAAAGAAGAGTATCAAAGTGGCACGTCCTCTTTGAGAGGAGTTCAGAGACAACTTCGTCGTTGAAATATATTGGATCGTATCTAAAAGCTTACAGAATAGTTTGGAGATGGATACTTTGAAGAATCAAAAAGGACCGAAATATGTAGGTGGCGCCTTCTAAGGTTCCGACAAGGTTGATATATTGATGTATCGCCGGACTTTACGTATTGCCACAGAGGTCTCATCTATCATGGTTTGCCCCTTATATGTAAACTATCTATGTCTATTCTATGAGGATCCACGAGGTAATGATACTAACTTCATGTGGAAGATTTGTATCAAACTGGGCCATTTTCACGTTAATATGCGCTCTCGTCACTGGGATGATTTCTTCGTTATTGCGCATTTCGGTTCTCTTACCAAACATTCCTACCCAATTTACCGTCAGTAAAACGCATATTGGTATCGGTTTGCGACGCTCACAAGTATGACTGAGTACCAATTCCTTTAACATATATTTTCCGTCGCTTTCTCTCGAGTTCCTTTGGAAATATAATCGATAACTCATCAACCATAGTGCAGTTACGTACTGTTAGTGTAATTAACTGTAGGGTTTACGTTTCATTTAATTAATGAACCGGAATGCTTGCTATTTCCATTTAATTTCGATATTCGCTCGAACAGATGCACAATACACTTGTTTGGGTGGCTGAACATGAAAAAAAATATCATTTTTGTGAATGTATACTGCTCATTCACTGTAATATTGCTGCTGATGAACAATATCGGGCAATACGAGAAACCACAGGCAGGATTCGAATTTTATGTTGTAAATGTGTAGTCAACAACGATGCTTCCCCTATTTGGTGTTTTTTCTTTTCTCTCTGTTTATAATCTATATAGTAAGCGGCAGCATCGGCGACCTCCGATATCGATCCCCGCGCCATTCACGACCGGATGTACACTCGCATTGCCAGCAATTTTGCAATGGGGAGAACGGAAAAGCAACCCCCGAGAAATGCAGTCAGCTGAATTGAAGGAAGAGACTTTTTTCACTTGCATCGCTTCGTTGACTCCGGGCCGTATAAATTAAACGCTCGTAAAACTTATCCGTGGGTATCCGGTGTGGAAATCGCGAACCGAGCCAACGAAGCCGATGCGTCTCCGTCGCGTATAGATAGACCAGCGCGAGATCCCGCCGGCTGCGTGTTCTCGTTGAGATTCCGGTAGTATTACAGGCAGTGAGCATCGAATGCGAAGAAAAATAAACAAAGTAAACCTCCCCAAGACAGATATTTCCGTCGCAAATGTATAACCAACGGGCTTTTGAACAAGCCAATTTCGCATGACTTGTATAGTGGGTACTGTCGAGAGAGGATTTTAGAATACAAATTGCCTGTTGATATATGCCCCTGACATCGAATGACGAAGGATGCGATCTATTAAGCTTACAACTGCGGTGACGCCCATCGATATTGTGGATCGTGATTTCTCGTCAAATCTGTTTTCCTTTTCTTTTTTTCGCAACGTATCTATGGTAACTCGTAACCGAGCGATAAAATCGAATTTGAAGCATTGCAATTCCTATAACCCTCGAACGTTATTGAAGTGCAAAAGAATTGAGCATTGGTTATCGAGATAGTTGCTACCACTGAAACGATAATGGTAAATGGATTTAAAAAAAAGCGAAAGGAGAAAATATACGGTGTGAACGTACGCGGCCCAGCGATATAGTAGACCGACAGTGGAAAATGGCATTCGCAGCAGCAACAGTAGTAGTATATAGTGAGTATACCATAGAGACTATACCGTGAGGGAAGACGATTTATGGTTGTAAGGAACGAGAGAGGATTTCTCTGGCGCCATATAAACATCATTCATTTTGTCAATAGCGATCCCGGCAACGCTCACAAACCTGCGCACACTCGTGTTACTTCATTTCTTCACAAGCATTCGCTATATCTTCGACCACCCCCTCGTTCTCTATATCCATATCGACAATGGATTTTCTACCAACGTATCGAGAGTTGTAACAGCTTTATTCGAAGGCGCGTGGCGCGAATCCAAATGTTCTAACAAGTGAAATTTCTGTGCTCGAGTATTATAACTGTATATAGCACGGGGGGTCAAGTTATGATAGTGTAGTAACCGGACGCGTACCAAAAGCACGTAGGTACAAAATTCTCTTGCCACACCTTATTATATCATTGTATACTTTCACCGTAGTTTCTCATACCCTCGAGGGTAAAACGGATAGTTTCTCCACTAACGTTTACAGCAACCAGTCAGAGAATTCGTGGTTATTATAGTTACAGGTCGCATCGTTCATAGCAATATATGTATCCTTTTGGTCGTGGAGAAAGGTTCGCCGTAACGAGCGTCGAGAGATATAGAGAGTGTGTATGTGGGGGCCCGGAGGGTTATGCGCGATGGGTTCGCATACGTGGTCCAGCCGTGCGCGACCCTTCGACACAATGAGCCGCTCGGGGGTGCGAATTCAGATGCGGCACGTGCTACTAGCGCCCGTCGTACTCTCTGGCAGAACCGCTGCTCCGACACTCGGCCGAAACCGAGCATGGCATGCACGAGCTAGCATTTGTCGAGAATGATAAGGCCAGTGAGGGTAATTTCGCGGCCAATTACTCAAGTGCCATTATCAGCTGGCGTGTGAGAGAGGATATAATTTATGCTCGTCTCTTTGAGACATCCGTTTGTATTGTCGGATGTGTCACATGTCGTTGTTTCGAATGCGATTTACGCAAAACATATCCGGCTTCAATGGTAACGCAATATTTGTCGCAATAAAAGTCATTTACTTCTCAAGTCGATTGTCCTACTACACTCTTTCGTGAGCTGCCAAAACCGTTCCTTAACATAGGTGTTGCTGTTTCTTCACGGAAAGATCGTGTCTAACGAAATCTGCAATTTATTCTCTCCGTACCGAATTATGCTAGTCTGTCTTTCGGATGTCCTTACTAGTTCCTCCAAATATTTCAATTAAGTCCTTTCAATTACTCCCACACGGTCGCTTTGATTAACGATAATTATGTAACTATTGACACGTTTTTGTTCGGGTTACCTGCGTTCGATGGCTCGCCGACTAGTACGTGACTTGTCTGCAAGTCACTATTTACCGCCGTTATAGTCGTGAGCTCTTGCATTTATGCCGTCAAATAGACCGGTACTTCCATAAACATGAATGGACTCCTGGTTGCTTGCTTTTCCGCGAACCATACAGGGGCACCGTCAGTAGCTATACTGTACACTGTAAGCGGTATATCCTGACACAGGAGTCCCGTGTAGCGACGTGGACGTAGACGACCGTATGATGTTTGGAATTTCTCCCCATGGATGAATACCTGTCTGCTTTCGAGCAATAATACAGCTCACGGCCCCATCGTGTGCAAACATAATGTGCTTGCCTGGATTTCATGGTATATGCGGTGTGTCGGTGCGTGCGTGTACATATATATGTGCATGTATATGTATGTAAATGTAAACGTTTCATTGCGTTACATATATAATCAAGTACGCACAGATCGGGTGCACGTATATATGCATACGTGTGTGCGTATACCTGAATTTACAGAATAGGATATGGATGCTCGATTGATGGAGTCGACATAGTTTGTCGTACCCAATCCTGTGGTCTAGCGGTACATCAATGAATAATCAAGGCATAATCGAGAAGCCACAAATATTGTTTCCATCGATTCTTTGTATCTGCACGAGCGTCGTTAACCAACGAGGCATGACCGGATCACACTTTGAGTACATGACGACTCGTTGCAAAAGTTGCGAAAGAACTTGAAAGATGCGACTTTAATTATTCATTACGGTCTCGGATGAGAACAGCGAAGTGTACGCGATGACTTTCAGAATTAGTCATTTTGACGGGCACGACACCGGACGTAGACTATGATCTGATAAATTGAGAGAGCTACCCGCGTACGTGTACCGTGCGAGTGCAATTAGTCAGTCAGACAGTGAACTGACAATTTTCGTCTCTCTGTTACTACTAATCACCCCCCTTTGTCAATCACCGAAAGAGAGAGAGGAAGGTTGCACGGTTCGGTAGAATAGGTAGAGTCAGAACATAGCATAGATAGCTTGGCCTCGTCCTGTTCTCTCTGTGACCACTGATTTGCAAAGCGTTTCGGGGTGAGAGGCGCGCACGGACGCTCCGACCGTGCTTTCCCCGGATGCGCACGTCGGGTCTTCCGTCAAATGCAAACAGGGCGACGACGCGAGGTTTACGAAACGAACGGAAGGGTGAATGTCCGCTTGGATTCCTACCTCCGTCGTCCCTACAAGCGTCCGGAACGCGCTGTTACACAGTCGAATTTTCTTTTTCTTTTTTCCCTCTCACCACGGGTGAGTAATTTATTTTGATTCTATAGCGTTGCGAGTAGATTTGTAGTTTCAGCAATTGCGGAAGGTTGACGACGGAAGAAATGATTACCCGAGACCGTGGAACAAGAACCGCGAATAGACGCTGACTACCGTGAATGGACAAACGAACGTATATACAGTTGGATGACGGTACCCGAAGCCGGAGCAACGGGCGAAGAAACGTCCTCGCAGAAGTCCGAGGGTAAAACGTTGAAATATTATTCAGTGTGCTCGGAGCTGGGCTACGTGGAGGCAAATGGGAACGCTGGCGGTGTATAGCAGTAGCGTCTCGCGAAACGAAATATACATTGAGCGAGGAATTAAGTGAATTACCCTTCGCGCCCGCCCTCCGGATCTCTTTCTCTCTCTCAAGTGGGAAAGCGTTTCTCCGAGAGGTACGGGGAGGCCGACGTCGAGTCGACGACCGCTGTAAATCCTTCGGACTTATTCTTTTCACAGACGGCTCGCCCGCGCACTGCCGTTGCACCGACGATAACACGCGGTATACACTCGTGCCACCAAGTAAAAGCCAAGTATCTACTACTACCACGCTCTTGTAGTGTTCTATATGTACTTTGTTGCTGGACTTACTCTTTTCGCCTCACGGTAGCGAGAAACACACAGCCAACGGTGAATTACGACGCGCGAACTCTTGCGTTGGTCTCTCCAACATATCTCACCTAGCCAGTGCCGTAAACGTGCACCAGCCGGCTGCTCGACCATCCTGTCGTCATTCTCGATTGTTATTCGTTCTAAGAATTCCTACGGGTCTCGTGTAGACTCGAGATTCGTGTGAGAGAAGTTTGTGTACCGACGAATCAATTTAATCAAAAAGTTTCTTTGCCAGTCTCATGGTTACGCTCTCGCGTGCGCGGGCATGCATAAGCTCTGCGCATATATATTCATCGTACTATCCTGGGCTCTTCGGAATTTCTGGCTGGCCTTTTCTTTCTGTCATTCTCGCAGAGGCTATCCACACCCTCACGGCCACCTTTCACCCTCCGGATCCACACGCAAATAGAGCGACTGTGCGAAATTGGAGAACGACATCGCCTCAGCTACCGCTGGTGTTACTGCTGGCTCCCGTTTCTCCTCAGTGGTAGTTCGCCCCCTCGCGCGCGATATTCTCGAGATAGGAATGTCGGAGCATATCCCATACCTATTCTATCCCCTATACGTGTATACTATATTCAAATCAAGCTTCCCACGACTTCGCACCCTATTTCGCGCTAGAAGTAGCAAAAGCAGGGTCGGTCTATCGTAACCACACGAGAATCAAGACGAAAAAGGTTCGTATATAGATATCCCATAACTCGGTGGAGGGTTGAGCATCGAAGTAGCTACATTCGCGGTATCGGTGAATTGCAGAGGGGAGAAGAAGGTATCGCGCGTTTCGCGTCTCGTTCGAGATTTTCTTTAGCTTCCATAATTCTTTCTTCGCATCCGTCAATTGAACGCGCATTCATTCCTCTCGAACATTGATTCATACTTACGTATATCGATTCTTGATTATCAAAACTGTTTATTTATATACGTTATAAATATAACTGAGAATTGTTCGCCGAAAGGGATTGATCTGAAACTCGATACGTCGATGTATCTTTCGTGAGCGCAGTCGTCCATGTGCCGAGTCCATCGGTGGCAAAAGCGCTGGTGAAGTCCGAGTGGGGGCGTACAAGCCAAAATGAAATATCGACTTTCAATCCGGCATAGTTTAACGCCTAGTTGATTTTCAACAAAATAGCTCGATCGAGAAGTAGCGCGCTCGGACCAACGAACGCGATTTCAACGTTTGGAAGTCCGTTGCCGACCACCATCACTAGTACCGCATAGCGCCATCGGGGGACTTCGTTCGAGCGTGTATTCTCGACATGTATGCTCGAAGAGTTGATGGAAATCGAAAGCTCACAGTTTCTCTACGTGTGTGTTCATATATATGGATATAGTATATATGTGCGAGTGAATATACGAACATTGCGCATATACAGCGTTACTGGGTCCAGACGCGAGCAATATTCACAGTCTACCATTAGAGTTCCGCAACCCGAATGCAATGCTGATGTGACACGCGGATCATGATCCGCCGATAGCAAAATTTCGCATTGCCCTGTAGCTGTTTAGTAATGAAAAAAAAACCTCATCTCTCCGATGTCCAATGCAGTATCTCCGTACTGGGCAGCTCTTTGTTTATCAAAGAGTCATCTTCTATTCTGGCTCAACTTCTTTTTACCTTGTTCGGGAGGGTATCGTCCAGCTGGGCCGGGACTTTGTGGCGTTAATGAGACCGGCCGAGCACCACTCCGGTCTTCGCCGGGCTATCCAATGCTCCCGTACTCGTTTCACTCTTTTTCCACCCATCTCCCGATCATTGCAGATAACGACTGCTTTAATTGGAAAAGTTCCAGAGCCTTCGGACGGGCCAGATTTTTTTCTCTCGTTCTTCCCTTCCCCTCCGGGTCTCGCTTTCGCGTGTACGGCACTAGAAACTTGATTTAGTATCTATCCGCTGGCTCCCAATTCTCTACGGCCAGATCTGTTGTCGAACACCACGGTTGCTCCCATTACAAATAATTTCGATACGCGAATACTATCGTTCACGGTCGATTAACGGATGATGAAACGTTGAGATTTTTTTGGCATTAAGGCTGTATGTTGATGATGAGACCATCGGTACACGGCGATCCTATATAAAAGGGTGAATGAAAAACTTGAAATAACAGAGCGTTCTCATATCGCTTTCTTAACTACTCTAATATTCGGTTGGTTTTTTCTACAATGTTCTATCTAGATGCAGCGAAGAACAACATGAAGATAATACACATTTGTTATTCTTATTTTTACAGCTGTGTCCGAGCTTTTTTTGTTGATGATCGGCATGCCTTTTCTTTTCGCTCAATATTTTGTATCAGCATACGAAGTAAAAAATGAAATTATTTTGTTCTATTACCAGCAGTGGAGTACACCAGAACTCGTAAATTATAATATGGCTGATATTGCTGGTTCATGGAATTTTTGTACATTCTATTTACTGTTCCGACGCTTGTTATTGAATTCGAGTTTTTTTGTAATCGACAAATTGGCTGAAAGAGTGAAAAAAGACAAAGTTTATAACAGAGGGTGCGGAAAATAAAAACAAATGACCCACTTCAGCGTTCGCTCGCGGCAATGCAGCAAACTTTTTTTTTTCATAAGCAAATAATTTCTATCCAACCGTAGTCGGAATACCGAGTGGGAATTGGGAGTGCCGCATACACTACTTTTCTGCTTACCGATACGTCGAGCTGTGTACTGTTGTGGGCATATAATGTATAGATTGTGCTTACGTAGACACCGTTTGGCAAATCGTATGCACGTACTAAAGTGCTTGCTTTTTCCACCGTACAATGGTATTGATTCAACAATCGCGCCGTTCTTTTAGAGGGGAAACAAGCGTCGTATGCTTGAATAATGAACTAATTTGTTGTTTGTTCAAGTTACGAACGCGATTTTATGCAACAGGAAAGGTGTGGTGCGCCAGTTTCGTGCAGCTTCATTCCCACCGGCGCTATTTCAGTCCAGACAGGATCGTTGAAATCAGTTTTATTCCACGAGGAATAAAAGAAAGAATATATAAAGCTCGTAGCACGAGAGTTGAGTCCAACCTACGGGGACAAATGAGCGTCGGGACATGACACGAATATTCGTTAAGCGCACGCTGTGAATATGAGAAGTTCTGATGTGAATCACGTACGCGAAGCCGCTACACTATGCAAAGGGGGAGTGGAAACAGGGAAGGACTCGTCATTCTCTCCTCGTTCGCCTCTCATTCATCGAAACCGGCATTAGTGTTAGTTTCACTGAGTCATGTACACATTTTTACTCAATAGTCTGCCGTGCGCGCCTTTGAATGGAGATAGAAGAAATCCTCTGTAAAGCAATCGAAAAGCGTTCCATGCTGACGAAAGAGGGCTATTTTCTTGGTCGTTTCCTAATGAACTTGCACTCTAAAAAACATTCTGTCATTCGACATTATGATTCTGGGCGAGGCTGCCAGGTCGTTCGCAACTTCCTGACGAGTTATAAAAATCGAACAGCGAATGACATTTTGCGGAGTGAAGAATGACGAAGATTGGGGAATCAGCCGAGTCGAAGTAAATTTGATCACGTTACTTCTGACTGCGTACCTTTTCTTAGCCGTCTGAGGAGGGTTCAAGAGTCGGGGTGGCGGGAGTGGCTTGCGCTACGAGGAACCGAGCGACACCGGCAGGCACTCTACTCCACGGAGGTTCGTTCGCAAATATCGTCGAAGTCGTCGACGGCGACGGCGACGAACAGGGGTAGTCGACGGGAAAACTAACTTTTCTACTTCGTAAGAACGTTTTGGTGGGTTGCAGGAGAGCGAGATACCGACGGGCACCAGCCTGCGCTTACTGCTGCTGCTGGAAGCTTTACGAGCTCGGTAACTCGGAATTTGTTTGAGCAAAATCCTTGCCAAAGTATAAAATTAGGATGACCGAAGGTGAGGGAGATATAGAGGCAGTGCCGGAAGTGACAAAGTGTCTCAGAGAAAACGAGAATGAGGGTAGAAGATGAAAGGAGACGTTGGGATGTGTTAGAAGTCGAAAATCGATGCTACTCGCTTTATTCTGTTGACTCTCTTTACCCCTTTTTCTTTCGTTCGCTGGCACAGATGCCGCCTCTGTTATTTGCGTCTTCTTTTGTATCATAAATTCCAACAGATCCCATCGTCTGAAAATAACAAGCCGTTTGCTTGTCGCATGCTCCTCTGTAATAGGGTATTAAGAAGCTCAGTGAGAACACAGACTTTGTTACGCCTCTTGTTTTCAGCTAAAATACAAACAGTCACTCAGACTTCGGGATGTCGAGTACAAGATCAGCGTTCACATGGTCGATGATACATCCTTAAATAACAGTCTTTTATCTACGTGTGGTAGTGGTTATCTTTTCTTCTCTTCAATGTTTTCATTTCCTCTATCTCTCGTCGTCGTTTCACAGTTATTAATTCTAAAAAAATCTTTCTCGATACTCATTCAATCTCGTGCTGCTATGCCGAACAACGCATCATAACGGCTGCAGTTTCGTCTCAGTTACTTTATGACTGAATTAAGATTCAGTTTTTCCAATTCTTCTTCGCGTCGTACAGTACGATAATAAACGTTAACTCTGACGGGTTACCGTATCGATTGCGTCCTAAACGTATACCGGAAGCCTCTATACCGGAGTGATACGAACCCCCTTCCGCTCCATATACAATTTATAGCTTAAGCACACGCAACGCGCAACTCGGATGCACATAATCAGTACAGGGCAACGTGTAACATCGTTAACAATATACCATCTAATCCGCAGCGACATCACGAACGTCCATGTATCGACGGAGGTGAGTGTTAGCGAGAGACACGTCGGGTAAGCACCCCCTACTTGAGGCAGGTTGTTATTATGCTTTGACCGCCGATTGATCTGGCCGGCCACGCGTGTAACTAATCATTACGCCCGTTAATATTGACCCAGCATTAATTCGGTCCATACCCGCAAACGCTAATTATCCAGCGTGATGCGCACTCTCCTCGCAGTTGACATATCCTTAGGAATGACAACAGCCTTATCAGTCCTCGTTGCGTCCGATCATGGGAACGAACATAACTTTGAATTCTGTGCACGAATCTATAATATTTCCCTGTAAAAACATATCGTACCAAAAAATAAATGTTGACGTGCTCGGCCTTTAGGCGCTACTGTCTCTTGATATGATCCATTCCATAGCAACTCAGTAATCCAAAAATCAAAAAAATCCGAAAATTCTTAAACTATGTCCACGAATAGAGGAATATGATCGCAACAAATTCATGCAGTTTAAACATTTTCGGAATTTTTATGACAGATTACCAACTTTTTTTTTCCTTTCAACGAGCGATATATCGAGAATGATAACTTCATAGTTAATATAAAAACAAAGGATTACAGCTTTTTATGACCCACAGGAAAAATTTTTATTCGTCGGAAGTTAATTATTCTCACGCGAAGGCCATTCGATAGTGACCTCAAGTTTATATATTTTTTTAGATAAGTTTCTTTTTCAAGCCTTTTGAAGGACGAACTCAAAAGACGCTTCAAAAATCAATTCTTCGAGAAAATATAATCAGCGTTCCCTTTTTTCGTTCAGTTTTTTCATTTTTTTTTGTTTTTTCAGAACCCATTGCGGCCGTGCACCACAGTGCATATTACATGCAATTCACTCGCATCGACTGAGTGGAATCAAAGCTCATGTTCCAGAGTGTGATGAAGAGCATGGAAATTGGCGAAAAGGTTGGTGTCGCATGTTGAATTCCTAGCAATTTCGTAATTAATCCACCCTCGAATATTCGTGCAAATAATGTTAGGGAGAGGTGGAGAGAAACGATATACCGGATGAATGCACAAGTATAAACAAATCGCCGGAGCGCTCGTTATTAATTAGCAAATTGGGTCGTTGAGCACAATTCTGATAAAGCATGCGGAGAGAGGTTGTTGCATTAATATAATTACCAACCATACGCGATAGAGAATTTTTGATGCCGTGAAACACGCTCGTATGTACCATGTACGAGCTCCCGCCGTGTTTCACAGGTAATGTTTCAATGTATCTCTATTCTCATTCTATTTTCTGTGATCTTTCTTTGGTGTTTTTTGCGACTCAGACTCCGTTCAACTCGTTGGTAATAATTGAGCGAGTCCCCGAAACTTGCGAATCCACGAGAATTCAAGACGAGAACAAGAGACGTGAGAGGACCGACGAAAACGTTAAAGCGAGTCAGCCGTGAGCTGCGGCGACGAGTTTTCGAGTGGAACTCGATGAGAAAATGCCCGGACTCCCCCCTTCTTTCTCTCGTTCGGTCTATTCTTGTGTGACCAGTGTCGTTTTCTCACCAACGCGCAGAAGTAGTGAGCCCAGAATTAATTGAAACGCCACCATCACCTTGGTCGTTTCTAACGCTCCGAGGGTGGCTCTGTTAAGAAGCGCAAGTTGAAATAGGGGTTCGCATAGCCTCAGAGATCTTGTGAGCAAGGTATCCAGTCCCGGTCTCATAGCACAGGCGAAATGTAAAGATCGTCTTGTCTCGCCTCGTCAAAACGTACGCGTCGACCTCTCTTTGGCTTGTTATTAAATGTGTCCGGGAGTTTCAATCGAAAATGAATAAACGGCGAGGCCGAGCTCTCTTCTGTATAGGAATAAACCGAACCCGTCTCAGTTATCGAGACCCTTTTGTTACCATAGGACTATACTTATTCTTATCAATTGTACGATAAAAAATTTATCAATTGAAAGTTTTATATCATCAACGTCCATCGCGCAAGGTGGTATACGTTACAATAGTGCACTTAAGACCCTTTTTTGTTTCCGCATATTCCTCAACTCGGTTCACTTTACTCATCTCGTTCTCGTCTCGTTCCATTTTGCGTTCACTATATTCCAGTGTCGTTGAGCTTTTGCGACACTTGCCACCGGCTGGTGGCACTTGCCAACCACGAAAGCCAGCCAGCAAAAGGTGAAATCGAGTTACGACCTCGGCAGCCTCGATATGGAAACGTGTCGGGATATCTCACTCGGCTTCATCCACGACCGCGAAACGTCGAGACGAGCTACCGTTTCTGCTGCTGCCACCGTTCTTCCTTCATCTATTGCCCTCTCTTGCCTCGTGCTCTGACGAGTTGCGTATAGTCGAGACGAGACTTCCCTTCGAACGTTTCAACCGACGACGACGTCTCCTGTCTTTCCATACCGAAACTGCGCTATACACGTTCAGCCACTCTACATATATAGTTTAAATATTACACTATATTCGCCACGAGGAGCACTGCGACGATGTCTTCACTTCCTCGGAGTTGTTTGAACGCGAGTCTGTTTCATCCACCTCAGCGGTAGACAATGCGGTTTTGCTATATCAGAACTGGAGAAGTGATTTTCCTGAAAGGCTTCCTTCTGTGCACGGAGCAATGTGTAATTAACATTGTGCCCAGTATTTGGTACATACATTGCACTGACTACGATTCTATTACACATAACATATTTGATTTGAGCGAATGTCCCATGGTATACCGATACTGAGAAATACAACGTCAGTGATAACGTTTGGAGTTAAAAACGTATAAATTTATCTCACATCTTTCCTTATAATTGGGGCAGCTTTTTTCGCGTGTTAGTCATCATCGTGAAAGTCCTAACGTTGAATAATATCATTCGGGTTCGGGTTTATCAACTACCGTTGATATGAAATTTCGTTTTTCCTCTTGTCACGATTAAAAAGAAGATTTAATCCACTAAAAAACGCACCTACACTCGGTTTATTAAATTTTTCAACATACCCGCAAAGTGATGATAAGTAAACTCCCGATTGAACAAATGATGCTGTATTTTTTTAAAGAACTGAACGGTGTATTTACTCTCGTTTCTAATACCAGAAAAAGGGTATGGAAATATATATCTACATAATGAATGTTTGCGATTTATGAACGTGTACGTATACAGGAAAATGTTTCATCCCTCAATCGCGTCCTCTTACACGTATCATACATGTATTTTGAATAAAACACGAAAAACACCTCTCTCGAGTGCAGTTTTTTTGTTTCTCTTATCTTTTCTTCTACTCGCTCGACGAATCCAAGTAGTGTGTCGCGGAAATTTCGCATTCCACGAGCGTTAGGTTCGGCATGGAGATTTTACGAGCGTGTCGCGTCGCCGCACGCCTCTGGCTCTCACACAGCTCCGCGGGCTATACCGCTGTTCCCGCGAACGTGGCGAAGTCGAGAGAGAAGTTTCAATAATCCGTGATGCCCGTGTCTCTCGTATATATGCACGTTATACTCTCGCACCTTCTCGTTTGCCTCAACCTCCGTTCTCGATTCTCTCCTCTGCTCTATTCGCGTTGCACATGCGACGAACTTGGCATCCTCCTATGGAAGTGAGAGCCTCCGCCATCGCGACGAATTCCAATTGTGTATACATTCAAAGTAACAATAAATGAAAACGTCTCGCGTGTTTATGGTATCGAACGAGCGCGTGCCCGTCATAGCGGTAGGTTCTCCGCACATACTATACACATACGTACATATATATCTAAACTTGGAAATCTGAGACTTCGTCGGGATTCATGAATGCTTCTCTTGCTCTGGTACAAATACTGCGCTCCAGACCAGAGAGTTTGCGATTCTCGCATTGTTGCTGACGACAAACTATCCTCAAACGCATACAAAGCCGCCAACTCTCTTCGCTGCATAAGTCGATATGGAATCCACCTATACACTTGTTCGATCGATGAAAACCAAGTTTACAACAAAAAGTAACCCTTCTGCGGATGATCCGCATGTCGAATTTAATAAATGCACAACATCGACGGACATAAAAATTCAAGACAATAAAGGGAATCATTCGAATGATTCCATTTACCGATGCAGCCTCGCTTATGAAAGGGTAGCCGAGTAGTCGAAACGAGTAGCTCTCCCCGTAGCTATAAACGGGCCATTCTACACGCATCAGAGAATTTTCAATTATAAAATTATCGCAAATATCAAACGGTTTCCATTTCTCGTGCTTTATTCACGAGAGATATTCCAATGATTTCGAGTATCACAATACAAACCGACGTTATGCCACATAATAAACTACATGCGATTTAATACTTTGCGTATATCATTAATTAATCGGCGAGCTATCAGTTGTGCCACTCGATTTGGATTACACATGCGATGCGTTGAGAGAAAATATACAAGTCTCGAACGCTGTTGCAGTGTTAAATGGTGATGGTTAAATATGATTGTAATTTACATAATCTCTTAGCATCCGGTGGACCGAATATATTTACCAACTGTAACGGGCATTTCTGTGGCCTCTGCTGATCTATCAGTATCACTCTAAATGACCGTTATAAAAGAGCTCCTCGTTTCTCTTCGATGAAAATAAATGAAATGCCAATGAAGGGACTCATTGAAACGCGCAAAAGATAGGAACGAAGGTATACGAAGGGAGTAATGGAGTTCATTGAAATCGATGAAGCTGGAACACGAAGGTCTTTGGTTTCGTGAAGCTATTCCGTTCATCCCTGGCATAGCCACAACCATCGCCACACCATCAAATTTCGTACTAACCGCCAATACGTTCCGCGGCATAGAAACTTTGACGGGATGGCGTTCGATGGAATTTCACAACAGGTCAGTGATTACGAGGCCATGGGTAGTAGTAACAGCACCCGCAACACCACATGCGTAGTCTTTTCACACTGCAAATTGTATCGATGAAAGGATGAAAAGCCCGCGGAGAGACCGTCGATTGGTGGGCCTGCACAGAGTTGCAATTACATACCACCTGACTGATCATCCAAAAGGATTAACAGCTATTCCCAAACGATCCCATCCATTTAGGACATTCGTGGCAAACTTGAATTTCGAGTTCGAAAACTCATCTGTCAGACCAAAAGTCGCAGAAAAAAAACTGTTAAAGACCTTTTATAGAAAAGTTAATGAAAGAACAGCGAGAATGGTGTCGATCCACAGGACAAGACGAATCGAGGCAAGATTCAAGTGACAAGAAAAAGAAGAAAAAGGCATAAAATACTGGTGCTGGACGCGAGAAGGCCAGCCTCGAGTAGAAGATCGGGTGTATGGACGTTACCGATGCCACTTTCTCTCACTGACTTTCGAAGTGTTGCCTGCTTTGCTCTCGCTTCGACCGCATCGTCGTTGTCGTCGACGTTTGGAGATGAACGGGAGGTGGGCGTTGCAAGCTCGATGGACCAGAACGGTGCGTCCGGCAACTTTTCCTTCCGTCCCATTGAACTACACAAACCGCGCAGAATTCACGAGAGACTTGACTTCGAATCCGGTTTTATCCGGGGCAAAAGCCGAAAGACCCCGAATGAATACGCTGGATATAGGAACACCGAAGGAAGCGTCGGAATAATCCTTCAAAAAGTGAATTCTGAAGGCTGATAATTAAATAACATCAAAATATAAATCTTTGGAAAAAGTTAATGTCATGCAGGAATCATTAATTAATTATTTGGTAACTGATTCACAAATCCTTCGTCATAATGCAGACACGAGAGTAATTGAAACATTTCTCTAGTGAACCGGTTGGCGCACGATGACTTCGTCGCTCAAGCTCGTTTTTTTAATTGCGAATTGCGTCGTTACATTACGAGAAAGTCGATGCTGCAACGCGAAATGTGTATTCTCGAAATCACCGAGCCGGTGTAGGGTAAGCGATGTTTCGCGGTGATGAGACAGTTCCCTAGAGCAAAGCCCTGAAGTATACACCAGGAAGAGCGATTGCCCTCTTGGCTTCTTCCTGAAATGCTCACCGATCCGGCTCGATTAACGATTGGCGTCAATTATTTCCCGTTGGCTTAATTAAACCGCAGCTGCTCTGAATGAGTTTTCCTGGTGCGGAGAATCTCTCTTGAACACGTAATGAGAATTACTAACGTCGAAAAACCGCTCGTAGCTCACGTTTGCGTTTTTTTTTTACGCCCTGCTATCGCATCCAATAATCGATCGCACAGTAGTAGACCGACGGAGCAAATACATTGATAAATTCTACTTACCGTGTAAATTCTCTTAGCTATTTATGTTGACTCGGCGTTCCACTTCACTGCATACGGATGAAAAATCGAAGCTATTACATACTTAGGAATTCATTTGTGTTTACCGAATGCTCGAAGTAATTCTTCCATCGTTATTAAAAGCCGTAATACCCAAGCGAGTTCGTCTCGATTCGGATAAAACTTAACTGAAGAGGACAATTTGTATAAGCAAATAGTATGAATGTACGTCCCAGAGCAGTGTTTTTTTTTTTTTCTCGCTGGTCCATATCCCTCGCGATGATTTAGGAACGAATGAAATTGTTTTTAAGATTGAAAAGCCGAGCGAGAGAAGTAGTATTTCTGTCCTTCTCTCCACCATTGATACGTTGTTTTAAGTTTTGGAGGGATGCCCGCACGGTACACAGAATCGACGTCACGTGCAGCCTCTAGAACAATTTGCCAATATCCATCGCGCATGTAACATCTTCCTCGCCGAATTCCACCACCGATTTTCGTGAACAGTATCGAAGCACAGAAGATTTATATGCCTTTCAAAATAATGGGGAGCGCGGGATGAGAACACAGTGGCGGATGTAGCAAAAAAAATCATGCCAAGGCAACAAGGACAGACGAGCTCGGGAGTGATTTCGCGCGAAAAAAATATTCGATAGATGTGCCGAGAAGGGTGCGACGGTTATAGACGGAGAGATATGATTAATGCGCACGGATATCTTCTACTCGTTCTCCCTTTTCGGCTGGCGATAATTCCACGCAGACACGTCTGACGCGAATCACAATTTATTTCAAACGGAACGAGACGAAGTGAATGCGACGAACGAGAAGATATTGGCGCACGCGGAGAAGGAACTTTTTTCTTTCTTTTTTGAAAAGTTTTATGACTAATATGCGATAATGTGCGATCCAATACATATCGATATAGATATATTGATTCTCGGAGAAGCAAAAGAGAGTCTGATCGAATTGGGGAGCCGTCAATACCAGCCGCTGTTGGGGATCCCACTCGGGTCGTGGGAAACTCTCAAATAAGTAGAAGAAGTAGAGGAGAAAGAAGAAGGAGAAGCATCCTAAGAGCGTTGCGCAAACGAGAAAGAGAAACCTACTAAACTTTTCTCCTTAGTTAAAGTATCAATATTTTTAGATGGCTCTCCGAGAATCCACCGTCCTCTTACTTTTTCCCTCTTTCTACTTCGATATCGCGCACCAAAAAACCTATACCTGAAATCTCGTTTCCTCGCTCCGTGCTATTGATTCAGGCTCTCATTTGACCCGAATATAATCTCATCGCCAGGGGGATCCGGTGGAAATATGCTTCGCTTCCTATCAGAAGAGTGGGCGATGAAAGAAAGACATCGCTTATGCCAACCTTGTCTCTTTTGTTCTCTGCAAAAGACACGGCGTACACACTTTTACCTAACGCTCAGAGTTCTTTCGAAGCAGAGTTTTCGACTCTGTCTACACCGCCGAGATTGTCTCTGAAAGTTTGGTTCGATCAAGGGGAAAAAAGTGCCATTTTGACTGAATGTCGTAACGATTGAACAGTTAAATTTCGGTCGTGGGAGGAGCTTCATTCATTATCCAACTTATACTATCATAGTTTCCGCTATAGCTGCCTCATTCATTATCCGAAACTTAAACTCTCACGGATGCGCGGTACGGTCAGGGGGTTAATTAAGTGAGATCAATAGTATCTCGAGCGCGAAAGTTCCTCGACGCTATACTAAAGTGTTTGGATTTCCGATCGTTAATTTTCAACGCCCGGGACACCCAACCGTATACTTAACGAGAGAAGTAGTAAGTTCGTGAGAGAAACGGAATTCTCTATAGTTTGCGCATCGTGGATGCCGCTGCCGGACCTCTACTTAGTGTTCTCTCCCTTTCGCATCGAATGGCCCCGTATCGAAACCGTTAGCGTTTCTTCGCCCGAAAGTTGGCTGTCTCTGCCAGCCACCTCAAAGTAAGCTGCAATAGTCCGAGGAAAGTTTTAACAGCGATAGCTGAAGGGTGAGGAGAGGAGAAGGGGGTAGAGGCATCTGCTGGCCAACAGAACGCAGCCTGTGTCGCGATATTTCTTCTCCGAAATTATAAGAGTTATATATATGTATATATCCGCTATTTGTTCCACGTCCCTGCCACTCAACCCCTCACTTCTCACTGAGTGTGGCGAAAACGAAAATAACGTCTGGCAGAAGTTGAGAATCAAGGAAGGAGAGAGGGAAGGAACTGTAACAATAATTCGAGAACTCGCAAACAAATTACGAAGCAGAGCAGTGGCGACGCGCGGGTATAGGACAGAGTGGCCCGGGCACCGACAGCAGCCGGACGACAAAAACAGCGAATCCGTAATCTTGTTTCCCCAGTGTCGCGTCGGCTAGTATAGGAGCGGGCACGGCACAGAGCTTTATCGTCTCGTTCGCGACGAGAAGCGGCGGGTATAACGGACGGCGGTGTTCGCTAATGACGCGTCTACTTCTAATTAATTTCTGTTTACGCCCTATCCTCGTTCTGGTCCACGATCCTGTGCAACACTGATACGTTTCTCCACGATATATACATACATATATATATATATATATATATATCGGTTATCTGTTAGTTACTGCTATTACGTTGACAATCGATCCTCTTGAACTTCCACGAATACTCGTACATTCAATCACATTATCGAATAGGAGGCAAATACTTGAGAATGTGTTGGATATATCAGAACGTTCGGAGACTCCGACCGCGAACACATCTCAAACAATCAATTGCAGTGAATCCAAGGATGCACATGCACCGTTCTCTCCCCTAACAGAACCTATCCTTTGGTGACAAGACGATCTACAGTCGATCCATTCCCGTTTGTTGTGAGCGTCGGGCTCAATTTCGTCACTTGATCAATTGCGCCCGGAGTCTTTGTTGTATCCAGCTGAATGCATCTTGATGTCACGACCTCTCGATATCCGCAAAGAGAAGAGTGAAGAACAGTCCCAAATGTCTATAATGGGACTCTTGCGATTTAATTTGATTCATATGTTCTATACCTGCCATCGGGTACATTACTGACTAACCAGCCAGATTCCGAGGGTTTCGATTAGCAACAATCTATCGTGGCTGATTATTGTTTAAGTTTTGGTTCCATTTTCGAGATTTTCTGTATCTCTAAGAAAAAGACAGACATCCGAAGGGCGGTGCTCAAAAAGTTTCGTTGGCCAGTGTATATATCTGATATAAGCTCTTTTCCCATCGTGGGATCAGATTCGCTACTCTCACCTTCCTTCATCGAGTACACGACTGATTTACTACTATTCGTTCGGGCGCTTGTGTCTTTATCGCAAGGCAATCTTTTTTCGAACTCGGCGAGCGAACGATAGGAAGAATCTCGATGGGTTTCACCGAAGAGCAGGTAAAACGGTACTTATACCTATCACGCACGATTCACTCTCTGGCGTACGGCTTTTACTCCTCGCAAATCCGTCGAAGTCTTAACCATACTTTTACAACACCGACTCGAACGGCCGAGCCTCGCGTCTAATACATCGCCCGCCCGATGTTACGACTTAATTCTTTTTATCGCTATCCGCGCCTCGGAACAAGCCAGGATCCCTCCTGCCCTTGAACGAACTTCGCTTCCGGTAATATACTATCTTCGCGATAGTTGCGAAAAAGGTGGGGAAAAAGGGAATAAAACACCGGTATAGCGGATGTAAGGTGTGTGCGATACGGGAATAAAGATTGGAACGAAAAAAAAAAAAACCTCTCTCCCGAATCGATTGCAATCTTTATTATTATTTTATTCCTGTACGAGAAGAAAAAGGTCATGCCGGGTCAACGATTCGTGTGGGTTATGCGTAAAGCACCCCATTGACCGCGACGTTACAATTCAAGCTGGGGGGGGATCGGCGCTGTAAATATCGTCGTAATGGTCGTACCGTGCGAGCGGGGGTCAGCCAGTGTGGACAAACGCGGAAATGGCTGACACAGAAGCTCTAGCGAAAAAATAAAAATGCATTTGTCACTCAGCCCTCCGCGTGCGCCGCGGCAGTCGAGTGAAGTAAACGAGATTGACAGCTTGTGGAATAGGCGTTAATCGGTGCTCCATTTTCATGCACGTTTTGTTCATTTTTTTTGTCCAAGCCCTTTAGACTTTCCAGGCCATGCGTCCCCCCTGCCCCTTTCACACTCGACGTCATTTATTTATTCATCTCCATAACACCCTTTGGTACATAACGCTGTCGCAGACTTTTTTTTTTGTTTCTGGCCCCCTTTTTTTATTTCCGCGTGCCTCGCTGCCCGGATTTTTATCGGCACAACGATCAATCACGCGGACGGGCCATCGTGGCCTGGAAGTATGTTTATTAAAATGGGCCGACGGGAGGCATGGCGCGAGCGTTATATCGTTTTCGATCGAATAGGCTTTGAAACCTCGTTGTAGTACAACGACAGCGGCAGCGCGACGACGAGCGTCGATGAATACGGGACTTCTCGTAAACTCTCCGCTCACCGCTGTCCTACGTTGGCTTCCGCGCGCTCGTCCTATCGCGCGCGCTACAAGAATTTCTCACCGGCAAATTGCGAAAACCCTGGAACGCTCGCGATATAACGCGATCAGCGGGACCAACAACTAATTCAATTTGATGCCGAGCAGTGAAGCACTTTGGAGAGCGAGAGATGCGTCGGCGAGAGACTGGAGCAAAATTGAGTGTCCTATTATTGATGCGTATCAACTGGGAGTATATAATAACAATAACATACGATCGGGTGTAGATCGCTCTGTATACTACGACATAGCATGGTGCGAGTGAAGATTCGATAGGTGTTTATACGCGTTGTCTTTGCCTCCAGCTCTACGAAACGACGCGAAAGGCGTGTAGAGAAAGGGGTCGTTAGACCATCGGACAAGTGCGAAGCACCAAATCGACAAGATGCATCAGCAAACAAGCATGGAAATGGAGGGAGAGAGACACGGGTCAAAGAACCAGAACGACGTGAATTCAGTGGCGCTGTACGGGGAATGAACGCAGTGTGTTCTCGTGTGTAGCTTTGCAGGAGATGTGTCTCAAGTTTACGGCCACATTACAGTTGCGTCGTCTTTTTCTCTTCGTAGTTCGAAGCTAGGCGGTGAGGATACCAACAAGTCGTGATTTGAATATCTATGGCCATTCGGGAACTCCTTTGCGCTTTCAAGTCTCGTATTTCATCGTTTCCACCGTCCGATTCTTGCGTGCCTGTCGCGTGTGATACTATCTCCGCGGCGTACAGATTTACACCTCATGAAAAACACTGCTATTTTAATAATTACCTAACGGCTTTTATTCCTTGATGAAAGCGTGCTGATAGTTGAATGTTTTCAGCGTAATGTGATAATCACGAGATAGGGCTGGAGTTATGAAAAAAAAAAATTACACGAATTACAAATGTCCCGACTGAAACAGGAGTGCCGTTAAGTAATTGTAATAACGAATACGCGTGTAAACAAATGATTATTCGCATACCTGCACTTAATTATTAGTTCGGACAACTGAAATTAAGCTGCACAATTTTTTTTGTGTCTAAAGCACATTCCTTTCCGTTCTAAATGATTATTTTAGTCTGTGCAGTCGGAAGATTTGCTCGTATTTGAGTGCAGAAATCCCCCACCTGTGATATGCGAATAATCATATATTATTATGGATTCTCCGTCAATACGCCTTTCTTATGAGGTTCCATTTTTAATTATGAGTTTTTAATCTTTTTTGTAACATTATTTCCATGCTTCTTAACATTAATGCAACGATATGGCAAATTATGGAGAAAAATTCTGAAGTCGATTCGGCAGACGAACAAATTCCAGCAAAACTTGCGCGCAACAATCAGTCGGGGATAAAAAAACGGTCGGGGTTACGAGGGATCGTAATTGTTACTGTGTCTGCGGTCATTAGTCGAAACGATAGTGTCAAAGGCAAAAAATAGATGAAAGACTTTTAGCTTGTATAACGAAAGAGTTTCAACGATAAGCTAACAACAGCAGAGAAAATTTTATTGCTGCACTGAGCTAATTGGAGTTAACAAAGGGATGACGTTTAATAGTCATCCTGTCTTATTGCTATCCCAAATTAATCAAGGTTAGGCGTTAACAAAAATAGGAAATAACGTAATTTTTTTATTCCGAATACCCTTCAATATTCAGTCACTGCCGGGAAAGTCGAGAATAATTGCTCACCAGAGTGCCGATTTTTGAATCGTGCACAGAAGGTTAGTGCCATGGGGCACGTTAGCACGAAGACCAGAGGGGCAAGACCCGCGCGACAAAGTTTCTACCGTCTCGGCCATTTAGCCAGCTAATTAATTAGTCTTTCACGGCCATTAGCCACGACGCAGAAGGAATATTAAATTCGAAAAGTCCCGAGTGCACGTGTGCTTCGTTAGTAGCCATTATAAAAGTGTCGGTACATGGCACGAAGAAGATTTTGCTTTCGATGCTCAAGACGTACGGATTTTTATTCATTCGATACATCGCTGAACTTGGCACATTTCTCGGCGACTCGGATAAATCGATCTGTGCTCAAATCGCATCATTAAGTAAGGTCCTGTGGCTTAGTCATGGATTCAGTTTCCTTCCTCATTCTGTACTTCGCATACCAGTGCATCATTGCGCCGGTAAAGCGTAGTTCCTGATCGGATTATCCTCCTGGGTTCCCGGATATCGGAGAGAACTGAAACTTAGAAGCGGCACCCGGCCTTTCTTGCTTACCACCGGACCAACACGATATGCCGATGGTATACTCCTTTGCCGGAACTTCTCCTTTACTTGTTACTCCAACAATTATATTGTCAATACAACTCGACCCGTGATACGGCTATCGGTTAGCTGATATACCGTGACTTAAGGAAATCACGGACCTATAAAAATTAAGCTTCAATCAAAAACTCGTCCGATCCGGCGGCCACTTTTACCGGTAAAAATGTATATCACGAAACGAGATGTTGGTACTATGCAGATACCATATACTATACTATTTAATACAAACCAGGGCTACGTTATTTTGTCCCCGTTGCGATGCCACACTCACGAGAAACATAATCAGTCCTATTCCTACACGAAATGTCTTGATGTCATTTCGAAATATCTTGTATTCAGCTTATTCACAGAATTTAATAATCGTCACCGCACTTTGTATACCCAGCAGATTGGAAACTCACAAAAATGTAATCAATTTGTTATGAATGCGCGTAAATATTTTTAAAAAGCCCAAATAAAATTACTACATTTGTGAGGGTATTGAAAATGTAACCGCGAAGCACGGGAATTTTCATTCGCAATACTACTCTGCGTTCGGTATTTTCGATATTTATATAAATGTCAAATAACATGCGTACGGGATTTTTCCTGTAATTTCTACCGTACATTGATAAAATAATGAAATTCAATACGGTAGTAAAAAAAAAATAACGAGTATAATGAATGCTTCCAGCATTTTCGGATTTTTCCCGTTTCAGTTAATAACAATGGAAGATAGTGATACCGTTGTACAAATGGAGTTTCAATAATGCACGGGCAACACGTTAAACTGAATCGCTCGCGATTTTCCGAACTGGTAGGACAGGAATGTCCGCAACCTTTCGGTTAAATCGACGACTACCACATTTATCCGTGGTATTCGCGGTCATATGCCGTAAAGTTTTCTCTATCAAGGATGCACGATACAGTCGACTCGCGGTTTCGTCAACTCACGAGAACATGGGAGTACAACGGGACAGAGCGAAATGGGTGTTAACACACGGAACTCCGATATTCCTCGTTCATCGTTTGCGGAAACGTTCGTTTCTCGTTTCTCCGTGTTCACTTTCGAAATTCTCCTCAACGCACCGCACTTTATCATCACGCAATTATTTCGCCCGTTTGCTATATAGAAAATGAGCTTTCGAAGCCAGAGACGGGCGCCTACCTACGAGCTCGCTCTATGTGCCTGGGTTGAGGGGGTTGAGTGTTTCTCGCAATACTTTCCCGTGTTGGCTACCGCGAGCTTTGTACAAAATAAACGCCGCCGTAGGCGTGTCAGTGGTGGACCTGGTTATTTATTTTTCCAGTAACTGTAATTTTTCAGAGACTCCCCCTCGCTCCGCGGCCCTTCTGCCAGCGTCGAGTCCCTCCGTATACTCGTTCGCGCGTCTTGCCGCGGCCAAGCCCTTGCTTATAACCATCGTCGTATCTTTATCTCCCTCACGCGGGCTTGCCACGTTCCGGTGGCCCATGCCGCTTCCCCTCTTTACTTTTATCCTTCTCGCCCATAGGTTTCCGACGCCTCGTGCGAAAATGCAGCAGGCTGCTTTTGACGTGTAGAAAAATACGACGTCGGAGAAGCGGCCCGGCGTTTCTCCGAGCTCTCTTGTCCAAGTGAGGCAAACGTGGAAAGAGAGCGAAAACTGTGGGCGTGCGCGTGTGATAGGGTGCGAAAAAATGTCTGTGTGCAGAAGAATCGAGATCGAGGCGAAGGAGAAACCGACGGGAAACTACTGCGTTCGAACTCTCTATATACGGAATGTCCTGGGAGTCAGAGAAATGTGAGGAAGAGCCGCGCGGGCCGTGAGATGATCGTAAGTTATGGAATTGATTTCCCTTGTTGTCGGAAGACCGCCGTAGCTTCTATTACCACGTACCTAATCTACCGTGTGGCCCTTGCACACGTATCGCGAGTTCGATTGGCTCGAGCGACGCGACCTCGCTCGTCTCTTTTTCACCTTCTTTTCATCGTCTATTAATATTTCGCTGCATGTGCTGTTGCTTGCCTGACGCTATTCTCACCGCTTTCCTATACGGTTCGTTTTTACGTTTTTGATAACGTTAATTTCTCTATCTTTTTTCATTTCACTCAAATTCGCCCTCGGCTTAACGTTGGCCAGCGGTGTTCCGCCCTATGTCGCGGCAGGTGCTGATTTTCCGAGTGCCGAAAATCGACCAACATTGCCAATCGCTGCACATGGAAATTTCATTTATCGATCTATCGAACCGTTAATGGCCAATTAATTCCGTTCGATGACTATGCAATAATATTTCTCTTCGTTCGGTTATCATGCTTACGGAGCTGGACGGTTGTTTTATGCACAATTGTTTCGAGTTTGCAGGCACACAACGTGCCTTGAATTCCTCGTCGAGTCAAGCAATTTCCATGGCGCTGCAACACGTCGAGCAAGATTTCCGGTGGTTTGCCAACCTCGCGAAGTTTGCGTCAACAGCATCGGTTTGCATCGTAGTAGATGCAAGAATCCCTCCGACCGCATCGTTTTCGAACGGATATTCGTGTCTTCCTTTACAACCGTGTGCGCAAAGATGGATCTCCTTATCGACCATATGGTGCAGAATAAATTTCACGGCAGATAGAGGTTCATACGGCACGCTAAGCTTGACAGGGAGATTAGGCTAAATTTGTCAATTCACGCTGTCGCGAATATCCGTTCGCGGAATAGATTCGAAAGAGCGAAGCTGGAAAGTCGAGTTTATAATGGTTATAGCCTGAACGGCTTTCCTTCTGCTTCGTTCTTGCTGCTACGACGATGATCGATCACGAGGGGCTACTTCAGTCCTCGAGGTCAGTTGAGAGAGCACGAGATGAGGTGGAATCGAGAAGTGTTCTCTCGCTCGAGTAGCGACCGTCACGATAAGGCACGCAGCACTATATTCGATGTAGATAGACAGTTGCCGAAGCCCGAAAGCTTCTCGCTCCCCTCTCTGCCTTTCTCAAGTCTTGTATGAACTTTATATCCTATCCACCTTCGAGATAGATGGAAGACAAGTAGTTGAACATCGTGAGGCTCCCAAAGGTGACGAGAAATCAGAAAATCGCCAATATAGTGTTTTTCAAGGGCCGAGTAATTACAGAATGTTTATGAAACGAACTTCGACGATATTATGCAATATCGAGTGCTCGGTATACCGGCTGATTTCTACGGACTGAGTAGAAAGCTTAGCATTCGCCCAAGTGAACGTTCACAATTTCATCCTCTTTTGCTGATGGAACTCGCGTCAAGAGAAAATTAGTTTCCAGAGGGCCAGAGCCGAGTTGCAGCAACTCTTAATGAATGTTTACCCGGGTCAAAGAAAAAAAAGTTAAAAACACGACAAAAAGGAAAAGAATTCTTAAGTCTTTGGATAGACTTGAGTAACTTCGTCGGTAGTTAAAGAAGAACCGCTTTTCATTTCGCAGGAAAAGAGACCTCTATGCTGCAAGATTTTTATATAGTCAACACCGAAACGTTGATTTCACACTTAAACTTTACTAATATTCAAGTACTATTTCATTAATCGGAATACTGCAATAATAAGCCTGAATGAAGTAATCAACTCCATATGAAAAATAAAGCGCCAAGTACAGATAAAAATATGCATGGGTATTGTTGCGTTTCCAAAAAATAAAATACATATCTGACCGATGGGAACGCGTCGATAGTATCGGTCGTATGGCCCGTATGGAATCTAAACATATCATTGATAATCGTACCGAATTTATCGTGACTTTTGAAAGAGTGCGAGAGAGAAAGACCAAGAGAAAGAACCCACGATCGATACAGGAAGAGGGTTCGCGAAAGAGCGCGTAATGGCCGTGAGAGACGATCTTGGGGCCGACTTTGAAGGCTATAAGATGTTTTTTCGGCAAATCGTCAGGAGTGCCATTGCGTGGTCGTAAAATATGTATATACCATGAAAACTATGTAATGAATATTCAGTTTTTACCTTTTATTGATGTGCTTGTTTTGATCAAAAATTGCGAATTTAGCGACCGAAATCTCCAGAATCTCGATTGTATTTGGGGAAAGTTATAAGGGAATCTTAGTATGTTTATGCATAATTCGAATAGTAGAGGTGCAACTGAGCCGGAAAGCTACATTTCCAAACGAATATATTCAAACTGACCAGAGATCCAACCGCGGATCCCTGATCCCTAGAGATCTCTAGCTATACACTCGAAGTTTCTCGAGACTCGAGTGGTAGCGGAGTAATGGTATCCGCGGTATATTATGCTAGGCGATGAGGGGAATGAAGTTTGACGTTTTAGGACGACGCTGAACGGCCACGGGGGATGGTCCGAGTGGTCTTCTACAATTTGATGGGGCGATGGTGCGGTTAGCCGGTACGCGTGATACACTGCTTCGGTGGAAGGTTTACACGAGAGAAGGCGTCCGATGAATTCTCGGCAATCCTAATGCCGGCAAAGCTCAACCTTCCATCGGCAACGGAGTCCGGTGCATAACCCGTGAAATTTCCTTCGCTAACATCTCTACCGGGTATCCAGGGCCTCCAAGGAAAACGCGTACGCCGTCCGTCGCCTTCCCATTAATTCGATTCTCGCGACTATCGCTAGTCTCGACGACGCCGAGCGTCAACGATTCACGAATCCTCCATTCCACTTCGGATAAACCACGTCGAAGGATAGAAATGCCGCGCGCGCTCTCCACGTTACTCCGACAATAATAACAGCTACCATGAGTCAAAAGCTTTTCTAGCTATCGACATTTCGTGATGTTTTGGTCTCAATCCCGTTGCGCACTAGAATCGTTCGATTGTACTGCTCAATATTTGACGTCAACATTTTTTCTCAACGTTACGATTATGGTTGTGTTCTTTTTTTAACAGGAGTTTTGAAACCCCTATTGTTCTCTATTTGTTTCTGTACTGCTGTGTGCAAGCTTCTATTATGTTCGATAACAAGTTTTATGAACTCAGCGATCAACAGTAGAGCGATTCTGTTTGGTTTGTAACAGAGACCCGTAAAATTCTATGCGTTTTTTTTTGCAAGCTGTATAATCGACGTTTTTTTTATTGGAAGTGCTGATCTATTTTTCAGATATTGTTCCATGTAAAACTATTCTCAAGTTTCGGAATTGCGTTCAATTATTTGCAGCTCATTTGTCCTACGCTTTATGCACGTCGTACACACATGGCCGTTGTTCAAATGTGGTGGGGTGATAGAATCGACGTGCGTATAAAGGCTCAGCGTCGACCGCCGAAGCTTACAGGTTTTATGGGATGCATTTTTCGGAGCTTTGTAGGCATGAGCTTAGTGAGACCGTGTTGTGCGCGCGCGCATTTCAACCTTTTAAGCTGCACACAGGCGTTGAGTAACGCGCAAACCCTGCCGCATTGGGTAACCAACTATCGTTTATATACGGGTGGCGATATTCCATCGACAAAAGTGCGAGCGGCTTTGTGATAAAAACGGATAGAACCGGCGAGTATGGAGCTTCTCGGATTCGCCAATTAGAACACCAACGGTATTGCGGACATGTTCGGGACTGTACGAGACTGAAAGAGATTCAGCGATCTTCCTGTTTTATTTACAATGCTAAGCGTGAGCTGGAATATTTTTTTTAACATGCGTATCGGAAAAATTCTCATTTGCATGCTACATTCATGCTTACACACTCTCGCCACAAGCAGGATTTGATATGTGGTGTTCTTCAATTTTTGTGAATAGCTGTATTGTAGATGTACTGTATTGTGTAGTGTATTTTTCAACGAGTCAATTATCACGGAGCGACGGATTCGAGTGTGTCTGGTGCTTTTTGTTCTTCCGGGAGAGAAAAACGATCTCGCGACGCGTGACGCCAGATACAAAAAGCTCATGGCTTGTTCTCGCTGTCACAGTGTAAATCTGTGTTTGTCTGTGATCCAAGAGAATCTTGGAGAACAAAGAAACTTTGATGAAAGTCTGGAAATATCCGAGTACTTATTGGCTGCAGCAATCAAGTTCTTTTGTCTCCTGTTTATCAATGTCCGAGTTGCATAAATTTGTCTTGATTTGTCTTGATTAACTTACTATACCAAAACGAAACGACTTCGATCTGAAATTAACGTGTGAAATTAATCCGTTGTCTTAAAATTTGAAGCCGAAAAATGTATCCTTTCGTCCTTCGAACGAAACCGTGTAATTCAGGGAAATCCATTAACGCATCCGGCAAAAGCTGTCCGTGTCCCAGGCGATGACTTTTTTTTTCGGAGTAAAGTCTGTCAGGGCGTCTTCCCATCTGAGTATAATTCTGAGTACGTGGACAAGTGACAGGCCATACAAGCGAATCAGAGTAAGAGAAAAAAGGACTGACGAAGAGAAAATTGCATTACACGCACGGGTAAAGGAAGCATATCTTCCTTTCACACGTTGAACCCAACTCCGATGAGTATAAGAGGTTAGTTCGTCTTTTCCATTTTCTCGAAGACACACAATACCCACTGGGAGCGAGTCTGTGGATAAAAGTTTCATTCCCTTGTCTGGGTTCTTCGTGTTCGTAAACTTTACGCCAACTGTATTAGGACTTCGGCAAATATCAGACGAACGTATACTAACTACTTGCGAGACGTGTTATATTTATTATCCAAATAATGATAGAAAAAAATAACCCCAGGAAGGGAGCTATGTCTATGAGGACAGTATCGTCCCCAACAAATGTCGGCGTTTAATTGTTTATAATAGAAAAGTTAGTGGCGTTACGAAGGCAGTGTATCTTCTCGGTCGTAAACATGCATTTTATCATTGTAGATACAAGCCCAACACGTAGTATCGCAATGAACGAAGAGAAGATACGCTGTCAGGGGGGAACAGTGTTTCTCGTGGGATGGCCAAAGGGTACTGGCCGGGCCAACGGGTTAATGGGTCTCGTAATAAAATGCCACGGCCGTCGGGCTAAAGGAAAACAGGAAAACGTGGGTAACGAAACTAGAGAGGATACGCGCGAGGCGAGACAGACGAGCATGAAAAAACAAAGGTATATTGCAGGTTGGATACTCCGGAGAAGCGGAGCCGGACGGTACGAACTTAAAAGAAAAGATGGGTACATCTTCTGGACCTCGTGAGGGAAGAAGGAAAAAAAGGGATTGTCCTAAGGTATTCTGCTGAAGAGATCGAAAAAACAAGTTGGATAGTTATACTCAAGCGAAAGGAGCACCAACTAGGAATGACGATAGGAAACAACGTTGGGCAAAACACAGTGCCTCGTAGAAATAAAAAAACCGATATAAAGGACGCTCACGATCTTCTCGTAAAATATGAAAGGCCGACGTGTTATACGAGTAAAGACGCAAAGGGAGGGTTGGAGGATTGCCGACGCACGCGAGAATGTTTTCCACTCCTTCTTCGGATGCTTTCCTTTCTTTTCGTTTCTTCTCAGTCCGGACTCGTTTTACTCCTCGGACTCCAACACGTCGCGAGACTATACACTAAGACATTTTCGTTCCCGCTCTATCCTATATCTTCTAAGGAGAAGAACCCGCTTCCACTTCTTTCTCACACTCATGTAGATCGTACAGTAGCAAACGGCTTGCTTCGTTTTTTTGCTGCTCCTTTTCTATCTCCTGCGAACAGTATCAGCCTCTTACTCCACCACTTGGTGCCCGATAACGCCTCGTCCTGTGTCTGCTTCTCGTTGTTCACCCCGTTTTTTTCTCTCTCGTTCCACACTTTCTCAATGGAATCCTTAGCGTATGAACGCAGAGGGGCTATAGAACAGAAGGCAGGAACAATCAGAAGGCAGAAGAGAGTCTGCCGCCTGCCAGAAAGACCTTACATGTATAACTGCTACTACACGGGACACGACAAGACACTTTCCAATCTTCCCGATTGTCGAGTCGATATCGTCCATGCTGTCGTATTCCCGTCTCCTTCCCTCGTTCGCAAGCTCCTTTTCTATTTTCTCCGTGGCACGACTCGCTCTCTGAACCAATATGTATGTACCCGATTCTCTTTTCC
Source organism: Ischnus inquisitorius (assembly GCA_963924025.1). Classification (NCBI taxonomy): domain Eukaryota; kingdom Metazoa; phylum Arthropoda; class Insecta; order Hymenoptera; family Ichneumonidae; genus Ischnus; species Ischnus inquisitorius. The sequence continues at coordinate 6,915,399 of OZ001250.1, read as the reverse complement.
AACTTTCGATAAGAAAAAAACAACAGAGTACACGCGCTGCAATCAAAGGGGAAGACATTGTTGTAAAGAATTCAAGCCACGGCGTACTTTTCTCTCGATTTCGGTTCCTTGCTCGCCATCTGGAAAATATATTGCTGGATGTCCGACGATACTGTCCATTCCAAATATGCCAATGTATCCGTATAGCCAAAGTTCGATATTCGTTCCTATCAATCGTGAATAGCATGCATAGTTTGACGACGTAATAAAAATTTAAAAAAGCTCCACTGTACAGTATACTGATAATTATTCATGTTTCAGTTGGTCTTGCGCATAGTGAACGCAACATAGAGGAGAGAAGACTTTTATAATTGGTTCTATCAGCCATGTAATAGCCTCGATTCTCTTCATGAATAGATTAACAACGGTGGAGGGGTCGATAGAACGGAGCTTTTTGCCCACTATTTTGCTTTTATGTACAATAACTGAACGATACGCGATATCAGCGAAAAATTTTAACAAACGTGCCCCATTATTCTCTCCTCTGTGGATGATGCACTTTGCCAAAGCCTATTATTACAGGGAGACCGTCGGAGGGTTACCTACCTCTCCCTATGTATACATACATATATCGTTCTCCCATAATCATCAGTTAATGCGAAACGCCCTCGAAATTCATAAATATTCCCGGGGTAGATGTTTCCAATTTCGAGGGATTGCAGTATCGATAAGTCTGCAGACAGGGAAGTCGATTTTATCAAACCGGTTTACCTCCGCCCCTCGTCCATGTTCACCAGTCTACCATTGCTGGCTGACGCGATGGGCAATAAAAGTGTCTCACAATAGGTGTTTAAACTCATCTCGTTAATATTGAGCATCGACGGTATAGGGTACAACCCAGTGTATACCGAGTAGAGAATTTTCAACGGGGGTAAAGCAGCGAAGCCAATGGTACGAACGAACGCGCAAGGGAATATCGCTGTGGGGACTCGGTGTGTCCTATAAACGAAATCGAATGTTTCACACACGTAGTACGAGTGGGTTTGGGCTGTGTATGCGATGGATAGCCTCGGGTTCGCCGGCCTCCATATTTCGCGAATTCACGTCCTGCTGTCCCGTACTCGCTCGTGCGAGGGGCTCCCGTTTGCTACCCCACGTATCGCATATATTCATAGTAATACATTCGAGTATACATGCTCGCAGGACACACAATCCCTCCCCTCTTCTCCTCTCGTCCCTCGCCCAAAACCCCTTTCTCTCATCGAAACTCTCTCGACTTCCGTGCGCAATTAAAACGAAGGATAAACAACTAGTCGCGGTGATAATTCATAAATAATTAAACTCTCGGGCGGTTGACGGGCATAGAAGCGCGGGGGCTTCACGAATCCGTTCAACCGTGCCGAGCCCCGAGCCTTTCAGGCACCAACGAGCGGGGAAATACACGGGTACATGTATAATATACATAATAAATACTGTGGGCTCCGTATCTTGTTTCACACAGTGAAATGTACTATGGCAACTTGCTCAACGAAAATTCAACATTTAATTGATTGTGACCGATAGCCCAAGTGTGCCACATGTACACGTCACGAAGCTGAATACGAGATTGTGATGTAGGAAAACGATTCATTTTTATTTCAATACTCGAGAAACAAATGAATCCATTTTTAACGCGTTTTTTTTGGTCGGTTAGCATATAGTTCTGCCGTATGCTGCATGGAATTGTGGTCTACGTTAAAAACCACGAAACTATTATTATCAATGTGACTTGTTCGTAGTAAAATAGAGAACTCTAGATTCTCTAACTTTTTTAATTGAACCTTTTTTTGTTGAATTGTTTCAGCATGCGCTGCTCGAGGATCCAGCACACCCTTCGGTGCAACTTCGTGGATTTCATGGTAAGTTCCTTTTCACCTACGTATCCATTCATCTAACCCTTTTACGATCTATTTTCGCTCGTCAGAGCCCGTAAAATTGTAACTCCCATTGCGTTCACGGAGAGAGAGTGTTACTACCGCCCCTTCATCCTCACCTGTTCGCGAATGCAGTCCCTTTCGCGTCTCGTAAGTATGATCTCCTCTCTTGTCGGCGAAAACACTCGGAGGAGGTTCGAGGAAGAGCTTCTTTAACGACTGTACGTGATCCGCAACAGGATAACACTTTGGAATTATGAGTTGTACTATCACCATATATGCGCTATTCGAATAGACAGAGATTCTATACATTTCTGCCAGTGCTTAGACTTCCAGTCGGTTGTTTGAACAATTTGAAATATGCTGCGGTTTTTGGATAAACGAACAGATTTCGAGCAAAGCTGAATATTCCTTTTCTGATCCCTTTTAACAAACGAATGTACACTTGATGGAAGTCACTGAAAATTAAGAGGACCTCACATGACCCACGTCGATCCGCTTCAACTGGTTTTCATGTGTGCACAGAACAAATACCATGTTCCATCGTTGATATTGTTGATGCGGAAATAGGATTTTTCTATAAAAACCGTAACGGCATTGAGTCCCGATGCACAATTCAGGCGGTGTGTGTTCCATATAAAAAAATGAACGTGCACTTGTATACTCTCTCTTCGCACTGCTATTCTGTATACATAGCAGTAGCCATACTCGTCTCAAACGCAATAAAAATTTCTCCTCGAGCAATATTTTTGCCAATCGTTTCATCGCGGACTTCTGGTGGTCGTGTTCGATCTCCATGATTGACGAAATAATAATTTTTTTGATCGATTAAACTTTATCCAAAACACACGTTTTTCGAATTGAGTTTGATTTTTTGCAGCATAAATTTATCGTTTTTTTTGTTTTTGTATACGCATGTGCACGTGTTTTGCATTTTCCTTTCTGCCCTTTGTTTCAACGTCAATAACGTGGATTGTTTCTGAGCTTTTAACGTCAGTGATCTGAAAAATTTGAAACGCCCTTATCCTTATTTTCGTAACAGTTGATCTCCTCAGAAGATATACATACATTGACAATATTGATTTGAGGTTCAAGAAACATTAGAAAAAGGTAAATAATCAAATTGAAATAGATTCCGTTGAGTTTCTGTTCTGTTGTATTTCAAAGTCTTGATAGATTATACTGCACGCCCAGGTATCGACGAATAGTTGAGAATACGTTTTCTCAACGATTCGAGTGTATCGGTCAACACACCGAAAGCTCACCGAGATTCGATTTCAGCACGATTTTCGGATGCGCCCAGGAAAAGTTTGACTAGCAAAGGATCTCTACCGACTTACCGTAGATATCCGTGATTGCCTTCTCCTGTGGCACTATCGTACGATGCTAATACTAGATAGTTTGCGTCAAACATTAGCATAGAGTGGAAAGGGTTGGAAAGGAGTTGGGCAGGGGGGAGAGGGTCGAACGATAGAAAGCTCGCTTACGGAAAGGGATGAAACGGTATATATTTGTCTACGATGTGTAAACTGTGGATCGCGCGACCCCTCTCGGTATGCATGCCCGATGATAAAGTGGTGGCGTCCGTGACTGCTTGTGCATTTCAACTCCCAGAGGCAAGGATCACACAGAGAGATCCTCGCTCTTCGGGGAACAAGCCAGGAGAGCGTTGAAATTCTAATAGGTTGCAAAGCTTCTCTTGCCCGCTTCGTCGTCCAATGGCTCTCATCTCATCCCCCTGAAACGGATGGTTGCCGGGGTTGTTATTGGCAACGAACTCCCAGTTATGAACACGTTGCATTCGCCGGTACTTTACTACAACGACTCCGGCGACCCCGAGCGACAATTTCGCAAGTTTTTTTTTTCACTCTCAAACCTCTCTCCTCTCTACCCCTTTCTATTGCCGACCTCCTTTGTCCCGTCGGAGAATATTCCCGTCGGTGCTCGCGTCCGAGCTCTCCCGAGAGAATAAGCCAGTTAGGTCATTCCGCTTGTGTCACAAGTAGTACAAATTCGTATATGGTCGGACCCTGGAAACGAAAAGCGAAAAACACGTAAGAGTCACCTCGTCGAACAGAGGGCGTTACGATGTGGCAACGGTACGGTTATCCATCGTCGTTTTAAAAATAAAAAGGTATTCAAAAAATGGCCTGGTCTTTCACGTTGACGTTCTACGCTCTCTTCGCAATTTTCGCGAAGTTAGTAAAATCTATTACTAGGACATCGCCCACTATATAGTTATAGCGGTATGTTATTTATACGTTCCCGCTAACTGAAAAACACTCTGTATCCCATTCCCCGTTCACTCTGCGCTTTTAATTTACTTTAAAATTTTTATATATCTCGTCATCTTGCTTTTTACCCTTCCTCTCTCCGTGTCTTTCATGGTTTCTACTTGTAAACCATTTTTTGCCGATAGATTTTACGATGCTCAGGAATATAGTGGTGTTGCGTTCTATGTATCAGCTCTTCAGCTCTTTGCTAAACAGCTTTTCGCGATATCTTTCCTTCACTCGAAACATTACAAACGTCGATAATATTCATGTCTTATTGTGCATGGAACATCGCAAAGCTATTGTTGCACTCAGTATTATTGTTCGTAGAACGTTGATAGTAAAGAATTTGAAACGCGATGGCAATGTTAGGAATCATTATGCATTAAACAAATTACTCGAGATGAGTGAAGTACAGCGTGTCGAAATATCCGGATTAAGACAGCGTTGAAGTTGCTGGGACGTATAACTTTTTGAGTATTGTGTACAGTATACGCAGAGGAATATGTATTGAATATGTGTACGGAACAGGCATCACATCGGGCTTACGACCGTTGGGCTATGGAACGAGCGAATGCGTTACGGCGTACCGTAAAGGCAGAGTTACGCCCATCGCGCGAAGGACAGTATACGTTATATACGCGATGATTCGAATCCTTGTTCGTCCCTTCACATTTCTTTTTTTTTCTCTCCGGGCTTTTCACTCCAAACTGTGCTGGTACGGTCGAATAACGTTTACAACGGCGACAGACGGTTTTAAAACTGCATCGCGTGGTACCCTCCCCCGAGCCAACCCTCTTTCCCTCCAACAATTCTGCTTCGCAGCCGTTCACTCCCGAGCCGCGGGCGAAGCGCAACGAACCTACCTACGACCTCTCACCGAGTTTTAATATTTATGCATGTTCCGCGAATCCATAATATACGTCCACTATCTGCTCTGCAGCTCCGCGACTCCGCAGCAACGCGATCTCTTTCGAAATACGAGCGACGAATATTATCGCCGGTTACAGAATCATCAACGTCCTCAATCCTCTTTCGTTTCATGGATATGCCATTCATTTTAAGTTATTTTTTTAGTATCAAGCGGGATAAACAAAAACTATCACGCATTATTTTATTTCGTTCTGCACTATTGAGATTCCGTCGACGAATGTGGAATCCAGCGTCTAGCCGTATACGGTCGAGGAGAGAAAAGAGGCGTCAAGGAGTATCAAAGTTTACGGTGTGGCGCGAGGTCGCAAACGTAAAGAGATAGTTCGAGAGATCGTTTCGCGAGAAAACGTATAGTTAGTCGTACACCGTAGAGAAAGTACAGAAGAGACACGTCGCCGACGTTGCGATGGCGGGGGATGGCTTTCATTGCCGTCAGACGTGCCATGGTCGTCCCAGCCGTTTGCATTGTGTTTCTCGTTTAATAGTCGTTTCGGTTACCAACTCGAAACTTCGTCGGACCAGAGCACGGAAATGTATAAAAATTTTATCCTCTTTCTCCAACTAGATACGTGCGCGAATCTTCAACGAAATCTTCTAATTGAATTATCAGTATCGACGGCGAAAAAAACCCTCGGGACATTTTGGATTCTGATACGTTATACGCGTGGTATACATCGGCGTTTATACCGCGTTTCCCACCCACCATGCCTATCTCAATATCCTTTGTCCTCGGATATCGAATTTCCGGTACAAAAACCTATTGTCAATTCTACACTTCCGACGTCCCCCGACAAAGAGGGAATTATATAAATTCCGAAACTGCTTTACGTTCGAGCGGGAGAGTTAAAATCACGAGACCATACGATAATTGACGAATAAGAAACATTTCGACGAACTTTTCATCTCCATTCTTGTCTTTTTTTTATATATGAATATATATTTCATATTTAGATATTGTATATATTTCATGCCTCGGGAATTTTTTTGCCAAATTTGCCAAATGGAAATTTCAATGTGAAGGCGCATCGTTCTTTTTTCCTTCACAACAACGCAAGTGCATTCATGAATATTCGACCAACGATGTCATGTCAAAGGCATAAAAAAAAAGAAACATCCGATCGAGCGTCCCGCGTTATTATTCGGATATCGTGTGTGCGGCTGGTTGGCCGTTGCGCGTGGCTATGCGATTTTTTCGCTGTGAACGACTAACGGTATACATGCACTGGAAGAAAAGCGATTTTGTATCCATACTGTTCACGTTATATAACGTATCCGGACGTGCTCGCTAAAAATATCTCATCGGTAAAGCAGCACGACATTCAAGAGACCGATCATTTCGGCTCGTCTGCGACAATTTTATCTCCAGCTTTCACATTCCTCGCCTCACGCTTCCTGTCCAGATGTCGCACCGGTTACCACGAGGACAGGTGACCAGATAAAAATTTCTTTTGAAGTTTTCTCGAAACCGGATCTCGCTTCCTTCTCATTTATTTTCTTTCTTCTTCATTCCACTTTATCCTTCGTTCGTGGAACCAGCGAGTTCGGTATACTTTTTTTTCCTTCGGCCAGAAACTGTTTATCAAGAGCGTTGCGGTTTTTTCCACGGTGATAGTCGTGCCAATAAAAGAACGAACGAAAGCGAAACGAGGGAAAAGCCTGCGGAATCGTACACTGGGAACAGTAAGAGACAGATTTTATAAAACTGCGAACAGGGTAAATGTACTCGTATATTACATACTCGGGGTCGAAGCTATTACATTTCGAGTTTCTATTCTGCGTACAACCCAAGCAAACAACTTGCTCTTATTCGTTGTTCGCTGAACGAACGAATTTCCATCGAACGACGAACTACTGCAGTAGGCAATAGTCTGTTCGCATCATATCTCAGAGATCATGCGTCTGTTTGTTCCTCCAGCAAACGCAGCAAGCTCTAGTCCCGGTGAAGTTTCCCTTTCGAATTTTCTCCAATCAACAACGATGAGCATGTCTTCTCCTGTCGATTTGCTGTATAGCTTTACTTTTCTCGAGAAACGCCTCGAGACGCTTAAGATATATGATGGCGTCTGGCTTCTTAACCACGCAATTTCCTCGCATGTACTGAAATATTTCGATAATGTTCGCTTTCAGGAATTAGCAAGATCAAACGGCTTCTGGAAATTAATATTAAGTTTGGCGTATTTGAGGTACTCTGTCGCCGGTTCGTTATACCAAATTCAATGAACCTTTATATTAAGCTTCGTCGACGCGGTATTATCCTATCCTTAGTTGATGTATACGTAAAAGCGAGGTACGTATAATAGCAATCTGTCGGCTTTGCTGAGTGCAACCATGTCGCCAAACAACTCAAATTAATTTGTTTTTAGTCGACTCACCGGAAAAGGGAACGACTCCCGCTACGGTAACTAATATCTATTCCGTCGCTCGATATCGTCGTGAGATTTTTCTGTATTATTCCAAAAGTCACGCGACGGTATAGTGAAAGAATAAAATTTATCGTCGCGCGAGTTCGAAAATATTGCTACCGTGAAAAAGAAATTTCATCAGTTACGCCAGCAAACAAACATATCTCCCGCTATGCAGAGAGCGTTCGCACGCATTGCCCAATCGATCTCATCGAAATTCCAATCAGCTGATGGTTAGCCAGCGATGGTACACGTCCGCGTGTACGTTAACGTTTACGAGATACAAACTGGCCAGCTAGAGGAAGGCAAACTTGAACTCGTTATGCCCACGAGCATGGCACGGGGGCGCTCATTCTGCTCACGACGCGAAATGCCAGGCACGGTCGACCGATTAGGCTAATTTCCAGTAGGATGCTCCGGCAACGTCGAGTTACATCCCGACTCGCACCTCGATAGCGTACTGAATCTACGAGGATGGAAAACTGAACGATCGTACGTAAACGTAAATTTCGTTTTCAGATTCGTTCCATTAACCGTCGCTCGACGAAGTTCTCCACTCTTCCGTTTGGTATATTCATTCTTTTCTTTCGTGAATTGTTGCCTTCGCGATTTCGCGAATTGCATTGCAACATACATTGGTGTATGAACAACGACTCGTGGACAAGAAGTTGCAACTATTATTTGAACAAATCTGCGAACTCAATAAATTCTACGAAAAACGATCCTCGGTTCGAAGCCAGAAAGATGGTTTTATTCTTGTTCTCGTTGAATCATTGCGCGTTCCTTTGCACTTCTGTGGATGAAACCACGAATGGCCACTGGTTGGTCCTACATCATTGGTGAGATCTATCGTGGCCACGGAACAGTGGCATGACACAGGATCTCCCTCTTCAGCCTCGCATAAGTGGTTACTTACATTCGTAGCCAGACCGCAAACCTGCACTCACGACCTCTATATTTGCCAGAAAATCGAGCTGCGGATAGTGCGACCGAGCGAATGGTAGATAGTCAAGCGGGCTCGTTGCACGCTCTCGCAGAGTCCGGTATAACAGTTTCTGCAGCCTATTAAATAGTCGCAGCTTGAAAGTTGCCCGCCTCCATTGTCTATACTTTTGGTGCAAAATATCGCGATCGCCTTCCCCCGTTGGATTTCAAATGGTCCCGGTGTGTGTTGGTAGCAGACGACCACGAGTTATGCGAATGCGCATCAGCGCATTGGGCTTTCTCTCGGTAAAGCTTGCGAGAGGATGCGAAATTCGAGAGGCGGAATTAAGCTCATAATTTAACGGCTTGGCAACTCTGTCTCTGTCTTTATCTCCCTTATCTATGTAGAATTTGCCGCAAGAGAGCCGTATGCAAGCGGTATGCCGCTATTATATGTTAGCGCTTCTCGCGCACAGAAGGAGTTGGGAGAGCCACTACGACGGCGATTTCTGAGAGGGCACGAGAAGATATTTTCGTTGCCTGAGATTTTTTGTTAGTCGCGCAGATACGACGGGTGCATGTGTATATTTACGGGCAATGTTGCCGACATTCTGCAGTTACGGCCGTACAACCAACTACAACGAAGAAAAGTTTCATCGGACGAACGATGATAAGCTCTGGAAATCCTCTCATCAACGTCGAACCTTCTTGTCGCAACGATATTCGTCGTTTATAAAAAAAAAAGAAAATCGCTGTTCGAACTTTCATTCGCTTTTTCAACTTTCGACCTTATCCAGCGACTTTTTTTCCGTATTAGTAAAACAATCAAGTCCCTCTTGGTTGCAGCATTCATTTTCGTAAAATTCTTACAATGTCCGCGAGTCGTTAACAAAAACCGCTCGTAACAGATGAGTTTAATAATCCTTTTATCTAGAAAATGAAATCATAGATTTTAATCGAGTAATGCACTTCGTTTATAACAAAGACGAGGAGAGAGGAGGAAAGGCGAAGGCAGGCCCGTTGCGCAGTTGAGTTGAATTTATTAATTATATTTTTATTCAATTAGCCCGTGCGACGATGGCGTCGCGCAAGCAAACAGCGAGAGAAGGAAAAATACCGGAAGAAATAACAGCATCCGAGATCTCGTATATTCTCACACTCGTTCCTTTGCTGTGTAGAGACCCTCTCTATCTCGGGATTCACAATCTAAGTGAATGGTAGTAGTTGCCGGTGGAAAAATATACGACAATTGCGCCGCTGAATAAGTTTTGCGCAGAATAGCGCTGGCTCAGCCGAGTATTAATTGCTCGGCTCACGGTTTTAGAGTCGGGCTAGCCACTTGGGTGCGGAAGTAGTAAACTCTCTATAAGACCTAAGCCCTCCCTTATATTCTTGCAATGGTGTAAGGGTAAATCGGGCGAGATCCCAGGCTAGGAAGGAGAGTTTCCAAAGGCGCATGGCTAGATGGAATATCAGCCTCCCATACGTCGTCGGCTACGACGTCAAGTCGCGAGATGTTCACAGGAGCTATTGAGCAGTTTAATGCGTTCAGTCTGGATGCAGGGGCTCGTCCCATTCGCGTATACGCGTGAGCTCGCAAGGCGTTGCAAGTAGTTTGCGATATCGTAAATCACATCCGACGTTCAACACATCCATCGCGTTCAAGCTCGGTTCGTGGCAGTAGTTGTGAATAGGCGAGCTCGCTCTCCCGCGAAACCCAAATGCATTTCGCTCATTGCTGAGCGAAATGCACGAGCGCACACCAGGCTATAGCCCCGCTGTGCAGTGCACACAATGGAATATATTAGCCAGATAACATATCGGTATCGAGCTTTTTATAATGGTTTCAGAAAAAAAAGGTATGCATCGATACCTTGGTGAACTGGTTCGTACAAATTCACGTGCCATTACCAAGCGATACTTGCGACTCCATCGGGAAGGAGAGACTTTTGCAGCTTTCCGGAATCGTCGGCGGTCCAAATTTGTTATCTGGTACAAATAATATTACCATTCATATAGTATCATACTCGGGAAACGTAATAACACAAGGAAGTTAGTCCAGAACTATTGAAAAACTTGGTGACCCTCTTTTACTCTTCAGTCTCTGCGGAACACAGACTCCGCGCACAAAGGTCCGGAATTTATAAAAATTCTCATGTTCACTATTCTTTGTTCCTCCACCCTTCTCTAGCTCGAAGTCTATCTGTTTCTATGCGCTTCGGCACTGGCAAATAATTCGCTTTTTCTATACTCGCTACGGCCAAAACCGCATTCTAACATTATTTTCGACTATGCCGATCATAGGATCGGTTTCCGTATAACGAGTTGGCAACCCGCACCAGGAAGTTCGTCGCTCGGGAAGAAAAACGAGGTATGCGATATAGGGATGCTCGGGTAGTGAAAGAATAAAGGAGAATGGTAAAAGCACACCGAGGTAGCAAAGTATAAGGTGGAGTAGAGAATACGAGGCAAAACGAGTTTCTGTTTTTCTCTTGCGGGAGCATAAAGAGTTAAAAAAAAAAGCAAAGAAAACTATACACTCCACAATGAATGCATACATACATAAATACATAGCGTTCGTTTTCCTCTCGTTGTCCTTCCTTCAGTCTCTTTACTACGAACGCCGCAATATACCCCGTTCCATCCTTCTATTATACTCGCAGCTTCTCTACCGACCTAGGGGGCTTTTCGAAAAGGGAGGCGCGCGGGTTGGGATGCTGCCTGTTTAAATGACTAAACTTTAAACTTTCACTCGCGTATGCAAACTAATGCAAACCGGAGGCATGTGGAAGGTACTGCAAACAGCTCACTCGGGACTCTTTTTCACAACAGGCCACCTAGCTGCCTGCTTCATCCCACAGTTGGTCGCTCTTCCGTTCTTTTCGGATCTTCTCTTTCGCATCCTGAATTTGATTCGCCATTTCGCTCGATTCTTTCTTGCCTTTTTCTTCGCAAAATAATGTACATTGCGACTCCACACGCGAACAGTTTGTACGACCACGTTCACTACCTCGCAAAATGATATACAACGTATCTGTTAGGTATGAAGTACAGAATATCAGTTGAACAGAGCATAGGACGGGAGCGTGGAGAGGGGTTTAATGGCGACAGAGTAGCGAAAACGGGGGCAAGAAAGATAGGTCAGCAAAATTATCGGGATTGTCTTTCGACGTTCCTGCGGTATGACTCTATCAGTAATTTACTGCCTATGCCGTAAGTAATGATCATTGAAACGTTACCGCACTGGGCGCTAATAAGGGCACTATGGCCGACGATGTATTCCGTAATGGATCGTTCGAATGCTGGCCGTGATCGCAATGCGGCTACCCGAAGTGGATTCGGCTCGGCGGTTTCTGCGTCTGTGTGTTTTGCACGAATATTTACGTACAACGATACGACCACAGCATGGCATGCTGATTAGAACACCTCGGTGTAGGTTCTGAAAATCGGATATGGTTGTATATCCTCTGCAAGATGAATCTCATCTAACAGCTTTGTTACTCGCATTGCGCATTGAAAAATACGCATTGTAACTAGTGTATATAAACGTAGGCTTGTTGAAAAGACCGAAAAAAACAGCCAGATAAAGCCTATCGATGTGCAGATCAATTCATTGTGCAACTTCAGAAATTAATTATGACAATGGACGAATATGAATAAATTAAACTTTTATAAAGCACTGTAATTATCCGCGCGGTAATGTGCTTCAGATCCTACGTTCTCTCTTCGATAAAGTTTATACCGATAATAATAGTGAATGTGATACAGATGAGAAAAATATACAACGAAGCGAAAAGACGGAAAATTTATTACCCGCGTGGATATAATGGTACGTATTAGATGAGCTGGGCGCTCCTGGCGCGACAATTGTCTTGTCATGGAGGGTAGAATTATGGATTCTCTAGTCAGGGATCTCGATTCGCAAAGTCATTGAGCACAATTTTATCCGTGCCGCGGATAGAGCAGTCTCCGGTATTCATTCAGCCACGAGAAACACTTTCAGGTCTCACTTCAGGATGATGGATTACCCTTGCGCTCTCTTCCTGTTACATATATATATACATCTTTATCTATTTCTTGGTACCCGGTATGCTCCGTCTTTCGCTTTCTCGCTACTGCTCCTTTCATAGACGTCAAATGAATTTTTATGACGGATAGATTACGCCGAAATGAAAAGGAAGCGTCACTGATAGCCAGACACGGAAAAAAGCACCGAACGGCGTCTATCAGGAAACTTAATATGTCAGTTCCGGCGAGCAACATTGTTTTTGGAGAATCCTTGCAAAATTACATGCGTCATTCAATAGATTTCATCACTCAATCGAATTTTAATGCCGTGGGTTTAATTACTTTATAGCTATTATGTCAATAATATACGAGAAAACCCTTCATTTCTTAACTTTGGGGAAATCTGACTTATTCGTTATGTTAAGTACCTTTAGAAGAAGTTTATTCGAAGCTCTCAGAGGACTAAACAACGCATCGACAGTGGGGCGAAGGGTACAAGGGGAAATTATGAAAAGCGAGAACGTTGAGGTCAAGTGGCAATTTGAGCTGTCTAAAGAGTTCTATTGTAGTCGTACAGATCGAGAAGCTCTAAGCATTACCTATTGCATAAGCATGCAATATATATAATATTAAATAATCTTAAATTTACCGAAGTCGATGTTCATTTACTAAAAAATGTACCAGATGGGCCCGATGCTACGGTTTTTTTTATTTAAGTGTTAAATAAGATTGCGCTTGAATTTAATAAATAATGACTGTAGAATCCGTGTTTAGTGTAAGAAAAGTTCATAAAGAAAAGTGGATAAAAACATATTTTGAATTAACATCCAATAGTGCGCAAATAATGCGCTTTGTAAATTCTAGCTATGTATAAATAGGTTTGTGCGCCAAGTACAGTCTGTGAACGGAGATCCATCTCAACCATTGGATCCGCATACTCGTCGTGTTGACTTTCGATCACGAGTTATTCGTTTTTGCTTCTCCTTGAAGGTTGCTCGGAGTATCACGACGTTGTCGTTTACATCTTCTCGCGGCAACACAGGTATACCCATTACAGAGACTCATACTCACGTTGAAATTACGTTTACTATCGGAAACCTAATATATGTTCTGGTAAACGAGTGTACCCACCTGTGGCCCTGTGGGACTATCCAGTATTCAGTACACATGACGAGTTTGCTGCAGAGCTCGAACGGTGTAACAAAAAAAATCTACAGTGGCTTCTCGCTCGTTGAACGTTTAAATCGAATTTACGCAATCGATTCTGACATCTGCTACTGCATCTGCGCTTCTTTTTCTATCTGAGCATTTTCCAGCTCCAGAAAACCGACTGATTGTCCTTTCGGTTTTCTTTTGTTTAATCAAATTTGTTTAGTCGATTCCGAAATAGACGTGAATAAAGTGTAAGATGAATTCGATGGATTCACTATTGATCGCGTTGCAGTCTTCCCTATCCATTTATGTTAATCATAAGTACCGCTAGCTACATTTTCTGTAGACGAATGTACAAGGCAACCTTATTTTCCTTGTGCATTAGTTTCCTTCGACCAGTTCTCTCGACGAATTCCCGCGTCACTGTGGCACGTTTTTTTGTAATTCTCCGAAGAACCCGTAGCGTCCCCTACTAACTCTCGGAATGACTCAAAACAGGTATACTCATTATCTCCTTCTTTTCTTCCTTGCGAGCCACTCGACGAGTCATCCTTGGTACTTACGACCGAAGAACGTGACCGCAGTCTCTCGCCGTCTCTCGTCCATTCATCAGACCAAGATTTCACGCGTCTTTCGGGCAACGAACGACGAGTTCCATCGTCGTACCGACAGTCGATTATTGAAATTGCATCAGCGTCACGAAGTGTCCCAATAGTGTCCGAGTGTCGAACGTTTGCTTGTGTTCGAATACCCAAGTGCATTATATGTGTGTCCATTCGAGCCACATCTACGGATACCTAGGTTACACTATAAATGCGCGTAGAAGCTTCAGGGTTCAGGGGGAATTCACCGGTGCAACGTGCCTCGACCTACAGCATTGCAAAGTAATCGCTAATCTCGTTCGACCAACGGGAAAAGCCGTCGGATTTCCAGCAAAACAGAAGGAGGAGCATACTGTAACGCTGAAGATCGCTGAGACTACAAACTGCGCGCAGGTCTCGCGAGTAAGTTGAACCTGAATTATGCAAATGACTTGCATTCGCGGTCGACCCTACGAGCGTGTCGACGCGTAAGACCACCTCTAAACTCGAATACGAGATGGAAATCGGGGCGGGCAGAAAGGGGATGGCTATCGAGGAAAACCAGCAGGTCGACGGTTAAGCGCAGGAAGTTGTAAGAGGCGATGGTATAGTCCAACGCAGTGTCGACGAAATGCGGTCATTCCATCGAAAACCCCGGGGCTTGTGTCTACCACACTGTCCAACGTTTGATATTCCTACGTGAGACGTTGAAAGCTCTCGTTCGAAGTTTCGTAGACGATGAGGTCAGCTCGGGAGGATCATCCAACCTCAAGGCTGATAGACTTTCAGGATATGATTTTGCATCAGCGAAATTTCTTTCTCTTGTTTCATTCGAAAGGTATATTTAGCAGAACCGGTCTAGCGGGTACACAGCGTTAAACGAACGTGGCTTCGAAATTCTTTTACATCTTCTCATGCCCATGTGAGTTTTCATCAACCAGTTTTTCATTCGGTAAATCAACCGTGATTGATTTCTTCAAATCTCTGTGTCACTGAATACAGAGCTGGATTGACGAGATTGGTGACGCATGAAAAAAACTGCGTTCTACATTCGACGAGTTTTTTATTTTTCAACCTCTAACTCTGCTGTTTTTCAGATAAGGCATAAAAGGATTTTAATAAAACCGAGTGGCATTGTCGATCGTTCGTAATCATTAATTACTTGACAATATTCAGTTCAAAAGTAGAATGTTGTATCGTTGTCGTTGTTTTCGTGTTGTTGCAATATGAAAATTGTAAAGTCTCGCTATAAATTTAGTGAGAGCTTTGAGAAGAGAGTGAAGCAAGTAATTGTCGAGTAATGTGTTGTACCCGGTCGATGGCGTAATCTCGCGGTTAAGCAGCACAGTAAACTCGTCGCGTGTGGTACCAAAGAACTTGCCTGAGCTGTTCCCGGTCTCATGAATATTTGACGTCCGTCATATCTTTTCCCAGCAGCAGCAGCTTCGGGATCGACTTTTATGGGGCATTTTATTACACACAGGTGGAGCAGGTTCATGAATTTACTTACTTGCATTTTTCCCTTCCAGCTTGCCTTCGAGAAATTAAAGTTTATGAAGATTACGAGATAGGAGCTCGCTCACAATCGAATGCATATATTTTCTCGGATGGGGTCGAACGAATGCGCACTCCATACTGACGTACGTCACTAAGCATTTTCTGAATTTTCATTTCGCGATACAATATTTTTCTGTGGAGCGTTGCACTTTTTTCCTTCCGAAATCCTCCCCGTAGGCATGATGGAAACCTGAACATAGTTTCGAAGCAAAGAAAGTCCCGCAAATCACCCTTCCTTCTCATAACACGCCCCCTCAACCCTTTTTCTCGTTTCTAAAAAACTTTTCGTCGGCAGAGCAGAGATGAAATTGAATCCATGAACAGGTATTTTGAGTGTATTAAAAAAAAATCCACATGGAGGGTCGCGAGCGTATTCTTGTTTTCGAGAGCACGAAACTATACGCGCACACTAAATAACCCCAATCGGGTATGATAAAATCATTTTTACGACTTCAACCATGCCTATTGCGTTTATTTCCCTGTTGTGGAGTATGAAAAATGTTTCCTCTCACGCCTCCTGGGCATACTAGGTCGAGTAAAAAACCTCGTTTTAAAATTGATAGCCCCCTTCAAAAAACCGTTCATCTCGAATGTCACCGAACCGGTCGACGCGTGCAGTTTTTAACCTTCGCCATGTAATTTATCGTGAAAAAGTTCACTCTCCCCAAGCGAATTTTCTTGGAAACAGTCTGAAACCTAGTAGGGTGCGTTATGCGATCGATCAACATTTTTATTTCTGTCCAACAATTTTCTCACGGGTTTGATCCTCGTCTCGGGTATGTTGTTTTTTTTTCTTCTCCTCACCTCTGATATGCAAGCTGTTCGTGCTAACTGAGTTACGAAGGGTTCACGTGCGACCGAGGGATATGGTCGATGAGGATGTATCGACGACACGTGGTCCCCGTGCAAAAGAGAGAATCGCTCTTTGTCTCCGTCCTAAAGTTGCTTCGTGAATTCTCTTATTTCCAGAAAGTAAAGTTGCTCCGAGTGACTACTACATTAATAAAGACAAGAAGCCACGTCCAAACACATCCGCGGGAGCATGGGCTATACGAGATGCACGTGACTTGTTTCGAATATTATTTCGATAACATTTACAGCCAATATCGTTTCGTTGAAACACAACACCCGTGAGAGATTATACGTGAAAGGTTAAACGAAAGAGTAAACAGATCAATACGAAATATTTTCCCTCCAACGCAGTACCACCTGCGTATCGTTTTACTTCCGGCAAATACGAAAGATTATTTATTGCTCGTCGATTAATCAGTTTTTGCTGAACTCTCATTGCAGGATTTCTGCTTCTACCGTACCGCACATTGTATTGTCACACGATCGAAATCATGCTCTTTGGCCTGCTGACGCGACTGCTGTTATTCTGGACCCTTACGGATTTGACCCTCGGAGCTTTCAAGCTAAATGGCGATGCTTTCTACTTTCCCGATCAGACGGACTACATCAAGCGGTCGGCAATGTGCGAGGACAATCTTATCCTGTGGCCCGGAAACAGACGGTGTTATCCAGAAGGCGAACAAGGTCCTTGCAACATCGGAAGAATCTTACGCTTCGATAGTAGGTACCTGAAACCCTACTGTTCCGACGCGTGATTCGAGAAGGCTGCGATTTTACCGACTTACCACCGCCGTATGAAACCAGAATAAAATTCTCGATCGCAAACAAGTTCTCTGTTTGATTACCTGATGTTACATAAATCAGCTTGACTAGTCTTATCTAACTATTTCGCACCATTCCAAAAAGATGACGTTAGCATATCGTATCGTGGACTCGTTGGGAACAAACTTCAGCAATATAAAACCCCAAATCGGTCTATGTATACGTCAATCGTGAAAGACGTGCCTCAAACGCTATCGAGTTCAACGCACGAGTAGTTCATAGAGACGCCACGTAACGACATCGATTTTATAATAACGGAATAATAAATTGCCAACGTTTCTCGTTGCGCCCAGGCCACTGCGAGTACTCTGTTACGAGGGGAATATTTATCTTTTTTTTTCTCATGCTTTCGGGTCGCATCTTCCATTCTCTGGGACAGAGCGAGAGATGTTTTAGCCCTGCCTCGGAGACGCAGTCCCAAGACGCGATGTTCTCGCACCGTGAGTGCGACATCGATTCGCTATTTGGCACATCGAGATGACAAGGATTCTCTCTCGCTACTTCATCTCTCGCGTTCTCAAATACACACATACACGAACGGGTTGTTTTCTACGTTAGGGAAACGGCGCTGTACGAGAAATCATTTCGAACTGTCGTGAGAGTCTTCGGCATAGCTATCGAGGCGAGGAGGCTCGTTTCGGAGATATCACGGAGTGGGCCTTTTTGGCCACTCGCTACTTTGCCACCCTCCCCAAACGACATCCCGATATGGGTACGTGACTCGCGTTACAAATCACCTGCTCGCAAAGATGTTTCCGGTTTACCCCCGGTTTTACGACCGCCCGCACGCACGCTCCTCTCTCTCTCGTGTCTATGCTCTCGTGTGTCGCCGATTTTATTCTTATAAATTTTCCTCGCCTCTCTCGGCTGATAACTCGTCACGTATCTGGAGAAAAAAAGTATTTCCCAAACGCGCGATATTCGCAAAAGGATTCTTCCGGGATTCTTGCCAAATCGTACCGAATATCGGACCATCGAAGATAGGCTATAATTTTAGATTTCTATTTTCTTTTTTTAATACATCGCTTCTTTTTTTTCTATTTTACACGAACTGCCGATAACGTCTATCGGAGAATATCAGGAACTATTGAGAGGATAAAAAAACGCTAGTTTCGGGCTGGCTAGCCACCGGAATTCGCACGACTGGACGAGCATCGCCGGGCAATCGTCCTCCTTCTGTGTCCTTCCTTTTCCTCCTTCTCTTTCTCTCGCTCTCTCTCTCTCTCTCCGCGAAGAACCGCCCGTCTCGACGAAAGCGGATCGGCGTAAATCACTTGAGGACGTTCCCCGATCGTTTCTCACGTTCTCACCATAAACTTTTTGCAGTCCGGCGATGCGAATAGCGTAACGTAGTGTAGGCTCACCTACCACGGATTCAACTTGGTATTATCGTTAAAAACGCCAACTCTGTCTCGTATACGTACACACAGGCAAGGAAAGGAAAATACTCGTGAAGACGAACATGTGGAAAATGAAAGAGAATTTAAACACATCTGATGTAGCTAGAAAGATTGTACACTTGTTAGTGACTCGAATATCTGCGAAATATCCGAGTTTCCATGTTGGACGTTTTTTTTTGTTTGTTTTTTTTTTCGAAGCAGCTTTCAACTCGGCAACAGCAGCGGCGACGTGGTACCGTTTAAAAGAGATATTCACGTGGCAGTTCAGAATTTTCGTAGCTCTCGAAACGCCGATATTATTCATATCGGAATACGTAATCCTGTTTGCTTTTTTTACCGGTACACTTTTCAATATCTGACGAAAAACTGGTTTTTCATAAATCCAGCCTTACACAAGTCCACGCGATCCAGTCCACCGTACCCTTGCCATACGTTCGAGAACACTGGCCCATTCCTGATTCTTCCGGCCGAATGGCTGCAAAAAAGAACAATAAAAAATGGCAGAATCGAAGGACACGAAACGAAGTAGCCTGGAAATTATTATCGTCGAGAATATTTACGTTGAAACGAACGAGTTGGGCCGGGTTACGGTAGATACGAGAAAGAAGAAAAGGGATCAAGGAAAATGAGGGAGAGGAAGGAAAGAGCTCCGTAGTAGACAAGAGGCGAGGCTACATGTCCGGGTGATACGTGAGCATAAGAAGGTGGTGCAATATTCTTGGCTCGCGCGTTCTACGTGTCCCATAAGTTGGCAGGCGAGCTCCCTTTCAGCGACAGCTTGACAGAACATACGCTCCCTTTGCCCCGTGAAACCCCCGTGCGCTATCTCCATCCCGTCGTCGTTTTCGGCCGGTTACCGCCAGGGTAACCCCCCTCACGCCTCGCGAAAATAAAAGTTTATAAGGTGGCATCTGTGCGGGTTGTGTGACGGCACGAGAAAGAAGATAAGGTCGAGAGAGAGATAGACAAAACGGAGTTTAGATGTGCGTCTCGCACCTATAGGCAATCGTTGACGGCAGCGACGACGAGGAGACGGCGCGAGAATATAAGAGAAATAAAGAACGTGATAATCGCGGACCGATATGCGATAGGAGGGTAAAGCCGACGTTTGACGGTATAGTCGGCACGAAGAAAAGTGGGCACCACGTGCGGATATAACGGTTCGATGTTTTTGATTTGAAGCACGTAACACACGGAAAGACATTGAAATCGGATAGGGAAAGAGCGACGTGGCATATCGAGAAAGGGCGTCCCGAGTAAGGAGCTGCTAAACTGAGAGCCAGTCGATCAGTTCCGAGGAGTTACCCCGTTTACGATTCTCGCCGTACGGGGCGGGTTTGTATTCGTTCAACGCGCATATTCCGCGCGAAAGCGCGACGCTCGAAGATATAAACAAGGGGCGCGTAGAACGGAAAGAGACTGATGGGGAAACGTGTTTAGAGAAAGCAGACGCGCAGTGCGAAGGGTGAAACGTCGTTTGAAAAATATCGCCGGAGGGTGAAATAATTAAGGAACCCCGTTTAACGTATATAAATTCGTCGAATAGCTATAGTTATTGTGTCAAATGAATCATATTTACGTTCATGAAAGTCGCATTTTAATGCGATATTAGAAGATTTTATATATTTTTCATGGTCATAGTCATGTCGTAAAATAATGGAGATGCGACGAACTTATTAGGTATGAACACTTCGATGATGTCACACGGGGCTCGATGTAATCCGTACAAACTGCACCAGCCGCAAATTTTGTCGACACGGAATAGAATTTGTCACACTCTCGTGAGTTGGTCGGGGTTGGCAAGTTTGGCAAAAGCTTTGAGGAATACGTGTGGGTGGGAAGACTCGATGTGTTGAACAAGATTATACGGATATTAAGGACCTTCCGGGTGTGTGCATGTGTGTTGGGAGCGAGTGTGCGAGGGCATCGGGCTTCGGAGTGTGTAATCCTATACCATAGGAAATAAGTCGACCCGCGGTCGTAATCCGATCGAAGCTTTCACCGTGGGTTCTGAAAATGCCGTATCGTTCACGCAAACACATAGAATCAAATTGGTGTAATCTCGACAATGGTTAAACGAGCTAAAATTTCTCTATGCGGGGCATTATATCCTCCCTCTGATCTCATCCGTATTCAAGTTCCTTTACTATATAAAAGTGTCGCATCTTTCTGGCGCATGTATTACCATCAGTTTACAGTAATATTCTACGAAATGTTTTCAATCATTTATAAGCGATTTATACATTTTGAACCTTTATAGGTCACGGCAATATCCCGGTTTACCAGCTTCACAGAATACTTATACTCGCATTTCGATACGATTTCAGTCAGTGTCATTTGTGAAGGGTTACACATAGTGTGTACGATGTGGAGGAATCGAAGACCCCTCGCCGTGGGACAATCGAGTCTATGAAATTAACGAGGACGAGCGTGACAACCTCCGAATGGGAATAGTAAGCCGGGTTACTCTCAAAACGTTGAAAATTTTATCGCTCCACAAGGAACTTCGGTTCTCCCGTGGCTGTAATACATCGGGCGGCGATAAAATTTAATGAATATTACGTAGTTGGTTATATGAACCCTATCGAAGAACATCTCGAAGGATCTGTACGGTATCAGAGAATTGATGAGACTCGATGATATTTTTATGATAACGCTCTGCAAATATCGATCGATATCAGTATCGATATCGAGATCCTGTATTCGTAAATAACAAAAAAACCACCTCCGAAATTTGAGGCAGTAATCCTATTCCTCGTCAACCCGGTCTCATTTTTTTCTTTCGTTTTCTCGTGAGTCTTTGTCTACTCTACGATCGTAACGGGGGCACGATCCTCAGACTCTTTCTGCACCCTCGATCGTCCTTCCTATCCCCGTTACTCGCTTGTCCAACAAACCCTTCCACTCCTTCCGCCAGTGAAGCCAAGAGGAGCCCTCACGAGTTGCGCCATATTTCAAACGTCATATTAGCGAAGGCCATGCGTCTTCCACGGGGAAAATGTCTATGCTGCAGGCAGGCTCTACCGCGCCACTACATCACCTGACGCGAGCCGCTCCAGCCGAAGCTCTCGTGGCGACGACACCTAGAGCGGCACTGTACCGAGAGCAGGTATATCCTGTCACCTTCCTCCACTGGCTTTCACACTCTGTCTCATTCGCTGTCTCTTCCTCACGATCCCTCTCTCCACATCTCACTCTCTCCGTCTCGCCACCAATTACGAATTAATGCGCGGACGCGTTATCCAAGGACCCGTCGGGAATACTGGCCGGCTTCCTTCCACGGTCAATTAACCTACTTCCGGCTGGGTGGTCGGACAGGCTATAACATCGTGACTCTGCGTGCTACACCCTTTGCCCGTCACGTCGTTTCCTACCGAAACGTTCCCTGGAATAAGACACACAGCTGCGTATCTTTGAAGGCTTTATAGCCTAGATAACAAAACCACAATATGAAATGCAATTGCGAAGGATTGAATTTTATTCATCTTTGATTTTTCTCACCGGGATGTTTCGTACTCGTGCAAGGAAACCTGATACGTTACAACATTGATTGGTACCAAAATGCGCCGTAGGACATAAGGGGTAATACGACTACGAAATTGTAACTTAAGCATACTTGTCGGAATTGGAGTGAAATTCCATTTGAACACGATGCTTTCAGACGATTATTAATGATACACGATCCCAGCGAAGTAGTGAGCGATTATACCGAGAAGTGGCCTCTCGAAGTTACAAGTAGGTTCATTATGCTATCACAGAGTAGACCACACGCGGCTGTTATACAAGACCAATTATCGAAACATAATACGATTAGAGATGCATCCGGCGCGCTTTTTAACCATATTGGTATACGAACGACAGTTATTAATGTTCAAAGACTACAAGCGTTCTGTGGAGCATATGAACTCGTGCAGAAAGATAAAGCGAAGAAGCATTCGTTGCATCGCATTGTATGCGAGGGAACATTGATATTATTAAGCGATATTGCACTCGGGTCATCCAGGGTGAAAAAGACTAGAAGATATCATTGACTCTGTCTGGCCATTGGTTTTCGACCTTCCTGCTCGAGAGTCTGTTCTATCCATGTTGGTGTAGCAGTTAATATTGTAACATCTGGTGGGGCTCATACGAGTTCGAGTCACGCCTCCGTGGGCCTCTCTACATTTCACTCCGTTTCTTGGAGGATACTTCACTGAAATACCGACAAGACCTTCTCTGCTTTCTCATCCCTGGCGAAGAGTCTCGGCTCTATATCTTCTTGAAGAACTTGGCGATCATATCAACTTTTTTCTTTTTTCTTTAGTTTCGTAGTTACTCCTTCAAATTTTTCGGGATCGATAGTAGGATGGACAGTCACATTTTTAGGGAACTTTGTCGTCGATAACATTTTCGCAGTATGGTCAAGATTATGGGGATAGATTGTTTCGCAGCTTCTCGCTCGAACCACACTCCGAACAAAAGACAGATTGTCGTGTCATCGAGGGATTGCACTTTACTCGGTCACGAGCGAAAAGTCGTTTGCGACGACCAGCGACCGATAAAAGCATTGAGACCAGAGATTCTCGCAGGCGAGAGTTCTTCATTGTTTTCTCCCGTACCTCACTGTACATTGTTATCGATTATGTATCTATCGATGAAGCCTCGGTCTGACACGAACTTTGTCGTTTTTATGTGGGTGCATCACTTTTTTTTTCCCTTTCTCTGTTTACTTATTCTCGATTGTGTGTGCGTGCGTGCATGTATCCAATATATTGCGAGTGATGGAAAGTGACGAACGAGGCAAAAATCGAATAGAATTCGCAAACGATTTTGCACCTCCTCTGGGCTCCATGTGGACAACGGAGGGGGGAGCCAAAGCTCGTCGATTGCTCCGCGCGTCGCAGCGAGCTACGTGTGCCGCTCAAGCAAAGAATAATTTACGAACTTTTTTCAATTTTTTTTTTGTATTTCATTTATATTTTGTGTTGTTGTATTTTTCATATTTGTTCGCTGCGAGAATGGAGAGGGAGAGAGAGAGAGAGAGAAGCAGTCGAGCGAATAGAATTTTTGTACGGGTCCCCGATTGACTCTCGACGCATCGCACTCTCTGACCCCTTCATGCTCGCCTCGTGCCTCGTAGGTATGCGCGAATCGATGCGAAATATTTTTCGAACACGGGCCTCCGGCTGCAGGTGCGACACGATACGTCACGAGCAGCCGCGCACATGCGTTCACCCTATAACGCCTCCGTTCGTCTGTATACACCGTTCAACGCATACACACCGTCGGGTTCTCTTTGTATACGGCACGTCACCATTTTTTTTTCACTGTCACTTTTTTTCACGTTATTTTCAGTTACCATTTTTGGTCAAATTTTTGTTTTTCGCACCAATGTTTAACATACACACGCAAAAGAATCGAAAGTTCGATGGAGATAGTCGTGGGTCCTCCAAGTGAAAATTTAATCAAGTTGTTGTTACGCGCGAAGTTTGACGAAACAGACAAAACGAATCGTTTGACGATAATTTTTTTTTACTTGGATATTTTTTTGCCTAGCCGTTAATATGCGATCTCTCTTAAGCGTTTTAACGTTAATGACGTTTCTCGACGGAATAATCTATTTCGCGCGCGAAACCACTGTGGAATAATACATTTTAATAATTCATTGAAACCACTTATTTCGCTGGCAATTTTGGTGGCCTTAAAAATGAGAGATAAAGAACACGAAATCGACGGTACGCACAAGTACTCCCAATTCCCACGATAGTACTTTAAATTCGTCGCCAACTTTGCGGAGAGCGAACACGTTCAAAATTCTGAATAGCCTCCGCTTACCGCTATTCGTGCTCACTTTCTGTTCGACGCGAGGACATATAGATTCTCCAAACGATCGAACTGCACGGTGGGCTATATATTGCGTTCCATTTCACCATCAATCTCCCCACTCGGTGTATTTCAATTATTCTCCCGTCATCAATCATCTGTGACCCGTATTAAGAAAGGTTAAAAATGAAACAGTGCCTCTTGTACCCCCGTCGAAATTCAGAATTTTCCAAACGAGAACATCCTCTGTGATTTTTGGTCTTCTCGACGAACGAAGCGTCGCGAATAAGATGCTTTTTTTGCCCGAAAATGGAAAACGAGATTAATGAACGGATTAAGCACTTCACACTGACGAGTTTCGATGCAAATGATTCTCGATAAGAAACTGACGATCGTACAACATTGTACAATGAGTATATGCATTGAGAGTCAAGTGAAATATTTTTATATTAAGTGGATATTTCGAACCTCTTCATATATTAATGAATGAGCGGCATAGGTCGGGTGATCGATGGTATACGGCATTCGTTAACTATCTCGACCCATCGAGTACGTCGACCCGTTGTCGCTCGCGGGTATATACGCAGGGAACAGAGATACGAGAGGGTCGATATAGCATCGCATCGCGTAGTCGGTTTGCTCTAGCGCGAGTACGCTCTCGTCTTACCCGTATTCCTCCAGACACGTTGCGTCGCGCGGTGGTCTCGTCTTTCCCTCGTTATTAATGTAGCGTTGAACTCTGATATGCCAGACTAGGTATGTCATAAGATCGAATGTCAGACTTGTCTTATTAGAGAAAGAATGGCTCATGATACTATGGCGCACGGAACGACCAACGTGAAACTTTGTTACATATTTTATATCGAAGTAGCAGAGCATCGGCAAACTTCGCTAACTGCGAGAATAAATTATAAAACTCGGAACCGATAGAAACTGTAATTTTTTTTTCTACTTCTGTCAAAATAATCAGTATTGAATATTGAGGTGCGATGTAATGCATTGGAAATTTGACGGTGAGCAGTGAAATAGAAATTCAGGAAAATTCGTGAAACGAATGATAACATAGAATTTGGTTAAATTGATTTTTTATATCATCTTTTATCATTTATGAAACTATTAGCAGTGTACCGTGGCTAGGGCGCTTCGGGTAATCGCGTCTATAATGCATGTTTCTTTTTACGTTTGGTTGCAACCAACATATTTTTTTAACTCATTTCTGACTCAAAATATCCTAAGTATCTTCTTCGGCTGAAATATTGTTTGTCCCCTTTTGGCGCGAAATATTTCAAGTCTCGTATCTGATATATATTTCCAGAAACATTTCATATACAATAGTTCAGGCCGAGGGGCCTGAAATGAGTCTTCTCATGTAGATGGTAAGAGGACAATAGACAAAAAACTTTCCAAAATATGTATAAAATAAATATACATTGGTAACCATGAAAATAAACTTAATTTTGTTTTTATTACGACTAAAGTTTTTCTTGGATAAATTCCTGCTCAACGTACTGCGACAAGACTTCTCAATAAACTTCATAAATTTTCTTACCATACATCCTTTTTTTAAACTATACTGAGAGAAATGGATATTACTGAACAGTATCTGAGGTCGGATTTAGAGCCAATTCTAAAGTTAATTTTTCTATGTAAGAATGGTATGCTCGACTATCTATTCGTGAACGATACCTTTAACATATTAATCACAAAAATATAAATTGTTCTAAACTTACAGTTTTCTCAAGTTTCTACTGCCATTATATAATGACTACACTTTTATAACATTATATAATGAACTCAAGGCTCATCTACCTATCAGCGATAAAGCTGATGTCACGCTGTGGTAAACTACGCTTTGCGGAATTGCCATTGCTCTTCCATTGTTGCAACAATCGAATACAGCAATGTAGGCAAACGATAGCTAGATGGGCAGAACAGCATTGCGGGATCGCAATAGAGCTGTGACAGAACTATAAGTTTCTTTTTACTCCGAGCCTTTTTTAACTTTGAATATAGTCCACTTTACGGATTTCCTAGGTTCTAAGATTTACTATGTGAATTGCTTCTCTGACAATCACATACTTCCACATCGCATACATCAGGCGTATTCCTATACAAAATATCTAGATACTGTTAAGGAAGAGTTAGCAAATACCGATTGCTTAAAAAAAAACTTAATCATTTCAGTTATCAAGTGAAAAATTAATGCAAATCTATCTTTACAAGCTTTGCGCTGTTGACTAGCAACTACTGGCGTTTGACATTATCGAATTACCGGCATTTCATTATTATTGGTAATTAAAAAAATGCCTTTATTTGGCCAGTGATACTCTAAGTGCCCGAATAATAGCGCCTATCGATTTTTTCAAAAATATTAACCGAGATTAGCGAACCCTCCACCCGACGAGTGTGAAATATTTATCTGATAATTATTCTAGAAATAAATAATTATCAAAAAATTGCTCTTGAGGTATTATAAAACACGCGATAGGTCAAATGACCCCAATTCGCGAATTCCATGTGATTGATAGCCGTCGGCACCTGCTAGTTTTAGTTCTATGATGAAAATTCTATTTTCCAACATTTCAACTTCTGCGAGGATTCGAACTGCAGATAAAAAGCAACAAAGCAGTGCGTCACCATTTATATATACGTCGAGATAGGTTGCTTATAGAAAAAACCCCTCTCAAAATGGGTCACTTTTTACATGAGAAACAAGCAAAAGATATCAATCGCTCGAAAAACTTTTTCAGAAATGCTGAAACGATAAAAGTACCCTTGATTATATTGGTATGAAACACGCGCTGATTCTAGATTCATCACAACACCATCGCTCAATTCTTCAAAAACAAACTGACCAATTTAACCCACCGTCCGATATCCACTCTTCCTCGAGAAGTATTCATTTTTCTTAATGCAGCTATGACCCTGAAAAATTATGTATCTATTGTCGGCGTCCGATTATGATGGGTTTAATAATCAAAGTGTAAAAAGGTTTCCAATGGCTGGGAATGACGAATGTGTCCCGGGTAAACGTAACAGTAGTCCTTGCTACTATTAGCAGGTGGCGGCAGTGGGCCTAAGTAGAATTGCTTGTACGTAGTACAGACGTGGAACTAGCTCGAAGAAGCAAGAAGCGTTCTCGTAGGCCACGGCAATCTGTATACCATGTGGTTGCTGCTTTAAGGTTCTCATTCAAAATGTTTCAGGCGGTGTGCGTAATCATCGGAGAAGCGCTCCAAGTGTTTCATCGTAGATATCAGAACGAAGACGAGAGAAGGTGAATACGCGAAGGCGGGGTGCGTCTGGTATGTATCTGAGAGAATTCTAGTAAGACTGAGAAGCGTCTTTATGCCCACTCACACTCGTATACCTCCAGAGATGTGGCAAACTTTATACGCTTTCCCATAATGCTCTCGAGTCTCCCGGAAGACTCCGGCATGTGCGAGATAATTTCATCCCTTTGCTGTGCGGCAAAGGGCGGAGTTGTGTGTAGGTCTATTGAATAGTGACTGACGCAAATGAATAACCGAGTGAATGCGAACGGAAACCTGTATTGGTAGATCATGAAGCACTAAACAACCGCGCAATGCGCATTGCAGATTGCATCAGATGTAACACAGGTAAATGGTACATCAAAAACAACAAAAAAAAGACGTCCACAAGGCTCTCATTTGTAGTGTCGGAGATGAATCACAATTAGAAATCTGGTACGGGCCAATCGTAGTAGAAATCGCGTTACGAGAAACCTTTAGCGTTCCCCTCGTATTTTGCTATTAAGGATACGTAGAAGTACTCGTAGTATAGTAACACCTAACCATTCGTATCCAGAGAGCTCTCGGAGAGCTTCTACGACCGCTATAATTACGACGTACGAGATCGTGAGGCTTATGACTCGCGAATTATTAGCCTCATTATAGCGGCGGGTTGAACGGCAGGAAGATGTTCCGGTCGGCGGGCACGGTCAGTGGCTCGCGAAAGGTTACAACGTGAGATAAAACATTAGCGGATGAGGGAAAGAATTTCCACGGAACACGAACACTGCAACGCTGGAAAGTAGAAAAGTCAAAGGCAAGAGGTTAGCGAACTCGGGCGTGGGTATTCTCGTGTCGATCTTCATTACGACTGTTGCAGAGAGGATAGAATTTAATTCCGCTCGGGAAAGATTGCTCCTCGGAGAGACAAAAAAAAAAAGAACACGAGGAAAAGCAAACGCGCTTGCTGAACCAGAGAGCAACCGGTTGCATCTTAAAGCATGAAAACGTTTTCTCGGGCAGAGAGGAAGAAAGAAGAGAGCGCGGCGAAAAGCTCACGAGAGAATGAGATACGAGTCGTTAAACGGATATTAAAATTAATGTCATCGTTAAGGCGAATAGCGAAACTTCCTGATTAATTCCCTTAGATAATGTCTCTTGCGTACTTTCGCGGAGCGGCGATCGGGAAAACGTGAGATTCGCAGAGAGGCCGCGCTCGGACGATGATGCTGTGCCGAGTAAGCTGCTTCACGAGTGCTCTCCGGCACCAATGAAACGCGATGTTCAACGTGTTCTATAGATCGCTCTTCGTTCTCTTCGCTCCCTCATTTGACTGTCCTTCATTCAGCGTATTTCCATCATTACTTCTCATGCTCTCCTCCTGTCACGAGTTTTTCACCCGCTTTCTATCACGACAAACTATATGAGCCTCGATATAGATTTTCCCGGAACTTGCAAACGCATATAAACGGATCGATGAGAGTGATGAATGAAATTACATCGAGTAGTTA
This sequence comes from Ischnus inquisitorius, assembly GCA_963924025.1. Classification (NCBI taxonomy): domain Eukaryota; kingdom Metazoa; phylum Arthropoda; class Insecta; order Hymenoptera; family Ichneumonidae; genus Ischnus; species Ischnus inquisitorius. The sequence goes on along the minus strand of OZ001250.1, from coordinate 6,886,039 downwards.
TAAACCCGATAATTCCTGTGATAACCTACTAGAGTACAGCAAGCGCAAGAATTAACCGGCCAAGTCGATCCTCGAATGGTCAATGCTTTTACCGGTTCTCCGCACATATATTCGAGAATCAACGTGAGCCTTCGTACCGGCGTAAAAGCAACCGGTCGAAATATTGGCTGACACGACCGGTCTCGGCTTAACGTAAATCAAATTCAAATCAAATCCAAATGAGTTAATGACGTAATTGCCGCTTCGTGCGCACCACCATCCACGCCCGTGGGTTATGAAACTTTAAGACTAATCTCAGACTCCTCCAAATATCACCTCGTTCGCTCGCCAGGCTCCCTTGTTTCTACCCTGTGACGAGTTTCACTGGATTTGTGGTGGTATATATCTCGAGAACTCTGGTGCTTCTGTAATATAACAGAGCTCCGCGTAACCCGTGGATGACGGGAGGGGAGCCCGACGATCTGACGGTGCAGCGTTGGAAGAGTCGAAAGGGTTGAGGACGAGATACGAGGAAGAAGAAAATGAAGGAGAAAGACGTAGACTCGGCTAAAGCTGCAATGGCCAGCGACCGAATGGGAAGGATGGAAGAGTCGAGGCGATCCTGTGAAAAGGGGGTTGCTCCTGTGGTAGTACGGTTGAGGGTATATAGATAGGCGTAGGTCGGGTGGATAGAGTGGGACGAGAGAAGTTGCGACAACGATAGAGGCACGTGGGGGACCGGGACGCATGCGTGTCTCGTGTTGCTCCTGCGGAAAACTGTACTACGATGCCAGTCAGCATCTGAACTCCGGCCGCTCGCGTAGATTTTACACCTGTGGATGATAAAGAGTACTCTCGGTATTTCGTACAACTCCTACGACGATTTAGCTTAAACGATCAAAAGATTTGATAAATCGAGCAACAAAAAAACGTGTTTAGTTCGAAGAATGGACCTTTCTGGTTCTGGTCAGCATCGCGAAAGGATATAAAACAAAATAATAATAAAAAACGACGTAAAAAATCGGTGAATTGGTTTTGAAAGAAGAACAAAGTACGAAGATTGCACGAATAAAAATATAATTGCATTGGTAAAGTGCATCGGAGAGGCGAAGAGGGAGCAGACGCAAACGCAATCAGGAGAGATTCAAGAATTATGACAATAACGACCTTCGTAGCTGCCTGCACCGCTTTGTTCGTCGCCGCTACTCTAACCGTCGAGGGTATGTATTGCATTAATGATTTAACGCAGAAATGTAACGCTCATTACAGCCTGGCGCGAACTGCTCCTCATCGGCTTCGATTACAGGAGCCCTCGCGTTTCACCTATTGGTCATAATATATTTGTAGATAAATCGTGAAACAGCGTCATCAATATTCTCGACAGAATTTGATACAGATTATAGTGGTGAACGAGCTACCCCACTTTGGTACCCGGTCTCGTCCTACATATCGTATCGCGTCCACCGCGAATCCTATAGAATCATAAAAATTTCAAGAGTCGAGCCAGGTCGTCCAGTACTCGGGCGATTGTACCGGTAGAAACTCTCGTAAATCGTTACACACCGGACTCGTCGGCGGATAATTCGATAATCCGAGAAGTACGGGAGAGTGACCCCTCTGGTACAGGATCGGGATATATAGTTTGAGACGGTATACGCGAATTGGAAGTGTGCCGAGTGCTCCAGCAGCAAGAAACTGCTTTAGAACTGAATCACGGAGAGTGAGTTCACTCCGGGAAAGGATTGCATGACTAGACCGAGCTTCGAGTATTTCAGTTTTCAACGAGGCTGCTGTGGTTCGCTTGCTTGAAAACGTGAGCCGGGCGACGACGCCGAAGTAAGACACACGTGCTCGAGCCAATGAGCCGTGGCGCACGGCGACGTATACACAGCGAACCTATGTACAACGTAACACAAACGTGTCCGAGCAACGTGAGTTAGGTGCCCGTCTCATTCGGAAGTAAGCCGATTATTATATTCCACTGCAGTTCGGCTAACAAGATTGTTTCTAGGATTTTTCATCGCGGAAATACTTCATTAAGATCTATCCAGGAAATATAATAACTAAATTCCTGCTTCTGCAGTTTCGACTTTACGTTCAACGTGTCTGTGAGTTCGCGAGTATCGAGTGGAAATAGGATTTCTTAGCGGGAGCTTGAAAATTCAAGAGGTGCTTGAAAATTACGAAAATCTCGAAGACCTCTCAACCTGACTTAGGAGTAGGATAGTTCTGTATTCGCACTAACCGTACGAAGACGGCGAGAGCAGTTGCGGAACGAATTTACACACATAGACACACATAGAGGATAGGTCAGAGCGAGAGTAAGAGAAGGCGCGAGATGCTCAGTCGGTGGTACAGAGTAACGAAGCCCTCTTGTAGCCAATCTCGTTGCCCGTCGTACTAAATCCTGACGGATGACTCCGGGGTCCCGCGGCTCTCGTGTGGCTCGTGCGCCCGCAACACGGAACACTTAACTCGCGTAACTCGCGGTAACGTGTGCGTTGGCACGAAACACACCTCCTCTCTTTTTGTTCCTTTTTGCCCCCTCTGCCGTCTCGTCTCGTGCAACGCCGGAGTGGCACAGAACAGCGAGATGGCCAGAATTCGCGAAACAAGCTTTTGCCCTTGCTTTCTTACAACCGCATGGCCTGTCTGCGATATTGCCAATTTATTTCAGTGAGAAAGCTGGAAAGGAGAGAAGTTTGATCGTACACATGTCATCGCGATGAAATCTTGCCACAAAATTATTATTGTACAAAGCTAATGCAAAGAAAAAAAATCAATACGACTTTATATGCATTAATATACTTTGATTGTGATTAATTGTTAACACAGGCAACATTGAATATTATCACGCTACAGAATGTATGCCAATTGCAAGTGACCTGATCCGCAGTTCAAAACTCGTTTTAAATATTGCTCATCAATTTATAATGCCAATATCGGGTTTTTTCGATCTACATCATTGATTGGCACGAGTGGTTGACCTCGTTACCTATCGTCGAAAGAACCGTACGAGGTGTCCAATCCTATTCGGGGAAGGAAAACTGTGAAACCGTTCGGATATAATTCGAACGATAAGAGGGGTGGCCGTGTTATAAAACAGGGCGTCGTACGCGAATCGCGAAATCAACAGGCGATCAGGAAATTAACTTGGGAAAAGTTTCGCAGCGAAAAGCGCTCGCGCGCGGGACGCAGAGTGCGGATGTACAGGTCGGTGGTGGTGGCGAAGGCGAGATGATAGAAGATTCGGTTAGCGTGCGCGCATTTCCCGAGGCGATCTGAGCCCGGACATCCGGCGGAATTATTATCAATGAAAACAGCTCGCTCTCCATGTGGCTGCAGAGGCATGCAAAAGCAGGAGAGCTAGAGAGCCGCAGGGAAGCAGGGACGATGAGCGAAGCTACTGTAAAATCGAACGATCGTTAAAGTTAAATTGGCTCGCTAATTAATTTTCACGTAGCCAGTCAGCGAGAGTGGAAAGAGTGTGGCGTGGAAGAGAGAAAAGCAAAATTCCAGATTATGGTTCGAAACGCTGTGCACAGAGAATATCTATAGCCTCTTCCATAAGCAATTTCTCTCGTGCACCATGCATTATTGCCAATTTCACTGTGTTACAATTCATTTTTTTTCCGTGCCGATTGTTTAAGGCTACAATTGATTGTCATCTGCGAATAGATGAAATGTCCATTCGGGCTCTATCAATATTCTCTTTTGGATATTAATAGATCCGATCAGTCATGAGCGCGTATTCGCTGAATTGGTTCATCGCGCAGCGAAATCTCCCGATCATTATCGGCGATTCCATACAAGTACTATGTGATCGCAATTACGGGCTCTATTGAATATAATCCACCACTTGAATTAATAGGGTACTCGATCGCTTGGAGTTGATGAAAGTACGTGGGTTCGGGTAAAATGCCATGGCCATTGTCATGTCCCAGGCCAGGCCTTCAAAGTACCTGACAATGTGTCCGGAGCGCGAACTATCGAAAATTTCGCTTATCATTAATTCGATTATGACTTTCTTCCACCCTCAGCCTTCTCTCTCTACTGGCTTGGCTGTTTCGGTGGGAACGCCGATTCACATAGACGACGGGTCCGGTTAATAGACGCGGGGTGTAGGGATTCTTGCGAAATGAGAGAAAGTGGGTGCCGTTAAAAGCGAACGAGAAAGCGAGTCAGAGGCCGTTGGAGTAGCGGGAGAAGAGAGTGAAGGGACAATCGCATCGAGGAATCTCGCCAGCCTTTACCTACCGCAAAGTGTAAAACGTCAGCTGCACGCGGTGTTTTGTACCTCACACCACCGTTCACATCGTCGACACGACCGCAACAATCCCCCTCTTGGTCCGGGAATGGCGTTGAGCTTTATACACACAACTTCCCCACCCGCTTCACCGCGTCTCCCCCTACACCGTACAACTTCTCTCATGAACCTCTGGAACTCCCTCTCTGGTAGATTTTCATGCAGCTTCTCTGGTACTTGTATTGCATCGAGATAATAAAAAAACACAAACTCACCACGCTGAAAGTATGAGGGAGAAGTCAGGAGATCCGGCTGTTTATGCGCAAGAGTTAATTGTACTTTTAAATTAATTACCGAGACGTACACAGGAGAATTGCATCAAGATCCACAACCCTCCGAACACCCTCTGCGGTCAGAATTCAAAAGTATTATTCTCGTAAAAGATACTAGACACCTAAAGTGAGGTTTTGCAGGCCATGTTTGCGCATACGGCACAGTGATGTTTCCTCGGCTGAATCACGCTTGTGGCTGTACACTGTACGGGCCGGAACCGGATGCTCTTTGAGCGCTCATGTGTTTTATTGTTTGCGCGAGGTTTGCCATGACAGAGTTTCCGCGCTATTTCCAGGTTTTCCTCCTCATTCTCTTTTGGCACACTGAACGTCGGCGAATCGGTGAGAATTCTCGTTTGTATAGAATATTAGTTCGTATCCCTTACATTGAAAATACTAATGAATAATATGACGAATTGTATGACTTTGAAAGTATAATGGTACGATTGCACGGGTTTAATGTATCAATTACGAAAGATCGACCGATCGATACCAGCCAACCGTATTCAAGTCCCAAATTCGAAAATGTTCGATATCAGCGAACGTATATTAATGTCGTTATGAAATTCTTGAAGTAACGAGCCTAGTTCGACCAGCGATCCCGCGTGAAAAATTGGTAGACCTTCGACTCGAATTGCTTTTTATAAAACGATGGTTTCGCAGACAATGCAGTTGAAAACAAGACAAATAGCTTCTGCCTGGAATTTCCATTAGCGTCGAAAGTTTGTTTCAAAATCGTCCATAACACGCCGAGAAAATTAGGTAGAATTTGGGGGAGCGAGTCAAGGAATACCTCAAACGTCATTAAGCTTGAAATGCCGACATTCCTGTCAATCCCGTCAATTTTTTTCCGTTTCTCCTTCGTACCTACATTCAGTCGCTTAATATCTTGCTTAGATGTGTGTTCTTTGAAGTTACCACGGTACCGAAATTGCGGGTCGAAAGGAACTTGGAGACTACACTATCCTCGTCCTCATTAGTGGCGAGTGAAGTGAGGCACGAAACATAGTATATCAATGTCTTGGTACAAGCCTAGGCGATGTTAGTACGCACGTGGGATGACGAGTGTTCAAAGTTTCAGAGTTGACGCGTGACACGTAACTATGCACCGGTGGTACTGTCTCTCGACCCGCAACCGTGAAGCTATACCAGCAGAGCTTCTGGCTGTATTCTCATTATGGCCTACGGCGGTCGAAATTGTGTCTCCTGTACGTTTCATGCCACCTTCGCCTTTCCACTGTGCTTGCTCACTTCCCGAATGACTCAAGCTTCGCTTGTTGCACTCGACGCGTGGAAAATAGATAATTGTTGCCACGTGTGCTTCGAAAATTAACGCGCACCCTTTGTCGATGGGTTTTGATAACAGTTGACGACTAGATTTCGGACGATAAATTCTTTCAATGCTTTCAAAACTGACATGCGTGTCTCAATCGATTATCGTCGCGATAAATAATTTTGATTAATGACACCGAGAATTATCCTTCACATCGTATATTAGTTTGCGTGCGTACTCATTCGTGCGTCCGCGTGGCGTTCCTTAATGACGCATCTTCACCGCGTCCTGTCGGTTAGACGTCGGAGAGTGAATCCTTATTTCTCACTCTGAAACGTAATATCTATAACTCTCGCGTGCTTCGCCGAACCTCCTTCATTTATCTTTACGACCGTGGTCCGCTACTGTTACATAGTTATCATATAGGCTATGTATAAATGATATCCGCAGACGGTGTATCGTTTCCCGTCGTATCTCTGGGCATTCGAAACATTTGCAAAGAGTCGGTGGAGATCGAGAAGTGGTTTTGTGTGTGTGCCAGTGTACATACGAGCCGAAAGTCGCGAAATAGTCCGTTTTGAAGATGCTGCAGTGAGGATCCCGATGTGACCTCGAAGCCCATAGTTTCTTTTAGTGTGGCGCCCACCGCGAATCGACTAAAGGTTTCTAACGTTTTCGCTTGGAATGGATATATAGAAACGAGAGGCGGATAGGTCGGATGGAGAGATTCTCTTTGGCGACTACGATTGTGCCGTCGCCGTCCGAAATCCTTTGGCTAGTGTGCACTGTCGACTCATCCGGATGTATACTCGTTCCTCTCTCTTCACTCCCCCTGGGGGTACTGTGTCGACAAACGTTCCAACCCTCGGTTATATCGTCTAACCCCGTTCACTCTTTCCTTTCGCCGCAGGATCACCGCCCTTTCCTTTCTTTTCCGTTGTCGCTCGACGTATAAATCTATTACAGTACGACGACATTCCCTAGTTGCGACCGAGTGGTCGCCCGGTCGCTTGCTCTCGGTGTATAGATGCACAAGATGGGGTGGGGGTAGGTGAATGTTGGGTAAGTGGAGCTGAAGAGAACGAGCGAATACGATAGATATAGAGATGAAAGTGCGGAGCATCGACCGAGACGAAGGATAGAAATCCTGCTGAGGGTTTCGGCTTGCCGTGTTGGCTGTTGTTCAAATGGTCTATCTGACAATAAAAAGCTATCCACGTCTCTCCTCTCTCTCTTTCTTGTGGAAATCCTCTACTTCCGCGAGACATTCAAACGCGGCCAGAACTCGGCATTACGAGAGAGTAAGAAACGGAATGACACACACTGAGAAATTGTGAGGGTGGGTGTTGCGGAGGAAGGTTTGTACAGCTGAGTATAAGAAGGCAAACTACAAAAACGTGTGGTAGTAAGGAAAGCGGCGTGTAAAGAAATCATGGAAAAGGTGCATAAGAGAGAGAGATGCAGAACGAAATTGTACCAAGATGTACGGTATTGCCATACTTGAATTCTCCGTCTTTTATGTTTCCATCTATTCATTTATCTATTTACTCTATCTTCAGTGCATCTACGTTGGCTGGTACGAAACAGTATATATTCTTATCTTTGTGTTTATACCCGGCATTCGTACACGTTCTATACCCGGTTACGCTTGTCGTCTCCTTTTTTCCTATATTTATGTCTTCTTCTCCTCTGTCCCATTGCCCCGTGTACGGAAGAACACTACTCCCGAATGCGCGCTCGTTGCACCTACGATATACCCTGACTATTCGCAGCGACACATAGTACTGGAGAGTCTCGCGAGTTCGGCAGGGGGGGGGGGGGGGGGGGGGGGGGGGGGGGAGGAGGCTCGTACGAAGAAATGTGTTTGTGTTTGGACCGAGGCCAGATAATCTACGGCAATAAATTTCTGTGTGTACAGTGCCGTGTGATTGGTTTTATCTCTTCGGCGTGTATACGTAACCCCCGTAGACCCCTTTCGTTGGAAACGATATATACTGGGATACGCGGGGAACGATTTCGAAGAGAACGCCGACCAGCGAAGGATCGGGGTAAAGTCGCGGCTACAAGAGAGGAGAATGAAGTACCGAAATAGAGGTGCTGCGCGCCCCCACCGCCGAAACTTCCGGGCTATCGGTATTCGTCGATGGCGAACGAGTCCTCGCTCTGTTCGTGAGAAAATCGAACGTTACCGCGCGACCGAGTGCGATAAGCTTTGCGTGGGATGAAAAATTGTACGAAACGTGCATAACCGCGAGAAATCAAACCCCTAATACCTCCACCCTTTTCATCGATGAAAGCTTCTTTGTTTGCTTTTTTTATCTCATTGCAACGAATTTGAATTATGTGCTATTCCTGTTTTTGTTTGAACCAGTCTTCCCTTTTTCATCAACAATCTGCACGCTGACGCGATGCAATAAGTAAACAAATACAGAATGAAACAAGATAATCTCTCCACTACGAAAATCGGATTGCTTTTTGGTCTGTCGATCAATATTATTGTACTGCGCGCTGTAATACACGATTAAGAGTACTGAGAACTCAGCCGGTAATGAGTGTCCAGTCACATTTTTCCTCGCTTCGTTTCGCGGTTTTCGCTATCGCGTTTTTGTTTTTTATTTTTAACGTACTACAGCTGTGAATACACGGTCTCGTATATAAATAATGTGTAAATGGCGAAGGCGTCGGTCTACCAGCGGTCGGAGGGAGGGTGTTCGAGGATTTACTTAAAACGCTAGACCGTTAAGCCGCTGCTGGACGTAGGAAGCTTAAGGGATGGAAAACGGTAGGATGCAGGCGGCATGTACTCACAGCCCTGGTTGCCCATGAGTTCCATACGCCGTAGCTACCGCTGAATTAAGCTCGGTTACCCGCGGGCCTTCCCTCATCTTTGGAATTCCTCTGCCGAACACTGTATAGACTCATTGTTCTATCCAACAGCGAATATCCACGAGTCGCGTACCCATGCTTTTGCAGCTACAGAATTTTGAAGCTCTGCCAAAATACCGGTCGCATTCTCCGTGAGCCCGAATAAATAGCGGTACCGAGAGGATATAATGACAAATTCGTGACTGGTGCGTTGTTATTACCGGTTGGCACAAATAATTCCGATATACACGGAGTAGGAATTACGATAATTTTTTTTTTTTAAATAAGTTGACCGGTGATGCGACCAGAGTAATTTCTCCTGCCCAAGCGCACCAAGGCTGAAAAGAACAGATGCGTTTGGTTGAAGCGAACGTGCATTCTCTGCGAGACTTCGTCGCGAGTGACGGGAATAAAGATAATATAAAAACACAATTTATGCCTTCGTCGAGACACTCCGGGGTCATTGGGGTTTGTCGTGCTATCCAGGGTAGTTATATCTGCGAATTCACAGTATCCTCCAACGTTACTTCCTCTTGTTTAAGTCGCCGTCTCGAAGTCTCTGCATTCTGGCGCTCACTATACGAGCCGACACCAAGAGAGATTCCTTTATAGTTCCTCACACTGAACTGAGAATTTCGACATCTCGTTGAATCGAGGGAGATAGAAGAGCGGCGGTAAGCGCCTTAAACCACGATTGCGTTATATAGGGGTGGTTGCCCGGGTGCAGACACTCGGAATCGTTGGCCACCATCCAGTCCCGCCTGTGCTGGCTCTCGCTCGCGAGACTAGCAGCGGGTTTAACGTTTCCATCGTGGTCGTTCGCCCGTACCCAGCGCCAAGCTAGATAGGGTGCAAGTGAGTAGGGATGAGAATATAGAGGATAGGGAAAAAGGAACGAGAGCAGAGAACCAATGAAACAAAAAAAAAATACAAAAGCCGAATAAGAAAAGAAATCGTGCAACAGATTTTGGTTCGGAGATTTTGCTGGTGTAGAGAATTTCATGGTTCGATAACCCGTCGGACATTGGCTCGGCACGCCGCAATAATGCGATAACATCGAGAATCTTATAGATTATAGTTACGCTTAAAACAATAATGGACGTAATGACTTTTCGCCGAAAACATACATTACAGTTTGTTCTCTATACGGATATTTATAATAGGTTATTCAGTTTTTATCGGCAATGTTCCTGCTACACTGGGGATCGCTTGTCGGAAGACAAACGACTGCCGTCGCCGAGACAACCACGATCCTCTTGCCAAGATTCATTTGCCTGTTCGGCTCCGGAGGACGGTCGTCGGATAGTTGGAAAGAAAGAGGACAAAACGGGGTAGAGGGTATTGGAACTAAACGAGTGGTTTAATCGACACCCTAATTTAGGAGCCTGAGACGAGGCAAGTTCCGATACACTCTGGCGCTCTCTCCGATAAACCACCCTCGATATAGTGGAGTATACAGTACGGAGTCGCACAGAATGGCTCAGGTCGATCTTTATTTATCCTGTCCTTTTCCTCCGGTTCTCTCAACCTTCCGGCCCTCCCCTCTTGCCGTGAGACCTCGCTCGCCATCGTCCCCTAACGTCTCCATCTATTCTCAACGGAGCTCTGAAAACAGTTGGTTTTGCACAGGTACCTAGACATTCGCCCGATGCTTCCCCTTTCCTCTGTTGGACACTATAGTTCACCAGTTGTACAATGTATATATAACATAAGGTACTCTTCGTGACTTTGCCATCCCGTGCCGGCTTTTCTCTTCGTCGCTCGGCGCTCGCCATTATTATTTTACTGATCGTGTCTTGCCAGCAGCACCTTTGGAACGTATCTCAGTTCTTCGTGCTTGGCCTTCCATCGTATTGACGTACACGTGCGGATCGTCGCGTACGTGTCCGCGAAAAAAGCTTTTTACGGCCAGTCGACTTGTTCGCGCGTTCTCTCTCGCTCTCGCAAAGCATCCCTGACCGAGAAGCAAACGGGCGGAGAGGGGTCTCCGGGTGTGCTTTTACTCGATTTAACTCGCCTGGCGGTAATGGCCGAGGACAAATCATTGCTCGCCGAGTCGACGAGTTCGCGAGGCTGATGCAGTGTGTCCTCTGCTAGCTCTTTTTGCCACTTCTCCATTTACTCCCTTTCCTGCTGTTTCACCGGGTCTTTATTTTCCACTACGATAAAGAGTCTGCGTTTACACTTTTGCCGGGGATTCTCGCTATAGATGATATTTATTTTTATCACGAACCGTTGAACACCGAAGTTACACCGCTGACACCAGTATAGAAGCCTGTAAACCGAGAAGGCCCCCCCCTCCCTGGATAAGTGATTACAATTGATCGTAACAAAACATTTTTCGCTGCTATCGAATGACTGATAGGTAATAGATTCTCATTGGTAGGAGGAATCACATTATATAGCACGGATGATACGTACCAGTTGCTTCTCTTTCGTCGATCATCGCTCAAACCCTTCGTGCGCCCGCTTCATTGCTTACAAGGGGATTGAAAGAAGCCTGCTTCCTTTCTATTCCCCTTTTTTTCCTCGAGCGCTCATCGTTTGTCCATAGTCTCCGTAATAGGCGCCAGAGAAAAAGAAAAAGAACGAATAGATATTCGCAAGTTTTACCCGGATTCCTTGTGAAAGCCACAGTTGGTTTGGATATAGCGAAAAGGCTTGTGAATCGAGAAGGGCCGAAAGTTCTATAGTGAAATCGTTCCATTTTCTTGCTAGCTGGATCGGCGAAGGTATTGAAAAACCGCATTCTCGTGGCGTTGGAAAAGGCACGCAAAGAACTTTTTCACGACGCGGCAAGGAACGGAAAACGAAGAATCACGGGCGTTAAAAAAAATCATTAAAAACAAAGAATAAAGAGAGAAGGAGACGACGACGGGATTGTGGGACGCGCGAGCAAAGGACTGTGTGCGAGCTCGATTAATCTCGCAATCTGGATGGAGTGGCTATGATAGACTCCATGAATAACTCATGAGGCTCCTCTTCCCCCTCCCCCCCTCCCTGCCACATACCCTTTGCCTCTCACTTCTCTACATTTCCAACCCATCGTTCCCCCGTGCTATGCCTGTTTTCCCACAGGGACATTCGCGTATAATTCAGCCACTTCATTTGTCCTCATTACTATGCTCGATCGTTACACAGAGTACGATTTACGATGCTGTGGTGTACGGCCTCGGCTCCTCTGCATCGCGCATACCGTACGAGAGAGACATATCAATACAGTACATTTACACATATGTGTACAGTACGACGAGTACATAGTGAACCGTTTTCGAATGTTCCAAAACGGGTTTCGATCGAATACAGACATCAGGAACGATTTTGCGGAGACCTACATGTAGGTAGATTCCGTACCGTATGATATGATACATATGTATAAGAGAGGATGAGTATGGTTCCTCTTTGCTATCCGTTGCAGCTTGCACGCACAAAGCCGGCGTGCGCGATCCGAAAATCTCGATACTAAGCACATAGTTTCGCATACTGCTTCTCGTTCTACTCCGCTCCACTACACTATACACTAGCTATCCAGAAACTACCCTCGTGCTTCTTCCTTCTCGGCATCTCCCCCCCTTTCCTTCAACCTCTATGTCTCTCTCGTAAATACGAGAACGCATAAATATTCCACGTGTGTTTGCATACGTACCAAGATCCTGGTCTGAATGCTCGAGGGCTTATCTCCGAGAATCGCGCTACGGGAGGAGAGTGAAACGTGCCGCTTATACGATATCGATTTATCGACGAAGGCTTTGCCTAAGCTGTTCATTCTCCATCTCGCAACGTTACACCCATAGCGTATATCTCTCATACAAGCATCGCATATCTCTCACGATCGTGCAAAAACAAATCGTTCTGGGGTCAGTGAAAATATCTAACAACTCGAATCGACGTGTAGATTGACACGCACAGCCGGCATTGATTACCGAAAACTCTTCAAACTCGTGACAAGCTTGATAATTGATTTGTTAATTAGATGGAATCAGTTGTTTCTTATTCGATATTTCTGACTGCATGAAATTTTCGGGCTGAAATGGTGTCAACGCATACATAGTGATGTGCACTTTATTTTCAGTTCGTATGAGATTATAAATGTATGAAACGATAAAGTGTAATGCCTTCAATGTGCTGATCTTTCAATTACATGTAAAAGTGGAACAAGTATTGAAGTTATCAAATTCGCCATTCTCACCACTCAGCCGGCCTTTTTGAACTAGTTAATGATTTGGACTGTATACTTATTTTTATGAAAACATAGCAAGAATGTTTATTTGTCATGATTTATAAAATTCGATGAGAACTCCGGTACTTCAATAAACGACAGTGTCAACAGCCATTGCAATAACTTATCCTGTCTTTCTTCAACTGCGATAGTCATTCATTCGTTCGATTTTGTCGCCAAGTCCATAATTGTATTTTTCAACTTTCATAATTGATAGCAATACGAAATTGACATATCCGGCCCTCAAAAATCAGGGCAACGGGTGAATTTCCTACTGAATAAAACCGCGGATGACCAATTGAATACCAATATTTAATTTATGAATTTTGTTAGAGGGTTCTTGTTCTTAATCTAGGTCATTATTTCAACGCAGAACAATGCTTTCGGTTGGAATATGCTTTTGACATAAGAAAATAATTATTCTCTCATTATAGTCGGGAGATTTCTACATTAAATAACGAATGAATCTTCCGACTACAATGAGAAAATATTATTTTTTTTTCACTCCTTTTTTAACATTACATTTATCGTGCTCCTTTTATAGTCGGGAGTTATTTAATTTTCGCAGAAATGTTTTTTTCATCACCTTCGTACGGTTGAGATTCTTCTTTCCGAGTACGCCATGTGTCCTGAGAATTTTTACTTTTCGCGCGCGGTTAATTCGCAGATTAGCAGGTGGTCTAACGTGGTGAGAAAAAAGTAGAAGCACGAAGGTTTAGCGAGAGAGGTAGGAGAAACAAATGGATGTAAGAAACCCCACCGGCGAAGCTCTTAATCGCTTTCCAAAGAGCTTGGTTTCTTCTAGGTTTTTTTACCATCATTAACCCTTTTCTTAGACGAATCTACGCAGCGCTTGCCTGCGTGCTTCTGCGATCAAACGTTATGCCTTTAATAGTTAATATACTTTCCGATTGTCTCATCATGTCGCGAATCCTGAATTTATTGCTTACACTCACGCATGTTGGACTCATTGAAAGATATTTGCCAATATTCCGAGACGAATCAACGTCACATTTATTATTCGAGCTCAAACTCCGACGGGTGGAAAGAGGAAGGAATCGCGGACTCTTTCGATCGAGGCAGAAGCTCTGTCCCCCATACCGCGTTCTCGCGCGCTATCGGGGAAAATTCCGTTTGACTACCCGGTGATCGATTGCCCGGTGTGCCCGGGGCCTTCACCGGGCTCTCGAACACAGATGAAGCGCGGCAACGGACTAACTCCATTAGCGATCGCTCTTCGCCGCAACAGCTATTTCTCCTTCCATCGGCTGCCTTTCCTCGCAACAGATGATCCCTCAGTCCCTAGCGAACTAGAACATCATATATACATAGTATGAAAGAGAATGGAGACGGTGGGATGCCGTGTATATATGTGCTCGCGCGCGCCTTGGATTAGCAAACAAGAAACGCGGGCGCGGAGCCACCACTTATCCCGGCCACATGAGTGCACAGTTATGCTGTTCCTCCTTTCTCTTCCTCCCCCTCTATAACGTATACATGCCGGTTAAAGCCCAGCTAAAGGTTCGCATCCATCCTCTTGCTCTGTGACTGTGGCACAACGTTGAATTTATCGCGGTACACACTTAACAAATAAAGTGTTACATTCTTCTTCTAAAATTGTAGCTCAGGCGGTAGAAAAAATATTGAAACTACGGACTCGGAATAGAACCGGAATAGAACAAAATGTATTGTATCCGTATGCTTGGTACGGGAATTAATTGATATGATCGCAATTCAACGAAACGATATAGAGGTCACGATGAATGAAATAAACGACGTTGTAATGAATTAGTAACGCAATACTCGGTACTCGCAAAAAGCGGGAATCTATGTCGACGAATCAATGAAGAGGGGAATGTATATATGTTTTCAAATATTTAACAACGTTTATTAAAAACAATAGACATTTTTTTTCGTCTTTATGAGAAAAATGTTTTACAGATGATCAATGCAATTAAAGTTCAACGCGTTCAGCATGTACTGTCGCGATATTATAATCCGCGGAGAGAGAAAGAGAGGGAGTCGCGCCGTATATTCGAAGAGGAAAATGGTACTTCACTGCGTATTTGCTACACCACTGCAGCGGCAAAGTGGCTAGTGGTATCGCAAACACAGAAGGAGGTTGCATGAGCTTATCAGGGAAATGGAATTTTCGGTACGGCGAACGAGGAGAAGAGCTAATCAAGTAGACGACGACGAGAGTAATATGTTGGGACCTCATTCTGCGCAGTACGCTAGTTGAGCTCTGAACTGACGGTAAGTATACGTAGCAACTAAGGGGTACTGAGGAATTAGAATATGATCCTCTTATCACAGTACCGAGTCGCAACGTTGACGCCCGTTATTTTGGTGCAGCAATGAGATGAAAGGGAGCACTGCCCTGCATAATATCGTGGAGGAATATCCAAAAGCAATGCCTCTGGACATACCTCGCTGGTGAAAGCGCGAGCCGATTTGCGGAAACAGTTGAAAAACTTCGGTAAAAATCGAGTAACGTCAAACAAAATGACACAGCCTTTTTCCCATAACGAACCCGTATTAAATAGGCTGAATATCATCTCTGTTACGGGGCAGTGTAGAATTGAAGGTTTATATTGCGGGTTTAATAGTTACTTTTACGAGCAATCTCCTTCATTACTTACGACTACCGAAGTCAAATAAAAGAGATATCTGAGGGTAAACGTTCACATGTTGGAAGTAACTATATCAAAATTATGCGTATGGAAAACGAAAAAAATAGTAACCAGGTGGCAAAGTCTAGGAGGATTGGAGTAAAAATAGTAATAGAATAAAATGAAATGGCAGCCCGTGCTATGCTCCGGGTTATAATAGAGGAGGGGTAGATCGAGAAGAAGTAAAAGGGTTTGTGTGTCCGCTCCGTAGCGACTTAATACGAGATGCAGCAACGTTTCGCCTTCGCGGCTAGCCATCGAGTTCGATGCCGTCAGGTCAGCGAGAGGGCAATTGGCCGTACCACACGGATGGAATAGAGCTCGAAGGCAATTTCATGACAGGGTCTTGGGATGATTGGATCACGAGGTACGCGGGCAAGTAGACTCGATAACCCGCGTGTGTACACCCGCGCGCGCTCGCCTTCGTTCGGGCGATGTATCCGAAGGATTGCCCACTCGACCCATGCGGTTGTCCCTGACCCCGTCTTGGTCGTTCCAGCCTTATCAATATAACGCTGTTATTGTTCCGGCTTACGAAGAGCTCAATTATCCACATGTGTCGCGAGAGTGTTCGTAAAAAAATAATAACTTTCGATGAAATCTATATCGAGCTGCCGGCATTGTGAGCCTGACAGCACGGCAACTAGAATCAACAGCGTATTTCAATGAAACGCTGGATTTTTTTTTGTTCGCTGTATCATATTTCCAATCGATCGAACCATCCTCTCACGTCTTTTCATCCCTTTCGGTTATCGAGAAGTAATAGCTATCGCTAATGAATAACATTGAAATTCGATCCATCGATTATGTGGTTGCACGGCGAATGGGAGTTATTTTACTGTTCCAATGGAAGAAAAGTCTTTACAGCGAAACATCACTGCGAAAAATTGCTTTGTTTTGTAATAGTGTGACAGATACTGGTATGTTAGAGACGGGCTGTTATGACTTCCAATTAGAACCATGAAACTGAATACGGAATCTACATTGAAGTTTGCCTGGATTGGATACCCCTCTTCAAAATAAATACGCGAACAATGTTAAACAAAACATCCGAGATATTAATTAGTTATTTAATTACAATGCACGCTCAAAATGCACGTGCGGGCATCGGTTCTACAGAATATATTCCACACGTTATGGTGACTACACATACGTATGCTTAGAAAACTGGTTTTTTAACAAATGGTCGAAAGCTCCTCCGAAATCGCCGAAATCCCGGCTACGAAGGACAGAAACGGAGTGAACAACGATAGATGTTGTCACCATCCCGGATCGTCTCGGAATCCCGACGGCGGCGCGCCATACAACACAAAAAACGCCGGCGAATCGTGTCGCAGTTATTGTTTCCCCGTCGCTTTACGACCGAGCTAATCTCGTTTCGCCCAACGGCCTTTATCGGTCTTGCTCGTCGTTAAGCTCCCTCGCCGACGTACTTTCGTATGTCTCATTCGTCGCAACTCACGCCGACTTCATACCCAGGCTGTACAGTAAAACGGCCAAACGACACGAGAGCTTTTTCATGTTGTAGAGAGGGCTTTCATGCTCCCTGGACGATCGGTGTATAAAGAACGACAGGGACTCAAGGTATTTCAAATGAGTGCAGCGACATTTTTGAAATCAGTGCATTGAAAAAAGAAATCAATTTTTCAGCCATGGGGCTTTTTTAAAATAAATTCTATAGCCGTATTCAGCGTCTCATTAACGAAGGATTCTTCGCCAATTGATGATTCAATTAGCCAACGCTACTGAAAGGAACAATGACGTTGGAACGCTACTACATTTTATCAAATATCTCAATGGCTATGACCATAAGGAAAAGTGCAAATCGACGCCCCGACAGGAGTGCAATGTTACATGGAGGGATTTAATAATTAGTACTGTCATTATCAGATTCCGAAGCCATTGAAATCACACGATTCTCTAGTAAGAATTATTACGTTATATTCTCAATTTCGTCGAATCTAGTTGCACACACATGCGTATGGATGTACGTATACATGTATTCACATGCGTCTGTTCAAATTCCAAATTATGCAGTTCGTAACTCGAATCACACAGTGTATAACGAAAGCACGATATAGCGGCTTTGTCGAGCTACCTCGCTCTCTCTCCCGGATGTCTCACAATTCACCTGCTGGCGGGGATAGGCTATCATCGCGGTAGGTTTATCTCTGGGAATTACCACGAACCGACGACGAGTGATGGACACGAATGGCTAGGCGGGTTGAGCGCGCGCGATGCGGTCGGTGAGAGAGGCGTAGTTGTCCGACCACTACCGGACATATCCACTGTCGGATGCGACCACTTACCTCGTCATAGGTACACAACCACCGCGGAATACAACCGTGTGCGGCTTGTACGGGCTGATGTAGCTGCCCCGATAGATCAGCTGTCCGCGAGCGTGATCGGCGTGGCTCGTTACCCCGACTGGCGAAGCTACCTCTAACTCTGACTGACCAATGCGAGGCATTACTACTTCGCGAGCCGTTCAAAACGTTCGCCGTTCGGTCTCTCACCATTCTCGCCAATTTCTATATCTTCCATTCATGTTTTCGTTGGGCAAACGAGAACATCGTAGCGCTGTCGCTTTATCGATCTCGGAAATTATACGAGTTCTCAATATTTAATGCATTTATCGACGATGACAGAGAGAAAAAGAGAATGAACCACCGAATGTTCAAACCGATATCGTTTATTGTTCTTCTCGGCTATCGACACAAACCGAAGAAAAACTCTTGTGTGAGCGTTTGTTGTATCGGAGAGTTTGCTCGATGCAGTGGTTCACGTGTATTATGTAATCGATCGGGCATAAACTTCATTACACCGTGGAGGTTGTATGGCGAGCACATAGCGCCATGCGGTTTTTACGACCGATAAAAGGCACGACCGCTTTATTGAGAACTTTAAAATAATATCGCGTCCATAATGTCGGGAGGGGTTGTATTCGATAACGAGAGACGCGGCTCGAGTGCGTTAGAGAGTGTACTCGTACTCTTACGGATGAGAGAAACGATCGATTCTCATTATACAAAACAGTTATGTGCCTCCCATTCACCATGCCTTTGTCACCGTATATTTTTTTTATATCGTAGTTTTCTCTCATCGATTCAATTTCCCCCCATCAAATTCTGTGATATACCATGACGGTCATTTTGCTCACCGCCACGGCTCTACTCAAACCCTATATAGTTCGAAATGATCACCAGTTGTTTTCAATTACAAACTTGATGAACTTTTTACTAGGCCAATTTTGATCTCAACGATTTTTTCCTCCCCTTGACCTAGTCAGTATTTGTACGTTGATCTATTTTAAATAAATCGTTCAATGTATCAAAAAGCGATGGGTCAAAAATTCGACGCACACCTCTAGCTGGTCCATCAATGACGGCAGCATTTTTTACTTAATTTTTCAATTTTTTATTTCAAACGTCCTGCATTTTCCAACCGCAAACTCGACACATAGTACTCAAACGGCGGAGCTACTCAAACAGTGGATATCCGAATGACTATTAGACGATGGGCGATTCCGCTCAAGAATATTTTTCTCTGTTCCCGTGGAATCGCGGTGATTCTCCGTGAGAACGGCGGGTATACGCGTCGCATTTCTCTCATTCTTCTACATCGCGGGTAGGCTAATACAATCATTGAGTTAACTTACGCTATTATCCGAGAACAATGCTAAATAGTATAATTGACTTAAATATGAGCGTTTCAACGTTGTATAGTCACCAACGGCGCTATACCGGCTGCTGGGCAATAGCGTCGTTTCTCGTCCACCGCGGGATGGTAGCATTACTTTTTCACTTTACTTTCATAACTGAACCGTTGAATATTAATGACAGAGAGTACGGAGCGAGTCTCGGCCAAACCCAAGCCCTCGTCGGTCCCCGCACTCTTTCTTATACACTTTCTTCTGCTCTCTCGTCCTGCTCGAGCTTCTTAACGTAGAGCCCTGCCGCGGCGACGATCCCGGCCGTACCGCAATGAAATGGAAATGGGAAAATTATAAGAGAATAACTGTGTAAACTGTGTGAATAAAGACCGTTATTGATATCCGGGTGAGCGTGATTTTCGCTTGAAGCAAGAAAAGAGAGTAAAAGTACTCTCTCGTAGCGTCTTACCGCTGCCATCTGGATCGCTGATGAAATTAGAATTACTTGAGAAATTCTTCTTATACCACCCCGCCCCTCTTTCTTCCTTCCATTGCCGCTTCCCCTCACTTTGCCGGTCACACAATCCCGCACCGCTCATTGATCACGAGGAAAACTTGCGAGCAAAGTTTTCCGACCTCGTGATTTCGAGTGCCCTCCGGGAGCGGCGTATTATACGTTTCTCGTATTCTCACCCTCTCGGGAAGTGGAAAAAAAAATTGTCCTATTTGAAAATACGAGGAAGGATCTCTTACGATTCCAGGCAATTTTAAACGGTTTTCTCAGTGTCTGACTGCGTGTGGCAAGCGTGAGAGCGAGAAAGCACATTACTTTTCACACTCTAACCGGCATAGCTACTATTGATCTTATTTACCGGTAAGACAACGGGGCTTCGCGCGCGCACCAGGGGGGATATCGAGGATGCAAAGCCAAGTGCTGTGGGATTTGAGCGTTGAAGAGAGGCGTGGGAGACAAGTGGATCGGGAAAACAGCGAGGGGTGGCGAAGCGCACCCGCTTTCGTTATCCGTCTCCGACGAGCCAAGTTTTCCACGATTTCGTCCGTGGTGACAACGTCGACGACGACCCAGTCGTGTCGTAGAATGCGAGCGAAGATCTACCGCCCGTGGTACAACGGTTGGTGGGTTGAGGAGGGTGAGGCTTTCGTTGGAGTTTGAAAAACGTCCCGTCGTCTTTCCCGCCGCTAAAATGTCGTTTTATTACTCGCTGGTAAAGTCCGCGAACCCCGGAGGCGCGCGCGCTTACCCGTCTCCTTCCGCCTTCTGAAAACGGGCTCTGCTTAATGTCCGGGTGGGTCTGGGATTTATCTAACGGTAATCAATCGTGCGGGTTGTGCGAGAAGGAATGCGAGAAGCCTCTGCTCAGCTTGCTTCAACGGTCTTATATATATACCAACGCTAGCGCGCAAGGACGCAATATTTATCACGTCAAACGCTTCATTTGCATGATTTATGTGAAAGAAGGAGGAAGGCGAGCCGAGTGTCGAGAGAACGAGCTGAGGGTAGTACGTCGCGAGACAATAAGATGCCGGGGGAGGTACATCGTCGGATCGTCGGAAGCATATTTACACGAATAAACAAGTCTATATTATTCGTAATAACGAAAATTCGTCAAAACTTGTGGAGTCGTTCCGCAGGATTGACAAAGTTGACAGTATGATCAACCGCATATACATAGCGAATAGATAATTTATTGAACAAATAACACATCGATGAAATCATTTGTAATCGCATTATTAGGTCGCATTATTATTTTTCTATACGTCCCAAAAGGACAATTTTACAAGCTCATCGTCGCTATTGCCCCAGTTTGCTTGGTACATATAATATTCTACGAGTAAATATGTCAGTCCGGGCTATCCTACTGTAATGAAGACAGACGATAACTGCTGGTCGATCCGCGGTCAGAGCCATAAAGAAAGGGGACGGAAGCTCCGAGAGAGCCCCCGAGTATCCTCACAAGGTACTACGTATTATCGACACCGGGAATGGCTTCTTCATGCCTCGAAAGAGAGAATAACGTTTATAGGCCGGTCGGTCGATTGATCACGGGGTACGGAACGCCGAACGATCGTTATTCCACTGTCCATTCGCGTAACCGCAATAGCTATCTCACTCCCGCTCGCACATTCCTTCGGAGCCTCTAATCAGGATACACGGCGGCCGCCCTTATCGCACGTACCCGTGGGTCGAAAGGTTACGCGATCTTTTCCTTCTTGCCATACCTGAAAAAAGAATCTTTTGCAGATTCGATATCTCATTTTCGTCGGCATTACGTTCCCGTCTCTGCTCCCTTGTGACAATTCTCGGAGTTGCATGCGCTTCAGAAGTTTTCCCAGCCACATTTAGACACCTCTATTGAGTCCTTCGCAATGCGACCGAATTCCCCTTTATTCATAAACATCTGGAGCGTTGCCGTTATCCTACGGCCATAGGTATCGCGATAAGTAAGTGCCTTTTCGCTATATCGCCAACCATCGTCTTATCCCCTTATCGACGAGACGAGAAACCATACTCGATAGGATAGTGTATATGGACGGTGCCCCTACGACATATAGCTGGTGAAGTCCGTTCGTCACCGTTTCGTCGTTGAGCCAGCTCATGGCAACCCTCATCGCCGTCTTCACCGTTGTTATCGGAAGGATCCGCGCTACTGGGTTCCTCGGCGATGACTCTTCTACTTCCCCAACGGTATCCCCCCTTGGCATTCTCTGGCATAAGTGGCAATTGACGGGCGCGCGGGAAAATCTTGAAAAAAAAGAGGTCGAAGCAAAATACGCTGCGCTGTACAATCGCGATGAAGGCACAAGCTGTATAAGGGGAGAAGCTGGGCGATTTACAGTGGACCCCCGACGACTTGCCCGTTGTCGTCGAGCCTCGCGTCGTCTTCGTCGTTCAGGCGTCGACGATCGCCGGACCTTCATTAAACCGCCTTCGACAACCACCACCGTCACCCGATAAAACTCTCCTTCTCCTAGATAACTTATCTCGCTTGTAGCCACCACCGCAGTGAGGCTACGTCGACAACCGAACCCATCCCCACTCCCCGAGTCTTTCGCCTAAGACTTTGACACGGACTTCCGTCGAGAGGAATCCTCGGACCCTTCGATGACTGCAGCTTCTCTTCTTGTTTTTCTTCCTTCATTCTCTTTTAGTTTTCTTTACGCTTCTTCTTTCTCTGCACGTGTACCATCGACGAGAACTCACAGACACGGGGCGCATATATGAGAAGAAGGCAGAGAGACTTTCCGAAACGGTGGTCGCGATAACAAGGGATCGAAGGGCCAAACACTTCTCGAGGGCTTTCTTGGTCGTTATAACCATAACGACACCCCGTATACGGCTTACTGCGACGTGCCCGACGAGCATACACCACATAGGTTCCAGACGCGCGTTATATCACTCTCTTCCCACGACTTTATGACAACGAACGATCAACTTCGTAGCTTTTGGCTTTTAAACGCAGTGGGAAGGCCGGCAGGTATTGAGTTAGAATTGCTCAAAAGAATAATCTTATCCAACCTCTCGTATTGATCCGTAGCTTGTAGAAAAAAAAATTGGAACTGTGGAAAGCTTTTCGACCGAATATTGTCGGATTATTCAAATTCATTCAACATTTCGTACAAAAATAAAAAAAAATAAAATAAAAGATCCAATGTTGATAGATAAGGGTAAGGGTCGCATTACTCGGCAAATGGATATGGATATAGCGATCGTTTTTTCGAAAAACTCTTAGAAACGAGTCAGACGCAATTTCACACTCGGAGGGGGCCATTTCCGCATTAGGCACACATTTGTATTTTACGGCACTCCGCCTATTGCCCGGTTAGGCTGTTCCGACGGCTGTTTTCATGTGGAATAGGTTTTTTTGAGAAAAAAAAAATATTCACTGCCGACCGAGCGGTTGGCAAAATGAATTCCCGCTTTGCTCTCTTACCTCGTTCGGAATTTGCTCGCCATCCTTGCACTGCAACGTCACGACTCTCGTTCCGGAAAGCGATCTCTCTTTACATACATACGTATAACTGTCGATCGATAATAATCGTTACTACTGCCGGGGATACCAATGGACCGACGGGACGACGAGATCTCCCTCTAACCCTGCCTCCCACTCCCCCTTATCCACTCGTTGGATATGTGCTCAAAATGTGAATTGGCTTAAGGCCCGTGAAAGTGAGGAAGGTATGAAGCGAGATATATAGAGGGATGAAAGTGAGCGAGCAGAGAAGCGAGCCTTGAGAGCGGAGTCAGCGTGTCCCCATTTCCAGGCTTTTCACGTGCCCTGAAATTTCATATATCGCATTAATACGTGGATTATACGTACGTTGAAGTTATCTCCAGGACGATTCGGGCGAGCAAAATAGGGAAAAGAACAAAAAAAAGCGACATAGCCAAGTCCAAAAGCAGACTGTAGGGTAGTCGGCATGGGTATCTTCGTTAGATACGAACGTGACTCCGTTGCTTGTACCTTGACCGACGAGAAACTTGCACGAGCACACGAACCACGTCGTGGGTCTTCTGTTCCGCGAATATCCGACTCAGACTTTAATCGCTGCCTGCTTCCAAATTTAGCGAGCAAATAATGCAACGTTGATACCCTCGTTCGCTTGAACACCACATCTGCTTCGAACACTACCGGTTGCTTGATACGCTCATCACTCTCTAAAGTTCAATCAGGAGTTTGGGGTTACATAAGTATGTCTTCCTAGTGATAAGCTATTTATAAGCTAGGCGAGATTTTATTACAATGATCTAAGAGAGCACAAAGATATATATAATCGTTGAAGAACCCTCGGTTGCCGGCGAAGTTTGATAATTAAAAATATTCGCGCAGAGTATTCGCAGCGGGGATGGAACGGCGTTATTGCTCAGATGCGCTAAGCGCAGTATAACTAGGTAAATCCAAGAAAGCCCCATGGGCACTGTACGAAAGTTGTACTACTCGGAAAATATAAGCGAGCACAAGAGTATCCTTTTAGTTATCTGAACTTCGTCCGTTCGTTTTTTTCTTCCCGTACTTTGATCCTCCGGGGAAATTTGCGAAAACGATGAAACGTATCCGCGATTCAATGATTCATCTGACAAGTGATTACTGTACAGATTGTGTACGGTACAGTAGCGAGATTTAGAGGTTGGAATGAAAAGTCGTCCTGAGTTTACTGCAGCGTTTTATGTAACTAGCAGCATAAGCGCTCTTAATCCGAAAAAATAAATTCTCACAGATAAAAATATATTTTTCTCTCGCGAGAATAAATATGCCTTTATTTGAGAAGTTTTATTTTCGTAGGTAACAATATATTCTTATCCGCAAGAATTCAGTTCTCTGTTTTCGTATTCAACGATACAGGAGAAATACGTGCGTGCGAATTTTTCTTGGCTTCCGACAACATTCCAATTATTAAAAACCTTTTGCCGCTGTAATCATACCTTTTTTATTCAGGTACGAATTTTCTTAATTTAGTAAAATCATTTTTGTTCCGGGGAAGTCTGAAATATCTTGACAACTTTGACTCCGTGCAGGAAGCAATCGACATACCAAGTAATAACAGATTCCCCGATAATTTGAGCTATTTTCCAACGCGGATAAGAAACGCAGCTTTCTATTGTAGCTTGAAATAATATTAAAGCAATAAGCCGTTACGCGGCGATTCAAATTCGAGACGGTTCTCAAGATCCATGAGAGTCTTTCCAAATGCAAATTGGTAGTTCAAGCAGACCTCGAGCGGCTCGTTTAGGGGGCAAATTGCCGCAGCAATCTCAAACTATAACATTAGACGGTATGCTGCAGATTTTCTCTCGTGTACTCCTCCTTCCGTCCGCCCTGCAATGCATATGGACGACTGCGCACCATGTAGAATTTTTACGATCTATTTCGAAACAGCATGCAGTCGTACGATTGAAAATCGCCGGTATTGAATAGCAGGCGCACATGGCTTAAACGTTTCGAATATATGTACTTCCAAAATCCCGTTAAACCTTCACCACCGTTCTACACAGCGGGTCAGAGTCGATTGATATCCCCGCATTACTTGATTTGCCACATCGCAACATCGTTTCGGTAGCTACAGCGTCAGCAGAGCCCAAAAACCGAATACACGCGATTTCAATTTAAATATCCCGCAGCTTCAAAAGCAAATGCTCTCGAGAGCGCAATCTCTGTAAACGATTCAAACGAAAGAAATTGATGGTTGTCGAATGAAAAATAAAAATAAAAAAAAGAACTTGTCAATCGCCATGAGGTTCAAACGAGATTCACAAATCCATGCGCTATAAATCGATTTTTATTTTCATCAAGCGCGGGTGTCACAAAGCGCATATGGACAGCAACATTCAATATCGAGTAAAAGTTGAAAAATGATCCCATAAATTCAGAATAATAACACTTCCGCGTACTACTCGTCATGTGTTGCGCGCACGATATAATTCTTCTCTACTTTATAAACTCTCGAATTCCAGCTTCGAATATAATATGTATATTTTGTCCAACCCATTTTCGTTTTCCGCGTTGAATTACACTGTACCGACGTCTGCATTGCGCGAGTTGCCAGACAACGCAACGTCGGCGGCTTTGAGCAATACGTAGGAAGTCTCGTCGAGACGAATCTCTGTGGAAATCCAAGAGGGATCGCGAAGAGTGAGCTGCTCTGTTTGCCGCTTCGGTCCCTCTGCGCCAAGGTTTGGCCGACGAAGCGTTGGAAAATTGCGCCACCTTAATCAGCGCGAGATTCTTACAAGCGTGTCTTTGCCTTGGGATTTTTTTTCTTATTGTTCCCGTAGCATATATAATAGAGAAGAGAACCGTTATGAGAGCGCGAAAGATACGCGAGGGTCTATATGCAAATGTGAAATGGCTGTGGGCGCTCGAATGTTGGCGATGGTGAGCGTTAGCTTCGACCTGAGGCATCAACGCGGCAGGGTGGCTCAAAGCGGTACGGAGACGTGAATCGTCGCGTGACTGCACCCCCGTCGAAGTCTTAAGCCCATACTCCCGTCAATCTTAACAGCCCCTTGCCCGACTCTCTCTCGCTCTCGCTTTATCCTACCAAGCGCACCCCTTAAAACCTCGCACCCCATACCACCCCGTACGCCACCTGGCGTTACTGGCAGCCTCATCCCTTCGTTTCCGAACAGACTCACTGATGCTGCCGGCGTTGTAGACGAGACGGGTAGAGAAATACGTGTAGAACTACGAGGACGACGAACATCAACACCACGAGGAAATCCTTGGCTGTGGGGTGTGTGTGGACGCTCGCAACTTCTTAAACCTTCCGCCCTGTCGGAGCTTCCCATGTTTATCTTTGAATATTTATGTCGATGGAGAGCGGCTTCGCGAGCTCGCTGTTTCGTTATTCTTGCGGTTCCATATCCTCTTCGTCGTCTTTATCTACCGTTCCTTTCTCTGATTTTATTTTCTTATCCCGGTTTATCCTCAGAGCCAAGGAGTACACGTTTATTAGAGACACTCTCGCAATTTCCTGTACAGGCCTGGAGGGTTTTTCGTGCTGGGGATAGAAATTGTAGAGCGAAATGGTTGTTCCATTATTAGCTTATTATCAGAGCGGCGCCGAAAACCATGTACTATCTGGACATTCATCTCTTTTCGAGTCAAACGCTATTTTCAACATTAATCAATTTATATTTTTGAAGTAGCGAAATAACAAAAAATTGGATGATGGCACTCGCATTTTTAACATCATTTTTTCTCAGTTTGTCCGTGTAACAAAAGACGGGCCGACGAATGGAAAGGTTCAAAAATGAACTGTCGATAAAGGGGTCTTGAAGCTTCCAGCCAAGAGGTGTGGCTCTATTATAGAACGCTATAAGGTATATATATTCACAGGCAATTATAAAGACTGGCAAGATAGTTGACATGAGCTGTTAGAGAAGCGAGAAGAAAGGCAACACACGATCGTCAGAACGAAAGCACAGGGAGTGGCCCTCTCGGTAACAGTTCACAGACCTTTCCCGACGTTGCACTCGATTTTTCTGGGTTCTTATTTCCTTTCTTCGATTGCTTAGAGAACACAGCATCGATCTCCGTTAATTGCACTAGCTAGAAAATTCCAGTCGTCCACCTTACCTTACCGTACCTTTCTTGTTTCTTCCCCTTCTCATTCACTGATACGTCTTGGATATATCGATTACAAGCAAAATACTGCTGTCATATACCACTCACAGGCCGAGCTCATTCGCGTGATCAGCGCTGGTTGATGGTTTTTTTCTTGTAACATTCTCCTCTCTATGCGGAAAATGTAGATAAATTTGATACGAATGCACAACTGCCCGCCGTTATGTAGAATTAGCGAAACGTGAAACGAACTAAACGTATTAAACGTCTGTCGACCCGTTGGGGTTTGCGCACGGCTTTAATACAACAGGACAGTCCGTGTTGTCTGCTCTCTCACTCGATGAACCATTTCTCGTTACTACACCGTGTATTGAACACGAAACTCGCGTGTATTCCGATGGTTTTTTGCATGCATTCGTTTCCATCATCTCAATGAATGATGTACGGAATTTTATTGCCTCTCTCCCCTTGGCGTTGAAAATGCGAAACGTGCCGGTTCCGATCCACCGGGAATATTCAACACGTTGATTATCGTTTTTGCATATCGATTATGCGGTCACTTCGACAATCAATTGAATCGCATAATTCTCCGTCGGTTTCCATTGGATCGGAGATCTCTTCGTTGACAACTTTCGCTTACGTGTATGCAGCTTGATAACTTGAATAAACTATAGTCTCTCGCTGCGATGTCATATGAGGTTCCGTATTTTTGTCGTATATTTAATACTGACGAAACAGCGATAACCGCCAACATGTCCAACTAGTCTTCAGAAAAAAATAAATAAAAGTGATACGTCGTGCACCAACCGCCGGGAGAGTGCACGACTCGAAAAAGTGGACGTGCGGCAAAACGTTTTGTGCATGAGACCGCCAACTTTTTCGAAGGAATGAGATATTTTCCGTCGAGCGAGAGTCCCGGAGCTGTGTGTTGCAATGCGGTATTGTAGAATTCTGAAACTTGAACGTTTCCCACGCTTGACGGGCCGGCGAAGCGTTGCAATATTTATCTGTCTGGAGCACAATGGTGTTTTGCGCGGTGACGTCGGAAACCGGTCATTCGTCGGATAAAAGTGCGGGAAAGGTAACTCCGAGTTTGACAGAGCTCTGAACGAGATGCACGTTTAGATTCGAAATTTGTAAATGCGGTGTTCCCTTATCGACGAGAAGAGATAACACGTTATGTGCGATTTTTCATTATTGTGCACGTATATTGTTCCTAGATAACAACGAAAATTGCATCTCCGACATTTGTTCAGCCCGCTATTTTTGTCGCTTCGTTATTCGATCAATTTGTATATATTAATTTAGCGTTATGATTAATTCTACATCGGGTTCGTTATTTCGATTTGCAACGAGGGAATAAACGAGATGAAAGGAAGAACAAAAATTCAACAGATCGATTCTTAGCCTATGGGGAGGAAGGTGGGCCTTTAGAATTCTAACTAGATGATGTATAAACTCACCTCACGCAGTCTACGACCAAAACAGTGAGCCCTCTGATGAATAAAAGATTCCAACTGTTAAATCTCGCTGCCTCGTATGCCGTGAAGCTTGTAACCTTTCACCATCTCCATGCCAACAGGTACGCTATAGCCAGGAGCTTTGAAAAAAAAAAGATGCTAAACAAAACCTGTTAATTATTTTTGGGCATACAAACAAGAGAACAACAAGAACAATAGAGAACAATAGAGTGATCGATATTTTTACGAAGCGCCACATTCACTCATTTAGATATTACTCTCCCATCACCGCTGATTTTTCTCCTCCGGAAATTTAATCCACACTCGTTTTTATTCCCCATACAAGCCAACGAAATGTATATCCTCTTTGCTGATATTCATCCTATCAATGGAAATTAACGTATATCAGTGCTGGAACTTCATATAAATGAACCGAAAATATACGAAGTGATGTTCGACGGGACTGCATTCTCTTCGATCGCACAGCGAACTATGAAATTATATTAATCCTGTCTTAACTTTCATTAACAAGGAGGGTCATTAACTTCGCGCGATTGTTTTCGCTCAAGCACTCACCGTTGGAGAATACCTACTGCATATTTAACGTTACAAAATTCTTTGTTCTCTTCGCGCGCGTGTATTGTACGGTAGCTTCCGGTTGAAGGTAAAATTATCTTGCAACATTAAAGTGAGGATAAATTGAATGAGACGAGCTTATTAGGAGAGCGCGTTGAGATAAAGTAAATTCTGAAACAAGAAGAGGGCCAGGTATTTCGCGATACGAACGAACGTTCTTTCGTGGAAATAACATTGGATGAGCCCTCATCCCATGGAAGTTCATGAAAAATTGGTCTTATGAACCGGGGGTAAACGTCGGATGTTAGCATTTACGGTATCTCCGAAGCGCTTTTTCTCCATCTCGCCACTATATCCGTCTCGCTTTCTCTGGTTATCCGGTCGTAAATGGGTGGGAGGGGGTGAGGGGAGGGGGGGGGGGGGGGGGGGCTACAACAGCGTCTGGGGTATGGTAAAGGTAGGCGTAAATTGGCGAAGCTACGAGAGAGCTACTGCAATAGCCCAACGTCGTCGAATAGCGCAGTAGTGGGTGAATACCGTTGCCGCGTGCTGCACGATCCTCCAGCAACGTCGTAAATTACAAGTTCATTCATTTATTTGCCAGCGTCGACGTCGCGCCGCTATATGCTCTTCGGGGGTGGTTGCAGTAATACTAGGCCCCTCTCCTCCATTACATGCCGCATAGCCATTACTTTACGTACGGCAAGATGACCTCAGTTTAGTGGTGCGAACGAGCACTGGGACGCGTCGCGTGCGCGCGATTAAATCGGGTGTAATGCGTATACGCTCCTATATAATCCATGAAACGCTTAGATGGACTCCCTTCGAGCGACTCGTAAAGAATACAAGCACGGCACGTTTAACGAGCAATTATGAAATTCCACGTCCGTTTATATCTGCACGGTTGTGTTCCATTTTCTCCATATTTATAAATTTGTCATTAAGAACCAATACATTTTGTCAACCATCTTGAAAGTCTTAAAAGAAGCTGAAATCCCAGCGCTGAACGTGGATATAGAAAAAAAAAGAAACGAATACGACTAGAGGATCTTCCGTCGAGTGGAAGAGGTGAATGGCAACTTAGGGTGGTCAAGCTACCCCGCCAGTAAATGGAGAGATGGAATGGAAGGGAAAGCCAATAAAATCAAACGCAGCTAATTCGTTTAATGGCTGTGACCGTCGTTATTTATTTAGAGGGTATCGACGAGCGAGAGACGAGTGAGGGCAGCATGTATGCCGGGCCCTCTCGTGGTGCCCATGCCGGGGTTAACTAATGATTCGCAGTCACGTGCGCGCAAACACGATCAGTCTCGCAATCGAATCAGCCACGGAGATCTTCGAATCGTAGGTCGGACTACGTATGTGCTTCGTATATACTATTGGTACACAATGTATCGGAAAGCTATACGTCCCGGGATCCCCAAATAAACTCTTGTAAGAATTCCACACTAATTAGCCGTCGAAGAAAACGAAAATACAGCCGTTTCGAGGATATCCATACCGTATAGACTTCCGAGCACATAGACAGATAACCGATAGTTTCTTAGCGATTTTTTTTTCCTCGGGAAACTGAATGGCATTCGAGTGATAAATAAATAAGACCGAGAAAGGTAGATAAGGAACGAAAAGAATTAAAAAAGAAAAAAATACCTCGGCGATGGAGAAGATGCTTCGTGCAAATTGGTGCTGGGAGAACGATTTTTAATATCGCTGCAAATATATAATATGCTGGCTCGGCGAGTCGATGCCGTTGAAATGAGAGAGGGGAAATAAAAGATACGGCGAAAGATTGAAAGAATAAAAATGATTAAAAGTATATATATATATTAAGGAGTCGAGTAATGAACCGCGCCTTCGATTTTTATGGCCGACTCGCAACGTGTACCATCTACTATGTATATACGGGTGATACTACTTCATATATTCCTTTTTTTTTAAGCTCCCGACTGAATGAACTTTTTATTCCGCTCGGGCGGTAGGCATGTCGATTTCGCACAGCGGCAATACCTCATAATATTTCTGAGAAAAACCTTAAAATCCTACGATTGCCGCTGCGGGTAAATGTGCGCGGTGTTTGAAAAGCTGAAATTATTGCTGGCGCATAAAGCTGCTTTTGCGAGCTGTGTCCACCGCGTTCGGGGGAAAAGGACGGGGCTCAGCCGGGCGTGAGAGGAATCGCTGCAAGTGTGCAAGCAGCATTTTAATTGTCATGCCTTGGTTCCGTGAAAAGTTCTTGAAACTGAAAAAACAACTTCTCGACACAGTATCGCAGGGATACACGAGCCTCCGTAGCATTCCAATTATGGGCTCATACGGGTTATGTACTATCCGAGAAAACCGTGCGAAACCGCACGAAGCGATTTTGATTTATAAGAAATATAAATAAACATTTATTCCTCTTGATGCTGCTCATCGGTAATTTTTTTATAATGTTTCCCGATACTTCAGACGACGTCTCCGTTAATTCTTACGAATATTATGACGTTTATTCTTCTTGTTGCGCGTTTTTCATGCGCATATATACATCCCCATGTGCATTATACTTTTATAGAACATTTGCCTCGGTTTTCTCGGACTCGCAGTCGAAAGCGTAATAAAATGGCCACAACGAGAAATCCACCCTCGCACCCATAGCGTTATGTATTGTACACAGTGCGACTCGCGCCGTATACCTACGCGAGCCTTGCAGTAGTAGTAATACCACAGTGCCCAAAGGGAGAACTCAGGCGGAAGCGGTATTATAATAATTGTCGAGTGCTCACCGATGTAAACCGGGTCGCGCGGATGGTCTATGCGGCTGAGGCCCCAACACACAGTACCATCGCCAGAGTAGAAGTGGCAAACGTAATATCGCAGTGCGCTCGCGTTCAAACCTCGTACTACTCTCGCAAGGGGTTCGCGCAGCAACCCCCTCGAGCCGCAGGAGAGTTAAGGCACGAGAGCCTCGGTATATAAGGTGTGCGCCATTAACTACGTTATACTGCGGCGTACTGTGGTCTGCTTGCGATTCACCCTCGCCGACTTCTATATGCTCGAACGATTTTCTTCGTGTATACATGAAGAGTAGTCTCTGCGTAACTCTTATTCTATGATTTGTCTGTACGGGACGCTAATTCGTGAAAATCTCTGTGTGAGAGACGCCGAAATATTGCAACATTTGTCGGCGAAGTGATGAAAATTTATACGGGTTACAAGTAGCGAAGTACAACGCACAGTAATGAAATGAAGCGCTATTTATTATTCGGTCAAAGAAACTCGACGCGTCCCTTCAACGTGTGGTTTACTTTTTGTTTCTACTGAGAACAACGGTCTTTTGCCGCATTAGCGAAAGAGTTACCGGAGTCTCTCGGTGGCGGGGGGTGGTGGCTTGGCGGTCTCTTTCTTAAGCTGGTTTAACGTTCTTACTTAGCTTAACGTTCGTTAAAAGAGGATGAGAGGAGCTGGCCCGGAGGTGGTTGGGTATAAAAGATGGGTGGTAAAGAGAAAAGAGTACTACCGGAGAAGATAAAAAAAAAGAGGAAAGAATGCTGCGGTCCACGCGAGGGTACGACGGATTCGTGGTTCATCTCGCCACTCAGTCACTCTCACTCTTTTTCTTTTCCTTCCCGCTCGCGAAACGCAAACTTTTTCTCGCCTCGTTCAGCCCTTCCCGCATACCGTACCGCTGGTCGCGCGCGGCTCTTTTCTTCTTTCTCAACGAAGCGAGTAGCGTCAGCTGAAAAGTGTCTCGTCGCACCTTCTCTATACCTCTATTTCAGTGTCGAATTTATACACGAAATCTCGGAATACGAAATTCAAGTTTTCCGAAGCATACGATAAATTAAGTGGAAAGGTAAACCCGTTCTTGATATTCCATTGACCCCCTCCTCTCGACGAAGACCACGACTTTTAGCGGTAATTATTCACTCTCGGTCAGCATAAATCAACATAACGTTTAAGCGCCGCATTTCTCTCGTGACTGCGCGAGCGGGGTGTGGGCTCTGTTGATTGCGAGACTGCGATTGAACCCTCGCGTCCTCACTGAGACTCCGGGAAATAGCCTCAATCCCTCGCGGGCCTTTTCTTCCCCTCTCTCGCCTTCCCTTTATCTCCTTTATCTCTCGAGGAAGGACGAAGAAATGCTCGAGTGTATTACGCAGTCATGAAAATTCCATGCGAGATTGATTCGCAGCCGCGGTATAGCGACGCTTATATAGCGAGCTCAGGGTGGGCGATATATAAGAGGGTGAGACGGAGGATTGCTCGGGAATGGAACTTTGGTTAGGAAACGAGAAAATCAGGTATGTTCTCACGGTCCGTGCCAATGTGAGATCGCTTTCTCTCGGGCACTTCCACTCACTTTGGCCCGGCGTTTGTGCGCGAACCGAGGGCCACCGCTTGGATCGTAATACGGTGTACGGGGTGTGTATAAAAAGAATTTCTTGTCCTATCTTCAACAGGGTTTGTGGGTTTTATCAGCGTGGTGGAAAGACCTTTAAAATTTTTTTTTCTTCTCTCATTCCGCTATTCCCTTCTTTCGATCTGGTCGAACGAGCACGATTTACGAATTCATGACGGCCCCGCTGGTTCGTGATATAGGTAGTACCCATATATCGGTACTTGTGCGCTGCAAGTCTCTCGAATACTAGAAGGTGCTCTGGTGCTGAGAGCGTGCGACTGCTCCGATGGTTCTGCGAAGCGACAAACCTCGCCGAAACGAAAGGCGAGAGAAGACGGGCCCCGAGACGTCGACGAAGGAACGAGGACCGCGGCGCCAAGTGCCTCCTAGCGTCGTGATCGAAGATCAGGTATAAGGCGAGAGTCCATGCATTATAGATGTATCCATTGAAGGGAACCCGGCGTGGCAGAGAGAGGCTTGTGGTGTGAGTAAGATGTCCTTCTCTTACCATCGCGGACGTACGCGGGATTGAATGTCGTCCGCGTGCGCGCGAGCGAGAGCTTGAATTCTCGAGCGTGTCGAAAGTCTGGCGATGCGAGCATCGTCGAAGCCAGGAGTAACTGAAGTAAGAGATCGACGGGCCTCCACCAAAGTGAGCCATGAAGACTGTGGATCATGGCGAGAATGAGAGAAACCGGAAGAAACGTTGAGAGAACGAGAAAAAGAAAAAAAGATCAACGACGACGACGAAATGTCGACAGTATAGGATAAAGAGAGGCGGGATATATACTTGGAATAAGACTGTTGAAAGATTTTGAAACGACGAGAAAATGATAGGAACGGCAAAAAAGAGACGTATAATGAGACGAAGAGATGCCCGAAAGTTAGACGATAGATTGGAGCGAAGCGAGACGGAAATACGATGGGGAATGATCGAGAGACATGGGGTTGAGGGATTGCGACTAAGAGCGCCCGCGTTTTCGGTTCCTCTTACAGTCCGTGCTTCTGCGCCCGACTCTGGGCTGCTATATGTATGCCCGAAAGAAGAGGTCTTTTCACAGTGAGAGAGGGAGAGAGATGAGAGGAATGTAGGTAGATGAAAAAAATAAGTACGAGTGAGAAGTAGATAGATCGTTACGTGGATATAGAAGAGAGTGGGCCGAGCGTAGAAAAGGTTGAGGAATCGGTGAGAGGATCGCGGCAGTAGGGGCGGAGGGGGAGAAGGGGGGACAGGGCAGGGAGCGGTTGGCTCGTTCGAGTGTGGAGGGATGTGGCTCTCGGGCTGCAAGAGGTTTTCGAATGATTTAGCTCCGCCGTGGGGGTTAGATCTGCAATTTCGTTTGGAACATTCATGAGAAATATTCCTTCCATCGCCCAAACCCCCTTCTGACGCCGCTCGGCTACGTTCACGGTTATACGAATGCCCCAGCTGCAAGGCGTTTAAAGAATTTGCCCGGTGCACTTGCTCGATCCTGTGCAGCTTCTTCCTCCTATATTTTTCTTTTTTTCCCTCCAGTGCGCTTTCCCGGCATTGGTCGCGAGCCCCGCGGTCCTTCCTTACCATTGCCCGAAGCGCTTTGGCTTCATCGTCCGTTCTTAACCCCGTACGTGGTCACTTCCGATCGGGCCTCAATATTTCATTCTTATATCTTTAAATCGATACTGAGCATTCTCTCGCATCGCGAGAATGAAAGGAACAATCCAAAAAATAAGCATAATGACGGTGAAGATAAGAACAAAAGCATAGCCTTTTTGTACTCAACTGCCGTTGGCTGATATTGAGATACAAGATTACCGCGTTGAAAACTATATTGAGTCACGTCGACAAGGTATACGGATAGCAGATCGTTCGAGCTATTCATCGAGAATAGAACCGGAGGACGTCGATTAATCGTTTCGACGGAGTATTCCAATCGGTTCAGCTGCCAGGAGGGCATCACAAACCTCCCGTAGCCAGCAACATCGAAAGAGAGGTAGTTCTCTCGCTTGAACGACTGATACAAGTACTCTCGCTCTATACGAATCTAGGATACCCGCGGCGTAGAGTGAGAGAGGAGCTTTCACGTCGGGTCGTCAACGGTTTGTAAAGTGGCTAGGGGACACAGGATTTCGCTGAATAACGATAGCGCGAATTCGCCTCTCGTTCCTCGCTCGGCCACCCGACTGCGTCGTCCCCATGGGACGAGAGGTTACGATAAAGGGCCTTAACGGCGATAGTAGTTGGTGTGCCGACCTCGTCCACACGTCCCCTCATTCAATTATCGGACGCGCGTCCGCTCGCTGGACCACTCTAATCGCACCGCCGCGTTTTCTCCCCATTCACTCAGGCTTCCTCGCTGTTCGAGCTCGTTCTTCGCCACGGCGCACAGTGCAAGAGCAACGACACTGCATCGAACACTGCCCGGCACCGCTACTGCTGCCACTGCAACTGACGCTCCTGCACACCACTCTCTGCACCATCCAAGTAGATTCTGTGAGAATCGATTCGAAACTCGACTCGATTCTCGGAAATACCCTTTCAATCTCTCCGCTATCCTCATCTCCTTTAACGCCATTCCCCAGAATCAACCTCATCATTCGGCGACGATTGTGCATCGGGGTAGAGGGTCAGAACCAAGACGCAGCTACGTCGATAACGGTTGTTGATGTAGGAGGGCACGATGCATCGATGTTGCGCTACAATTATTTGTGGCGTTTTATGCACAGCTCCTATACGTTCGCAAACATTGGCGGCTTATTAATGATTCCGTAGAAACGTTAGAGCACACTGTGCATGCTCTTTCTACCTGCTTCTCGGTAGAAAAAAAAAACCCTAAAACAAATTATAACCAAGAGTACTCTTTTCTGTTAATACATGAAACTCGAATAAAAGTGAAACGCTGAGTTAACGCACGTGTGTTTACGCAGGTGAGCGAGAAATAACGCGCCCAACGCAAAAATAAATCGTTTGCGAGAAGTGACGAGAGTGTCGCGAAATAATTATATCGTTGAACGTGACATTTTATAACAACCGTAGCTCAAACCTCCCACCCTCGCCCACTCTTCTCTTTTTCCTACGGTTTTGCACTTTTCGTCTGCGTTATTATCATTATCGCTATATTATTATTCCGTAATTTTATTTCGTTCGTATAACTTTTCTATCTTTTCGTCGACTCGTCGAGCGATGGTGAGATCCCCAACCGACGGTGGTGGCGGGATAAAATTATGAGCAAATCACGACAGTCGCTGAGCGTTTCTCCCGGCTCTTCGGGCGGATGCCACAACGAAATTCCTTTTAAGCGGTCACAATGAAGTTACGAGTGGGAACGATGCAATTATTGTGTAAATTAAAAGTCGTATCGCCATTATGTCGGCGCTCGGGCTTCGGTGCGCGCGAGCGGTTGCATTTTATCTCGGTCGAAATGTCCGAGGGAAATATAGAGAGGAGAAAGGAGAGAAAAAGCGAGGGTTAGGCAACGGCATAGCCTGGCACCGAGAATGTCGGATGCCGCTACTGCGGCCCCACCTCTGTCCGGGCTTTGTGGTGCTTTAATGCAAAGAACATTATCGAAAAAATGAAAATTTCATCGCGATTCGGAGAATGCGAGAAAATTGCGAAATTCTGTGCGTGAACAATGCGTGTATGAACAAATATTTCACATGCAATGCATGGACGACGGAAACAAAGGATTAGAGGAAGAAAAATAAAATGCAAAGCAGATGCACTCGTGACATAACTTGGCAATACTTTACTGCAACAATGTACCTGGAAAATTGGGCAAGAGATTTATTATTGCGGATTTTCCAATTTGTGCAACAGCTTCAAATTTGGGGCCATTAACTGAATTGCAATTTGCTGATTACTTAAGAGCTGGGGACGAGGATTACTTCCGTTTTACAGGAGTTTGTCGATTCGGTGCAGCTCGAACTTACGGTCGTTTCATTCAATTTCTATCTGTTTGTGAAGTGCATACAAAACGTTGCAGAACTCGTATAGTATTGTCAATACGTTGTTCAAGCAAGTTCTATCTCTATGTTTGTCAAATGGAAGCGCAGTCGCGATGAATTACGAAAAAATTTAACCATTTTTATTTCTCCGTCGATACACATCGTGGTCAGTGAAATTCAGGAACGAATAATGAAATAAAGGGCCGAGCGATGAGCTCTTTCTCTATTCTTTTCGCTTTTATCACTCACCATTTTGTCTATCAGATTCACCGCTGTGAAGAGTGCAGTAACAATCTCGATGAATTACTCACCTTCTGACACAAAGCTCATCGCGATAAAATACGCCGGACCGACGAGCAACGAGAGTTGCGATAACTCGACTAAGGGATAAGGCCTTTTTAACCTTTTTCCTCTTTCATCTGCTCCTTTAAAGGTGACTCACTCGCTCGTCTTGTTTGCATCCGGCTTGCGAACGTTTCGGTCCGTTGTCGCAGTTTTTTTTTCCTTCGACTCGCTCTCGTTCATCCTCTCGTATTCACCGAGGAACGACGACGAAGCTCCGCGAACTAAGGACTCTTTGATGTCTCGAGGCGTTGCTCCACCAGACATCGAGGGAATTAAAGTGTATGCGGAGCCGTAGCAGACTCTTCTTCTACTTCTTCTTCTGTCGCACACTGTCGCTCTCTTCGAATCACGTAACTGTCACGCGATCATCTACGACTCACTGAAATGAGTACTGAGTTTTTCCTTACTTGTTTGTTTATTGTTATTTTTTTCTTCTGTTTCTAATCGTTTTCAATTGTTTTCATCTCGTGCAGTTTGCATTTCGGCAATTATCAAGGTTGGCATGGAAAACCGGACCTCCTTTTAAAAATGCAAAAAATCAAATTAATAATGCATTTAATTGAAACATCGAGCTAATAAGTTAATGTGTTAGCTACGAGTCTGTAGTTGCGCAAATTTAGCCCTTCCATACGAACATTCTCAGCGATTCGTGCGAGACATATATATCCTGTGTGTATACCCACTGGAATTGGCCTTACCCGCCAGGTCTTCACTTGCCCACGGAAGATCTATTTAGCCAAGTTGCCAATCCATCGTGTACGTTGTAGGGCAAGAATCGGGGGCATGGGCGCGATTTTTCAGACTCAAAGCGGAGCTGTGTATAATGCATTGGGAATTAGATGTGTGTGAGTGTATATACGTGTATCCAAAGATTACTCTGAATCGGTGGTTCCTGCTCTGGCCGTTCCGCTCTTCTAAGAGGGTGAAATGTATTTCCTATCGAGAAAACAGGTATTCCCTCACAGGGAGGCTACGAGGAACCGCGTCACGGTCGCAGGTAAAGAAAACGCCAACTTACTAAACACATACAAGTTCGAAAGCGAGTGTGGAACACGACGAACGTTCGGGATATGGGCTGCGTGCAACCGTCGAACCCGTGGGATTTAGACAAAGTTTTGCTAAAACCGTTTTCGCGGATAAATCAAGTTTACAGATGGCCAGGCTCAGGTGATACAGGAACCACGTAACGTGTTGCTGCGGGACACGTAAACCGAGAAAAACGTCGAGCGTCAACGGAGGGGGAGGACTTAAAGTATTGCTCCTGAGAATTGAGAAAAAGGAAAAAGGAAGAGAAAGAACAAAGAGGAAAAAAAAAAGAGCGAGAGAGATTCTTCAACGGTGAAAAAAGCCGGTAAGAGGCCTCGTCAAAAGTTGGAACACGAAAGAAAAAGCCCGAACTCTACTGGTATTTAGGATGTGTCTATAGGCAAACTTAAACTTCTGGGAGAATTCAAATGTTTTCCCGAAAGATAGAACACTCGAGACAAAAAAAAAGCAATCCGTCGGTTGCTGATCCTCGAGTAATAAAAATAGTAATGCTAATAATAGTAATCCACCTGGAACTCTGGTAGAGCAATCTCGAAGAAGACGAGAGGACAACTACGCGGCAACGGTACACCTGAAGTCTGAGTTAAACTCGACGACAGGATCATAAGTACGATTCCAGCGCACACTATTCCACCTGTCGTCGTTTTCATCCGAGCCGAGAGAAGGACTCCAACATCACAAGATGCTGGGAACACGCCATCCCTCTCCGCGATTCTTTTCTTTTTTTTTTTTCGTCTCATCCGCCGGATGTTCCATGAATTCTCGATTTCGCCACACCAACACAGCCGCAGAGAGTTAAGGCGACTACTCGCCGCGGGTGCTTTTTTTTTTCGCTCGTCGGATAAATCAGTGTCGGAAAAGTCGACAGAACGTAGCGATAATCAGGAAACTTCTCACTTTATCGTATCTCTCAATCAGAAACTCGACTGCACCGTACACCAATCAAGCTTGTAAGTTCGATCTATTCGGTGTATGGCTACTAAAAAAAAAACATATATGCATGCGCGTATCGAGAAAATATACGAAGCTTCCAGAGCGGTCGAGTGTTCTCTAGGTTTAGTGGGGTGAAATTTAATCTCGCCGCCGTCATATACAATATTCAAGGGATACCGTGCCCCCTTTCGCAGGTCATTCGCCAGCGAGATTAGAAATTGTCGGATAAAGTGGCATGTGAAGAGCGAGTGTGAGTTATGGTGCATCGTCCGGCCACTCATCAATCGACATGAAAAGCGCCGCATTCGGACTTTGTTGACAGTGCGCAACATCGAATATTTGTTCAATGATGGGCAAATATGGGGATGAAAAACACGGTTGAGCAATATATCGTTGGTAAACTTGGCTGATGGGTGTTGTTGCGGAGGTTGGAAAAAAAGTACTACAAACGAGGCTCGTAATTGACGTTGTAAACTGACGTTGCGGACTGCAAGAAAAAGCGCGACGTTCCAGAATCCGAGAACCTCTCCACCTTGATAAGACAAAGTACATGGTAAAGAAAAAAAAAATTAGACAAACCATTTCTCAATTTGCATTTTCAGCATCTTTTTTTCGTCGTAGTCTGTATAACTGTGCAACAACAGATAACGAGTTCGTTAAAGAAGGGCGGAGAATAGCTCATGAGATGTTAGTGACATATTTTATTTTAGCTGAAAGAAAGATTGTGAAAAATGTCACTCGTTAACCCCTCGTCGCAGTTATCTTTTGTCTACCGTTCTAGGCGCGCGCGCTCGCACACACAAGAATAAGTCATCCTACATGGAATAATAAGGGACTTTTCGAAACTCCGTAGTTGATATATATTATTTCGATGCCTCGGGTATAAAGCGTAGAATAAGTCTACTTCGCGTTCGGTCTGAACTCGATTCCATATCTCCGAGCTTAAACTCCTTAACGATAAATGGTTCTTCGTACGGAAGACCTTCGAAACTCAAAGGTACTTCGCCTACTTGGCTATGTATAGAGCCTCGTCGTCTGCTTAGCCTAACTTGGTCTTCGCATAACCCGTAGCGAAAATACAAAGTGAGATAATACAGAACCGCTGTACCGGAGTAATACCATCGGTGCCTGTAATTGGCCAACTTTACGAAACGAACTCTTTGTTCTCTTCTTACCGATTTCTCCACTTGCACGAATATGTTACATTTTTTTGCTCCCAGACGATTAACGCTTTTGTGACTAATGAGTTGTAAGAAATTCTGAGCATATGTTGATAAGAATATAAATCGAACATTGATAACGCTCATTTCCGGCGATCGGGCAGTAGCGAGCGCGTTATCCCTCCGCGAGCTCGTTCCACATTCTCTCACTGCCTATATCCGGAATATCGTTTCCGTACCCGCTAACTCGATCCGATCGATTTAGTACGATGAGTGCCCCACGCCGCGCGTCCCATGCTGTGATGTGCTCCACGTCGCCGGTGCTGCTCGATCCGCAATTTTACGGATACGACTCACGGCCGCCGACGCTACCCACTAGCAACCGCCGATTCATTTTCCGGAGATATTCACTTTCCCCGGTTCCGGGTAGCGTGACGTAGACCCGATCGCGCGCGTTTGAGCCTCCCGTTCGTCTACCCTCAGCTCTCTATCCTCCCACCTCTCCTTCTACATCCCTGTCTGCCTGTCTGCTCGCCCTTCCAGACCGTCGACGATAATAACGCCCCGATGTTGGGCGTAAATCGTAATTCCCTTGCTCTCCACGTTGTAACAAAATTTTCACGATCTCTCTCTCTCTCTCTCTCTCTCTTTCTCTGTAGGTTTATTTTCGAAACGTGTATTGCCCTCTCGTAGAGCGGTGCTCGCTCGGGGTTCGTTTTAGCAGTGTGAACGACATCAACGATTGGCCA
The DNA here is from genome assembly GCA_963924025.1 of Ischnus inquisitorius. Taxonomy (NCBI): domain Eukaryota; kingdom Metazoa; phylum Arthropoda; class Insecta; order Hymenoptera; family Ichneumonidae; genus Ischnus; species Ischnus inquisitorius. Next base: position 6,844,142 of record OZ001250.1, on the reverse strand, counting down.
CTTAAGCAGAAGAGAAAAATTGTTATTGGCATATACTTTGGTCGAGTATTTTCCAATAGGCTTCACGGCTATGAACCAGTCAATCACTGGTCGACGGCCAACGAATGTACAACGCTTGCTACGAAAGCCGTACACCATTCGCCGTCGCTCTGTTCTAGCTTCAGATGGAATACGCACGACAAGCATAGAGATTGTTTGATCGATTTTTCGTCGTCATGCTACGAACCGAACGACGTGGCAGGTAGTAAACTGACACGATTTTTTTCATTGTTTTGTTTTGCTTGCATTTGGGAGAAAATCGAGTATCGCAGCGTGAGAAAACGAAAGAGGAGGGAACACGTTCTTTCGACTGCTGACTTCTCGATATTGCGTTGTGGAGAGTTGTCTTTGATCTCACAATTCGTCGCGGTGTAATGTTAAAATTATTCTAAACCCTAATGAGAAATGATTTTTTCGTTACGACAAACGTAAGATACCGTTTGATAGGCTGTGTGATGCGTTGGCCTGAACTGACCTTTGGTTCAGTCTCAATTTCTCAAACCGTCGGAGGATTGGATGTTCGGAAACAAAGTGGAAAATCCCGATAGCAAGTCGAGTGTCAAACTCTGAGCCGCAATAGCAATGACACACCAAAGTCCAAACAATTTTTCACCATCATATCAGGGTCTAAAGAACGATATGGATGGGACACGGGTGTGGGTGACAGCAACGTCGAACTACCGCTCCCCAGAAGGTGGGGCGAAAGGTCTCGTGTTTCTTCGGTTCGTCTTCAGGGATTCGTTGATTTCCCGTGGCTCGCGAATAAGATCCGCAATCGACCACCTATCAAATGTAGCGAAGAGAACTCTCAATGGATATAGAAACGTGAGACGCCGGTTTTGCACGCTATTTCGTTCACCCTTTTCTCCATCGTAATTTTCTCTTCATTTTTATTTTACAAAATAGCCGCGTTGAAAAAAAAAACTTGGAATATCGAAGGCTCTTTTGTTGTAGATTGAAATGGATATCGCGCGTTGCTCAAGGCAAAAGATATATATAGGAAAAATTTTAGTTGCGCTAATAAAAAAATCGGTTATGCCCCTTGTGAGTTCGAAACAAAAAATACGCAAGATTTGCATTGAACGCAAAAAAAAGGACATCGAAAAATGTGAGCTGCAACACTTTTTGCGACCCTTCGATTCGTCGATAAAAAATTTGAAAACTACCCTTCATCGTGCTTTATTCATATTTTTCATAACTCCCCAACGACCGACAAAAACCGTTTGTAAAGTCTGTCAGATACGCGATTTCGCGTGTATATTAAAAAACGATAAGTTTTTACGAGATTCTATCGGGAAATAAAAATATTGCTCCGTGGAATTATCGAGTTTCGCTATTTTCGCGTAGTGAAATTTTTTTATCCATCTTTTTGAAGTTATTTTCGATGTCATTCTATCTCGATAAAAAACATTCGACAAGAAAATTCGCGTCAAAAGTTTTCAAACATATGATTTTTTTTCGTTGCTGGTGCTCGACCTGAATTGATTTCGGGACCGCGGAGGTCGCTGACGTCGATAGCGGATATAAATATCGTGTCGATGTGGGATGCGGGGGAACATGAAAATCATTATGCAGTCCGTTGAATTATCAGTACGTATCGCTAGTTTATTACAAAATTCGTCCAACAATTTTTTTTTTCCTTGCGCACTCGACATACATCAAATGCAGAATAGCTGTTGCGCGAATCATCTGAAGGTTCATTTTCCCCACGTTTCGAACTTCACAGCCAGTGTGTGTTCAGATCTACCGGATGAGCTACCGCAGATCGAGCGGACTAACCGACGCGATCGGCCGCATTTCACCGGACAAGGGAGTCCCACCAGTCGACCTCAAAAACCGCGCTCTCGGTCCCCGTCCATGCGACGACCTCCCCCAATGCCAGCGGGGCAGTTGTGTCTTTTTTTTCATGCCGCTTCTGCGTCGCCACCGTCATCACTGTTCATAGTGGTAGATCGTGGCGGTGTTGGTCATGCGGCACTACTCCCGAATCCCTGTCCGTCATATCGGCCTCGCACAGCCGAAATGGAATGCGCTTGAAGCTTTCGCAGTCGAATTTGTGGACGAAGAGAGAGAGAGAGAGAGAGAGAGAGAGAGAGAGAGTGGATGAAAGAGGTGTAGAGCGGACGGTTGGTTATATTGGAAATCGATTGCGCTGAGGGAACACGATGTGCACAGAACGACGAGCAACACTCTCTCCCATTGCTCTATGATGTATACAATATATAGCACTGGGAAACTGTTCGAATGCGTGTTCGATCGAGCAAAAAACTCGGTGAAAAAAAATTTACAAAAAATTAAAAAACTGCTGTATGAAAAAACAGTGTAACTAAGTAATTTTACTGGTAAAAAAGTCTGAAATAACGATCTATTATTTGCATATCACAGTTGGATGATTTTTCATCATTGGGTATGAAAATCTGCCAACTATAAAATGCGAATAATTAACTGATACTTCACCCTTTTCTATTAATACCATTTCTTTATTACACTAATGTACATGTACCAATATTCAACCTATTGTACTTTTCTATTGACACAGAGTATTAAGTTAATTTCGACCGTTTCCCACAGCACACCAGGAAGAAATTGCTTATTTCCGTGTAACGCATAACTCCCGTCCTATTTTGTATCAGTGTACAGTCGAGAGTAACAAAAAGAGCGCTAATTACGACTGGAGTAATTCGAGAATAAAACGCAAAAAAATACTGAAATCAAACCAAAAATGTCTAATAAAGCAAAGCTAGGCTTGGAAAAATAGTCCTGTAAGAAAAAAATGTATCCGTCTGGCGAAAATTTCAGCGAGCGAAAACTTTCGAGCACCGAGAGAAGAAACCACCGGAATTTGGGCAAATGAAAAGTGAGGAACGACACTTGCTACGAATATCCGATTTCTGGTAGCGTACAGAAGAGAGGGACAAGATTGAGAGCATAAACGAAAGAAGAAAAAATGTAGGGCTCTCCCGCTCGATCGCCGGTGTGTTCGCTTCCGTTCTCCTTTCCGCGTTACGTGTTGGGTAGTCCCTTCCAACGTTGCGATATACATCTTCGAGATCCGATAAGACAGGATAGATATGTTTCACGGGGAGGGGGAGGCGCTTTACCTCTTTACTCGTATTAAATCGAATGCCAGGCTATTCTCATGCATGCCAATTCCCTCTTGGCGAACGTTACTTGAACGAAGGCGAAGCGAAGCAAGCCTGGCGGTTTGAGACCGCGCGACGAGATTTATGCGTCCGCGTCGGATATCGCTGCCTTACGAGACTACTCACCTGCTGCTTCTCCTCCTTGCCGTCTTTCCTCTTTTCTGTGTCTCCCTCTCTGTGCCTGTGCGAATACCAGAATGCTTCCCTACGTCTCGACTTTGCTCCGCTCCAACGCCCTCGCTGACTTATGTCGAATCCCCTATGAAATCATCCCCGTAAATAATGTCAAGCGTCGCACAAAACCTCCCCCTTCTGTCTCCTTTGTCGTCCCTCTTCCCGTATGTTATCCCGTCGTCTCGTAACGCGTCCCGCGTCGTCCCGCGAGAACGAAAGAAATTTCGCATATTGAAATTTTACAATCGCCTATGCAATCTTAATTTATATATATTTTTTTCTCTCCCTCCAGGCCTCCTCTCGTGTTCGTCAGTAATTCATAATTTAAGCGCAACGAAATCTAATATTCTTCATGCGCCACCGAGATCGGAAGATTCGCGTCGTGAGTACAAAAAACACATTACGAATACTTTTTTGTTATCGCGCAATAGCGCGGCGTCGAAGAGAGAGTTGAAAAAAATTCTATTGTATCGCATCCCTGTTCTCCGCCCTATTTTCGTACGTACCCAGCAATTTTGCCTTAAATGCGCGTTGCATTTTATAGGAATGCAAAGTGGAATCAATCGGACGGGGGTATGGCGAAGCGCGAATGGCGATGGAGGCAGAGCAAGAGAGAGTGCGAATTGTGGGGTTTAATAGGGGGGCTCAGATACCCCCTCCTCCTCCCTCTTCCCACTTTCAAACCGATAAATTTAAGTCACGTAGAAAAACTATTCCGTCGCAACCGGGGCGCGAACCGGGATTACGAACGTGCGATGGTCCAAGCTTCTCTTCCCGTTCTCTTTCTCTCTCCGTGACTCTCGCGCCCAATTTGCCCCCTCTCTTCGCACCTCCCCATCGGCGTTCGCAGATGGAGACAATAGAAAAAAAAATCGTCCGTTTCGAAGCTTTCCCGTGCGCATATAGGATTGAAACACGGGCGGTAAATAATGTCCGCAACCCCTCGCCGCAAGCTTCGATTGTTGCGGCGCAGACTGGTCGTATATATATCCGAGGAAATCAATTATTTATGCAACGCCGAGAGGAAGGGTGGTAGAACGTGATTTTCACTCCATCGACGTTACAGGCACATAGTTCGATATACCGGATGCTCAGGACCTTTTCATTATACAGAGTTACAAGCTTCTCGCCTTGATTTCGGTTTCACCCTATTCTTGTTGTACGCTTTATCGTTTCCACTCGATCGTGGTCGAATAAAAATGCAACATAATACGCATTAATTTTGTATAAAGAAAAAGACACGCACACAGACAACCGCCCGCTCCCTATCTCAACCATAAACTCGTCAACTAAACAGTAAACTCGTAACGGTGAAGCATCAAAGTGCACTTTGTAAGAAGACTCCCATTGGCTCACGGGCTCTCGTTGTTAAACGCACCCTTAAAAAGCAATTACCGCGTAGCTCTCGCGCATTGGGAATTCAGAGATGCTCGAGATCCCGGAGAGTTTCTTGTTTAACACACAGCTACATAGTCGCAAAAGGCGGACAGATCGTGAAGCGCGAATAGTTTCGCGTACAATCTCTCTCTGCGATTTCTCGGACTCGTACAAAAAGGTTGAATGCCAATCGGTGAAATCCTGCGCCAAACAATTTCGATACAAATATTGGTGCATAAATACGTGGTACACACAAACACGACCGATTCCATGAGCCAATATCAAGATACCTACGGAACAAGGAGGGTTTGTATGTACGTACGCATAGAAATATTTTCCTATCGATGACGATATCGAGAAAACGTTGGATGCGAAAGAAACGATGAAGGGGGCCCGATGGGATCGGTGGGGAAGAAGGAGGAGGATTGAATCGGGAAAGCGGGAAAATCGCCTCGATTTCAAAGCAACGACGCCGAAGAGAGAGGCTGCCGGGCTTACCGAACGAGCTTCTTGCCCGTTGGCTGTGTGGTCTTCTTTCGCACAGTCGCAACTTCTCTCGCGACTCGATGATTATGGGAGCGGCTTGGGTGTATGGGAAGTAGAACGAGTCCAATCTAAGCATCGCGTCTTCCGATGGCCAATATCACTGGCTTATCATCTTTCGCAACTACGCCGAATGTGAGCGAGGGAACGGAGAATATTATACTGAGAATCGTATACCATAGAGTCGATGACATTGCCGCCTCGTGACCGTAAATTCTCCACTGTCGTCGTTCTACTTCGTTCACCGATAACGGTGTTGGATAAAGCACTTTGGACTTCGAGTTTCTTCGGTCTACTCTCTACCGGATAGAGAGATCATTTGCAGCTCGACTTCGACGAGCGGTGAGCCGGAATTTCAAGTGTGCCAAATAGTGCTGATGTTACGAATAGACGGGAACATCGAAGGGAGCGTGTCAAAATTTTATGGACTCTATCGTTTTGAAGCCCCTTTTGGAAAATTTCCTGCCAGAACATTTGCGCTCCGCTTCGTTGACTCGCGAGAGCGACTATCGTATATCCTGGCCAATGATGAGGGAAGCCACGCGAGTTTCTTCCTTCATCTCGACTCTTCGTTTCGCCTCGTTGACTCAACGAGAGAGACGTAGACGGGACGGGGAAAGCTAGTGGTAGTAGCCCGTGCGGATCAGACGCCCAGTTTCTACGGTACAGGTACTACTTCATCGCTGGTGCCGAAGGTATCGTCTCTTCGTTCCTCCATCCGCAGTCACCTCACTCCGCTCTCATCCCACCACGAGTCTCTTTCGATACTCCGCGGCAAACAGAGAAGAGCGGATGAGACGTAACGAGAGGGTATCCCGAGGAGAAACTCGACCGGAATATCCGCCGAGCTATGGTACGCTGTGGGTGGATAGATACGTACCTAACTCGACGTTACGTTACCTTCTGTAATACTCCGAGCGTACAGTTTCTCTCACCCTTCAACGAAATTCTCAACTAGGAGGAGATGATCCTCGAGGATTTCCAAGTTTCGCGATAATTCCGAACCCCTCGGGAGGCAACGTGAAAAATAATATATATACGTATGGATTGATCAATACTACTTCGATGTGATGCATTAGGATGCTGTTTCGCATGCTTATAGGCGTAGTTCCGTTGAGCGGTTTTATCGGGCGTTAATCCGTTTAGTCCAACACTTCAATCTCAATTATGTATGATCAATCGCATATGTCCATCGAACCCTAATTGGCTCCGGGCCAATAACGATAGGGAAAGTTTCAACGTCTAACAATGTGAAATCGATGAACGACATCCCAGATGTGAAAATAATCGATTATACGATTTTGTATGATGACTGTCCTCTTATCTGTCTCCGATATAAGCACGGTTGTATGTAAAGTGGCTTTTAACCCAGTGTGCTAGCTCGAATCACGTAGCATCATTCGGGCATTAAAACGATCTATAAATCAGGGTATGAACGCTGGAGAAACAAGATTCGAGTTTTGGTCGATATTCCACCGGCTATATCGTGCGACAAAACGCACAGTAGTAGTGTGGTACACAGTTCCTGTTGGACTATATGCCGATACGTGTACAGCGAGGTATACGAGGGAGAACGAGCCGAGAGACGGCAACGGAATGCGGAGAGTGCGGGGTAAAGCGCCAACGGGTTACAGTGACACCGAACACGCTCTCGAGAGTAAGGCGAAATTACGGTTTGTAACGGGCGTGTGCATAATGAAATATTCGCAGCTACTATATCGCAAGCCTCTCTCTGTGTGGTCGTAAGATTTAGGGAGTCGATGTAGCCCGGGGATACTAACTAGACCGAGTATTACACGATGCTTTCGGATAATAGCTTTTCACGTTAGTTCTACTATCCGCCGACGCCCTCTCTCCGCCCTCCAACGCGTGTCGGAGAATCTCTAATCTCTGTATTGAGAAATAGCTATATCACTCGAACGAAAATTCTCGATTAGCAGATAATGTTACGACGATGGAAACTACGATGCATCGAAAAGCAATCGATTGTTCGCGAGGCGTCAGGATGAAATATGGGTCTTGCGATCGATTAGTCTAATTTTGCATACGAATAACGATAAATATATATTGTTCTATGACATTAGCTAAGAAGCATTCTATTATCGTGGGTCAAGTCGATTGTTTTTTTAGATCGAAACGCCCGACACGGAGAGAAAGGTCTTTCCGTATATAGAACGGAAAACCCTGGTTCAATATGCGAATCGTATTCTTGCCTCGAAGGATTGAAATAGCTTTTGCAGCGGTGACCCGCGAGTTGAACTCCTTTAACATCGTTCTTCCCGGGAGGATCGTCGAAGCTCTTTCTTCAACCGATGGCCGGTAATCTTCTGTCGCCCAGGTGAAATCGTTGATAGGCGGCGACGCTTCTCGACAATACCGTTTAACGCTCAATTATGTATACAATACATTCTGAGATGGAGGCCCTTCGAGCTGTGCAGATTGCCGCACAAGCAACTGTTCCTACCCGCTCACAGCGTGTGCTGAGCTCTATGCCCTTTTTACCTTTGAGATTGCGAGACACGGCGTTCCGCCGCCTTTTGTGTGGACGCTTGAGCACGGCATACACAAAGTCGCGCGTGCGATTTCCCCGCAGCTTTGATCCAATAGCTAATCCTTCCATCTCCGGGACTTCGCGATGTCGTGTCTCGTCGTCGATCAGGACCAGCCCGACCGGCGGCGACACTTCTCGCTGACAATATTCCCGGAGGATTTTCTGATCCGATAAAAAAGAAGTCTCGCGTATAAACGCACACACAAACGCACATATCCTCGAGACATGATGAAGGATGAACGACAAAAAAAGACGAAACACGCCAACATATTGCTCCATAAAATAATATCGCGTCGCGCGTTCCACGGACGGGATGGATGATCAATAAATTGGCTGACAAAGCGCAAAAATAGAAGAAACCGCTGGTGCGTGGCAACAGATAAAAGAGTCGCGGGATACAGTGGCAAAAAATAAATAAAGCGTCCACATAAATTGTAAAAATCGTTCGAAGCATTTGTAAGTGATATTGTAAGAGGAGTCATATGGCTTTGCGGAATAACATACAATATCACGTATGACCTGGTAAGGAAAATCGTTGACAAGACGTCGTAGATTTTGCTCGGAGCTGTGCAACAGCAGCAGCATCAGCATCAGTGCAACTATAGGAAACCAACACGATTCTTCCGCCTGCTCTGCTCGGCCGCCAAATTGAAATCTCTCACGTAAATCATGCCGAAAACAATGGGCCACGTCGGGGGGGCGCGACTGAGGGGTAACCTCGCGGTTCTGGGCCGGTGGTTACTTAGCCGCATTGCGGGATGGCCCGATTCTCGTTCTCTATCTCTTCTCGTACATATACTTCAGGTATGTAGTGCACGTTGGAGTATAACCCACTACATATGGCATAAAGCTCGTATGGCAGAAGCTAGAAACCATCTAGTCTACGCCCTCATCCTCCTCTTCTCTTCGCTTCTGGCGAATCTCTGATTTACGTGTATCCTGCGTGCTGGGCTGTTTCGTGCCTCGCTCGGAAACACGCCTGGCTCTCATTATATCCAACATCCGTGTACGTGTAAGTAGTATTGCAAACACCAGAAACTGAGTTTGGTACCCAAACGGCGAAGGTAGCGCCGTGCGAAAGCCCATCTTCTTATCTTCAACACAGCCCAATTGCTGTTTCTAATGACTTATATATGTATATATTATACAATATTACTGTATATAACAGTTGGAGCTGTAGTCGCGGCAGAGAGAATCTCTTGCCCCCCCTCCCTTTCTTTGGGATAATACCCCGCCGATACAGCGTTCGAGTTGGCGTACGTTGGAAGCCCCAAGCGCCATTCAAGATGCCCCGACGTTTCTCTCGGCACAACCGATACGTATTATGCTCCTCACGAGCATATTCTATCAAGCTCTAGTGGACTTAACACCGTTCTCCACGAGCATTTCGATGAGACAATAATATCCAATCGGCGCGAGCCAATCGAGCAAGACTGCTCGTTGCGACACTTCCGTTAACGTTCCATCGCGAAATAATTGTTCCACCTGTTTATATGCTGTTCCTGTTAAAAGTATCCATGACGATTTATTTAATTAAGCGACAATGAAAGTGAAAGTTCATTACCCAAAAAGATAAATTGCTCTCATCGAGGTTTCCGTATATAGATGTGCATAAAAATGTCTCATCTTATTTAATCGTCGACGGAACGGTCGACGATGAACGATAAAAAAAAAGCTGTCGCCACGGACTCGTCATTTGGATATCGTCCGGAGTGTATAGGAATTTTTATTGCCCATTTACATCAACATTTCTCGTAAATGTTTCCTCGTGTAATGCAAACATCCGTTGACGGCCATGATGAATATAAACTGAAGATTAAAACATTTTAAGCGTCCGGTAACCACAAGCCGGTCGACCATGCAGCATAAGCGCAGACCCATTCGCGCTCCCAGGGGGATACAACACGATACGCTCTTTATGCCGACGAAAAATACAAACGCGGTAAATGTAATTCACTTTAGTACACCGCCTCGTGCGCGCGGCATAAATTCAACTCTGATGAGAATTAGCGTGGCGGGCTCGGCTTTCCCAGCCGACCATCCCGCTCCCATGTTGCCCCTTCAATTGCACTGCCACCCTTTCGTTTTATCATTTTTTTTCGGTTTTTTTTCCATCGCTTGCGCGCGTCTGCCCGAACGCCGTTAATGCGCTTGGTCAAACGACCGAAAAGCACCGTGTCGATTGAATCGGTCCTCTGCATGCTTCTCTGGCGCCCATAATCTGCGATAACGAAAATTATTTTAAGGCTGAAACGTCGAAGCATGTCGATAGAACGCCGTTAATATCTCATGCGACCCGTTCTCTCTCCGCCCAGTATTCTACACGCTGATTGTTCCGCCAATCCGAGCGTTAATTAGTCGAAAATCAATGATTTGTCATTTGGATAGTACCGGTAGTTGAGAGCTTCGGCCGTGGTCGTCGACTTCTCGCTGGTCGCGAATTAATCAAAGAATGAAATTTAAGCGAATCTCACGTGTCTCGGACGGCGTTTCGCCTTCCCCGCCCATCGGCAACGGGACGGGCGTTGACGGTCGACTCGGTACGCGGCTGTGTTGTACAAGAACTAATTGCCCATCCTAGTTATCTCTGTCGGCCGATCAACAACGCGCAAACCTGTCTATCACAGTCCAACCTCCGCTACCACCGCCGTGTCTCTCCCTCATTCCCAGCCGGCATTTGTGCCCCGGTTCGTCCAGCGTGTATATCCCTACCTGGGTTGCCGCAGCGTGTCGTAATTTGCAAACCGATGTACCCTCATGGATCCCTCTCGACGTTACATCTGTCAGGCTAATGGACTGGGTTCCGGACTATCGCGATTCTACCATCTGCAGCCTGACATCTTTCCCAACCGTAATCGTGGGAGTCACCGTTCGGGGAAGAGGGGGTCCCAATCCCAGAGCTTAATATCCTCACCGTGGATATATACGGCGACGCGATATACGTTTATCGCTATGTATATTGCACCATCAAAGTCACCGTGCGAATATATGCGCGAGCTTCGAGGTGCATTAATTGAAGCAACAACGATGTTTCACGATATCGTCTCATTCTTAGCCCGTCGCGACTCTTCTGGCGGACCTTGGGATGTTCAAATTGTGCATGTTTCTCAAGGAAAAATCGTCAGGAAGGGAAACGACTCAGGAAGAGTCGTCAGACGCACACGTTCGCGCGAGCATTCGGTGGAGGAACGGGGCTTGAAGAACGTCGCGAAGCAACGACCTCTCGTCGACTTCTTCCCAGCGCTGATGCGGTTTTCAGCCGGCTTCTTGGGTGACGCAAATCTGGTACTCCTATCCTCGCGTACGTGAACTACACATCGTTCTTCGCGCGTACTCAACGCGTGTACATAGTCTTGCTGCTTTATATACTCTGTGCACATATATACACCGAATTCCGGTGCGGCGTACTCGAAAAATATGGAAAACCCGGTGTTATACCGATGTGAGAGGAACGAGTGTGTGTACGGGTGCGCGTTATACGTCAGGCTCAAGCGACGTGAATTTTTTCGCCGTAGCTGAAAAATAACAATGTTTCGCTCTTTACGTAGATCCGTGTATATTATATGCGAAAAAACTATGTATATTTTTATTCTTTCATACAATTTGCCTTCACCACGTGCGCACAGGCGTACGTGATTTTGCAAGATTTACTTATTAACGCGACGGTGAATCGTCGAGTACTGAAACAAAAAATGGAATCTTTCTTCATTCGGCCGTTATTTGTACGCGAAGCTTGACAAAAGAGTATGTATAGGAGACAAAAAAAAAAAAAAAAAACACTCGACAATTCTAATTGACGTTTAACGGAATTGGTTTCCGTCGTTGTAATCCAGCGTACCGCAATTTACCTCCGTCGTCGAGTTTATTCGCCGTCCCCTGCAGTCAGTCCATCCCAAATACAGATATCCAAGTGTCGTTTATCTCCGCAACCTTCGTCGTAAACTGGGCTGGCCGTTCTGTCGGGATCTCATTTATAGCAAACGTTGAAATTTCACTGCCGCTTGCATGAAAAGCTATAAATGTTACGCGATATTGTCTTGGCCGTTCTTAATATCACGGCTCAATATAGTCTGAAAGATCCATTGCTATCACCGTTCTTCCCTCACTTGCGTTTAAATTCACTCGTTTTTCGAATACCGACAAGCTTTCGTGTTTTCAAGATCAACGAAATGCCGTTTTTATTTTTAACGCCCGATATATCGACTGTTCCGAATTTATATGCATTTTAATTAACGTTTTGTCGCAGTGCACATAAAGCATGGCGTGAGGTCGGCTTTTTTAGATTGGACAAAACTATCGTACAAGTTCTTCAAGAAGTTTTAGGGTACGTCGTTCTTTTAGTTTCCATTCGTATTTTCTGTGTTCATCGGTTAGATCCCTCTTTTCTCAGTCCTCGTGTGAGCGGCGCACGGCGACGAAATCTTTATAGCCAGACTCGCTTTAAATGTTTAATGCGCCGGCAGACTCTGCCAAAGCAACAAAAAAAACGAATCTTCAACGGGAGAATAGAATTATTCACTGGATTTCGCAAGTCTCGAGTGCAAGCTCGGGCTTTTGTTGCAGACTCCGTTCGACGTTTAGGATTATCGGCCGTCGTAGCAGTAGTAGTAGTCCGCCAACTCGTCACCCTCTCGCGTTTTCTACCTCTTCTGTCACCTACGCATCGTTAGTATATGTGTTTAGTTGCTCATAATACGGTACAGGGATCGTGCACTGATCCTACGGGTACGAGATGAAGATGTCTCGACGGAACTTCAATTTCACCCAAATATTTGATATTCGTTGATTACGGAGACAGATTTTTGTGGTTTCGTAAAAGAATTTTTTCTTTTAATATGGAAAGGAATCACTGCGGTGGAAAAGTAATTTTAGGCATTTGGAATTTCCAGTCTCGGCCTGGAATGTACTATCGATTTTTGTTCAGTCATTAATTCGCCTGATAATTAAGTATTGCCGATCATGAATCTCCCTGACGTTACCCCTCGAATATCATAATAACCGCTCGTGTCTGCTGAATCGCGTGGAAACTCGGAAACCACGGACATTAGACAACTTTTCGTCTGCGAAGGACTGGGCCGCACTTTCTGCGGAGCCCGTCAGGTATCTCTGTTATTCGAGCATCCCGCTCATCGTCACAATGCCTCGCCTTGCGCAAAGATGTTTATAAACTAGAGCAATTAATTGTAAGGGAATATAACAGCGGCCAGGGAGCTCCCGCCACTTCTCGCCTATTATACAACGACTTCATACTGCAAATTCCGCAATGGTTGAAGCTCGGTTCTTCGAGAGTCTGGCGTCGTTGCATGCCTCGAATATCTGGTTTCCCCGCGAAATGCACAAGACTGCCCGCAACGTCTTTTGGAATGCGAGACCCCGGCAGATGGGGTGATCTATTCCGTCCATGGATATACACCACCTCGATAATCTTTACCGATATGATATAATCAACATTCGATTACCTCTATTCATTGATTATTGCGATACTAGATTCATGTATGAGAGGTCAACAATGAATAAGCCCGATAACCTAGTATGATCTTAAATCCTAATATTCACCTAGTTCATGTTCTCTCAGGCCAAATTATTCGATCCTCTCTCCATTCTTCCGATGATGCATACGAATAAACCTATCCGTATCCTTTAATCAATCCCAATGGCTCGTAGATCGCGTGGAAATTTTAAAGTTCCTAAACGAGATCTTCCGAAGGAACATTCATTGATGAATGTAATTCAAGTACAAAGTTTAAAGTCCAAACATGATGTATACGCATGGCGAACGAAGAGGAGGGATGACGGCAGAAAAAAGGAGTCGAATTGATAGGGGACCGCTGGTAATACAGGACGATAAATGTCATTTCGGCTCGGATTCGCGGACGTCCGAAAAGGCGTGCGGAATTGTGGAAGTGGTAGAGACTGGTGGGATTCTCTCAGCAGTGGAGAGGCAGACAGTAACGTATGTTCGCTTTTCCTAATCGGATGTTCGACCGGCTTTCCACGGATAATAGCCGAGAGAACGAGAGGATTGCGAGTGGGATGGGAGAGACACAGATAGAAATGTTGAAAGAGTGAGAGCCAAAGCTTCACAAGGGATAGAGTTTTATCCTATCCGATCGATAACTTCGTTCGATATCCTCGTCGACGAATGAAATATATATAGAGAGAGAATGAGAGATAAAGCTTGATGCCTTTTGCGAGAATACTATACTATACCTATCCATATATACCTCTCGACGAATTGCCGTGTGGACGATCGAGCCCTTCCCTCGTCTATGGAATAGCCGCAGCCCTGTCCTCGCAGATTAGGGCTGACGTTGCGAGACACGACGAGGGATTACTCTCGACTGTGGCAACGATCGAGAAAAAAAACAAGAAAATTTCGTAAAAAAATTATTTCATCGTTCATTGCTCCTCATTCATCAGCCCGTGTACACTTCAACGTTGCCATATCAATGGATTTTCTATTTTATCGTATATACACTAGCAATCTCTCGATGCACATCCTGTATTCAGGGCAGCATAAAAGAAAAAAATAATTTCCTTTATATTTGTACAATAACATCTACTCTTTGTTCTATTCTTCGCAGTTATCACTTGACATACAATGAAAAAAATAGCGAAAAAAAAAATAACAAATGATCATATCTTCTTTCATTCTTTTCGTCTTTCCGTCGTCTACGAGAAATGGAATAATCGTTAACGGCAATTAATGCGAAGCGTTGTTTTTTTTTCTGTGACACAAAGCGTATCTTTTGTTCTTGCCATCGACCGGTTCTCAGTCAAGTCACTTCGAGCTGGTCGCCATTGTTATCGAAGATATAACGTTCCCTTCTTGACGGAGACCCACGGCAGGTAACGAGAATGAGAGAGAGAGAGAGAAAGATACTGAAACGCCGCAGGGAATGAGACAGAGATAGAGAGAGAGAGAGACGCGAATGGATAGAGACACAATCTGCTTGCTTTGTGATGTCCGCGGCCCCCTTTGTCTCCTCGTTAAAACTAAATGGAGCCGGTCGGGTCGTCCAGGTCGAGTATTAGCTTTTGCACCATTGCCGGGCGCGAGTGAGTGGCTGCATCAAGCTCCGAAGCAACGGAGGAATCAGAGAGCCGGCGCGGTGCTTGTGATCGCCGTGGTCGTCACCCCTGCCGGGACTACTCGCGCCCTGCTGGACTTCCCATTCGTTACCGAGCTTCTACCACCCCCACGTGACACTGTTCGCTGTACGCCGAGTAGAGATACAAGGAACGCTAAAGCTCAAACTGCCATGTTTCTTTGATCCACATGGGAAAATTAGCCTTGACCACGGAACACAGACAGGGCGCGTAACGGCCGAGGGGAATAGAAGTTATGTATTTATAGATACATAACTCATATCCTTCGTGTCTCCTTGAAACGTCGCACACGTTACACGGTATTTCCTCTAAACTTCAAGGAAGTTGTATATTATCAGTTGTGTCTATACACTTTAAACCACTGGTTGAAGTTGTTGTCAGCTTCGGTCCAAACTTGTTTCACACGGTCGAAAAAGTTATGTCGAAAAAACGTGTTGCTTTTTTTTTCTTTCGTTCCACTATCGAAGAACAATTTAGCGAAGAAGATAGTAATACTGCGAGTAAAGTATAAGTAAAAAACAATATAACTCCGCGATTCGTTGGAGAGTATAGTTAAGATCAGCGGCAATGTCGGAAGCAGCGATCGCGAGCCCCGGGTAAGCGACGATCGTGAAAGGGGTATAAGAATGACCAAGACGACGAGTCTGTACGACAACGGGGCATTGTCTCAGGCGTCGACGACCGCGAGACCCGCCCACGTCAGCGGACCCCTCTCTCCGACTTGAAATGGTCTTTCGAATAAAGAGGCGAAAAGAAATGAAAACGAGGAAAGATAGTGAGGAGAACAAAAGAGAAAGTAAGACAAAGAGTGAGAGAGGGAGAGAGAGAGACAGGTTTTGGCCAACACCCTCGAGGCGATTCGCCCAGCTAGTCTTTACTCGGTCTCTTTTGGTTCCGGCGCTCCGGAGCTTTGGTTCTATCTCTCTCGCATCTTGGAGTCGATCCACCAAGAATCATCTCACAGCTTCAACGAAAACTCTCTTGTCTTCGTCTTTCCGGTGGATGGAAAAAGTCGAAGGTCGCCTCTCTGTGTGTGTGAGTGTGTCTCCAGCACAAGGCACTCAGGCCCGCCGATCGTCAGACGAGGACAAGAGGGCCAAGAGTGAGAAAGCAGAGCATGAGAATGAGCTTTGCACACTCTTCGCAAGCCGAAGTGACGCGCGGGATAACATTAAGGATGCAGAGTGGCCTTATCGGGAAGAGGCTTTATCGTCCGGGACTATCAGAAAGAGCCCAATACCCCTCCCGCCCTTGCCGTTCTTGAAGTGAGCGAAAGAGAGCTTGCATGTCTTCGCCTTGGTTGACACCGCATGGAAATCGAGTTTGCAAGTCGTTCTCGGCTGTTCTGCACACGACAAAAAATACACTGGTCACAATTCGCCAAGCTGACGTGGTTCGAAAAATCACCGTTGTTGTCGTTTGCCACAGACACGACTAATAAATTACTGAACTTTGTCGACATGGATAGTCGAATTTTTCAAACTACCATCAAATTTACGCTACATGTCGAAGCAGATCAATCGTAGGCTCAAATTCCTCTCGTGCTCATTGCATTTACCATTGCTTTTTGCATTGATTGTTCCTCTGAGAATCAAATAATGTCTATACGCCGCGTTTTTTTTTATTGGTGCAGGCAGCATCGAGAAAGTCGAAAGATTCCAATAAAAAGAATCCAGAATACTACGTGGTAATCTTACCATCGCTCTTTCACTTGTAAATTGATTTCCACATCTATTGTTGCAATCAATTGTTTGTCGCTATTCGAATGCTTCATGTATTATTCCGAACGATTTACTGCGAAGCAGGCAATTCTTCAAAAACCGTATTATCTCGTAGCACAAAAGCTCCGTAGTAAAAACAGAAGTAATAGAGGACAACGAACTTGCATCTTATCGTCCGACCGAGTGGCAGTGAAAATGAACAAATTCTCGGATTTTCGGGGTCTGAAATACGCCTCAGAATACCCCGTCGTGTACGCCTTACCCATCTTCCGTTTTCCATGCAAATTCTGTAGGCAAATAAGGGAAATCCAAGTCTCAAGAAGAGAAGAAACCTCTCGATCTGTGGGGCCGGCCAAGATGCTACGTTGAATCCGCAACTTCAAGGACAGTGGAAGAAAGGAGAACTGAGGCTTTTCATGCAATTTCACGCTTTCAGGGTCCTCATTCACTTCATTGGTTGCGCGGAAGAGTTACGACTTGGGCATTGGGTGAAATAGAGGGAGCGAATACCACCCGGTACCGGCGCTTGTTTTTAATTTACTCCGTTGTTAATGTCTCGAGAAGAGATGGTTCGACGGGTTACTACTAGCAGTTCTTTCTTCCCACACTACCATCACCAAGAATTCAATAGGAGCCGTTGCGCCGGTAACGGTTTTACTCTCCCTTTGCGGTACGCCTGAAAAGTTTTTCCACGCCGTGGTACTGGCGCGAAAGAATTATTCTCTACCCTTTCCGTTTTTTTTTTTTTTTTGAGTCTCTCGAGTGCTCGACCGGTGCCTCTGTACCGAGGTACCGTATAACATTTTTTCCCTTCAATACAACATTTCACTGTACGAAATACGCAATGATAATTGAAATTATTAATCAGGATTACGATTATAGGAATTATTTCAACGGTGATGATTTTTTTTTCACGAAATGCGCGCAGTGGATCGTTCGTTTAAATACCCTCCGGGGTACGCAATTCAACGAGATGATCGTTTAATTGCACGCCGATCGGTGTGTAAAATTTAATAATTAATATTAAGTACACACACGCATTTATTGATTGATAGTATTTAATTAAATTCATACTAATGACTTTCGGCTGTATTTCCAGAATATGCAACGCGTACACATATTATATCCGCTGTATCAATGCGATTGCGAATATTTGTCGAGCTAATTCGCAAATTCTCAAGTTTAAATATCATCCGATGCCGGAGGGTAGCGAAGTACGCTATATCGCGACTGCCGTTCTCTCTCTCCCTGGTGGGGATATCTTTTCAGCGAAGCCGGACGCAGGCATTGAGCATTTGGAGAACCGAGAATTCTCGCGTATAGAGGCTACAGCGGGCTTCCTGGTATTTGCAATCGGCTTATGCAAACTTAATCGCTCTGGCTGTTCCATCGCGCGAACCGAAATATAAATGGTTCGGCGATACGAAGTGTATTGCGCTAAATTTCTCGCACGTTTACGGCCGAATACGCGGGTTACTCGGTCAGGCAAATGTACGCAAGATGCATCAAGCATAAAGCATATATACTTTAATTCCATTTATCTCATGGCGAACACTCTCGTCCGCCCGAGAGAATGAGCAGAGGGAGAAAGTCGGTCTGAAAAAGTTCTGTATATCTTTTTTCATCTATCTCCTTGATAAACTATTGAAAAAAAAAGAAGAGAAGAGCGAAACGGAAATATATACACTCCGAGTGCTCGGAACGAAATGAGCAAAGTGTAAAGCTTTCCATTCCACTGCCGATATGATTTATCGCTCGCCGGCACGAAACTTTCTCGATATAGATTTATCAACTTTTCTCACTTTATTGCAAACTATTGCCGCGCTACCGGGAAAATTATAATTATTCGCCCTTTTTCCTCAAGTAGCCAGCTCGACGCTATTGAAACAATCCGGGCCGGAGCTTTTCGTTCTCTTTGTAACTTTTTGAAAGTCCGGTTGTAATTTTTCAAATCGCGATAGTTTGAATCCGCATCCGATAGCGACGAGGCAATGTCAAATGATCGTTATTAAATAGCTCATCAATCGTTCTCTGAAGATACTCGAAGCGGTATTTCAAGTTTTTCCGGTCAATCGGATTATAATCAATGTTTGCGATTACTATAGTTGCGATTTTCATAGTTATGACGTAGCGCTCGTAGTGAGAAGCGATTCAGGCATATCCGGCATCGCGAAAAGTTTCGTATGCATCCCGTGGGTTGTCCGGGAGTTGGAAGGCACCGTCGCGAGCGGTACCAAACAAGCCCACAGAGCCTTTATGTCGCTTCGTCGTTACAATTCGTTACAAGACAAGCAAAAGCTGTAGAGAGCGATAAAGAATAGAGAAGAGTTCGCGCTGCATACAGCCACGCGCCATCGCCACGCGGATATATAAATGCAGTGAGAGCAGGGGGTGTCGCGATGTGGTGCTTTCCTTCACAGAAAGGAAGCGCGAGAGAGAAGTGCCGTTGTCGAGCATACCGCCACCTCCGTACTCTCTCTATAGTTGCTCATCCTACTTCCTTTACTTCCATCGTCGTTGCCTTCGAGCGGGAGCATCCGACAAACCCCTTGCAGAAGTTGGGGAAACACGTTCTGCTGTTCACGCCTCTCGAGTCATGAATGCAGCAGCAGCGGCAGCAAGCAAGCAAGGGTTGAAGCCGTATACGTATACAACCGAGTAACGTTTTGTACGAGAGTATTTCTCTTAGGGGTAGTTGCTCTCTCGCACGGCCTTGCGTTGTGCGAAACTTTCACGCCGCATATAGACACATATATACGTTTGTATATATTACTCGAAAGGAATTCAACGGTCTTTGTCTCTACAAACGCGCCAAATGACGTCGGTCGCGTCGCGTCGCGTTGCTTGCATAAAGTTATAAGCGTTTTGGCTACGAGAAAAGCATATGGAAGTCTCGAGAAGAGCGAAAGATCGAAAGGCGAGTCTGATCGAAGCTTGCTTTTACCAGGGGTGGCGTCCCTCGCCAATCCTCGCGATTCACGGCCGACATCTATAGACCCCTTTGCACACGTCTCACTTTCCACGATATTCGTGAGTATAACGGCGCCGAGAGCGCGGTAACCTTGCGGGGTCCCGAAGGCACTCTCGAGAACGATCTACCGCACCAACACACCCCACCATCGATCGTTCTGCGAGACACGCGGCGCGAACGAGTGCGTTGATCCGTGCGACGTACCCAAGTAAGCGACATCGCACGACAAGTCTCGCTCGAGTACACCACAGTGGCACCAGCTACAGGTGCAACAAGTTTTCAGAAATTATATATGTTGCCCGGGAGATAATGTATTCGCGATAGATTATCGGTATTTCCTTTTTGCTTCTTCATAGAGGCAGGGTTTTGCGATTAAAAAACAATCCACATTTCCGTGAAAACGTGTGCGGAATTTCCTGAAACATCGGAAATTGAAAAGATCGAAGGAGCCTTTACATAGCGTCCTCTATGACGAATCCAAATACTCTTATCGAACATTTTTATGAAGAAGCTTTCACATATACAATCTTCATTTGCTCAATTCCACCGTCGTAGTATCGAAATAGCCGTAAGGTTTAACGTGGCAAAATACAAAATGATTTCACGGTGCAAGGTGTGCGTGGGAAACTTGAACCTCTGCTGATTCAAAAATACATGCATTGATGGTGGTAACTTTCTATATTGAACGTCGATTTCCATTACAGGAATAGTAATTGCGAAAGAAAAATGTTATTTCTTTTGGAGCGATTTTTCGCAAATCGAAGTAGGAGTGAAAAAATAAATTGCAAAGTTAATAATGCAGGTTCCCGATCGAAGTATTCGTTACACGTATAAACAGTTTCTTAGCATGAAGTTTTTTCGGTCGTGTGCATGTACAGGATAGCCAGAGGGAGATCGTATGGCCCTTCTGCACGAATCACGAACCTAATCTAGCAAACCGACACGGAAAAGTGAGAACGAATCGAGGCTATTTGAAGGCACGGCATAGGTAGCAGCAGGAGCAGCACCAGCAGTAGCGGTGGCCGTCCTACCGCGTACAGGGTTGATCGAGATCGCGCGCCCTCGTCACTACGTGATCGGGGAGCCGTGTGGGTGAAAAAAAAAAAAAACTTTAATCAGAGGGACGAGCGATAGCGAAAAGGTGAAAGGAGGGGCGGAAAAATAGATGTGATTCGTTCAATATCGCACGTTGGCGATCCGTGTGGTACGGATATATAGCCGTATATTTATTTTCCTTTCAGGAGATCTCTCCTTCTCTCCTTCTCTCCCTCCATCGCTCTTTCTTTTCACCGTGTGCAACGTTTGGCACCGCGTGGATAACATTTTCCAAGCCTTGCGGGCATATCTACTTATAACCAACACAGCTCCTTCTCCAGAGGCCGCACTCCCCAACGTGATAATAGCTACGTTTTATGGGAAACGAAACTGATTTGCCTCGTAACGCTGCTTTATTTCATCCCTTCTGATGCTTCTATATCCTTCGAAACCGGCGTTTCACGCTGGGATAGCGTTTAACGCGTTTCTCTCTCGAAGAAAAGTCACGCCGCTCACGAAGTAGCCGCGAACTCCCTTACCATCTTTCTTTCTCCTCTTTCAAGCTCTATCGATTCTCAAGGGAGCGGATGAGGCGGGAGTAGGGATGAGAATCGGTCTCATCAATTACGCGTGCGAACGATTTCGACGAATCACAGCGGGATAGCGGATTCGCTAACGGCGGATAGTCGTGCTGCAATGCCCCTGCTGCGGCTTGGAGAGACTGTAATGACGACGGAAGCGGGGAATAACGGTAGAATTCTTCCGCCCGGCCGAGCTTGAGAAAAGAAAAGTTAAGAAGGACCCCGAAACCCTCCTCTCAACATCAGCGTTGAAAAATTAACGTTCGAGCCGAAAAGCCTCATTGGGAGGAGGGGGACGGAGTGGGTTGTACTATCGATGGAACGAAAAATCGAATGTTTCGATACGATGAAAGATAAGAGGATAGGGGGACGAATGAGAAACGAAAAGTATCGTCGATAGGACAGGAGCTTGTGAAAATTTTAGCTCCAATCGCGATCCCTCGCTCTCGCTTTCTCTCCGTCTCTCTGAACAGTTCATCCTGTGATTTACGAAGTTTTGAGCTCCTCGAAAATCGAAGATTCACCTACCCCTGTTTGTTCGTTATGCGAGCAGACAGCTCAACTATCCTGTCCGCCGTAATAAACGATACCAAAACCTCCGGGCATTATTCGCGATGATCTGACAGATTCGAATCCCGTATCAGCGGCGTGACTCTTAATTGAGGCGACGGGTTATGGAAAAAATATAATGAAATATCCAGTTTGTGCTTTACAAACCGTTCCGCACTAACCATCCGAATTTTAAAAAAACCCGCAAAAATGAATCTCCTATCAGCGATAATAAAGAACACGTCGTGAAAATTCTTTCAATCCCGAATGAAATACGTTGAAGAAACGATGACTTTTCTATCGTGTGCGTTCAAAGATATGCGACGCGCATATCTCAACCCCACCGAGATCTATACCCATTTCGACGTCGCCAAAGCCCAAGTATTTCACCTGCATTCGTCGACGACTAATGCTCTCGAGATATATATTTTTGCAAAAATATTCCGGAGGCAATTTTCTACGAGGGATATGGTCGACGGCCTGAATATTTCTACTAGCTGCTCCTCCGACGCTCGTGCCGTTCTCCGCTGAGAGCCATTATTATTTCCACCAAGCATTACTCACAATGTGCGCATCTGCAACGGAGCTCTTGCTGCTGTTCAGCCATTACTATACTACTTGCTTCCTTTCCTCCCCCATCGATTATCGAATTCCATGGAGGAACATGACGTCGACCGTCGCCGTCCTATCTTCGCGCTTATTTATCTTATTTTTTCTCTCTTCTTTATTCCCTTCGGCAATAAGATATGTAAGTACGCGGGTATCCGTTTGTGTAAAGCTCGTGACTTATTGTCTTCGATAATTGAGCTTCAACGAACAAACTCTAATTTCTATTGTTTCGCAACACTTTGTATCGTTAGCGAATGCTTTCGTCGATTTTACGTCTGCTTTTACCTGTCGACCGCCTAATCATTAAAACGACCCCACTCGGCTGTTCTCCCAGGGCATAGAATCGGCCGGTTTTCCGTATCCTCCATTTTATTTCAATATTCTGTTATAACAATTTACAAACAGACCGTATTTGGTCATTGTACACAATACGGTGCGTTGAATGTGTTCCATATTTTATGCTCTACGTTCTATAGTCTATATTCAAATGTAACGTCTAATTTGGACGAAACCTACACGGTATTCCGAAATACATAACCGAACTACATAAATATATATCGAGAAGGACGTATATCGTTACAATTCCGATCAGAAGTGAGATTCGGGAAGAATTTCCAAGACTTCCTGATGGGATAAAATTTGGGAAAAAATCAACCATACAGAAGGCTGAGTACGTCCTATTGAACAATAATTTTGAACATTGATTATGGATAATAAGGGTTCGGAAACTTTTTAACAAATTAGATTTTTAGAAATTGTACTATGAAACATCCGGCAACGTAAATTGTTTTCTCGCAGATATTCATGCGTTACTTTTTCTGTGGACACATAATTTTTTTACAAATTTAAAATAATAAATGATACAATTAAATAAGTAAATAATAAATAACGAAGAGCGTTCCCAAGGAGGCCCCCCTACGCAATAATAGCCTTTTTTACTGCTCCGACATGATCTTTTATTAATAGTACCTCTTGGCGTCTCCCTCTACGAAAACGAACGCCCCATAAGAGTTTTTTTTCCCATGCGGTCTTTTGTATCCGTAATATAACGATAACAATAGAAAGTACGTAGGAACTTTTGCCTCATCGCCGTTGACGGTGTCTACGAATAATGCTTCAAAAGGTATTATGACGAGACGATATCGCGATGAGGAAGGCGGGATCTGCGAGACTACGGTAGCGATGGCGGAGGGCACGTGAACCACCTCTAGCGCATGCGAACAACCCTTATACAACTTGAACAGAGAAAGATATAACGTACCCATCGGGGAGATGCGCGAGCGAGAAGGAGCGGCGGAATCGGCGTGCTGTTTCGAAGCCTAGGGTAAAGGCGACCCCGAGCGTTCACCAGTCCGCACCGAGATTCCGGCGCGAAGTGTCGGGTTGTCGTCGCGGTGTGACAAGTTCGTTAGATGGATGTCGCCGATTCACACTATCATACCAGCGCTCTACGTCGTCGCGCTCGTCTCAACCCTCGTGGAAGGTCAGTGTGCGCTATTGCGCTGCCTACCTATTGTCCTACGTAAATCCTCGATCGTAACTCGGTGTTGATTCTATCGGTGTTATCATATTCGGTATTCTCGGAAAATTTTTCCGTAAAACAAGATCTTTGTCCAAAAATACGATTAAACAACGCTAACACGGATACACAAAAAAATGGAATAGTGTAGTCAAGAAGACTGTACACAATGAATTGGTCTCCGTTCTTGCGGAATTTCGAGGATGATTGAGTGTTTTTACACGTGCCGGTGAAGGTTCTGCACAATTTTCGTTTCGCTATCGCTCGCGTTTTTCATGATATATTCAGTTTGTTCAGCCCGATTCGCGTATAAATTTCCGCGTGTTTTTTCGCATTTTTCATGTGTTCGCGTGTTATTTCATCTATCTTTCAGCGTTAGATCGCGGCATCGCCTTTCCCACGCGACTCTCACCGTCCGACTGTGCGTCACGTTTTCAAGTGTACGTCATGTATAATGATACGCGAGTAAATGATTAAATCGCATGTAGGTATCGCGAATTTTTGGATTCTGTTACGGGCCTTTTTGTCGACGCGACCCTCGGCAAGCGCGTTTCCATTATTTATCGCTGCAAGCCTGTAATTTTTCGGAATGTGGGAGGGACAGCAACGAGACGAAACTCATCGCGCCCGAGTGCGACTTGATCACAGGCGAAAAAGTTTATTTCGATCCTACTCGCGCCTCAGGGTAAAAAAAAACGAAATGAGCATGAGCACCAAAAAAGAACCTTAACCGAAGTTGAAAAAAGGACGAGTCGAGTCGCGAGAGGGTTGGGATAGCAGAGACTTATCCTCGATTGGTTTGGGCCCGTCGATTTCTTCGAAGCCCGACGTGCGATTATCCCTGGATATCCCGATACATTATTTATCGCTGCTACGGGCCGCCCTCGCGAGCGGTACACGTAGAAATTCCGGAAACCTTAGGATTTTAGGAGAGGCCAGGGAGCCGCGAACCGTTAAGTTTCTCTATATCGGTGAAAAGAAGTTTCTTCGGGGAAAAATCCCCGACGCGCCTCTTTTACACGCCCCCCCACATATACACACACACACACACACAAACACACACACACAGATGCACGTATAAAGCCGAAGGATTTCACGTACGGATACTATCTGAGATGAGGATACGCCGGTTTTGGTTGGGGTGTTCACCCGGGCATCTATATACGATGCTCTGGGTGTTGCTAACACACTTTTGGGATCGTTGCGCTCGCCAAGAGAGAGAAAAGGCTTTGGCTCCTCGAAGAAGAAATCCGCAACGATTCCCCGCTGTTCCTACTTTTGCCTTCATCCTTTTTATTTCTTTCTTACTATCTGGTAAACTCTTACGCGGAGCTCCTCTCGCTCGCTCTCCCGTATCTGTAATCTCGCCATTGATCATCGAGAGAAAGCTTCGCCGACGTCGTTACACCAGTGCGCAAGCTTTCCTCTGCCGACTCCGGCATTCCTTCGTCGTTCGGCTAACGTTCACTTCTGCAGTAGTAAAGGTAGTAGTAGTCATAGTAGTGGCAGTAGTAGGAGTGGTAGTGGTAATACTAGCTGGCGTTGAAACAGCGGCCCGACACGACCGCCCCGCGAGGAGTGCAAAAGTGTTTACGTAATCTCATTCTCGCGTGGAAATTCAAGCGGCCGCCTCTCTTGCTCTCTCTCTCTCCGTGTTTCATACCGTTCACGTAATATCTTCGACAAAATAACCTATATATTAGAATATCGTTTCAACGAATTATATAATATTTTAAAAAAATGTTGGCGCCTAGTATTTCGTTATATTTCTTTCAGCATGTCCCACTTTCGAAAATTGATTCACCTCCATGTGCGACGGTGTAGTTCGCGTTCAGAATTTTGCGAGCGCGAGAACGAAATATCCTCGTGCTGTTTCGCATGGAATTAGTCAACTGAGTGATTGACTCATTCGAATTGATGTAGACTATTGTTCGACGATTCCATTGTACTCGAACGGCTCTGTCTCGTTGCCTCTGTGTACCGTGGAAACGACATTAATATACAGTACGCCGAAAGGGACGACAGAGGCATTTGATTTGGAGAATCGGATTTGACGATCAACCCTGAGATTCTATTCATCGAACGTTCCTGTCCTGTTCCGATGATCCGGTCGCTCGATGTCCAAAATCGTGATCATCAGACGGATTGCATTCGCGTATCGCTAGCCGTAACATCAGACCGGAATCACTATAGCACGTCGACTATGATCGGGTCTGATAGTTCACACCGTTGGTCTATTGTACTTCCGCCTCGGATAACCCAATACTCGACGAAAAAAAAAAACAAAAAACATCTCTTGAATGCCCGTCCGCACCGTTCAACAGTGCAAAATCGTATCCCATACAGTTCATGAATAATCATTCGATTACATCAATATTTTCGCTTGTTTAACCCTTCGATCTTGTTCACGCTTAAATTTCGTTTTTATGCAAATAGCTGCCACTTTTGATCAAATGATTTTGTGTGTAAAGTTGATTTTCCTTCAAATTGATTTTCATCATCGCACCTTTTGACTCATTGGGTTGTAGGATACAATTGTTCCTATCGTAGATAAATCATTCTTATCTGATAGAGACGAGTGTGAAGGAAATGTCGAAACGAACGCCGAAGGGTTTTCGGCAAAATGTACGACGGTCATAACATAATACTTTTGATAATCTTCCGTAATTCATTGCTACGGTGAAACGAGATACGAAGAAAAGGAAGAGTTACGAGGCCGGAAAATGGCAATTCTGCAGTCCGGGACCGAACTACGACGACTCGTATTTGCGCCGGTTCCCCCGCCAGTGTCGGCTTCCCATTTCCCTCATTCCCGCCGCCGTTGGATCTGAAATTCGCTCAAGGCGCGGCGCTTCTTTTTTTTCCCCATTGCTTTTTTCATTATTATCCACAACGGATTCAAAGATTACTTCCGTGGATCTACCATCGCCGCCATGATACGCCAAATTTGTATCATCTGTTTCTATTAACTACGTCTTTTCGTTCCTCATTGCCCCGTTCTCCGTCGTTTATCGTTGCACCGTCGGTCTTCTTATCGATTTCTCTACTCCCATTGCTCAGCGCGCTTCTCGCGGTCCTCCCGAATTGCCACGGTAGGATATCACGACCGTCGGGTAAAGGAAGCGGTCAAGCCATAGCCAGAATGTGCGAAGCTCGAACCGCATCTCCCTGCGCGCACCTCTCTTCGGCGCTTATCCCTCCCGTTACGTTCTATTCCCATCGGGAGGGCCCTCTCCCTCTCTCAGCTTGGCAAAAACACATGGCTAATAAAATTCCCCCGCGGTTTGTTCCGGAAGCTTGCTCGTTAGAGTCGCCTCGCATCGCGGCAATGAGACTTGCTTAAAGCTTGTACCACCTGAAACGGCGACGGCGACACACACTCGAACTTTCGAAAGCGTTCATTCGCGTCTGGCGTAAACTTCCGTGGGCTCCATTAATATGGATATAGATTGCGGACTCGGTACTTCTCGCGATAGAATAATTCACGCAACGATCAATTACAATTGAATTAAAGTTTACCGCTGTACGTCTCGGTTCTCGGTTAAAAATAGTAACGTACCGGGTGATTCTTCATGCATTTAGTTGTGAAAGATATGCTTCGCGTGGATTAATGATCGGCCGAGATGGGAGTTCCGGCTTCGGAATAAACGTAGAATAATTTATTACCATCCCCGAAGGCGTGCCGTCGGAGCGAGACTAACGAAGCCAAACTTACACCGAGCAGGGCTATTGTTCCGAGCTTTATACCTCCTCAGCTCGAGGCTCGGCGATGCCATCTACGTTGCATTCGAATTGCGGAGTACGTCTCGACGATTCCGAAATTCCGAGAGTATGGGACTATCGCATAATTTATTCGTCGTAAATTCTCCAATCGATTAAGACAGTTCGCGAATCGAACACTCCATTTTCTCACGCGAGTGCTCGATTAGTTGTGTGAAATACCGAGTATAATACGCGACGAAGATAATATATGTGTCCTTAACTTGGGAGGGGGGGGGGGGGCGAAAACTCGAGAATCATAACGCCGTATACCGATTTGTATTATACGGACTTTGTCGAATTTATGCGAATGACCTCGAAGCGCAAGGGAGAGACGAACCAATGGGCGGATATTCAGAATTTGCAAGGGACAATAGCGTTTCAACGTTTCTCTATTCAGGGCAATCCGGCTCGGAGTTGTCTCGAGTTTCGACGAGCAAATTCGTAATACGCCTCGAGGCATCGGAACTCTCGAAGATCGTAGCGTTGCGAAGTCCATAGTTTTCGACTGTAGTTTCCGTCCGAATAAGCAAATACGCGTATTTCATTGAAAAACTATCATACGGCAAAAATATTTATAACTTCGAAGCGCCTGTAACTGTGCTGGGCTCCCTTTTATTGAATTGAAGAGAAATACGCGGGGAAATTTGATTTTCCAAGTTTTTCGGGTTTTCTTTCTTTCGCGCCGGTTATGTTTATGCGATTATGAATTATGTCGAAGAGTCACACGGCGCAGCAGGTGGATAAGCCGCAGGATTTTCACCGCTGAAAACATATATAGCACCCGGTTGGTGGTAGCCGAGCAACATTCTATAGTACACGTTACCGTTAACCATATTCGTCGTGCCAGATTGCGCTAATTAATGCTAATTGCCCGAACTAATAAATAATAGCATGAATAAACATATTTGTTCCCACCAGGGACACGTTGAGAGTAACAGAGGCGGGAGATGAGAGACGAGAGTGTGGGCTTGCAGTTGCTCCAGCAACGGTGGGCAGCACGTGGACATGTTGTTACAGAGGCAAGGTTTTCTCTCTCCGCACTTCCGAAACACGCGGCAACCAGCGGGTGTTCGGCATGATACTCGGTACTCGTGAGGTGATCCACTGCTGTCCACCTCCATCCCTATGCCTGCTCTCTAACCGACCCTCGGTATAATATATTGTATATAGCAACTATATGGATGTATCCATATATTTGCTATATATATACATATATTAATCTATATATATATATCTCACTGAGTCAGTACAATGTGACCGAATGCGCTGAAATATTCATCGATTCTCGACGCAATTAGTGTATCCCGCAAAACGAGTTGCGCCTCTCGATTTTACCTCGCTACACACATATCACGAGAACGGGAAGCGATACTACTGTGGCTGGTGCTCTTGCGTCGGACACAAGTTAAAATCGAAGCCCAATACAAGCGCCGCGTGTATTAGCGCGTAGCCCGGATAATAAATTGTTCAACAGCGGTAATTAATGGAGACCGAATTAACCGTGCGGAAGGTAGGAGATAATATTGTTTCAATTGTCAGTGAAACGAGCATCGAGGAACGGTAAATAAAGAAAATTATAGTCGCCGATGAGGAAATCGGGGACAAAATCACAATTTCATATTTCTCCTCGTGCGTTTGTAATTATCGTTACAAAAGCTTGTTAACACACGATCGAGTCGCGTAAGCCTTGATGTTGACTGTTTGGACAAAATTGCGATACGCCTGTGTGACCGGGCGCGAACGAGATTATTGATTCAGCGACGGCCGTTATCGAAAATTATGGATTTTCATTCGACATTCTTTTTTCGCATATTCATTATTCGTACGGTTAGGTGCGTGTTGCAATTTTAAAATCTTCGTCAACACGGCTTGTGCAGTGGCAACGGCTATATGTCTCTGCTCTACTTTTCGTCAGAGGCTAATGAAATTTCTCATCGATTTTTTTCTTTCACCATCCCATATCAGGGACTATTGCCGCCCGTGTGTTTATCATGTTTAATCCTGTTTGGGAAGATAGACTTCGCGACACATCGACAAATATTACCGCACTGGATACCGCGGACCTGATATTCATCCAAACATATTATTATGATTGTCACTGATGCTATTCACGGGGCGTATTTGTCTAGTTGCGCCCACAAGTTCCGTCCGCCACACGCGGCGCCGATGATCAGTTGTTACTCGCGTATTGTGGATTTACGGAACATTTATTATTGAATTGTATATGTATATCAATCATTTTTTGATAAAAATCTATAGCCGATCAAAAAATATTAAAGAAAAATTGAGATTCTTATTCATAAATAGAATCGTCAAATAAATTGATTCTTTTATAGGTTTATGATACTTAGTATCTATTTGCAAATATAAGATAAAACCATCAAAGAATCGTTTAGGATGAATGAAATGTATGAAAATGTATGAATAGTCTCGCCGAGTTTACGGTCTGTCCCATTCGAACCCCGATCTAGCCGTACATCGTAGCAATTTTCCGAGCGATTTTTTTTTCTATTGCGTTACTACCGACTCTCAAAGTTAATCGATGCAAAGCCCCCCGTTGCGTTGGATTGGCCGCGTTCGAGCGAGACAGTAGGAGAAAACTGTTGGGGTCTCTCTGTTATACAATACTCGCGGCACACACGCAAATGTATATACAGGTTAAAAAAAAATACCCCCGACTATAGTTATCAAACTACCATGCCCGCGTCGAAACGAGGAATTTTAATTTAGCAAAACAATTTTCTCCCCGTATACCGTAGGCTATTGCAATGCGAGCGAAAATTCTACACGATGACTCCTCCCTTTCCGCCCCCGACCTGCGGAAGCTCCGATAATCGTGAATTTTGCAATCCCAGGATAGTGTTTGCTTCTGTTTGCATGTCCCGTTCGCCATCGTGCGCAGTGAATACATTGTGCGCGCTACTTCCACCATCACGTAAATGTTTCAAACGAGAGCCAGCCCAGATGCGAAAGTATTATTCACATTTTTTTTCTCCCCCCACGCCGTATCGTTCAACTCGGCTCGACTCTCCTCGTGCAGGAATGTAAGGTAATCTTCTCCGCATATTTTCGGTATCTCACAATTGCATTAAGCCATTTTTCAAGCGTAACATTTTTTTAATACGCGCTGTAAATTCTTTAGCCGTTGAATTTTATACGTTTTAACAAATTTTTCTATCGCAATTAAAAGCCGTTTATGCACTTGGACCGCTAATGTTTTATCGCAACTCCTCGTGCGCAACTCTCGCCGAGATTTCTCGAATTTTTCGCCTAACGAGCCTCGCAAATTGGGGAAATGTAATTTTTCTCTTTTCCATCCTTGCACGCTTTCTCGTTGATGAAAAAAGTTTCTGCCTATTACAAATATATATGTTGGTTTTTCACGAGGGAAATGAGAGTATTATTTTCACGGGTCTCTCGTCAGTCAAACGTGAAAAAGAGATAATAATATAGTATATAAGCTAACATATATGTTTTCACCGAGTTTACGAGTACTCGATATAGCCGTCAAGCGGTAAGGTGAAATCTGGCGTGTTCCCTCTATTTGCGTCGATCTGCACCGCTTTTACGAGGGTATATATCTTTGTATTGATATTCGCCTCTTTTTCTTTCTTCGTCTACACCGTTTTCTCAAAACGTTCAGAAGCGAGGAGAGTGAGGTGCGTGGATGAACACTCGATTCACGTAAACTTCAGAGTGGGCAAAGCGAACGAGCAATACAAGAGCAAAAGCGCGATATGAAATCTCGTTAAAAACGTTGAACAAGAAGCGAGAGCTTTTTGAACAAAAGAGCTTTTGTTGAGAATATAAGCCGAAATCTCTACATCGCCGGGGCCACGGAGACTGCAGTTTCTGCACATACGATTTTTGCTCCCCCTTCCTTGCTTCGAGATACTACCCTTTCGCTGTTCGGATCGTCTCTCTTACCTCGAGCACTCCCTTATTCATACGCTTCGCGCACGCTAACCGTTATTCCTGGCACCTTAAAACTTGCTTACCTCGCAGTTGTCTTTTCACACATAATGGTAACCCGGAGAGTAGTCGAGAATGTGTACAAGTGGAGGGATAATAGAAGTAGTTGTAGTAGTAGTAGCGGGGGTAGTAACGGCAGTAGTGGTAGCACTAGAGAATAGAATAGTTGCGACATAGTACTTTCGCGTTTGGGTTTCCAACAAGTCTCGCTTAAATCGAGCGCGACGAGTATATGCTCTCTTGTCGGATATAGACGTGTTACACGTAGCTATATATATATACCCCTCGCACAACTCGACCCTGTATAATTCTTCAGCATCCCTCGCGCGGCAGTGCGAGACGGAAGAGCCCGCGTAGCTTTGCATCTGCAACGCTCCGGCGAGCGAACGTGAAGCGGAAAACAGAATTTCGCTCGGTAGGGATGTGTGTATAGTGAGCGTCACGCCGAACGGCAATAAAGCCTGGATAACACGGATATATGCGCCCTGACGGTGGTAGTATAAGCGAGTGTAGAAGAGAAACATGATCGCTAGGCGCTATTCGCTGCTGATATAGCTCGCGGTTGTACGAAAGGTGCGAGAGCTTCGAGAATAGAGGGTCGAGGGTCGGCAAGGACCAGCGGAATTAATCCAGAATACGTAAGAGCCCGAGACTCCGTGGATAAGTGTGCAGGAAGGTGGTTGGTGGGTGCAACATCCGTCTGCCGCTTTCGGTACACTCCCCGTGCTCGCGTATCCCGATCGTAGCGTCGGAACGTTGTGCTGCAAAAGCGTGGATAGTATAGGAAAAGCCCGACGCGAGTGCGCAAGAGCACCGGTTACCCGGTCGGACGGAGGATAATGCGACCCGCGATAAAACTAAGCCGGCTAACACCAGGATAAAAAGAGACCAACCTCCCTCCGTCGACGGTCGGACGGTTTGGGCAGTGTCACCAAATTGCTCGAATATTTTGCACCCGAGCTACTGGCCTCTGTCTCTCCTCTCTTCGTGCTTGAAACTACACCGCACCATAGTCGCCGTATACACACACACACACGTACCGACGATGGTTCGGTAAAGGCGAAAGCCCTGAGCGCACAGGATTCGAGCTAGCAGACCGCTTGACCGCAGCACCAGCAGCGGTAGCATTTCGGCGGAGAGTATACGACCAGCAGTGATAAAGTTCCGGTTTAAGGATACGCTCTCCATTTAACTTCCGCTGCGATCTGGCCGTACCCTATGTGAGCATTTCGCGTACTCTTCGCCACCGGTGGGCAACTACTCGCAGCGTGACTTCCGAAATTCTACACGTTGAGGTCATCATTCAACGCACGAAGTCAAATGTTCCGCAAGTAAATCTGGTAGCTTGCAATAAATTCTTATATCTAACTCCATCGAAACAATGGTGGCTGGCTCATTAGATTTGATCCGCTTTGAAAATTCTCTGGAACCGTTATAGAAAAATATCGAACGCGCGAGAACTCGGGTGCTAGGCGATTTGAATGAGCTATTTCATACGTTGGGAGGATTTAAACCCCGCGTACACGTACACAGTCGTGGCCGCTAACGGCCAAAGTTCTAATGGTCAACGGTTATTGCGCATACATAGTTTATTTAATCTAGGCTTTGTATTTGATCTACTGCTAATATCACTTTGCAGTTTGTGAATGCAACTGCATGCGAATAGCGCTGCAATTACGAAGTGGATGCAGTACTGTATTTGTCATGGGGTAACCACATGACAATATCTATGTTTATGTTGGTTAATTGTTATCAAACTTTCAGCAGCCATATATAGATTTATTTGCCATTGCCACGTTGATTAGCGAAGTTCTTAGGGATGGTCCGAAAGTATAAAATAAAAAATTATGCAACTCAGACTTGCACATCGCTTCGCCTTTGCAAAACTTTTCCCTGAGAAAGTTGGAACCAATTTTGACCTTCCCATGTGGTAACTTTGCAAACGACATTAAAATCAATATGATTTAGCGATGTACAAATCGAATGACCATCATTTTTTTATGCCCCAATTTTTTTTTAATACATCCCATGAAGAAATGTACCTTTCACAAAAATTGAGCGGTTCGACCGAACTTTTTCAAGTTAAATAACGACTTTTCAACAGTAATGATCCATTTATGTACAAATGCTCAGTCCGATATCTTGAAAATAGCAAGAGCCATTATGATCAAAAACATTTCGGATAAATTGAAAAACCGCGTAAAATCTTAACGACCGTAAAAAGTTTGTTAAAAATTGAGACGAACATTGCGAAATGACTCTGCTATATGCATACATCTTAATTCCAGCAGAAGCAAAAGAATGCGGACAGAACTGATAATCTGGTTAGTTTAACTATTCAATACGTGTAGAAGCGCGATCACACGAGGCGAGGAAGTCTCATTGTAAAATCGCCATGGTTACACGAATATGGGGCATAAGGGTTAATTACACGGGCATCGCATAACTCCAACGTAACATAGCGCCTCGGGCAGGATTAAACTTTGGACACCATTGATTTGTGGGGAGGTATCCACATACTCAAGCACAAGACAGAGGGAGCCGATCGCCGGAAGGGGTGAGTTCCGGAGCGTGATGTTTCTCTTTCATTACTATAGCCCAGCTTTAGCAGTGTAGGCTAGAAGCTGCGACCACTCGATCGTGCGATCGCCGTGAGCGTGCGGTGTGATCGCCGGAACTTTCCTTAGCCGCTATTCCATGCTACGTACAGAGAAAGCAAAGCGGGACGGGGGTGGGCTGCTGTACTCTCGCTGCGACTCACTCTCTCACGCTTTCACTTTGAACTACAGCGGCGGCAGCGGCAGCAATCGTAGCTGTTCCGCCGATTCGCGGTTGAAACTCTCCATGGAAACTTCGTTGCACTATTGCACCGCATGGACCCTAGGTAGAAGCATGTCTTCTCGTTCACCCTAGTACCAAGCGGTATCGAGCAAATTTCACCCCAAAATTCACTTCCCAGATGTTCCGCTGCTCTAACACGCGTTTTGTCGCCCTGGGGCTAGAAAAGCATTGAGCCGAGGCAGCTACACTCCGCGAAGCACTGTGTTACGAGGAAATGTCGCTGTGAAATACATAGCGGCATTCAAGAATAATAAATCCAACATTTGTGTCGCGTTAAACGGATTTGTGCAGTCTAAAATATTTAATATCCCAGTTTATGCATTGAAACTTCAAGCTTGCACATTGAATTTCCAGCAAATTCCGTTTACAGTTTATAAGCAAATCTACAAAAAAATGCAAATGAAAGAACTTCATTTTCATAATCTGTTTTGTGACGTTCAATCGATTCGTCATTAGTCTTTTTTCGTTGTTGTCGGAATTTCGAAAATCTTGATTTCCTCGATTTATTTCAATTTATCTAATTTTCGCCCGGTGCTCTCACTCCTGTACATACCGCGTCTTCTATTTTCACGGTGCATGTTCGGTGCAAAAAGAGTCCGCCGCACTAAGTTCTCCAATTCACTCGGGATCCCGATATGCGACTAAAGAGGTTTAATCAACGAAACATCGTGACCTCTTCTCGAAGCTCATAAAGCAAACCCCAAAACCTGTTTAATGCCATGAGCAACGTGGTACGGACCTAGAAACTTATAAAGGATGACGATAGTTTATTAGAGAAGTGCTAACGAAGTAACCGAATTGTTGATTTTCCAACGTAAGAGCCCGCATTCAGCTCTTACCGGGGAACGAGTTTAGTTACAGCACGTAGTACTCGTTTCTCTTCTCCCAGTTCCATCAGCCGCAGATGAGCTTTCGCGCCGTCGTTGTAATACCGATGTTTATCTCACGAAATGAAATGCTCGTGTAACGCGAGGAAATACAAAGAAAACCGTCCGAACGCGTGAAAGTGTTCGAGCTTACGGGGATGAAAATCATAATACCGCAAGTGAAGAACGCGAGAGGGTGGAAGGAAAAAAAGGCCAGTGTCGTATATCAAAAACGGCTGTGAGAGTGCACGATAAAAAGAAAAATGTCGCGTGGTATGGAAGAGACAAAAGGGTGAAGAAATTGTGAGGGAGAGCGGATGTACGCAAGCGGACAGTGTCACCGACGCGTGTAAAACAGATTTTGTATATACGAGAAATACACGATGGTCTATCCGTGAAACAAGTGGGCGCGCACACACGATAGTGCAATCTTCCGGCGGTGTCGCGTTTTCCGGCTCAGCGATTCCGCATCCGAGCTCACTCGCTTGCCGACGGTGTGTGTGCTCTTTCCGTAGAGGCTAGCGTCGCTTTTCAGCGTCCCACGACGACGACGGCATCAGTGGATGTACGATCGTACGTAGCGAGATCTCTCCGCCGCATATACGTACAGCGCCGCACGAACTGCGGTGCGTTTCTCGTCGTCGAGCTCGTAGATACGCCGAGGAGTGAGGGAAAACTAGCTCGGCGCGTTACAGACACGTACGGAGAAAATCTCTCTTTCAGTCCCGTTGCCATATCGAGCATCCCTTAGGTTCCTCCGTTCAACGGAGCTTTTCGCGGCTACTGCCTGAGCCTCGTCACTGCGAGAGTGTGGGAGCTTTTCTGCCTCTGCCTTTAACGGATTCTCTCACCGCATCCTCTCGGAGCTATGCTAACGTTCAAGACCCTCTACGGTCTCTCGCGAACCCCTTTAACGTGTGGTACCACCTACTCTATACTCTACTTCTACCACACGTGAATAACCCCTCGCACCCCTTCATTGCACGCACAGATCCCCTACAGTTTTCCCCCGAGGGGTTGGTCATCGTTAACTCGCCAAGCGTGAGATTCTACAAAGCGGAAACAATTAATATCCACGCTTGACTCGCCACACGCTCGTATCTCTTGCTCGACCCGCTGGAATATATACGCGCACATTCCTTTTTTGTGGCTTTTTTTTTTCACCGGCATTCAATCTTCGAGTATCTTAGTAATTACTGCAAATCACGTCGGAACTTTGTGCCAACCGATTTTATTTATATCTCACAAAATGCCGGAGTAGAAAATCTTTACTCGAGACCGAGTTCCACGTGTACATCCTCTAGCGCCCGCATTGCTGTCGTTCTCGTTGTCTATTCGTTGTCATGGTGAACAATAGCGAGAACTGCGAAAGCAGCGATCCGGTTGATTTCTTTCGGGACTCGTACTCGTCCGTCCGCCACTCTCTTCCTCTCTCTCTCTCTCTCTTTCGTCCTCTCTCTCGCGTCTTTCGGTTCCTTTCAATCCTCGGTCTCCCGGCTTTTGTCCATTCTTCATTCTCTTAGACTCGTTTCTCGTCTCGACTCACCGCTGATTGTACTGAAACAAAAAAGAAAAAGAAGCGGTTTCTTCTACTGCTGCAACGACAAAACTATCACAGACGATGCGGACGAATGGTGGATAATTGAATCGAAGTCCCGAGATCGGATAGAATAAGAAACACGGCAACCCCCACGGGTATCGCTTGGCTAGAAGTTGGACGACGAAGAATGGAAAGCCATTCTCTAATAGGTGAGCGATCCGTTAATTAACGAACAACGTAAATGGAATTTAATTCTACCAATTTTCACGTTGTTATAACGATAATGTCGCTGACGCTGATAGGCAGACACGAGACAATCCGGTTCATTCACATTGCCTTATACAAAAAACCGGGATATTCCGGTGGCTCACGCTTACCTTATCCAGGTTTTTTCTTTGCTCCACTTCGTGCCATGAATGAGGAAGGAAAGTACCGGGGAGAGTTTGCTTGACGAGGCATCGGGGTAAATGGCCCGTGACGGATTCAATGAAGAAACGTTTAAAAAAGTTCGAAAAGTCGTTAGTTTTCATGGTCGGGCGACTGGGCGTCACTGCGAGACTGGGAGTAAGTCGAGGGTATACGCGGACACACGAGCGTCCAGGGGTTTACTTGCAAGTCGTACATATAGCCTCGCGCGAAGAATAGTGCCTATGGTACCGCTAGTATAGAGAAGAAAAAGGCGATAGAAAGAAATATATATATATTTCGAGATGTTCGAAAACTCGTGGGAAGAGACATAGGAGGATCGTCTTCGAATCCTGTCTTTAATGGCACGTCATTCGGGGACAAATTGCGTGGCATGGTTGTGACGAGGACGCGTGGTACGGAAAATCCGTCGGTCGTTCCGCCGCCCTCTCTCCGCCGAGGACCGAACGAGTACGTGAGTAGAATTTGGTTACATCGCTGGGAACAAGCATCGTATACCTGCTCTACCTGCTACTCTATACTAATACTCGTTGAGAGCTTCGCGTGCCCCCGTTCTCCTTCCCCTGATCCTCTCTCCGACGCGAGCCTCGTTACACCGGCAGTCGCGTGCTCCGGTATCTTTGCCTCTCGTCGTAACGAAGTCGTCCTTTCTTCGAGAAAACCCGGCGAACCCGGACAATGGAAGAGAAAAAATAAATGAGTGGAAGGATAGATAAAAAAAAAAGAATCTACCTAAGAACGACGAGCAACAAGGGTTTTGTATGTATACTACGTACGACGAGAACCACGCTGGCCTGGAGAGGAGAAGCCAGGACTACCGGCTTTCTTATCAGAATTAGAGGATATTTGCAAGGCGAAGAAAAACCCGTTCCGTATCCTCGTCACGCCTCTCTACTCGTCTACGGTTCGCGTTATCGAGCGAACCACATATAACAGGAGAACGCGGAAAGAGGAGAGTTACCGTAGTTAGGAAGAAGAATCTTGAAAAATATAGAGAGACGGAGATGAGAAATTTGCATAAAGTGTACCATGTAGAACGATATATCCCGTGCGCGTATATTTCACCTTTGCGGAGTTCGAAGTTCTTCGTGTTTCGTCGCGGAAAACTACACGCCGCTTCGGCTAACGGTAAACTCTCGTATAGAGCCCCATATGTAAAAGCATCAATACCACTCAATACCGACAAATCGACGAAGGGCCCCCGTCGATCGATTGAGGTGGATTTACCACAGCGCTGTGCATTATGGGCTTTACTCTATACATTTATTGCCTTCGCTGTTACTATTGTATGCATTCAATATTTCTCGGCTATCGATAGTACGTGTATATGAATATAACTGTACATCTTTCGAATGGCCACTGTTGTTCGTATCCTCGTGCTTATACATTCATTCATTCGTTCGTTCGTTTCGGCGCACCGTAGAGATAGCTCGAACGAGTGCTTCTCCGAGGGTTCAAGTACGAAACGATTACCGTTGGGAATTCGCGCGCGAAACGAGCGCAAGGCTCCTCCACTCATGTGCTATATTCAGTTTCGAATTGCTCCTCTCGTTGAATTTCACAAACCCTTATACCATTTGCCAAGCAAATCTATACGATATCGGTGGGGAAAATTCGGTTCGGTTCGGGTATATACGACCATCGACAGAGGTGAGTAACAGCACCCCTGACGTCTATGACGCTGTCCGAAATGTACGAATACAGTTATCAACGCTGGTTCGTATCCTCCCGTTGTTCAAGATCCTATTCGGCCTGTCAATATAAATGTAAATGTCATTGGGCAAAAGGAAGACAGATCGATATTCGCTCACATACGGACGTACACCTACGTGCACACGTAGACGTTTCCATGAGTACAACTTTCTCGATCGCATCATCACGCGAATGCGATTTATATTCCTGGATCATCGATCGCGTAACACCGTTTTTCCACTTGCGGAAGCTCTGAATACTTAAGACTTTTTTGTTAGGTCAATACGTTCACACGATGTTTTACGTTGCGGAGCAAATACACAAAAATCTGTTTCGTGGTTATCGTGTCTAACAGACTATGGAAAAAACGAATGCATTGCGGTCGCGAGAAAAAATAACACTAAATTTACATCGTAAAAAGCTCTTTTCAACGGCACAAAAAGTTAGGAAAAAGTAAATTCAAATTCAAAAAAGTATATTTCAATTTGTTTCTTGATATTCAGAAAAGCTTCGTCCATTTCTCATTGCTTACGAGTTGGAATATGACGGTAGCAAGTACTTCATTCCCAATTTTTCATATTTTCCTTTTAGCATTCACTGTGCAAATAATATCCTCTCCTCATTCATTTTTTTCTGGGCGTTGCAATCCTGAGAGCCCAAAAATGCATTCCTTTCAAGAGTTACGAAACATTTGAAAAACGTTTAAAATTTAATTGCGATAAGTACGACGTCGACTTGTCGCTGTATGCTTCGAATCGTTCACGATGTGACAGAACGAATGCATCAATCGTTACACGTGCTTGTCATTAATCAGTTTTACACCGAGCTCACGGTGCATAAATGTTCTCATTCACGAACAAAAAAAAAAAAATTGTTCGAAAGTCATGATTGCGATGCGTCAGAGAAATCGCGAAAGCGACGCTTTACATCTCTCTAAGCTCCCCTGACAATCGACTTACACCTGTGTTATGTGTGCTGAGGGGGATATATAACGAAAGAGCTGCGGCATTGAGAAAAACGAGAAAGCGGCTCGCAGCTTTTTATCCTACCGAATACGGGTTGCATCATCGATCGTTCGGTCTATATGCTACATGCGTGCGAACACGAGTCCATACGTCACACCGCCGAACGTATATACAGCGTCGTTGCAAAGATATATATACGTCATACTATACTATATAATCTAGAATGTGTGAGCGGCTCTAACTCGTTTGTGAACGGTGATGTCTGTGTGGACCGATGGTACACGACTATTCTAGGGAGCGTAACATGCTATGGAAAGCTCTTTTTAAAAGAGACGAATGGCCGGTTTATATCGCTTCCGGTTTTTCACCTTTCTCTCCTCCGGGCATTCTCCATCCCATCGCCTCCGTTTCTGTGTACGTCAACTCGGGGCTATGCGATTCTCTCGTTTTCTGCGGGCGTCCCTCCGTGCGCGCATCCACGCTCATATTTGTCCGCATGCGACATATGTATTATAGCTATGGATCAAACATAGAGAGAGAGAGAGAGAGTGAGCCTGGCGCTCGTCCATCCTCATATCCTAACGGTGTACGCGAAAGGTCTGTGCGTGGCATGCCTGGCTATTATTGATCCGCCGAAAATAGTATTTTCATGTACGCGTCGAGTAGAAAAATTTGTAATTTCGCGAAAAAAAAGTTTGTCCCGCTGAAAGGGTTGCGAAATAAGTAACATAGATTTTTCGGTGAAAACGTCTGTCCCGACTATTTGTCACAATAA
This sequence comes from Ischnus inquisitorius, assembly GCA_963924025.1. Lineage (NCBI taxonomy): Eukaryota > Metazoa > Arthropoda > Insecta > Hymenoptera > Ichneumonidae > Ischnus > Ischnus inquisitorius. Next base: position 6,803,381 of record OZ001250.1, on the reverse strand, counting down.
GCTTTTTATACTCTGTCACCGACGACACGGGAGAGTTTTGCGGTTCGCAGTTTCTGCTTGCAACACACAACGTCGGGTATAAAACATAAAAAAAGAATAAACGAAGCGTGTTATAAACTCGCAGGTCACGTGAGGGATTCCTCGAGCATATTCGAGGGTGAGGTCGGTTGACTTTCTGTTGCCCGGAGAGAGGCCAGTAACAAACAAACTGTATGTACCTCGACGAGGAGAGTCACACAGAGGGATCGTTTGTGCAGAGAAACCTTGAGAACTCCCTGACCGGGAGGGGCTCGCTCTCGTAACTCGCGCACGGTCCGTACAGTCTGGCCGTATATAGTTGAGAAGTGCACCGTGTGCAACCTCTTGTGGCCAGCGACGGGGGTCAAGTCGGTCTGGCCGACTGGCACGGGAAAGTCCCAGCACCGAAAACCTTTCCGATCTCACGGGTTAACGAAAGAATAAACCCAACGAGCTTACGGTGTACGTCCGAGATGCAAGCAGGAAACACAACGCTCGGGTTCGGGTCTCGGGACGAAGAAAACGAACGAGAACGGGAAAACATAGAGAACGTCCACGACGACGTTTCCTTATTTTCCAAGAGGATTATTCAAATCTCTGAGAATGCGACGTCGACGACGTCGAAATGGTTGCGCGACCAGAAGAGACCCTCTGCACTTTCTGGTTCTTTCCCCGCTCGCTCCAATACTACTACTACCAACACTGCTCTGCCTTCTTTATCTACGGCGCCCTTTAGCCTAGTCTTATCCCGAGCATCAGCAGAAGGAAGTGAAGCGGCTCTCCCGTGCTACGACTCTCTTTTCTCATTTCTTTGGTTTTTCTTTCGACGTCCCCGAGCAATGGGAACACCCGCGCGATTTTCTCTATTCTCTGCCGGTGAACTGGATATACGCGAGTGAGCGTTCCTGTTGGAATTTAAAACTCTATTTTGATAGCATGACCGAGAGTGAGAGAGAAGAAATGAAAGAAAGGCCGGTCCCTCTTTAATTTAAAAACTTGCCATAGAGCTCATACAACACACGCGCTGCCGTGCACACTTGTAGCCAACAGGAGAATTCGTGTTAAGTTTTCATTTTAGAGAAACGCAAGCTTGGAAATGGTTGCCAGAAGTGGACTGTTCGTGGGAACATGTAGTCGGGACAAGAACGCTCAGGGTACGAGGTTGAAAAATCCATTGTATATAGGACGAGACGAAGAAGAAGAAAGAACGGGCGAAGGAAGGTCTGAGGAGAAGCGCGGATAAGAGGTCCTGGATCTCTTGCTTCGGGCTGTGCGAGCTTGCATGTGCGAAGTCTCTACCAGTCTCTTACTATCCCCTCTCTCTATGTTCGCCTTTCCGCGCTGCGTTTTCTCCGAACCCGGTGTACTCGCGTTCGCGATTCTCAGATAAGAAGTTTTCAGCCCCCCCCTTGCATCCCTGTCCCAGCGTCGTCTTCGCAAAAGTTGGAAACTTATCCCTCGTGTATGCCCCATACTCGAGAGCCAAAAGAGAAACCGTGCTAAGGTGGGTGGTTCGCTCGCCGTGGGAGAGTCTGTTACTCTCGAGCGCCGTATTTTATTTAGTCTGAAAAGAGTGCAACGGCGTAAAGAGATATGAGAGACTACCAGAAAGGGACGACGAACCGGATAGCGCATGGCAAAGCGAGAGACGGGCTGCACAGTGTTGCAGAGAACACGAGATGGGGATGCGAAGCCCTTGTTTCTCTTTTCATTTTTTTTACTAATTTACCGGCAAATTTTCCATTTCACACAACGTGGGACAATGTCTCCGTGGCTCGTTAGATCTTTAATTTCCTTCCGTAGTAGCTCATCCGAACAATAATTGCATTTCGTCCTTCCCGAGTAAAACGCGAAAAGGTTTTTCGCTTCTGCCGCCAACGCTCATAAGAAATAATTACAATGTAATTGCATTTTTGAATGAATGTTTTTCGCACTTGTTCGATTTATTAATAATGTTTACAGAATGCGTTCAGTTTACTCTTTGTGTTTTGTCCCCTCATCGGAAACGTATCGCACGCCAGTTCGTCTTTCTTTTTAGTTATCTTTTGCTATGAAGTTCTTGCAGAGACTCTAGGCAGTAAGAAGTCAAGTTTTACTTGTGAGAAACAGCTAGCTATCACTTCCCAGTTCCATTGGGACTTCTCGTACCAATTTGGAAATGAAAATTTTTCCCTTCCGTTATATCAACTACTCCCTTTGGGCGAAGGGAAGGGGAGAGGGCAACTGGTGGTCGGGGAACATGCGGAAGAGCACGCGAAAACTCAGCCAACTCCCTCACTTTTTCTCTGTCTTTCTCATTTCCCTCGTTGCTGTATGGTATAAAAGCTCGCGAAATGAACTCGGTTGAATGTGAAATTGAATTTATGCCCTTATAAGTTTCCCTCATTTTCTTAACCCTCATCCGTGAAACTCGACGAAAATGAGAGAAAATAGAAAAAAAAAGAGCAAGCACGGACAGACCTTACTGTCGCCTTCGCCTCCATTTGGACGTTAAGTTATTAATTAAATCCAAAGATTTTTTTTTCTCATTCGCTATACTCTCAAGTGGCCGGTTTTAGCGCCGGAGCCCGATGGACAAAGACCTTTCGAGGATAAATGAGAAAGTGGAGAGTTCGCGGGCGTATACGTCCACGCTTGGCACAACTTTCAGCGGTATATATAACGTACGTTTCGTCGTTCGTGCCAGGTCGTCGTCGTCGACGACTTTCTCACCCGCGTGCTGCGCCAATAGTTTTCAAACGTTCCAAACTTTGAAACGGGACAACGTGCGGAAGTGAGGAAAGAGGATAGACGAGACGAGAAGTACCGTGGAAAGAGGAACCTTCGGTGAGGACTCCGAAAGCGAGTCCCGCCGTTTGATGGAATAAGAAAAAAGAAAAAAAAGACAAGGCCCGCCTACGCTTCTGCGTCGTACCTTTTATATTTTTGTTTGGTCGATTTTTTCTTCCACATTCAAAAATTCTCGTAAAATATTTCCCACTCCGCGTATGAACCGAACCGTACTCGTGGGGCTATGTAGACCACTTTCACGACGCGCCACTTGAATTAGAAAAGGTTATCGGCTAAAAAATGCCCTCGGTGCGGCAAGAAACCATCGAGAAACGACCCAGACGTTTGTACATACAGTTGTACTACTGAGTACTCGCACACGTACAGGAAGCAGAAGCAGCATAAACTGAGAGGCCGCCCGTACCCCTCGTATCCTATCCTTTGCTCGAGCAATAGCGATAGTTAGGTAGCAGCAGAACGTACATGTATAGCGCATACGGCCCGGAGAATCGAGCTCCCAAGGGATTGTTCGCTCAGTCTCGCCGCAGTTCCGTTCCTCCACTAACATTAAACGGAACCGGGGCAAATATAATCAAAATGAGCGTTGTTACCAGTCCAGCGAGCGGAGTAGTCGGCAACGGCGGGGCGGAGGAAGAACCCGGATGACGCGCACAAGAGTCATAGGATAAAGTTAAATAAGCAGCGCAAGCTTCTCCAGTCCAGGGAATTGTATATTATTGAGATAAAACTGGGTCGAGGATATGTATATTTGCGCGGTGATGCTCATTTTCGCGGGCTGCCGACCATAGACGAAATGAGAAAATAACTCGTAACGCATTCATCGAGATACGCCACACTGTAAAATCTTTACCGCGAAAGATTTAATCGTTGTCAACGGACGGCAACGGCGAACTCGCCGGAGATACGACATTGTAATTTTTTTTGTCGTGTTTTTTTCTTTTCGTTACTCCCCCGTTTTTATATATAAACGTCTCGGAACACCCTCTCGATCCGAAGAACCTTCGATGTTCCTTGATAAATGGCTTTTCGCGTAGGAGCATGCCACTTGCCCACACCATATATATATATATCTATATATATATACCTATGTATGTTGGTTTTTTTTTATTACTTTCACTACAGTCGTCTTGGTCGTCCAGACCCTATGGCGATGTCGTCGCCCCTGTAACGGGGTGGAGGGCGACAAAAAAAAGAAAAAGATGAATCGACACGAGTCACGCGTGCTTTATGATCCGTCAAAAAATGTCGACGCGACAGTCGTCCTATGCCGTTGTCGTCAGCGAGCACGACTTTTTCTTCGCTTAGAAACTCAAGACTTCATCGACCCGGGAGAGAAGTCCCGTTGTGACCTCCACTTCCCCACAGTGACAGTTCCTTTCTTCCGTCCTTCCTGTGTCCCTTCTCATCCCACACCCCTCGACCAACTTGTTCGTGTGTGACACGCCGTGTACGATTTTATACAGAAGCGACAACGGGGAAAAAAGCCGATGACAACGAGAGATTCTCGCTGTTCCACAATTGAGTGAGATGGACACAGCTAATTACAAATACTAAGCTTCTTCTCCAACGATATCTGAGCATTTTAACTTTGACACCGTCTTCAACCAGAATGTTCATTTCTTTTTCTTTGCTCATTGATACTTTTTTGTTAATGGTTCACAAACGACTATAGGTGAGAGTTACGAAGAATAATAAATCCGACAAACGATACTTTAACGAAAGAGAACTTTTGTAACTTCGATGATTTGATTTCCGGGTTCAGGACCGATTAATTAGTCGAATAAAAAGCAATATAAGTCTATTACTATCGGTGATGACTCGGAAATTATTGCTTCCTTCAATCGCATATCAATTCACTTATGAAAGTTCTTAGTAATTTGAAAAATTATGTGAGTTATTGATGAAGAAAAGACTTTAAAAACTCCAACAACACTTCGATGGCTTTGGAACTTCAGAGCTAGCAAGTAATGTTGCTCGCAGAAGACCTCGTTGATTTTCGTGAAAATACGCCCGAGGCTGAAGCTCTATGCGTAATACTTCAAGACACGATGACGAGATAGTTGAGTAGTTTGACTTATACAAGAACTCGGAGAATACGTGGAGACGAAGATTGTCGAACAATGGCATTTGCTCGCAGTGCCGGACAAAGCTTTGCTGAAATATAACCAACCGGGAGACCGAAGCTAACAAGAAACTGCTTCGGCGATTCTCGAGCGACGAGTTTCTAAGAAAATCGGCGAGCGCGACGCGAAATTCCGGCGAAGAAAAGGTGGAAAGATCCACGAACGAGACAGTTTTGTGTACCGTCACGCAACGATACTGTCGCAGATCGTCGAGTGTATAGAGGAGTCAACTGAAGCAAGTTTAAGGGATCGCAAAGATGAACTTTGGAAGGATTCTCATTCATTGCGATCCAGGACTCAAAAATCGCGACTATGGGCGGCCAAGTAGACCTTGCAATCTGCCTTTCATTCATTCTTATTCCACAATGTCCCGACCGTCGTTTTGCCCAAACCCTTACGCGTCTTTCCTGTTCAGTCTTTGGATGATTGTGCACGGAAAAAGTGAGGTGTGCACTATTCGTATAAGCAACGTATACCGCAATTAGAAGAATTCTATGCTGCCACATTGAACATATAGTTGCTAAACAAGATAACAATTCACCACATGCACTACAAACATGCGTCGCCCTGTAATAGCCCAGTTAATACAATTTGGTTGGGAAGTGTCTCAAGAATTGTCCGAAAGGGTTGCGATAAGGTGTCTCAATGCAAACAATGGACAACGGAACAGATCACATGCGTTTCTTTCCGTGTTCAGTTGTACGCCCGTGTGGATAGCTCCGCGTTCCTTGGTTCGCCAACTCGAATGTTCAGAAAGCGCGCACTGTCGACGACGGAGACGGGGGGGAAAATTCCGAATTATATTCCGAATCAGTATGTCCTTACTTCACGCTCACAACCCTCTGCACCGTCGCAATAGAAATTCACTTAGCGAACTTTTCGCGTGCCAAGGAAGAAGGCAGTAATGCGAGGCGAGTTGTTGAAAAAATTCAAAGCTTCACTTGGGAGAAATATCGACGAAGCTCCTCGCGGTCTTGTCTCTCTAGTCGTCAGTTCGCTTACTCGGAAAACCGTTTTCTCAAAAACTCGACGAAGTTCTCGTTAAAAATCCACACAGATCGAAGTCTCCATATTATATTTCGTACAATTAATCAAGATACAAACTACAGAGAATGGAAACATGAAGATTGTGGATCTCGGACGGCGCGTATTTGCACGCTACGATCGCGAGTCTTTCCGTTCGGTCTCTCGTATCCCCTGTTCCTCAAACTCGGGCTCACTTCGATGCATGTATCCAAAGCCAATTTGAACATATGGGTCAATGAATGATGCGCAAGTAGCGTAATATATCAGCTGTATATTTTGGGCAGAGAGTACAGCGTTGGCGCAGAGTTAGCTCTTGGGGTCCCCCGAGGTTTTATATCCGAGGTACTTTGGCCCTGCCGTATGGCTAACGATATGCAACTGCACTCTACTCGTAAACCTAATCACTATCGTGCAGCGAGAAATTCCGGAGGTATACGGTGGAGAAATGCAGACAGCAGAAATGGTACAGGAGAGCCCACTGCCTCATCGCCTCCGGGTAATCAAAAGTGTAAGTGAGGTAGAACGCTTTCGTGCCCGAATTTCACTCGAGAGCCGCGATCTCTCGTGCATCGTCAATTAAATACTTTTATTTTTCTCATTTTTTATCTTTTTATCCTGGATTCGTGTGAATTTGATCGAACCCCACCGATGGTTGTATAACGCGTGAAGGAACGCACGAGAGACTCGTGCAAAGAGCTACGATGCGTCGAAACGCGGGCTTTCCAATTATTTTCGTACGCCTTTACAAGCCGTGACCGATATAGGTTACGAACGGAATATAACCAATTGACGATAACGGTGAACCGCCAGCGAAATCCGTATGCTGCGTATGCGTTGTATAAATCCTCGACTATATATCGCGAACAATTTACTTTTTTTTTTTCTCTTATTCAACAAAGCGTTTAATGCGTGCGGTATGCGCGCGTAGGCGAGGGCCGTGGAAATTTTGATCGAAACGCGATATAAAAAAACGGTACAAGGCATCGGTACACAAGCGGGAGGGCAGTGCGGCGCTTTGACATTCCACACCGTTGTCGAATCTGGAATTCCGTGTACGAATCCGTTCAGCAATACCGCGTTCGTCTTGCTGCAACGCTGTTCGAATGCATATTTGCTTTGGATTTTTTTGCTTTTTGTTTTGTGTTTTTCTTTTTTTTCTAAACCCCAGGCAACCCAGAGCGCGTAACGTTCTCAATTTTCAACTTCACTCTGTGCCCTTCGGCTCGATTGAATCGCGACTATCGAATTTCCACGAATGTCAATCAGTTCGACGATTCACCGATGCGCATTACATCCCACATGGAGGCTCGCGGAAAAAAATACGAGGATTATTGTGCCAGAGACGCGCCACCGCGTTACTAAGCGGTGACATTAGGGCTAATGATCAATTTTCGAAATAAAATAAATTGAGTGGTCGTTTTACCGTCGCGAGGGCGCGATGACTATCGTGAGTTCTGTAGAAATAATGAAAGTCTGAAAGGTACGAAAGTAATTGCCTCTCGCGTCCGTTATCGTGTGCGTATGTGATAGGGTTGTGCGAGGTGTAACGGACAATTGTATGGACTGTGCGTATGGAGGAGGCTTTGTGAAACTCGAGCCAGCGACGCACGGCAATTAATGTTAGCATCGACCACTTGTGTTGCAGGACGGCGAACGAGAAATTTGGACATCATCGGTGGCGTATCGAATCATCATATTCTCCCACTGGACGTCACAGGGGAAGATTACGACAATCGTGAGTAGAGGAAAAAATGTATTCTCATTCGCTATAACGTTCGTTGACGAGATACATGATAATTTACAATAATTAACGTTATTGGCCTTATACTATATCGTAGGATATCGCGCGCGTATAGGATAGCCGATATACGCCGACGACCGATCCCTTTATTTGCTTTGTCTGGAATCGATAGTGAGGCCAACCCCATTGTGGCGGCAATTCACCATTTCCAAGTATATATATCCAGGGCTTTGGAGAGCACACTGGTGAATGTGTACGTTGTGGATTTCGCCTCGACAATAGAAATTCGCCCCTATTTTTCTCGATTTCGCGATGCCAGAAGGCACACATACACGCGCACGTACTTTCGCCGGATACGAGAGCCAAAAGAACGGAGATTCATGTTACTTTACCCGGAGGGGATATGGTTCCGCTTGCTTCGGCATATACTGCGTTAACATACGTTACTACTTTATTCTCTCGAACTAATCGACGACGACACCGAGAAATCCAGCGGGAGTAATAACGCCGCGATACCATATCGGACATCTCACGATTTTTTAATTTTTGACGCGAAAATATTTTTAGCAACGCTCCAAAATTCAAAGTAGCGGCCGTTGAACGATTATGGCAAAAATATCGAAAACAGAAATATTCATTAATGTTGAATCGCTATATCGGTTCGGGCCAATTGCAATCTAAACGTCCCCAATGGTCACTCAACCCGTGTCGAAAGTTTCAGCTTAATTGCTCAAAATGTGTGCAAACCACTGCGCGTTCAAACTGTTTGTTGGTAAACGTGCATAATCGAAATATTCATAAATTTCGAACACCGTTATCGATCTCGAACGAATTCAATACCAAACAACTTTGGTATTGACCCGAGTTGTGTACCAAATTTCGACCGGATCGTTCAAAATTTGCCACAGCCATCGTATTAATGTTCCTTTTTGGCAAACACGCAACACACACACACCGCGCGTTTTTATTGAATATGATTTTTTTATGGTTTGAAAGAGTCTGAACAATTTGACACTGAAATCTCGATTTTTCTTTTTAATCTAACAAAGCTTCCTCAGCTTACAAGCTAAAATTTGACATGATTCATCGGATTTTCGGGCTTCATGCTATCCTCATTATTTCGAAACACCGACGGGTATTTCCGAAACGCTTGACTCTCTCTTCCTCTCAACCTTTGAGCTACGAGGATCGCGTGAGGTAATACGGTGAGCTTCGTAAGGAAACCGATGCCCTCGAAATAGGGTGAAAGAAAGAAAAAAAAAGGAACAACGGAAGAATAACACTTGGAATCCTTCGCCTTTCGGGACGCGGGATTCACATGATTTTTATGTTCTGGTTTCCGTCTGGCAAGCGCAACCGAGCGGATAAGGTGAAGCGGACAAAAAGGCGAGAAAGAAAGCGATAAAGTAGAAGCGTACATATATATACGGTACATATACCGGTACTAGAGGCTCTTCGCGTCAGACAGCATTCTCGTTAACGGGACGAAATTGAGCCTGGGCGGATCCCCCTTCTCGCTTCTTTTTTCCTCCTTCGTCTCTACTGATTGTAATTCGATCCACGTGCGCGTGATGACACGATATTACGCGATTGCCTTGGGAATCTCCTTTCACCTCACCGGGTAGGTACACAAATTACACGAGGCGAGATCGAGTAGCGACGGGCCCGTGGCGGCTTGGCGATAGCGAAGGTTGCCGATTGAGTTTACCGACGCGGGTTCCTAGTCGACCTCGATTGCGGCGATGTCTCGCGGAAAAAAAAAAACGAGGAAAAAAGAAAAATCGCGCCAAGGGAGTGAACAAAAAAAAAGGTAATTGCGGAGAAGTGGTGGTAGAAAGCGATGCAGATGATTCGATTGCGCCGTCGAGCCGAAGCGACAACGACTATTGAGAGAACGATAGAGCCCTTTTTGTCCCTGCGCCCACTGTTATAGAAAAGCGAACGAAATAAAATTAAACTACCGAACGTTACGACTGCGCTGTTGCCGAAAATCGTCGAAATTCCGTAACGTAGCGAAACTTCCCATAATTACGCCGCACTAACTCAGTATCCTCTGCTCTTCATCTGCCTATCGCGCGCCTGTATGCATACAGCCAAAGCAATGTACCAACTGCATGCGCGACGGGCGCCCGGGAGTTCCGCATTCGAGTAGACCTGGTCGTTCTGGAATTTGTAAACTGTGGTACCCGCAGTTATATACTCACTTCTCTCTACGAATGTCGGTTGTTTAGTCAAGGGAGTATATGTACGCGCGGTATTGTTTGGAAAGTTAAAGCGCGCACCGCTGTGGTGGTGATGACGGTCGTTGTGCAATTGCAATTGCAGGTACGACGGCAAGTCGAGAGAATTCAACTAATGTATCTACGAGGAAACCGCGCCCGCACCGTTGACAATCTCGAATGTGTGCGGACTCTCTTTACTGACTGGCTTTCCCACCGCCGAGAGATACGCTGCGAGCCACCGGAGTTACAACGTTCGCTAACTTTCGCAAAAACTTTCTCACCGCGAAACGTCATCGAGAATTTAAACATTTTCGCAAAGACAGATTTTCATCTCGGAAAACACGCAAATATCAAAACCGAGTAAGACCAATAGAACTCGATCATTCTGTCCAGAAAAACGAAATGTATTCTAGGAAAAATTTCAAGTATACAGACGAGGGAAAAGAAGACTTTTTTTCGAAAGCGGATGAAATGTCCCATCGGACTATATGCCATGGGTAATTTCAATCGCGTTGGAACTGGCATTGTTTTCTTCGCTACGACCGACATGACGCTGGAATTCAGAACAAAACACTGTGCTAGATTCGCAAAAAATACATTTAATATTTCCTCTCAAACTTTTCTTTTTACACTCTGCGACTTCACCCAACGACATTGCACACGTTTCACCGTGAATTTTTCACATTTGTCATCGCTCTGTGACTCGCAATGGATCCACTGTAAAATTTTGGCTAAATTTATCCAAGCAAAAACGAGTCGAAAATACTCAAAATTGTCATTTTTTAAAAACTGACAACAGGAATTCGTTACAACAGATTTTTTCCATTTTGGTTTCATCTTCGACTTTGATTTGTTTTTCAAAAATGTATATTTTCCTGCGATTGTCTGGTTTACTCCAATCTCAATATGTTACATTCAGAAACTTGGGGGAAAGATATACAACATTATTTCACATCGCAATCGGTCTTGAATCACTCCGTTTTTCCCAGTACCAAAAACTTCGAGTGATAACGATGAAACTCGCGAATTTAATACGAGCCGTGAAGCATCACGACTGTTCCCTTTACACGAAGGGTTTCCGAAAAGATATAGAACGGAACTCCCCGATAGATTATTTTCTTTCCCCTAAGTTTTCGAATATTGACTGTCCCGGTTGCGCTGTAGCGCGAGAAGCCATTCGGGTGTCCCGCATCGGAAACGCTTTCTCGTTCGTGAAGAAGTCTCTTCCGTTCACCCCCTTTTACGGGAATTGATTCTCGATTCGTGAAATCATAAATCCGCGGGTGGTCGAGAAGGACGAAAAGAGATCGAGCGACCGCCGGGCGTTGTGAGCAGAAGCGAGGAATATCACGGGCGTATAAAGTGAAGATAAAAAGAGAAAATGATCGTTTGACAGCGAGAGGAAAGAGGAGGTGGTAGGGAGATGTGCCGGAGAGTGCGGGCAAGCGAATATTGAGGAGAAAAAGTCGAAAAGTTATTCGACACCCTTGGTATAACGGACCGTTGCTCGGAGACTGAAAAAGACAGAAAGTGCGAGGCGCAAGGCAATACCGTGAGAAGACAAAGTACCCGGGCAACGGCATGAATATGAATAAGAAACCGGTGAGAAATGTGAAATAAAATAATCTCGAACTGGGCGGAGAGATCGCGACATTTTCATGCTTGAAGTACACGACCGTTATAAGTAGACATCGAGATATATACGAGCGCAGTGGTGGCAGCTCGTTTGTAATATGTGCAAAAAAAAAAAGTACATAATTGTCGGGGGTTCGGTAGCAGCAACACGCAAAGGAGCGACAATTCTACGAGTCTGTCATGCAAGCTGAATAGCAAAAGAGGAAATGAAATAAAACAGAATAGAGAGGATAAAAAAAACATATCAGGAACAACGATGCAGCTGCAACATACCGAGTTTTAATAACACCCTCGCTGCAACTCAATCCCAGCTTTAACTCATTATCGCGGTATACGTACACGCCAGCTCTATGGCACGTTTCACGATTTGGAATAGCACAACTCGAAGAGCCCTATAATTTCTTTTTGAAGGATAAAAAATATATCGAATAGAATGGAACAAATATATGAAAAGACGCGGAAGCCTCGATGTATTTAAAAAGAAAGACATTTGAGAGGCGCTATCGCTTCCTTATATTTCAGAATGCCAGAAGTCAATATTTAATCGATGATTTCTCCGCAATTAAATACTGCAGAATATTTTTGATGAAACTTTCACGACGAGATTCGCACTCAAGCTTTCCAATGTGCATAGTCTCGCTAAAGTATGACTGAAACGCTCATCCAGGGCTTTCCGTGCGGAAAGTCACACCAGTGGACCGTAGCGTAAGCAATAGTTATCCGATAAACCGAACAAGCTCAGTCAGCAACACCGATGACTTCGGTGCGCTAAACGTTCCCGCTGAAGTATGGATACTCGTCGTTGTATTAGATCGCAACAAGCCAATTATAACGAACGGTAGTCTCGGACTACCGGTTTTAGAAATTCAACAGTTTGCCAATCCCCGTCCCACCCTTCCACCAGTACCGTTGAATTCGACAAAGTGAGCTTGCACTGTATTGCGCCCATTAATATATACTCCGAATACAATCGTAGTGTGTGCAATTCTTGCGAGCTGTCTTGCACGTTATACTCTCATGCCCCGCAGTGAATTATACAACGTACACACCATTTTAGACCGTTCATCCGTTACTATCTCTCCTCCTCCGCCCCGCCTCCTACCCTTTACCTCGCACGCTTCGTCCAACCGCGAGAACACTGCAAGCACGGTATTCACCCCCTTCATCCAATGTTACCCGACTACTCGTACCTTTCTCGACTGCGAATCGCTACCAGATGGGCAAAATTGAATTAGTCACGGGCACACTCATAATTACACACCAGTCCCCCTAACTCAACCCCACCGGTGTCGGTGGTAGTTGGCGTGCACACACCAGTGATATAACCGGTAGGGAGAAACGAGCCGGGATCATCCAGGACCAATTCAGCCTCTCAACCTCGTCGTAGTTTCCACATTCTCTGTTCCTCTCATGCCTTCCTCAACGAGGGTCCCGTTCTCTTTATCGCCGCTGCAGCTTCTTCACCCTCCCCACCCTCCCACGAGTCTGGTAATGGGAGTAATTTTTCCCACGTTAATTTCATGCAAAACTTTCTAGCTTCAACCGGCTCCGGGGTCTCGCAGGCTCGTTGATGTAGGTATATATATATTTTTTTTTGTTTTTTTTTTTACTTCGCTTGGCTCTGAATCCTTCTTGTTCGTCTCTTCGTAACCCCTCGGGTGAGGCCCGGGGGAGGATAAATTTTACTCGAAGAATCGTCGTACCGCGAAAGCGAGAGTATAAGAGACCACTCTCATCTCCCCTCGCTAACCGAAGAGTTTCTGATTCTCAATTGTACGAAGAGTTTGTTTTCGTTTTTGTTTGCGAAAAGGATCTCTGCCTTTTTGGTTCTTTCTTCGGGCAGTTCGTATCGATAAAGTCGAGACACCGGATATCATTGGTTTGGATAGAATTGAAGATGGTGAGAGAAAGTCGTATGAATAGGAAATGGATATGTATTGAATTCCCGAACAGAAGACTTCACATGCAAATATGAATTTTATACTCGAAAAACTTATGCTCAACACTCGTCGATAGGACGATATTCCGAATAGAAATTTGTTGAAAGCGAAATCTGGGCCACATGAAGAGCTCTCTGAAATAATATTCGGCCCGCACATGGCGTACTAATAATGCTTCAAAAATATTATCGTTTCAATTCATGGTCTGATTGATTGGCTCACAACAAAGTTCGGTTGGATATGTGGCTAAAGGAGACTCTTTTGAAGGGAGGCAGTAACACGGACCAAGAGTGGGTACTTCTAAATTTATTATATGGATAACTATGAAATTCTTTGACTCGTGTATTCGATAGGATTTTTTTTATCACCCAGCACGCAATTCTGTTGGCGCACGTACGGTTTTAAACTTTTTTAATAATATTTATCCGTGTTAATCATCGAATGAATTTTCATTGCTTACGGCCAATTATCGAGGTCTCGAGGGTTTGCCGATAGGGAAATTAACAGTCAATAATTATTCATTAAAAAATACATTCTCCCTCGCAACAACACGGAAGTGAGGAGCCTTCAGCCAACTCGATCAGGCATGCATCATCGATGCCTGATGTTTCTCAGATCGCGAATGGGGTTACCATAGAAAATTTCTACTCGGGTCAACGTCATTCGGAGATTTGCATTTCCCGCTGACTGGGTACTTCCTATCGTCGTAATGCAGGCGTTGCCATAGGAGAGTTACGTCGTCGCCAATTATCGCCCGACCACCCATTCGTCGTCTCTCCCGTCGTCCAGCGCAAACATTCCCTCGGAATTATCTTTCATTCGCGTCGGCGAGATGGAACGCTGACGGGATTAATCCCCTTGGTAATAATGCGTCGCGGAGAATATACGAGATAAAAAGAGACTTGTCCGACAGACGAGCGAATAAAGTTCGTTTTCATCGTGTGCGCGGCAACGGGGAAGTGAGGGAATGAATCAGAGATAACGAAAGCGACAAAGCGTATGCATTCACGAGATATCGGATACTGGACGCGTACCGAGCACGTGAATACTGTTATTTCCGTGTAACGAATATCGGAAAGGCTCGTTGTGTTTTTCCTTTTTTTTTTCTTCCCTTTGTTTGAGCACACGTCTGTATCTCGTTACGTTTGAATAAACGGGGCTGAAAGTAAATTAGAAAAAGTAAAGAGAGCCGAACTAACGACTGTTACGCAAGAGCGAGGGTTTAATCATTTCCGCGAATTCGATTTATTTATCCGTACACATATTCAGTCTCGAAGGTAAAACGAGCGTAGCAATTTTCTTTTCTAAGATATCGACGTCGAGTAAACGCGATTGTGGGGTCACGGATGAGTACTGGGATTTTATGATGGACGCGTTAAACTTCGACGAAATGCGCCTTGGATAGTCAAGACTGAGGGTAATACCTAAGTACTCTCCGAACTAGAGGAAAAGATGAAAGACCGGTAGACGTTATTCGTTAGCGTGATTCACCGGTAGAGCGACGCGATTGTGCAGTTTCTTCGTAACCCGGTGGAGATACTGCAACGGAAACACCTCGAACCTTTCATGACCGTACCAAAACTCTAACGAGAAAGCATTGCTTTTGAACTCGCACTTCTATACGACGATACGATTGCCGTTCGTTTGCTCACAGTTCTTCAACTCCTGTAGCCATTGGTTTTGCAGCGCATCTACCGTTGTGGTTTGTCGAGATTTGAGAGCCCTTTCACTCTCGCTTATGTATATAAAGACGTATATATCATATGTACATACATACTATAAGTTCGTAGAGCTTCTCTGCCACGTCGCCATCACGTTACATTTCTTAGCAACAATGAACTCCCTTTGCTCAAGTTCTTGCAAGTTATATTCACTGCACGGGTAATAATCTTGAACGCGTGAGCTTTTACATGAGTTGGGTCGGGCTTACCGTATTACTATTACAGCCGGGGATCCCTATTGGCTACAACAACTTGCTTCACGGATCCGATATAATATTTGTATGTGGAAAAATGACTTTTTTTTATTAAGAATCAAAAAAGTTCGCACCGCTGGCATACCTAACATTTTAAGTCACTTTGTAAGTCCCTGAAACTAATATTAGCATTCCCTATTGTTGATGTAGACATACCGTTTCTCCCACCTTTGGCCGAATTGTGGTCATCACATTCAATCGAATAAAAAAGAAATCTAATGAAATGAAATTTTAGAAATCGATTGGATCATTTGATGATTTTATATAAATTCTTTCGAAAAATCAACATGTAATCGTGGGAAAGAATTATTTGAAGGATTTAATGATAAAAAACGGTAACAGTACATTTACTATATAGAGATTTTTCATTCCCGTGGCACTTCCCATTTTTTGTGAGCGTCAATTGACAATAAAACGATCGTCAATTTTGCACTTTCGAAATCTTTTTGTAATGTACACAGAAATAAATAAGACGCCAATACCTATTTACAAATATCGCACATTTACCGTACCTGGAACTTGTGTACGAAAGAAGGCAATGGAAGAAGTGTAGATGTATAGATGCAGAAAGATATCGATAAATAACGAACGCAGAAGAGCGAAAATGAAAAAAAAAAAGAGGAAGAATTGCAGTGCGCGTCGATAGGCGACGCCGAGCTATATACATTGCGACGAGAACCAACGAATAGAGCTTCGGCGTTCCGGCAAGCCAGACCTCTAATTACATTTCTCGGTGAATCGATCTTTAACGGAGGTAAATAAGGGTGGCGCGCGACCCTTGCGCTTAATTAAGAGAGAGACGCGAAGGCCATGGAGTTTTTGAAAAATGGAATAACAAATAGGAAAGAAAATCGTTGCTATGTACCAGTGCTTTATCGTCCCTCTCCACGCTCTCGAATTTCGATTTTTTTATCTTTCCATCGCAACTTCATTTACAAGGCAATTAATTACAGGACTAAATGGACAGCCCATTTTTCAGTAATTTTTTCTTTTTCGATGTTCGTCGATTGAGTCAACCCGACGCTTCCAGTTCGATGTTTATTCCTTTAGCAAATACAGCGACATGCAGGATTGGCTTCGCCCGTGCAATTATAATTCATGAAAATTCTCATAAAGTACGCCCATAGACGAGAACCAGAAGGGCGCGTCGTTGAACGGTGACGATTGCGAACGTCTGAATTTTAGCGCAAACCGATATATCGCGCGAATGAAATCGAGGGGATTATGCATTTATTGTTTCCCCATTGACCTTGTTCGTGTAATGAATAGTTGGCTGACAGTGAGAGGATGGAGTGCTCGTGGGGGAAAAAAAAAGTCTGCATATATCCATTATCGATCTAGCGGGCTCTCGACGAACACCAGAATAATGCTGGAATGATAATCCCGGGTTAAGGGTAGAGAACACCTGCTGCTGCTGCTGCTGCAGGATTCTCTCGTTATAGTCGTGCACTCTTTAGCCCCCCTCCGCTTTTCCACCGCCCAACCGTTGTGAATATGAAAACGATTTACGAGCGTCATATTGGGACACGTTTGACCCCGTTTCGATGCTTCCGCTTGTCACTGCCGGTACTGTTATGCACGCAGTCTCGATATAGCGGATCTATTCCATCCTTCGGGAACGTATTCCCGATTCGCCGTAGGATCGCTCTTCAGAATCTCTCTCTTCACGATATCTATCGATAGACACGAAAACTATCGTGGCCCAGGCGTTGGATTGGACATATATCTGATCGTCAGAAACCATAGCCGCCAGATATAGAAGCACACGGGAACAACACGAGGCATGTTGGTAGGATTAATCCGACTGTGCACTTACCATGAGCGTGCATTTAACGTCGCGTGTACCCGGTTCAAACTAATCTGCGTTCTCCGGTTTCCCGTGCATGTCAGATACCCCAAACGTATCATTGAATGTGTTCACGATGCCAAATGCAGTTCCATTAGCAATGATGTGCAAATCGTTGTGACTCCGGTAACGCAAGACTTCAGTGATTGAAATAATATTAAATGCGAGAAATGAAATGCGTTTATCTATGAGCGCCGATTTAACATGCTACACAGTGAATGGACTGTGAAAAAAAAATGAACCAAAAAGCTTGCATGTATTTAAACAAAAATGTGTCAAGAAGAAAGCGCATCGAGAAAGCTTTGAGGTACCGGGCAATGTACCATTCATTTTTCAACACATAGCGCTCGAGCACAAAAATAATTATATCGGGAGCAGCTTTCAACGTGTCAAAGAAATTTTTAATTACAAACATACGCGAAAGGTTTACGAATGGGCTTTCGCGTGTGAATTCCCTTTGTAAATTTAATCGCATCGGTGTGGAGTTTTGAGAGAGGCACACGAGAGGTTCACAAGGCTTTTCGGGTGTTTCGTTCCTTGCCGAGAGTTCTAGTCGCTACCAACCTGTGGGTACCCCCTCCCCCACCCCCTATATTGTACAACGACGCGGCTTCGCTTTAATCTGAGCTTGTTAATCAGTTTGATAACGACTTTCGAGCGAGCCGCTTATGAATTTCGACGAGTTCGCCCGAAAGCGCCCAGATACAGAGGATACGCGGGAAAACCGGTCTCGGTAATATTCCCGTGGCTTGTTGACGCACGGCGAGAGAGACAGAGAGTCGGAGATAGGATTCGTGTGTAAGCGGTGCGGGCGGGCCTCTCTTGATAATCACAGTACTGCGCTTTGCACCACAACCAAAACGGCACGAGAGAGCCGAGAACTAGCCGAGTGCGAGCGGAGCGCAGCATACGAGACGAGAAACTCCGCGGCTGCGGTCGGAATATAATTTCTTGGCGCATGTCCTTGTGCCAGCTTTTCGATAGTTTCACATCCCAAAGTTTATACCAACCCGGTGAGAGACGGGGAGAGTGAAGAACCGGAGAGAATGAGGGTCTTACCCTCGTCTATCCTCTCGAGTTGGCCTCTCTGTTATAACGTTAAAGAGACGTACTTTACACGTACGCGCGGCCCGGTTTGGGCGCCGCTTGAGTTTCGTGCGCGCTATCGCAAGATTCCCGTTTGGTCGCCTCTATGCGCAATATCAACGTCGTCAAAACATATCTCGTAATCTCTTTGAATTCAAGAAATACGGAACTCGGGAGTATCAACGTCTCTGTGCTTCGGGCAGGCAACACACGAATGATACAATATGCGGGATATCCAATAATTTGTTATCCGTTTATTTTATTTTGCGTATTTGGATCTTGTTGCAATCATTTTTATATTCAGTTAAGACTACCAGATTCATCTGATTCTAATCTATTTCAACTTTTGCATCAAGTTTTTGTTATAAGGCAAATTCAAAAATTCTTTTATTGTTCATGTGTTAGAATTCGCACTAATTTCTAATTCATCGAAGGAGCGTTTTATATTCAGACGACCGTATAACTAACGCATATGTCAGCTTTCGTTCGAATCAACGACAGATACAATTTTTTTAGCGTCAACAAAAAGTTCTTTGAGATGCATTTGACTAGTCTAAGAACCATCGTGGCTACAATATGAAATTGAATTCGTACAAGCTTCGTACAATCTTTAGATTCCGAGTACCTTGATTTATTATTCGATTTACGAGACGCTCCGCGAATAACGCCGCTGACTGATGAATTAAATTAGATTTTAATAATTGGCTAATTTCTCACGGATATTATATCGCTGGCGGAACGTGAAATGACAGCGACCACATTAAAATACGAGGATCCTCGCGTTAATTGGCGTTAGTGAGGTTTCACGCTCGAATGCCTCTTACATTATCTTTCTGCATTTCCGTTCATACCGGAGAAGTTTTAAATGGCCACGACTTATCCTGAAATGGTACGTCACTTTTCCACCTTTCGCACCGACCAATCCTTCACCGTTCTCTTTTCTCGTCTCGCCGTGGGCTTTCGCCCTCTGAACCCATAAATAATTCAAATTTCCGGGGTGCAGCGCGGCCCTTGAGAGAAAGGAGCGAATAAAAGGAAAAAAAATGAAAACGTTGAGCCGCGAGAGCGCGGGAATGAGATTCGAGGTGAAGGATTTTTCAACGTTGAAACGTGAGAATTCTTAAGGGTGTTCGAACATTGCCCTACTAACGAGTAACGAATAACTATCGTCGCCCGCGTATAACAACTATATGATTTGCGAATGGTATATTGAAATGCAGCGCGACAATTGAATTGAAACCTTTTCGTCGATGATTGCACAATCTGCGATACAATTACAATATTGATAATGATGATTCATAATGCAACGCGTGTTCTGATCCGATTTATCGTTCATCGGACAATTCATTGTTACGCATATCGATCAGAGAATGTTTATTACAGATTACGATTGGGTACACGCCCAAATGGCTCCATTTCAAAGATACTTTTTTCATTCGGCAATTACTTTGTCTGTCGGTCGTTTTAATAGCGAATTTGACTGGTACTGATAATGCCAATCGTCGACCGTTTTCCAGACCGTGCGCCTATATTAATTCATATTAACAGGCCAAATCAAACGGCGGCAGTCCGGTTGTTGTGCGCACACTGACATTTAACCGATGAACGTTCCGCGCAATACGTATTAAACGTGGCCACGGTACCCGTGCCCGATACGTCGATATATTCGAGAGACGAATCGAGATTAATTTGTCGAAATATTTCATGGGTGATTGTAGATGGATCGATGCCAAAGTTCGCCGAGGCCATATTGAACGTAACCGTGAGCATTGGACGGGACGCTCTGCTCGCTTGCGTCGTTGACAATCTGAAACGATATCAGGTAATTTTTCTATCAACAATTTATCGAACATCGAAACAAAAAACGAAATCATTTCTTTAAGTGTCTTAAAGGCATCGATTTAATTTTTCGAAAACACTTTGAAAGCACACGCATACCCGATTTTTTTTTGCATTTTTTTGATAACCGGGAGATGACGTAACAAAATCTAAGTGAAAAAAATAATGGATACTATCGAACCAAATTAAACCAAATTTGTAGAGGATCCATACGATGTTCGCTGATTCGTTTTTCGAATATTTAACATCCGAATAGTGTCCGCACATTTCTGAATACCCACACATTTCTCTCATATTATTCACGTCCCTTCGGACGTCAATCAGACAAACTCGAACGAGAGTTCCTCTGTATTAAATATCCATTATTGAGAGATAGAAAAGGGAAAAAAAAATACATATAACTACATTAATCTCGTCCACTCGTAGGTAGCCTGGGTTCGCGTTGACACGCAAACGATATTGTCAATTCACGACAACGTGATAACGCAAAACCCTCGTATATCACTGACGTACAACGATCATCGCTCTTGGTATCTGCACATCAAGCAAGTTCAAGAGGTCGATAGAGGGTGGTACATGTGTCAGGTTAACACCGATCCGATGAGGAGTCAACAGGGTTATCTGCAAGTTGTCGGTGAGCACATAATATACGACTCATCGTTAACGACAAAGCATACAATTGATAACAAAAAAGTGAGAAAAATAAAAAAAACGGTTTCGATTCTCCAACTGTATTTCCAGTACCGCCGAAGATTATCGCGAAGGAAACGAGTACAGACATGGTGGTCAGAGAAGCATCGAACGTGACGTTGACCTGCAAAGCGACCGGATATCCGGAACCTTACGTGATGTGGCGGCGCGAGGATGGCAAGAGTATAAACTACAATGGCGAGAATGGTGAGTATTCAGTTTCTCAGTATCTTGTTTATATTGGCTACCATCGTATACCCTGACGGGTTTTCACGGATTTTTCCGACCCCCATTTCGCCACCTAGCACTCCCTACCCGTACTTCACTGAGCTACCTAACTCACAGTGCATCCGCAGCCGACTTGGCTACACTGTACCGCATTTGCCGTGGGCACAGGGAAACTGCGGAAACCCCGAGTCGGTACAAACGGCCCCGGTCTTCTGATTCCCCAGTGTATACCCGAAAGTAACTTATTTGAGTTTATACGCGAAGGTCTCAGAAAAACTGGCCTCCCTCCCGAAAACATGTTGGCATGTGCACTGATAAAAAAAATTTGCTTTACATTCAATGCACCGATATTGGAGTTTATGAGGCATAAACTGATGCATTGCATTCGACGTACAGTAATGAAGAGAAATTAATGTAGAGTATATTAAAAACTGCAGTCGATACTTCACTCTTGATAGATTCAATCAGTTATACTATAAAAGAGCCTTGGCTTTAATCGTTTCCTATAATCTTGCTACAAAAAGATACGTCAAATTAGTGTACCGGTTCTTGCCCAAAAACTTCCAATTGGTTTTCAACAGCCTATCTCCTCAATAGTTGTGCATGTATCCAAATAGAACAATATGTTGTATGCGTTTATGTGTGAAACGCGGTTTGACGACGGTACACGTTCGCGGAGCGTTGCTTTCACGTTTGCCACTACGTTCGACGCGTACCGCGAGCTTCGAGATATATTCACGTCTATTATACGTATATGCCGTCTCGGCTGATATCATGTAGAGAATTCGGGAGTTCGCTCCGTCCGTGAGAACGCGGGTCCTAGCCAAACCCCGCCGACCGCACTCGCGTCCGTTGGTCCGTAACCGCGAGATAGCCACGTCGACGTACGCCGATTCGATAACGGCCGACGATAATGTACGATAGTTTTGGATCGAATCGAATCGGGAATGACGTTAAAGGCGACACGCCGCGCATCGGGAAAGCCTCTCCGTAAACGAGATTGGACTACAGTCGAGCTAGGAGGCCGAAACCCCAGAATCTCGTCCTATATATGTGTAAACCCCAGCTGTGGCCCAGCCGGAGCATAGAAACGCGTACATATGTACCTACCCTCTCCGGTTTCGTTCGTTACCGCGGAGAACGCGAGAACACCCACGCGCCCCGCACGCGGCTTTCCAGTAGAAATAGCCGCGGCGCCCAGCGTTCGCGTACGCGAAAGCTCTCGCACGATCGTGACGTTCGGCACCTCCACCCGTGGGACCTATCTGCATATTTGAAAAGCTCCCCGTCGAGCCCCACAACTCGACACCGACAGTCTGCGTACACGAAACGCGTAACGGTCAACGGGCGTCCGTGGCCCGTGATGCGATATTCCCTTCCTTTCTCACGGACTATATAATCGACAGTTCGAAATGTTGCGACCATTTTCACAGTAGAGATGTGGTATTTTTTAATTTCTTTTTTTTTCCGCGTATACCGAGATTTCGATATTCATTCATTCCACAAGCCTTTCCGGTTACAGATTATTCGTCGGAGTTATCATTTCTGCGTGAACGGAGCTTCGTTGGTAGAGCCGGTACCGCATACGGTTAGAGTATAGTCCATGGAACGACGAAATCCGTGCACTTTTTTTTTTTCCGTACGATACCCGCGCAGATACAACAATATCTCTTTCGCTCTCGTTCAATTCGATTCTCGTAGCTTTACGGAGAGGCTGAAATACGTCGTGAATATACGTCCTCTCTCGGACGTTCTGAAAACAATCGGATTAACGTGGGAGCTCCAGCGCAGTTGTCGCGGTGTCATACCGCGTCGCGGAAAATAGGCGAGTCGGCAAAGAGGAGAGACACACAAGCCGGTCGGTGGCGAGGGTGCCGTTTTAGAGAATCCAGCAAAGAGAAACACACGGTTGTATCCCATCGCTCGTAGGACGAGGCGAACGCGCCCGCGTCCGTGAGAACATTGGAATTTAGGCGGTCGCAAAACGTGACCACGGAAGCTTCAACCGCAACGCGCGTTACTTCCATGATCAATTATTACGCCCGACGTCCGCAGTCGTCGCCGACAGGGAAATTGAACTAGCATCTCTCTGGTCTCTGTTCCGCTTCTGGGCTGGTGCGCGCGCGTTATCCGATCTCGTAACGTAATTATTTAGAAGCGATATCCCAACCCGTCTCTTCGTGCGTACACGCGAACGATGTCTGTATGGGGCTCGTTCGATGCTCGGGGTTGTGCAAAACGCACACGATATCGTGCCGCGGTGTATAAGCGAGGTATCGCATCGTTGCCATCGTGTAGCTCTAACGCCGGTGCGCCCGAGGTTTAGCGTATATCGCCAGTTGGGAAACACGAGAACGCGACGTGTGTAACACATCGGAAGTCGGATAGACCGCGTAACGAACCGCGAATTTATGCCCGAGTCGCTGTCCGCTTCTCCACTGATGGCTATTGAAAATACATAATGGAATTTTGCGAAGATAGACGATGAGCGGATTGGGATTATAGATCCGTCTCATTCTGCCAGAGACAAGCTATTACACGTGCCGATCGTGCTCTCGTAACAATCAGAGTAGGCGTTTTTTTTTTCGCCGTTATCGTTGTATCAGGATTTTTTGCGATAACTTTTTTCCATGACATGAAACTGAGTCAATATTAATTAACTTAATTGATGTTATTTGCGTAATGCAGGAATTATTTGTGCCACATAATATTGATTTCTTATTATCGTACAAGCTGCCCTTCAGGACTCCTTTTTTATGACCTGTTCTAGTGCTTTAAAAAAATAGTACATTGTGCCGAAAATTGGCGATTCCGACGAATGCGAGAGTTGCCGCCCGAGCGAGGCGAGGGTGGCAATCGCACGAGTTGCAATCGCCAATTCCGGCACTAGTTGCACATCGTGCTTTTTTTAACGAGAGAATAGAAACGACCGCTTTCCGAGACTGTACAGTATGAGCAGAAAGGGTCCCTAACCTCAACACGCCATTAAAAAATGTGACGGGCGCGTTAGGAAATGTTGCGGCAGCGTTTAGAAAAAGAAATATGCGTGCAGAAAAAGAAGAATGTAGCTGATGTGCGCATGCGTAGGACGTTTCCTGGAGGCGTACGAGAACGGCCCACTTTCCACCACGCTCTACAGTTGAGGAAAGCGGGAGTTTCTATTCATGAGTTAAAAAAAATGTATATCTATAACAGACTAAGGTCAATATCTATCAACGCCGTTTTTTTTTTCGACTTAACAGATCTGTGGCACAATTCCGAAAATAAAAATAGAAACGTTTTGTGTAAAACTTGTCGTCTCCTTACAAACGTAATTTTCGAGTTCAAAAGTTGTCCGCAGTTCAGTAAACAGCGACTAATCTTCTAATTACAAGTATGTGTCTGAATTTTCTTATTCAGATTATGAGAACTGTCGCATCGCGGTCCCGCGCAACCGCGTAAACGCAGCTTGTGCCGCATCAAGGCTTGAATATCGTGTGATGAAAAAATGCCGCATTATGCCATAATAGCAATAAAAATGTAAATGCGTCCCAGTAAACAATTGTAAGAAATGTAACGAAAAAATGGAACAGAATGGTTCGTTCGTATTTCAAAACGATCGATACTTATATCCAAAAAACATTTAGTTTCCGATTCAACGATTGAACAAAGAGATAGTGTCGGATTGCATCGCGCTCAAAGCGTGATATCCGAATAGCGCTTTATCGGTTGAGTCGGTTACATCGTTCTTAAGCTGTGTCGTATTGCGAGAGTCCATTACATTCCATATTGCGCCGGAGAGACCCGAAGACCGTTCAAAGCGATGGAAACGTGTTTGTATCTCGAAATATAACGTAAATATCGAAGGAGAGTAGGCAGGAGGCAGTTGGCGGCGTGAAAATTCGATCGACCTGAAAACCTTTCGTCACGATACTTTACCAAAGTGATGGACTCGCTGCCGAGGTGAAGAATTGTTTCCTAGGGGACGGAAACGATGCCGATACGGATATCGCGTGCCAGACTATATACCAATGTTCTCCGTCTATTCGACCCGGAGCACGGTATATATGGCGAACAAGTTTTCATCGATGTGGTACTACCGGGAGCTTCCGGGTCTTGCAAGGGGGCCGTGAGAGGTTTCGAAATCGATCGAACTGTACACGTGTGGGACTGACACAAAGACACGTTGACACGTCCATGAGCTTTCGATGGATATAATACCCAATAGCGAACGTTCGCGTCACAGAACATACAACGAGATCCATCCCCATATTGTCGCTGTGACTATTCAACGAACGAATAGCCGTTCGATCGCAAATAATCAATGTGGCAACCTTCTAATAGACGTGGCTGATCGGAATGCACGAAAGTTACGCATCGCTTCGCCGTATCTGACGAGCTTAATTATCTATGCTTGTCTCTCTTTATCGACAAGTTCCTACCCTGCCAACCGTGCGCGCGTTTCGCATGTGACACATCGTCTGCTAAATCAAGAGCCTACTTCTCTCAATGCTGATTACACATTTAATTTCTAGCCGGTGAGGGCAGAAAAACGATGAATCCAAGAGAAACGTATTTCGAGTCGCGCCATATCCACTCGGCGGCCTATCGAATTTACGTCACTCGTCGGTATTTGAATTATTACCAAGCTCTCGCGAAACGGCAGACGAGCTGAATGGTCCCGGTTTGGAAATGTATCAACATTTTATCTGTAAACGATGAGTTCCGTTTTTCTCTGCGTCAAAAATCTTGTCCCGCGAACGTTTTCAACATTAGACAAACAAAGTCCTTATAACAGTTTTCATTTCACGTGAGTCGTAACGATCGATCGCAAGGACACAACCACGTCTTGAGACATTATTCCTCACTGCGTGTAATACATTCTGGTACTATTACTTCTATATCCTCGTAACAGTTCCTGCGTCGTTCGCGGAGGGCACAGAGGGGCGTGGAAGGGAGAGGAGGGAGAGAGAAGCGAGAAGAATTTCCGCTCCTTGGTTTGTTGCACGCGAGTCTCGAGGGGCCACTTCGAACATACCGGGGGTAGAGTACCGCAGTTGCATTCCCGCGTGCAACGAATATATATCATCAGCGCGCCGCTATCGTTGTATATACGACGTCGATCCCCGCGAGAGAGGATGGAAAGGGTCGTTCTATCCATTTGCCAGAATAGAAGAGCGCACAAAGTATGCGACATAACTTCTCTCGGATACATCCGTTGTACATAGATTCGCGATAAGAAAATTTATCTATCGAGTACCATTCCCAACTGTTCTCACTGGATGCTTCGTTGAAAAAATTATGTACAAATACGACGGTTGAAAAAATCGGTCACAAATGTCTCGAACAAATGCACGATAGCCTTCTCGGAATAACAATATCGTTGATATTTCATCGGACCTCTAAATACACCAAATTTACCGTACAATTGTGATGGAAAGTGAATGTAGAATATATAAAAAATTCTGGTCCATAATTCACTTTAATTTCACTATGCAAAAGTACATCTGTTTCTCATCACTATTGCACATTGCATTTACCGTTCCTACCTATGCATAAAAGAGTTCTATTCTTTTGCAATTAATAATCCTTTGATCCGGCTTAATCCAAATGGGTTACAAGTATCATAATGTTTTTTGTATAATACCAAAATGCACATGTTGCCGTTCTTCGCAAGCAAAAATGAGCGTTCCGTGAAATCCTCGTCAGCGTTTGTTAGAATAATTGAAGGAAAGGATCCCGTGCGCATTGGTAGGACGAAATGCTTATCGAATACACGTACAGTGGTTTAGGGAAATATCGCGCGAGGGAAGCGCTTCCGCTCTGTCGCCGAGTGTATACGCAGAGACGAGGTCCGTGCAACGTGTACGAAGCGTGGCCAAATCTGTGCGCGCTACTAACTGATGTGTTGGCCTCTGGGGCCCCTCAGACCGCCTAACGCCATTACTTGCCGCCTGATAGCCTCGAGACATCGAGAGCACGGTTTCTCCGTTATCCCTCTCGTGCTCGAGCCGGTTATCCGCGGCAGTTCGTCTCTGGTCTTTGGCCTCTCCGCACACTCCGGCTGCGTCTCACACATCGCCATAAGGGCGAGACGGAGGGAGGCGGTCGGTTGTTTTTCGCAAGAGAAGAAGAGCTGGTTCGCAAAACGGGCCAGAAGGAGGAAGCCTCGAAGAAGGGTGGCAACGCTCTTCGCAATTTTCCTTTCTCGTTCTTCCGTCTCTCGCTACAATCCTTCCACGCCTTTGTACCTTACATGCCGTGGCAAAAGCCGAGAGAAACGAGCTACGCTATTCTGCTGGCCAACTTCGACGAGAGAGGAAAAAGAAAAAAAAACAAGCAAATGGAGAGAAAAAAAATTGGGTGGGAGCGAAACGTGTGTGCGAAAGAAATGGAGAAAATGGTCGATCCGTTGAAGGGTATACGGGGATGATAAGAAAGGAAATGAAAAAAAAAAAAAAACGAATGGATAAAAAGAACCGGAGAGGCGTGTTGAGAGAGAGAGAGAGCGGAGTGTACGAAAGGCGGGTGGATTGAAGGACTTCGTAGGAAACCCTGCCGCGAAGAGAGCTAGGCGGCTTGGCAAATCGAATTTAGCAAAACTATTGCGCAAGCGGTACGTGCAAGACGTTGGCACGAAAGATTTAGTTTCAGCAAATAGTACTATAGTGTAGTGGAAGCTGAGCGTGAGCAAGCTCCGATAGGGTTCTCAGAGCCTTTCTGAAAGACGAAACGGGCGTAGTCGCGCAATAGGGTCGCCTAGGGGGTCGGAAAAGTGGGGGGTAAAGAAGGGGGGGGGGGGGGGAGGTGAGTGCAAGTCGTATGGGATTTAAGAACTGGGGGGGTATATACGACCTCGCGCAAGATGCGAGTATATGTTTTACTTCACGTGAGAAACACAAGAGGGTAACAGTAAGAAGAAAAAGAGAGAAAGTGGACGGCCAAAACGAATAGTCGCTGTTTGCTTTTAATACGGCCGTTCATAAAACACCAGTAGGTACCTATAACGGGGCTCGGAGCTTTTTATCTTCCATTCTCGTTCCCTCTGTCCCATGCCCCGCTTTCTCTATGCCTCTTAGGGCAAAGAGTGGGGGGGGGGGGAAATGGATAAACTGTATTTTCTTTCTTGAAGTGTACACAAACGTGTACCATTTATGTTCAACCGCAGTACTTCATGTTCAGCGTTGCTTATCGTATTTAAGACTCCGCAGATAATAGCATAGCCATTCTGAATCTCGAATAAAAGCGGTTTTATAAATGTATACACGTCGCGGCATATACGTCATATTTGTACTCAACATAGTAACAACGGAATTAATGTCTTTCAGGAGTCCTGAAGAGAGGTAAAAAAATCCTTCCTTCTGATTGCTTTCATTTTAATGGTCTATCGAAGTCGGTGTGTCGCAACCGGAGCATCACATTACTTTCCAATGGGAAGAAAAAGGTTTTCAGGTCTTTCGACATTATTTGAGTTTTGTCGGCCTTGATGGCACTCTGCCGGCACTCCAGATCTTGTAGACATACTGGCTTCACTAGCAACTTCTCCGGACGTATCAAATTTTTTTAGTATTCTTCATTGTTACTTCATCATAACGCTATAAATCGGGTTTGTTGCTATAAGTTTTTACACAGCGACATCATAGCGTAATGGACAAAAATAATATAATATTACAAAATAATATACTATTGAAAAATAATAATAAAGATAATCTTATTTTACGGCGCGAGTTTCAGTGTCAGACATTGACCTAATAAAAGGAAAGACATCAGTGGGAAAAAATAGCTGAGTAATTGATTTTAATAGTCAACTTTGCGAAAGCGTATCAATTTTTGGAAATTTCATTCTGCCATATCTTGACATCGTTTCGGGCTTTCGGAAAAATCTCGGTTTCCATTATGTGCACCATAAAAAAATATCGAAGATAGGATATCCGACGGTTTCGAACATTTTTCGTATTCGATACCCGGCGGTGAAAAATGTGAAAACGGGATGATGAAGGCAATTTTGTAGCGCGAGATCGAAAGATACGAAAAACACCCTATTTTTTTTCGAGATGAATACAAATCCCGTAGCGGTTTTATCCGAAACACAAGCGGGGCATCAATAAACGCAGAAAATCTAATGTTTTTGGAGCGACGGGAGTTTCTTCATGAATAGTTTGCGTTGTCGAGGGGCAGCAAATAGGCATATGAATAAATCGATACTCAGTCTCGCTGCCATTTCGATATTTTTCTTAACATGAAGTGTTTTTAGAATCTTCATTTCTCTCCTATTCGATCGCCCGTATATACTTTCAATAGATTCGAGTTAGATACAGGTAGAAAACGCTGAAGATATGTCGAGTTGCCAACCCGCCCCGTTAATCCGTCATTTCTTCGTAACGACAGAAGAAATAACGCGATCCGAGTGGGAAATCGAAAATAAAAAGAAAAAAAAGGAAAGCGCCGCGAAGCACAGTGTAACATAGAAAAGAAATAGTTCGTGCACACTGACGACTCTCGTGTGGCTCACTGTCCTGTATGAACACCTGGGTTTCACCACCGGCTTCGTATTCGGTCCGATCGCGATCCTCGTTCACCAAGGGGTTACCGCGGATACACCTTTTGTCGGGACACACCACGACGAAGGGATTGGAATTTTTCTTTCTCGGCATTCTACTCACATGTAACCAGAACTCGATTTTTCTCTTTCGTTTCTCCTCCGTCGCTTGTTATCGTTGCTCGGCGATATCGTACATAACGTAAACATATTTCATACTCATAAAATATATAGACGCTATACGAGAATCGATAACGCTTTGAATGCATCAAATTCAATTTCTGATAAATACGCGGACCATATTTCAATGCTGTAATGACGCTTTGACGAAGATAAAATACGGTATATTTGGTTTGACTGGTTAACGTTTCATTTGGCGTTCATGGATTTATTTAAGTTGTATTGAATTTTCAACTTGTGGGTATCCATGAGAAATCACGCAATTGAAATATTCATGCATCCTGTAATGAAAAAGCCGAACCTTTTATACGAAACATCGGATCGAAGAATTTGTAAAGACAGATTTTTTTTTGCGAGTTCATTTGATGCAACGTGATGAGCGCACTTTCGTTCAATGAGTGATGGTTCGAGGAAAAATCAATCACATTTCCACAAATGCCGGCCCACGATTCCCTATCAAGCAATCGTAATGCCATCGACACAGTTATTACCTTGGCAAGAATTCATTAGAGACTCAATAGTACTTTCGTATTGAAAGCTTCGACGCCCAACCTGAGTAACACATAAACTTCAAAGTAATGTGTGCTGGAATATTTGATAACGTTTTGCAGTATAATGAAAAACGTTATAATTTCAATGTAAAGTTTTATCTCTTGCAAATTCCGATTTTGAGTTGGAATTAAAGCGAATGATTTTCAATAAAGAAAACCACGTTCATTTTGAGAAAGTATATTCTTATGATATTTAATGTTCGTTTCGGTTTTGAATTTTGCGAATTTCAAAATGCAAGCCGTTTGCAAACGGATTTAATCATCAACAGGGAACCAAATCAGAACCTTGCGGATTTCCTCCGCATTTTTTTGTACCAATTACGATCCTTCCTTTATGAGAAAGTCAAAATTGATTAGGGTAGATGCACCGGTTGGGGCCATTTTCACGACAAATTACTATCGAATTTATATTTGCCTGCATTTTGATATCAGTATATTGACAGTTCTTATATAAATACGTAAATTGATCGACCCACCATCGACTCAATTTATGTTTATTAGGAATGATTTAATTCAAAAGTAGGTGGCCAAAAGTAGACCAAACACGGTCAAAACCGTTACCATACTTTCACGCGTAGGGTGAAGGCTTTCTGCGGAGGATATAAGATAATGAGGAACCGTTTTTTTTTGCAACCGTTCTTTTGATTTTATAAAATTTTCCTGAATGTACCGTCTAGAGTATTCTAATTTTCGATCAACATACGATGGCCGGGAATTTGTCATTTCCGAGACAATCCGAGTATCATTACTTTTTGCACTATAACATTTCGATAACCATGTCGAACGGCAGAATCTTATACTACAACAGTTCTCCTCATTTTTATTCAACACGAACGGGAAAGATATCACACATTTATAAAACGCATAACGTGACGTTTTGACGAAGCTTTTCTAAGGATTCATTAACGTTATTACTCTTTTCTTCGACTCCCTCATCGCGTATACACACTTTCATGTTCTAGTCTATACTTCGACTCGGGTATGTAATTTAAGCAATAAAATTCTCGGATCCTGTATACCCGTTGCGCGAAACACGATACCGTTGGGTTATTACTACTAGGGCGAGCTCTTTTCTCTTTTTTTTGCTCGTGCTGTAATATCTCCGTCGTAAAAACACGAAATCGCGAAGGCTCAAAGCTGAGAAAGTCGACCAGTTTCGCTGGTAAACAGAAGGGAAAGTGAGCGAGCGGAAATGTACGTGTAGTATTGCTGTCTGTCGTGACTACGAGCCGTTCGTGGAACACGCATTTCGAAAGAAATAACAAGACGATATTAAATTCTTCGTTACGTAGAATCTTCCGACAGAATCATTCGCTACTTTGCCCACGCGAAATGTGGAACCGCTCTGTGTTTTAAATGCTCTCCGATTTTATCAATTAATCATTGATCTCCAAGTTACACCCGAAAATCGGAATGGTTGGTCTAAGAAAATATCCTCAGCTATAAGCATATTTATTCTTCTAACGGAGAATATGAGCTTTAGTTCGAGCATTTTGTTTTCAGGATCTTCCGAGCTCAAGATTCCCAGCCACAATTCTATTTGGGCAATAAATGATCAAATATTAAAGTATAATAGATTGGATTTCGTCACTGTTTTGCACGTAGAAAGAAAGGCGTTTTATGCCGAACTTATGCGTAAACGCGTAAGCTGTGAGTGTAAAAAAAAGATTGCATTTAAAGAGTACTCGGCCTGGTACACCGTTTTTTTGCTCGTTCCCAAGGGATAATATACCCGCGCGTGTATAGCTGCATGCGCGCGGCTTTCGTGCGGTGAGATGCAAATACCCGGTTGTTTTTTTCTTCTTTATGCCGTGGAGCATGTTTGAACGCTCGTTTTATCTTTCGGCATACGAGGACTTTCGATAGGGTGTGTACTCTGAACTACGGTTAGCTTCCGCAAAAAAAAGGAAAAAAATAACGTTGAAAATACGCGCAAGGCTGATAGAGAACAGAGGAGAGTGCGGAAATGTTGAAAAGTCGTAGAGAGCTACGCAATCCTACTCTCTCTTTTTCTGTCTCTGTGTCCCCTCGCATCCCACGGTAACGAATGCATAGCGATGCAAATGGCTTCACAGACGGAGGCGCGAAGTGCTCTTTGTCGTACGGTATCCAATAAACGTTCGTCCTCGTAGGTCGTATCTCTCGGCTCGCGGCAGTACCGTACCGCGAGGAAACTCGGCGTAAGTTCCCTTTCCTCAGTACACACGCACCTATGTTATCTCGCTATCAAACGTTTCTCACAGCCCGATTGGAGTACTTCTTTGAGCAAATTCAACGAGCAATCCCAATTGACTATCCTTTTTTGGTTTTCGTTGTATTCCTATTCTCGAATTACTGATATTTCCGCGAAACGACGAAGAGAAAGAGATTTCACGGACTTCCACACTTGTATTTTTCATCCAACTAAAATTGTGTTTTCAGAGGAAATTCTTCATTCAACGTTCATCTGAGAAATCAATCCAGATTTCGATTTTTTTTCTCGAAGTGAAGCTCCGACAGACGAGATTTTGCGAAACCCGTTCGTTTTGTGCGTGAAGTTTTATCGGATTTAATTAAAACTTATCGGGGCTTTTTTTAATCTTTCGTATCTGCGCGATGCATCTCAGTAGTTAAATTGAAATTGAATTCCAACCCGAAATAGCGCATCGTCGATATGACGTTTCGTTCTGAAATACTTTTGGCCCGTCATGTATCGATCGAAACTCCGATATAATAACGCCGATGACTTTCGAACAGATACGAAATTCAGTCGTTTCCGTCGCGCATGTCAAGCTTCGTTCCCCTTAGCTGACAGAATTTTTCCAGCATATCGTTAATCGGCAATGAAATGGGGCTCGCGAAAATACCGAAAAGCATCGGTCTCCGTCGCGCGATTATTCCGGCCTCGGATTCTCGTTTGTGCGCGCGATTAACGATCCTCTCTCGCCGCGAGTCGTCGCGCACTCATCGAAATCACCGCACTCTTTCATCCCCCGTCCTCGTGCCGAAAGCACGACGGCGTATTATATACCCTCTGTGTAATCTCACGAACGCTTCGCGGTCGCTGGGTCGCGCAAGAAAGCGTTTAATTCTCGGGCAACAAAGTTCGCGGGAATGAGACGAAGGAAAGACAAAAAAAAAAGAAAGAGGAAAAAACGAAAGAAGAAAAGCTTAAGAGAGAACGGAAGTGCTCGTAGAAAAGGTTCTCAGCTCCGGTGGACCCGCTTTCTTCGTTTTTACGTCTCGAAATCCCCCCCGAAGGGAGGATGAGGTACGTCGTGTGCTTCTCGCATTGTACGGTACGCGACACCGCCTGATTTTATGACCGTTCCACATTGCCAACCCCTTCATCGATTTTTCTTCCGGCTCTTCCGATTCGCCGGGACAAACGAAGATGTATAAAAGTCTTCGAAAAGAAAAAAAAAGTCGTGATCCCGTAAGATTTTTCCAAAAGTGTAACGCGAGCGCACCACGACGAAAAATCGAAATTCAGTTCGCGCAACACGCATTTCGGGCGATGCTCTTTTGACGCGGTATATAACCCAATGGCATAGTCGTTCGATCGAGTAGCATCGAGCAAACTGCCAGTAACGAAATATATTTCATTGAAAGCTCCCGTTATATGGGAAAACGTACTCTCGTAATGTCGCTCCACAACGCTACTATACTAGCGATCGCTGTACACTCGGGGATGGGGAGGGGTCGAGAGTGCCATACAACGGATCCTGGCCCGAGTGGCGTGCACAATACTTTATGTCACAACAACTTTCTATGACAGCGTATACGCGAAGTACGTTAAACATTTTGTACCGGCAAACGGTTTTTTATGCACCCACTGTTCAACGGTCTCGCTCTCTCTGGCTCGTCAAAATCTCACCCGCCTTCATGTCGCATATACGCTTTTGCGTTTACGGCGTTGGCCTCGTTTTTTCTTTTTTACGTATATTTTTTTTTGTTTAACTTTTCGAGAGGATACACTGCAACGCTGCTACGAGAGTGATAGCGAAGAACGGACGTGCATAACTAAACGTGACGGTGAAATATAATTACTAAAATGTGTTGCGCATTCAACGTTGCAAATACACGAAAATTTCGTACTTCTCGTTACAGTTAACGTGGTCAACGGCGAGGTTCTCCACATCGTCAAGATAAGCAGACTACACATGGGCGCTTATCTTTGCATTGCATCGAACGAGGTACCCCCATCGGTCAGCACGCGTGTCGCCCTTCGTGTGCAATGTAAGTTCATACGTTTCAAAAGCTCGCTATATTCGGCATCAATACATTCACGAACGGAACAGTGAAATTCTGACAGAATTTCGGATACTTTCCAATAAATGGAGAATCCAAAGAACATCAATTATTCGTGATGCAGAGAAGATATATTTCGCTTGATAAAAAATGCCAAAAAGTTATTGATGAATTGGTTAAACAAATTAATTCGATAAATCATCCGGTTATTTTACTCAATATATATAAATAACCGAACTTTTTGTGTTTCTTTTTTTTGCTTTTTCTACGGATGAATAATTACGAATTCTATTATACAAGTTCACAAAAAGTGCAATTACCCTCCAGAAATTTCTATGTAATTCGAACATGTTGAAAAACACTGTGTAAACATTGTTCAATGAATTCAGAAAATGTTATGAATCAATTTTCGTTCAAAGAGAGATTCGTTCGCCAGATGATTGATTGAACTGTTTTTTTAACCCCTTTGTCCAATAACGTTTCGAAATTATTATTATGAAAAATCAATGTTCTTAGCTAATACTTCTATACGCATGATTTTTTTTTAATTCTTGCACCCATTGGAAAGTATCCACGATTCTATCTGACTCACTTTCAGTAGAGATTGCGAAGTTACACCCTCCTCGATTGATAAATGATGCGCGAGCATTTTTTCATCGTCCGCTCGATTGTTTTGTTTTCACTTTGCGAGACAGCGAGGAAAGTGAACGCCAACGCGCGATATGACGAAGCTAAATGTAACTACATGCGACGAAAATAAATTAAAAAATGTATCGAGAGAATGAACGTTCGTGGAAAGTTGAAAGTTGAAAAGATAACGTGAGAAGAATTCGTTTCGACTTATCCCACTGTAATTCCAATTCGCGGTTACATCCGCGATTTTTTCTTTTTTTTCTCATTTCTTTTTGTCCTCGTCTTTCTTGCGGGGTAACTTGAAGCTCCAGCGTTCTCACGGTGTCTTATTCTTAAGACTGTGTGTATACATATATACGATGAGTATTTCCAGAATCTACGACGAGTATGGCTGCAAGCGGAGTAAAACTCTCTCAGCTCCGTGTGAATATTCATCCAGACCTTGTCATAAGTAATCGCGAACTGGCTACGGTCAGTTCACCGCTAGTCGGCTTTCGCTGCGCGATATATCCGAAAAAAACGAGAGCGTCTTTGGGATTTATGAATTAGCATATTTTCCCGTCCCGATGAGAAAGTTTAACTGCATTAAATTTTGTCACCAGCCAGATATACCGGAGCTTCGCGACGGTCTCACGACCGTATCGTTCACCTCGGTGAATAATAATTCACTGAAATGTCTCGCATACGGGGAATCGTCGAGTTTGCAGCCGGTTGATTGATTCTCGATACAGTTGTCGAAGAGAGAAAAAAAAAAAACGAAAACAGAGATTGAGTTTAACAGAAAAACCGAGCGATACGTAGAGCACGCGGAGGCGACATCGTATAGCTTCTAAGATTTCGAGTCACGTACGCCATAGAGTGTACGGGGAAGTAGTATAGTCGTTGCGCTGCACCGAGGGACCCGAGAGTGTCGCACGGCGCGGTGCGCGGAGCGACTATTTCTCGTCGCATAGACAGCCATTCGCCAACTATTGAATGCGGGGGTATATACGATGAATCGAAGCTGCTACCGGATGGAATCAATTGAATAGATATGCTTCTCCACCGTTTGTGTTATTTTCCTCCCCGTAACGTCGATCTCGTTCGATCCACGAATTGTATCTCTTTCACATGAAATAGTCGAATTTTCTCGGTAGAAAAAAAAGGAATTTTTATGTGCGTGCATTACGACTGTCGAGAATCGAAGCCGCGTTTTACAATTCGTTCAAGTATTAATAATGCGAGGTACTCCCGATTTTGTTTTTTTTTTAGCAATACAATATTTTCCGGAAAATGAGTGCGAAAAAGGATTTTTCATTAGAATGTTTTTTTTTTTTCCGAATTCTTCGTGAAAATAAAAAGATATCTGCGGCAGAAATGATTGAGTGTACGGGGTCGAATGGCGATAGTATATTGCGCGTGGCGAAACCGGACGCGAATACGTTGACCCGGAAATAGTAGACGATAAAGAGAACGACGTACGGGGCGTCGAGTGGGACCGTATAGTACAGTTCTATATACCACGTATAGGCCGGGATACGCGGCTCCGGTGTTCTCTCTTCAACGTCTCATTAAGCTCTCGATTTACGAGCGAGCACTCGCTCTCCACGGCATCGTAGATATACGCTCTCGACATCCAACTCCGTTTCGCCACCGTCACGCTCGCGCCCAAGATGCGTGATGCCCGACCAAGCATCTTTTCCGGTGCGTTTACACTCAGCCCCCCCCTCCCCCTTTCACATCTCGGGGAGCATCCGGAACCACAATTTACCCGGACTTCTCCACGAGTGTCCTTCGGTCGTTAACTTTACGCCTATAAATTCGCATCAACCTTGAACCATCTGTCCATGAAGTTTAACGCCGGTTTCGTATGGCTTTAATTTTGTGATATCGCGCGAGAGCATGCCAACTCGTGTAACTCAGAACAATTTGATCAGCCGTGGTAACTATTAAGTGAGAACTGTAAATATATACCATATATGTATGTATAGTTTCTCCAATAATTGGCTAATACACAACAGCGATTGCGACTCAAGCCATATAGTAAAAGCTAGCTATCAGTCATAGTTGTACTAATCTGTTCAGGCAAACTTGAGGTAGATTTTTATTTTTTTCGTTAACCGCAACTATATTAATTATCGCTGCTGATCTTTGCATACGATGATGTAGTGGAGATGTGAAAATACCTCGGAAACTCGTTGATCTTATGGTAGTCTCTTTGGCGGTATTTTAGTCTACAAAAGAGTATGACATACAATATAGAATTAGTCAAAAACAATTATATTCGTTAAAGTCAAGAGTGCCAGAAAGTGTAGTCGAAGTGATTACACGTTATTATTGCAATTTTTATATCGAGTTATTATAATTATGCTCTTCGATTATGAAAAGCAATTACGACGCGTCTCGCTAACGTGACAAATATCATCATTTTTTTAATCATTTAATTCGTGCTGAAGATAATCCCGTGACCCAATTGCACATTAATACGTTTACGAAATCGGATAACGCAAAAGTCAAAAGTTCAAAATCCCGGGCAGAACGAGAATAGCCATTTGTACCCAAGGCTTTATTTTGACGAGACGTTTTGAATCATTAATGCATTAAATACTGGCAAAAATTTAGCTACGTTGGTCTGTCGCAATGGATGTTCATGCCCAAAACGGGAAGAGTTGGATTCGCGTTTATTATTGAATTTGCAAACTCATTACTAATTGCGTAGCGCTGGCACCGAGCGAGAAGACTAAAAGCCTCCGCGATCGTCGAACGATCTATCCGCAGTCGTAACATCGGTAAACGAACATCCCCTCGGCGGCACACCAGTGCCGAGTATACGAGGGAGGATTCATCGAGGCCGAGAGAATCGTTCGATCGCGCCGTTCGACGACGCGACCCTCCCGATTTATCCAAGATACCGCGGACTCGGAAAGCACATCAAATGATAATAAAAGCTTCGCTTCGAGACGTTCGGGTTTTCTTCTCTTTATTTTTTTTTCTATCTTCCTTTTTCTTTGCCGCCAGGCTCTTTCGCCTCTCGGTTTGCTAAACACACACGTATAACATGAGCGCGTTTCCATTCTCGCGGCGCCCCTCCAAGTGAAGAGATATCGGCAGTAAAACGTGATTTACGTCGTATCGTAAAGTTTGAAGTTACCTCGGGAGGCATTAAAGGTCGAGTCCATCCGTCTATTGACTATGCAATCTTGAACGTTGCATACACCGAACGAGAGTGTATATTTCAATTATTATAAATGCATCTATGCATTATCCTCGTTCTCTTCGCTTTATATCATTCCGTTATCAATATCAAATCAGATTCGTATATCGGAATAATGGCGCATTATTCTTTATTTTAACAGTCGCTTCGGCTTCGATATTGAGAGATATTGAATCCCCGCTGTCTTCCACATAATAAATAAATCTTACGTTTATAGACAAATCTGTTTATAGATGGATATGAAATTGATGGATACACTCGACACACATTTATTATGTAAATGACAAAAGTGATATAAAAAATGTATATATTATGAGCGACATTATTTATTGATTCGTGCGAAGGGTTTAACTTTCTTCATCTCGCTTTTGTCGTATTAACGTTGTTTTTTTTATCAATCCACATTGTTAATTTTTTCTCTGTTTCTTTCATCGAACGACGATAGTTCCGCCAATGTTGTCGATACCGAACCAATTGGAAGGAGCTTACATCGGACAGGACGTTACGCTCGAATGTCACACGGAGGCTTATCCGACCTCCATCAACTATTGGACGACCGAGGCCGGCGACATGATTGTCTCTGGTAATTTTATATTTCCCGTGAAAGGAAACGAAAAAAAAAACGATTCACAATATCTTCCTTAGCTTTGATCTTCCAATATTGTTGACGTTACCGGTTTCGCGTTTGTTAGCTTTATCCTGATAAACGAAGAACTTGGTTTTACTTGCCCAGGCTATTACCATTCGATTGCAGGTGACAAGTACGAGGCGCTGTACACCGACAGCGGCTACAATAAGTACATGATGCTCAAGATAAGAAACGTCAGTCCAAAGGATTTTGGTTCCTACAAATGCGTTGCGCAAAATTCGCTGGGTGGCACGGACGGTGTTATCAAGCTCGACGGTAAGATTTTCACTTTGATATGTTGAGTCTATTTGACCACGTTGTGCACAGACAGAGAGAGAGAGAGAGAGAGAGAGAGGGGGGGGGGGGCAAGGACCAATTGGAACGTAGAGAGATCGGTGACCCGTATCTGTACCAAAGCATTCGTAGTGAATTGCTCTCGGCTGATTATCCGCATAACCGGGGTACCTAATGCGAGGTCCAATGTCGATGCGTCCCAGTAGTATTAACCCCAATATGCTTGCATAATCAGCACTGCGCCGAACGTTAGACGGGACGTTAAAGCTGTGTGTACAATCAAAGACGATGTCGAATTGCGCGCGATTATCCAATGAGGTTAGATAGATGCAGTGAGCGTATTCAACGGTAACAACAAAGGTCAAATAATTGATTTCCGATTCTGCGCTGTATCCATATATAGTTTCATGTATATCGGATACACTGGATACATTCGGTGGATGGCAACTGTCGGCGTGCTACAAAGTCATTGGACCTTCGATCGATTGGGGAGTCAGATGGGAGCAAGAGAGCTTTATACGTATAACCGGCGAATGGATATGCAGGGCGACCTATCGATGTACCGGCCAATTTCCGATTAAATTGAGACGGGATATTTGTTGATCCGAGTAGCGGTAGTTTTCGAAGTGCGTGAGGGGGTTTTTTTTTTTTTTTTTTTCATTTCTTTTTACCCTTCATCCGAGTTTCACGCACTCGAGCCCGATGTCGACGTGGACAACGAATATAAATTGGCTGAAATTAAAAGTTTCTCCTTTCCGATCGGAGAGCGCGCGTTTTCGCTTCGATTTTCTCCACGCCCGTGCACTCCGAGACTCGTTCGCGGGCTTTCACCGCGCGGTCATTTATAGCTCGCGATCGTTGAAGAGATCGAATGTGCGCGGTATAGGAACGACTCTTGAGAACCGAGAATGCTGAATTATATACTATATATGTATATATATGTACATAAGGACAGCCGGATCAGACCCGTTTCCGTGACTGAACCAACTTCTATTCGACATAATAACGTATATTTATCGGAATATCCTCTCGTATATACTCGAATAAATTCTCGTTTTTTTTTTAATTTTTTTTACTCTACTTCGTTCGTCCCCTATTCATCTGCAATGGAAAATTCGCCTTTTTGAGATACC
The DNA here is from genome assembly GCA_963924025.1 of Ischnus inquisitorius. Taxonomy (NCBI): domain Eukaryota; kingdom Metazoa; phylum Arthropoda; class Insecta; order Hymenoptera; family Ichneumonidae; genus Ischnus; species Ischnus inquisitorius. Next base: position 6,762,862 of record OZ001250.1, on the reverse strand, counting down.
CGCTGCTCGATATCACCTCGTATATATTCTCGTGATTTTTTTTCATCGACATTGTAATCTATTTCGGTTGGATATTCGCGGAGCTTATCATAAAAAAATCACATATTTCGCAGCGGCTTTAATCAAAGATCCCGTTTGAAATCGATACATTAAAATATCATCAAACGAAAGTCGACGAGAGGAATAGCCGTAGCGTTTTTGTACATTAAGTTTTCATTAATATACATTAGTTTTTTCATTTAAAATATCGATTTTTTTTTCGTCATTCTGTTACAGAAATTCCGGCACCGTCGACGACGACAACGCAAGCGACGCATCAGGTGACATCGTCGCTAAAAAAAACCGGTAATTACACGAATAATTCTTAAAACCCGTACGAAATGTAGTACGAGAAGTATTTTGCTCCGCAGTCGCGTGGATTAATCAATCGTGCTCGTCAATTACTTTTCCATGACTTCAAATCGTTGATGTGCATCGTTTAAAAAATTGATGATTCTTTCGTTAAACATATTCTGCACCCTAACCGCATTTCAGGTCGTAACGGTAACAAGAAATTGCGCCAGCGACCTATCGACTACGAGGTCGAGGAATGGCGAAATCCAGGTCAGTGAATCAAACGTATGGATTTTTGCGAAGAATGCGTCGCGAGTGTGAGATGAAAAATAGAAAAAAGAAAGAATTGAATGATACGAGAGTGAAGGTGAGATAAAGATGAACGGGGATTGATACGAGGAATTGTAACGATCATAATGCCCGCCCGCAGCTGTGACGACATCTTCCGCGAGGCCGTGAGGTTGTCGAAGTAATTAGCTTAATTAGAAAATCTCGTTCGGTCGTATCTCACTCCTCTCCGTTCGTCATCAGCTGCGATAGCAGAATAATAGATAGATGACGATGAGCGTAACATGACAATACCGTTAACTCCGATATCTCTCTCGGTCTCTCCCTATCTCCATAGACCGTAATTCTCGGTTGCAAATATGTATATCTGTCAGAGAGAGAGAGAGAGGGAGAGATAGAATCCAGAGACCGTACAATGAGCCTCGACGTAGAGAACGTCGGACTATCGACTCATTACCAATGCAGAAGCGTACACACGACAGTCGCAAAATCGACGGTGTATGATATGACAAGGCATGGGAAGGCCGATGTTCGACTGGAGAGCCCCGAGGGGCCACAGGCTCGGTTGGCCTATCGATTTCCACGACAGTCGCAGAGATTTGTCCGGCCGGCCCTCTTGTCTCTATTTCCCTCATTCGCATACAGTGCGCGCGACATAATACAGCAAACCCAGCGCAGGTACCACATTTCATACGAATGCGGTCTCTTTTTTCCCCCCTTATCGTTATAGTATGTCCAACCTAGGATTGAAGGCTCTACTTGCCGTCACAGCGGAATGCCCCGAAGGGAATCGAAAAAAACAAATTTGCTTCAACGACAAAGGAAACGCGCTTTTTCGACTTTTCCCAATAAAATTAGCCCCCGGTTTTCTGCCCGCGATGTCGCTGGAAGCGTGCGCCTGACGATGCGCAGCTTTTACTACTTCTTCACGGCTTGTTCTGCCTTTCGCCTATATCTTTCGATTCAAATGCTTTTAATTACCGCATAGATTACTTAACTCGATCTATCACGAAATCTTTATCTCTCGGTCAATCGCCCAAGGATTCATAAGACTGGTATAAAAGTTAATTCGCATCGGCCGATGGCACAGAGTCTTTGCAAGCTATTACCCCCGAATATCTTATTCCCACTGAACTGAATGGGCGGGAAGCGGAGAGAGTTTCGCCTCAAGCGAATTTCAGTCCGTGACGTTTACTTTCAATTACTGAAAAACGATGCGATGCTACTAGCGAGATACCGACGGACTTGGCGTGGGCCTCGAGGCACGCGTTTGGATTGCAGTCGAAGTCCACGAGGCAAGAATATCCTCGCTGCCGCGCTCAAACCCTTCTGCTTCTCTTTACCTCCCGCTCAACATCTATCCGCCTTTGGGCCGACTCGAGACTCGATCGATTCGAGCTACTTCGTCGCTTCTACGACGGCTTCTCTTCCATATACATACAGTGAGTAGCTGCTTCTCTGCTTTTACTTGCACTCTCTGTGTATGTATATATATACCTTCACTACTAATACCGACCAGCCCTAAGAGCTCGCAAATACATACGACCTTTCGCTTACGGCTAAACGGGTTTGCCAATTCAATAAATTGGATCTCCGTTCCGTCCGCACCGTTGAGAAGATCTTCGACGAAGTTTAACGCTCAACCTGTGAAGCCATCAGACACACACACACACAGACAAACTAAACGCTCGCTCTCTCTTGTAGATTGTCCGTCGCCGTTCTCCACCGTGACCACCACAATGCTCCAATAATAATAGACGAGACGGATAAGCCCCGGGCTGGAAAGTTCGTGCGTTCGGACTACGTGTCGCCTCTTAATTAATTGCTTCTCATGCGTCACTATTTATATCCCTCGTCACCGAAAGTTTAATTGATATTAAAGCTTCCATCTCGCATGACTCGCACTCGCCAATGTATGTGACTTGCCGACGATGTATCACGACATTGCGATTAAAATCTGTCATGAACAAATGATGTTTGATTTGATGAAAAATGAAAACGAATCGATGAAATTGGAAAAAAAAATAAATGATTTTTTCGTCAATGCATCGCGACGTCGCGGTTAACACTCCATCATAAGGAATGCTATTGAATTTAGTAAAATATAAAAATAAATGGAATCGAAATGCTCTCGAGAACATTCGTACTGCCAATATTACGAGAATGCACGTGTCATGAACCGGCAAACCGTAAAGTCACGTAGCATCGATTTTCACCGCAGCAGCGTCAACTCTGGTTACTGGAACTTTTACCGGACGAAAACGTGTGCGTCTTGCCAGAGTTTACTGGAGAAAAAGGGGTGACGTGGGGGTGAAGGCGGGGACGGGGCGGATGGGTTCGGTGTGGGCTGTGCGAGATGGAAAAGACCGACAGGGCGAAGGGAATAGCTGCGCAGGAAGCGACGATGGAATGGGAGAGTAAGGTTTGCGAACTTCGGTACGGAGTTTTCTTCCCGTGCGGCACGCGAAAGGAATATTCCTCGCCCGGCGGTTCGACGTACCACCTCGCGCGGGGGAGCCTTGAGGCCAGAGGAGAGCGGAGCAGAGCGAGAGAGAGAAAGAAAATCTTGGTCCGTAAGAAGAAAAATTACAGCGCGTAACTTCAACTCACGACGGGCTTGCAAGGTGGGCCGCACGCGAAACGAATCATCCCAGTCGTGAGTATATAGAGGGTGCGAGCGCGAGCGGCAGAAGCCACGGGTTTTAAACTATCGTGACTCCGTGACGTCGAGGAAAGGCAATTAAAGCCAAGCCTCGACGAAAAACCCGGCGAGGTTGGCCCTGTACAAGAGAAATCCTCCTATATCTGTTTCTCCCTCCCAAGCTAACGGAGAAACGCACCCCCGTCGAAACGCGATAAACCAACTGACACTCAATTTTACCGGAAGCCCCGGGAGACGTTTTGCTCGAGCCCGACAAAACATTTTTCTTTAATCAATTTATACTTGTCAAACTGACTCGAGCCTTTGTTTCAGTTTATCCGAGCTTTAAGCTACCGTAGCGTTGTCGCGATTCGACCGAAACCTCGTTATGTTAATAATGTTGGAAAAAAAAAAAAAACAACAATTCATCCGTGGAACACTTCGTTCGGGGCGACTACGCGTAATGGGAATGTTTGGTAATAATTTATATGAATTTTCGATACGCGATTGAACGATATAATAACAGTAAAATATATAATTACGCGAAACGCGCGATTCGACGAAAAATACGAGATTCGTTATTCGGATTATGTTTGGATTATCGATTTTCGACAAGGAAATGGAGCTTTCGCAGATAAATCGGAAACGCGAAAATAGGTAAAGGATGCGCCTAAAACGCATTATAACAATTCGATAAATCGAAACGATCGAACGAGCGTCGGCCAATTGGGAAATCATTGATCGACCATGATCGATGAAATTCGGCCGAATATTTCCGGATACCGAAGAGCCTGAGAAATTAGCTGTTGTTTCTCGCACGTCTTCCCGAGGCGATTTTCCTGCGGTACGCAAGACATTCCACCTTGCCCGAGGTGCCTTTATTGCGGCAACACTGCGGAAATAAGACAGAGTGTGTTGCGGGTCGGTAAGGGCGAAGGAGAGAATCCCGAAGGATACGAGATGTGAGAGATGGGGGGGGTAAAGTGGGGGAACCGAGGGTGAAAAGCGAGACTCGCCTCGAAGCTCGGGCGTCCCAAAGAAACAAAGTGGCCGCCGGGAATGAAATAAGCCGGTGGCTCGTGGTCGTTCGTCGGAGTTTTGCGGGATAGTAGGTGTCTGTGCATGCACGTACCCTTACTACTTGACGTACCGCGAGATTCGCCCTCCTCTCCCTTCCGCAGTAGTTTCGCACATTCTCGGTCACAGCCTTGGTACACAACCATGCGGTACCGAGAGGCATGTACGCGTGGCTTTACTATACCGTGTGTAGTATACGGTCTATTCAACCCCTGGTATAGGTACATGTGCGAAATATATATAAAGACATATATGCAACTTAGGTAGATGTATAGAGGATAGGAGTGAGAAAAGAGCGAGTATTAGGGGTGGAAATCTCCTCGACCTACCATGAGAACGTCGTGATTTCCACAGTGGTTTGTCGAGAGGATTGTGTGCGATACCGAATGAACCGCAAGGGATGTGTATGTGTGCGCGCGCGCATTCGTGTGAACAATTTTACGTGTGTCGTCCGACGGTTGATTCTGCTTCCAGATTACGACAGGGAATACGACGATCGAAGTGGCGGTTCACCGACAAAGAGGCCGCATCACGATACGAGCGGCGCAACGAGACTTCGATCCACTCATACGACGTGGAACAGGCTATTTCTACTTGTAACATTCTTCCTAACGCCGCTTTTACTAATCGCCGCCAGAAGGTGATTCTCGTGTCACGGATGGGGCTTCCAATTAGTATTTATTGGCCGTAGTCGAAAGTGGCGCTGGTCGTGCGTACTCGACGACGACGACGGAAAGGATAACGATCGAGGCGATGTACCAGATGAAGAAGCGGACATGAAGAAAAATTACGAAACTCGACATAGCAGTGATCCGGTCAGTGCGCGAGCAATGCCAACCGTGATGACCATCACGTCTGGCGTGCAAAATTATTTTCATACTAAATGACTTATTAACAAAAAAAAAAGAAAAAAAAATGAATGAAACGAAAAAGAGACGAGAGAATATATATATAGCTAAATATTGAAAAAAAAATATATATATACGTATGAATAATTAACATAAATTGCCATACGTATTATCGTACAACAGATAAACACGATGAATACGTACCAAGTGCTGAGTGCGTAGAAAAACGTTTATTAGTCATTGCCAGCGATTTTAATATCTGTCACCGTGCGGCGTTCGGTCTATTACTATGTAAACATTCATTTAATGCGTAAAACGAAGAAAGATGCTGAACAAAACATCCGGTAAGCATCGATATACGTATTCACAAAGATGTATAGATCGGTGGTAAATTGTATCGAGATTGAAATCTGTCGATTCAATATGCTGCCGTGCGCATTTGCGGAGAGAGGACGCCGAAGAAAATCCGAAAACTCGCAGGAGAATCCCTATCTGCCCCCCGCCCTCTCCCATTATTTTGTGTCGCAGCGTGACCGTGCGGCCCTCTCGTTGCTACCCCCTTTTTTTTTGGGCTATCGCAAAACTCCTCGATCGAACAGTTTCCGAGATACGGAACATACGTATTTGTATGTGTATTTTCACGGCTACGACGATGAAGGGGACTAAATGGTATTGGCATGCATGCATATAAACCTCGATAAATACATATGCATGCGGGAGAGTGCGAGAATATAGATATAGGTAGACGAAGTAGACAGTGAAGTTAAATATGTATGATATTAGAACGTGGCGATGTCGCCGGCGGCTCAGAGGGGGTTAGGCGAGTGGTGGAACGAGAGAATCGTTGTCTCTCGGCAAATCTCATCGTCGGAGATCCCAACAGCGTCGAAGTACTGTGGAATAATTCCGTCATCTTCGTGCCCGTTGCTCCTGCCGCCGGTTGCGCAAGCAACTTGTAACTCGGATTTGCATCGGCACTCCGCACACAGTCCGACACTCTCGTGTATCCATCGTGCGGTGTACAACCGGCTGTACGTATATCTGGGACCTGTGTAAATCGAGATTGTAAGGGGTTGCTCTTGGAGCAGACCAGGCGAGAGAGGGAGAGTGTAACGCACGTGTGGCTGTGCACACGCTCGGTCATCCGTACGGCGTTACGAGCCGGAAAGGAGAGGAGCACGACGGAGACGTGAGTCACGTGCCGGACAATGCGACTACTGTATCCACCGGGAAAGGCGGCAGGGGGACGCTTCGCTATCTCGCTCTCTCCTGTGCGCGCGCGCAGCTGCTACAGCAAGCTCCGGCGAACCGGTCGACGAGAGAGCAAAGGCATTGAGCTGAGAAAACGGAAACGCGTGTAGTAGATACATATACACGCGGCTTTGTAGCACCTCGAAAGCTCGAAACGCTCCATGACGCGACTACCGATGAGCTTGGACCCAGTGTTGCTTAATTGAGTTCGCTCGGGTGTGCACCGTCCACCCTTCGGATAGAGGCCCCGCGTGCCCGAGAGCGCGAGCATTCTTCACGCGCAAACACCCTTCTGGCACGGATGACATTATCCCACTTGTGATCGAGACGGGGACGGACATCGGATAAATGTGATAAATGTATACTGAAGGCAGGAACGGGGGGAGGGGCGGGCATTCCTCCAAAAGTTTATTATCGCGCCATCGGGAGCGGAGAAAAAATATTAAAATACGCTATTCATTTTATTATTGTTCGAGGAACTGGTGTGAATCTGAAACGTTAGCTCGTGCATGTCGTTTTGTTACCGGCCGAGAATTTCAGTCGTTCTCTTGTTTTAGCCGTCATTAAAAATCGTAGAGTTTCGATGTTTCTTTTTCTTCGATTACGTTGAGCGATACATTTGCACTCGTTCCACGACTTTTACGCATCAAATCGGTACCTGTTTCGCGCTTTTTTGGTGAACAAAAATACAAAAAGGCGCCATACAATCGTGACTCGCGAAACTCGCTATTACACAAACCATGATAATAATGAAAATTTTGAATTTTCTTTTTCAAATTAATACTTTACGTTGTACCTGACCGTAAACCGCTAGCGTTCGATCGTTTGCCCAAAATAAAAACGATACGAGGACACCGCGTCAAGTGCCGCTTATTATTATTATTATTATTATTATTCCAAACAAATTCATTACTATATTAGCGGTATCGCTAATAGATTGTGTAACATTTTTTTGTAAATATTGTAGATAAACACGACCGTGCAGCACGGTTCATTCGCGTCGATTTATTCCCCTTGTTATAATGTTCTTTTGCTGATGACGCATTGCGAGGGAAATCCCCCCCGTGGGCGAGTCTCGAAATAGTTTCAGGATATAATGTAGAAAGGCAAATTTGTCCGTAAACGCGAGACCGATAGAGCCGTACCGTTTCTCGAGTCCAAGAGGTGAAACTGGTCGATCAACTGCTATATGCGAGAATTCCCTTCGTGGATAATTTCTAACGACGAAGCGAGAGGGCGAGTGATTCGAGGGCAGTTCCGGGTAAACGACTTAACGATCCAACGACTTAATGAGCACGGCGTTAGCGCGCGCGTCTCGTCTCTTCTCTTCTCTCCTTTGCTCCCTTGCGCCATACTCCCACACCCTGCTTCTTCGCCCCCTCCCCCTTTCTCTGTAAATATATCCTTCCCTCGTTAATGACCGAGTATCCGGAACTACTATAATTGGCATATCGAACTTCCTGCGACGGTAAACGGTTTCGTGCCCGACCGCTTGTCTATATACCACACGCATATATATTTATATACACATACATGCTGCAACACAGCCATCGGCCCAACTCCCTCCCGATTCGTAGGATCTCCGTACGGAAACTCGGCTACGAACGGCAACACCTTCAATATTCGACTGTTCGAGATGATTTTATTCACTGCGCCGTTTGTGTTACAATCTCTCCTTCGTGTATCGCGACACCTGACATATTTAACGATCGCAATCGCATGCGACAGGGTGCTATAGCCTCGTCAGTGAGAAATAAAAAAGAAAGAGTAAACTAAATAGTAATAAATAGAAAAAACACGAACGTACGAACGACGAGTCGTCGCTTCGGTGTGCATGTGTCCTGTATATCTGTATGTTAAAAAAAATGGGATTTCAAAAACGCTTAAGCAAATTAAATACAATATGTATCTCTGTGCAATCGCGGAGAAAACATGTGAAAAACGCGCATCGATCGTTCGGAACGTTCACCGCGAATGACTCGAACGCGAAAAAAAAAGCGGTCCTGGAAAATCGAAAAATGATGGGGACGGAAATCGAGCGAGAGTCTGTACAGAAAGAGTTGTGAACGACGCGCGATATATATATATATATACAAAATAAAAAATATTTCAGCGTTTAACGGTAATATTAATTAATATAGTTATTTGTACCGAGGTGAAGATTTTTCGACTGGACTGAAAACTATGTAAGAGTAAAAAAAAAATGTCTTTTCCTCGATCGAAAAAAAAAAAAAAATACACGGTCGCGTTTTTTGTACGAGGGAGATTTTTCGTGGCTGAGTCACGTCGAAATGCGTAGTCGAGAGATCGTAGAAACGACTTATTTGGGTTACGTAGACTTAAGGATGTAACATCACACGACTAGTCCATGGCACAGGTCCGATATTCGAGATTGAAGCCCGCTTGACTTGAGTTCAATGTCGTATTTATAGCTTTCGTAGACTCTCTAGCTTCGATCAAAACGAACAAATATCATAAATCGCGTTTTCGCAACAAAGCGACACTGAATATAGCTTTGACAGAGGGTTGTGATAATTCCGAATCCGTGAACCTCCTTGAACATTGCCCGAAATTCGCGAGACGAACGCCCGATCTCATATTCGCGCTGTTATTAATCCCATCCTATTGAAATTCGCTGTACAGATAATAAAATCGATAAGTATATATACATGTACCTAAATATATATGTATAAACTAATAATATGCTAACGGACGGAATGAGAAATGAGTAATCATAATGCCGCGAGGAGTCTCCCTCTCTGTGACAAAAAGAAACTGTTATAAATATAGAAAGGTAAGAGATAGAGCGCGAGAGTCGGACGAAATGTTGATATTTCTCTCGAGAAAAGCGAGAAGCGTGTGTGAGAGAATAAGAAATGAAATATTGTTGATGAGCGTGTGACGGGAACGTAGTTTACAGTGACAACGGTCGTTTAGTCAAATGATATTAACAATAACAATAATATTAATATTAATAATACGAATAACAATACTAATAAATGATTGTATCCATGTAGATAATATACTTTGTTGTAATTATTCCTATATTGATGACGCGAAAACACACGACGAAGGAAGAAAACAAAAAAATATATATATATAATATATATGACGATATTAAATTGTCGATACATATTTTTTTTTCATCATGGGCCCCTTTGCAACACAGCCACGTTCCACATATTCCCATCAAAGCTCCTCTCCCCAGGTCGTTCGTCGATTAATTCATCGGGGCGAATTGAACCAGTGGCCTTAATTTTTTTTTTCCCTTTTTTTTTCGTGCGGAAGTGGAGCATCCGCCGAGTGACGGAGCGTAATCCGGTATTTGCGTTAAACTTTAATCGGAGTGATATAAAAGTATCGATAGAGAGGCCCGGAGAAAATCGAGCCGACCACCTGCTATGCGACCGCTGCCGCTGCTGCTGTCGATTAAACCAAATTCGATTTCTCGTCAACGAGAGCCGCTGCTGGCGTTGCTGCGGTTCCTGTAGGATTCGAAATTCAGCATTATCCCACAGTCGGCCTGTGGTACGCCGCGTGGCAGAACTAGAGTCCAGAACTACTACAGTCGCGCGAACCGATTGCGCGTACAGCTGATAGTCGTCAACGAAGGCGCGAATGCGAAAAGTATATTGCGCAGCGGAACAATCCCGGCCTCTCCGTCTTTCGGTATGTATGCGAGTCCACATACACGTATACGCATATATATCTTGCTCTGCCACTCGACAGCAGTGAAAATGAATCTCGATTAAAAGCGCAAAAAGTGCCGAGCGAGCCAGGGGCGAGTGGTTTCCCCGAGAGCGCGAGCGATGGCAATCAATCAAGGCAACTACCATTTATTTTTTTTTGTCCCTCACTTCGCTCTTTCTCTTGCTCATGGACCGCAACGTATTTTTTTTATTTCGCTTTTTTATTCAATACTAAGCCCGAGTCCTTCTCGGTTTCTCTGTTTCTCCCTCTCATTCGACTCGCAAAGCCCCCGTACTCGCGTTAACCCTACGCGTCGAAATTTTTCCCCTCGTGCACTCTCGTTAGCTTCGTCCTTCTCGTCGACTATCACGCTTGCTCGCTCGTGTGCATCGGGTCGGTGCCGCACACGGCGGTCTGGTGGAAACTCTGGAGTGTAGCAGATATCTCACCAACAGCGACGCGAGAGCAAGGTATGTATGCCAAGAGAGAGAGAGAGAGTGAAAGCGGGTTAGAAGCAACGACAGAGATTGGGGGGGGGGGGGGGGGGGTAGTAGTCCAAACGAGAACTGCAGTGGGGAGCGGAAGGGCAGGTAGGTACTGGCTCACACGGGGAACCACGACAAGCGATTGTAATTACGGCGCTGCGAGGTGGGCGAGACCACGATGGAATGACGAATTTACACCGTAGCTAAACTAGTTACTTACTCGACTCAATGTGTTCGCATCAACGTCAGCGTGACGCTGGTAGCTTGCCGCTGTTGCTGCAAGCTACCGCCGCGCTGCTCTACGTACATACATGTTGCCGTTGTCAACACCAGCGTGTTGTACGCACACTTCCGTTCGAAGTACGCAGGGGCGCTGACGCATTCGTAATACGTAGTTTCGCGCATTTAATACAAAGAACGATAACAGAAGCACCGGTGTATAAAATGTAACCGGACCCTTTGACAGCGTCATTGATGATGTAAAAAAATTAAATATGCATACATTCAATTATCGCGTCATTGTTAAAAGCACTTCACTCTCGATGCCTCACAAGTCCTTTACGGCAGTCGATATTTTTTTACACAATATTCTGTGTTATCTAGAGATAACTATGATGGAAAAAAAAATTGTAATGAACTTCGATAATGTCCTTGCAGCTCGTGAAGCTTTTTCCCTTGTATCAACGCGCGCATACATTTACCAGGCAATTCCGAACGAACTTTGGCATTCCGGTCTTCGTTCAAGCCGGGGGTAGCGACAACATTGATCAATTTGGAGACTCTGCGAGTCCCGTCGGCGACCTAAACTAGTTTACTCTATGTTCATATACTCGTTGCTAGCCCGCGCTTTATGCGAGAACAACTTCGGGCACGAGATGAAGCCTAGACCTAACCGTGGTATAACGACCCGACTCTATCGGAACATTAAGCGTTACATAGTCTCTCTGTTAGTCCGTTCTTCTCTAATGTACATAGAGACGAATTTAATTTACTTCCCGGATAATTACTGGACAGAACTAACGCGGTATTGGCTGTATCGAATATCGTTACCGGTGAATAACGTTAACAATGTTAAGGGCATATTCCGTGGTACACGTATTGAGTATGAAATTTATCGTTTTACGCGATGGGGTTCGAAACTCATTATTGAATTTATATCCAAACAGAATTATTTTGGCAACGCATGTCGTATGCTGTAATTCCATTTTTGCGATGCCAACATTTGTATTATTATTATTATTTATTATGTTATTATAAATGTTAATGCGTGGAAGCGTGTGGCAAAGTTGTGCGTTTGGTAAACATGTGCGTTTTATGTAACCGTAATGCATTTTTTTATCATGGTATTGAGAATTATTTGGCCATATCAAACTCGAGGTTTGTTAACTATAAACAAACTCATTTCGCAATGTATTTTCCGGTTCGGTAACTACTGTCCGACCGATGTGAGAGATTCAACTGGATTATTACAGAATTTGAGATGAAAAGTGTGTGTGTGTGTATGCGAGTCTCTCGGTTTTCGAGTCGATTTCGTTGGCACTAGGGCCGCGCGTACGGATCGAAGGTAATCTCGAAAGTGTCTCAGTCGCGCGTCGCCCCTGGGGAAAAGCCGCGCAGTGGAGGCAAGGAGTACCGCAACGGTGGTGGGTATACATGCTTATAGGTACGAAACGTGTCCGAGCACATACAGAGGAATAACGTGTGCGGCGCGAGTGCAAGTCAGCGAGGATGTGCGAGCTTGAAGGCACGACTGCAACTCTCTTATGCGAGAGGAAAAGCCCCGAGTACAGTTTCGTGGTCCACGGAGGACCGCAAACTTGTTCCAGACTTTGAAACTCCTCGTTGGTGGAATGAGAGCATACGAAAGCGCAGGGATAGGGATAGGGGAGAAGAGACCGCGTCGCTAGCCGGAGGCCTCGATGTCAAGCACGTTACAGCTCTTCGGCGAAAGACTTCATCGGATAGTGTATAAGTAAAGAAGTGTCTCTCACGCACGCTCTCTGGATTCCGATACGTTGGATAAGACGAGACGGGCCGGAAACTTGGAGGCAAATTTGGAAATCTGCGCGGGAAAGAAAATCCTGAAATTTCCTATCCATCGTTTGGTACTCGTCGTTGCCGTTTATTACATTGAAGCAAATGACTTGTTGATTGGGCTATTTTATCGGATCGTATGAACTGAATTCATAGAAAAAGCACCGTCATATGTTCAAGTTGTCTTGCTAGTTTAGCGAAAAAGATATTTAATGGGTTCGATAGTTCAGCATTTTCATGATAATCGTACGCATAGCTAATAATCGCGCTGCATCGTATTTCTGAAAATATGAACCCAGTAAAGCTGTACTTCACTCCGTAGCACTGTAATATTTACCACGGTTGAAATAGAACTCGAAGCACTGCACGATGAATTTTAATTCGCACCGAGCAAAATCAGCGCGCCTCCCGCGCTCCAAAACGTTGTGTCGAGATAGTAAACACTGGAATTTATTGTTTTTTTTCGGTTAATCGAATGCCTCAACGATGCGTTGCCAAATGTTGAAAAACACTCAAATAGCGGAACCAAGTGGTATGCATGTATTTGCAGTACGATGAAAAAAGAAAGAGCCGGAATGAAAAACCGAGTTTTAGTTAAAAGAGGAGGGGGGAGGGGGCGCACAGAAGTGGTTGTGGCTTGAAATATGGAGCGTAACGTAGAATTTGACGTTACCGTGGTTGCTTGTCACATTTATTTTGCAGGCAACGATGCGAGTCGCGAGGTACAAGCTCGTTCACTCGTTCGTTCCTCTCTCTGTTCACCGGTAACATAGTCGTCGGAGTCAGCAATAACTGGAAAAAGTTGCCGCGAGTACGGGTAGGAACGTTTTTTTTTTTTTTTTTTTTCGCATCTACGCTAAACTGCAATAAGTCTCGTAAGTCAAAAAGCCTATCGTCTCTCGATATGCCCACTGCTCACCGACGAGCGCCGAGAACCGAAGATGCAAACTCACGAAGGCCGAGAGCGAGTCGCATGGACGGCAGATAAAAGATAAAGAAATTATTAAGAGAGACGCGCTTCTCTCATTTTGAATGGCAGGCGTGATATTCTTCGATGTCGAGCTCTCGGGGGTTCCAGACGTCGCTCAATTTTGCCATGTCGTCAATTATTCGACAGCCAAAGGGAAACTTTCGCGAACAGCGTGCGACGTCGCACCGATACGGCGATGCTGACGAATAATGTATAACGCTCGAGTGTAGTTCGAACGTTTTCCCACGTCGTTCCTACGTCTATTCTTTGCAAAATCGGTAGAGAATACCCGTCACCGGTTTCGCGGGTTGAGTACGAAGTTTACGTGAAGACAGTCGCCGGGGAAAAGCGCGAGAACGAGGAGAAATGAGTAAGAAAGCATAAGACGACGCCGATGCATAATGAAGGGTCACGTTTGAACGGTTCGACTTCGAGGGCCGGGAAGTTTCTGCTAATAATAAAGGACCATGTCATATTTCCAATATTCTTGAAACGGTTCTCGGTTGTGGCGCAAAACTTGTTTCTTTCTAATGTGAAATCGTCTTCAGCGAGGCTCAATAATGCAAAGGATCCTTCAAAAGCATACCGGCCCTTCTGGAAAAGAAGGGGAAAAATTGAATATGCGCTCGAAAACCATTAACGTTCTTCTGGAAGAACTTCAAATAATTAAAGTACAGGTTCAGGTAATTAAGGTATTAAGGACGTGAATGAACAAACGAGCAAAACGTCCGTTCTTACATAAATATTTGCAAGTATCCGCAATTGTACTCATTGCCTTTTTTTTGTTATCGCTGATACTTCGTACCTAGCCTCTCGAAATGTTCGCTTCTCGCATACGAATTTAAGAGTTTCTCGGAACCAAAGAAATTCGCAAAGCCCCCGTTATTGTGATGTCACATAAGAATACCTCTCGAGATATCAATAATGGAGAATTGAATGGCAAAAGCGAGGAAGAAAGTGGAGAGTTGTTCGGGCGCTTATTTGAGGCAAAGCTTACGCAGAGTAATAGAGAGAGGATTCTCGATAAATGACGAGACGGAGCAGACCGTCGATGTGCTACAAGCTAAAGCAGCACGTCTACAGACGGTCTTGCTCACTCGAGCTCGAGCGTCAGTTTAATCGTTCGTCTTAAGTGGTCAATTAGGACGGGGATATTGGAAGCGGATTGTTGAATAGAAGCGGGATAAAGTTCCGGCACTGATCCATTATTTCCATCCGTAGAACAATTTCAGGTTTGCCCTCCAGTCAGCCATTTTCAAGGACTCATTATAATTCACGTTTTTTCGAAGCTGATTCAACAACCGAACCCGACGTTATCAGCATATTTTAATTCGATCGACGATTGTCAATATTGCTCGAATTAACACTGAATGAACTTTTTGAACGAAAATCGTAGTGTAACGCTTACCGAGTCGGTGGAATTTCTTTTTTTCCCCCTTTCTTTTTTGTTCTGCGATAGTCCATAAGAAGATCTCGCGATCGGGATGCTCTCGGCCAAACGGCTGTAAAATATGGTTCGACCATAAGAGAAGAACCTCCGGCGCGAAAATGCTATCGCTTTCCAATAATATGGAGTGGCCTCTGAGCGTCTAGGGCGCTGAAGAAACCCACGAGAAATATATAGCTTGTCCGGAAAAGCTTCACCTCCCTGAGGCAGCACCACTTTTCCTGCCATATGGCAACCTCGAGACTATCTTCGGGCAAACCAACCCCCCCGCCTCGTTCCCTTTACGTATATCATATTAGAAGGCAATTTTTAACACGGCGGAGACACATTTCACGGAGTGGCCTCATAAATGCTAGCTAAAATCCAATGAATTGATGACGGGCGGTTCTTCTGACCACTATCTATCAGTATTGATCGTCGGCGCTATCAGCTTCACCATCGAATGTGAGAAGATCAACTATCAGATTTTTTCCATTCATTAATTTTTTCCTATAATAGTGCAAATCGACACTTTTTAAATTCATCGTCGTTTAATGTTGGCTGTGTGCGCGTGTTTCAATAAGAACGTTGCCACGATAGCCGTCGCAAAGTTTAGAGCTATCGAGCGGAAGTTTGGTACCCACGTCGGATTGATGAAGTTATCCATTATTGGTATTAATACCAATCAGACAATTGTCTGATCGGATCAGTAGCTAAATCTGATGTGCCCAATTTTTTAATTAAATGAATATGGTACATTTTCTCGTGAAGCGGCCTAATAAATACTCTATCAGAAGCGCGCGAGTTATTTCCTTCAATTCGAACGCATTCATTTGAATTGAACAAATCATTTTTATCGTTACAAGCACGGTGTGGCTCATCGTTGCGTTTGTCTCAATTCGGCCCTCGACTTGACCGATAAATCGGCGACAGTAGGTACAGAGCGAGAAACTATAAGTAACGAAGGAAGAGAGATCGGACAGCCAAAGCGAAGATGAGACGAGGCGAATCCACCCACTATTTGCCGGAAAGTGCGAGGCTCGAGAGGAGGGGAAAAATCTCTTTTTTTTTGCCGGTGTCCCAACAGCATCGGAGAAACGGCACACGGGCAAAGGGAAACGGGCGCAATATCTTTTAGGGTCGAAAGTGCACACAGTCCAACGGGCGTGGACACCCTATCGTCGATCGTAAATCCTCCGAGGCCATTTTCCCTCTCCCTCTCCTACCTTCTTTCGAACTCCTAGCAGCTCCACCAGCCGAAGACCTTCGAACTCTCACTGTATCTCCGTCATTCTTTCTCTCTTGCTCAATTCCCTTTGGCCTCTCGCTCCGTCGAATAAGCGCGGAAAATGCTCCAGATGATTTTCTCTCCCCGGTCCATATCGCGGTCTTTCCATCTTCGCCGCCACGGCGACTATACTGCCGCCCGCACTTTGCCCATAGACGCGATAACGACATAAGGGCTGCGAACAGCTTCATTCGTGGTATGGAGCCGGAGCTTCGAGTATTTCATTCCTCGGCTACATCACCGGACTCATCCACATCGTTCCGGCACTCCGCAAAAGTTGGATACCGTGTTTCGGACCCAACTTACCCGTGGGGGTGCGGATGAAACTAGGCGAGGAAGCAAGCTATATAATAGCGAGTAGATCCGAGGCTTAGGTCTTGCGGATGGCAAGATCGGCGTGTCGGCGTGTTATGTCCTTAATTATCATCGATAACATAACTCGAGGGTTCTGTTTGTAGAGGAAAATTCGTTCGCGTATCATCCCTCATTCGATTTTGCTATTCCGCGATTAGCCGCAAAACTGCAACGCGTAACAACGGGTGGGGGCCTACGTTGAGAGTTATAAATATTGATAAATATTATTCGGTATTGGATGAAACAGAGATTCGTTGGGGGGGATTGCAAGCCGGGCGTTTGAGGCTCGTTAATCTTCACTAGATGTGTCACACTAATGACGTCGGCACGAATGCCACAACGACCAAGCGCTATCACAACGACCAACATTGCAGAACCAACAAGCAGCAGCAGCAGAAGCATCTCTCGGGGGTTTCCACGTTGTGCTCTCTATCCCCTCTCTCTCTCTCTCTCTCTCTCTCGCTCCCTACCCTCTCACGGTCTCGAATTAACCGTAATGAAATAACGATCCCACGTTCTCGCTGTGGGTTTAACGCTTGACAAAACGGTCCCGTGCCTCTCTCGGGGTCCGCTTAAGACGTGACGATGGTACCCCGACCGTGTCTCCGCTACTTCTGACCTCCCTGTTTCGCCTCTCTGTTTTCTTTGAAAAAGCTTAAATAACGAGCTCTTGGTGAAAGCATCAAACTATACCGCGCTTTCGGGCAGTGCGACCTGTCTTTCGAGTAATATATACATCTTTTTTTCACAACAACTCACCATCCCTTTGCCCAGCTTCTTCGTTAAACAGAGGCCAACCGCGACCTGAAAATTTCCCCGAGAATCAGGTCGAGCGCTCGTCTGTTTTTTTTTCCACGGCAATGTGATTTTGTGCCGTATACAATATTTATCCTTTTCACAATACGGAAAGGCCTCTTGCGCCGTCAAAACAATTTTATACCTCGTTCATCATTGTCAAGCTTTTTTTTCTGTATTTTTTCGAACCATCGGAACTCATAAAGAAAGTTTATTTTATTACGCTTCGCGAAACGGTCTATGCGCACTTACAGATATATAGCATCCGCATGGTCGATGTAGCGCAATTTTTATAAAACTTATGAGTGCGCGGAAAAGAGAAGGAATCGTTGCGGAGGCGAAGTGGAGAGGGCGAAAGAAATGTGCGGCAGGTCAGGAACGTGACCGTTGCTCGTGGAAACGAAGCTCCGGGAAAGGCTGTATAGAAGAGACCGGCAGGGATCGAGCGAGGATGAAACGTTCCGCGCCTGCTGGCCTCGTCGCGCTTGCACTTTTCTATACTCTACCCTACTGGCTACTCTTGCCGTCCGCGTATAGCGAGTTCGATCCCCATGCCCCAGCCACCTGCATAACTGCAGCTCGCGGGAAAAGCTCGCGTATAGCCGCGCGCCGATGGCAGCACCAGCAACAGAACATAAATTTCTCTCGTGCGAGCCCCGGGGCCCGTTGAATCCTTCGTAAACTGAGATTTACTACCGAAATCTGGTTGAAGTCTGCTGGCGCGCACTTTGTATCACGACTCGTAGTTGGGATAGAGGGGGTGGGTTTTGTAGGGAGCGCGCGCGGACGTACGACCGGCAACAGCAGTCGATAAACGTGTCGGGCGAACGCGCTTCGTTTCTCCTCTGTCTCATCGTTCTGCCAGATTTTTCTACAGCAACGTTCCAACGGAAATCTAGCGAATACGCTCGACATTTCGTTGCTTTTCGATAAACCGATATTACGAAGAATCAAATAAAACACGCGAAACGAATTTGCGAAAAACTCAATTATGAACGCCGAACAGAGAGTAGAGAATAAAATTATTTGTTGGAATTTTGAATTCAAAGAGAGATGCCTGGTCTATCGGAAGCTCGATGTAAATATTTCAAGGCATATATTACTTGTTCGATACAGTTTCACATGGAAACCGAGAACTTCTATGGAATATCGAAGAGCGTGCGAAGCGTGTGAGAATCTTTTGCACATTTGCCGAGCACGACGACAGCTTATGTCTCGTGGCCCATGGCTAATCTTCTGTTGTAGGTGCGTTTCGAGAAGTACCCGACCAAAAACCGAGCACACCCTGACCGTTCTTTGGCAGGTCCTGCAAAGGCATGGCTGAGCTCGCGCGCTTGATGCAGCTTCGATGAGGCCTTATGACTTGCAGATACTGCGTGCCTGGAGAGAACTTACTGAATTTCAATACTTCATGATAAGTTAATTAATAAATGTTTCCATAATGAGTTTAGTAATCTATCAGGGTCATGTCAGACCGGATAGCAGGAACCTATCAGATCGCTTAATCAGTACCGTATCGGACAGCGGAGTTACAAACCCGATCAGGGTAATTTGGAATCTTTCCAGGACCCGATGAAGACTCAGAGAAGCCTTCACACATGATGCCAACCTGACGTCAATTTTTACTCCGAATATCGTCCAAGACGTGAGGATTGGAAAAATTCGTTGCTACATGCTTACAACGAATGCCCATGAAGGGACGACTTTTTCTTCGCCTATTTCCCCCTCGATCGCGTATAACCAGCGTGACCCGTTTTTTCACACTCCACGGAACGTCGATCGACCGATGTACGCTTCGCCGATTGTAACATCGTGCGTGATGCGTTAAGCAGGCGCGTTGCATACGCTACGAGGTTACCATAAGGTACCATAGCCGGCGCTATGCCCACATTACATAGTATACAGGGATACATTAAGGTAACCCCAATGGCACAATCGCGAAAGCCCCTTTCCTCGTCGACGACACGCACTGGAGCTTCTACCTTTCGCCTTCTCCCTCCGCGAGCTCGGGATAGAAAATGCGATAGGAAAATATGATAACGGAAGAGAAAACGTGAGAGTAGAAGTGGAGGGAGAAGGTCCTCTTCCCTTACTTGTAGCATCGCCGCCGACGAGCTTGATTAAAAATATCTTCTTACGGATCGCCCGTACTAATTCCCTTCTCCACTATTCCCCGGAGGCAGGCGTTTCATTCGAGAGCGCCTAGCCGCGCGGCAACAGAGATTCGAATCTCAGCGTCATTTTCATCTTCAGCTCCGACGTGATTTCACTCGATCTCTTTTCCCGTATATTGCCTTTCCTTTCTTTCTTACGTATTTTCTGTATTTTTCTTTTTTTTTTTTCGTTCGCCCGGCTGCAGCTAACCTTCTGCACTAATCCGCCGCGACTCGACGAAGATCGCATCGGGGCCTCGTTCTAACCATTTTCCTCGGAATGGAACGAAGGAAAAAACGTTGAAATAAAAGTGGCAACAAGAAAAAATATAGCGAAGATCTCTTGTACCTATTCCATTGCGGAATGAGAAAAGGACCGATGAACCCTTCCCTCGACTTCACGTAAGAAATTCTGCGCTTCGGATTTTCTTCGGTTCATTAATGCTTTTTCTAGGATTACAGCCCGCCGCATTCGCCGAATCATTGCCATTGTTTATATATTTTTTTTCCTTTCATTTTATGTGGGTTACATAGATCCTGTAATAAAATATCCGCATTCGACATTTCGATAGCTCGTAGCAGCCATCACGTTTTTTTTTTTTTTTTTTTTTTTAATCCCGTCTGATGGCGAATCGAGAGCGGATTTTTGGGGGCCAAAAAGTTTACCCGCACCGATGCGCTCGGTCCTGCTGTTGTTACTGATAATCCGCTAGGGTTTACGACTGGACCCCATCGTAAGCGCGGAACCATCGATTGGCGTCATCCGAGAATTTGATACACGTGAATTGTTGTTATTTCCGCGTTGAATGGAAAAAAAATTGCGGTCGAGCGGTCCGGTTTGCCGTTGTTGATGTTCGCGATCGGCTTTCCGTGCAAACATGTCCCGCGTCATTACCACCTATTTTGTCGAACGTTCGTGTCGTTCGATAGCATGCGAACTATTTGCTAGCAACGTTTATCCGACTAACGAAATGATGCTTATATCGTCCTCTCCGAAACTACTGATGTGGCTGACCCTCTATGAGAAGAATAATTCATTTCGCCCGTTTTGAAAATTCACCTTGAATATTTCGGTCATAAAAATGATGTTAAAATTGAATGACATGAGATAGGTCAAGAGTTATAAAAAAAATTTATATATTCCAAGCAATATCGATCCCTCAATAAAAATTACTGTTTAAATATTAGCGATAAAACGGTGGAATACTAATTTCTTGCAGGAATTTGAATTAAACAAACAACAGTATAAAAAAATGTTAACAGAATATTTCAATTGAATACATTGAATACTTTAAATGCAAACATTTGTTACGAAGTGTATTATTAATACCCGAATTTCGCCGCTGTTACAGCAATATCCCGGATTGAATGACAGAGCTCAAATTGAAACGATTGCCATTTAATTATTGATAGAGTATTCGATAATGCGCTCAATGAATTATTCCGAAAGTTTCGACCGTTTGTGTCACACGTTTGCGACGAATCGATTAGAGTGAAAGTTGTGAAGTGTTTTTCTCCGTCGATTAAGCACAACACGTACATGAAAGTTTGAACGGCCTACCTCAATTTTATCGCACAAATACTGCAGAAACGACGTCGGAGACGAGGCCAGATTTCACTGAATCTTGTATACGTGCGTGCCGGAATGTCAGAGATGATAAAGGACCAACATGGGTGAGAATTCCTCTCGCGCGTCTCGCTAATACTTGAGAGCGAGGACGTGCGGTAGACGAAAAGCCGCGTCGAGTGTCTCGGCAGTTCCGTCAGAAGCTATCGCCGGCGCGACGTTTTGTCTTTGACAACGCCGCTCTCCCTCGAGTATTTCGTCGCCCTCGAACAAATTTCGACGTTTTCTCGTATCTCGTCGATGTCTGCGAAGAATCCCGATTTTTTTTTTCTTTTCCTCGTATTTATAGACGACCGATATAGAATTCTTTGTAACTGTTGTCGGAAAATTCGTGAAAGTTTTGAATGCTAATGATGTGATATAATTGTTATTTCTTACAGCAGTTAACACTTTTCCGAAGTTTTGGATACTGTACGACTGATCGTTGAATCGTCGGGTCAAGACGTCAACTAGATAATCATTAATATAAAGAAAATATGTTAGAAAAACTAATAACCAGTTGGAACAAAGACATTTTCAGAAATAAAGCAGCAAATAAATTTTGCGAAAACAACTCGCGACTGAAGCGTGATTAATTAATCTATAAAATGTTTTTAATATCTATCCAATTTAGGAGAGTTTTCCCTAATTTTGCTGAAAGCGAATAATTTGCTTTAACCCCTTAAGCGCAGGAGACGCGAGGATACATCCGCACTTTTTACCAGTCGTTACCTTTCAATGTTCTCGGTTAACTACAAACAATTGTAAAAAACGCTGGAAAAAATTGTCGAGTCATTTTGAAGTGTCCTTTCTTTGATGGTTCAAAGAGAATTTCTTTTATGCACTTTCGTATTAGTCCTATGCGAAAAAAAAACCAGCGTTGTGAGCGCAGAAATAAAAGTCTCCTGTACGCCGTGGATGATTCAGTAAAATCATTAAGATCGATATGTTAATTGACTATTTTGCGATTTGTCGACATTCATTATGAGAACGACTGAAGTCGGAGAGTCGATCAATTTGCACCGAGAGTAAAACGTCCGAGGCAACACGCCGCAATTGTCAAAAAGGTTTAAGCCCGCCGGATGTGGCGTGCAATTTTCCTATTATTCATTTCTTTTAATTTACTTCCTCGGTCAAAGCCACCTGCTGCAAATGCTCTCCGCAACGCCTCGCGCGGCATCGTAAGGGAAACTCAGGAGCAGTATAAAAAAATATATAAAAAACAAGAAAAGAAAGGAATGAAACTCTCCCAACGACGACGCCGGCGACCCTTCCGCGTAGAGCTGCTGGTGCCGCTGCTTACTCGCTCCGAACGTGAAACCTAATTTTACGGTCCGTAAGCTCCGCTCGCGAAAGAGAATGTCGAGAGAGAGGGAGAGAGAGAGAGAGAGAGAGAGAGGAAGGAAGGCGAGAGTCGCGCGAACAAACCTGCTGAACTCGCGCGATACAGTGGCCTCTTCGAGGCTGAAGAACAACAGCAACAGCAGCAGCAGCCGTACTTCGTGCCTCGGTTTCTCCTTCTTCTCTACCCCCGCAACACTCTACGAAACAACGCTGCATTTTATGTAAGAAAAAACAAAAAAAAAGGGCGACATGTCCTTTAAATATAACCCTCGACCGAAAAAAACTTCGCTTCCGGGTAACTTCACCCTCGTTGTGTTCGCCAATTTCCTCTTTTTTTTTATAACGTTCATTAAAAGGTAACGCTCTCGGTAACAGAATCGTAAATCGTTAACCCGCGCGTAGTTCTCATTACATGCGAAATTTTGAAATGCGAAGTAGCTTTATATGTGCTCCGACGTTCGAAAGAATGGGACGCGGTCAGATGTACAAAGAGGCGACTGATTCCCCGCAAGGGACAAACGGACAATGGGAAAGGAAAAGAGATTAGAGAATGAGCGTGGCGACAGTGGTGAACACGGCGAACACGGAGAGAAAGAGAGAGTTGTTGAGTTTGAAGACAAAGAAACGGGATAAAGGGAAAGAGTCACCGAGTGTGCGCGGCGGAGGGACGGAAGGTCGAAAGGTTTCGCCGGTGAGTTTTAGGTCTTTCGCGATAAAATTGTAGGCCGTAGTGGCGCTCATCCCGAGGCCTATACAGAGAAAATGAGGAAACGCTTTCGAGCCAGTGGAGATCGGCGAGCCACCTGCTATCCACTGGTTCGGCGTTACTCTCCTTTCTACAACCCTCTCGAAGCGTCGTTCTCTATCTATATCTCGCGGGGTTGCCCTCTATGTGCTTCCAAGACCCCTGGAGTTTCGAACTATTCCGCGAGGTCGTGGCACCCGGGGGTCAGGAGACCACTAGCCAATTTCTTTGAGTGCCGGTCGGCCGCGTAATCTCGCGTCTCCGACAAGCGCGGCGACGCGAGCCCGGTACACCCTCTTTTCCCTCTTGCCTTCTCGTCGTGCTCCATTGTCCTCCTATTGTCAACCGATAGTGGCGTTATTTTCGTTGGACTTGAGGAAAAAAAAAAAAAAAAAAAACGAAGACACACACACATACACGGCCCCGCGCTCGGACACGATCTGTGCGAAACGGTATATAGAGCTTTGGTATATTATATCGGTGTATAAGATGTTCCTGAGGTTCTTGTTTCGCAATAAGTTCGAGACCGACGACGATGCTTACTCGTCTGTCGGCAATATAATGGAGGTACCGCAGGCTATTATCGAGTATAGGAGCCGTCGTCAATTTGCCAGTGTACGGAGCACGATATTTGCGTTAGAATACGAAGTGAGAGACTCAAGATGAAACTTTGATCGCTACATCGTTGCGCGCGAGAAACCAAGGAAGGAGAATATTTTATCGGTTTTCGATTGAATGCGCTATAAAAAGCGTATCTTCGTCAAGCAATAATATGAAACAGACAATTATTAATGGAGAAATAATGGTTGTTTTCTCTTTAGAAGAGCATCTATGTTGAGAATGTTTATTTATTCATTCGCCATTTACCATTCTTCAAGTAAAGGCATTCTCAAGTTAGACAAGTTTAACATTTCTCAAACTGGTCACAGATATATCCAGAAACTTTGCAAAAATATGACTGCATGAAAATACTCGAATCTATGAAAATATCTCTTTTCTCTCTACATATATGAAAAGATTTTGTCGCTGTCGCCGAAGCGACGTCCACTGTGTATAAATATCGAGTCTCGAGCTCTAGAAAGCATGGAGGTACTAAAGACCTCGAAAGGCCTTAGGGGTCTGTGAGACCCCATAGCCCGAAATATTTCAAGTTCCTCTCGGCCGGAAATATTCGAAGTCTCTTTTGGCTCGCAATATTGTAAGTTCCTTCTTGCATAAAATTTCTTCGTCGCCGACTTGGGGCTCCTTCAATACTCTAAGTTCTTTTAGAGGGACCGAAGAACTAAAAGGGAAAATCTAAGTAGAAATATCGTACCCCCTTGGCTGGAAATACGGATTTGGTTAATAATCCACCTTAATATGAGGAATGTTAATATCTGGCTCGCGAATTTATAAGAGACTTTGAATAATTTAGTGGTGAAGGCGACGGGAAATTGAGTAATAATAATTGCGACGGCGCGGATAATTTTTCATAATATGCAGATGGAAAAAGAGCGAGCCGTGCAAGACGTATTATGATCGAATGTTGTTGTTTGTAGTCCAAGGACTATGTTTCGTGTATTTTTCCTTGCTCATTGCGAATCGGCCAGCTTTACTTCCAGCGCGTCGCGAAAGATGAATAAACTATTATTTCTAGGCATCAGTCTTAGCCTTATAAAAATTTCCCAAGGCTTTGCAACGGTGCTAGTAATAATGTAAACAATCGCTTATTCATGGCGATAGTCAAAGCCATCGGCAATGTCCCGTATTCATTTTGAAATTGAAATATCGGTCTGCCCGATAAGTTCCTCTCGTTACCACAAAAGAATAATTAGCCGAGTATAATTAGATTTTAACGATCGCGCGCGCCGCGAAAGTCGTTTATCTGTAAAATAATATTTTCGTTTTTTTTTTATTCGTCGGTGGCTATACGGGCGCGATGTTGAGAGCATCGTTCCTATTACCATCCGGAACCGTTCGCGGAAGCGACAAAATTTTATTTCCGCTCTTTCCCCTCCAATCTCATTATTTTCATCTTAATTATGCCTCAATCTCGAAGGTTATTAACGGCTCAGCACGGCAGATGAAAGGACAGGCAATAGAAGAACGAGGATGGAGAAAAGAGTCCTCTCCCTCGCGCGCTTTATTGCATTCCGCTGGGGCTCCTCGAAAAACGACGTTTCGCTCGTCGCCGCCCGCGAATCCTCCTTCGACGGAAATAATTATTCAATCATCGCGGAATTCCCTCTATCGATAATAAGAAGAAACATTGATCGACAAACAGCGTGCGTGGATGTTCATTATAGTTGGTAAAATTGTTCGTCACGCCGTGGACGACTAATTTATCTCCCTAATTAATAACCGCTGTGGTGCTTTAAAAATATAAATTCGATTGTTTTATATTTCAGCGTTGAGCAGCGTCAGACAGATAAATTGAAATGCGAGTAACAACGTTTGGTAATTAGCGATTTTGCGGCCCCGCGGTTTGGAGTAATGGGCTCCGGAAAAAGCTCTGCGCGATGGAACGACGTTGAAAATCTCCCTCCGGTCCCTTTTCCCTACCCATGCCTCTTCCGCTGCATTCCCTTGACTGAGAGCGTTTCTCACAACGTTTTTTTTCTTCCTCTTCTTCAAAAAGAAGAAAAAAAAAAGCCTCGACGCAAGGTGCCTGTGGCGGCGAGTAGCATTAGCGTTAAGAGCAGGAGAACAACGTGACCACGAAGCGTGACGAAACCGGCGCCACCGTCGTCTCTTGCCTTGTGAGAGGCCAACAAAAGAAGGGTTGATTGATGAAACGGGTAACGTTGACACCATGAGCTTGCCCTCACCTCTCCCTTATTTCCCCGTTGACTCGCCAAAACCTACATTTCGACGCGGCGATATCGCGAACGAGTCGAAAGTTCTCGAGCTATATAGCAACGCTATCGACGAATATACCCTCAAAGCTCGGCCCGTTCTTTTTGTCAAACGGTGTCTCCGTTTACTTCCTTTCTTTTTCACCTCTTTGGCCGCAACAATATTTATTCAATCGATTTTTATCGAGTCGGGAACGCCTATCGAGATGTTGAATGCAATTCCCACAGGCGGAATCCGTTTCACTTTCCTCGCAAAGTGAAAGCAACAACAGAAGTTACTATGGAGCGTTTGCGTGATGGGTCGTCGGTTGAAGGGTTAATACCCCGGTTGTGGAGCAGACAATCAATTTGACGTCAAACTTTAGCTTGCCCGCTGACTCGAAGAACTGGAAAGCGGATCACTAGACGCAGGACTCTTCGTGTGCATGTTCTAATGACGGCATGACGTGACGATCTCTTCGTGAATTAATTTAATTTCCAATGCCAAAAAGTCAGGAGAATACGAACAAGAATATCCCTCATTTGCGGTCGGACAAACTCAAGTGCGATTTTTGTATACAAAATACAATTCCAGCATGTGTTTGAACTTGAATTTTTAGCCACAGCACAATGCATTTCTGAACAACCGTTCTTAAACAAGAATTGACGGGACATGGAGAATTTTATAATGGAATATATATTGAATTTTTATATTCGGGGTTTTTAAAGCATTTTGAATATACGTCTTTGAAGTGCTAGGAACAATTCATTCAAGTTTGGCGGATATCGGGTCAATACAAGCGTTGTACAGTGAAAAGCTGTTAAAATTCGAACATAAGTTGAAACTTGCCTCGCAGTTTTCGCCTACAAAGTCGACTCTAAGAACGCAGAATGTATCTGGGAAGGGGCGAAGGTGAGGCAGGAATTTAGCCAAGATATACGTTCCTTTGAGTTAATGCGAAGGACAGATAAACGCCGAAGCACGCAAATTCAAACGCTCGTCCGTTCTACCGTCGGCTCGTTGTTCTGCTCCCGGGACCACAATAACGTCTTCGCCAGAGGTTTGAGGATAGTTTACCTCCCCGAACCTACCCCGCCGTACCCCATCTTGGTTTCAAAGCGGCACACCGGGGAACCCGATTAATGCCATTAATTATGAGACACCGATTGCCCGGCGGGAGAGTTCGGGCATTATGCTCCCGGGAAAAGCAGTGCCGACGGTGCGGTACTAGATTCGCGCGAGCTCCGAGCGGGGGATTGTGCGGGGAGTCGGGATTCGCTTGTCAGTGAAGCAGCGACCGGGTGGAAGCGTTCACCGTACCGCGGTAGCAGTTTTCATGGCAGTTTCGCGATGGCTAAGAAACTTTGTAAAGTTCGAAAACGCCCGAGCCCCCTCGGCAGCAGACGGGAACTTTTCTGTTTTTCTACTCGTTGCTATTCATGACCGGGTGGAAAAATCGTGGCTATGTTGGTCACGAGGATCAAGCCCGAGCTGAGACGAGGCAAAAGAAATAGAAAAAAAAGAGAGTAAAATCTCAAAGAGAAGGAAGGAAAGGACCGAATGAGAAAGAAAAGAGAGGATGAAGAGCGAAAGGGGTGGCTAGGGACAAGAAAGAAAAGAGAGAAGAGACAAAAAAAAACAGAGAAGGGAGGATTGGACACTGCGGAGAAAGAGCAGATAGCGGGTTTGTGTGTGCGCGTATGCGCGCGGGCAAAGGGGAAAACTTTTCTGAAAAGTATTATCGCAGTTTTAAGTGAAGGCAGCCGTGTTTCATAACTGTTCCTCGGTCGTTATCGTCATTGTCGCCATCATCGTCGACAATCCGCTCGTCATATCATCGAGTACCTCATTAAAAGCTTCAAGATGCACTCAATTACTTGGCGACATTCAAATGTCGAATGTCTCGAATCTCCTCTGATTTTTTTGTTTTTTTTTTTACTCATCGTCACTACTTGCACCTTGACTCGTCTTGATCACGTCGAGTACTCTCTAAGCTCTAGGATTTAATGAGACTGCATCGTTGCGCAATTCTCTACTCCCTCTCGACAACTCGGCCGAATGGATTCTCTCATCTCATCGATTATTCAATCTATCAATAACTCTTTCAACTGCTTCTGTACAGATATATTTAAAAAATCGTATATGCAGAAACGCATTTTAGGCATTACACACTCGTCGATGTATACAATGTTGTGGCAAATTTTCCTCTGAGATTTCTCTTTATTCCTCTGAAGAGAAAAAAATCACCGAGTCACCGTCGATGGAGAATGAAATCTTGCCGTACAATCGATTTTTCTCATTGACATTCAAACATCCAAACGAGATGAAGGCGCGAATGTATAGGTCGAGCGAACGTAGAAATCGTTGAAATACCGATCGAGTGTGGGGCAGACGGATACGCACCGGGGACTCTGTACTTGTCGGCGTGTTAGTACGAGTACCCGGAGGTTTTTTTTTTTTTTTATAACGCCAGTCCAGGGAATTCCTAGTCTAAACGTTCCCGAGGCGACGAGTGCGCCGAGCGCGAGAGGAAGCGAGGCAGCGAACGAGCTCCGGTACACTCAACGATTTAAATCAAGTTGATTTAGGCTTCCTCGGCTAGACGACTGCGGAACAACGGTCCGAATTTAGCAGAAATGGGTATTAAGGCTAGCCCGATCTCTCTGACCCCTTCGGGAGATGAGCCTGACGTCTCTCTGAGTTTCCAGCGTCGCTTTGGGAAAATGAGCACTTTGTTTCATCCAATCGCAGTACCCATCTACATCCGGGAACCGTTCTGTACGGTTGACAAAAAATGCTCAACGCCGTTGAAACATTCACTTCTCTTTTTTTTCATTTTTTTATTCCACCAACGGCTCTAACGCGCCGCACCCAACCTCAGAATATTGGTTTTTATTCGAATAATATTATGTATATTCAATGAATTTATCGATACAAAGCGATAAAAATAAATTGGCCTGTTAATCGCATCCCAGTGAGTCGTGAATAATAACTGCCAGTGAATGAAAATCGAATCACACGTTGATTGAAACTTATTAATAACGAGTCGTTATTAACGACCGCCCGACCGCACACTGACCGTAACTACTAACCAAACCTTCACAAGCGGCTCGCTCACAAATATACAAACTGATGTGTAGCGTAGATGAACGTGGGAAACAGCAAAAAAAATGTAAGCTTTTGTTGCATAAACTGGTACACTAAATTTAATGTACAATAACGATTTAACAAAACGTTTTTTTCTTGTATGTAATTCTGAACGGCATAATTTGCTGCATTATACAACTATCGGAATCAGAGCAGCTTGAGCCATTGTTCGCGCGTTTCCGGAAAAGTCTTTTCGCGCGAAGGTGATAAGCGAACGGGTGGAAGGGGGCAGAGAGAGAGAACGATGTCTTGGAGCTTTGAAGAGGCAAAGCTCTTGCAAGTAAGAAGGATTTCGGAACGAACTCCCCTGACACGTTAGCGCGAGACGCGCGTGGTTTTCGACGATCGATAGTTTGCGAAAGTATTTGCGTGCGTTTTGCTATTCGTTCCTGTCTCCAACTCGGCCCGGGCCAATCAATTATTCAATTCAATGCCAAAGCCCGGAGGGCTGAACCGTTGAATCGACAATGGCTATAAGTATATATACGTATATATATTTATGCTACGACGAACGACGACGGAGACTCGAGTCTCATCTTTAAAAGCTTCGATCCACTTGAATCTTCGACGTAGAGACACGAGAAACTATTACGTATTCGTGTCTCAGTGTTTCGTTTTCTCTGTCCGGCGGAACGTTTGAAAGGCAAAGGTGCATCGACAGTTCGCACCGCGGTATTCTCGCGCGGTATACGCGGCTGGAATATGATGGGTCGGAGTTCATCGCGTTAAACGGGAAAGCTTCGGCGTTGTTGTTGTTGGCAGAGTTCGGGTAGTTGTCCCGTTCGGCCGACAAGCCTCGAGTAACCGTAACAGGCAAGCAGTTCAGCGTTTACGAGGAGGCGGATACGCGAGAAGCGTAAAGCGGGCCGTAACGTTGAGCCGACGGTGAAGGATACTCAGAGGCACAAACGGTAGGGGCATCGGCGTCGAACGACGCGGAAGGGAGAGTGAGACTATAGGCCTCGTACGCTTGGCCGCCCCGTAGTAACGTGACCCCAAGCGTCGGTCGGGTAGTGTGATTTCGTCGGTACGAAGAGGATTAGCGTGCTCGACGGTTACGCCGGGTAACACGGAGGGGAAAGGACGCAAGGTAGGTATGAGAAGGGGAGGTCGAAGGATCGACGTTAATGGCAATGGGCAAACGCCGGGACTATATCGCAGAGAGGGTGTACGAGGAACGCGGTTCGGTGCGAGGAGCGAGAGGAAAGAGAAAGTTCGACATGGCAAACAGAGGTGAGCGAGAGAAAGAGAGAGAGAGAGAGGGAGATAACGAAGACCGATCGTGTCGATGCGGCTGCGAGGGTGAAACTGGGAGGCTGAGGTAAAGGCTGAGGTAGCGGACAACGCAGAGGCAGGCAGGGCAGGCAGTTGTAGCGGAGTACTGAGCCGCGTGGGACAAGAGTGCTGTTCCCTGTCATCCAAGAGTCCTCTACGCGTGTGCAACGATGGAGAGAGAGGAGTTTCGTCGCGACGTTCCCTCACGAGTCGCAGCTTCCGTCGCTCTCTCCTCCATCAACATCCCACTTCGTCTCTTCTCCTCGTCTATTGCTCTCGCCGGTTGAAGGCCTCCGTGCACTCAATGCTCTTCGGTTAGCTTCGTCTTTCGCGTTGCTCTTGCCTACCCGTTTCCGATGGTACCAACACCGTTGCACCCTGGAATCTGGGTCCTACGCTCGTGAACTATAACCAATTTGCACTCTCCTCGTCTGCAAAGTATGATAGCATTACTACCACTACCGTCGCACCCGTTGCTTTACCCACGCTCTTCAACTATACTATCACACTGATGGTGTTTGTATGCGTGCACTCTGCTCATTCCGTGTATTCATCATCCTGCCGCATTCTTTCACCCGACTGTTGAAGTACCCCGACTGTCAGCTCTCGGAACGGCGCTTCGATTTGCATTACGTTCGACCGCGCATAGCCGAAGGATCAATTAAATTTCTATTACGGAAGGAGCACCCTTTCTTCCCGCCGACTCTGCGAGCCGTTTATCGAATGATTCGGTTCCAGCTCCCGCGCGCTCAAGGACGAAGCGAAAAAG
This sequence comes from Ischnus inquisitorius, assembly GCA_963924025.1. Classification (NCBI taxonomy): domain Eukaryota; kingdom Metazoa; phylum Arthropoda; class Insecta; order Hymenoptera; family Ichneumonidae; genus Ischnus; species Ischnus inquisitorius. The sequence goes on along the minus strand of OZ001250.1, from coordinate 6,731,529 downwards.
GACTGAAGCAGACCAAGCTCTCGTACTTCGCGTGTCAGTAAATCGCACGGGCGCGCGTGTCTATCAACATGATTGTTGTCATCGCCAAAACGCTGAATAAACGATTCGTATTATATTTCTTTCTTATCACTGTCTGTACACGAATCCGAAAGAGCTTCCACGGATATTGAACAATTTCTTTCTCATCGAATGTTCTATCCATCGGAGTTTCTTGCCCGTTACGCCATATGGCTCCACCTGTTTTCCCACTTCGCCAAATCGCACTGAGAGAAGGAAAAAAAAAACACATATCCGATAGAATCGCGAGCGTCGCGTAGAAGCATCGTACGTAGCACACGACGTTGCGGATTTCTATTCCAGTGAGCTAAAGAAAAAAAAAAAAAACTTGTAGGTATTTCCGTGCGGCTGATCCGTCACGGAGCTGAGACCAGGAAGTTTTTTATAGTATACCCATCCACGGAATCCGTTCCGAGGATCGGAGCGAGAGCGTTGACCGTCTCTCGTTTTTTTTTCTACGAGAACTATTGCGCGTGGGCTTTTCGTATATCCTCTATCTCGTCTCAGCCAACACAATCCAGCACAGGATCGTTGAGTCTCCCTCTTCCTTTTCACCGTTCGAACGCTGCCTCGATGCTGGCGGGCATCGAGGAGCGCTCGTCGGGAGCGACCGGTGTCGAGTAATCCCTGATTATCGAGATCGAATTGGTGCGCGGCGCGTTTCGTTCTCTGGGTATACACCCAATCCTCAGGGCCACGTAGCGTCCAGTACACTCCCGTGCGATAAACACGGTCGAGGCTGTGTTACGTGGCTGACCCAAGCGTGGCAAACTCCCTTTCCATATCCCTTCGCAACCGTATATACCGATATATGTATATATCGTATACACCTTTGGAAATCTCGCATCGGCGTCTAGCAGTTCACTTTTTCAAAGCTTAATTTTCTCATCGCCACGGGACACGTCGCATCCCGCGAATTACACATTCAGAAATGAATGACGGAAAAAAAATATATATTTATGACGAGCGTCCATCGGGGACTTCGAATAATTTCCCCGGTCGCAGCGATGAGCCATGTACGGATGCAAAAGTATATCGCGATTCGCTTTATTTTTACAGAAAAAGTAAAAAATAATACAGCGATACCGATAACGCGATGAGAATTTTATCGGTAAATACACCGTGCTGGAATGGTTATTGCTCTTGAGGGAAAGCGCCGATGTGCAAGAGATATGCAACCTCTCTGTGGAAACGATCTACGAAATTGAAGAAGCAATGATATCGTGACGTGAGATATGATTGGCGTCGAGAAACAAGAATTTCACAGTGATTTTTCGTAATCCTTTTTCGTTTTTGTCAGCCGAAAAACGAAAGTCAAACTGTTCGCTGAGCCATCGACTATCCCATTAACTTTCCAGACCGTTGAACTCGACAAGTCGTTTTACGAATTTTTGTATCGAAGTGTTAAAAAAATCATAATAATAATTTCTGGAATGGAATCGGATTCGTAAAATGAATGACAATCCCGATTGTTACGGTAGTAACAATCACGAAATCACAGAGAGGAACGATAACGAAAATCGCGCTGGGTTATGTATAGCGAAATTCGGGTTCATTGGGAATACGCGATTTACCGATAGGAATTACGATTTATCCTCTTTCCGCCTGCCGGAGCGAAACGGCGCTGCGTTTCATAAATTAAACGGGGAACGAACGAGTGGATCGAATGGCAACGAGGGGTTCGGTCCCGCATTGTTCATGAATAATCGTTAAAAGAGTGTAGCAAAGAATTTACATTGTCACGTACAAGTAACAAACACAGACGCCCGCGGATATCGTTGAACTATGCCGCGACAAGTCTTCATGATCGTATAGTTGAACTTTGAGGGCGAAGAAGGATAATCGAAGTTTAATTCGAGATAACTCACCGACAATGCCGGGGCTACAAGTTCGTACCGTCGCGCGAACAAATTTCGCAGACGTTTCCCGGCTTGTAGACCGCGCCCCCTCCGTCGCCCAACCTTAGCGCCGGAATTTCAAAGATAAAACTCTGTCGCACTCCCCCAACTTTACGTTCCAGAAGCTGCAAAGAAAACCGGAACACTGAATCTCTCTTCGTGCGCCACCCCCGCCCGCCTCGGGTGAACCTCAGCGGGAACCCATTTATATACGATTTTTCTCGTAATCGCCAACATCCATTTACGACGACGGGGGCTTCTTCAATTTCTCGTTACCGCCGCCGGTAGCCCCGTCTGCTTCCGTAGCTCTCATTCACCGTTTTCCTTCCTTCTCCTCGCCTGCTCTCGTTCGAGACCCACGGAAAGCACGGCCATCATCCGGACCATGCTACCCACGAGGAACGAAGGCAGAAAAAAGAAAAGAATAAAAAAGCGAGGTATGAAAGCGTCGCGAGCCCTCGCTTGAGACAAACTCTCGACCTCACACCCCATCCCTTCCGCCCGTTCGCTCTCCTATTGATTTACGACGAGTATTTGCAAGATCACGCGCCGACCGTGTTAAAACTTGGTGTTCAACTGTTCGCGCCCGTTATCCAACGTGTGTACGGTTGAAAGATATATAGATATATAATATCGTTTGAGTGAGCGTGCAAGTGGGAAAGGAGGTGGCGCGCGAGCGTTACTTTTGCCTCGACGGCGGGTGCTATAGTCGGCAACGGAAGGAAGGAAGGAAGGAAGGAAAGGCTTTCACTCCCCCTACTACAAAACGCAAGCTTCCCTCCCCCCTCCCATCATCCCCCATTGGAGAACTCACACCTCTCGGCAGAAAAACATGTGCGGAAACTTTTCTCGTGCTTCGCGCTTTTTTTTCTCGTTGTCCTGCTTTCTCTTGTCTGTATTATACAGCCCGGACGAAAAAAACAAACCGAATCTAAGAAGCACGAATCCGTGGGTTCGCGAATGCGTACTGCAGATGCGGCGTCGGGCAACTAGGGGTGAGTGGACAGCTCGATAGGGCAAATCAAATGTAATAAACGCTCATTCGCCAAGAGCCAATCTATCTTCTCATGTATTTTCATGCATTCTGATCAAATTAGCGAAGCTCAACAATATATTTTATATATAAGTGCATGGATGTACTGGCGTGCAATTTTGGCTCAGGCGCTCACATCAGTCTCGATCCAATTACCGAAAATCTAATTTATTGCACAATTTAGTCAATTGTGGAAATAGATAAGCCGGTTAGGACTCTTGAAATATATGAGGAATTGTAATTTGGTCGTGCCAAGCCAGTTCAAGAACCATCATGGTTCGCAACTGAAGTAATGATTGAACTGTGCGGTTATAATCACGAATAAATCTTTTTCTTAATATACGGTTAATAAAGTATGAATATTCAGGACAGTTGGATAGTATACTCGTATTGCGAGAATAATTTTTGATAACTTTATTCCGCCGAAGGCGTTTTCCAGATGCTGGAAGTCCTTTAACGGGGTCATGCGAAAGGAGAATTTAGAATATTTCGGGTTTCTGTGTGAGAGGGAAAAACAAACAGTTCTCAGAAATATATATGGAACACATCGATAAGTGTACACGACAAGAAGCTATGATATATCCGTATTATTCGAGTATGCGGTGATGAAGGAGGATGGTATACGCGCAGCTTGGATGAAGAGGCTGAGAGGAGAGCTCGGTCTCGTTAAGCCAGCAAAGCCAGCAGAACTAGAAATCTCTCAGTGGAGAGAAGGCAGCAGAACGACTGAGAGAGCCGTTTCCGCGTAGCGCCTATGTGTATATAGGCATTCTTCGATTCATGGATAATCCCTGCTTTGGAAACTTGCCACTGAATGAGCGCCGGCATAAGGAGAATTCAGCTTCGATATTCTCGTTAATCTACTCGTGGTCTAAGCGGAGTTGTGCTTTACTTCCGGGATCGAATAACATCGGCCGTGTATATAATACCGGATCTCCATTTATCTCTACGATTTTTCTTGGCCCGCGGCTTGTTTGTGCCATTGTCCGAGGCGGCCATAGGACGACAAAAGTAGATAGAAATAAAGTGAATCATTGACGCGTCGTCGCGAAGGAGAGTGCGAGAGGTAAATTGAAGTAATTTATACGGCTTGGTCTATTCTAGTACTCTCTTGATTCTCATTGCACTAGAAACCTCGAGCCGTATCCTCTTCTTCGCATCCCCCTCGTCGCATTCCGGGTACGGCATGCTTTCTCGAATGAATTCCCTCTTGACAGCCAGTTAGCAGCGCCTGTTGCTTAAGAAACTCGGAATACCTCGCATTCGGCCACTCGGGCGCGATTCGCCGGCTAAATTCACCGAAAGCAGTTGGCAATATAAAAATGTCTTGGATACCGCAAAAGAAGAAAGAACCTGGACAACCGCGTTGGATGGTAAGATATCTCATACTTTTTGCATGCTCATCGCAACACAAATTGTGAATTCCAATAAATTCGGTCTCGATAAGGTATCTTCTTTTATTGATATCGATCGTTGGCTTCCTCCTTGCTTTGCGTGCAAACACAGCCGAGAAGATAGTTCATCCGTTTCCCGTATACCAGTCTCGCCAGTCGCCGCGCACAGGAGTCTCGCTCTCTATGCAGCATACCTAAACGGCAGAACCGAGGCAGAGGGATAGTCGGGAAATATTAGGACGCATAAATTGAGAACACCCTGTGTACAGAGCTTCCTCGGTAGTTGCCCCGAAGGTGGATGAGGAACCCCCACGTGGAGTATGAGAAAAGGAGATGGAGGATAGCTCCTAGCTCTCACTCCCCCCTCCGAGGCCGGTGGTTAGCAAGCCGCCGAGAGATTTAGTGAGATCTTAGGGTAAAGTGTGGATATTGAGGGTATATCACTCACGGTCTGTGGTTGCGACCCCGTTCAAACGGACCTCCCGCTCCCGCTTGCTCGTACTCCCTCGCCTTTGCCGCGTCTCCCGAACGCCTCCGTGCTTCCTAACCTTCCTAAGCGTGTGTTGGAACGTCGGGTCTCGCGTTCCCGAAGGATACAGATAGACAGCATACGAACAGGTAGAACAGAAACGGATAGATGATAGTATATACCTCTGGCCCGAAGCTCTAGCGACTGGGGCACGGATCGTTAGGCTGCGCAACGTCCGCTGGACCATCTCACAGTCGGCTTCTGTATGTGCCATACCTGTCTCTCTATGTGCTAAAGGCGACATTTCGTATGTATGTATGTGCGTTCACGGGACATCCGTATTCTCTGGATTTGCTCACCGTCACCGGTCGTCGTCTTCGACGTGTAAGCGCGTTCTCCCGCGCTCTATGCAAATTGGAAAGCCGACGTTGGGTCCCGGGTTGAGATCAACATCAGAAGTCCGCGCATACTCGCTCAATTACTCCACAAGGGATCTCTCGTTCTCTCAATCTCTGATCGTAGATGTACGTAATCAACTCCACAACGACGGACACCCCCTTGAGCACAAATATTATCGTCGCTTCTCTATATTAATCAAGAAGTCTTAGCTCAGTGACAATGTGACGCGACTACTGTCACAGTTACTGTTTAGTCAATTTTGCGTCAAGTTTTCGACGAATCGACCAGATCATCCGAATACAATTGAATGCTATTTGCGTCCCAATACCTATCCTATGCAAATTTTCAATCAGCAGCTTACTAAGAGTTGGATTAATCATAGTAGGACCAGGATGTAATCACTCCTAGTACGAGTTTGTCACGGTACGTTATCAGACGCGCATTAACGAGCGAATCCGACAAGATCATGGAATACTCTGGAGATCGCAGTGCTTTCAATAGATGCATTGTATTTAGCGATTCGGGTAAAGGCAACAGCATCTACATTGATAAAGAGTACTGCATATAGGAAGCAGAGTTCGTGGAAATTTCATTCCGAGGACAAGAAGGAATCCCGATTAATGCGCGACGCAGTCGGCAAATGGTAATTATCACTGCAGTGGGTTAGCATGCGCTAGTCCGTGCGTGAGCTACCAATCAAACATCCGTATCAGCACGCCCGTCGTCAGAGAGTCTCGTTGCTTAGCCTTCATAGAAGCTATGATATTCGTACGGGAAACACGATGACTACGTCTACACTGTAGGATCACGCTCGCTCATCAATCCCGCAGCCTATTCTACGGTACCATTGACTACGAGCCAATTGCATCCGCATCGTATAGGCTTGCTGGTTTCCTCCTTGCTTGCATTGTCACGGATATACCTAATGACGCACTGCGTGTGGCTTGGTGGTGCCTGAGACGCCCGGCATTTCCCCAATCAAGAGGACTTATGCGACCGTACACGACGCAGGAGGGTAACGACCACCGTCGGCCACGACACCTGACTGCATTCCCTATATACTTCGACCACCTAATACGGGAGCTTCGGATGTTCCCGTCGATTCCCCCGTCCCACGGAGACATATGAGGCGATATCATAGGTCTAGCCATCTTCGGAATTTTTGGATTGTACCAGCGCGTCGGTTTATGGTGAACGCTTATGTCCATCGTGTTTGCGAATCGAATTATGCAGCTATTCTGATTGGGTGTTTCGTTTGCAGGGACACGTGATTCGTTCGGTTAAATGGCCTTTATTGGATAATAAAGTGAATCTGTGGGCGATCGATAAGGTCAGTAGAGTACGGGGTCGCATGGGGTCTGTATGCTTCGCAGCGGAGCCTCATTAGTGAATGCAAGTGAAGTGAGCAACGGAGCTGGCAAGTTACTCGACGAAGGGTGCGATAATCACCCCTCGTGACTGTACCTAATCCAATCAAAGCGTAGTCGAGCTTGCTAATTTGCCGGTAACGAGAGGGGCAAGAGGGAGCGAGGAGGGGCGTTAGGCATTAGGTATTATTTAGCGACTGGCGGGCAAAACCGAGAGGTACTCGACGACCACAGTGGGAACGGTGCGATGACGATGAAAACACCGAGGTGTACAACTTGCTTGAAACTTTGTGACCTCGCGCTCTAAAGCCGAGAATAAGGTAACTACTGCACAGTGTCACATTTATCACTCCCGAAGAAACGTCTCAATTAACTTCTCAACTTTGGCAAATCTTGCTGTTATTTCATTCCTCGGTAATCGACATCGAAATTGATTCCATAGACCCCGAACCAACATTGATAACGGTATCGATTATCGCGGTATTCACATTTATCGAGAACAAATAATAACTGTACAGACAAACAACAAATACCAGTGTTCGAATAAATTTAACGGGGAAAAGCAAAGATAAAGTAGTATCGGTAGCTCCCTCGAAGGAGATTTCCGATTCCCTGGTTTTTGGTCGCTCGAGAGCATTCGAAAGTCGACGAGCTTTATAGCCATACTAGTGTTCGGTGCGAGTGAACCCGTGTCTTCCGAGGCGATCGGAGAGTAGTCCAGGGAATAGAAGCGATTTACGTTCAGCCGCAACTATCGCTACGCGAAAGTGGGCCGCCTCCGTGGAGATTGCTCGATACTTTGCCCAGGCATTGGCATGATCAGAAAGACGTAAAAGGCGAAAATAGCATTGCGTCGGTTCCATTCCGGTTGAAACTTTCCTCAAGATCAATTAGTTTTATTCGCACGAAAATAGTTTCAAATTTTGTTTTTTTGTCAAGCACGTTCGCAAAGTTGTCAGAGGCAGATCCAGTACATGGTACAAAACACAGCCCGGTAGCGAAGCAGCTGCAAGAACTGCGAATTCAATCATCCATAAGGATCCCACGTAGCGCCGGTTTCACATCTGAGCCGGTATCGGTCATGGGACAGGATCTAACGAGCTAAATATGAGAGAATCAACCTTGGTCAGAGAGCGCAAGCGAAACGGACGAAACGGTAGAAGCCGACGATATTCTGTAGCGAACGGTCAGCAAAGACTAGGGTTGGTCATCGCCAATGCTCGATGCAGTCCACGTATTCTCTCTTCTTCCCAAGAAGAAGAAGAAGAAGAAGAAGAAATAAGAGTCGAAGGGGGGAAAAGCTCGGAGTTTCATTGCAGCTTCGCCATGATAGCAAGCACAGCGCGAACACAAGAGTGAGAAAGCCGAAACGATTTCTCGAACTCTCTCATTCTCTTTTGGCCAGTCATGCCCTCGCTACTCTCCGCCACCCTCGCTGTTTTCCAACAACGCCGCCCGAACAGCTTCGAAATCCCTCGGAGCAGTTTCGCAGAGCTCTACATTCCTTTTCCTGCGTTCTCCACCGCTGTGATACAGGTGCAGCTTGAAATAGCTCGAAACGGTATACGTGTATACGATTCCTCTGGGCTCAAACGATCTTTCTCATCGTCTGAAGGTACGTGTAGGTTTGGGTGTTTGTATATGATATACCTATGTGATACCCATTGTTCGCGAGAAAACTACGAAATTGGCTAGAGATTTAAGATCGAAAGATTCCAACCTAACATCAGAACAGCTCGTCAACCGTTTAGACGTTACCATTGTATATTTGCTCATGAATTTGTAAAGAGCTTGTGATCTATGCTTATGATTCATCATCCTTGAGAATCTTTTGAACAGTACGGTACGATAAATCGAGTTGTTTCGCTATGCTCTCCGTGCACCGTATCGTTTCAACGATCGGACTGTGTGCCGGAGAATCCGAGGAATAGAAGGAAAAAAAAAAAACAAAGCGCGGAAAGTCCGAGTGGCGTATAAATCGGGCCGATCGAAACGCGGTTAAATCGGGCTTTCACTTTATCGGGAGAGCTTGTAACCGCCGTTTCATCGTCACGGAGGCTTTAATCATCGAAAGTGCACCTGCCTCTCTATTGCGGTGTGTGCGCTCGGAATTGACGGTACACGGTAGAAATTGCCATGAACCCATGTCCGTATAGGTGCGGTAACGCATTGGAACACACACACACGGATGCACAGCGTGGCGCCAGGAAAGAGAGATTCAAGGATCGTACACGCGAGAAAAGATGAAAGTAGTCGATGGCTTCGCGGCGTATGTGTGGCTGCGCGCCGAAATAGAAAAGTCACGAATTGCGATGAAAGATTCGTTCGGGTCTCTTTGGTACAAAGAGATTCTTTTTAGCCTTGCATCCCGATGACAACGCGTTTCGCGATAAAATTTCATTCGCATTCGATTCTTCGGGAATAATAGTTGAAACAATCCACGAATGGTGTCGATAAATTTGCAGAAAAGCGAATGATTCGTTTGCACGGCAACCGAACAACTTGAGCTTCTGTTATTGACAAACGTATCGCGAGTTACACCGTTAACGAAATAAGGAAGAGAAAAAGTAAATCGACAATAGAAATCCGGAGAAGCCGAGGCAAAAGAAGAAACAACGCTGATCGGGGTGTTTGGTTCGAAGCATCTCGGAAGTCAACGATTTAATTCGATTCCGTGTGCGGTAACGCTCGGTCGCTTCCATCTCGTGTCAGTGATGGAAGCGGATCGTAAGGGAGTGTGGGAAAGCTTCGATAACGAGTCCGGGAGAAACCGCGGAGCCGTGAACTCCCCGGTGAAGCCGACACAAGCGAGAAAATGCGAGAAACCATCCGGCGTCGTACACCTGCAAAGTTGTTGTTACAGAACGCGAAACGTGACATTTTTTTCTTTGCCTCTTTCGTTTGTCGAATTTTTCTTTTCCTCCTTCATTTTTGCCGTTCTCGAAGTCTTCAAGAGTGCGTTCTCGCTCATGGAAGAGTGGGAGTTCCGGTTAAAATGAGAGAAATCCGGAAAGTCTGCGCGGCAAGTGAAAACTGTACGGCATGATCGAGCCCCTTCGCCGGGTCGGCCAATTATTCTACAAGCTTCTTCCGGATCCTGTGTGGCCCGTGGTTCCGCTTGCTCGTTAATTACGCACTAATTAATGGTACCGGTTTAATTGCTGGGGTTTTTTTTTTTTTTCGGGACGTTCTGCAGGAGACCTGGCAGCCATTCATCCTCGAGACGGACAGGGATGGCGGTTCGGCATAGACGTCCCTCGTGCCCCGAAAGAAAAAAAAGAAAAAGAATACATCGGAGCGGCGATGTAGAACCTCGGCAAATTTATTAATTGCCCATCGACTCGGGAGCAGCGGTTCGGGGATCTTCGCAGCGAGATTTTATACAAGCGGTGCGCGAGAGGGGGTAAAAAACTCTCGTTCGAATAATCGTTTCGAGACGTTGAACATAACGGGGGAAAGAAGACGAAATGAATTTACCAATATCCGCAGGGAAACGCACACTCGCGAAGAGCAAAGAATTTTTCCACGCCGTTCACGGTGTACACGAACATCCGAGATGCACGTGCTCCCGTTAAACCAGGAATACGAGAAAGAGGCACAACGGGAACAGTTCGATTGCCCGGGGGGACAAGAGAGCGGAGACTGCGGTACGGAATCTCTGTGCTTTTAACGTAAAACGAATAAGGTCGTTACATAAAAACAAAATCGATTTGTAGGAAAAGAAAAAAAAAAAAAGTTTCGACTTCTCTGAAAACCGTTTTATTCTTGGGTTTCAGACTGAATTGAGTTAGATATATACCGTAAGAACAGATAAAAAGAAATGTGTATTCCTCTGTCTCTGGAATAAAGTCGGCGGGACTCGCAGTTCTCGCGTTTCGTTTATTGGCATCACGTTCGCGTGAGAATTCATCGCGGGGTCTTAGGAGATTTCCTCTCGTCGTCGACGTTGTCATCGTTGTCGCGCGGCGAGAGAGCCACGGCGGAACACTCGAGTTCCCCGAGGGCACGAGAGAGGCGGTAACGAAATTAATAATCAACGTAGACGACAAGCAGCGGCGGCAAAAGCGGGTATAGCCCGAAACTCTTTCTCACACGTGACTGGGACGAGCCGGCGGTTGTTGTGGTATATACGAACGGTAAATGCGGCCTTGGCGTGAAAATTCCGTCAAGAATTCTAATGAATTCGCGGTTGTGTGCGGTCGCGGGAATAAAGTTGCGACGACGACAGTGAATGCTTCGTCGCGATTGCTCCGCGTTTTTCTCCTATATCGCTCTCGCTCCGTTCCGTTCTTCTTCGTTCTTTTTTTTATTGCTTTTCAGTCTCCCGTAGTTCACGTAACGAGAGAGACGGATGGTAATGACAATAATAATAATAGTAATAATAATAATAATTTACGAGACGATTTCGCCCGTTCGCAACGACAGTTCGAAAAAGCTGTGGTCTCTGCGGGTGCGGAAGTGGAGCGTGTATATATACATACCAAAGCTCGAGGAAATGAGAGAAAGAAAGAGCGTTCGCGGTCGAAACGATGGCGGTTGAGAAAGAAAGTAACGATGCGAAATCACGCTTCGGTCGACACAGTGGCGGCGTTTGCCGCTAGTTCTCTCGGCCGGCGAGTCTCGACGTCGAAGTTACGAGTGTCCTTCTTCCACGCACGTGGACACGCTCTCCTCATGCTACAAAAGTCGGTGAGCTTACAGTGAGCGCACACATTTGAAAGATCTGTAAGAATGTGACAACGAAGAATATCGGAGGATTGGGAAGATATTGTTCAACGTGACACGTCATAATTCGCCAAAATCTCCGTCTATCCATGTATGTTGCCATCAATTCAGGTTACTAGGGAATGAAAGCTTTCACGACAGATACAGTAGGAGGGTAATGGGCCAAGGTAATCTTACGACAGGCAAAATCGATTAGCGAAATTGAATTAAATCGTGTCGGCGAATCGGGCGAGCAAAAAGACAATTTGCAAACAAAAGTCAAAAGCGTAATGCTGTTACGAGATTCTTCGAAGTAACGTAATTTACTTCGTCCAATTTGATTGACGGGTGTGAAACTCGATTTGCACAATGTGATAACTTTTTGGAATGTTCATTATATTTACCCTATCGAGTGTATGCAATTTTTTCGGAATCTCTCTCTCGCACGAGAACATAGCGATACACCGTCCTTAACCAGTAGCATATTTTTCTTTTACGACGCGGCTTTTCGTACCAGATACAGAGCTACGAGTAATTTAGGCATGTCCAACTGTTCGTCATGTAGCTGCAGATGTTTTTGGACAGAAACTTCTATGCCTCGTTTTCTTTTTCCTCCACATAATTCACGACACCGTGTAATCTCTTGGCTGGTCTCAGCTATTGTCTTTACAGAGGCCTCTTCGTTGACCCCATCCCACTGACCCATAATCAAGTCGCCCCGAAGCTGTCAGCAGTTTCAATTAGTTACTCGCCTTGTTTCGAAAGACTCCCATCACGATTCCCGTCTACTTTTCCCACTGCGAGCTTGGCTCATTTTCTCGTCTCGCGTCTCCCGTCGAACACGAATACGACAACGGCGGTGACAAACAGCCACGCCGAGAAGCGAGATACAGCGAGCGCGAGAGTCGGAGTATGCCCGACCGGCCGGCCCCTCATTAGCGTCGTCGTTCTCATCAGGATTTTTCCCCCCTGGTTCTCTCGCTATCTCGCGCTATCTCTCCCGTCTTCTAAAGCAGCCGGCTAACTCCTCCTCGTTGCTTGCTCGTCGGGCAGGACTCGGAAAATTAGCTGCTTGTGGTACGTCTATCTCTGGTCTCGTGACGCCCGCCGGGCTGAAACTAGCTAGGTGGTACGGTCCGTCCCTACCTCGCACTGGTTGAAGGAACGACATTTTTTCAAAATTGAAATATATGTTTCCACTTGGAACGAAAAAAAAAAAAAAATTTGGACCGACGATATCCGTGCGGGAAAGAGCAAAAAAAAATCAAGAGAATAAGATGGGTATGGAATATGGGAATGGAGTAGAAGGAGAACTAGTCGGGGCGAATATTTGGCTCCGGTTACATATCCCTCCCTCCCGTTCCCGCTCGCGCCGGCACATCGTTCTCGTCGTCGCAGTCGGCGGGACACAATAGATTTACGTATTCGAGCAAAGAGGGTAGAACAGTGGTACTGCGATAGCCGCGGGGCGACTCTCGGCAATCTTGGCAGCGGACCAACTGTAGCAAATAGGTATATGCGAGAGCAGTCTCTACTCCCGCTCGGGCTCTTTCACCGTCTCTCTTCGCCCTTCTGTGCTAACAGTCGAACTCGAGGCGAACAACTCCCTCCCTCTATAGTTCACTGCATGGTTTTTTCTTCCTTTTGCTTTTTTTTCCTCTCGCTTTGATACTCGCGCACCAATTTTACTGTCGCACGTTTAGGTACCACGTATGGGATAGAGGTATTCCACCCACACGTACCATTACACATGTGTACAACGAGCTGCCGGCTGGTGCTTGCCGCACATATTTACTCCCACCCTGCTCTCAGCCCTCCCTCCTTCCCTTTCTCATACCTCTTGATGTGGTACAAGTGGTATCGTAGTGCTTCGTTCGTACATGTATGTTTTAATGAACACACACGAAACGTGAGATATAGAGGCTTGCGGTGCAACTGAACGTGTATATAAGCTCTTCGTCATAACGGAGAAGACTCTTTCGGCCAATATGCACCCGGGGTACCGAGAGCGACCAACATTGCGGCCTGGCACACTCGTTATACGAGACCATTTTCAATGGAGATTTAGATAGAGAGAGGAAGCTGAAAAACCGAGCTTTCTCTGAATGACGAAAAAGCTCATGACGTTCGAAATTATACTCCCTAGGGGTATTAAAACGTGTATCAAAAGCGCGATAATCGTTTCTCTATACATCTGCATCAAGGTTCGGTAGCGCAGGATTTTTTCAATTTGCCCTTTGTGGTTCGTTAGTGAGAGTTTTCGAAAATGACGAGAAGTAAGCGCAGCTCTGGACGCTGAAAGTGCCAAAGATAAGTTCTTTTTTTCACTGTTAAGCCCACGCAACAAACGATTGCCTGGCGTTTGATAGTACCAAAAATGAAACGATTAGATTCGATCGGACGGTGAGCAATAAGGTACGTTAACGAGTGTAACGAGAACAACGTATAGTCGATAGAAATGTACTGAGAAAGGATCCCACTACCGTTCACTAAGTGGTTTCAATTACTAATTGTCCTCAATATCGGCGTCGCTAGTCACCCAATCCAGCGGCCGGTGGATATTCAGCGATCGAACGTCATGATTAACCCATCGTATGTCCATCAACGGTACTGCAGTTACGGGTCGAGTCTCCGGAAACCGTTAAACGGCAGCAAACTCTCTGGGAAGCTCAGATAATTCGAGATATCGGGAGAGCATCCATTGTCATCGTGTTAAACATCGAAGTTGTTTGACCTCCGTGCGAGTCCGAGAGATTGGTAACGTTTAACCTGGTCGCTCGACTGTGTTACAACCGATACTCTTGCCGCACCGCAAAATGATTTATCACTGGATAAAATCGGGCTCTCGTAAATTCGATGCATACGGCGTTTTCCCCCCGTCGCCAACACCCGAATGCTCGTGACGCACACCACTGAGCCGTGGCGAGAGCTAATTGCCTCCGTGCAATATTTCGACATATCATTCACTGGATTCGTGGTCATCATAGACTCGACGAAACGTCTCTGTGGTTGACTGAATCGTTGAAACTGTTTCTCTATAGTCGTTCCGTTTCATTAAAAACAAGTACAAAAAAAATGCCAAGGGGAGAAAAAAAAATGAACCTCACTTGTCACGTCGTCGTCTTCGCGCCGAGAATTCCGTACTGTTTTCTTTCGCGAATTTTCTTCTCCGCGTATACTTAGTTCACTAGAGGGTGAGCTAGAGAAGAAGAAGCCGGTTGGGTTGGCGTGTTACACACGTAGTACGTGGAGCACGTACAACGTTGCAGGAAAGTTATACCGAGGCTGGTTGGAGGACGAGGGAAACTAGAAGGTAGGAGTCGGTCCTATTCGTGCGGAATTTCCAAGGAGTTTCGAGGAATCGTGGCTATACCGTCGTATATACGCGGAAGGCTGTCGGGAAGCTGCGGTGCGCCAGGCTTCTCGCGGATCTAAAGCCACCAGCCGTCGTGCCCGAGCACGATCTTGCACCGGGGGAACGGCTATCCCACCGATGAGCTTCCAGCATATTTATACCTATGTCCCCCTCGGGCATGGTATCAAATACTATAATGCACTGATAGCCGGGAATAAAGCTAAAAGAATGGATTTTCTTTTTTTTTTATCGAACATCCGAGAGTCAAGTGGGGATGTAAACATACATAAGTTTCACGTTGGGATAGAGATTATATACGCGAAGGAGGAGCTTTTAGCGGAAACTCGCAGCAAGATCGTACAGAATGCACAGTGAGAGGGAGAGAGCGAGAGGGCAGCGTCGAGAACCCGGGCTTTCGCGGCAAGCAAGACTCCGGGTGAGATTCCGGTGGGGCCCCTCGAGTGCCACTTCCGTACGCGTTACTCCGTAATCCGTGGGAACGACGAGAGAGCGGGATAGCGATAGATGGTACGTGAAACGAGAAGAGGGACGAGTGGATGGGGTAAAGGGAGCGAGGGTTGGCTCGAGTAGGTACTGCGACTCGCACCTATCTCGACAGCCACTCAAGCTTGCATCGCCGTTATACCGCACACTCGGCTTCATACACAGAGGCGCTTCTGCGACGTACATAATAGCAGTAAACCGAAAGGAATCTCGATGGTGTGTACTAATTTTCAAGAGATTGCATGCACTCGGGTTCTAGGGGCGTCTTGACATTGATTATCGACACAAAAAAAGAATGCTAAACGTACAATCTTAAAATAAAATGTACTCAGGAGAAAATGTTGAAACGAAGACGGCGGACAATGAATATCGCTCGAATTTCAGTAGTACAACCGTACGCAGCGCCCGACATAGGGCATGGACTCTACCCAACCGCCGACAATCTACCACGAAACCTCGAGACCTGACAAATTAATTCCCGCAACGCTAACCCCCTAACACGTTGTAAACTTTGGGATGATTAAGCGAACCGACTATATCTGACTCGTGAAGGACGAGAGAAGGGACCAAGGCGAAGAGGCCTGAGACGCAAGAGGAGGCTGCACAACTATCACGGAGGTGAACTATTCCGGAAGTCTCTGCCTGATCGATATTAATACGCGCGAACGCTCACACGCGAGTTTATTGATTCGAGAATTAAATGAACCGGTATAGGGGATACAGAAAACTGTGCAATTTGTTTCGCTACCCATTGCACACACTGGGACACTTAATCGCGGTCCTCCCGATAACGGTTCTGCAAATATTACTTTTTTCGCTAATACATCTTCAAAGCGCATTGCAATAATGGTGCGCGGAGAGCGTAAATTATTTTTATGAGTACCTTCCGAATCGCCTACAGTTACGAAATTCTACTCTACTACTGTATGTTATTTTTTCCCAAATTATTGGAATCATTTTCCCGTATGGAAAAGAGTAATCGTAAATACGAACTTGATTGGCAATATCGATTGCCAATTATTGAGGTTTCAACATCTCAATATCTCTCATTTCAATATCTTTTAACGGTTGTGAGCGTACCGATGTTTTGAAATTCACTGCGGCATCGCGATTTTCCCATTGTCGTCGCGATAACTGCATCCACGACAGATTATTACGGGGCTACGTTTTGATCGATTAAGTTTTCCCGTTGTTCGCCATCCAACAGCACGGATTATGCATTCAATTTGCGAAAGCCATACGAACAGGGATTTACATCGTGTCGATAGTTTCGAGGGAAATCGTGGAATGCACCGAACAGCGAAGCTAAAACGTGAAAGGGAAACATATCCGTGTGCGCCAATCGATCACGCACAGGATATTTCGCGGTTCGCCTCATACTTCCTTCCTACACGCGAAGTCTATACGTAGCTGCGTGTACGAAACTTCCGATACGCCCTACTATCGAGTTAGTCTCTCGGAACGTAAATTATTGCGTCCCAACAGTCGTCGAAACGGCGCGTTACTTTCACCCGCTTTTCGTCGAACGCGCCCGTCGATCGGCGAACTTTTCTCGTTATTATACAATCTTCGCGACGGAATTTCGAAAGCTTCCCATACGACGTTGAAAAGAATAAACGATTTAGCAAAGCAAATGGTCCGGACTGATGTTTTTTTTTTTTTTCACTTTCCGAGCATAGGAACAGGGAACATTCGATAAATCTGTTGACGTTCGATTCCATATTTTCTCTTTCGTACATTCGCCGGCTTTTCGCTTTGGCGAAAGCGCCGAGAGGTCCAAAACAGAAAGAGAATCGGTCGCCTGACGAAGGGCGAGGAGGATACTCTTCGGCTCGGGCCTGCACGTTGTTTCCATCGAGTTTATTCGATTTCCGCGCCGCGATAGACAACTCTACGATCCTCGGTCAGAGGATCCGACAATACACAGCAAGAGAGCGGCGAAGGAAGTACAAAAAGAGGCCGAGAGGAATGAGGCTCGCCGTGCGAGTGGAGTTGCTCGCGCAGGCATTGCGAGGAAAATGGAGCCACTCCGAAAACCATTAAAGTCGGGAAACTTAACTTCGCAGCTACGTCAACGTGGGCCGCCAACCGTTGGACCCACACGTTCTCCACAGGCTACGCTTTTCGTACTTCTCGAAGCTTTCGGTACGAGTGTAAGAGAGTACAGAACGCGGTGCGAAGCTTCGCGGTGAGGCTACTTCCGTTGTGCCTCCGGCAGCTCGAGACTCAACGACGGGGAAGTAGCATTTGCGGCTTGCGCGACTAAAGGAATAAAGATTTCCTGCGGTTTAGGTACTTCGTCGCCGTTTCTCGTATACCCAAGTTCCCACTGTTTAAGAGCTACTTTTTTTTATGAGCTGCCTCCGGTCGAAAAGCGAAAGTATACGATGGATTATAAAATCGCTGTTCGAAATGCTAATAAAACTGTTCGGAATTAAAAACAAAACAGGCTTACCGAATGTGCCCACCTTGGTCGAGATCCTCTGGCGTGGCTCTTGCGTAATTGAGCCTCGTTGTCTTGTCCCTGAATGCGCCCTCCATTTAGGCGAATTGTCGAGAGTGAGTTATCGATTCACTTTTAGCTGGGTCGGTAGCCATAAGTACACCCTCCTGAAATAACTCGGAACGTGCATACGCGCTCCGTGGCACAGGACACCCTTTCTATCCGAGTATGAATACCGAAGCGCAGATCGTGGGAGAACTCGGTTGCCTGCAAGCAAAAGAGAACACGGTTACATAATAACGTATATTCCCGCGGAGCTACCGGCAACCGACCCGATTCCGGCTTCTCCATACGATCGACGAAACTTATAACGCGCTCGATCGATCTATGCAACGGGAATTCGATGAACAATGAAAGCAGAAAAAAACACGTGATGTTTCCAGCTCGACAATGTTTGCGAGAGAAACTGACTTCTATTTACCAGGATAACGAGCTGAAAAAATGGGAGAGAATGTAACGGACAAAGTGAACACAAAATCCTTTCAAACATTCGGAATGAATCGCGCATTGTTTACGCTACGAATGGAATGACGCGGATGCTGATAAATAAATAATTGCCAAAAAAAGAGCTTCGCAGGTGGCCGTCGATGTCGCTGCGGAATTTACCGAAGAGAATCAAAACAGGTAAAAAGTACCGAGTTACGATATCATATTCAGTGCTATGAAAAGTCGCAGAAAAGCATCTAAAAAAAAATGGTTCTATTTGTTTAAAAAAATTCGATACTCGTCGCTTTCGATTTTTTCGAGTTCATACCCGCCTTTTCTCTTCTTCCCTTCGTTTTTATATTTGGTTCCCGTACTGTATGATAACGTCAATGACCAGCGACGAGAAAAGCTGGAAAGCTTCGTTACTAACGCCCCGATCGTCTGGGATTCCAGAGGGATCAACGCGGGAATTTCCTTTGTTGTGAAGCGCATTGAACGCAGCTGTCCGCGAAAGCGGCGAAGCTTTAGACAGAAACGGGCGCGAGGATTCGTGCGTGCGTAGCGGTTAGATTCAGCGACGCGTTCTCTTTGCTACCGAAATTTTACGACGTTTGATCGTCATTACGAGGTTCTCCTTGGCACAGAATAGCGAATGATCTTCATCTACTTCGTACTTCGTACCCCGAGGGAGAGGAGAAGCGGCCGGGACGGGACGGGGGTGAGCCGCGATAGTTTCTCGACTACTTTGCCGCACTTCGTCCGATCGACGAGCACAAATTTCCGGCTAACCCGGTCGCGAGCTTTCAAGATTCTCATGAGGATAACGGAAATCGTCGACGCGAAGAGAGTATAGTTAATAAATGAAAAGACCCGTAGAATCTGCTAGATCGTAAATGCATGAATGAAAATCCATTAGCCGGGGCAGTTCGAGCACGCGCACACGTTGAACCCTCTCCGCCGTTTCATCGGCGCTCATTCTCCCGTATTAATCGCTCATTCATTCATTGTTCGTCTCGTTCATCGTCAATGGTGGAACACGATTGCACTGAGGAAGGGATAAAGAGAAAAGAGAATGATCGGCTTCATGGTCCATCTGGGAAGCTTCTGCGCATCGTCCATTCGCCGGCGGAGCTACTTTCGACCTTTCTGTTTTTCCTTTCGAATCCCCAACGTGCTAGCCATCGAAAACAAAGAAGATTCCATTAAACTCGTTTTTTTCCTCTTGTTTCATCGTCGCAGCGCGAACGAAGCCGGTGTACAAAAGAGTCCGACGTTCTCCGTGATTCCTCTTTGCTTCCCACCATCAAAACATTTCATCACCTTTTTTTTCAATTTTCAAAACCAATTTTTTTCACCTCCGTCGTTGAAGACATCTGATACCGAAAGACGATCGATTCGTTTTATGAAAATATAAGCGGCGGTATGAATTACCGCGATGCAAGAGCTCTTGTATTTTTTTTGCGCTAAAGTGGCCAAAATGCGATTTATGAACAGGCTTCTTAGCCTCTCGATCGAGGAAATTGTCGAGTATTGGTCCGCGGTTGAGTACACCTTTGCTCCTTCGATACGAAACTAGAGCCGTGGCCATTTCATTGGAAGGGATTCGAGCTGATGCCCTCTTCAGCTGTAGTTGAATGAACGACGGAAACACAAGGGAGGATTCTTTCCGGGCATCCCTCTCAGACACACTGACTTTACTTTTACCCCCACTATATAACGTAGGTAAAGTACATCGGTAAACGTGTAGCCAGAGACTGTTAAGGAGCTGCTTCATTGGAGAAAGCCTCGGCAGTTCTCGAGCACAAGCCGCGTCCAGCACGTTTTAAGGCCCCATAACCTTCCTTCCGAGAACGTTAATGTCCCTCTGTTTAACGTTTCCCATCAGAGTTTTAATGAACATTGCGCGTCCTGGCGCAGCTTCGCGATCTAACCTCCCCCTCTCCCTCCCATGCCGATCCTTTGCGTTTTCTCTCTCATCCGGCAACGGCGACGGCCGCTTTCGTAGGTATAACTACCAACCCGCACCTCGCCGGTGCTAGGCGTACAGCGTCCCGAATACGATGATCCTCTTTTCTACCCCCTCTCCCTTGCAGACCCTCGTCGTCGTCACCCATTCGCTCGCTTCGCTGCCAACCCATTAGCATTTTGTTTCATGAGTCCCGCGAAGCCTTAAATGGCTACGGCACTCTTACGTTTATTCCTTATTCTCTCTCGCGCTTAATTTATCCTTCTCACAAGTGATTTCCACGTCGAGATTCCGACTGAACTTCGTCAAAATCGAACGATGTTTCGCAATCCTCTCGGGTTTAATGATCCAAGAGGATCGTGAGTTATTATTGAACCTGAAATGAGTTGATTGCGCGAATGGGCGTCGCCTTCGGAGTCCTCGTGACTGCTAAACATTCGAATGGTTTATAATGTTCCTAGAGCGGGATATCCGAGCAAATGGGAAGAGACGAATAATTGACAATTCCCGAGGGGCTTGAGGAGGCAATACGCAGGGTTCTGTGAGTCTCGGCTGAACATAATAGGATTATGATATTTCAAGAGACACCACGAATCAGAATCAGACCCTCTACGTTATATTACTGTCGCCTGTTCCACGGTTTCTCACATCCCGATCGGAATAATCTTCCAAGTTTGACGGATTTCGGTTTCGTTAAATCTATCCCGATAGTACGGTTAATCCGATCTCTCGTCTATCGAGCAAACTTAAGGAGGGTGTATCGTTACCAGCCAGAAGAGAGGTTCGAAGAGAATTTCAAAGCCTCCCAAATGAGATCAGATGAGATCAAATGGGATCTGCAAAAAACCAACTATATCACAGGTACTAAGAAGATTAATTTTACATAATAGTATTTATAAAAAATGATTAGTGTTTTTAGCACTTCCCATATGCGTGACTGTCTCTCTCTTCCAAAATGTTCACTTATTTAAAATTGACTTCGACTCACGATTTCGATTGGGACTGTACGGATACACCCACCTTAATAGCTTTGTAACGCAACGCGATTCAACTAACCGCAATATTGTCGTTCAGATTCTTTGCCTCGCCTAATGAGAAACCGGCGACATTATTTTCTTGAGCGCCATTAAAATCACGTTAGCCGAAGAATCGCGGAAATCTGATTTGCGCTCCTCGTGGAAGGCACCGGAGTGCTTGGTATAAAAGGAAAGTCGTTCGAGGCAATTTCGAGACGACCGACAACGCGAGTCGGAGGGCGCGTTTTTGCCAAAGCTGATTTGTGCTGCCCCGTAGCGCTGCTAGCCAGGCACGAGAAACGAAAAACATCGATATCGTCGATCGTCTCGGTGAAGAAATAAAAGAAAAATACTTCAGACAAGTTTTACCATTGAACTCATTACAAGAAATACCGTTAAGTTCCAGCATTGCGAACTGGCAACACTAACAACGAAACAAGAACAACGGAAAAAAAAATCGAATAATATCATAATCCTTGCGTAAAGCGGTCGCGGGTTAATCCGTCCTGGACGAGAGTTGATCCGGGGTATCGACATATTCTTCGCCCTCCTGAATCAGCAGCCTTAAAGTTTTCTTCTTCGCTCCTAGGATTTCGTAAACGGGTAGTAAGAAAATCGTTGCGCGAGAAAGAGAGAAGAAGGGAGGTGTCCGCGTTGGTTCTACTTTCGCGTCAAGTAGAGAGGCGCCGAGGGGAGCGAAAGAGAAAAGGATCACGAACAAAGCGTCACTTTGTCGAACTTTGATCGGCTCCGCGGGTAGCACCAGCAAGCAAGCACCGAAGATTTTCGCCGCAAATCTCAGGGGTGCCGAGTTGGCGTGCGACTTGTGGGATTTGGTGGAATCGTGGTAACGTTTCAGCGTAGAGAACTTGGTCATACGGGCTTTTCGTCGCTGCCGCGATTTCCCCGTTCTCCGTCCTTTCCTTGCCGACTTCTTCCCTTTTTTTCTCGTATTTCTACTCGCAGTCGTCACACATCCGATGGGAGGACGGGCGTAGCAGAGATCCGGACCGGATTGGCTACGATAAAATCATGTAAGCTATTCTGTGTGTGTGTGTGTGTGTGTATTTCTCTCAGTCGCTTCTGTCCGAACCTTATTTCCACGCGCGATAGGATTACCTATTGTTACGAGGAAAAAAAATAAATGAACACGATGGTCCGCAATTTATTTATTTGGAACTCGACTGGACAAATTAGATGATATCGTCAAGCTAATAAAACTCGAGGAGGAACGAGGAAGCCTAACGCAATTTATTCGTACGGTGAATTTTTTCGAGCAAACTCGCGATTGTCCGACAAGAGATTCGCTCATGTTGATTAGAAGGCAGATGTAATAACGCGAGAACCGGGCATATCGGTTGGACGAGATTCAAGAGGATTTTATAGTGAAAGCGTGTTGATACGACCTTTGTGAAGGGAGAGCCATATCTAATCTTGGCTCCGTCGAGACTTTGCTCTCTCGATCTTACGCTTCTTTCTTTAAAGTCCGGTTAAGCTTGACCGAGAAACTTCACGGTAATCCCCTTAAACGTTCTTTCTCACTCTCGTAAATTCGCCGTACTCCATCGCCGGGGTCTATCCCGCCAAGCGTCGTCTTTTATACAACCCAATTTCTATAGCGTCGTCTATCCTTTGCGCCTCCGAGTTTCAGCGACGCCGACGGTGATGTACACGAGATTCGCCGTATCATCCGAAATCGCGTCTCCCTCCCGGACACATGGAAGAATGAATGACTCGGGAATTTCATCGCGCAGTTTTTGTTACTCTCGGTTCCACTCTCTCTCTATTACTCTCTCTCTCTCTACCCTTGCTTCTTCGCGCTCGTGCCGTGGTTTCCTTTTTTTTCTCACTTCTCGAGATCCAACCGCGTTCTTCTGCTTCCGACGCTGTTCTCTTTCACCCTTATTTTTTCGTCGGAGACGTTCTCCTCATTCTCTTCCGATGCCGCGTTCTCTTTCGCTTCCACGATACAATGTTGTAATCCGGACTTCCTTCCTTATCTGCGGGGTGGCTTGTCTCCTTTGTGTGCCGTAAAAGCGAGTGAACTACATTTGTGTACGAAACTCGTACGTATCTGGGCGAGCCAGCAACCTCGGATCAGTACTATCACCGCCATCAGAATACGACCGGCTCTCGGTTTCGCTCTATGTGTGTATACTCTTTAAATAAATTGTCACTGGCTTTGGCAACTCGTTCGAGTTTCCGCGCAACCAGATCGGCCAACGAAGAAACCCGATAGTCTTGTTCGATCGACAAACGAAATACCGTTGAATGTAGTGTTACAGAAAAGCCCCCGCCGCTGCGGATTCGATCCCTCTCGCGAATTCGCTTCCGCGTATCTTTCGTTTGTTTTTCTTGTACAAATTTACTTTTTTGCATACCCGTGCGCATTCGGTTGATGCATACGCGAATTTTTCGTCGCCATCGCTTATAAGAATCGATGAATTTCATCAAAATCGTGTTGAAAAAAAAAGAGCGATCGTCGGCGCGATTTTGTACTTATAGCAGGTATACACAGCTTTATATATCACGCCTCGCTCGAGGCACGCGTAGTTTTAATTATTTTGCGTTTGCATTCCATTCCCCGTCGTTGCTTTAATCACACAATCTACGTGTACTATGCGTGTAAGGGAACGTAGCGAAAGAATTCGTATCGGTTTGTTTGCCGTCACGTCGATGTACCTTCAGAGTAAACGTTGGTAATTGAAAAAAAAAAGGAAAAAAAAATGTTAGCTATTTGTCGATGGAAAATTGCAACTGCTCGTTCGAGCAGCGCCGATAGATATCGAGAACAGCGTGATTGTCGGGAACTTTGATGATAAAACGAATACCGCTGCGGTACTTTTGTGTTCTGCAAACCCGATTTTCCAGAAAGCAAAACACCATATTATTGCATTCATTCGCTGATTCAATCTTTTGCTTCGTCGTGAAGAACTCGGAAAAACACATTTAGAAACATTTCTGGATGCGTCATGCGATCATCAATATCCAATTACCGGTATTGACTTTGGAAACAAGCGATGGAATTGTTGAAACTTTATGAAACTTTGCCCCGTACAATAATTTATCTTGGATGCAAGTGTTTCAAATATTTTCTATATTTTTTTCGTCGGCATTTTTTTTTTCACATTTATAATGAATTGAGACATTTAAAAGAATGCGAATTAAATTTAAACATCACATCTTCATTATGTTTAACGTTACTACGTTTAGCTTCGTCGGTGCGGAAGCCAAAATTAGTTAAGCAATTATGTTATAGCAGAAGATTCGTAGACGCCGTAAATATCAAGGTAACGAAGTCATGTACAAATCCAATTAAATAATTTTTTGTTTTCCAGGTGAGTTCCATTAGTACAATGTTGAATCCATGCTCGGATATTTAATCTGGAGGTTGAAAAGAAGCTTTCGGCACAACGATGAGTGCTTTCGAGGCATCTGGCAAAATCGCAAGCAAAGAATTCCCGGTCGTGGATCACCGGCAAAGGAATGACGAGGAAAAAATGAAATAAAAAGAAAACGAGCCGTCCAGTTTTACGATGGTCAGAATCCGTCGGGCACGCGAACCAGAATTTTTTTCGTTAAAGTTGCAAGTATTTCGCAAAGGAGGATAGAACATTCCGTTCCCTTCGGTTGTATCGCCTTATGGGTTTCACGGTGACGCGAGGCTTTCTTACGACGGAAACCCGTGCGCGCACCTCACATAAATATGTATGCCTTGCCGGGAGGCAATATACGAAGAAGAAACTCCTCGGGTATAGACTAGATGCAAGGGCAACGGAATAAAGAGCTTCGACTAAAATCACCCTTTTGCCGTACTTTTTTTTTCATACCATCGTCCAAGGGAGTGGTAAACAAACCCCCCCATAAAATTCACGATAGTACGAAATTCATGAAAAATGCCAATACGCGATTTTATTTTTACTCCTCATCATCGTAGCGAACGAAATACGTTTTTTTTTTGTATTTATATAAAGCCGGCAGAAATCGTATACAAGCGTAAAGAGCGAAAAGCATGTTTATATATAATACGTCCGTTGTTTTCTTTTTTTATTCATGTATTCTCATTCATCAGCGTTTTTTGTAGCTCATTTCGAGTTGTATCTCAAACCAGCCTGCATATCCATGTATATTGTACTAATGTAGGTTTTAAAGAGAAAAGCGAAAGAGGAATGAGGGAATTGACATAAGCCGGTGATGAAAAAAAAAGTAGGTACAGATATCAACGAAGATGTTGATAACCCGGAAGCACAGACAAAATAACACGTTTCTTCAGAAATTCGTAATTACAGGCTTACGCGCCTGTACACATCGCCAGCAGATCGAATGAAAAAACTTCTTTTCATAGAACCTGGGCTTCGGCAAATTTGGAGAATTTAATAATCCTGGAGACCGCGACATAAAAAAATTGAGCCATAGCGAGGATCGCTCGTATCTCCAGAATATGCAAATGTACTGTGCCCCACTGGATTTTATCTGGTATAAAAATATGGGCCTCCGCAATTGCGAGCGCGCCTTCGGTAAAATTTACCCTTAAGACTATACGCACGCAATGGGGCACTCTCGTCGACTTTTCGCAAACGTCCGAAAGGCTCCGTTGTCCAAATAAAAGGACTCTATTTTCCCGTTCCTTTCCAAACTCAGCCCCGTCGGAACGACGGAGATTAGCGTTACCGGAAGTACTGTGAAAATAGTCTGGCCACTCGAGACGACGAGCGGTTGGCTAACTGCTCGGGTGTTTCACCGAGTTTAACTCCGTGGAGTTTCCACTACGTAGTACCTAAGTAACACATAAAAGCTACCCTTGTAGCGCGCTGCAACCAATTCTGCGATGCGGCACGTTAAGTCGACGATGCAGAGGCATTTCCCAGGGCGGAGGGGTGTTTGGACGTCGCCTCGTTCTGTCCCCTCTACAAAGTACAAAGCTCCTTCCAAACCCTCTGTTCCCATCTTTTGTTTCTCAATCAACTTCGTTTCGTCTGCAGAGCCTCCAACCCTGTCGATCGCACAAAGTTGCGCGTTGTCTGCTACGAGAATGATAATGTCGATAGTGCTAGGCACGTTTTGGGATTAACTTTCGAGCGTTCGGATATTCTGCGAAAGTGAATAAGCGACGTAGGGAGGACTCGAGTTCGTGTGTGTGTATGTTCGTGAGCGCGCGGGGGCGCGAACGTTCGAGAACGGTGGAAGGATTGCGAGGATGCCGTCGACTAAAGCCTCCGATGGGAAGTTCTCAGTTGTGGTAAGGTCGAAGGTGCTCTGAAAGGCGGTCGGCGGGGTGTGAGGATAGGTTTGAGAGAGCGAGTGTTCCGGGCGAAGAGTATAGCAAAAGCGGTAGAAAGGGGTGAGAGGTAGAGAGAGAAAGAGAGACCGAGCGGAGGCGAGCATGAGTTGATATTAGGTATTTAATAGACAGCTCTGGGGAGTTGCTCGGGCGAGCGAGAACTGAACCGTAATGTTAGCACGCGGCAGGAGGGATTTCTCATAAGCTGACCTCGGGGCTTCGGCTACAGAGAACAGTGAGAATATAGTCGAGAGGGTTGAAAGGACGAGAAGCGGAGAAATACGAGAGCGTGAAAGGGAGAAAGAGTGCTGGCTAGAAAACATCGGGGCTTTTGGAAGGGGCGAAGGGGGGTTGACTCGATGGAAGGGCCTCGAAGGAGTGCGAGTGTTACACGGTGGCGGGGTGTGTAAGAATCGCCCGACTATGGGAGTAGAAGAAAACGGCCTTAACGCTCCGCTAGGAGGCAACGCGGAAGGTATGTGTGTGCAGGGTTGAAACGGGCGGATGGCAGAGAGGAGAGAGGGTAGGGCGCGAATGAGAAGAGAAACGCCGTGTCTGAGGGCGACGGCGCACCAGGATACGCGAGGGGAGGGAAAAGAAAAGAGGGATAAACTTGAATCTGAGTTTTCTCACAGGGCGCAAATCCGGGGATTACCTGGTCCGCTTTAACTTAGCAACGGTAGCTCGTTTCTCAGGTGACGTTCTCGCGGTGTCACCATATTGGATACTTTCGGGTAGACAAGGGAGAGAATGATTCTTTTGCGAATATAAGGAGAGCGTATAGTAACTATACGTATATTATATAGCGCACCCCGCCAACGGAGGGCTGCAGAACGGGTGGATGTAGGAACGTACACGTGCACAGAGCAAAGGATAGAAAGGCGGCGGGGGAGGGGGTGCATGGCTCTTTCGCGCGAGCGTTTATTAGAAAGAGATTTGATATATCGCCGCATGCTGGTGCTCCGCTTAGCTGCTGCTGGCGTGGCACGCTGGAAGCTGGGCTGGCGAGGCTTGAGAATGACGTGGCACCTGCAACGCTGAGCAGTTAAGAGCTCTGTGTCCGAGCGGAGCAGACGACGACTGTACTCGAACGCTTGCGTCATTGGATAAACAAACAACACACACCCATCGCTGTTCGTGAAAACACTTGTTCAAGTGCTGAAACTCCAAATAGAAATACAGCGGGCTGCGGAACTCAAGCCGTGACACGATATGAAGGAAAATGTTGCAAAAGTTCGATAAACGAAAATACGTATTTGTACAGTTCATTTTTAGACCACGCTGTGTAAAAAGTTCTTTCAGTCGCCGGAGAGGCAACGTAAAAAACGCCATTTAGACCGTACACTGCTCTTTTCTCAATTTAAATCGAAGCTGCAACTAATCGATCCCTCGTTGCTTGGGGATTTTTTATTAACGCAAAGGTTTTTTAGATTGAAGAACAGAGCTTTTAAATCTTATCGAATATTCACGTTACTCTACCGGGTGCTGTCGCTAACGAAAAGAGGGAGAATCTGTCGCGTCCCCTCGACCTGTGTGCGATAGCGAGACTCGAGACCGGCGAGCAACGAAGCAGGTTGAAACAACGAGCATTCTTGAGAATGAAGGACGTTCTTCTTTACCTCTTTCACCTCGTCTCTCTAACCTCGCTCGTGCCTCTCCGCTACTTGTCGTAGACTTCCTTCTTTTTTTTTACTTCAGGGATGAAAGTACGTTTTTACCTCGGAACCGAGTGAACGTGCGAGCGAGTGAGGACAGAGAGCGAGACGGGAAAAAGCTCTTTTCTCGCTAACCACCCTGGTGCCGTCGCAGGCTCCAAGTGTTCGCGGGACCCAGGGTCTTGCTGGTCGTCGTCGTCGTCGCAGTAATGTCTTCACTACTCGTGTCTCTCACTCTCGTTTTCTCACCTTCTTTTTATATTCTCCTCTCGATCTTCGCCGACCTCTTCGCGTCTTTCGGCATACATAGCAGAGAGAAGACCCAGAATGTACCGAGAGATATCTTTGTGGACTGTAGGCGGCAACGAGACTGGAATTGTCGAGACAAGTTATATCGCTCAGGGCTGGAAGCGAAACGTTAGCCACCGGGTCGACGCGCTTCGTGCCTCACTTCGACCGCTCTCTCACCTTTTCCCCGAGTACGTTCAGAAACGAATCGTTGGTTGTTGAACGTCCGAAAGTAGGTGTCAGAAATAAGCGGTAAGAGGCTGCGACAACGTTGCTTCGGTTGGTTTGATAGCCGAGCGTGTAACGTACGTGTTCACGGACACGTTAACTAAACCTTTTGCCACCTACTTCTTTCTCTACACCTGGAAAAACGTTTGCCGGCTTTTCACATCTTTGACCTATACCTCACCCGGTACTACTTTTTGTCATGCCTTACAGCATTAGAGCGAAGCTCCTAAAGCCGCCGGAGAGCCGCTTCCAACGGTTCTCCGAAAGCCTTTCAGGCGCGTACTCTTTTGATCGTTTATTATTATTTGTTCTTACGGGAGAATTTCATTACTATCCTCATCAGTTTCAATTGTAGTCATACAAGATTCCATTGAGACCACAAGATCGCAGGTCTCCGTGCCCCGACGTTGATAGCAATGACAATAGGGATGGAATGCTTTCAAGTAAATCCAGCCACGCTTCAAGAGATTTGAATAATGTTTCCCGTGTGTACATCGAGGTTCCGTCCGGAGTGAATATTCGGTACGAGTGAAATTACAAATGGATAATTCAATCTTTGCTTGCATGGCGAACATTACTCATGGACAAAGCACAGTAGGCGTTATCCCAAACATTCCGACAGCCAAAATGTATATTCACCGAAAATGTTCGCCTTGAGCCAACAATGGTGCGTCACTAATAAAAATCTTACTCATCACTGCACAGAATCATGGCGATATACGTTTTTCTGTACCTTCTGTATCCAGCGAACACTGAAATACCTTGATAGTGAATGAGAACCAATGTGAAAGTCACGGTAAATGAAGAGAAACGAGTCTCCATAGAATTAATATAAGATTCGAAATGAAAAAGTCAATTCTTATATTACAAGAACGTAGATAACCAGAAGTGGGTAAGTCGTTCAACGTTCGACCGTAATCGATCGTTTCATTTCGAAAAACGCGGAGTCGAAATTGCGAAGGATCCAGATCCGTGGCTGCCCCCCTCCCAAAACCGCACCACATTCTCCGTTCTCTTGCTTCGCCGGGCTCAAGGTAATCGTCGCATCTATTTACGATATTGCCTTTGAAGCAATTTACATATACGGCGAAGACGACCCAACGCGCGCGCGAGCACGTCGGTCTACGTAACGCAAAGTACCCCAAAGTACGGAAGTTTAACTCTACCCACCGCGCTCTTTGCCCACTCCGGGAAGGTTGGCTTCTGCTTTCTTCGACTCCGGAGGATAGGAAACGCGCGGATACTGTATGTGTGTTCTTTGCTTCTAACCCCTTAACCGATATCGGCGTCTCTCTCGAGAATCTCGACGAGCAGCCCCGAAGTCGTCAGCAATCACTGCAACGTCTCATTCCAACACGATAAAATTATCCCGAATAGCCTCCCCGAAACGCGAGACGAGGGTAAAAGAGAGACAGCTCGAGGGGAAAATTTTACCGAACTCCTCGTTTCTCTCTCTCCTTCGCTCCTTCGCTATCTAAACCCTCCCCGGCCCGTTGTCGGAGCTATATATCTACTTGCTGGTACTGCTGCTTCACTCCTGTTGAAAAGTTCTTTCGATCTATCTGAATTTTCTTGATCGACCGACTCCACCCCCGTCATGCTCGTCCAGAATTCGTTCTCTCCGGCTTTTGGCATCGTACGCGCGCCTCTCACTTCTCATCGTTTCGGCTTCTTTGAATCTCTCGTCGTGCTGGTTCGGGTTCTTTAGCATCATTCATAATACATGAGTCCTCGCCCATCGGATAGGTATGTTGGTTATTTCATACATTTTCTAGCCTACGGAAAACTCGGGGTATCAACAACCCGATGATCATCAAATCGGAATAGCCTGAGCTTTCCTAATGTAAAAAAAAAAGGAAACAATAATGTTCGAATATCAGCAGCCCAAACGGAGCATAAACCTTGGAATTGATGTTTTCTAGCTCAAAAGCTGCTTTGCGTGTTCTGACTGGGAAACGGAAAAAAAACTCTGTGACAGACGTGATTCCGGGTTCACCGTGGGACGGTAAGCTGTAACTTGACGAGAATCGATAAGAAATAATTACGGTTCAGTCGCGAGCACGGTGCTCAGTTTCTACTCGACGAACACTTTTACTGGCAGGGTAGTGGCAAACAAGAGTTGCCGATAGCGAATGCGAAATGGTAAAGCTTCTCTTGGAGGGCTTTACAGTGGCATTGGAAACTCGCGAACATGTATGTGTAGAGATGGTAAAAGGGATATACATTTACACACACGCATATATATACATATATATATGTATACCGATGTGTATATGTGAGATAAAACGCAGAAAGTCTGGACGTGTCGAAAACGCGTATCCGAACCCAGCACGCAAGCTTCGAGGATCATCCATCGTCTCCGGTCAAAGGAACGCTCGGATGAAGTGCTGGGTAAACGAAACGCCAGGTTCGTTATATTCTCCGTATCTCTATCTCTGCCTTTTTATACCCTTCGACTGGATAGCACGGCGCGCTGTCTTTCCCCGTTGCTCCATCTGCTAACGCTATTGCTGTTGATGGCGCCGTTATGGGGGACGGGGTACGCTCTGCGCTTGCTACGGTTGTTTGGCATCAGTAAAACGGGTGCGAGCAGACGGTCAAGGGATTCAATCATACGCCGAACTGGACGAACTTGCTCTCGAGTATGAGAAAGCCGCGCGAATAGAGAGAGCGATAAACGTTTCAGCGTCCCAACGCCATCATAGAATCCGCGCAGTGCATGCCTTTTTCAGGCTCTCGATTCTTTACAGAGATATCGCCGACTGGCGGTAAAAAAAAATTTGGCCTTTTCCTCTTTGGACAGCGGCAAATAGCCGAGTCCATAATCCCGAGATTCATTCGCTAATGTACTCCTGTATAATGTTGATTTGTTTTCAATACCGAACGGAATGTCTAATATGTCGGTAGGCGTGGAACGAAAGCAAAGTGAATATTCCTATTAATATTATTTCACGTAATAAACACGAAAGTTTTTGTAACACTCGTGTAGTAATCGTTACTCGAAAGGTCGAATTTCGGACGGAAAGACTTCCTCGAATTCGATGTGTCCAGTGGATTGTGATTTAGAAGAAAACATTCGTTTTACGAAACGTGGAGTGGAACAGAAGCCTGGCTTATGTTGTCCGTAAAACTCCAGAAGTGGCCATACGGTCAATTCTGCTGCCGCGTACAATCTCTGACGAAGGACAATAACGTCGAAGCGTTTCTGCAAAATTCGCTTTGAAGAATGGACTTTAGACCCCTTTCATCCAGGATTTGACCGGTGGAAAGAACATAAAAGCCTAGTATTTCGAGACGGGGAAGAAGAAACTGCGATGGTAAAACGCGGAGTACGGAGAGTTTATTTCAAGGATATATTCAAGAGGCGTTTGCGACTTCGACGGCCTTTTTTCCCCACTCCGTCCCGTGAACGAGAAAGAAAGAACCTTAAGCGTATTAACGTTTTCCGTGTCGAGCCTTCCATCGTCCACAACGTTCGGCGCCTTTTAGTCCATTTCCTTCATCTTCCAAACCCGATGGTGCCGCGCACCAAAGTCACTGGGATTCTCGTCTACCGCATGGTCTTTGTCTGCGGTGCCCAATACCCTCTTCCTTGGTACACTCGCTTCAACCCCTCCGGGCAATAATAAAACTTTACCGGCTCGAGAGGAACCAGTGTTCCGAAGCGCAAGAGTCTCGGAGTCCAACGGAGACGAAACGAGAAAATCGGACAGAGCAGTCGCAGAGGAGAGAGAGAATACTCGTGTGCAAATACGAAAAGACGAGTGGAAAACGCCTCGAGCAAGCCAAAGACGATGAAGAGAATGGGGCTCACGTTTATTTCGCCTCGCGTGTAGATGCAACTCTCTGGCATCGCGCTCTCTCTCTCTGTGTGGAGAACCTTCGAGGACCGGCGCGTCCGCGTACAACCAAGTAATCTTTTTTTTTCTTTCAAAAAACTTACTGCTTGAAGGAAGATGCACGATGGAAGATCGAGCATGATCTTCGGAGTTGCGGAAAAAAAAGTACAAAAGAAAAGGTGTGAATGAAACCATAGGCAGGCCAAAGTGGGAGGGTTAAGTAAAAGGCGAAGAGGAAAATTGAGAGAACCAGTTTGGAAAGAGGGGGCTAAAGGTGGCAAGGTTCGAAGAGCACCTAAGAGGGTAAAGGGTGCATCGTACCGACGGAATAAAAAGATCATCAATTATCAGCGGCGGTTTCGCAGGAATCCCGGACCCGACGGGATCGTCCTGCAGACACCTATTATACGCGAGCTTGCACAAGGGCGAAGACGGGCGAACACGGGGAGGTATTTTCCGAGTCGACCCCGGGGTTGCGGAATATTATTCAGAGCATTAGGCGTTCTCTCGACCGCGAAGAATTTCCATAAAACCGCTATCCTCTATCTAAGAAGACGAGGAGAACGAGATGCTCGCGATGCTGCAGTTGCTCTCCGCGTGCGATTCCCATCGTCTTTTATCAGAGAATCCTGTCCTCTCTCAACTTTTCTACGGAGCATTACAACTCTTAACACCATCATTTAATAATGAAAATCTCTTCAGGAACGATCTCCCGATTCTACGTGTATATATGAAGTTGTCAAGAATGAAACTTTTCTTCGAGGAATCGCAGACAAAGATTTTTAACGTTTGAAACGATCTTCTCTTCGTGGGAATAAAGAGAAAAAAACAAAGAATAACTTTGTTAAGATCCGAGATTTATCTCAATTAAGATATCGCGGTTAGCTAGTTTGTGCGCGGTGAACGTGGAAGAGGCTGGCTTCTTCGTCGCTCTCGGTTATTTCTCATCGCTCAACGATTCAAACGTTAAAAAAAAATGCTGAGTCGCCGGTGGAAGAGAGGATAAAAACCTCGGACGAAGTGCGCGCGGAAGGCTAATTAATGCGTCCATTGCCATTACCGGGGTTCGTTGTTGTTCGTGAACATTGGACGTTCTTGCGGGGCTTCTGAAAAGCTCGCCTCTTAATGTTTCGCTTCCCTTCGAAGGGATTACAAAAATAATGCACGCCCTCCATATCCCTCCGGTCGGCTGTGCTCTCTCTTCGCCGCTCAGACTTAATTCCTTCCTTTGCCTACACTGCGCCCTCACACTGGTCAGCCTTCCATGCTAGTGTAACACCAAGGTTATTAGCAGGGAACACTAAGCGGCTCAAGGATTAAGCTTTCTCTTTCTTTTCGTTTTGTCTTGACGTTCCGTTAAGTAACGCCACTCCTTTATTCAATATAGCAGGTTAATGCGGTTCGTGCGCTTCGCGAACTCGCATTCGACGTACTATGCACCGCTAAATCTAATATATAAACGATCTAATACCTATCTTTTTCTAATCGCGTGCAAATTATCATTCGGCAAGATTTTGAATAGGATTTTTCCAGGTACCGGTGTCGAAGATCCACCAAAAAATCAAAGACGCTCGAAAACCTTTGAATAATCAAGCTCCAGGTATTTTTTCTTTTTTCAGTCTCTAAGACAAGGCAAAAAGAACCGTCTTCAAGAACTCATCGATGAAGAATACCAAATCTATTTCGCCAACGGAATTGACACTTTGCGTGCCGGTAAACACATCCGTAAACACGTTCGGTTGGGAAGATGCACGAGCTTTCTATCTCCCGTTAAGCGCAAACATTTGCAAATCCAAGCGTGATTCTTATCAAGCGCCGTGTCAACTTTGTTTCTGATAGTTACTGGAACAAGTGTTTGCGGAACTTGGGTGCGCGAGGTTGTTAATTGCTCCAAATTGCTTTTGCTCCGTGGTTCCCCGAAGTTACTATGGCCAGAAGCTCCGGCAGAATTGCGAAAGCTCGAGGCACACGGCGAAGCGACAGAGCAAGAGTGAGCAAGAGCAGAGAGCCACGCTGCCGCTCACGATTCAACTTTGCCAAGTTTCGGTGTGTCAGCCGGTACATCGCCGTGGCCCCTGTGCAAGGTACGACACGAAACGATTGTCCGTCCGCGGGGCTCGACACACCGCGTTATCCACCGGCGTATGTTCTACAACGAGCGAACCTCCATCGGCGAGACGGTAGGGGTTTCAACCTCTATCGTGTACGACCTATCGGACCGAGTGAATTCGTTGATCCCGCACGACCTTTCCCCACTATACCCAGAGATGGACCGCACACCTACGTCTGACCGGGAACTTATATATTTTCCTTCCTATTATCATCGCCGCGTATTCAGAAAAAAAATGCTCGATTTATAAGTGAATTCGTTACTTTTTCACTGGCAAACCACATGGATATTTTTCACGCTCTAAGAAAACACACGGACTTGCGTGAGTCCGTGTGTCTTCGGCGGTCAGTGGGTAAATTTATAGAAGAAACGTGATGTTTTCTCCCCGCGCGTTTCATACACCCGTAGGAGGAGAAAAAGGACGAGATGAAAGAGAAGAGGAAAAAAAAAAACGCGGGACCTGACCAATTTATCCCTCGGGTATTCGGTACCGAGGGACTGGACGCGGATTTTTCCAAAGATATTTTGCGAATCCGCTCTTTCGACTAAACAGTTTCGGATGCCCCTCTTCATTTTTTTTCCTGTTTCCACTCGTTACTACGAGCTATTTGCGCATCGCCGAGTTTCGCTATAATTCTTCTCCCGCGAATACATTATTATTACCCCCATACCGTTGAGGAATGTTTATTCGCGCTGTTTGCCTATCGATATCGGATGCTACTCTATTTGCAGAGGAAAAGAAAACGATGCTCTCGAGGTATCGGAAAGCTCGATGAAAACTGTAATGCAGTGCGAAAACGGAACGATACTAGAAGAGACGATCATTTGGAGGAGAAAAAGTTTCTCGGGAACCGGAATTCGAAGGAGCGAAAATAGCGATAGCTCGCTAGTCGATATATTCTCGCACGGGGCTTTTCATTGGGCGGTTCACACGTTTTCTCAGCTAGCTCTCCCTCTCTCCCTCTCTCTTTCTCTCTTTTCGTCCCATTCTCTGTATAGATCCTCGCGCGGCAAGAACGTAAACTCCCCGACTAGCTCTCTAACTTTCTCGACTCGATCAAACTCGAAACTTGTCCCACACGCTTGGTACCTCGACTGCGCTATTGCGCGAAGTATGCCGTCGAATTTTTGAGATATCCTCGCGCGATAGTGTCGAACTGCGGAGAGCGTGGACAAAAAGATAAGAACGGCGAGATACTTCGATAGCGGCGGTGCGCGAAAGAGGTGATCTTTTGGACAAATCAGATGAAGCGTCTCACCTCGGCACTCAAGCTCGCCGAAGCTGGGAAGTTTAATACCCACTTGTCCGAGCAACGCGCCGACGATATTATCGAGCGAACTTCTCGACTTTCACATATCGCATTCGCCGTTCTCAAATTTATGACCCAACTCTCGCGTATATTTCGATATGTTCTTATTAAACCCAGACGAAACACACCCTACTATTTCAATTGCCAATAAATTATACGATGCTTCATGAAAGCTCAGAGTCCGATAATGTTTCGCTAAGGGAATGCATTTATTGGATCACTCGTAATTGAGTAAATACTATGCATATAGCGAAGTACCATTGAAGAAAAAAGTTTTGACTTGAGATTTACGGTATTTCACTTGTACATCGAAGACGTTGATTCAACCAGTAAAATCTGATCATAACGACATCTTCTCGCCTAGAGTGACACTTCTTTTCATGAGCGAATTCCGAGGGTTGCTCTTCCCAACAGTCGATATGTGCAGAAACTCTGCAGATATCGTGGCTTTCTATCGGTACAGCAGTGCGGTTATTTACCTCGTTGGGTAACGTACCGATTGAGCTTGCAACCCTCGAAGAATCGACCCTCGAGACCACACAGAACGACACCCGGACAACCGTTAACCGGTACATGACCCACGCAAAAATGCGTCGTCCTTCGGGTAAGAAAAACGACTTTTCGAACAACGGAAGAAAATAACGATGACGAATCGACGAGGATGTCGCATTGATTGAGTTTATCTAACATTTATTATACGGTTGCACGATTATTTATAATGTATGTACATGACTTTCTCGTGTTCGCAAATGGAAAAACTAATTCACAGCTTTACAACATAGCTTCAACATATTTACAACGTTCCCTGAGGATTACCCTATATTTTTTTTTATAATATACACTCAATTAACACACATAGTTACATATTTTCATGTTTTTCTTATGTCAATTATCTCGTCACTCATATACTGTACACATACTCGAATATATAACTACGATCTAAGCCCTCGAATCCGTTAGCGAACTCCGCGCGATGGTGCGCTTCGTTTCTTTTTCTTTTCAATTGTATACAATACTCGAGGAATCTATTCGTCGTCTCGTACAACGTAAAATAGTATTATCGATGCGCGGCATTCAGCGATACAGCAACTATATGTATATGCAACTACACAATACCACAAAGGTTCGAGAGTGCGAGGCCTTTTGAACTAATTCGACAATAAGTTGAAGCAGCGAAGTTTCTTCCAATTGCGCTTAACACTGGAAAGGCCTTCGCGGTCGTTCAAACCGCTAAATTCGTTTGCGCTCATCTACCATTCTGTGACATTCGTACGTTTTTGTTCGTTTCTCCCGCGAGTCATTCGTCAACCTTATTTTACATGGTTTCCCTTAGACGTCGGCGGATTACGTTCAGCAAAGCTTCTTTGCAGTTCGCAACGCGCGAACTTTGCACTCACGATTTCTGAAGAAGTTTCGATCAATCGCTCATGCGGGGTTCGTACATTTGCGCCGATATGCACGATCGGGCAAACAGACGACGTTTCGAAGAGCAACAATAATATCGACAATAATACTTGCGGTGTTTCAATGAATCTATTGCGCGCATCGAACGTCTAATAATTTTCCGGTGGCCCGAATCCGCGATGAGATGGGAATAGCGTGTCGCGATCCCGTGGGGAATCGGTGAAGTGTTAATAAACCAACAAGACGGACCGTCAAGCCTTGACCGCACATCTCGTCCGTTCAATAATGTAAAATCGCTCTCCGACCATTCGATGTCCAAGCCATTAGCCGTGTCGTGCCCTTCAGCCGTGGACGTTTCGTCACTCAATTTCTTTTATTTTTTTGAACGAGCGCTATTTATATCGGACGATACACCGATCCACGGGACAGAACGGTATTTTCACGAACTACGGAATACTAATACAAGAAACGGAAATCCATACGCTACCGCACATTCACGCTCGATATCGGCGAAAGCGGTTGGCATAATTAAAAATCGGTGGAAGTTCGAATCACTCGTGCATCTACGTTCTTGCGTATCGATATTCTATTCATGGCGTAATCACAAAGTGAGCGCAGGAAGTCGATGATTGAACGATTATTGCTACATTCGCCCGAGGGTTGAAAAAAAAAAAGATCTACGGTATTGTAAACGGAGCTTTTTTTTTGTCTCCAAACACGAGATGATACTATAAATACGCATACGATGCGCGAAGAAAAAAAATCTATCGAAAGTATAGACCGTTTTGTCGCTCAGTGTTGGTTCAACTTATACGCCAATCGAGTCGTTGCGGTATAATATGGTACCTTGTATGATACAGCCGTCCGTCCGATAAGCGAGTTGACACTTCGGCTTTCGTGAGATTCAAACAAGGGAGTCACGAAAAAACAATATAAACCCGAAATATCCGGCTTATCAACCCAGAGGATGAGCAAAAAAAAAGGAGAATCTTTTCTTCGCGCTCCTTTCCCAGCGTTTTTTCGCTCACGCGTTATGTTACGGATTCCTACGAAAGTTTCGGAGTTTTTGCTTCGTCACGACATACCGTCAGATTCGACTAACGAAGATCAGCGTGAAATTATGTCCTACAGTTCGCGAAATCGACTGAGCCGAGAAACCGTTGTCTCGTACATTAGCTGACACGGCGAGCGTGTTATCGCGTTGCGAGAGGATTATCCGCGACTATTACAGTACACGGAATCCTTATCGGTTGGCGCAAAATCGCGTTGTTTATACCCGGCAAAATATTCACGAAGATGTGTTATAGCCCGGAGAAACCTAAAAGATAATTTCGACGCGACGAAACTCCGGCGCCTAGTACAGGGAAGCCACGCGAAAGCGCGATATCGAATTCCTTGCCGGCACGTTGTAGGTAATCCTTGGATAACATAACGATGCGGCCGACGATGTGCGACGACAAACCGCGATTGTCACCGACGGTGAGTTGCGACACGATTACATTGCCATCCCCTCGAAAGCCTCCGAACAACGCGTTCTACATTATATACTTATCAGCATAAACTCGATTATCAATCTGCAATTGAACGATTCGCGAAAGTGCGTTTCGAGCCTACACGGTGATTTTTTTGATAAAAGTGAGTAAGCAGCGAGTGAGGGCGCTCGTCGCGAATGAAGAATGGAAGACGTCGGTCGGTGATTCGTGAAATTTTCATTCAAATCGGTGGACACTTCAATAGTGACAATTCCCAGCGAGCTGTAGCCGAGCAAAGGGCGGGACTATTCTTCCGAATTGAGATAAGAAACTAATTTTCACCCCTCCCGGTTTTTCGTGCGTCGAGAAAACTTTCCAGACATTCGCGGGGGGTTTGATCTCTCTTATCGCGAGTCTTCACACTCTGGCGAAGCGGAGAAAGAAAGCTCCGAGGAGCGGAAAGTCCGAGGATTGAGACGAGCACAGAGCCGCGGCGTCGATGCGCTCACGCCGCGATACGAAGGAACAATTCATGGGGAATATAGACCTTAGCGATTCGTATTTGAATTCGATTGCGTTATCGTAGACGCTTTCCTCGTAAACGAATTAAATTTGTTCGTTAAATCGCTTTGCGCGTCTCGTCGTCTTAAAGTTTAATTGTTTCACGCGCTGCGACAGTTCGTGATTGCCACGGCGAGGATGTTTCCCAACGATCAGAGACGGAAACGCATTTATCCGTGGAGCGCCTAAGTCGCGGACACTTGTCTATCGATGAGACGGGCGAGTACGAAGACGAACGTTTGCAGATCGATGAGAGATCGACGAACGGACGCGGACGAGGTTGACGATTGAAAATCCATCAAATCTTCATCGTCGTCTATGTCGTTTGGATGAGAACCGTCTATCATTCCCGATGACTTCTTGTCGTTGCCGCGATCGTGTGTCCAAGATTTCTTCGAGTTTCTTCTCGAATTGGGTACCCCCGTCGATGGCGGTTTGGGCAGTTCTGTCGAAAGAAAAAGAAAAGAATTTAGAGGTTTTTTGATATTTTTCGCAAAGAATAACAATAGATCGTCGATACCAGGTAGAGAATGCAATGTAATTTCGTCAATTGGGACGAACGAAACTTCGATTTCTCGCGCGAGAAGGAATTCAACGAGTTATTCCGATCGAGTATCTCCATGTCGAAACTCGTCATGTCCGTGAAGGATTGCAATCATCCTTCGGGAGAAATAGCCGCATCGACAAAGAGAAAAAAAACTGACATACGAACACAAAAAGAAAGATCTTTTTATCGCAGCTGATGAATAGTTAAAAACTTGCGTCGAAAATAAAATAGTATCGTTTTCCTAAAATTGAAGGAACACTGCAGCGCGATGAATTTAAACATCCAAATCGATTCTCGTTAAGGGCAGTTCAACTCAATTAAATTCAATACCAATCATAGGATAGGATTAGTCGATTCGTCGAGTAACTTTTACCGCGTTGCCTTAAAATTGGAAGAAACCAAATTTCATCAAATTTAAGCGATTCCATCGATTCTCGCCTAATTCGATTCCGGATATCAGATATTAATAGTTCATGTATGGCAGTTCTTTACGCTATATTGCCAAAATTGCGAGAATTATCGTATTAATAGATCATCTTGTGAAATCTAATAACCACACAAAATCTTACCGACTGTAACAGATTTGACAAAATTCGAAACAACATTGAGAATTCACCCTTCTGCACGCCTTGAACATTTCAACCTGGCAGTTAAAAGAATTTTCATGTTATAAAGGGTTCAATTCTGTTGCTTTTACTCATACGGATATATATATTTCTTTTTTCAAATGATTTTCCGACGTTCGAATAATTCTAAACTCGTTTTTACAAATATTTCGTCTCTTTTATTCTCATTAAAAGACAAAGCTCTCTGCGAGGAAGCAAAACGATCCATCCCAGAGCCGTCGCTCTCTATTACCCACCTACGTACCGAGGTTCAAAGAGTCGTCCGAGCCACCTCCGAAAAATAATAATCGTTCCGAGATTGAATAGGGAACACGTTGGTCCAAGCGGGAAATCGAAACTCTGCAGCGAACGCGGCTGCGCTTCTGCGTATTGAAAAAGGGTGAACTCTATCGTTTCATATTTCCGCAAAAACCGAGAGCTTCTGCCGCGAACAGATCGTCGATGAAACGAGAAACGCGACGAGCAAGCAATGGTTATCCCGAGATTCTTGAAAAACGTTGAACTGCAGGTCCTTTCGAAGGCTCATTGTAATTTGCTTATTCCATCGTCATTTTAATCGCTCAATTAAATCCTAATGGATTTGATGCAATTATTCGCTGCCGAACAGACGTGACACCGATTTCCGGATCGATAACGACCGGTTCTCAGTTGGCAATCGTTCGTCTCTTCTCTTTCGGTATGAGAAAATAAACCTCGTTGCATCGAATCTGGGTCATTCGTTTTATATTAATCCTCGAAACTATTTTCAAGGCAAAGACCTTTTCCTGAAATATCCGACGTCGCGATGATCGTCGGAACTTCGAAATCAATCTGTCGTGACCGTTCGTGTGATCAATACGCCGCGGACCACGCGGGACGATAACGAAAGAGAAAAACTCCAGTACATCATTCGGGTCTCGATTTTCGAACTCGGGTACTCAAAGTCAATAACGATAGATCATCGTAACTATTTGGGCGTACGATCGTGAATGATAAACGATTGGCCGACGGAAGAGCCGACGCAATAACGCAATTTTATCGGCAAACGCATTTACACTCGACGTTCTATATCGGCTCTATCGACGTTCACGAATTTTCCTCGATACCCACAAAAAACATACCCGAATGAACCTCACATCGTACAGTCGATAGAGAAAATGTGGGGAGATGTGTGTGTGTGTGTGTGTGAGGGGGTGAAAAATGAAAGCCGAAATTAATTGGGCATCGTATTTCGAGAGTTTAGCAACTCGAGGAGTTTCTTTCATCTAATCTAGGCTGCATCGCTCTTCAATCCCTTTTCAACCTTTCGCGCCTCTATTATCGTCGGATTGCATTATACGTTTAGCTCCCCCACCGATCGCGATATGTCGTGAAAAAAACAACCACACACACACACTCACATAGCCGCACACATAAAAAAACAAGTGACGGGCGAAAGAAAGGGTCTGAAGATTGAGAGGGGGACGAAAAAAAAAAAATATCGACGCGCTGTAAATACGTATACTCGTTGGCCACGGCATTTTTCTATAGCCCAAGAGAAATCCTGGCGTTCAATTAACGCGCGGAGCCAATTACTCGCCCGGAGGAAGCGGCACCGAGAGCCGCGAGAGAGAAACCCCCCTTCCCTCCCGTTATGAAAGGTTCGTACGCGCAGAAAGTACGAGAAAGGAATTGTGGGGCAAATGGTTCGGAAATAAAAGAATAAAAAAATATTTTTAAAAATACATACAAAGTGCTGTGCAAATTGTACGTCAGGAGTTAAAAAAACTTTTGTTCATTCCCATCGATCTGCCGGTTCCCGCTAAGTTCCTCGGGATAATGAGAATCAATTGTCGTTTGAACAGTCAGCTTCAAATTTCTCCAATTCTCTGTCAAAGCCAAGTGAATGAAGAGACTTTGTTTCGACTTCGATGAAAGATTATAATTACCATCTACAACCGTCTGCATACCCGTTCAGGACTGACCGTGGTCTCACCTTCGTCAAGAATCGATTTTACGAACAATAAGAAAAAATATTGGATTCTGTCCTCGACGGAGAATAGAAAAAAAAGAACGAAAACATTCCGGGTAAGCACTCGTTATCGCGCCGGTGTGTTTAATTGGGAGAGAACGTAAATACAACGTGAGACCTTGCCATTCACGAGCCGCGATCAGTCCGCTGAATGACTCGGTCGATACAGAAAGAAAGTTTAATAAAATTCGTGTAGCATCGAAACGTCAGCGTTGCGTTTATTCCGTTGACGGTTGATTGATTATTGACAAAATTGCGATCTCTTCCCCCTTCACTTTACTACGTTCTATCGGCGATTCGCGTCGATAAGTGTACACGGATAACGAGAATTTACGTCGGTCGTATGATACACGTTTCGGTGCATCGATTTCCGCACTGAGAGCTGAGCCCGTAGCAGTTCCTACAATCTATCTTTCTACCTGCGCGCATGCATGACGATGCACTTGCCGGATGTCAGGGAGGGGGGCGTCATTCCGAAAACGCGGAGTGACCCAGCAGACGAGTTGTAACATACCCCTTCCGACGAGCATCGACAAAACACATAACCGTTTCTCAGAGACGACACACGACAGTACGGTGAGTTGGCCCGGCTCGAATAGCGTGCCATTGCAGACCCGGAGAAGCGTTTCAATCGAATACACACAGAGCTTTGCCTCCCCCCTCCGACTCTTTCGCCATCCGGCAATCCTGGTTACTCCTAGTCTCTCTTGCAAAGTACACAAATTCGCATTTGCATCAAAGCTTGCAGCATGAAGATCGATCGTTTGGGAAAGACCGTCATCAGCAGCGGCAGCGGCAACGAGCGACAATGTTAACACCCGGCCCAGGATACTCCGATCTCTTTCTCTTCACCGACGCTCACATAGGGCATTCACTGTCGAGCGATCGATGACTGAACTATTGCCAATAACTGTCGGCGCGGTCGCGGCTCCGCCGAATTTGGCAACAACGACATGCCGACGAAAGTCACTCCGAGTTTATGCATGCACGTCGCTCTCCAAATGTCACGCGTCGCTAAGTCCTCGTCCTTATTGCTATTCCAAAGCTATGATTTGGAAGTTTCACCCCAACTCTAGTAACGCGCGCTAGGGCGAAGAGTTATTCTATCAAAGTATATTGCACTTCGTGTATCGCTGAACTGATCTGAAGAGGGATGCTTGCATAAAAAAATGTCATTCTACTTTCAGTCGACGCAGAGGAGAAATTCTTTTTCGTCGGTTACCCAGGAAGGCAATTAATTAAAAAATGCCGTTATTGATATGACGGGCGGACAAATTTTTGGGCAACGGATCCACTTTTATCCGAGGCTAACGAGCAACCTTTTCTAGCAAAAAAATCTCCGCGT
This sequence comes from Ischnus inquisitorius, assembly GCA_963924025.1. Taxonomy (NCBI): domain Eukaryota; kingdom Metazoa; phylum Arthropoda; class Insecta; order Hymenoptera; family Ichneumonidae; genus Ischnus; species Ischnus inquisitorius. The sequence continues at coordinate 6,687,782 of OZ001250.1, read as the reverse complement.
AATTCGACACGGCGATTTACAGAATTTTTCTTCCTCGTCGAAGCTTCGGTTTCATGAAAATGAAAAATGTAGAGATTTTCGTATCAACGTGTTCGGAATGTTCCGAACCATACGAAAATAACATTCAGGAAAAAATATCCCGTTTGTTCGCGTCAGAAAGGACGTTAACGCGATAGCGATCAGTTTCGGGCGAATCAGCTGAAATTTGGTATGAAAGTTCCGCCGGAGTCGATAAATGGATCCGAAAGTTGTGAACATTTCTAATTTGTCAAGTTTATGAAAAAAGTGTTTAGCAGTGGCGTCGTTTCCCCAAATTCCGTCGTTGCAAAGCTTCCTCCATGAGCAAGCCAAAATTGGTTCAATAACTTTTTCATGCGGTAACTTTGTGCACGAAGTTCAAAACAAAAATGAGAATATGCAAATATAATTTGCATCTTTTTTTTCCGTGTACAAAACACGGGTGCATGTCCGCGGCCCGATGTACCTTCGGCGGTCGGTCCCTTTATCGTTTATCCTAAACACGCGCAATTTCCCTCCGCGCGTTGTGTTAACCTCATTGCCGCGTATTCCGCGCCCGCACACATGGACATGCTCCAATTACGAAATTTAACATTGTTCTCAACACCGTCGAAAGTGTATCGGCACACGCGAAGAGTTATGGAGTTCAACGACGTATCGAGCATATGACAAGTTACGTGGTTTCGCGGCTGTGACGCGTGACAAATAGATTATGACTTCGTACCGTATCGTGATTCCCGATCAAGCATGTTAATAGACCGGGTATTTATGACGATAAAATCGTAGGTGTTCCAATTCGTCGTTCCGTGTGAATGAATTCGTGAAAATTACTCGTACGAAAGTATAATAATTCGTCGTTATCGATTAGAGGATCAGTTTAACGATCGATTCGCAGGTAATAAAAGATTGCATACTCACTGTAGAGCTTTATCTTGCCGTCCGTCTCGCCGAGCGAATTCGTCGCTATGCATCTGAACGATCCGAAATCTTGTACTCGGACGGATTTTATCGTGAGCTTCATTATGCTCCCGTAACTCAGCGGTAACGTTTCCACCAAGTAGTTGTTGTCTGAAAATATACGTGCAAAATATAATATAATCATGTAATCATGGGTTGCACACTGAGAAAAGGATTCATTTATAGTTAACAAACATAAAGTTGGGCATAGCGAAATGAATATTTAGTTAATGTTAACAAATATTAGTTGAGTCAAATAAGATTAGTCAACTATTGACAAACGTCTGCGCGATTCCTTTGGCCCAATTCCATATAACTTTGTGCAACTGGTATTTATTAACATCAACTAAACATTTATTTCGTCATGTCCAACTATACGTTTGTTAGCTATAACTAAATCCTTTTCTCAATATGCCATGTGCAATGAAACTATCCCTCCGGTATGATTCGCATGCATGTTTTATCGAGGCGTTGTCGCGACGAATGACACATATCTCTGGCTATATACAGCTATTCCATAGGCAGTACAGTTAACTATTGACGAGAGAATCGACGAATGATTGAAGGGTTTGGGAAGTACAGACTTGTTCATCGTACTACATTCCCGAACCTAGTGTAACGAATGGTGTGTGAAAAAAAATCTAATTCCATACGAGATATTTGTAGTAAACAAATTTGGCCGGCAGCCTGAATTGACAATAATGAAATCGTCGTTACACTCGCGTTCGAGTAACCGTGCGCAGGTTAACAATCAGGCTATATTCTGCCTGTTACGCGATATAGGAAGAAATATCGCGATGGAAAACAGTGGGCAGATTGGCGTACGGATGGGTATCAATATACATATATATATTTTTTTTTTCGCGTACAGGTTGAATAAGCTCCGGATACGAAACGGCGATTCGTGGCAGTATACCGTCGGGATGACAATTAAAATACGAGACGGGTCACGAGCGGCTAGATACGAGAAGGATTGTAACACGGTGTACACACAGAGCTCACGACCCGGGAGAGCAAAAGGGAGCGAGAAAGAGGTAAAGCTAGCTGGCCCGATTCGGTGAACATGGAAGGTCCGCCTGCGTGGCGGCGGGCGGTTGTGCGTGCCACGTATGAAACACGCAATTCCGACCGAGCGGTAATTACAACTGTCCCTCGTTAAAAACCTAATTTGTACGCTCGTCGGTATGCCGGGTGCAAACGGGCCACTGGCGACTGATGGCCGAGGGGTAGTGCGGGGACGGCGGACTCGAACGGAGGGCTGTTTTATAGAGTGCCGCTAACCGGGGGAAAGGAGTCGGGGGTCGTGGAAAGTGGTTATATGGAGGAAATGTGAGAAAAAAAAAAGGTACGAGAAGGATTTTCGACGAGGTCTTAACGTTGACGAGAATAAACAAGTGGATAACCCGAGGAGCGCCCGGAAGCAATAAACTCGCTATTTATGTACCAAGCCGCTTAAGCGTTATGAGAAACTTCTCGACGAGTGCGGTGGATAACACTGACGGCGAAGGTTTCACCGTGAGGGCTGATGTAACGTGCAGCAGGTTCGAGTTTCCTCGGTAAGACGGTTTTGATAGTTCATACAAGTAGAAGGAAGAAGAAGAAGTGGAAGAAGGTGGATCGTCAGAGTAACTTTTCGTCTCTCAAGAATAAAAGAAGAATCTGACAGTGTGCGATGCGAAAAGGGGGGGGGGGACAGTTCAGGAGGTCTGACTTCGTGTAGACTCTACGATAATTAATCACGGTCTGTGCGATGAGAGAAATTGTCCTCGTCTATTACGGGTATGAGATGAAAATTTCACGGAATCTATGACCCAAATGGAGGTCAGAATTGTGAAAATAAAATACAAGTTACTAAACGGGGCTCTCCTGTGTGAGCCGGAATGCATGGCCGCTTCGGGGTCTTTTAGTCACTAACTCGAACGAAGTACAGCCGGTGAAAAAGAGAGCTGCGTTTTATTTTTCCTCTCTCCCTACGTAAAGCCCACACGCTTAATGTCACTGCACTTGTGGTTAACTTTGTCGAGGGGGTTATAATATCGTGAGCCGTGAACGTGACTCGCGTGAAATTCGTTGCAATTGGAGCGGCATAAGTATAATATTTTATCCGCTCGGGAATCGTGAATGAAAGCGAGTCTTACACGACGCGATAAAATGAAAAAATATATACATTTTTTTGAAAAAGTCGTCTCTCAATGTCTCTTAAACGGGCACCGGTACCATTCGGCGTGACGAAAAACACGATGAACATCGTCAAGAACTCATTGAATACGCCGAGTTTTTTTGGATGAACGTTCTTCCAAAGGGTCTCATTGCGTTTGCAGGTTCGGCTACATCTCTCCGTTGACAAAAACTATATATGTATATTATTGAGAACGGTAGACAAACCAGTTCATGAGGCTTCTAAGCGGGCGAGCCGAAGAAATTGATGAGAAACAGAGAGTACCAGTGAATTACCGTTGGTAATTGAACTTTTTTAACTACTTTGCGAACTATCCTATCTGTCGCTTCGTATCACGGCGACACTCTCGAACGCTGAAAGTTTATACTCGAGCCAGATGGATATTAAATATCGCGTCCAGTAGCTACCACCCCGTCACCCCCTTCCACCTCCTCGCTCCTCGCTCGAACCTCCCGACGGTAATGTATACGCAAGGAAATTATACGGGCCGCAAGAGGGAGGAAACCGCGCGGTTCTATCCGCACTCTCAACTTTGAAATAACAGTGGAAAATGCTGGACGGGGTCAGACGGGCCGCGTTACCGGTTGAATGTCTATGAGAGTCAACGCGCTCCGTTCCAGACGCGACTAACTCAACGGCCGCGTGTTTGCACAGTTCACATGGAATCGACGTGATAGCTCGAACGATTCATCGTTTGATATTCGCGCGAAATCTACTTGGCGATTGAAAGAAAATGTATTCGAACTTTTGCGTCGTCAACGACTCGATGCGTGCGAACAATCTACAGTTAACGAATAGTTTACCTACCGCTGACAATGGTTTCGTTGCTCGGTTTTGTCCAGTACGTAATCGGTCTCGGATAAGCCTCGCTGTGACACTCGAGCACGAGCGTCTGACCTTCGTAAGCCCCGACAAGCTGGTTCTCGATGCAGATCATCGGTGGAACTGTCGGACAATTGTGAAATGATATAGTGAGTCGATAACGTTACCATCTTTTGAATTATAATTAACTACAATAATTGTATGGTAACGATATTAGAGATTTTGACCATTACAGTCCATGGAATATATAATATGCGAATTAAATGAGATGTAATCGTTCAACGTAATCACGTTAGAACGGAACGTTCGAAAACTTAATTCAAGAACTCACAGTGAACGATGAGGACGATTCGTTTGCTCACTGTTGGCGGAACACCGTTCGAGGCTATGCAGAGATAAGGACCCATGTGAAGTCGCGTAACTCTCGTTATCTCCAACTCTGTACCCTCGCTGCTCGTCACTGCTGAGATATCGCATGCACGCGTAGGTGAAAATATTTCGTTTCAGCTCGACGACCGCGATCAAAATGACAATTTGAAGAACAGAAAAATCGTTACAAAATCGTGCCGAAAGTTCATACGCTATTCTGAATGCGGTGAGAATCGAATATTTATAGACCGATTAATTGGGAACAGGAAACACTCAAATGGTTAACGGCAGCTGTCTTCCCGTAGTTATACAAAATTCGTGCGAACTTTCGGCTCTTGTCAAAAATAAATATACAGAAAAAAAAGTAATTTACATAAAATAAATTACGAAATCAATAATTACCTTAATAGGAAAATCAAGAAATCAAATGGACAAGACACTGCTAAATCTTCGGACAGTACCGGACACTCAATGGGATTGAATAGCGAGGGGAGTCGTATCGTTTGAGCGACTAGCCAAAGTTCTCGCCGTCGCTCGACCTTTTTTCTCGAGTATCGTTCGCCGAGAAAGGTTCTCTCGTGTCCGAAGAGCCGAGAGGGCCTAAAAAGAAGTGTTCCTTTCACGCTGACACCTGTTGAAGGGAATAGGACTCTTCTCGTCTTCCCAATGACGCTGTACTAAGCGAGACACCACGCGTATCAACGGTAAAAAAAACCCTACGAATATTAGGGTTCTTTCTCGCGCGCAGATTATTTACGCGCGTTTCTTTCGCGGTCATTTATCTCTATCCATCCACCTTATTTCGTTCCGAGAAGATGAAAGGTACACACGAAAATATCATTATTACCGCTCCGTTGCGATCCGTCGCGAGGCTGTATATTAAACGCGCAGATGCCGGGGCCCCGAATGTTAAGCAAAGTGCAAACACAGATTTTTTTTTCTTCTGACAATTATAGTACATCATCGCTCGCCGAGCAAAATGGACGTACAATAAGAGGGGTGAGAATGATACCGTGATGTAAATCTTCAAAAGCGAGGAGAAAGCGTGTATCTCGCTGCGGAGGAAAAATCGCGGAGTGCCCCAACCGAGTTTAGGGCTCCCCGACGCAGAAAAGCTTCGCGGAAAAACGAGAGATGCGACGAAATACGAAAGAATCGTTCGTTGAATAAATTATCGCGGGAGAACCTACCGGTGAACCAGCCCTCGCGGTTCCATCGTCAAAACTCTCGGATCCTCGTATACATGAAAAGTGTATATCTCTATACAGATGTCCCGGAGCCTGCCTATCTACCTACTTTAGTTCTGTTTTTCGCGTTCGTCACTCAACACCCCCGGTTGGTGTTACCCACAGTCGCGCGGTACCGGGGAACGCGCTCGCGGGAGGGTGAGTTTTGTTAGGTGAGTTGGAAATATTTTACATCGGGTTCACCGCATCGCACTAGCTAGGTGAGTGTCGGAGAGCAGCCTCCGCGCGACCGTGAAGCCGGCGCGACGTCTTTCCCACAAAACCCTCCATCCCTCGCCCGCCCTAGTCCCCCGCGAGACTAACGCTGGAGTTCTTTACCCGCAACTTTCGCGAAGGAAAAACGAGCGTGTCGCATCGAGCACGGAAGAGAGAGAAGGAGAGAGAACGATAGAGAGACCCGCAATCTTTCAAGGAAAATGGCTTGGCAATTCTCGCGCGATAAGAATTGAGTTTTTCGTATTTCGCACTTTTCACTATTCGAGGGTGAAAAATCGTCACTTTACACAAAGCCGTGTTTGCGATGTATTTTACGCTTTTTCCAACAGCGAACAACATTGATCCGAATTTTCCATCCTTTAGCGCTAATGGATTAATCTCAACACTTTGAGAAACAAACTTTGTTACCGGCTTAATCTGTCGAGAAGGTTTTGCGTGATAAAATCCATCTCTCTAGCCTTCGCCTCTTTTCGTCTGTTGTCCTATGGACACGGTACATTCATCTATTGTGTCCGTGTCTTTTGAAGTAGGCGAACAGAGACTGCCATGATGGGCTTAGCAGCCCGTTGGGAGAAAATGTAATTTGCACATGGAATAACAATCACTAGATGAGAGAACGGCTTTTGACATGGGCTTTGACGAATAACCCGAAGCAACGAATCAACTTTTCGGATTACAGCTTGTTTTTCATAATATGGGTACGCAACTATAATTCGACGATTGTGACTCAGAGAGAATATTTAAAAAATTCTTGACAGAGGAGGGTTTATTACAAAGAAATTATATTAATAAAAACAATTGACACACCAATACATTCACATATTATAATCTGGCGTTGTTGTCGCCATTAAATGTGAAAATCTTCGAACTATAAGGTGTGAATAATTGACTGTTTACTCTTTTCGGTTAATACAATTTCTTTATTGCACTCCTTTTCGGTCCGGAATTTCGTGAATTACTTTACTATTTTCTTTCATCTTTTTTTAGATTTTATTTTTAAGGCCTGCATTAAGTAATTTTCGATCGTTTTCGAGAACATACCAAGCAAAATAATCATCTCGGGAAAGCGCGGAGCTCCCGTCTTTCAGCCCTAGCGGGTAGTCGAGGGTTGAGAGAAAAGTAAACGAAAACGTAAACAATTGAACAATAATCATAGAACAAAAACGAATGTCCGAGAATACAAGTGTCGTTACTCACCTTCCCGCAAGCTTGATAGAGTGATTGTACCGCCGGCTTCACGTCGCCACGTTACGGTAGGCTCGGGTGTGCCCTTAGCAATGCAACGCAACGTAACGTTACTACCCTCGCGTACAACCATGTCCGTACTGGTGGGATAGTCCAGGATATCCGGAGGCACTGGAAACAATACAGGCATTTCTCTGTAGTGCCGTTTCGGCCATTGTAACTGTGTGAATGTATCACAATGGAAACGAGTTGGAAGGAACGATGAACGAGACATGCGTATACGAACGTCCTGGACGTTCCCCTTTCCGTTATTCACCGGGAATAGATATCACTCGTTGATCGGGAGTTGTTGCGAAGGACGCCGATGCACGCTGTTTCCACTGGCGTACGAGCTCACAAATATAAACTAGCCCACACAAACCGGTTGCTGCCACCCGCTGCTTCGTTTCGATCGTCGGTCGAACGTATCGCGTTCGAAGCCAATGGAGATAACTAGCGATAGGGAACGCGAGACAGAGAGGGCGAGTGTCGAGGGGAGAGATTCTCCCGTTGAGCAATAACAGTAGTGGCACGACTGTGAAATCGTGATAGACTGGAATCGTTCGTAACCGAACAAAACGAGATTTCTTTCGCAATCGCCATGACCCTCGACTATAATGGGGAAGCGAATAAAAGGCGAGATTTCCCTATGCACGAGAGTTCACCGAGGGCTAACCGGAAGCTCTCCGTTCGACGGTTGCAAGACAAACTTTCGGTAGACAATCGTTGAATCGTAAACAAATAACGATCGATTGTTACGGAAAGAATGACGAATGTCACTACATCGACGGATTTTAGATATCGAAAAGCTCTTTTTCCAAGGGTTTTCGCTTGACTCGCGGGAAAAATTTGGAGTTATGCGACGGTATATTTCTGCATCTCGTACCAAAGCTTCGCGCCCGACGAATACGAACTTTCAGGGAGCGACGAAGCGAGTCTCGGCGCGGTCGAGAAAAATTTTTCAACCGCTTCGCTTGCGATGAATCTGCGCACAAAGAGGAACGACGTGACTTTTCGAGGAATACGAAAACGAAAGCTCACAAAGCAATTCGATATCATAATACGTTGAAATAGTGCGATTTTTCATTTTCCACCATGCGCCTGTATTGTGCGATAGGAACGAAGCCGAGGCCGTTAGAAGAGAATAGACGGAGAGGACGAGGAAACATACCATTCATTTGGAGTGGATTGACAGAAAAAAAACACAGGTGAATCTTTGATATTGAAAAAGCTTTTGAAAATAGAAATTAATTTTTTCGCAAGCTGCTCAAAGACAAATGTCTGCTTTGAGCGAAATCGGTGCGGGATTCGCATTCAGTGAGAAAGCATCCCTGGATCAACACCATAAACTAATTGTAAAGATGCAATATAAGTCATTGCGTTATATATATTTTTGCCGTCTTTTGTTTTACGGTTGGGACTCGATACTGCACTTCTTCTTCTCAATTTTACCGAAGCCCCTCCGTAGATACTGCACTTGTTTAATGTCCCAATGCAGAAACATAGGTAAATAGTCATCAATAAAAAATTTTGAAAAGTCGAAAAACCATTTTCGTAAGCTGTCTAAAAAGAAATATGCGGCTCGAAAGGTATAGCTGGAGAACTCGAATTCGTATTCAGTGAAAGAAATACATGAAAATTTGCGGGCAGAACATTGTTTCGATTTGATGAAAAAAAATGCAATGGTGCAAGCATCTATTTTTTGCTACCATTATTTATTTCAGCGTTGTTTCGAACGCAGTTTTTTCCCCTGACCGCGGATCTGATGTTTATTTTATCTCGAACGCAACATATTGTAAAAAAGCGTATGTCAGCAGTAAAAGAAAAAATTCAATTTTAACGATAATCTGCTCCGAAGAATTTTCGAGCGCGCTGATGCTGCTGGTATCGGCGAACTTCGCAATGCTATATAATGGCGGCCAGATGGAATTCCCTGCAGGTTTACGACTTCGGCAGTTTGTACTGTGTTCGTCGGGGTTAGATCAATGTTCAAAAAAAATTATTCCTCGTTGAGAGACCTTCAGTGGCGAGTGATGAAGGGTTCTTTCTGATCTACCCATGATTTATGGGATTCAACTTTGCCTCATTCGACTTCGTTTTCTCCATGTGCCCGACACGAGTAAAAAGAACGCGGTAGTTCGCGGTTTCGATCGATGGTCTGGAGGGTAAAACCAGCAGTAGCAGCACCAGCAGCAGCGGCGAGTAATACCTGCTACTGTATAGTGAAAGCTCGCGAGGCGATCAGTTATTCTATCGCCTCGATAACCCGAATCGCGTTCTCTCATTCACTCTTTCATTCCTTTCTTTCGTTCTGCGGCTACAATTCGTAACCGCGATAAAGGAGAAATTTAACGAGCAGATTTTTTTTCCCCGTTACCCAATGCTCTTTGCGAGAGTACGGAGATCACGGAGCTGCAATTTAAAATTTTCTGTGCAAACGAAACACAGACACACGATTGCTCTAATAGGTACGTATGCGTACGCCTCTTTCTAGACGCTCACTCGAGATTAAAACGCTGAAGGAAATAAAAAAGGAAGAAAGAACGAAAAAGCTGTGAAATAAAAAAGAAAAATCATAGAGGGTGAAGGAGGGTGAATGAGAGAGTAGGTGGCGCATCGAGTGGCTATGTTGTTATTAGGGGCTACTCGAGTTTCAGAAGAGGCAACGGCAGGGCACGTCGCCAGGAAGGTGTTTAATAGCCCTCCAAGAGTGCAATCGCCTCTCGGCTCTCTCCCACCTATCTCTTTCTACTTCACTCTATATTCTATACCGTATACTTTGTTCGTGTATACCATACTTTGCATATATTTGCATCATGACGCCACAAATCGGGCAGGGAACGCGGGAAAATGGGCGGTTACCGCGGACACCAAGGTCTCTATCTTGGCCAGACACACTTCGTTTACGACCCGTGCGACATACACTGTAGTTACATTGTAAGTAAGAAAATTCTCGATGCATGCCTTATATACACCCCCACCCTTACAGGCCCGTCCCCCTGGACTAATGATAGAGCAGTGACAAGCGGTTACCGGGTTATTACCTTGCGAGGCACCCTCTTCCCGAGACAAACTCGATTGGGAGGCTTTGAAAAATAAAGCTCTCATGGGTACGTCATAACAGGATTTTTTATCGTTTCAAAGAGCTTTGTTCGAGTGCAATAGAAATATGACACATTAATCTAGCGAGTAATCCTTGTAACCCTCGCGTTTATACGCTTAGACAGATGTGAAAGTTGTTTGAAAAAACTTTGAAGAATGTATGGGTACTCCTTACTATTCTAGAGATCCGCGAGCCGTATCCGAAGCTGTAATATCAGAGGAAGTTTGAGTTTGTCCGACGGGTGTGCTCGCTCGATCAATTGCTCGCGAAATTTATTAACAAATATTTACCGACCAAAACTCGTCACACGCCGTCTGAAGAGACGAAAAATTATGCAGCTAACAAGTAAACTTGAACGAATAAAGTCCGCCCAATAAAATGTCGTTGGCGTTTGAAAAAATCCACGACAAGCCGCGATCGATGGAAATGGCTTTTCGATGCCGATGCCAATCCCTATAATTCGATGATTTTTTTTTTTTCGTGTTAAATATAAATCAAATGGCTCTTTTGTTATAAACTCCAGAGAGAAATAGCAGTTCAGGCTTGAGTTTCGCCAAGAATAAAATTTCTCACCGATAGTTTTTGCCCTTAGTCTCGTGATGCAAACAATAGAAACCAGAATAAAGCAGCAATACAAAATTAAATTGAATGCGGAATTAATTGCCGGATCAGAGATGTCATAAATTACACAATAAGTGATGAAAATGAAAAAGTCGCAAAAACTTAATTGCATTTTTTCGATGAATAAACAAAGGTTACATAACATGGTCGTTATCACCTGTTTTGTTTCATGCTTGCTTGCTTACCGACAACTTCCAGGAAGCCAGTATTGCTTGACATCGGGTCTGTGTTGACCTGGCACATGTACCATCCACGGTCGGTTTCTCGCGTGTCCTTTATGTGAAGGGACCACGTACGATGACCGCTATGCGTCACCACGATCCGGTGATTCTTCGTGATAACGTGACTCGCTATCGTTAGGATGGTCTGCGTGTCGACCCGAAGCCACGCCACCTGCAAAAACGAAAAAAAAAAAAACGTCGAACGGAGATTTTTATACGAAATTGTTGTCACTCGCCTATACTCCTACACACACACACACACACACACACACACATAAACACACTGGAGTCGCAGTAGACATAAGTGGAAGCGCAGGTATTTCGGCGACGACTGACACCGAGCTTTTCGTATAATAAATAGAAGGCGCGCGCAATGAACGAAGTAACTGACGCATAAAAACGACGATTTCTGGAATTCCTGAAAAGCGTCAAGGAAGCATCTTTCCTGTGTGACGGTTAAGATGGACTCTAAATAGAAAGGCATCGATCGATACCATTCTGTGGAATATGTTTGTTATCTTCACATATAATAAATAAAACGCAAAATGTAAAGTGGTCTGTTATATTCTTGAGACGGGCAAGGTGTCTTGTATGCCGCAAGACTGACTATCTTTGGGACGCCTGTTATAAAGCAATTTTTTATTTTCACTGTCATTCCTTCTATGGATTTGCGTTTATTTTTATATTATTTTTTTTAGAAACGAAAAACAATTTCGAGTACTTGATGTAACTTTCACTTTTTAGTACGACAATTTCTTGAATTCGGTTTATCACACGTGAATACACTGTAACATAATCTCGTTGTGTCGCATCTTAAAAGTTTTGAAGCGTTAAAAATAATTGGAATCCGATTCACTTTGCCCGCTTCCTGTATTGAATCAAGACAAGTACACGTGGAAATAACGGCGCGGCGTCAGGAACGCACGGAAAAAGCGGAAAGGATATTATCACAATTACGTTGACTCCACATCGTCGAAGAAACCCGACCCGATTCCATACAATTTGTGTGGAATTCACGGCAACCGAGGATTGTTTCCATCGCAATCACTTGACCCCGCGAGACACTCATTAGTGAAAAAAATGCAAGTCTATCATAGTTTTGAAAAAAGGAAAGAATTAAACTCCCATGCCTTGGTTACATTTCTCTTTATCTTTGCCGGTGAGCAGTTAAACCCTACTGACTCAGATTTTTTTACTCGTATCTTCGCACTTTCTGAGCTCCGAGCCTTTTTCTATTCGCGCGCGTTTTATATCCATATGAAAAGGGTGATTTTCTTTGCATAAAGTGTGAGACGGAGAAGAAGTGAGATAATAGAAGCTGGAGGACACGATAAGAAAGAGAGTCGCTTATTCGCCTTACGAAGAAGCTCAGCATTGTCTGGGATGTACATGCGATGATGCGGCTCGGCGTTTCACTATACGAGAAACACTGGAAAAGCAGAAGGAACCGACTCGTTGGTGCACACCTTTTTGTACCACAAAACTATGCCGTTTCGTGATCTTCACACTAGTATGAAAACGAACGATGCATGCCTCACCGCGCATTCAGCGAAAAAAACTGATACGAATAATGTTAACGTAGATTGACTATACAACAGAGCTACGGTCGACGCGCTGGTTGTTGTCAGGGAAAAAATCCACTGTACACAGTGCAGCGGAAATTGCAGGGTATAGAGACTGCGTCGGGAAGAGCAAGGCGAAACCATATTCTAGAACGTACTGGCTGCGAGGGCAACGATGCGCTGTGCATATGATGAGAAGCTCCGTGTGCAAAGCTCACAGAACATATCTCGGACAACGCTCGCCGCAGACTGGAAAAAGCTAAGAGGATAGAACGAATGGAAAGAAGAGAAGGCAACCACGTTTGGTTGAATGTAGAAAAGCCGCGCGAGTGAGGAAGAACGAAAAACATGAAAAAAAATGGGCCAGTATGTAACATATTTATTGGGGCTGCCATAAAATGAGACTACATCGTGAAGGAGTTGTATTTCAATGATTCAGCCCATATTACCGATTAAATTGCTAAGCACAAAGGCATGATGCAGTATTGAATAGCCGTCAATGGACAGCTGTGGTTCGTTTTCACTATTTTTATATCCTGCAGTCTTAGAAATTCCAACTTTTTACGAAGAACTGTAAAATGAAACAAAAGAATCAGTTTTGCATTATCGAATTTGTAAGTTTCGTCATGTGTAAATCCAGCTATTCAGTCTCGTTTCATTTTCTCTTTCAATGCAGAACGACTGGAGTTCGTCAAGAAGCTAGATGATAGTCGAGAAGGGTTCTCAGTGATGGAGAAATGGCATGTATAACAGAACGTAAAGGGTGAGCCGGAGAGATGGAAGTGGCAAGTATAGGAATGAGGAGGGAAAAGGTATATTGTGTGTGCCCAGCTTGGCTCGGGTTTGCAGAGAGAAAGCCCCCGTGAAGGAACTCGAGAAAGCGACGGGAACGCATTGCGCGCATGCAATTGCAGGGCTCGCGAGCACACGAGAATCTGGCGGCTGCTTCTCCTTCTGTTGGCATCGCCGTCGCCGTCGCCGTCGTCGTCGTCTTCGTCGTCGTATAGTTGTCGGTCCCTCTCCTTTGTGGCGCACCGTGAATTGCGCCGAGTAATTATTCAGTCTGTGCCGAACCTAGCCTAACCGTTTCAGTTTACAAATGATTCGTTCCCACCGTCTGTGCAAGAGAGACAAAGTTACCGTCGCATTCAACAAGAACGGTACACGAATGTTTCCACTGACAATTCTGTCACTCGTTGAATTTGCCGCTGCGGCGGTTCTGTATCGGTGCAAAACTCGCCCGTATATCTCTTTTCCCTTTTCTCGCGATGCCTTCCATTTGTTGCGTCGAGCATACATTGCCTCTCACAAGGTATCTCTCGCGCAAAGCTGCTTGCTGGACGGTAGTTTACAATGGAGAATCGCGTACAATTTTCAAACAGACAATAGCATGCCGCATTTTCCTTAATGAAACTGTACGTGCGTTGGGTACGAACAATTGCGCGCCGAAACGATATTTAAGCGCTTGGCGGATAGGCGCATTTATGTACGTGAAAACGAATAGCAAACCCCGCTGCAATCATTCAAAAAAAGAGACCTACGTATACAGTCATATAAGAATTTTTCATTTCGTTCGAGTAAAAATGTGTACGACGCGAATAGGAACTAAAAGCAAAGAGTTGCAAAAACCAAACAACGCCCTTCAACCGTTGCTGCGCTCGTTTGCTCCATAACAACTCGGATGTAACTTAATACAGTTTTTTCTACACAAAGATTTTGATATAGTGTATCGGGCCAATGTATAATTATCGCTTTCACTTTATGCGCTTCTAGTCGACGCACACTTGCAACCTACTAGATACTCCGATCGCCGAGCTTAATGCATCTCTAATTGAACGTATAACTTTGTTAACCTCTACCCACTCAGGGTTCAATTAGCCAGCAAGGCCTAAATATAAACGCGTGCACAGTGCATGCCAATACATAGGTAGAACATTGATTGGATTGATCGTAAATCGAACGTACGGTTGTTGCTGTTTAGACAAGACCGTTTAAAGGTGAGTGGTTGCCGTAAGAGCGAGAGCCGGGGCGAGATATACAACGAGAAACGATGAATATTATAACTTCCACGAGAGGGGGGCAACACACACTTGGCAATAATTACAGCGCGGAATTCTAGCTTTGAGGCTATAATTGGAAACTTGCGAGATAGGAATACGAGACTCTCCCGCTAATAGCGGTAAGTTTGCTGCGGGAAGAGAAGGGAAAATGGGGGCGCAAGGCAAGGACTCGGGAATAATTACAACAATTGTCCTTATTAGGAAACCACTTACCCGCGCATGGAGGATATACACAACATGGGTACAATGCAACGGCAAATACTACAATGAGAATATTGTACGGGATTGCCGAGGAAATGGATGCGAAGGAGCTTCAATGGACATTGAGATCGATGGAAGGGAAGTATAGTTAAGGTCACGGGTTAATTCCGATGTGTTATCGGAGAACCTGCTGTGCTAGCTCCGACGCGATAAGCATCGGAGTACGATGTCAAAGTTGTCACACATACACATCGACGAGCCGGGTGAGGGGTGTGCAGAAGGGGGTGTAATACGCGTGCAGCTACGCTATACAGGCTAAGGGAAAGGGCTCATTGCAACGGGTCTGTACTACTGTTTAGAGGGGTAAAGGGGTAACACATTGGTCGTTCCGAGGAGGGCGAGTTTGAGTTTGGCCCAAGCAGTACAGGGGACTGCGAGGGTTGAGCCGGCAGGCAATTAGCCGGGGCGATGTAATCCGTATAATCATCATCCGTCGCATTTCCCTTCACTACTTGTCCCGCTCTCGCTCTCCCGGATCTCTGATTATACATATGACTATGTATACGGAACTTCTCTTGGACCGTTTTTTTGGGTGCTCAGCCTCTAGCTCTTCTCGTGTTTTCATTGCTCCGCTGATCGAGAACATTTTTGTAACAAGACCCGGCGGCCAAATGAGGGCATCAAACGTTTGTTGATCCTCAAGATGAAAACAAAGGACATTTGCATAGTGTCGTCGGTTGGCCACAATTGAAACAACATTCGCCAACAAGACCAATCGTTACGTTCAGCCAACCATGTGACACAGAGTTACCTTAACAAACAATGGAGGCTTTGACGAACATCGAGTTTATATAGGCTCTGGATAATTCGCATTCGTTTGCTGATTAAGGTAGCTGCAAAGTTCCGTTAAACGTGTCGTTGAATTTACAGGGTCGGGAGGGAAGAGTCGTCAATGCCCACTCAGCGCGATACGTGTATTGGTATGTCCTATCGGAATGCCTCATCGATCAGCATCAATGGTTCTCTCGCGGTCGTTCACTCGTGCCCATCAAACTCTCGCACCTCATTTTCTCACGCGCGAGCAATGCAATCTCACTCGCGAGGATCCTGACGCACACATACTATCGGGATTTGCAATGAATTGACAGTATGACGTATGGTTCTTTCATTCTTTTCGTAGATCCTTTTTTTGTCAATACTCATTTTCACGGTTCGGGCATGACTAATGAAGGAAACGTTCGGTATGTATAACCACAGCACATAGATAAAACAAAAGGCGACGGGTTCTCTTTTTTTTTTCGGTGTTGCGTGTGTTGTTTAATCTTGCCGCGTCGACATGTAAGACAGGACGCATTCGCGATCCTGATGGATGATAACTGTCTTCGATGCGAAACTAATAGCGTGCACGGGAGCGCGAGTCTCGCTCCAGGTATCCCCACCGCTGAGACTTCCAGGAAGAGATACCCGACCGGCAAGACACGATCCTTTTACAGAAAAATGACGCACCTCGTTGTTGTATGTACAGTTCTATTACAAACGGGATGGTCTGTTCGAACATCGCGAGATGTTGCCAGTGCAGCTTGGAACGCAAAGGGGGAAGGAAAGAAAGCTCGCACGCTCGTCAGACGCGGTATACCCAGAAGCCAGCCATCATTTTTCATAACCCGAGCACGGCATTCCAGGTCCCCTCTTTTAACGCAACCCGTACATAGGATGTTTGTACGTCAATGGCGTGGCAGACCGACGTCTCCGTCACATGTCGTCGACAATGCGTCGCGTTGATTGAATCGTTGAATGCCGTAGACAGAACGCGATGCCCAGGCGGCTTTCGTGGTCCGTCAACGTCATACTTTTTTCCATCACCTTCATCTTCTAGATTTTAATAGATCGGCTTCTTTTCTGACTATTTTCTGAAATTAGAAGAATATTCTCATAAACCTTTGTTAATGAATTCCGATGACGAGATTGGAGTGGGAGGTTGAATCGAGATTTTATCTCACTATTCTACCGCTCTTTCATACATAGTCGACTTGGGAGCATTCCATGTAACGATACATGTAATTACATTAGTTACTCTGAATCTCAGCGGGTTTCGTACATCCTATCTGTTTAACTTTAATTAATCATACGCTTTCCTTAACATTGTATATACACCGCAGTCTCTATACAAATGTATACAACTGGAAAAAATTGAAAAATATACGCATACACATACAGCATGCGGCGACGGATCGGTTTTCGCAATGGACCTTCGTTCTCTTTCTCTGAAAAGCAATCATTTTACCGCGAGAATGTGAGAACGAAGGCTAGCTGGACGGTGGTTTATATGTGCTCTTCATACTTTTCGGCAAGGCGTGTATGCATGACGCCGTGCGTTTCAACACTGAGTCAAACAGAATTCACTCATCAAATGAAAAAACGGGACCACAGACCGAAGCGAGGGACTCTATCGATGCGAACATTTTTTTCACGCATCGCGGAATCAAATTTAGAAAACTCAATTTAATTGATTCCACTGAAGTTATCCGTGGAAGGAATACTGTATGTTGAATCTGATGGAAAGAGAATTGACAGTAACGTTGCATGATTTTTACATATTAAATCGGACTATGATATCGCTTTTATCTCGTACCTACATGAGACGTACTATAGCAGGATTCCTTTAATTTGTCTCTCGGCTAAGCTTTTCAACTGACGATATACATAGATGCGCAAGCAGTTAACGAGCCAGTGTGCCCCTACCAGGTAAAAGAGAATCTCCGTTTACCACAAAGCAATGGTAATCATTTGGTGCATCGTTAAAATGCTATACAAAATTTCCTCGTACTCGTAGAATGTGTGTTGTGCCAGGGTGGGCAGCCGAGGGAGAGGTACACAAGTATATTGTGAAAATGGTGAGTGCACTCGCGTTCTTCAGTGTACTGGCCTCATGAGAGTGTATCAAACGAACCGTTTTGCTATTTGCAAACTACTCTGTACCGTTAACGTTTTCCCTTTTCGTATATACCCGTCGGGAAACTCACGACGAGCACTCGCAGCTAAAAACCTAACGAACAATGTGTTCCATCTTGAACGCAATTATTTCGCTTTGGGAACAAAGCAGTTGAGCAGATTCATGAATGGGTTAAATGAGAACACGAATGAGGGAAGGTGATAATGGTCAATGCCGGATGACATAGACATATGTATGGATGTTAGCTCGACCACGATTAATTCAACTGAACACCTCGAATCGCCTTTATATTATATATGACACCTTCATTCTCGTTAACGTTACGCGAATGTGCTATTCAATTTCGATTATTGAGTGGAGGGGATCTCCGAGACGAGTATGAGGTCTCGATGAAAATTTTGTTGGCTATTTCCTTCCCTTGCCACTACCACATCGACCGGGTGCGCGTCATCTCATTTATAAACGAGAAAGCGCGTGTAGCGAAACGCTGGAGAGGGCAGACGCGACAAAACGAACCATCCATTCTCGAGTATAAAATAAATATTCTCCTTCGGGGACTAGCTCTATACACAAGGCTCGGGGGTAGGGGGGTCCAGACCACCACCGGGATATACGATCGACTAGACCGCGAAAAATTCTGGGTGTCTCTCGTATCTGTATACGCGTACACACATTCGCGTTAACTTGCCGCTTTTGCTCTGGACTCTACATAGCTTCGATGTCCAGAATTTTTCCTATTTCCGTTCATACGTGGCTGGGACCGAACTTCGGAGCGTTATTTATTGCTTTATCTTGGCTTCGATATCAAATTATTCCACTACCAACAGAGTCGCAGCCTTTCCATACTTTTCTTGCTTTTCCAGCCTCGCCCGACCCACCCTCGAGATATCCAAAAGCTCATCCCGAAAAGGTTCCGTAAAATTCAAAAGGTTTTCTCGACACTGAGGAGCACCGTTTCTCGCACCCGGATCTTTGCGGTTGAATATATTTCAGTGTTTATTTTTTTACAACGTTCTTACTCGATCGCATTTGATAGGGAAAGAGTAGAGAAATACACAGTACCGTAAGCATTGTTGCTGTGTAAGACAACGGGAGGTTTTGAACGATCGCGTAACCCACGGGTGTTGACATTTCGGCAACGGGTAATGCCACACGATGTTTCGAGAGGGGTAAAATGTCATGGAGGTACGACATAGACGAGTGCGAAGATAAAATTGACGGAGAAAGACCAACGAACAGCGCGTTACGCAAAATGTCAGTCATGAAGATTTTACATCTTTCTCCATTATAATGTGTATCCGTGTTATCGTGCGCATCCCACGCAAGCAGTATTCTCGCTAATGCACGCAAATGTATTTTCGATGTACATTAAGCCGCCGTGTATTATAAGCTGCCAGTTGTTGGGAGTCTAAAAAAATCTTCGATAAAAAATTGACCTGTAACACAGTCGCGGTATGAAGTACTCCCTCCGATTAGGCAATATTAACGAAGCACACATCTCTTAAAACCCACGCTGAAAATAGCGTGGAAATGGAAAGTTAAAAAACTCTCAAGCACTGGAAAGCATTTTTGCGTATGAGCTAGTAATGAGAGTATAAGTCGGGTACAGCCCAAAGCCGTATTAGCCGAGTTTATCTCTGGCAAAGACGATTTTCCCTATGAGTAGGATTGTAAAACCGAGAGGTACAAAGAGAGGAACGAAATAACAAAAATGAGAAGGAATTAATTGCGTCTGTAATATTAGTCGCTGAACGAGAGTCCAGCGAATGTTTTTCCTGATTGTAAACCTACGCACGTAATTAGTCCCTCTCCGGCGAAAGTTCGTGAGCCCATACGCTCTGATTATGGTATCAATCAACAAGAGAGGGGTGTGTCATCGTCTCGTATTCCTGCGAAGTGGAAATCTCTCGTACCTAGTTTCTCACGCGACGACGAAACTTTCCCATCAGCCCTCGCGCGCGGCATACCTTTCCATTCTTCTTTCACAGGCCGCGCGCTGCTCGCAGCACTCCTGACGCAAGCTGGTTTCGTATCTTATAATACACGTGCCGAAATAATAATATCGCGTGAAAGATCATTACTTATATCCGGAACATGCTAGCTCGAAGGTTTTTCAACGTGGATCTTCCATGCCTCCTCCTTATTCTTTTGCCGAGACGTCCCATGGATCCTTCGTCAGACCTCGAAGACCTCCCGCGTGTCTTCTCCATGAACATGAGAAATATCGTCAGGATCGGACTTGTGGTTGTATACTCTTCGTTCTGGCTCGCTTGACACGCGATCCCTGGGAGGTCTCGAGTTGTTCCTTTCTCGTTGGCGAAGTTCTTTGGGTTCAACGCCAAGAGTCTCGACTGTCCGAGAAATCTCGGAAAACGGAAGTCGAAGAGTAGAGACCGTTCGAAATACTACAACCTAACTACCCATCTAGCTAATCCGAACGACCACGATACCCTTGCTTCTCAGAATCATTCACGGTCTTCTCTCAATTAATAACAAGTTGCGAATAAACAGTTTCCGGAAATTGTACTATTCGCCGCTCCCCGATGTAATTTCATTAGTGAAGACAAAATCTTCCGCGAAATGATCAGTATAAGCCATTAACCAATCTCGCCAACATGCATGAATTGTTAGAATTTTTTAAATAATTATGGCGATAATAATGATACTTTATTTATCGAAAGCTTCATTGATGTTGAATTTAATATAGCGTTGAGGATCTCCTTATGCTGGCAAAGCTCTCTATCGAACGTGCATTGTATAAAACTTTAAACTGCCGATTAACATACTCAATGAACATAGGTTTTCCTGTACGATACATTTTCGAGGGTTGGTCCGAAATAATGCGCTTAACTTGCGAAGCGAACTCCAATGATTCGCGTCGAACGAGACGAGGTGCGCCTCGCTTTCAGACTGCACATCAATGATTCGCTTCGTTGTTAATAGAGGTAAGGTGTTAAGATATATTCACTCGAATAGGCTGAGCTTAAGCTGCTTAACGTACCATGGACGCCGATAACTCGTTATGATGATTTTCGAGTGAAACAGTAACGTTAATATGAGTTCAATGCATTCGATTAAATCGTTCTATAATGAAACAATAATAGTTCTATAAATCGCATATTTCATCGATGATGGAGACATAACTGATATTCTGAAACTACCACGGAATTTGGTAGAACACTTTGTTTGTTCCCAATTTTACTAGTAGAGAGAAAAGACTCGTTGCTCCAATTGAAAATTATCCATTCGGTAAATTAATCGCTGCAGCGTATGCATTCCTTGCTGTAGTTTCCTCAGCTTTTGTCGCGAATGTAACCAAAACCACTGAAACGTGCGTTCGTGCCGTACTCGTTTAGGTAATCTCTCGAGCATCGTTTGAGCGAGAGTGGATGGATCAGCTAAAGAGAAATAGAATCCAACGCGAGCGTGTTCGCTGCTCAAGGTTCGCTCGCCGTGCACACCGCTATGGTTAAATACCATCATCGTCGCGGGAAAGTTGCCGGATTCCTGTTTCATTTTCAAATTTTTTTTTACCTCCAATTCTGGTGAGTTACCTTCTCTTCCCCCGAATGAATGCTTTTTTTCGTCTATTTCCATCTTCTCTGTTCCATTCCATCTCGTTCGGCTCGTCGATCTGTGCACATTCAGTCATCCGTCGAACCATTCGCTGATTCGCCCACTTCGTTTCGTCGTCCATAACCCCTCCCGCCGAAATAGACATCTATCACGAATTGAAAAGTTCACGCGAAGTGATTTCCACTTCCGTCGATGAAGGTTCGAGAGGAAAACCCCCAATGGGAGAGCTCGTCACCAGAGTACCCCACGTGATAACGTTCAATTAACCCCATGCAGCCGATGAAACGAGGCGCAGCGTGTTTCTATCTGCATCCTACCGACTACCGTACACACCGAAATGTCGTTTCAGTTTGCTGCATATAGCGTTTCGCTGGTCCTGAAGTAGAATTTCCGAAATGCCTTCCAGTTTCGAGTTGAAACGCATAGGCCACCGTCGCAGTAGAAGATACCAGCATCGACACCGAGTGGTCCAAGGAAAAGCGAGAGCCAGAGGGACGGGAATGAAACGACACATCGATTGGATTGGACTCTTCGCGAGATGGTGAGAGCTAGGTATAGCCACGGGTGGACTATCAATATCTGTGTGTATGTGTGCGTTTGTATATCCAACGGCAGCATATGTTTCTTGGACGATGGAAAGAGACTCGCATTGGTGTATACGCCGGGCAGTAACGGGGACAACTCTTGCCGTTCGTTTGGCGCGGATGATACCCCGAGGTACGTATTGCCGGCCGAAAGTGGCATCCGGAAACGTAACTGCCAAACCGTCTACCAACCCAGCAACGTTGCATATCAGGTGTGGAAGACGACGGAAGAAGACGTTACCCTAGTTTCTCGCGCTCCGTAGCTCCTTCTTTCTACGAGCGAACCACCGGCAAGTCTTGTTCATTCGCAGAACGGCCCTCGTCCTCTCGCCGTTCGGTTTTCCCACGACCAACCCTTCGTTTTTATCCCCGTCTGCCTCTCCACCTATTCGCCACATGTAGCTTGCCTTTCCTCGATGTTTCTGTCGTTTCTGCTTTTTCGCAGCAACCGTGGATTACGAACTATAGAACGCTGGAGGAGGTCGAGGGCCTGGATTGCTATCGGATTTTTTAACACCGTAACGTGTTATATTAATAGATAATTTGGAAATAGAGCCGCGACATCAGCCGTGGATTCTCTTGAACTATATTCTGAGTTCTGGGGATGTAAGAGCTGTGCGATTCATCCACACCAAGATATCAAATCATCGAGACATCGATTAATTTTCCGGACGATTAAAAAAATGAAATGAACTCTGCGGCAGTGGAGAGAAGTAACGAGCTAAGGAAACGCAAAAAGTTATCCTGTCTCTGCAGCAACTCATTTCGCTAGTCGACGACATACCAAGCAAGAGGAAGATTTAACAGCGGGAGGGAGGTAAAGTACACCGACTTCCACTAAAGTCGGGAGCAATTAACGTTATCGCGTTATTAATATCGCGTCCTGTTGCCACTTGCTTCGTTGCCGTTGGAATGGGATTCAGGTTCGGAACTAAGATGCCTCGCTTAGGTTGAGAATATGATACAGTTTATCAAGCGCTCATCCTCGCGGTTCTCAGAGATGAAGATTCGTCTTATTTTCTCATTTCAGTCATTTCACAGAGGCGCACGCCCCTCCCCAGTCTCGCCGCCTACTTCCGACGGTTTTATCAAAACTTTCGAGTCTAATTGAAGACATTGAGGTATATCCGCAACGCGCCGCAGTGGCTAAAGATGCCGACGAGACAGGACAATGCCATCAAGCGGAAATGAAGCGTTTGAAAGTACGAAGATGATATCTCGTATCACCGACAGCTTAGCGTTTATACTTCTAATTCGTTCGCCGCAAAGGATCATAACCCACCGTGCGATACCTGGAAACCACTGCTGTGGGGGTTTTATCGTAATATAATGGATTGGAACTGTGGCAAAGACTTTGTGGTGGGAAGTGGGGAAATGAGCTAGAAAAGAACGTTGGAGTGTGCTACGGGTAATATACGCGCTAGGGTTGCTGAGCTTGCTCGTTTTTCCTCTCAAGCTCTACCCTCTATCTCACTATCTTTCCGTTCCTTTTACGGTTTTATTCAACAAACCGAGCCGAGAGTCAAATGTATTCATAACGAATTTTTTGTTATCTAAGCGCAAAAGAGAGAATTGAATAGACCGTTGACTCGAAGCAAGAACGATGCATAAAATTTATCTCGAGTATATAAATTTAATTATTATATACCCTCACTACTTACAAACCCCCCCAAGGCTATTTTATTTTCTTCGTTTTCGTCTTCCCCGCTCGGGCTTCGCGAGCTTTATCGAGTATTTATATTCTTTATACAAATTGAACCTCCAATGAAAATATTGGAGAGATATCGAAAGAAAATGCTACTCTTTCTCTCATTACGACTTATTCAACCGGAATCTTCAGCTTCGTTTTTATATACTTTAGCGCGGTAATTCTTGGATATTCTTGGAGCATATTGCCAAGAGCGGAAACACACAAAGGGAAGATCTTGCTCTATAGTCGTTCGGGTAAATTCTTGGAGACTAGGCAGATCCAAGAGAGGAGCGCGACGTTGAAGAAAGATCGACCGTGAGGTGCCCCGACTCTACCTTATTCCCGTCTTAGATGCGCCCGGGTACTCCCATGAGCGGAAAATCGTTCCCTGGTATGCGACGTCGATGCTTTGGCAGGTCGCATCGTCAGAATCCCTCCGCCCTGCCGCTGCTCCGCCGACACCAATACCGCGGAGCCAACTCCGTGCTACTGGTTCTCTCGCCGACTATTCACGACGACCACGGGTATCGCGAATAATTAATATCGCGGTCCGTTTGCACGAGTAATCACAGTACTCCGGGTTGCATCACCGCAACTCCGACCTCAGTAGCCCGGAGCTTCGCTTCTATATCGTTCGTGCTATACAGCATCCCCTCCCGCCTCACCCCATGCCTCTTCGCCTCTCTGTGTGTCTCGATGCCTCAGCGCGCAGTGAGCGGGCAAATGCTTACCGAGTCGCTTCACCGAACCTCGGCGCGAAATCTCGCTTGTCGAGGGATCTCTCTTTCCCCACAGTGGCGGACAGACGGAAATCCCGAGTATTTGGCTCTTCGCGCATATATGTATACTCGCTTCGTTGAGCCCTTTACCTCCTCGCATGCTTGCATTACGCGTACCGCACGGACGAAAGATCCACTCGGCAAACGAAAAGTTGTTTCATTTTTTTACTGTTCCTAGAAGCGCTCGGAGCGCATATCCTTAAATGTGTTTAATTTAATCTCTCATATTTTACGTACGTGTGAGATATTACTCGTTTCAAAGAGAAGAACGAAAAAACTTATTATCGAGCCTGTTAAACTTGCAAGAGCCGCGCAATGTAAATGCTCTCGGCAGTAATATTCCATATTTCACGGCGAATGAATTAATTAAACGTCCCGTTTACATTGTATATCGTTACAATGCGTGAGAAAATAAGGTAAGACAGCTCGACAGACCGTTGACATTTTTTTCATAATCTTATCGATGTAATTTCACGGAATTCACGGGTCAATTCCAGTTCTCGCTATTTACAAGTTGCACACCATTTCCTAATACGAAGAAATTCCCCGGTGACTAGAACCGGCAGCCGAGCGTTCGGGGAAGGATGCGGACAGGTGGAAACATCCTCTTCTCCGCGATTAGAATACTCGGATTAACCCCTTTCTCCCTGGTGGTACAGCAGACGTTGAATATATGGTGAGGATATTCACGTGCGAACGAGACCGAAGAAAATTCTTGCGGAAGTGTTCGCCTACGCTTTAAAGAGCCGGTCCAAAAAGCACGGATTATCAAACTTGCGAAATTTTCTTCGAGGGCAAAAGAGGCGAGCGGCGGGGGGCGGGTTTATCGAGGCACAGTAGAAAATCGTGGCTTATATCGTACAGAGGAATTGAGAAGAAAATCTCGCTGGCTGAGTTCTCGACTGAGAAAATTAAACATGCATTTAAATTGCGGCAAGGAATAGTGTTGGGCGTGGACTTCGCGGACTTCTGCGGAATACAGGTAGAAACGCTTTTCCGCATTCGAAGAAAACTGAGTCTTGTTTTTTCTTTTTTCCTCCCTTCGTTTTTTTTTTTGCGTCGTTAGCGAAATAAGTCGTTCACGAATATCAGCGCTCCGAAGGGACCGGGCGAAGCGTCGAGGACCGGCTTAAAAATTATGAAAATCTCGAGCGAAACAGAATCAGAGATTGCAGAGGTTTAGGTGGGACGGGGGAGGCACACCGATTTGGCGAGAAGGGCGAAAAGAAATAATAATCCCGCAACCCCGGCATCAACGATGGCCCCTTTCAGAGTTAAAGCGACGACGCTCTTGCGCTTCTCTCTTGCTCGAAGGAAAACGAAAAGCGAGATAAAACAGTGCGGTGGAGAAGACCGAAGTTGAATTTAAAGCGCCCCTTCTTCAATTAGATTTAGATCCATAAAAAATACCCGACGAGGCAGTCGTTCTTGGCCACGCGGCGACGCTCGCGAGTTACAACGACGAAGAATCTTTTCCACAATTCAAGGATCGCTTCTGCCACAGGCTCCCGCCTCCCGCTCGGTTTCCGCGAGCGAGAAGTTATTTCGACTTTTTAATGGAATCATTCCCCCGCCGTTCTCGAGTCGTAACTGTATATTATGTATCGTGAAACGGGTACGAAACTTTTATTATCTATAACCGTGACTTGATAATAACGGAATCATAAGCATGCAATGTAACGTTATGTAATGTACTGCATTATATACGTGCTGATAAAAAAAAATAAACATCGTTACAATAATGTGTGCGTAAATTTCCGAGCGAAAAAAGCACGTACGGCCGTTCGATTAACGATGCTCACGAGGTGTAAGTGAAAAATCTAGTATCCCGTCAGACGCGGATCGGAACCACCCTGTTGCAGCAAAGCTCTCACGATGACCGATCCTCTCGCTGACCATTGTTCTCGAGTCTCGATTTAAGCTCTTGCTCATCCGACTGTGGGTCTGTACTCGAATACGCGGAAGTGTTTAAGCCCAGCGCCTTAACCATCAGAACGGCTCTACTTTACGAAAATGGCTCTTGCTCTCAGGGTTCGCCCGTAGTTCGAGCGATTTAAAGAATCTGCGATAAAAAAAAAAGTGGAAAACCCTTCTCAACGAGGTGAAGAGAGGGTCTCGTGTTAATCTTGGGCAGCTCGGAGAAGGTTCGCACTACCCGCGAGAATTCGAGTGCCAAGCCAAGCGGCTCGTTTTTGTAAATTACCCCCTTTGCGACGCTCTCTTCTCACCTTTCCTTCTTTCTTTCCTGTTGTAAAAACCACAAAAAAAAAGATCGAAAACTAACTAGATGGCGTACATTACTTTTCTTTCGGAGAGATGATTCTGGTCGATAAAATATTTTAATATATATTGAAACTATAAAACAATCTGCGATTTATCGAGAGACGAGCGTGTCCAAACAGTGCGGAGACGTGGGCAGATTTCAGCACGGCTCGTGCCAGTGGCTGTTACAGTGGGATGAAGGGAGGCTATCCTCTATAACGCTGGTATATTATAACTCTCGTGCGGCCTGGAGATCGGCTCGGTAAGTGGAAGGAGGATGGAGTTTCCGAACGAGGGAGTGAAAACGTCGACGTGGGGAAACAAGCACGGCGCGACTGTGCCGAAGGAGTGGAAAGGCGGTTGTGCAAGCAGGCACGACGTCTATTACGCCTGGCTCGTGCGCGAACGATGTATATATACATATATATATAGATATATAGGTAGTTGCGAGAGAGATGAGGGTGAAAATCGTTGGGTGTATGCGCACGAGGCGAGCTGAGGAAAAGACGGAGAGCCTTCGACGGCCCGGCAGTGAGAGGGCCTCCTCCCAACCCCTCTCTCTACCCAACCGCTTAACAAACTGCTGAAACTCAAACCCCTCTTCCTCGTTCTCTCGCTTCACGCGAGATTTTATTCCAACCTAATCGAGTTTCAACGCCGCAAGAGATATATACACGACACGGCTTCTAATTTATTATATCTCAGTGGCTACGCGTTCCGTATCTCAACTGTCTTTTTACCGACTAAAAATAAATTCTCCCGATCGAAGTTCACAACCGCAAACACTTATCGAACAATCGGAACGGGAGCGCTAGTTTCTCGGATGCGTCAAATAAAATAGATCCAGACGAGAGATAACCTTTTGGTTGCTCGAAAAGTTTTTGAATCACGGGTAAAGCACTTTTCATCACTCTGCGCTCGCTCTGCACAGTTCCACAAATATCACGGTTCAATAACACAAATTATTTCGGGATTGAAATAGATTATTGTACGACGCCAACTCGAGCGAACGAGAAAAATCATTGGCTCATTATTCGATCGATTTGAAGCACTATTTTTATTTTAAAATAGAAATTGATTTTTAACAAGTATCCAGCAATAACCGACAACCCGATACCGATATAGTACCGATTTATCCGAATTTCAGTAATTTAATAAGTGTATATTCGATTATAACGTTCGCTCGATCACTCGTTCGATCGACCTTTACGAATTACGATGTCTTGAGAAATTAAATATGTCGCTTACCTTGTAGGGTCCGAGATTCTCCACGATGCAGGTAAATATCGCCTCTCGACCGACCGATACCGTCAAGTTGTTCAGCGGTTTGCCAAACCTCGGGCACTCTAGAAGCAGATGGAAGAAAATAAAAACTTGAGCCCTGCTTACACTTGATTTTCTCGCTCTATTTCATAACTGCACAAGTTACACCGATGAATACAATTGAGACGCGGTACATGAAAAGCTCGAACAAAAAATCAATAGAAAAAAATTGCTAAATAAACGATCGCAAAATTTTTTTATCTGGTTTTTTTCCGTTCTCCGTACGTTCAACGAACACTAAGGTACCGTAGCCTACAAATCACGGAACGTCGCAAAGTCAATATACTAAATATTAGAAAGATTAGAATATTAGTTCATTAATACTAAATCATACCTGCAAAGTTCCAACGTATCTACGTGAGTTCGAAAGATAAGGCGTTTTATTTTATTATCAATCCTCTTAACTGAAGCCATACTTTTTCCAGCTAACAATAATTTCGTATAAATCATCGTGCCTTCGCATTTTCTCGCTCTATGTTTATAGTATTTGATACAAAGTCGAGAAAGTTCTAACGGCAAAGTTTACAAAGTATGCATACTCTAAGAGAATTCTCTCGCGGGTCGTCCGCAGAGACTGACTGGCTACAGGTGAGAGGCACAGGCTTAAAGTAAGCCCGCTCGAGCAAGGATTAAGCAAACTCTTCATTTACCAGCGCTCTGTCTCTCTCCGCCGAGGAACGCGAAGCTCGTCTCTCCCGTTTCCATATACTTTTGTGACGGCAGAAAGTTTGTTAAAAAAAAAACGTGAAGCTGCACTTTTCATCATGCTGTTCTCGACGTTATCAGACAATGTTTCGTTGACGCGAAACTTTCTCCTTTTTCTCTTTTTTTTTTTTTTTTCGGAATTGAATACTCAAAACCGTGAGCTTTTTGCGAAACGCTAATTCGGGATGATGGAACAAACTCACGGCTGGTTGGGGAGGGGGGTTGAACTAGAATATTCAAACTTTCGTGCCAGGTGGAGTGGTAGCTCGGCCAACCCTTATCGGTCTCTAACACGTAATTCATGCGGTCTCAAACACGTGGCGGAGCCAACTACCACTCTCGCTCTTCTCTTCGTCCAACGTCGATCGGATTATCAGAACAAACGAATCACCCTCGACGGCTAACGAGAGAGTGAGAGAATCCAATACGTTTTTGCTTCACGGGTTTTTCGCGTTAGGAAATAAAAAAAAACCTCAAGTACGTATGTATTCTTGGACACGTTTTTGCATTGTTAATTCAGAATTGGTTAAAATTTCACCGAGTTCGACGGGTCATACGGAACATAGCGTGGAAGAGAACACATTTCCGTTAATCCTATCAATAATGAAACGATCGAGTATGTCGGAAATTCGACATTCATCATCGACATACGTCGTTCACCAAAGCACTCGAAGCCATGCACGTATCGACGTATCACACAATCGAGCAGATACGGTGATACTCGATATTGAGAAGGCTACACGTGTGTGTTGCAAACTGGCTCTTGCTTCAAAGCTCTCGAAGATATCAAAGTTTCTTTTCCGAGTCCCCCACGATCTCAAATACGACCTTCTTTGCGTGATGTCCTTTTATTCTCAATGTCTCTCATTCCATTTCTTTGGAACGGATGTAAAAGATCGAGCTCGGAAGCGTTCTACTTACTTCCAGCAGAGCACATACGCAATGGCATATATACAGCCGCCTATCTGCTCCATACACATATGTCGCCTGGCAATACTTTGTAAGTCGCTTTGTCGAAAGATGGTAAGGGCTCTTCCCTTCTTCCGTCCAGGAGTCTCTTTCTTTCACGTTTCTGTCGAGCAAATGATTTAATCCGTCCGCCCTCTTCTTTCATGGCTTTATCACGCTTGCTCGCTTACTCGGTTCCTTTTTTTCTTCATCCTATCTCCAATCTCATTCCTTCAGCTCTGCCACTCCTGGCTTTCTCTCGGGACGCTGAATCTCGTCGTCGATCAACGACACTCGACAGCCTGATATTCTCTCTTGGCGTTCTCCGAATCGACGGAAACAGAAAGGCGGGAAAGAGAGACGGAGGAAGAGGAAAGAAACAGTGAGCTTTTGCATGCCGACTGCCTTTTCCCCTTTCTGGAAAACGTGCGTCCGAACGATAATCCCGGAAGTGAAAGACTTCTCGGTCGGCGCTTCTCGTGGCTGCTCGAAAAGAGCGAGTAACGAACGAGGATATCTACGAGAAGAAAGGGAAAACCGTAGGGAACGATTGGCAAAACGAATTTTAAACCGTATCACGTTCCGCTACTCTACGACGATATAGAGAAAACGTTGCAACGTCAGTGCGCATACCGCACTTGCACGAAACTAATATTGGTAATCGAGTTAGTATCCCTTTTAGTGCTCGAATCGATATTATCGTCTGGTCGATGAGCACTTTCGTTCAAGCGTATAACAATTAATGGCCGTGAAATTGTGTAAAATCATTCCAGCTCTAATGTCTTTTTCCGTTTGCTTATACCATCGAAATTATTATGTGGTAGCAACTGAGCATTCAAGCCAATACATATTTTTAACATCCGACGCAATTTGAAAAAAAAAATAATACAACAAGCTGAGTATAAAATAAATGACCGATCCATAAATAGTCGACAAAATTGCATCGTGGAGAATGACGAAGCGAGCAACGGCGAAAAGATACTTCAGTTAATTTTCATCATTAATTTCGCTGAAAGGCTACTTTTGATATTTTTAAATGGTCATATTTCACTTCTCGATTATATACCGATGAAACCCTATCGATAGGTACCTATCGTGTTCTACAAGTACAACTGCGCTAGACAGGCTAATATTTAACTTTATTTCGCGGACTATTTTTTTTTCAAAGTACATTTTTTTTTAAAGATAAGAGGTCATTTTTTTTACGTCACATCGACTATTTTCATAAAGAATTCGAGGGCCGATATTTCAATGACTTTTTTTTCGTTCTGAATACGAATCCAACAGTTTTGCCCTAAGCTCGATCGGAATATTGGCAATTGGAGGAAAAAACTTTTTTTTATATACAATGCTGAAGTTTCTCATGAATAGCTTTCCAATCTCCAATCGGCATTACGAATGAATCGGCATGAGAAACCTTTGATTTTACTGAACATGATTTTTTCTTTCCGTCGCAACAGCGCCGGTACAGAGTGTTTCAAATTGGAAAATCGGTGAAATTAATTATTTTCATCCTGAATCGAAGATAACTCCCAGAGGATAAAACGATGCTCTTGTGTACGTGCACACGTCCCAATACTTCATCAGTGTGTGCGTCGAGACGTGATATGACAGTTTCCGACATTTCAGTCGAGCGAGTACCTCTAACCCATGGAGCCTTCGAAGGCCAATATCGAGTGATCAATCCTCGCAAGTGTCACCGCGAGGCCGAGTCTTCCTCTTTTCTTCGCAATCGCGCCCAACGCCGCACCTGCGAACCTTTCCCGCGTGCCCGGCCGCGGGCAACTCTTCCGTACCGTTCTACATTGGCGTTATATACGCTATCTATCACCTGGCTCTCGCGATCTTCCTTTCTCATATCATATCCCTTCGTATGTATCATATATAATATATAAATATAATATCCCGAACCATTTTCTTTGGGCTCAGCGAGCACCGTGCGCCCGGGATATACATGGACGGAGACTACACTGCGTCGGGAGGGTCGGACGGATTTTCGCTTACGCAGGAAAATCGTCTGACTTCAACCATTAGCATCAGCAAGCTGCCGAACAGAAGCTTCTCCCTATCTTTTCGCATTCACGTCTCCAAAACCCGCCAATCCACTTGCGTATTATCTTCTCACGATCGACCCTGTCGCGTCTAATCTTATTTATTTCTTCTTTTTTTTTTTTCAGTCGTTCCAAAATTTTTCATTCGCAAATAAGATTCGCGCGACTTTTCGCGTCCTTTCGGGGATCTACATTCGACCGATCGTCGGACAAGAGCGGTTCGAGCGTCGAATCAGTTCGGAATAATGAGAGGACAGGGGCCCACTCCGGAACAGTCGCGCAATGAAACGCCTCGACGCTACCGACCACCGACCCCCACCCCCAGAATGTCTCTCGTCCAATTATTGTCACGAAACTTAACTGCTCCATTGTGATTGCTGACGCGACACTCTCTCGTTTCGATTACAGTTGAAAACGCGACGTTAATCACAGCGGTGAAATACCCCTCGGTTGTATTTGTCTCTCGACGAAAATATAAATTGGAAGATTCTCCACGGAGCATCAACTCGAAGCTCTGAATTGTGGAAAGATGGGGCATAACATTGATTCTGCCGAGAGTGACGACATTAATTCTTTCTCTCGTAATCGGATGAATTAATTAACACAAGAATTAACGAAGGGGAAAGGGAGAGAGCAAAAATAAGTCAGCCCGTATATCGGTTGCCAAGAATCAAAAGATCGTATCCGACGTCGTTTAGCACGTTAAGAAGGGTGTAAATTTGTAGCCAAAAGTGAAAGGCCGCGAGAATTTTAAAAACTTCGAAATAGGGTAGGTTTCTTTGAAGGTTAATCAAAAATAAGATGCTGAGAAATTCATTCAGCATAATAATTATTTCAAAAAGTCGTTCACAGATTAGTTTTGCGAAAATGCAATAGATAATCCGGTAACCTAGCTTCTTTTTTTGCAGAAGTTCTTCGCTATTATTTTTCAAATATCTTCCAATTTACCAATAATATTTTTGAAAAAAAAATAAATCGTTGATTGCGAATATATTCGATCAATCGCCAGAAAACTTCTTACCGGATAGTCTATAAAAACATTGTATTATGTATTTAGTAAAATTAACGAATAAACTTCCGCAAAAAAAATAAGATTATCGGATGATGCATTCAACAATTTTTTTTTACTAATTTGTTCACGACTTTCTGGCATGTTTAATGTTACTCGGAATTATTTTTTTTCGTACCGTCTATAGGATCGATATTCGTCAGAGTTTTATCCCATTGGGAGGTTTCGAATTTTTCTGTGAAACTCCGTTCTGGTAGGGACAGTAATGATACACCCTGCGTCAATGGTGTCAGAAACGCCCTTTTGGTTCTCGACAACCGATGCAGTTATAACTCGGGCTGGCATCGAGTACGAAGAGAGATTTTCTGTTCTCGTTTCGCATCTCATTTAATCCAGAATCCGGGCTAACGCTAGGAAAGCAACGAAATGAATAAGTCAACAGCGAACGGACTTCGCTCGATGTACTGGAAACTTTGTCCGCTACTGCCACTTGTCCTTGCTCACCGGTGTCGAGGGTGGCTCGCGGTACAGCCGGTTACTCGACTTCGAGTCGACGTACTATAATTTGATCAATTAATTAACACGACCGTGTGTCACGACGACGCGTGCCTATCCGTGAGTAGTAGTACCCAGATGATTAATTAACTCAGCATGATGAAGAAATAAAAAAAGTATTCGACACGACTCGTACACTATGTCGCGCGGCAAATAAATTATGTACCCTCTTCGCCGTTACGCCATACGTCTTTAGCAAAGGAACGCGCTCCCTTCTCTTTTATCAGTCTCTTTTTCACAAACGTACGATAATAACGGATAAAAGAGAGAAAAGAAAAAAGTCAACGGATATAAAGTCTAAAATGAAACGCAGATAGGGCATATCTATTTTACGCAGGCACGAAACATCAGCCTGAAAAAAAAAAAAAGAATTCTCTCGTCACGAAAGAGATTATCTCATCGAGGATTTTCGGCGTCGACGTTCCGGATGCCGCGCGATTCCTCGCTCTGATTTGTGTCATACAACCGTAGGGTCGAATATATCGAGCCTCGAGTGGCGGAGGGTCGTATCCGTAATCGGTTTCGCGTGCTGTACAGCGAAGGATCAGCCCTTGTGCTTCTCAGCGTACGGTATCTGCTCTCGGGGTATGAGAAAATTGATGAGGCAAGCGACGAGGCGACGACAACAGGAAATGCGTGAGGCTAACGAGAGTATGGGTCACATCAGTTAGCGAGATTCGGAAGAGATATATACCTATGTCCATGTAGATTGGCTTGACTGACTGACGATGGATACCTGTAGGACACCGTAAATTAACGCCAGTCGTACAATCGGAACCGGAAATCTATTCCCTAATCAGATTAATCAACGAAACCTCGTGCGCAACAGAAGTAGACGCAGAACAGCCGGAAGATCGGGTTGAACTGCGTAAGGATCCTCTTGCATCTCAAACGATCCTATTTACCTTTGATTGTAAGGCGGAAGCCGATCCTCGGCAAGTCCGTGGCTTATTCACCAGGGAGAAGGCTCATGGACGCGTCGGGTCAGACAAATTACGACAATGGATAAGTGAGAGACTGTCGTGAACGGTACGAAATTGGGTGAAGTAGAACGTACGGACTGTTACGGCTGCTTTCCTGCTCGAGGCTTGCTCGATTCAGACATTAAGGGATACTGTACATAACTCGACCGCGCGATACTCGACGAGTTGTGCCGTTGAGCTTTGATCTCAAGCACAGTATTTGGACACTCGGATGCTACAAGCTTTGCGCAACATCGTCATCTTCGTCTTCGACGGAGCTTCCCAACATGCTAATCAAATTTCCTTCACCTCATAAGCATTGCGTCGTTGCGAGTGGAACAATTTCTCCGTTGAGTCGAGTCATCGGGGCAACGACACGAATTCCTAATATTGATAGCTCAGTCACGATGCTGTTCGCCCCGTTGTACCGATACGAAATATCGAGTCGAACGCCTCGTCTGCGATATTGACTTTGTTACGAAGAGGCACCAAATTCCCGCACTATCGCCGATGTTCGGCGGGTGGGCGTGTATATACTATATGTATAACGCATGCAGTAGGTTACTAGCTTTGTTATAGTTTGTAGATAAATATATATGTATGTATATACATGTACAAAGCTGTACAAACTGTTATTGGAACTTCCTTGTGGAGAATAGAGCGCGAGGGCTCGAGTGTATCCGGCATCGGCCCAGACACGTTCGGTGAACCGTGATGCAGATTGCGATTGCCAATAAGGCGGTAGGATATTCTCGAAGGATCTCGAGAAGGGAACGAACCTCATACGCCCCATGCTATGATTCGAGATTTTCCGTTAATAACCGTTACAGCGAATGATTTCGCTTCGTAGAAGATGTTCTTCTCGGTAATACGTAGCACGTACAGAGGATCTTGATAGAAATTATCTTATCCCATTAACGTTCATTGGTTTCTCTATCCATTGACCTGTCACGGCATTGAGTTCGAACAAGATTTCTGTTAATCGACTAATTTTGTTGAAACAAAAAAAGATATTTGATCTCGACTTGAATCAAGTACATTCGTTTTTCGTTTAAAGCGTGCACCACATAATCGAATTCGAAAATCGACACGGAGACCGTCAGACTTGGCGGAGAAATTGCGGGTTTCGCCGGCGTTGGCCTCATCGCGGTTTATACAGTTTCATGAGGATGGATTCTTTTAAGTGGCTATTCGAGCTTTTTCCAACGAGTATCTCTTAACCCGGGTACGAGGGCGTTGAGCGCGAGTATAGTTGACGCGAGAGGCGCCACGGAGACAGGCGAACGCGGTTATATTCCATCGCGTGACACTATCCATAGGAGGGCTCCCCGACGTGCCGGGTATATCAACGTCGTCACTTCGTTCGGCATTGTTCGGGCCGCCGGGTAGAAAGCGCGATGGACACCGCGGGGACGCCAAGAGAGAGTATAATCCTAACGCCGGATACGCGAGTTGCGATCCAGGGCTGAGCCGCTCCGGGGCTAATTAACATCGGAACGGTGGCCGCGGCGGCGGCAGCGACGACGCGCGGGGAAAACGGTGTACGTGTGGATAGCAAGGCCCGCTTTATACCCAACCAGAAACAGAGGCGGGAACCGCAACGAGTAAACTGCCGCTACCCTACTGACACTCTATACGAAGCAGGTAGGACGAAGTAGAAACGGGTGTTGGTGCGTTTTCGCAGTAGCTCTCGTTGGCTATAAATCCGGCACGTGGATAAGCTCTTATCGCTACCCTTTCTTCGTAGCTTAACCGCGGTGGATTCTCCCCTATATAGTGAAGCGCCCAGTCATACAGGCGTACGAGCTTTTACCTATTTCACGGACCGTATAGATATAGATCGAACTCTTTCTCCATTTCTTCGATGTCACTCGGTGCACGACCTCGACAACCTGTATGTGTCTGTCGGCTATAAAACTTAGAGCTTTGCTGGATTACTTATTGATATTAATAATTTCGCAGTGGGAGGGGGGGGCGGGGGGCACCTCGCTTCACCGATATATATCAATTTGACGCGCGGAATCGAAATATCGTTTGTAATCCCAACGGAAAGGAGAGCTTTTTACGAGGCGCTAAATAAATTTGACGAGTTATTTGCTACTGCGAATCGACATTTTTTCGTCGCGATCTACCTATATGATTCCGCGAATGAATTTTAGTTATTTCATCCATACCAGTGATTATTTGGAAAATATATTTCGTCGGCGAAATTTGCTTAAAAAGCTTGACCCGGGTCCATTTCTATTTTAATTACTCAGCATTTCAAGAATTCAAAACGGATATGGCTCTATTTTCTGCGCACCATCATTCTACCAATACGATCGATCCACGACTGACGAGAATTCACACGTTCGAGAGCTCCCCCCCCCCCCCCCCCCCCCCTCCCTCCTTCTACTACGGTGATTGACCCATCACGATTTCATCCTTAATTGTTCGCGAAACGAATTAACGCCGTGCACGCAATGCACTTTAACTTATTTCACGTCGGCGTATCTGACTCCGAGGGGCGGGAAAAGGGTGAAGGAGGAAAAGGGAGCAAGGGGAAGGCGAGTAGGAACGACGTAAAATATGTGGCTCAGTCATGGAACGATACAAGCGGACGAATCATGAGAACCGTGTCGACTTTCGGAATCGCTGTTAGCCACAGCTTTTTCTATTCACGCCAGGCAGCCATACCACATTCATCCCTATATAAAAGTGTACACAGCGTAAGTTATAGCCGTTACGTGCATACACACGTCGATCCACCTCTCACATCCCGGCGACGCTATGGGCGGAGATTTCGCGCCATCGAGCAATTTACTAACGAGAGTCGATGTTCGATTAGATATATTGGACGATGTAATTTCGACGTGTAAAGCTTGTCGTGCGGCAAGGGTAGAGCGACGACTTTTACGATTTACGATGCGCGCACGAATGGTACCGCACCTAAAACTACAGTAAAATATCCATGGTGGGTATAGCGTACAATGCTGGCCGTTGAATTGTCAAATTCAAAACCTCTCCCTCCTTCTACCTCCCGTTCCGCTGGCCCGACATGCACGTGACGGAACCAACGAGAGGGCGCAATGCCGTAAACAATCGAAATCCGATATGCGCTCAAATTCGCTCGAACTCACCCGCGCCGATCGTTCGCGTGTTCGATTGAAATACTTTTTTTTCCCCTTTTTTTTTTCGACGGGTCATTCCGGTACTCGTGCAATGTTACGATAGTGTATATTGATTGACTGCACCTCGCATACGGTGCTCGGAAAATCATTCGAGCCGGAACGATCATGTGAATTATTGATCCGAGCACAGATTTTTTTTATAACAACCCCGATATCGAGCGAGGAAAACGTGTAACCATGAATCTTTTGATATACGGATCTTCACGTCTGATTCAAAGATAGGGAACATTGAAGCGAGAAAATGTGGTGATTAACTCGAAAAAGCTATACATATACAGTAGCCCGTGGTTCATATTCAGCCTTTTTACTCTCCAGTCATTAAGGCACTCAGCGACACTTTTTCCCCTATCTTTATTTTAATCGTTAACGCCTTGTAGCGATTGAACAACTGAATCCGTCCACCTTTCACGAAACTTTAAACGCGATTCTATCGATAAACGATTTTCGATATATATTCTCAAAATATTCCGTTCGAATATCGCTTTTAAATTTTGACACAATGTGGTTGAATACTTTTTTTATTGAGGCACGTAGGAATCAATTTTTTTAATCCAGTAAGTAATACGTAAAAAAAACCGGACTTCTAGGTCAAACGGTCGCCGATTTATAACGGTGAATAAAATTATTCCCCATCGCGCAACGCTTTTAACGTCATATTTTAGTAATTGGTGTAATTTTGTTATTTTCGGTCATTTGGCTGTCACAATCGTGACGACGATGATGCTCAGTACTGCGCGGAGAAAAACTTAATAATCGTCTATTTTTTTCGCTGTTTAGCTTAATTAACTGACCTCAATTCAACAAAACATCTTTCTGTGTTCAAATAAACAACAAAAAAACATTCGATTGATCGCACAATTATACTTTCAATTAACTTGGATCGAGAATAAATATATGCTCGAAATATGTGTTTGAGCCAAAACTAATATATTAACGTCTAGTATTTAATAAATATTCATAGAATTATTTTTCGTTATGTGATAAGACACGCATGTGTTCCGCCGTAAATTACATTACACATCCAACTAGGCGGCAAACTGTTTCCAATTGGTGGATGTGAGCAAGTCCGAGAGCCCACGGAATTATGCGAAATTAAATTTACTGCGTCGCTTGTAATCAGATCCAAGTAATAACCAACCAGTTTTATCCTCGCCACTGTTGCTCCGCTCACTCGTGCAACTCCGTGCGCGAAATCTCCGTTTTACGTTATATACATTTTGATATATATGTATAAACCGCTCTTCGTATATTTTCTTTATGTCTCTCGATCCAATCATTCCATCTATCTTTGCACTCTCTATATTACTTCCTCTCTATCGCTCATCTTTTTTTTTTCTTCGCTTTTTTTTTAATTTCGTTGCCACTGCCTTGTCCCTTTCCGGCTCTCGTTATGGCGATGGCAGTTGGGTAACCTTACTTTTCCCCGGGACGATTACGACGCATTTTTAATTAAAAATTCTATTAATTCGCCCGTGGAGCCGCGTGGAGTCGCACGGGGAGCGGGGTCGTGGAATAGACGACCAGTTATGCCAGCAGAAAAGCGTGAAAGAAAGGATAAGGCGAGAGTAGAAGCTAGTCCAAAGCACGCTCGAGCACCTTCAACAAGGACCCCTGTCTTTCTCTGTGTATTATATAAATGGAAGATTCTTAAGATTCCCTACCAAGTGCAAATCCATGGGAATCTTTTACAGGTAACGACAATCCTCGAGCGACTTTTTGCTCTCCTTGTAACCCGAGAAAAGTGAAGCTTCGTAATGAAGAAAAAAAAAAGAATATAAATGACAATCCGATAGATAAAAAAAATTCCACCAAGACTAATAGGAAATAGAGACTCGACTAAGATGTCGTTAAAACCGCGAGCTCGCAATAGCGAGATAAAAATTAGTGTTCCCATCGCTTCAGGGCGTGAGAGAGAAAAAAAAAGATTGTAGAAATGATTGTACAGGTGTCGCAGAGGAGTTCTCGCTGTCCTGGCCCGTGCCTTCGGGCGTTCATACTCGCCTATCTTCGCAGCTCGCTTTTACTCATCTACTTCATCCTCATTTCGTCTCTCGCAATCCAAATGACGTTTTCCGCAGTCCCATTGAGCGTCGCGCTAATGAATACTAATTTTCAATTTGAACGCACTCAAAACCCATGACTATATCGCTCGTATTATATGCATGCACGGCAGGATAACGAGGCGACAGCGAGTACACGTACACCGTCGGTCTAGGAGCAAATGGAAAGACAAGAAGGAGAGAGCTTTCTGACAACACTCATGGACTCGTCAACGTATTTCGTACACGCCTGGCGGGAATAAGCCGCGACGAACGAGCCGACGGGGCTTGTTTGCGTTACGCGCGCCACTCATCGTTCGTTCTGCCACCATCGGTGAAAATTTCAATATTCACCTACGACATCGTCGCGGCGGTCATGGCGAGAAGAAAAGCACGATGAAGATTTATACACGAGCAGAGAAGACAGAGAGGCCACGAGGAATATGAATAATAATTAATTCGACCGAAGCGCTCTCACTCTCCCTCTCTCTTTCGGCTCGTCTTTCCTCTCGCCGGAAACTTGATGCATCTCATTGGACCTGAGAGCCCAACCGCACGGATGTTGAACCTCGGCAATTTCGGAGTACCCGCACGTCTGTATGTATGTGTGTGTGTACGTAAACGCAACGTCAGGAGAATGCAGTATATCATCCGTGAAATATTGTTGGTGAAACAATCTTCTTCGTACTCTTCGTGACGAACTTCGACGATTACACCGTTCTTCTTGGAATAATTCAAACGGAACTCGCCGAGAGAGACTCGAACTAATGGTATTTATGTTTCACGAAACGTGAAAGCAACGTCGAGAAACATCGAGAATGATCAATTCGGATGAAACATTGTAAGGACCTTACGGTCTGTAATCACTTACGTCATCAGAAAAACGGAGAAATGGAACTTCGTCTTGGAAATAATTGAGACAGGATTCGTTTGGACAAGCAATACTGCCCAGTGCTTGTGTCATAACTTGTTCGTGGAACTTCCGCGCCAATCGATTATATAAGCGATCGTTGTTACATCTCGATTCTATCGGCTTTGTATCAAACATGGTTGCTACAAAATTCTCCAACCATAATAGCCGGACTTTTCTCGATTTTCTGACCGAAACTTCCGTATTTCCAGTCTATCAACCCGATTTGAATAAGTCAAACAATTGTTCCTTTTGTTCATAGTAGCGGAATGACTTGTTTTTGGGTTCGTTCACGTTAGTGATCCTCAAAATATTATGTGAAAAATCGATCACTGCAATCGACGCTCGCGCGAAATTTAGCTCTTTTGTTATCGAACACCCTTCCAATATGTTCAATTATCTATTGTGCGATACAAATTACCAATAAAATTATGAATACATGCCGTTGTTCTGATACACCTTTTCATGGGTCAACTACCAATCTCATTTATAAAATAATGTCCCCCGTTTTAATTAAAAGTGTAATAATGGAAGCAAAATAGGAATTTACGAGGTTCAATTTGCGCATTGAATATTATTGCTGGTGAGTGGAGGAGAGTTGCTTTTGGCCGTAACATCGATAACTGTCCGATAATAGAAACACGACCCGATAGAGTAACATTTACCTTGCTGTATAAGAACAAGATCATGCGCTAGACAAGTTGGATGCTACAAGAAAACCTGACAAGAGGAATCTTCTTAGTACATTTTTCTCCTTCTGCGGTACTTGACTTTGGTGACTTTCTCACTCCGCCAGACTTCGAGCAACTCCACGACCGTACGCCGAATTAAACTTTGTCAAGAGCAAATCAGGAACTTCGAAGTAGTCGTTGGTTGACGCGAGAAGTTACGACAATCCGATTTCTCTTCGGAAGAGCGGGAAACCTCGTGAAAGGGGGTGGTCAAACGACGAACGACGACAACGAGATTTGGGAAGCACTGAGCCCTATACGCTCGAAAAGTTGTGATCGCTGACTCACCAACGACGAATCAATGGTCGATGGGACCTTTGTCAATAATTATTTCGTGAGAACAAAAGACGTTGAAGTAGTTGGAAGGCTTTCATTGAGAAAGAAAAGGGATTAAAAACGCTGCAAAGGATCAGAGGAATTGCAGAAAAGTGAACGGGTGAAGTGAAATGCGAGAAAATTGACCTAAAAAATACGGAATCTCATATAACAACAAATAAACCCGTCTCCAGAAGCTTCGTTCAATAGCGCCGGTAACTCTTTGACTCGCGATTACAGTGGCGAGTAGGGGCGTTTTAAATTGTTCCAGATTCCCCTCCAGAGCCAATAAGGAATATACACCGACGAGTAGGTATCTAAAAGCGGAGCTCGCGGTAGCGATCGGACATTGTCGAAGCGGCGAGAGTGAGAGCGTGATATGAGCCCAAAGCCTCGTGAATCTATCGAATGAAAATCGATTTTATACAACGTGCTCGAAGCCGGATACCGATTATTTGCGACACGCGATCGCAGCCTTCCTCTCCGCTTACTTTTCCCTCTTCCGTTATTTTCATCCGGTGCGTTAAACAAAAATTAAATCCCGCAACGCCGCCGGGTTCGGCACTTTTTTGGTCTCCTATTTCGTTGTATAAAAAAAAATGCATCACACCGGAACCGAATTTCACTATAGAGTAAGCTAGTGTATTCTCATCTCGGCTTGAACAGCGTTGCCGTAGGCAAATTGTGGACGCACTATCGTGTTTCACTGCCGGATCTTTCGCGGGTAGGCGTTGCGCGCGAAATTAATAATTATTAGTGGCGTCGGGGAAGCGAGAGAGACCGCCCGTCCGTCGGTGTGTCGGCTTCGCGTTTCGCCTAGCTTAAATGCAGAAACCCCGCGCGTTTCTCTCCGCATGTAATGCTTTTTCAGACTTCCTTTCGAGCGGCAAAACCGCGCCGCCCCCGTTGAACTCTGGCTAAACACGAGCCGGGGAAAAACCGAGGGGAAACAGCCCGAGCCCCCACCGAGTTATACAACGTCCCAAGCTCCGTGGCGGAGTACTGTACTTCACGATCGTTCAACTGGCCCGGAGGAATACAGCGTAAGGAGAGAGTAAAAAAAAAAGTACAGGTTTCGCGAGAGCACGAGAGTCTAAGAGTACGAAAGAGGCAGAGAGAACGAAGTCGTCGGCATCGTCGTCGGGAACAGGAGGGGAGGAGGAGGAAAGGCCGCAACGGTCGTGTTGAGCCAGACACTAATTTCCGTTTGCCGGAAAAGTCTAAGATTTTATATTAATCACCAAGGGCTGCTACCAGTACCGTCGCGACCGCACGATTTCGTGAGACGCGTTGAAGGAACTTTAATCCTTGGGATAATTGATATTTGATAAAACACCCACCGTCTCGTTTTTATGTATAACTTTTCATTCACCGAAAAGTCTACCCGACAAAATCGCGTTCTCTTGTTCTGTCTAACGATCGAGGAACAATAGATGCAAATACAAAGAACCGGAAATCTATGATATCGACAATATAATTTCACTTCGAAAAAGATTCGAAACAGTCCAGTGGTGACTTTTGCGACGTTGCACCGTCGAGCCATCTAAGTTCTCTCAGCGAGAGTGGTCGGGCGCTTGCAGTTCGATTAGACTGAAACACACGTGGCTAGCCCCGAGATGACTGCGAGCTGGACAGTAGATTGCGTTTTCGCCAAGGATCCCATTAGATGATACGGACACGCAAGTTCCTTTGGACGGCTCTGAGAGCGAACACGCGAATTTTAACCAGAAAGTACTCGCGTCACGTTAGCTTCCGCCAAGAGCGAAAACTTTGTGTACAATTCTACAGGCGACCGCGAGACCCTTCGATATCAGCTGCAGGGTATATGAGAAATCATTTTTTTCGCTGCTGGCCGAGTAATCGGAAAAATGAATTTTCAATTGCATGCGACTGAAACAAGGAAAAGAAACAACAACAAAAAACCGTTCAAAATATCGCCCGGGATTGTGATGAATTTCCGGTTCGGATATGTCGCAACAGGAAACACGACTCGGGAAAGACGTATATTTCAATGAAAATCTATTCCGAAGAAAAGTCGTGCGTGGAGGTGACTTCGAATAATTAATTATAAGAAAAAGAATTGCTCGGTATAAATATAACGATTATGATCAGTCGTCGTTTAGCAACGGGTAATA
This sequence comes from Ischnus inquisitorius, assembly GCA_963924025.1. Taxonomy (NCBI): domain Eukaryota; kingdom Metazoa; phylum Arthropoda; class Insecta; order Hymenoptera; family Ichneumonidae; genus Ischnus; species Ischnus inquisitorius. The sequence continues at coordinate 6,644,285 of OZ001250.1, read as the reverse complement.
CGGAATTACAAAGTGGCATGAAAAAATGGAAGGATATCGAAACAATCATGGTTTCATGGAGTTAAATTAGTCAGGGTTTACAATGCACCAGGGATTTTCACGTCGCATGCCCGTCTATTGTATAAAATAGTCAAGACATCGCGTGGACTGTCGATGAGCTTGCAAAATTCAGTAATGCACCATGTCCAGCCTATCAGATTCGAGAATTGTATATAATCCGTGCCAGCGCGGCTCGTGTTTAACGATCTAACGTCGGAGTCCGGCCGAAGCGACCTTTAATGATGCAGATAATGGACCGATTATACAACCGAAACACCCCTCATTGATTTCGAGCCGAACGAAATGGTCGCTTTGAGAAACTCGCACCCTACCTTCCCCGTCGCGCGGCCAACGTTTCATCCCCCACAGTGGGCGGACGTGGATGCATGCGCGTGTGTTCTAGAATATGCACGCTGCTAAATGGAGATACGGCGTGCGTGTGCCAAGCTCGAAACCGACTAACTGGCACTAGACCAGCGGAGCAGCAACGACAGCAGCCCCACAACATAACGTAATGCTATCACTATAGGGGTGGTTGAATAGCTCGCTCACCTGCGGCTTTAGCTTGACGCTGCCTCGCCGCTTAAGTTTAAACACTTGCCCCAGAAAACCGGAGCGAGTTAATTGGTTAAATTCGGGTACACACGAGAACGATGCCGAGAGATGCATGTACGATTCGCGAAGATTGTTGTCCGTGCATTGGTATTTTCGGTACTCTAATATCGCCATATTGTTCTGTAAATTCTCGACGAAATTGGTTAAGGGAGAGAAAGGACGACTGCGATATGCAGAAGTGTCCTAGTGGAGCCCTTTTCTAGTTAGCACTGCATCCAAGGCAGCACAGCACGGGGTTGCACTCTTGATATAGGTCTCCTAGCAGAGAGAGAACGAACCGTATTTATGTACATCCAGCGATCTATACAGTCTACGTACCATAGAAATGTAGGAAGGCTTTCATTTATTTTCGAGGGCGAGCCCGGTCTGCGGCGATAACGGACTTTGGCCGCAATTGTTTGAGAAAAACGTATTAGCGCGCACATTGAATTCGCAGCGTGGCGAAAGAGAAAGAGGAAGCGAGAGAACGATGGACGCGAGGCAAGCGCGAATCGCTGGAATGTAGGTGAGCGACGGTCTCTCGTTCGTCGAACGCCCGAGAAGTATATAAGGGCGAAGCACCCGCGAATTCGAGAGAGAGAGAAAGGATTGTTGAAGGTCGCTGCTATACCTTTTATTATTTCGCGATTTAAAGCAACGAAGGGAGTTAAGGGATAGACAATGACTATGGAAGGCGAAAAACTTTGTCGAAATTGGAGAAAAGAGGAATTAGAGAGAGAAAGGACGTGCGATGAGAAAAATTTCTTGGATTCTTTGTTCCATTTGATTTTTTTCTTCGATACTGAGAGCGTGGTTGGCATTAAGAAAGAATCACGTTAAAAAAGTCTCGAAGTATCGGAGTTGTCGGTTTGTTCGGCCGATTGGCTGCCGCACGAGGGTGAAAACGGAAGCTATCAACGAAAAAGTTCAGTTGTTTCGGAAACAAATTTTTTTTTGCTTCCAGATTACCAATGGTCCCGCTTGAGGTTTGGACAAAACGGCTATTCGATTCGTACTTGGCGGGGAAAAATCCTCGATCATTGCAAAAACACGGTGTTCCGTAAAAAATTAGCTGAATATTCGAACCCTTCCACGAGTTCTATAGATCATTGTCGTAACAGTTTGGTACGTTTAACAAATCTAAAAGAAGATCGAATTGCGACTCAATGATATAAATTGCGCCTTCCTGATATTAATACGAAGCATATAATTCGAATAACATTGCAAAAAGTATAATGAGTAGAAATTTGAGAAACTCAAATAAGACTTCAAGGATGGACCACCAAAGGAATTTGAGTAAAAATCTAAAGAAATTTTAGTACACGCGAAGTTCACAAAACAAAACACGCGTAGGAAATAAAAAGAAACTGTCTATCAGTAATTTACGGACTTTAATTGATTCTCGAAGACGCCAAAGGTAACGTCGTTCTTGGAAGATGGAAAAAATCAAAGACACAGGAAAGAAACCACCTAGACACGATGTTTTTGCAGTGATTAACGTTAATTGGCAATTATCTTGAATTCCAGAGTGTCTATTGGAGTATCAGCACGATTCGAATGAGAATAGAGAGACCGTTCAGGTCGGCTGGGAAACTGTGTTGCCCGGGGCATTCTCAGTTTTACCGAATGAAAGAAAATTGCCGTATACTGATAGCAGTAGCTCGACAACAGTTGTTGCCATCCCTGGGAAATCCATTGAAGCGCTATTGTGAATCCCGAGAAAAGAATCGGAAAAAACTTCTCCATCGGTGCTAAACAGTATTTACACGCTTCGTCGATCATGCAACTTGCCAATCAATTGAAAACGCTTCCGTTCAGTACGGTTTTGAAGGACGAGAGGAGCACGGAGGAGGTATTCAACGAGCACCAAGAGAGACAAATACAATTCGTTAAAACTTCTCGTCGGAAACTTGCTCGTCGCAATTACGCATCACAGTTGAAATTCGGTACATATTTGACAATTGAAGGGATTGGAAGGGGTGCGCCCGGTATTCGACGTTAGATTGAAGTTGCGACAGTGAAATGTAATGTCACAGTGTTGGCACAGGACTCGCGTACTCGATTGAAACTCGAGACCAAGACGCCCACCGATTTTCGTCAGTCCAAAGTGAAGTCTTACAGTTTCGTCGAGGATGAAAAGCCCCGCGCAATTTTGAGTTTACAAAGGACTTCGCGGGGGGCGCGCGCACGAAGAAAATATCTTGCAAGGATTCCTCGCCGAGCGTCTGTGTCGGGCGAGAATGCTCGGTCGGGTGCTGAGAGGAGGGCGGTTCATTCTGCGGAGTGGGACGCGAGAGGTACGCGGTTGAGTTCGCGATGCTCGAGAAAGGTTGTTTACATCTCATTCATTTTGCTACACGGGGCGGCGAGCGGGTAGATGACTGCGGTATGGTTATAACCGGCGGAAGGCATATACGGGACGAAGGGGGCGGGCGACCGCGGCGAGAAACTGCTGTTAACCCGGGGCATCAAGGTAAAGACTATCAACGTGCTTGTTACAGTCGAGCGCACCATCCTCCCGTCCCGCGCGCTCACGCCTGATACTATAAAACGGCCGTAAAACGGGCCAGCAGTTTGCTCCTGTTACCCCATCCCCCGTACCTCTGCGCTAGGCGTGTGCGAACGGTTCGCGGGTTGGTCGCGATCGTTTGGACGCCCCGGAGAGTTTTCGTAGCACTTTCCATCCCTACTCCCCCCCCCCCCCCCCCCCCCCCGAAGTTTCATGCCCTCGTCGACCCCTCGCCACGTCGTAATTTACCCCTTTTAACGACCATAACGGCGACCCGCGATAAACACGACGAGCCAAAGGGCCGATATGCTCTGGCTCGCCCAACAGAATAAAGACCCAACCGGAGATAAATGGAAATATAAATAAAAATACGAGAGTCTCGCTACGCACTTTTAGCCCGAGTATGAATACATAAGAACGAGCGCGCGGTGACGGAAATACATATTTTCGACGAATGGAAATGCTATCGAAAAACATACGAACGCACTCGACCGATTGTGTGTATATTTGTGTTTAGTTAATCATTTTTATTCTTTTTCGATATGGGAAATCAGATTTTCCCAAAACAAATAGTGCGATGAAAGCCACCGGCTTTGAACGGAATGTGTGCGATCAAAAAAAAATATTCGCTTCATCGGACCGCCGTAACATTCGATGAAGCTATGTAATTTATCCGCCCGATGAAGCGCAGTGCATTGCTTTCAACCGAATGTGTACAAACAAAAAAAAATTCAATTTATTGGATCGCTGTAAAATTCGATGAAAAGTTCATGCACTTCATTCGTTACAGAGAATTATATAAAAACAACTTAGTTCAAGTCGATGGTGTTGACTCAGTCGTTTATCGGGTATTAAAAGACAACAACAACGTCCGCAGGGACGATAACAAACTCTAGTGAAATGGTATTCGCGAGTTACGGCGTACGAGGGATGAAATTAATGAACGTTTTTTTGTCAAATTGTCGCGGTCACTTGCGCGCTCGACAGTACGATGGCGAATGACGGCGATAATTGAGAAATTGATTGGCGAATCGACGAAAGTACCACTCGGTCACCGACAGCCCCAACCCACTCAGCCCATGATATTCGCGATTTCGATGCTGAAATTTCATCCTCGTGTTAACAATTATGGCATTTACGATGCTCCACTCGACAGCTTGACTAGTTTTTTCATTCGCCATTCAAGTCGCGGCGTCATTCAACAGTTCGAGAAGCATCGAGCACTGATCGGGGATGAAAATAGAACACGGATCATCGTGGAAAGCGTTAATCGACGATACCGTGGCGTGAGACTTCTGTACACCGCGTCAGTCGTTCGCGAGTCTTTCGTTATGTTTCTCTGTTAGGCAAGGTAAAAAAGAAAAAACGAGGGGTTAGTGAGCCGGGGAATCCCGCGAGAACGTTAGAGGTTCGTTAGCGCGAAACTCCGCCACGGTCGTCACAGGGCCGAAGCCCAAGGCCGTGGTGGCCACCGCTCGGCCAGCCCGTTCTCTGTAATTTACTCGCGTCGAGTCCGTCGAGTATGGTAGGTGAGAGGGCAAATGTGTGCGCGACACTCGACCCCCACAAGAGATCGTATCGTCGTAGTCGCGCGGGCTAGGTAGCGTATCCCCATCTACGTATACATCCCTATATACGTAGTATATATGCACGCATAGAATTGAAATAGGGTTGTGCAACTGCACCAGGGTGGATCAGTGCGCAAGAAATGTCCGGTCGAAATAGACGAGGCTTTATCATACACGCGAAAGAAAAGTTGCAAGGCTGGTCCACATGAAGAACGTTTTATAATTCTTCCAGTACGTGACGCACGAGCTCTCGAGGTCTCTGACTAAAATCGTTGTGTATTTATAACGCCTTAATATACCGCCTCTCCGTTCGCTGGGCCTCTTTCGCTTTCGCAGAGAGAACCACAGATAAATACACATATACCTTATCGAGTCTCTGTAGCACTATCGGGGGCATGCGTTATATACGTTTTTACTATGTTTGCCTAGTCGCGTCAATCACATCGTATCTTACGCCAGAACGAAGATCGATGCGACGCGTCACGATAGATACATATATAGGATAGAGAAGGGACGTAGACGAGATTGCGGTGAAGAGGGCAACGGGTTACGGTCTAAGCGTGAAATTTGCGCGGTGACTCGACCGTCCGAGTCTACCGGCTCGTCACTTTTTTTTTATGCCTTTCATACACTCTCCATTAACGTTTTTTTTTTTTCGTACCACCAATATCTTGATCCATCTGCGGAACGGTTATTTGTTTCTTCTAAAGGACAAATGTCTTTGAAAAAAAAAATTATGAAAGAAAACAAAAAACAGTGCAAACCTTTTAATATCAATTCGTTTCGCTAAACATTCGTCCGTTCTTCCGTGCAAACATCTGCTATGTTTATTTTACTTGCTCCCAACATTAACCGCTCGCCTTCTTATTTCATAGTTCGCGACTATTTTTTATTTGTTTCATTCCATCGTAAAAACGAAGCGATTGTCGAACGACCCCGGAATCGAATAAAAATATCCGCATTCGCTCGTTTCTCCCTGCACGGCCGAAGATAAGATGGTAAAATAAAGAAAATAAGGAGAATCTGCAGTAAAAAAGAAAACAAAGAAAAACAAACCGTATCTATGACCATTTTGATGCTTTAGTGGCTGATAGCCTGCCGGGTCGTCTCTCGGATATCGCGTCGTGACTGCGGTTATACGTACGACGACCGCTCGGAATATGATCGCGAACTATCGAAAAAGATCGGTGACAGAAACGCGAGGTGAAACCCTTGAAAACTTTTCGCCGTTGAGGTATGCCACCCAAAGTGTACACCACTTTCTCGGGCACTCGCGGCGCTAGAGGAGTCGAGGGGAGGGGGATTTTTCTCGTTTCTCGAGAATCAGAAGAGAGGACGGAGCGAGAGGATGAACGATATAAAATTTGAATAATTCGCCTGTCGTCGACGGGTGTGCGAGTCTCAGCATCTCGATTTCTCGCGCAGGTATAGAGGCGTGACGAATACGATCGTGTCTGCACACACATATATATGCGTGCATGCATAGATAAACTCAATATTTCCGCTCGGCCGCGGCGAAAAAGGTTGAAAAGTACCGAAGTGACTTTTAAGGGTGTAAAAAAGCCAACACTGCCAATCCATCCGAGTTTCGTATGAGAGTTACTCTGATTCTCGGTCGCCAGTCGAATCCCTAACTCCCGATCCCCTCGATCCCTCGGTATACGTGTATACGATATGATATAGGTATATGTTTATGTACAACCTTACGCATACGCTACAGAAAGGTATATATCTACGCATACACAATAGTGACGAGCCGGGAACGGAATTGGCGGGGGGAGGTCCCGTCAACCACTCGCTGCCATGGCCTCTCGCTTTAATACCGATTGGCCCCCCGTGCAAACAGTGACGAGGGCCGTTGTGTTCGTGGTACAGTGGTTTCCTGTTTGCGAATTAGGTGCAATCAAATGCGAAATCTCACCTGCAAATATAGACTGTGCTCACCCTCGTGAACGCCCGTCCTTCTCCCTTTTCGTCGCCTCCTCCCGCCTGTTCTGCATCCACCCCTTTATAGACATATATATACATATATGTACCATTCTCTCACTATCGCTACTAAAGTTCTCTCGCGTGTTTGATAATCGGATAAACACGAGGCTTTTCTGTAAATTAATCAATAGATCCTCCAAACCTCACACCTTTTTCGACCCTCGTCATGATTTGTCCCACGTCGAAAAGCCTCTGTTTTACGACCCCCCGGCACCCTCGCGAAGGATCGCGCCATCATCGGGTATAGTGAATTGTTGCGATATTAATCATCATATCGTTTGTTTGTGCCTATACGCGTTGCATAAAGTACAGTACATACGCGGTTCTCGCGCAACGACGAATACCCCAAAATTGTTCGATGTTGCGTTATGTTGTTTTTGCACACATGCAAATAGAGTACCGGGGATAGCGACGCGAACGAGGAGAATTTCGCGTATCGTATCGATGAAACCATTTTCCTTCATGCAATATGTAAGCACTTACCAATCACGAAGAGAGGGTAAAAAGCGCGCGCGCGAACGGTTGAAGCTATCCGAAGAGCTCGGTCGAGGTCGAATCGATGGCGGGGTGTTGAAAAAATGGGGAAAGGTTTTTGTGAGCGTGAGGGAGACGGAGAACAGTCACGGCTCGGCGGCGCGAGCTTGAAATATACTCGAATGTGAGAGTCATCATTATTATAACAAGAAAGAAACCGTGGCGGAGGCCCGCCGTTCGCAACGGCAATGTCATCGATGCTCGTTGACGGGCCGCGAGTTTGACGCCTCGCCAGACGGAAACCCCGAAGAATCGAAGGGTTGAGGGTTGTCTTCGTTTGCGAGGACAAAAAAGAAAACGCGATTTCACGCGTATACCCCGCGGCGAGAGTCACGGCTCTCCGTGCGAAACGCAAACGAACGATGCAATCAACTTGGATTCGATATTCTCGAGTGTTAGCCGACAGGTGACACGGCGTAAAGGACAATGGATGTCGACGAGCGAAAGTGAATGAAATATCGCAAGATTGTCGCCATCCGCGATGCCGCCGTCAAACTCGCGACTTCGATAATCGTCTCGTGACGACGTGAAAACGTATCGAGAAACTTGTCGCTGCTCGAGAGTAACGCAAAAAGGGACGATGTACTTTCAATAGGATTACGCTAATGAACGCGCTATTACCATCGATTAATTCCTCTTCTCGAGTCTCGATCTACCGTCCCTTCACTTATTTACGCCGGAAACTCGTATCCTAGTTTCTTATAATGGAAAGCAAGGAAGAGAAAAGATATAATTAAGTTTACTGACAAAACTACCGAGACACGACGCGGTGAAAGAAAAAGAAGCTTAAAAAAACAACATGTTAATCGCTCAAAAGCTGATTCGCCAACAAACAAGTCAACGTGCCATGCGGCTTTGCAGAATAGAGAATCAGAATTCTGTGACCCGAATCGCGTCCCAGACAGGAGATAATGGGATAACCATCAAATTATTCGAATGCCACCCCGAAAACTGAATCGATTCGACTCACGCTCCTCACGCGGTGTGCCCGTCCGCAAATACAGGCAAATTTACCACCGCTTTATCTATAACCGTGCAACATTGTATTATATACGAATGACTCCGCCATCCATAGTTTGTCTCTTACGTATTCATATGTCTGGTTACGACCGTGAAATAGTGATTCAATTTGTCGACTGTACGTTTCCCCCACTACGAATATACATCGCAGACGAACCGGTGCTGGTGGAGCACATACACATATGTGAATAACGATCAAACGAGGAGAATGATAAACGAAAGCAGAAACGTGCAAGGAGCCGGAAGCTAAGGAAGGGGTTATGGGGAGGGGGTGGAATAAGGAAAAGCGTTTGCGAGTGATTCACCGAAACCGCTCTAGGATCAATTTGGTATATAAAGCGAATTTGCCGGAAACGTCTATTCCTCGCAGCCGTTTCGTGAATAACGATTATTATCCTCGCGCGGGTACCGTCTGCTACCCGGCTACCGTTTGAGGATAGCGCGAACGCAAGCAAGAAACCAGTAGAGGCGGAAGTTTAGAGGAAATCTTGAGAAGCCCGTTGTCGCGCGAGCTCGCACGAACCGAGTATTAGATATATATACTCGCCAGGCATGACTCGGCGACCTTCCCGCCCCCCTCCCCTCGCCAAGAGTGTCCGGAGGGGATTCTTAACGTTAGCGGCGTAAAAGCGAATTTACCGCTTGTCCGCGAATGATTCGCCTAGGATTCGAATATCGTCGAAGATCCGCTGCTTCGTTAATGTGCAACGTGAAAACGAGATCGGATAATAACGTGCCTCGTTCGCGATACGCCTGACCGACACACCCGTAGGTGGCGAAAAAAAAAACATTCGCGATACACCGAAAGTGAATATTCTTTTTCAACTCGAGTTTCGTGCGCTCAAAGACGAAGTGAATTCATCGGTTGTTTGCCCGCGAGCTCGTGACCTCAACATCGTCGATTTTTTTTTTCTATCTCACGGTTGAACGTTGGATATTTTTCATCAACTGATATTTGCCCTCGTTCGCTCATTCATCCGACCGTTTGTCAAGTTTCGTTAAAACAAAAACCACGTTGAGCAATGAGAACGAAAAAAAACAGATTGTAAAAAAATTCACCGGAAAATAATCGCTACGTTCTTGTGTAACGACAGTAATACATTGGTAAGTCAGTGACGTTGGTCTGACAATTTAAACGACGCGACCGAGAATGATCCCAACAGAGAAAACCTTCGTCGCGACAAGAGTCGAATATTCGCTTTGAATCGAGAGAAACACAGATTAATACCGAAACTAAGATTTTAATTTTATAAGACCATCCATTGAAATGTCGTTAAGTCCCGAGAATCGCATAACATGCATTTACGAACTTGAAAAAATCTCTAATTGTCTTGACGTTGCGCTTACGATTCCACTGTCACAGGTGAGTCGGATGAGTTTCTTCGACCCAACTTTTTCTTAACCTCTAAATTGACTATCAAAAGTACGCACCGGAATCGGTATTAAAAATTGCGAATACACGCGAGGGACGACAATAAGCGCCTCGACGTCTTCGCGTCTACCCGCTCGCCAGCGACTGTTGTCGCGAAAGATCCTCGGGTTGGCCGGTCTGAAAACCGAAGGATCTAATATTTGCACTGTTATGCCGCAAAGAAGCGAGCGCGATAGAATTCCTCGTGGTTCCACGGGACGGGAGGGGAGCGTCGGACGAGAAGCAGAACTCGCGACGGCCAACACTCGAGAGTGATTATCACGCGATGGGATAAGGCGCTGAGCTTGCACGAGTTCGTTGGACTTTCTCGTTACACCGAGAGCGTTAGTACTCGGCGGCTCTACCTTCCACGCTGATAATTAATTACCTGCCAGGTGAGCGCGACTGCAAACTTGCCCGGCACGGAGATCGTGGACTCGAGGTTGGTGCACAGGTGCACCATGGGGACACACAACAATATATACCCCCCTCCCCCCTCGCGCTGGCAGCTTGGCTCACTCTACGTTTCTATTTAACTCGACGCTGTATAATACTCGCACGATCTTTACGTGCGACCGAACGAGCGCGGTATCGGTGTGTGTGCAACGTCGAAGCATAGTTTGCACCGCACAATTTTCGTGACAAGTGACTAATCGCACGGGACTTAAGTAATCCGGTGCGCCACGTGCGATTTTACATTGATTTAAATCTCACGATCGTCGCGATGTTGTGTTTAATGACAATTTAATTGTCGGCGTGCGGGTATTCAAGGCGGAACCCGCCCGAAGAAACGTTTATCTTCCTGCATCATTGAGATACGACAACCCCCGAGATTCTTTTCGCAATTTTTCACGAGATTTACGATCGTTGTAGGTTACGTGTTTTTTTATCGCCCACGACAAAGAAAAAACATTCCGACGTTCTGTGATTGGATTGACTATAAATGTTGTTTAGATTATTCTTTTACCTGGTGACGGATCGTTGAGAGCATTGGCCCATGTCGCGAGGCAGAGGATCGGAAACGCGAAAAGGAGCATCGTGCGACGTGTACGACGCGCCAACGTCAACTGACGCTCGAGTGTCGCCGCCGTGCCTAGTGTGCCGCGCTCTCCCGCCAATCGAGGGCGCATGCGTCGCCCGCTCGGCGAAAGCGAGACGCGCGCGTTTTCCGTACGGAGAGGGTGACTCTATTATTATTTTTTTTGTTTTAATTGTTTTTTTTCTCTCTCTCTCTCTCTCTTCTTCTCTTCCCTTTTCTCTGGAGAATTCTACTGCCGCCCGGAAAACTCGGCCCGAGAGGAAACCTCTCCTCTTCGTCGTTTAATAATTGCACGACCCACATCCGCTCACCATCAATTATGTGACCCTTCGGTGCTGGATTTGATAAATCAGCCCGCATTTATTCCGAATTAAAACAATATCTTTTACTCGCCCCGGGCCAGGCAATGTTGTTTTTTCGACTTTTGTTTTTTTTTACACTCTACGTGCAAGAAGAATTCTTCCGTAATTAATCGTTGAGGGCAATTGATTGGATGACGATGGTATTTTTTTGTCGCTTGCACAAAATTATTGACACCAATTAGGTCTCATAACATGATTGTAATATACATCGGCGAATTATAGATTATTTCGATAACACGCCCTCGGCATCGAGTAAGTTCGTGTCTCAGCGCATCGTCGCGTGCTGTCGTTTGTATTCCGTGGGACTTGCGCGTCCCTTGAAAAATCGAGGTCCAGCCGGACAAACTGTTTTCATTTTTCACACCTTATCATTACCGTTCCGATACGTCGTGGCAGATAAAATGATCGAAACTATCGTGTTTCGTGTCACAGTGGAACAGGGAATTACAAGGGAATGAAGAAAAGAGAAACACAACATCGAAGCTGTGCAAAACAATACTTTATTATTAATGATTATCGTTCATGTGCGCGAAGGGGTTGGCGCTGTACGACGACGCTTCGAAGCCGGCTCGAGTTGCACGTTTGCATGATAATACACGCCGCATAATATATGCATGAAGTGGATACAATTTCATATGTCGCGAACGGGAACCGATCGAATCTCATCGTCCGGGTCAAAACGTCATTATGTACAATTGTTCGTATACGCTTATTACGTACATGCAATATATATGAAACACGTGGATATTTTCCGGGCGCATGTAATACATATCGCGTTTACATATTCGAATGAACTGGAATCGCGAGCGATACGGAAACTACGTGTAATTTGATCGATTTGGCTTCTTTGTTTATGAATAATTTATTACAAATGAACATCCCATTTGGAAAAGACCGAATTTCAAACATCGTATGACCCAGTGGAATGCGAATTTTGGAAGAAAAAAATGTACCAATATCGATAATATATGGAATTTCACAAAAATGTCAGATCTCATAGGAAAAGTTGATAAAAAATAGATAAACCGATAGATGTTCAACGATGAAGCAAGTATTGCATCCGGCGTTGAGATTTTTAATTGAAAATAAATTTTGCGATCATATTAATGTCGATACTTACGAAATTCGATATTTCCGTTGCTTATTGAATTACATCGACGACGGATATTCAACTCGAATTCGAAAAAAAAATCGGGCATGTCACCGCCAAAGATATTGGAATTTTTTTCGCATTTTTAACGACACCGAAATTCACGAAATTTCGATAAGCTGAAGTGATTATCGCCGAATAATATTGAGGATAAATTTTAAAGTAGTGACATACATTTAAAAAAACATGGCACTTCGCAATGCTGTCTAAAATTACGGAAAAATTTCGAATGTACGGCATCGTCGATACCTTAAAATAATTATGATCTGGAAAGTTACGAAAATTTAATTCGTCACTTTCGAATATCGGCTTGCATTTGTCTAACCGAAAATACTAAAAGTAATTAAAAGAACGTCTAGCCTGACCATAAATTCAGAACTTATTCGCGGGTACAGCTAGGTACATCCGCTAACGTCGTATCGGACTAATAATCTTGGCTATTATTGCTCCGGTTCGTTTGCGTTTCTGTATTCCATAAATTTAACATCGACACGAGGAATAATGCAAAGCTTTTATCGAGGTCGATTTCGTGTAATCTTACACCGACAAGAAGTGTTGCCTATAGGCAACGCGCGGCGTGAGAGTTCACCTGTGCGAGATTTTCCGTTCGGTTGGAAGTACTCGTCGCCGTCTTCGTCGCCGAACATGATTGCATTATTGAGTGCAACCGAGAGAAAACGATTGAATTTTTTATTCATCCCAAGCCGCGGTATCGAAGCCGTTGAATGGTTCATACGTAAGAGGGGATGAGTACTCTCCGGTCGTAATACAGCCGGCGGCTCCGTAGAAATAAAATGCAATACGCTATATACAATCCTTTATCGATTTCCAAATGAACTCGGGCGCCCATGAAGTCCCAGCGTTGCAGACGAAACTTCTCCCTTTGCCTTGCGTAAACGTGCAACTCTCTCGTGTCTCGTGTGTTATGTCGCCAATGTGTATAATACCGCGCGTTAACGTTGCGACCAGATTTCACCGCGAAAGTTCTTCGGTAAACTCGAAATCGCTGGGCCTTCGTGTGTGCCTTGGCCAAAGGAAATCATTGACGAACTCCCGAAATTTCGCCGAAACTGCACGCTTGTTTCGTCTTCTTCATCTTTGCGCGTCGGCTCAAACGAATTTACCGTGAATTTCTCTGAGCCCGGCGACGCGTATCGTGAGTGAGGAACCGCGATTACGATAAACGGCGCCATCGAGAGCACGAATTTTGACTCCGTTTACTACAGTGCAGTACTATAATACTTAATACACCGAGCGGACATTTTCGATCGATAACACGCTCACAGTTCAGCGCTTTCGAATCGATTTCAATTTACCCTCGTTTACAAGCTCGCTCGCGGCTAACGAGCTTTCGAAAGTCGTGGACAGCCGACGAGTTTGCTAGGGAGGCGCGCGCGAGCAGGTGGTAAAAGGTGTACATACCGGCTTGTACCAAAACGTATTACCTGCATAAGCTTGTATGCATATGTATATACATATGTGTAGGTGTGTGTGAAGGTATTATAGCACAAACACACATAGCATACAAAATAACCGAACTGCAAGCCATCGCCGTCGGGGTGCTCGCCGCCTCTGGCACAGTCTCGAACACACTTGTAACCCGGATTCGCCGTCACTGCGGCCTTCCTCGTCACGCTCTTTACTTAGACCTCCATCTCAAGCTTCGACTACTGCACAATTTAACCCTCGTAGCTCTCCCTTCACCCTACTTCCCCATCGCTCGCGCTAGAGAAACGTATTCTTCCTAAGATTTCTGTTCACGCTATTACCAAATGGTTTTCAAGCCTGTTGTGCTCGTCTCTACTCCCGAATCCTCGTTTACACACCGTCGTTTCGTTTATTCCGTCTCTCTCCCTCTCCTTTCCTCAACTTCTCACGCTAACGCGCCGTATAGAAACTCACGGCGAAAAGTTTTCGCCGTGTAGCTTACAATTGGCTCTAGGGTGGAAGCTCGTTATCCGTTTTATAGCATTATACTACAGTCTACCTAGCACATTTCTCCCGGTCGGTGTTTAGGCCGGTGCAGCGAAGCTTTATTACACTAAAAGTGCACACAGACGAGTGGATTAATTTGAGAGATTTCTTGACTCTGTGTTAAAGTTCTCAACTCGTTAGATGACGAAAAAATTATTTTCTCTCATTAACCCGGCACGCGGTAATCCAATGTCTTGCAGGGATACGACTATCTGTCGCATTGAACGGAAAAAATTATCATTGCGTTCATTGAGTATGCGATTTTTAAAATTTTCACTGAAATAATGTCGACACCTCGATTGAATGACAATCGCTTTGTTTTATCTATAAAAATATTTGCCGCTTCTGTCGATCACCGATGGTGAAAGCTCAATGTTATTCACGGCAAAATGCAGTTGCGGTGAAAAAAAAAAAACGTTTTTTTTTCCATTTTTGCTCAAATTCCGTTGAGAGAAAAAATTCCTCAGCATGGAAACGTTTTTCGAGTACTATCAATTTGATTATCACAAAAATGCACGTTTTTCATCGCTCGTGGAGATATCGCTATTCGAATCTACAACTCACTTGTTTCAATGTCTGTCTCGGAAAGGCTTTTTACAAAAAATTATTTCATGTAAACAAATTAAACATATTTAGAAAAATTACCGCTTGATTTTTATTGATTTTCGTCCCACCACGACCTATTTCGAATTCCCTCTGAATATAACTCTGTATCGTTGTATGTACATCCTCGCGGAATCTTAAGCAACGTTGAATCCTCGCGTAAATAGCATTTGGCGACGCGTAATTTGACAAATGAAGTCTCGAAAACCCAAAATCGTCGGTGCACAGTCGAGTCATCGGATTACGGTCTCTGAACCGGAAGAACGAGAACGCTAATTGAATCGTTGTCGCATTGCATTAAATTCTCCGAATAATTCGTGATTTTCTTGCAACCCTCGCGTAAGATCGTCTAGCTCGACTTAAGCGACAGAATAACTGCCGCGGATAATATCTAAATGTGTACGGCTAATCAGAAATCGTTATGCCGAGGTCATTAGCGTTCAATGTACCCGCATCCAGGATTCACGGATACGAGCGCGTCGCTGGTACGTTTCCCTACGCGACGGCTGCCCTCGACCGCACGTACAAATTTTCCCGACACATTCGTGGGGCAACCGTTGCCTCGCGGTTGCGAGCTTTCCACCGTTTTCCGTTGTTCTCCAAAACGCTTTAGATATTACCGTCCCGCCGTCGATATGGATACCGCGAACTCACGCTCGTTAATATACCCGTAGCGATAGGAATCGTCGGAGGCAAAAAGCTTCTCGCTCTTTAGTCGCGCATCGCTGTACGTAACGTATAAGTGGAATACGGACTGCACCGACCGACTAGGGACGAGAGAAACTAGCCGAGTCGAATAGATGGCTTGTACATACGACGATGCCGCGACTCCCCGTCGGTGATATTGGTGTTGTTGCGACTAACCGCCGAGTGAGAGCGAGAGTCTGAGTCGGAGATTAGAAAGGCGACGGTGGTAATGTCGAGGTTGTTCTCGGAGAGTCGAGCTTCCAAGCGTTCGTACTTACTCGCTCGCTGTCTCGCGCTTATGCTCCCGAATCCCGCCGGGTATTACTGTACTGTAATACGCATTACGACGCTCTCGTTTTTCTTCTCGCCGTCGCGCAACGCCGGCCCACCGACTCCGTTGTGCGTCGCCTCGAAAACATCTCAACAGTTATGTTCCGGTAACGCGGTTCAAAACACTCTTCAGCCATAACTCGAGGTGGGAAAAAAGAAACACCATAGAACGAAGTTTCGTTTTTTCGTGATATTGCACCACTTCCTTATTATTCATCTCCCCGTAAGCGTGGGTGACGTTAATCTTCGTTGATTATTCGCTTTAACAAAACAAAAAACACAATCATTATATACACGTGGGATTAGAGTTTACAAACAATTTGGAAAAGCTGTGCAAAAAATAGCTATCCTTTGTCTTTACGCGATAGTTTTGTTTCTCTATAACAGTTTGTGGTTCTTTGTTACGATGTTTTTTTTCCTCCTTAGGGACTCTTCTCGTTTCAATGGAGATTCTCCGTGATGAGTATTCGTTTCTCCGCTAATGCTTCGAGCCGGCGTTGAATTCGTCGATGAAAAGAAAAAGAGTAAAATAACGCGTCGTTTCAATGAGCCCCATCGGCGTTGAGATTCGATCAATTGACCACCGAGTATCGTCCAACGAGAAAAACATGACACTCGTCGCAGACGCGCACGGGTTTGGCTGAGTTTGGCAATGCAATGGTGTTGTCGCTGCAGGCGTTGCAGAATATCTTGCCGCAGTTCCTGCAGTGATGCTGAAACACACAAGCGCAAACATCGGGCATTAAGAGATTGGATTGAACATTAAAAATTTCTCATGTTCCCCCCCGATGAATTTCTTCTCACCCAATTTTACGTTACTCGAACTGCATAAATCGTCTCACCGCCAGCAACGCTTCTTACCAACCACCTCGGTGGTTTTTTGTTCTTTTTTTTTTTTTGGGATGCCCATTATGAAGACAAACGCGCGTGAGAGCCTGCAGACACCGCGGAAAGACTCTTCGGCGAGCTAACGTAATATTCGCGGGCGTCAAATCGACTATGGAAATAGCCCCGGAACCGGGCAGGCCAATTTTAAATTGAATTCCGCCAGTTCCGCAAATAAGATTTCACGCCCGCTTGTCTCGTATCGTCGATTGATCGAAAGTTATCAGACATAAACGACAGACACCGTGATCGATGATCCCGGAATAGAAGCAATCGCATTGCGCAGGAATGAGAGAAATAATCAGCGTCATTAAATTGAATGAAGGGATGCATAGATTACGGACGAAAACGATCGAGTCGGTAGACGACACAAATAACCGATTTTCCGTGGGGCAAAGTTAATTATCGAGCCGTCTCGCGGGAGCGTGACTTACGATCGAAACGTTCCTCATCCCCGTGGTCGCCGTTGTGCGGTATGCAGCGAGCTTAGCTCTCTATGCGCGGATCTAGGCACGCGGGAGGGTTGTTGAAGCCTCTGAAAACCCCCGAAGTTGGAGTACCGCCAGAGGTGGAAGCCCGCTTGCAACGTCCGTTCGCAACACGCGCGCGCGCCGCTCTCGCCAACCCTATTTCCTTCTTATCTTATACGCTGTGGGTTACGGATACTTATAGATACTTACGAGAAAGCATAAATCAGCCGAGGTGAGAAAGGGCCCGGGATCGCTTGGTCGACGATCGGACGAGAGACGCGCCGCGTAAACGTCCGGAAAATATCGCGCCCACGTATAACGCCCCGATGCAAGGTGGATCACGCGCACTATTTAGCCAATCGATTTTCCAGTGTCTCATTAACGATTTAATCGCGCATCAATCGGCGAGAGAAAAATAGTCACGTATTTCAGTGCGATATTGAATTAAAGCTTTTATTAAATAAAAATTCTATCAACCTCAATATTTCATCTGCGTTCCAATTTTCTCGTATAATCTTGGCTCCTTTTTCGCCACAACCGTCGGCCGATCGATTGACCAAAATTATCATTTTACTTTCCCGACACTATTTCGGTACCCGCGGATGCGGCACTGCATCTTTTTACTTTTTTCGCTATTTTATTATCATAGTTTTCGCATAGCAGTTTTGTTTAGTTTTTTTCTCTTTATTGTTCTTTTTTGTTTTGTTTAGTTTTTGCGCTACAACGAACATCCGGCAGCATTGGACGAGCGGAAAGCCGTTCCAGTTCCGGCCGGGACGAGGATCCGAGTCTCCGGGTTTGCCGGACGGACCGCGCGCTATCAAGTCGCGTATAGGTATTAGGGGTGGTTTACCGTAACGCGCGTTAGAGACCACCGGTCTCCGGTACGTCCCTCGCGCGGCCTATTCTATATTAAACAGTATGGTAATACTCGGCATTTTTTTTCTGTTCACTCCGCAACGTTGCAACATAACGTACACCAAGAGGCAGTACGAACTGCAAAAAAAAAAACAAAGAAAAAGCAGGGGGGGTAAAAAAAACAGAGCAACAAAGACGTGGCACACGCTGGGACGGCTTGTTATTATGCAATAACTTAGCCCCCGGTTACCCCAGGGCGTTAAAACGCTAGAGAAAACACGCGGTGCGGTCTAAACGTATTTTATAGCCTCGGCGTCGTCTCTCTTTCTTTCCCCGTATTTCGCAACGTCTCTATCACGTTATACCACCAGAGAAACGGCGCGAGGGCTCCGGAGAGCTCGGGGCCACGCGGCACCTTCGGCCGAAGTGCGGCACCGCCTCTGAATATGCATGCCCATCCATGCATGACACATAAACATGAATATATATCGAGTCATCGAGTGATCGTGCAATAATGTAATTTGGCAAGAACGCGCAAACAACCCTCGAGTGTCGCTAACGATGCTTCATATTGAAAAAAAAAAATAGAAATGTACGAATTTCCGGCAACGATGAATGTCACTCGAACGAAAAGCTCGCATTGATTTCGAAAAATGTTTCGACGATTAATCGATGCAAATTTGCGCTGGGGCGCGATTAATTCGAGGAATAATTAAACCCGCACTCGTGTTGATGGGAAGATATTTTGTTTTCCACCCGATTAAGTGCAACTTCGCGCGGTGAAGTACTACTTTTGTAAATAAAGTATGTTGGATTAATTTTACCGAACAAATGAACGAGCGCGTAGGAGAAACAACGAATGGCGGGTGGAACGAAACGATGAAAAATATTTTGAGAAACGTCGAACAATAATTAATCGACGCCAATTTATGCGATGCGCGGTAAATCCTCGGAATAATTGAACCCGCGTTCGTTCAAACGAGAATATATTCTTTGATTTTTTTTTTCAGCAGATCTGCGGTAAAATAATTTTTACATAAATTATAATGGATTACTTACTGAAAAACGGGTATGATTCATGGACGCAATGAGAGTGTGTTTTCGAATACAATTTTGATAAATATCGCGAAGAGTCATCAAACGTTAATTAACCGATGGAAATTTTAGATGCGCGATAACGCGTATATTTTTCGAACAATAATTCCCCCCGTGTTCAATAATAGAGCGATTTTTTTTGTCTGATTAAATGACAGTTCGGTCCGTAAGGACCTTTTGTTTTCGTCAATAATCTGTGAGCATTTAAATAAAAATTAATAGAGCACGAAGACGGGCACATGAAGTTATAATAAGAGTTATTATAAATCAATATAATATGCCCGATCACTCAAATGACACGACAGCCGGCAGTTTCGTCTGAATTGTCGAATTCTTTCTAAACTCGATCGCGAAAGTCCGAAAGCCCTTAGGATTCGCGCGGTGGAGGGACGAAACTCCGGTCTCGAAGAACAGCAGCGGATCCTTCGTTACCCGATGTACAAGGGGGTAAAAGAGTTCTCTCTTAGTTTCTCACCCCGAGCATAATTGCCGGTGAACGATTAAGGACGAAAGGCTTTTTCGTCGGGCATCTCTCGCGAGGTCAGCGAGAGCAAGAGAGGCCAAGACTGCGGAGATATATACAAGGCAAAGCGCACGGGCGCGCGTTGCTTCGCAATTAAAAAGTTTGATTACCTTACGACGAGCTATGTTGAACTCTCTCGAGCAACCCTTGCAATGGGTAACAAGCCGATCGTTAGCCCAGGTCGCACCGTTGCCCTCCTGATTTCCCGAATTCTGAGCATTGTCAGCCGCTTCTCTGAGCTCGACTGCCGCTAATTTAGCCGAGCTCAATTGTCCACCGAGCTCCTCCAAAGTTCTCTCCTGTTCCGCGCAAATTTCTCGCAGAGCGTAGTGTTCCTCCTGGAGCGACACGTATTTCTGTAATAGCACACAATAGTATATTTCAATCGATATCCAATTCACTATGACGATTTTTCAAGAGCATGAATTGAAATTTCCTATAAGAAGAAAAAAAATAGTTATTGGTATGGCAAGTGCGCGAAAAAATAGACCGGGGAGAAATAGTGCTGACCGCGCGGAAAGTTCGACTTTGAGCACTCTAACTTTTCTAGCCTGTGCCCAAATAAAAAACTTTTTTAACCACTAGTGCGAGAAAAGTGAGGATTATTGCGTGCAACGCATGCGTCGATTTTTCTAAGCACACTGAGAAGAAAAAGTGAATTTCTGCGTCCCGAACGACGGGATTCAAAGTCGAACTTTTCGCGCAGTCAGCGAAAAGAATAAAATTTTTATCCTCGTCACCTCGGCAACTTGCTTCAGTTGATCGACTTCCTGATGCAATTGCGATATCTTCTCGACGCTCGTTATCGATGCTTCCTGAAGGAAGGTTCGCCACTCGCGTTCAACGCGAAGTTCTCTCTCGACACCGGTGGCTCGAGCTTCCCTCTCGGCGACCTCGGCACCCAACACTCGAACTTTCTCCTCGACGCCGCTCTTCGCACCGTCCATTTTTTTGCATCTGCGATCGTGACGAGGAAAGAAAAAAAAATGAAAAAAACGTATGAACGAAATTCTTTTTTTTTTCGTTGAATTATTTGGTATGAACGAGTAATGCGGAGGCGATCGATGAGAAAGCACCGGCTGAATTTCTCGGGTCGAGCTAATCGTAAGCCTCTCTACCGACCGCGCGCCGAACGAGGATCAATAATTTTGAGCTTGCACGCTCGGCAACGCGAAACGCGCTTACAGAGATCTGCCGAGCTTGCGGGATAAATCCTAAAGCGCGAGACCTACATAGTTGTCGCAAGCGACGGTTGTTATTTCCGATTCCGAAAGACTGCAAGATTTATTTTTTCCTTTCCGAGAGCCATCGCGGACTCAGTTTTTTTATCTAAGCTATTTTTATTCAATATTATTTTTACACGGTAAACGCACGCACGGGGAAAGGCCGGAGAGCTTGCAAAAGCAATTTTCGGAATAAGTGACCTCTCCCTAGAGATTTCGCCGTGGGGCTTAAGCCACCCTCATGATTATTCATTAACTCCACCCGTATCTCGCTGTTGCGGATCGAATGTTTGTTTTTTTCCACGTCTATCCGAGGCCAAAATCCGGGCAAATTGAGGTTTTTCGAATAACTTTCCCCCCCGAGTAAAAAATATCGCGGGTCGCTCGATGCGAGCGCGCTCTCGCATCTATACACTTTGGTCGATTAGCGTTCGCGCATTCGTGACTTGCCTTCAAAAGCCCCGTAAGTATTTAAAAAAAATATATATATATAGAAGAATTTAACGAAAGGCCAATGGGAATGCGGTTCACTGTGCGGGTTGGTGCCTCGAGGATTTAATCAAATATACATACGTACGTAAATAGAGCAGAAAATTAGAGTATACTGATCATGAATTTATTCCTTTGACATTATACAAGCACACATTGCGAGCGCCGGTGAGTAACGATGTATGTATATATAAATCGTCGCATGATGAATATATATACCATCACATGTCGCATAAACGAATCGTCGTGAAATGTATACGGCGTGGAACTTCATTTACCGAGATATTTCATTACGTTGAATATTTTCCATTTACGTGGACAATTGATTTCAAAAATTGATATATTTCATAATTTTGATCGAGTTTTTTTTTTTCTTATTTTTTCTTTTAATCATTGTAAAAAAAATTACGACGTTTAAAAGCCGGGGTTTATCCGCTTTCATTTTATTATCAATGATTATAATGTTTCCGACCGGTCTATCTACTACTATTATATTCCATTAACTTCGTGAGGCACGGCCTCAAACCTTTTTACTCCGGAACAAACTTCACGTACAGTCTCGTATTTTTTTTTCTGATAAACAAATTTCAGGCTACACTTCCCCCAATGTAGAGCTCCGTACTACGATAAATGTGATCTAATTGCGAGCTTTGTGCGATGTGCACGAACGATGATATTGCCGATAATATGCACACCCGATAAAATAAAAAGACGAAAACATTCTATGCAGTCTCTCGGAATCTTGCCGCGAGAAGTTACAAAATGCGGGAAATTAAAGTTTTATTACCGTTTCAAAACCGTTTATCGTTGCCGCCGCAACGAGTTGCTTGTAACATTCGAGTATGCATCGAGCTTAACGCGCAACTTTCGCCGAAACGATGAAGTTATTCGTCGTTCGACATAAAAAAACTCAGCCTTCGATTTACATTAGTTGTTATAAATAAATAGGAAAAACGAAGAATGAAAGAAGGACATGTGTAACATAAGCAAGACGTACTTCTCATCCATTTTTTGGATGGTGTCGGTCATCGATATCGTCTTCGACTCCAGCCTAGCGATAAGATCGGTCTTATGCTTAAGCGAACCCTCGCACTCCTGAAACGAATGACTCTTGAGCGAATATTATAATGACTAGAGTGATAAATCGAGTCTATACTCAGGAACGGAATCGAGCGCCCCATATCACAAATCGTATTTGTTATTAATTTCGTATCGACAAATCCTAGGCCAGTAAGTACAATGCATCGTGAAAAATCAAAAAATGATTTGAACGGAATCGCGCGATTGAAGAAACGAGAAACGTAGAAGAAATAGAGAAATCAAAGAAATATTCATTAACATCGAGTATCGTTCGATCAATTGCTCGACGATTTCGCGAGCGTCTCCTCGACGGTTTTGTTTTCATTTTTCGCGGACGGCGTGATCGAGCCGCGATCGATCGAACGACGATTTCTGTTAGCTTGATCGTCGAACGATCGTTGCTGGCCGAACGACTTTTCACCGATCGGCGGTGCTCTCGGCGACAGAGGACTCGTTTTTATAAATGACTTTGTTGAACCGGGCGTCGACGGAGTTCGGCCGCCCTCGATGTCCTTCATTAGATTGTATTTCTCGAGATTGTTCAGTATCTTGCCGATCTGATTGGTCTTTGCGTGAAGTCTGCTCACCATTTCGCCTTTCTGCGTCAGCTCATACTCGCACTCCTATAAGCGAAAACATTTAAGGACATGCAAAAACCATTTTTATATGACGTTAAGAACACTGGTGTATTATTTTTTTTTTCGAATGGCTAAGTTCGACGGAAGGTATCCAAAATGAGCCTGAAAAAAAATATTCGCGGTCGTCGCGTTTGCGCTAAATAAAAAAAATCGACAATAAATTAATTTCGGGAGACACAGATATTCATCGGAATCTTCGAAAATTCGTGAAATCGCAAAGCTTTACGTTCGCGTGGACGAGTGGCAAGAAAAATGTTCAAAGATCACCTGCAATTTTTTGTACATCTCCAGATTGATGAGTTTTATATCCTCCAATTGACTTCTCAACGATATAATGGTGTCCTGCTTGTCGTGAATATCCTTCTCGAGAAGTTTCATAGCTACCTCCATTTCCGACTTCATGCTGATCTGTTTACGAAAGTATAGATCTTCGTTAGTGTCCTTTGCTTGTGTTTTTTTATCAATTTCTTAATTCGTAAAGTTATATGAACCTGTAGCTCGAGTTCCTTCTCGACGTCGCGTCTCAATTTTTTCTCCGATTCAACGCGACTCCGAAGTTCCTCGATTTCCGAAGTCGTCTCTGTGATCTTGATCGGCACTTTGCCGTTCTAAAATATTTGAAAAAAAGAGAGGTAGCAACTACGGAGTCCGAAACGGCGAAAGACGAAAAATCGCATGTCTCATGATAGTTCAATACCTCATGAGAATCCTTGACCTCGATTCCCAGTTCTCGTTTCAACTGGCGATTTTCCTCTTGCAGCGTCAATATATTGTTCTTCGATATCGAAAGATCTTCCTTCATCAAGGCATTCGTAGTCGTGAGAGATTCGACTTTTGTTTGAAGATTCGTAACTGTCGCGCTGTAATCGCGTGCAAAAATCCCGCATCCCAATTAATCGGTCTTCACGAAAAAAAAAAAAAATGAAAATTATGGTTAAAAAAGAATATTTATGAAATTTACTTCAGATGTCTGTTGAGCTCCTCGATGTAATTCTTTTGATCGAGAACAGTCGTCATATTGTCGTTCTCGAGTTCTTCGTCGGGCGAGTCACCGGGTATGTGATTGCTGTTTCTCAGGTAAAGCGAAAAATCGATAACGCCCTGCTGACAGTCGAGATCTTCCTCCTGTTGCACAATCGTCAAACAGTTCGTATTAACGCTCGCTAACTAGATTCTCTCTCGAGCCTCGACCCCGTTCTTGCCCGTCTTATCGCATTATCTCCTCCGCAGTTCGGCGAAACTGACCTTGACGCAGAAGTTGCAGTCTATTACGTTAAGGCCGACCAGCAGGCCCATAACGACGATGGCCTCGTCGCTCAACATCAACGCGTCCGGTTCAAAGTACTCGGACAGAAGATCCTCTCTGTGATCGATGAGGATCTTCAGATAGTCGGCGAGTTTCTTTTGCATCAGAGCCATTCGTAGCCAGGCTCTTGCTCGACCCATCGCGGTTCTAAAAATGTTTCTTCCTTAGACAACAATTCGAGCTTTTATCGGCGGTTGTGTCGTTGTATCGTAAATTCGAGAGAAATACCTAACGGTCGGTAGGTCGCGAATACTCGAAGTGATGTCCTGCGCTTCCGAGCAATATTTCTCCACCAATTGAAGAATGTCCCATAGCTCTTTCTTCGGTCCAAGAAGACCCTGAAAACGAATGCGTTTTACCGTCGTTTTTCTCAAAAATCGCACTCAATTTTCCGATTGTCGAACGGACCGTTGCTTTTCTATTTACCTTCTTGGGGCGCAGACCGTGCCTTAGTACATGCTCGAGAACGATGAAGAAGTGCTGAAGCGGCATGTGATCGGAATCGAGCATACGTCCATACTTCAACGACGTTTCGATGAGTTCCTTAACTATCAGTTTAGAAATGTTGACGAGATTGCTCCTCTCTATAATAACGGGGTCGCGCGCTGCAATAAAAGACGATACCACTGGTGTTGGTTTTTCTCTTTTTTTTTTTTTTTTTTTTCATTTTTTTCATTCCGAGTTTTATCGATCATCACCGTTCGTACGTTTCGAAACACATCGCGACACCGGCGTGACAAAGCGTGGGTTTGGAAAAAAATCGATACAATTGCAGTAGAGACAGTGAAGAATCGTTGGCCGGCAAACCGTTTGTTTGACACAAAGCAGAGAGAGTGTAAAATCGAGTGCATCGAAAGAATTGTTACAGAGTATTTGCGAGAGAAGCGTGATTTTATTCTTCAGCGACAGAAGCACAGACGAGAATTGATATTGAAATTCCAACAAATCGTATCCATCAAAATTCGTTTAAATCAATTCATCCAATTGATCGATTAATTCAATCAATTAATTTCATTTCTTAAATCCATCATACTTTGGACGATTATGGAAAAAAAATCTTCATTGAACACGAAAATTCCGCGGATACGACTAGATACCTAAAAAAAAGCTCCGATAATCGTTCGACAAGATTCGCGTACCGATAATTTTATAGAAACGCGATAGGATAGAAAAAAAAATAGTTTCGCAGTTTGTGAGGTGCAAAGAAGCCCGATACAAACACATGCTGGAGACGTGCTGCATTGGCGGTGGGCTTGGCGGGAGTATGTCGCAAAGCTCTGGCATATCGTTAGGCTCCCGACGGCAATGATGATCGTGACGAATTCTTTGATGATGGTGATGATTATTTTCGTTCAACAACGTCGGTATACCGCTTATTGCGAGGGGCGGCGATGGCGATCGCTGCATGGATTCTTGCATCGAAAATTCGACGTCCTGAAGTTCCTTCAGGCATAGCCACTCGCCGTCAACGGAGACGCGAAAGTTGCACAGATAAATGGTGTCCTGTGCACCGGCCATGTCCTGTTCTATCATTATTTCGCCGTGCTGGAGTTCGCCCGGGGGCCGAAGCTTCAAGCCGGCTTGGCCCTCCTGCCGCATAGAAATTCTCAAATTTCGTGCTCGCCTCGATCGCCGATTATGCTTTTTTTTCTTCTCTTTATCTTATTTACTTTTCTTATTCCTGTTTTTCACAATTATTTCGAATGCTTCTCTTATCTGTGTCCTCCGAGCGATGGCTTGCGAATTTCTTTCGCCCTTTTGTTTTTCAATATCGATCAGCTGACACGTAACTTTAGGAACGTCGCAGCGATTACACCCACGACGATTTGATTATCTCTACCTCGTAGGATGCAAGAACTTTCTTTCGTTTCGTTTCGTTTCACTTCGATTATCGCACCGGTGATTCACGATGAAGGAAATTGATCGTATTTGCGACTTTTTTCTCTCGTTCGTGACTCAGAGAATCAACGACGACGTCGAAGAGTCTACGGACCGATACTGAGCACCGCGTAAGAGGATACGAGAATCGCGAGGCTCGTGCGCCAACAATCGTTCCAGGGGCTTCAATCGAGGGTTGGAGAATTCAACGAAGCGAGAATAAGCAAACGTTGTTACTACTGTTTCGTCTGTCTTGCGGCGTTGATATTTTGTTTTTCTCGCTTCTCTTTGTTAGCGGTTCGTTGCAAAGTGCAACAGGAAGAACTTTCGTACGAGATCACGTTGGGATGACGAAAACTCGTCGACTAAGCGTTAAAAGGGCCGGCGTTATAGTTAGAATATTGATCTTTACCCGCCGACCTTGCCTCCACCTACGATAATCAATAGGGGAGAAACAACGGGCTTTCGATACGTGCTGCCACCGCAACAAACTACGCTGGCTAAACGTGGACTCGGTTGATAATACAGGGATGCGCGACGTCGAATGTAAACAATAACAAACGGCGTCACGGGCTCGCGTCACAATGAACGTCAATAACAAAACCGCTAAACTATGCAACCATAAGAAAATGTATGTTAACGTTTTTTTTCATACATTGTTAGAGTTTGTTATAAATAATAGTGTCTCGTCGTTCAATTTATGATTTCATCAAACTATTGCCGTTCCAAATGTCTATTACGGATATTAAGACGATATGGGAAGACCAGTTTTTCACAATATTAAAAATCTTTTTAACAGTTTATAATAACTAAAAAAGCTCTATGGTTATAAGTACGAATTTCACTGTATCTCGGATACAAGTCTTTTTCACGCAATAACTATTTCGTTTCCATTAAACCGCCTTTTTGGCTGCTATAAAATCGTTTTCTCGGGTATACAAAAGAAACAGATCATTTGAATTGACCGCTGAAAATGTTGTACATGCGACGGACGATAAAGCCACTTACGTCTCGGTGACCACCAGGCGTCGAGTTTCCGAGGTCTCGAAACAACGAGATCCGGCCACTTGTCCTCCCGTATCGAATACGTGGACGGCGATCGCGATACACTTTTGTTGTCATTATCCTCGGATATCGTGCTGCCGGTCAACGATTTCTCGGACGGCGAGACAGGCAAGTCTCGGTTATCCGCGGCCATGTTAATTGAAAAAAAAAAAACAAAGATATTCTACGTTGGACGTAAAACGCCTGTGATTATCGCGCGCACGGCACTCTCACTCGCGCATCAACGCATCGCGTTCCACGGATATGCGCGTTCGCAGCCAATTCACAGCTGTGAAACGACTCTGTCTGCGTGCGACTTACGCACTGGCACGCACGTGTCACGCGTGTGACACGAATATACTCTTTTCTTTCTCCGATGCCCGACGCAGCGCACGAACGGTAATATTATGAAACGCTCGTGGAAACGCCTCCCGCGAGCACCTGGGCCGCGATTGTAACAAACTTGTTGCCGGTCGTGAAACGACAACCGATCGTCGCGCGTTACGATTATTCAGAGAGAAAAAAAAGCCCAAAGTGAATGGGATCGAGTCCGAGGGATATCGAGACTCGGAGTATCACATTTCGAGCTATCGACTCGACTCGCACTCGAGACTTGTATCTTTTTGACCATCGGTCGCGTCGAAACCGCGCGACGCCCGTTCGATCAAACACCACGTCTCTCGGCGTACACTTCGCGAAGAAAGTACCCGGCTCGCGGAACGACTCGGCGCCGCATGGCTGAGAGATAAATTCCTACGGGGACTGTACGCTCGCCGCACAGGCGCGGTTCGTGACGGCGCTCAAAATGATTCTATCCACGCGAAACAAGATACATAAAAGAATCTCGTTCTGCGAGACGAAAAATATTTTATCTTAATCCTTCCAAAACTACGATAACACGCATTAAGCGGTTGACTGATGTATAAAAATGCTTGGGACAAATTGAATAAACGTATTTTCATTCTTTCAGCATAACCTTCTATTGATAATTTTTAATCGGTTACCCTTTCAATTATTTCATTTACATTAGAATAACTATTTTAATTAGCAACTTTAGGTCGAAAGTTCTTTGCATCGTTCGAACTATCGACGTCGGAGGCGAAACTTTTCGATACTCACGAATCACTTACGGTGCTGAATTCCGATGTTCAAAAGTGCGAAAAAGTTTCCATCACGTTGCTCTCGCGCTTGATGCCTGCCCGACAGCATCAACGCGTTTACGGAGATGCGCACGCACGCCGCAAACTACCCTCCTGTGTTCAACGCTACGTACGCTTTCTACCCCACCGCGTACGCGATAGCCTAATACCGGCAAACTTCCACGAGCCGTTGTGCCGCGGAAATTCCTCTTCCTCTCTGGGAACACTTGTTCGCTGACCGGCCTCGCGAGACATACCGACCCGGGGAGCCCGGGAACGGAACTTTTGAAAACGTCACAGATTTACGATACTCCAAAAGCAATCGAGGCTCGAATACAAATCACGTCTTCATCCATGATTCATTATCGAATAATGTCGATTTGCGGTATCGAGTTATAATTTTTTTTTTTCTTCAATTGAACAAAATCGTAGAGTGCAGTTTTAGTGTGATAAGTTGCTGAATCGGATTTCGGAAACACGCGGGACCGATTGTCCTTCAACGGCATCATGTACGGCATGCTTTTGGAGAGTGTGCAACACTTCGTTCAGGTTCGTATTGTATCAGTTAAGATAGGGGACAATTTGTTAATTTATGACACGTAAAAAATTATATGTCGTCTGGAATTGTTGTTCTAATGAATCAGAACTGCTCTCAACCGCTAATGATTCTTATCATCTCACGTTTCATTTGTACAGACTATCTACACTGTCCACATCATGAAAATTTTAATGCCTCGCAAGAAAAGTCGGCCGCTTTGAAAAATGTAAAAAAAAATGCTAAATCATTTCTGTAGAAAAATGATACATTGGAATAATGGGTTTAAGGATTCAGAACCGCGTGTTTCCGCTAATGATTCTTATCACCTCACGCTTCATTGGTTCAAACTGTTTACAGTGTCCACATTGTCAAAAATGTTCAAGCTTCTCAAGAAAAGTTGAAAAACCTCGATAAAAAATGATTTATCGGGAATAACAATCGTTTTAAATTGTCGTTGTCCGATCTGATACAACGGCATAGACTATTTACTGTGTATACATCGTGACAATGTTGAAGCCTCTCGTGTCACGTTGACCCCTCTAATGCACCCTCCGCGAGCCGAAATATCCATAACAATAAAATATCGGCGATCATAAAAGAAAGAGTGTCGAGAAGCTCGCCATGATCGATCATTCTTTCCCCAGTCCGCGGGGAGGCCGAGAAAGAAAAAGAAGCCCCGAATCTTCGCGTTGCTTTGGAATAACTGCATTTTAAGAGAAAGCGAAGAACGAAAAAAAGGGATCGTGGGTACAATGCTTCTCTTCCGCTCAATGTAATAGGATTACGACGATTTCTCTCCCGATGTTTGCACCCCGGCCGAATCCCTTATCGCAATTCGCGCGCCCGCGAAACTTTTGCCGCTGTACCGTTACCGAAGAGTATCATTTCCGGATTCGGCACGGGGCGCTTTATCCTCGCTCTAATTCAGACTCGGCGAGCGGCTCTTCCAGTCGCCCCTCTCCCCGGCCTTCTCCGGAGACGTGAAGCAAATTATTTAAGGGGATACGCGTTACGCGCCGCCGGAAATAAAGCCCGAACAGCATCGTTTCTGCGGTCGCACGAACATTCGGCACAGCTGACGCGTGCTTCATCTTAACCTTTGTTCTACCTGACATCGCCAATGTCTTAAGAAATTCAACAAAGTTCTTGTAAGCTCGTTACGGTAATGGTCGTCATCAAACGGCTCAACGCTCGCGACAACTGTCCAACGACGTGACGGCGTAGCACGTATTGACTCTGTGGAATTCAACCGATCGTTTGATTCGAAACTACGCTGCGACGAGTTTGCGTGATGATAAGAGACGAAACGGAGTTCGCGAGACATTCAACGGACCCGAGACCCGAATAGACAAACGCAGATATTAGAATTCAGAATTAAACCCATTCAAGCATTCACCATATCGGAAAGTGCTAAAGTGCGAGTCGCGTTTGAGGGTTCCTTGCGTTGTTGCTCAATGGACATCGGAAGATCGGAATTGCCATTTGCCAATTAGAATACCGTCGGCTCTGAAAGCGCGAATTCTAAAGCTTCGCCGTTATCGAATGCGCCGTACACGCGTGTCAATTAGTTTCGAAGTACGAAACTTTACGAAACGATCTATTAATAACGCGAAGGCTTCGTCGGAACGTTTTTGATATCAGAAACGATTGTAGGCACAACGAAGAAATTCATGGCCTCATCCAAGGCTGATGAATTAAAATTAATATATTAATTTGTTGGCCGAACGATCGCTGTTCGGTATGGCATTAAGCATTTGCTTAAAATCGACGTCACGTACCGCGATGACCGTACTCGGTAGATGGCTCACTGTTGAGCAACGCGCTGAACTTGAACGTATGACGCTCGTTTGGATACTTTGGATACCTTTCAGCATTGTCGATGAATCGTCGGAAACGCACGTCAAAAGCAGACCGTCACGTCCGAACGATCCGTGATTTATTTTAGTCATATCAAATGTCGTGTGAGAGTGCTTTGAGTTAATTTTTTTTTTGTTATTAGGACGATTTTAGTTTTACGCTGATGGATCTTTTCGCAACATTTTGGGGAATAAACGGCGTAATAAAAACCCTTGTTAATGACGTCCGGGTTCCTTTTCGCGTGACCTTCCGCAGTTTACTTACAGCGGTATTGCGTCATTATTTAATAGTATCCTTCCGGAAATAGCCCATTAAAAATGATACAACACAGTGACTTTAACAGAGTCCTTACTATAATTGATTAATATTCCGGATGTATACAGTGTCAAAAATTTCACTTACATTCGTGACTGAATTCGTTTGTTCGGGTTAAGAAGACTACGGATATCCTTTACGGGCTAACAGTGAGTGTGAACTTTGTGGGAACTTTGAATATAGCCCAATGGAATAAAAATTTGAAGAGAATCAGCCGCATGGAAGATCCTAAAATTAATGTTGTATACCATTAATGCCAAAGAGTCATTGTAATAGTAGATTTCAAAAAATATTCAACGACTTATGTGGTGACCGAACTTTTCATTTCGACGTAATTGATCTCTAAGTTTTGTTGAAAGCAAAAGAATCATATTTTTGTTTTCTACATTAATTTGTTTGCGAAATTAATGTTGTTAGCACGTTCGGTAATTTTCGGCTTTTTAGACTCTTATCTCATCGAAAAGTCGTCGAAAATCTGTCTCAATCTCACTTCTCGCGGTAATTTAGCGATACACCGTCCTAAAGCACTGGACGTCCACAAATGATGTCTGTAATTTCATAGTCGCTCGGGGAATATTTAAAAAAAAACGTGCTCGACGTCAAAAAAATGCACACGTTTCAAAGTTACCGATAATTGTTCTATTTCCGCGACCACCTCGATTATTGATTGTTAACTACTTCATGCTCAAAATTCGAACAACCGGCGTTACGTGCCCTACCAATTAAATCAAATGTATGCACGTAACGAAAACAATTCATCGTGGCAATTAGTGGCTCATGACCCGAGATTGTTAGCATTGCGTTTTCCCCTGACGATTATCTTTTTTTTTTCCTTTGCCTTAGGCACCGGGCAGTGACATCAGTAAACTTGTACAATTAAAATACACGAAAGGACGAGAGCGTGTATGGAATTTCCCTTGATATTAGGTTACAACACGAGAGCCCTCTTTCATTATCACAGAAACACTGAAAGGTTTCGTTTAATGTGAACTATCCCTACTGAAATCCCACATGGAAAAAAAGTGGCAAAAATATTTGTTGACTAAACTCGACTGTGTTTTTTTTAATTCATAAATGAATCATATCCGTTTTGATAGATTTTCGGCAATAACTTTCCGAACTAAGTGTTAACTCTTCTAACTTCTTTCTGAAATAAAATATACCCGTTTACAATTTTTTGAACGAAATGTACTGGAAAGAGTCCTTATGTATTTAATTTCTTTCTTCCGCTCTACAGATCTCATGATGTGCTCGAACTATGGATTATTTTTTTAATCGCATACAAACAAAATAATGCGCTCACAGCCTGCGGATTTGTTCGCGCCCAGCGCACGGTGAAAAATCGTCAATCTACCGCGTTCATTATGAAAAGTCATTCGACGGTGCAAAATCGTCGGGCGAAAAAGTTTTCTTATCACTGAGACGCGACGCGGCCCTCGATGATATAAAAGAATCTATACAGCATCGACGCCAAAAGTCGAGCAAAGAAGACATTTATTAATGACCCGCAATTTTCTTTTCTTTTTTGAAGCTGGAATATGGCGAAGAAGTCTGGTTGAAGATACTGGAGAGGGCCGGGATAAAGCACGTGGTTTTCAATACTCGACAAATATATCCCGATCCACTGATAACGGATCTGGCGGGTGCCCTGGCGATCGAAACGAGCGACACCATAAACAACACAATGCGCTTCTTCGGAAAATGCTTTGTCAGATTCTTCAGCAATCTTGGGTAATGCTCATGTACTTTTTGTTGTGTTTATTGATACACTCAAATGCCGCGGGCTTTGTTCCAACGAGTCGGTTAGCAAGTTCGTTGACTCGATCGAAATGCGAATAATTTGCGATGCCCGAAGGCCCAATTATTAAACTTACGGTCGATAGAACAAAGCGGAGAGGAAGAGCGGATAAAGTTATCGAATGAAACTACAATATACGTCCCCCGCAGCGAAGCCGTAATTGAAATATTGTCGACGCTGGTTTAATTCACTAACATCTTTGAATTGGTCATAATTCGTCCAGGATTATCATTGGAAGCGATTGAGCCACTCTAATAAAGATTGAGACGAATTGCGAGCTCGAACGAACCGATGGAGGATAGAAATCCCGCGAGACAGCAAATCTATAGTGTCGCGTCGTTATACGCAGCGGGAAGAATAATTAAACGAGGCTCCATCGGGGAAAACTCCACCAAGAACCGATCAAACCGCATGCGAAACATTCACCCGTGTCTTTCGACAAGTATGCGATTCAAGTCTAGAAGAGTGAATGTAAAAAAGTTGCATAATTCACTATCACTATCGAGCATGAGAGAAAAAAAAATTAAATAATTTTTTCGGTCCGGATGCTCGTTATTGCGGACTACTAAGTCCCCGCGGGTTTCGCGTTACGTGTATTCCGAGATCTTCACTCTATGCCGGCGATTTTAACGTGTGCGCGAGGTTTGCCCGGAACATCCATGAGTTATAGGTGGAAGTAACGAGTCCACTGCATAGCCGTTTCGCAGGGCTCGACGAGAGATTATGATATAGAAACAAAATTAAAGAGGAATACTAGACGTCTGGAAATTCGATACAGATACGACTGCACGATAAAAGCAACGGGACGTTACTTTTGCGACTTTCTCCAGAGCGTTGACAACATTCATATGCAGATGAGATTCACATATCCGAAAATGAAGAGCCCTTCGATGTACATAACTCACGTCGATCCGCACGGCGTTGTCTTAGTTTACAGGAGCACCCGACAAGGATTCACTCATTACTTCATGGGTACGAATATCGTGCAGTCCCCCAATTTTTCGCATTACTTAACAAATTCATATTTTACGATCTAAAATCTTCGCTTTGAATGCTCGTAGGCCAGTTGTTTCAAATAGCGAAAGATCTTTACGAGACGACCTTGGACATCAGAGTTCTCGAGAGTTCCAACAACATACCCGGCGGTCGAAGCGTCATGGTGAAATTTCGCATCGATTTCGACAATCGCGATTACGTGAGTTCGTGCAATAAAATATGTACACATCAGGATAACGATAAAAAAATCACGAAAATGAGAGGACCGTACTGTGAGTTTCAGGTGGCGAAAACCACCCGTCTGAGAACACCGATAGGCCGAGAGCTTGCGCCGGTGTCGTGCACCCTCTTTCTTCGGCTCTTTTCCTTCGGCGTTATCATGAATCGTGACATGAGAATTTTAGGAGCCGGCGAAAAGTTGCTACAGGCATGGGGCGGCTCATCGTCGATTCTCAACAGGCCGGTCACCGAAATTTTCAAGCTTCGACGTCCCAAAGGAATTTCATTTACGTGGGGAAACGTGAGGATCAAATACGTCGATAAAGCAGAGCATCAACGCAGTGATGAAGATTATTTACTTATTCATCGATGAACTTCCGCAGTTGCTGTACCTGCACTCGGTGATGTTCGAGCTCGAGTTAATAAGATCAACGGAGAATCGTCCGAAATCGGAGGACGTCGAGGGTATGCCGGGCTTAAGCACCGGTTTGGATAGGAAGGGCAGCCAGGGAGCCAGAAGTATTCTTCTGAAAGGCCAAATGAGATACATCGAGGACATGAAGTCAATAGTGTTCCTCTGTAGTCCCCTGTAAGTCCGTCAACCCTGGATTCAAAGAATTACCATAAATTGGCAAGTAAAAATGTTGTTTACTCGCCTCGACAGTATAAACAGTTTGGACGAGCTCTCGAACATGGGGCTTTACATAAACGACCTGAATTCACATGGCATGAGCCGCGAGATGGTTCTCGCCGGTTGGCAACATTGCGGAAGGTAATTCGAAGCTCAAAAGTCATCTTGCCGGGTAGATTTGTGTGTCTTCTCTTTGTTCCCCGTATTCGGCACAAGAGAGTTACGACCTCGCCCTGATTGATATACTTTGATAAATCGACCGCGTTAATCTTTTCATATTCGAGACTCGAGATGATGTTCGAACGTGCCGAACAAAGATCCACCGAGTTGGAATTCAGTTACGCTCTGCTCGATCGATGGAAGAACAAAAGCGACGAATTGCTGTATTCCATGATACCGAAGACTGTGGCCGATCGGCTACGTGCCGGGGCGACTCCGCTCAGCACGTGCGAGGTAAATCGCAATCAATCATTGATACAATATTGACAGCACTTTTATTCGATTCGGTGTGATTTAAAGTTTTCTTTTTTTTTCAGTCATTCGAATCAATAACTGTTCTATTTTGCGAACTATGCGACTTCAATTACTCGACGATCGAGGGAGCCATGGATATAGTTTCGTCTATGAACGCGGTGTTCTCCTGTTTCGATTCCCTTATGGATAAATTCAACGTTTACAAGGTCAGAGCTAAGAGGATTCGCCATTGTTTCTCCGTATATGTCTGGTTAGTAGTATCGCGCACGGCAGAACGATGATTATGGCTTATTATTATCGAACAGGTGGAAACTGTGGGCCGGATCTATATGGCAGCTAGCGGGGCACCCGACAGAACGGACCATCACGCCAAGAACATCGCCGACGTGTCCCTTCATCTGATAGAGCGCGTGCGCTCGCTAAAATTACCCTCGGGCCTCGACATTCAAATTCGTATCGGTAAAAAAACGTCTATATCGAACTCTTGACACAATAACAGGGTATTACATGCTTCCGTGATTTCCTTATTCACGCGCGTTCAGGGATTCACTCGGGACCCGCGGTGGCCGGAATCGTCGGCATAAAAGTTCCCAGATACTGCTTCTTCGGCGATACGGTTAACACGGCATCCAGAATGCAAACAACCAGCCTGGTCAGCCAATAAAACAATTTTTTTGAAAATTTATCAAATTTCATATATTTGATGAATTGCAACCGAAAGTTTTGTTTTTATTAAATGGTTCAATGGTATTTTCGTTCAAAGCCAGGAAAAGTTCACATATCACCGGACACGAAGGCATTGCTACCGGAGGAAGCTTACTGTACCGAATCTCGCGGTAATGTCTGGGTCAAGGTAAGAGATGGTGAAAGTATTCTTTTGATAAGAGCCGTTAGCGACGCCAGAGGGACGACAAAAGGACGGGATAACTTTTCTCATTTACAACGCTAGACAAGAACTAACGACGTTATCCCAGCTTTATGAATTTTTTGTCAGGGCAAGGGAAACATGGAGACTTTCTGGCTGCGGGAGAACAAACCCGCGTCGGCGGAAGCCGACGCAGATCCCAACGCTGGTGAGATAAAAGTTACTAACGAGGACATGTACAGCAACGAGAACACCACCACTGACGGACAAGATGCATCCCAAGGTGTTCAAGTTACATCGGTGTGATAAAATCGATGAGAAAAAAAGAGGACGAGAAGAAGAAAATGAATGTTCAACATGATCTCAAAACGCATGGCATATCAAGATCAATAATTTATTCACGTGTCTGCAAACGACAACGATAACGATGTTGTATGTTGTATGATGTATGTATGTAATTATTTGTATCTATGTAATTATTGTTTTGACTAGATACCAAAGTGTATCTTTTGGATTGTTGCAAAGAGTCGAAACTTCGAGTCGTAGTCCGAACGTTTGACGTCGGAAGAAGAAAATGAGCTTTTTTTGTAGTACGATTAGACAATGTTTCATCGATTGCCTTCTGTCTCTCTTTCTTTTTGGCACAATTCACGGCGACAGAGTATTCTCCCGGATGAATTTCTTCGAATGTATATGCGCTTACAAGTGTAGAATCGAAATGACATGGCGATGATAAATAAATCATGATTTGCAGCGATCAACAAATTTACTATAATACAATGTTAACAAATTCTATGGCAACGAACAATAACGTCTTTCCCGAAGGAGGCGAAACTAAAAATTAATTAACAATAAATATTACCATCAACGATGAAGCCTCGGATTTTTTGTATTTCACCGAGTATTCGTATGTTCGAGATTTACGACTCATCAGTTACAGTAACACGCGTCATCGGTGTTGCGCTCCAGCCATGTGAGATATCGGTTAACTCTCGTGTAAACGCCTGGATAACTCGGAAGGGCGCAGCCTTCGCCCCACGATACCACGCCTGTGTCCAAGAGCAAAGAAGAATTAGAATTTCGCCACGTCCAGTCGTCTCATAACTCGCATCGTCGTACGGAGAAAAAAAAATCGGTTAAATCGACTAAATCGATATCGACTAATGTGGAAAGTAATGAATCATAATAAAAAAAAAGTCGCGATGACATAAGATTGATACGATCGACCATGTATTTCTTTTCACGAACGGAAGTTCTTTTTTAGCTTTTGTCGATTCAACCGATTCAGTTTCTCGCGACGTAAATGATACATTGAAAACTCACCGGCAAGCCGATGAACTTTGTCACTTTCGTTAACGACGTGAAGAGGCCCGCCACTGTCACCCTGAAAAAAAGTTCCATTAAACCCGCACTCAATGAAGTATCTCACGGACAACTGTGACAGTAAAGTTGTGAGAAGATGGTAAGGCATTCGAAGAATACGATGAAGACTTGCCTGACAAGAGTCCTTGCCACCTTCGGTGTAGCCAGCGCACATCATGTTGTCGGTGATACGTCTCGCAGGATATTTCATCGCTCGACACTCGGTGTTCGTCATAATCGGTACGCTGACCTCGAGCAGAGTATCGGAAGTGGGCCCAGCTTCCTTTATCGCTCCCCAGCCCGTAACTATAGCCATTTTTCCCGCATAAGTGGGTCCTGCAAAATACGAATCGATCTATCAAACTCGGTCCCTGCGAAGATGATTCAAAAAGAATTCATCAAGTACCTCTTTCCGCCAAGCAGACTGGACGCATGGAACCTTCAAAGTTGATCACACCTCTGAGTTTAACAAGGGCAATGTCGTTGTTGTAATTCGCCGTTGAGTATCCACTGTGCTTGATAAACTCGGCGACACGGTAGTCCGTCGTCTTGGCTTCGGTGTAGGATGATTTGTCGTGATCGCCGACACGAATTACTATTTGTTCCGGATCGAAGCTGCGAAATCGATAGTGATCAATCGCCGTTAATCGTAATTTATACGCAAGATTCGAGAGGAGGATCATTGGGATTACCGATCGACGCAATGGGCAGCGGTCACAACGTAACGAGAATTGATAACCGTCGCACCACAATAGAATCTACCCTTCTTCAACATCTGCGCCATCCATGGGTACTGATTCTTCTTCGTCTCGACGCCACCCACGATTCTTCGCTGTGTATTCGTCAAGCCGCATTCTACGGATAGGCGAATAATTGGTTAAGCCACGAGCACTTTTCTGTACATGCAAATACTTTTTTTTTTTTTTCATGAAACGAAAACTAACTGCACGGCGGACAAACGGCTGGTTTTTGAGGCTCCGGAAACGGAGTCGTTGGATTCGACGGCTTCTGACCCAGAATCTGGAGAAACCACTCGATAAAATTTTTGTCGTATGGCTCGTTCAGCGCTTGCTTCGTTCCGTTCAGCTTGAGAGTTTCTTCGGTCGTCGATGGTGGTTCTAACTGCAATACAAGTGTCTCGCATTCAAGCATAAACTGAGTCACGAGCTGGTCGTATGGTCCTTTCACGGTCCGGAACATCGAGTGAATAACTGATCAACGGACGTCGAGCATGGACAATAGTTTAGCCGATGCTTATCAAATCATTTTAACGATCGAAACAATCGATGGTAAAGACGCGTGAGGCGGATGTTTGCCGACAATGAACCTCAGCGACGTTCGACTCTATCGGAGAAACTAGGTGAAATCGATTGACCGAATGATATGGTATCTGCGGCGAGTTTTCAATGTCACAACGCGCATCAGTGCGTTTAAGTATACTTTGAGGCCTGTAATAATGGCCAAAAAAATATAACATACATGTTCATATTGAATGTTCAATTAACTAAAAAATAAAGCAGATTTGTGATCATTAGAAAATAATACTTTAGACATTGTTCCGAAACAGCGAATAACAAAACGTTGTTTTAAGGACTTTTTGAAACCAATTTTGTGATGTTACAATTTTTCAAAATTTTGAGCGGTGAATTCTCTACTTCCTTAACATTATGAAGGGATAATTTTTCAATATTTCGTGTCGAAAGGTTTTTAAATTACAGTAAATTTATGATTATACTCACCGTGCCATAAATCCGAAACTCATTAAACGCCACAACGACGAATATGCCGAAAACTAACGACGTCAATTGCATCGTGAGTTCAGGTGCATAAAAAAAAAACAAAAAGAAAACGCGCGAAAAATAGAGCAATCCTCGGGGAGGATGGTGTTTTAATTATATTCCGAATGTATGTTCGAGCACGATCGTGCCAGTGTACACCCTGCCTACTCGACGGTCACTTTCACACAGGCCTTCCTCGCCTGTGCCACATCTTTATTTATACGGAATAGTGGACGGAACGGGTATACTCGTTGGTGAAAATTTAGGCTAGCCGTATGTTAATATATATCAACACGGTATCGTGAACGTGTGAGAACGCCAACACTTCGCTACGGCTGCGTTCCTCGCGGGGTATACCACACCGCATACCTGTTGCCTTAAGACTTCTCGGTAGTCGTCGACACCAGAAGTCGTTAGCTTTGCAAAACCTGCGAGAGGTTTCCCACTCCGACTGTTTTCCGTCTTTCGATGGATCGGTGGGAGATCCCGAAACTCTTGCGACCCAATTAATGTTATTGTACCAGCGCAGAAGTCTTCGAAGGAAACTTCGCTCGGATTTTGCCAAGGCATTCGCGATTCGACGATACGCGGCAAATTGCGCTGTTAAGCAGATTAATATTTGCAGAGATTAGAAAATAGCTGATGAAAACCGAGTATCCGCAATAAAAAGAACGGCGTTTGATGCCATGATAAAGAAATAAGACACGTCTTTAGATATAATGATTCGATTATACTGATCCGACCCCGAAGCCGTCTATTTCCTAGTTCGCCGGATCTTCGTCGTGCTCGATCGTGCTAGAACGGACGTTCGGAAGCTTTCGCGAGACTCGATTTTTCATCCGTCCGCGAGCTTCGCCTTTTCTCCGTGAGCTATCGTATTTCATTAGACACGCGGAGATTTTCGTTCGCCCATATATATATAGGTAGGTCCGATCCCACTCCTCGGTGAGAGCGTGTGGAGGAGCTGACGTTGTAATATCAATAGTATCGTATCTCTCTAGGAAGGCCACGTTTAACCATGAACCATATCAACCGACTGCGCCGGAGGCTCAATTTTTCTTTATCTCGCGTTAATTTCTGGGCAAACGAGCGACGAGAGATAAAAAGAACCTCGGCAGTTCTCTCGGTTGTTTCAATTTTTTTTTTTTTTTCTTTTTTTTTCAGGACGCTCGCCTTCTACGACGCGCTTTTCTGACACCTGTAACCCACTGCGATGGGTCAAGGTATATGGGTCACATTACCCTCATGCGGGTTTTGCCTCGACTCCGCTGTTCGGTAACGCCGCCGATGAGATTCAGCAGTCAAATAGGTACAAGATCGACAACGTCGAATATCGTCTTATCGCCGGAGCCTTGCTTTATTTACGAGCGTCGTTCGATCAGGGTCAGATTCCATCTGTGTTATATATATTTATTATGATAAATATACGAAAATTCGAAGGGGGCTTGTTTTACTCGCGGGGATTGGACGATTGGGCTGTTAATCAAATGCTGCCACCGCAACCGTCTCCGACGAGGGGTTAAACAGTGACGCTCGGCACGTTTTTTTGTACCTACCCCTAGTCAACGGTTTCAGCTTTCATTTCTTTTTTTTTGGCACACGTCTGTTGAAAGGGACGGGCTTCAAGGCTTACAGGCCACGACCTTGGTGCTCGTCAGATATGACACGAGCAAAGAGACATTTGGCCTGTAAAGCTAGAAGTTCAGGTTTCGAGAGCGAGGTTGCACCTATGTTACACTAAATCGTAGATAAACTCATCGTAGAAAAATCATCAAAACTCGGAGGAGCGTTTGTGTATGACGAAATGTATCCGAGGTTCCGTCGTAAATTGAAGGCGACAAACAGCTCCAGGGACAGTAAACTTGCATCTGCATGGATCAAAAGCATTTTCAACAGATGAGATTCGCGTTAATCTTTCCGTATACAATTTTCCTCGAATTTCTGCAATGACCTAAATCACTTCTTCGTTGCTCGTGCGAGAGACGAGGGTGTCGCATTGCATCGCAGGCTTGCGGGAACTCGGGGAATGCCGTTTCGGTAAATTGGGAATCCACCCCACGGAGAATTAACGAACGAAAGATCACGAAGAGAATCCTCGAACGTTTAACGAGAATCGGAGCGAATAAGCGCTTCTCCTTCGTAGGGTCGGTGGATGGATTTTGTTTTACTGGGATGAAGATCGATCGGAAAACCCCCAAGGCCAATTGTGTGGCGATTGACGAACGATTGGCGAAAAAAATAGAGAACGAAAACATATTCATGCGGAGATGATTTTCGACGATGTCCTAGAATACATAATATCTCATCGACGCTCATAAATCGAACGGAGTTCGGAGAATTCATGCAAATTGTTGCTGTCGCGGTTCGACGCCTACGAGTACCAAGGGCAAACGACTAATTGCATTGACCCGATTGAGACGACAAAGTCCTGACGCGTCTATTTTTCAGACGAGACCGCGGTTAAACGACGGGAGAGAATAGCGCGAAGATCTATTCTCAATAGGGAGTTCGCGAGGTCGCCGATAACGCAATAGTTTTCGCAGACTTACATGGTCTACGAATGGATTCATTTGTAAGAAAACATTTTGCGAGTAAGAGACTGGGAATGATGATAAGAAAATTTTGCATGACAGAAGCTGCAGAGGTCGATAACCCGCGTTATGTCTCCGAACGATTATTATACAATGGAACGATCGCCCGGAGCGATTTAAGAACGATGTATCCTAATATTTGCAAATATCGGTCGAAGATTGTTCCGAAAAAAGGGATTTTCAAAAATTGGAACGAATTTTTGAAAGATTCATATGCATTCGGAAAATAGAATACGATTCCGATCCGAATAGAATCGATTTCCGCAAAAACAATGTTATGTTAACGTATGAATCGCGGAACAACTTTTTTCAACAACATTGTTAACAACCTATAAAACCTGACCAACGTAATAAAAAATAATAA
Organism: Ischnus inquisitorius; assembly: GCA_963924025.1. NCBI lineage: Eukaryota > Metazoa > Arthropoda > Insecta > Hymenoptera > Ichneumonidae > Ischnus > Ischnus inquisitorius. The sequence goes on along the minus strand of OZ001250.1, from coordinate 6,602,060 downwards.
CAAATGCAAAATGAATGTTCTCCGCACCTGTAAGCCGGAATATTCATACTTATCCATATATTTATTCCATCGGGAAGTTCTTGATGCTCTTCCCGAATTTCACTTTTCACTGGGACTGTAGATGTACCTTAATGTGAAAACATATCGCATATTCCATATTTTCGCTGCATCGCATTGCACTCCCCTCACGCAAACGACTTTTTATTCGAGGTAAAAAGCTCTGCATGCTTTCACTGCTGAAACGCGCCAGCTGCAGTGATCCGGATCCAGCAACTTTCGTTTTCGTTGTTGGGTACCAAGCGCGATTACAAAATAATGGCCATTGATCAAGCCACGTTACGGGACGATCGAGGAGTCTCGGCGATTCGAAACCAGCGCAGATACAATAAATGTCGGTGCTCCCGATTAGCAAGGTCCTTCGGATTATCGTCCCGCCTCGCGGTCTCTTTCGTGGCTCGTCAGCCTCTCGGTGACATTGGGGCTTCTCGTGTGGCATCGCGGTCGTCGCGTTAATCGCGCCGAGGCCCAGAAATTGCGAAATATCCTTCACCGGGTTGAGACAACGAACAAACCGTCGAGGGAACGAACGGGGCAACGGGCGACAGAGGGATATCGGCCGCAACAAACGTTGAGTCGTACACCGGGCGACCGGTGATTTAAAGGCCTGACGGCACATCTGCCAATGCAAACGCGCCAGTCAAGGTGACGTCGCCCCCACCGACGCGTTTCAACCGTTTATTAGTTATAATTTACTATAAAACGGCAAAACTCCCCTGGATCATCACCTTTTCACGCCACGGCACGCCTCGTGACATATAGCAACACCGTCGCAAGTTCTCCGTGTTTACAATCGTCGTTCGAACGTTTTCTTTTTCGTGATCGCTTCAATTTTTCTCTCGTTAAAGAAAAACGCGGCAAGGAAAATAAACAAAATAAAAAGTGTCGCGCAATCAAAATCATGAAGACAGCGACGAGTTTCATGTATCGGTGCCTCATTGCACTCGCCGTATGCGCCATGAGCGAGTACACCTACGCTCTGCCGCGAGTGGTAAGTTTATTTATCGCTACGACCGCATTGCCGCATAGTTTACGATCGTCGGCGATATTAATGGACGAGAAATTGACACAATAATAACGGAATCAAGTGACTTTTGACACCGGTGAAAACTCTGTAACGCGACACGAGAAAGTTGTACAGCCGAATGCACAAGTTCGCACCAAAGTGTTTGCCGGTATTCGAGATAAGAAACGATCCGGGGGGGCCCAAGTGCATTCCACGCATTGCCGATGGTGGATCGTTCGACGTGAAATTGAAACATTGCATCGAGAGAATTGATCGCACCGATATAAATCGATATTCGGTAGAAATGAATCATCATTCGCAGAAAAAAATTTTCCTTTGCGTTTCAGAGTTTACGGGACGACGGTGAAAATTTCCCAGGTAATGGAGCCCGAGCGGCATTCAATGCAACGGCGCGCGGTCGTGCGGCTATTGACGAAGTTTCATATACCGATTACGCACCACTGACCATGGCGTTCCTGAAGACGCCCAGGACTTGCAGCGATTGCGGTAACTTTCTTCCCGACATTTGCTTTCCTCGACGAGCGTTACGCATTTTGTCGATGATACTCTGGAAATTGGTTGTAGAACTGTAATTCATTTCATTGGCCTTTGTCTTTTCAGTGTGCGGAGTGGGCCGAAAGACGAGAATTGTCGGTGGCGAACTAAGCAATATTGCCGAATTTCCATGGATGGTCGGCATGGTGCTACAAGGGAAATTCCATTGTGGCGGAAGTTTGATAACTCGTAATCATGTCCTCACCGCTGCTCACTGTCTCCACGGGTGAGTATGCCGATCTCATTGCAACGAAATGACTATTCTTCAATCGGGCGTACAAGAAACACGTTATATTTAATATTCTTAAAAAAAAAAGAGCTTGAAATCGCAAGCTATTCATGAAAAATTGATTCGCCCTGGAAATCATTGGGATATTTATTATATTCGTATTCATTACGAAAAAAAATGCCAGACATTTTTTCCCAAAACTCAAGTAAAAACAAGTTTAATTATCAATTTCGAAACTGATAATTCAGGTTCGAGAAAAGGCATATTGAGCTACACATGGGCGATCAGGACATTACCAAACGTTCGACGAGTCTCTATCGCAGGCGCATCAAGTCCTGGAAGCTTCACGAGTCATTCAATCCATCCGATCTCGACAATGACATCGCTATTATTGAATTGGACAGACCGGTGCCACTCGACGGAGTCGTTCGAACCGCGTGCCTACCTGAGAATCGTTAGTCATCCAAAGGATTAACAATACCGTCCGGTGTCCTTACTATACGATAATGCTAATCGCCGTATTGTTCTCCAGGAGCCATCGACTACACCGGCTCAATGGCAATGGCAGTAGGCTGGGGTCGCATCAGGGAAGGCTCGGAAGTGAGCAAGCAATTGCGCAACGTCAGGCTGCCCGTTCTCTCCGACGAGGAGTGCGAAGAGTCCGGTTATCGGAAAAATTATAGAACCGAAAATATGTTCTGCGCCGGGTATCTCGAGGGTCGATTGGATTCTTGCGGCGTAAGTCTACTCATTTCCGTTTAATTTTTCTTTTTCGACTGATTTATTTCAATAGTTCAACGTTCATTCAATTATATTTAGTCCCCGATTGGTTTATTTACTCATTATTTAAAACTTTCTCCTGTTACCGTCATTGTTATAAAAACCGGTGTTTATCCAGGGCGACAGTGGCGGTCCTCTGCTCGTCCGAGGCCCCTCCGGACACATGGAAGTTATCGGTATGAACGAAAAGAAAATGAAGCTTCTTCTATTCGATTCTCTGATCCTTATTTTTCGAATAACATTAAAAATCGCTTTGCAGGAATCACCTCTTACGGACGTGGCTGCGCGAGACCAAGATATCCGGGGGTGTACACAAAATTGACGAATTATCTCGGATGGCTTGAGGATAAACTCGACGGTGATTGCGTTTGTCCACAGCCGAATCACCTCTAATAACGTAAATTTGCCTCTTGCCTAATGGGATCAACATCGACAACCGCTGCAATTCGTACGAACGATCGATTTCCTCTGGAGCGCGATAAAACAACCACCGGACACGGTTCATGTCCCACTGCCATTTGTGATTTCGTGACCGAACGAATAACGAATATCTAGTCCATTAATTTTAAGGCCTAATCGTAACTAGTAGAAATAATGCTGTGATGTACTTTGTTCGCTTGTTTTAATCTCTGTTTTATTGCCGAATAAACGAGAAACCACGAGTCGACGAAAAAATTTATCTCAATCATGTTGAACAATAATATCCGCCCATTTTTCGTTTTTTCCTTCTCTCGGCTCCAATTTCACAGCTCATGGGTTGGGTGCGCGAAATATTTCGGTGTGAGCGACGCAATCGCTACGAACGGTGAAACAGTGTCGCAATTTTTTCGCTGGATAAGAAAACTATTGCGATTGCGCACGATTTTGTCTGTATTTCGCCATTTGGCTATTTTAACTATTTTATGTCCGAGAACGAGAAGTCTCTCGGCTGGGCCTCGACGGATCCCGATTAACGGAGCCTGCATCAATCATTATCGTGGATCTCGTCCCAAAGTTGCCACCGCAGGAACTGAGGACATGCAATTCGAGTGACTGCTCGCAATTCGTTAAAGTTCAGCGACGCGGAAGTTCTCGTTTTCATGCTGACGCGGTAAATGCTTTTGTGTAATTGAATTATAGAACAATATGGACCAAACTGCATTCATTAATTATAAATAAATTTGCCTCATTGTTTTACACAGCGTGAAATAAATCGTCGTTCTATGAAAATCGGGTCAGCATGGTACAATGATGAATGGTTGAAAAAAAAAATGTATATACATATATATATATATATATATATATTTAACAAATGGTTTCAAATGCAAATGCGTATGAGAGCTTGACGATGAAGAATTACAAGATTATGACCGTCCGTGAGCAACAGCCTGGAAAACAGATGAGTGCCTCGAACCTGTGAGATGCTCGATTGGACGACTCGACGAGTGACGCGATACGTTAACCGGGTCACGAATCTGAGACGTTTTGCTTTCGACGGAACGAATGTGGGTTAGTGAAACCATCGAACCGTTACCGGCGATGCCTCGGGGACGATTTGCTTCGCGCGTACGACATGTGATTCCGGCATAGACCGCCCACGGAACGGAAGTTATACGACGAAATTACGAAAGTTATAACGCAAAAAAGCTAATATCGCGCTCACGACGAGTTATCGCCTTTCCGGCGAGTCATGAAAAATCGAGACGAAGTCACGGAGCTTCAATTCAACTCGATCGCGAAAGCGAGAGCCATCTCTTCCCTTTAATCGGGCGCAAAAAAACGCCGAAGAGGATTCGCGAATAACGAAAATAATGTCGTGGCACTAAAATCGAATGATCTCACGGTTGATATAACAGTTCAATCCACTCTTCAGTTCCTAATTTGCTTTTACGCCGCCAATGTGACAAATGACCGACAAAAAAATTGGTATTGCCGAAAGGATCAGAGGTACAAATTTTGTCAAAGTCCAGTAGTTCGCCAGCGTGTGGGGTTACGAAATCGTGGAGTTTCGAATTTTGATGGTGGGGCGCGAATGGACGCGGGGATAAGTAGGTCCAGCATGAATAAACGATCCCTCGTGGTGGGACACGGACAACGTTGGACAGCACCACAACAGGAGTCACCGGCACGTTCCACCTTCGCAAGTTCTCAAACTCCGCTGTCGCAGCTGATGCTGAGCCCGCGATATCCAGTGTTGCGCGTTCATCGCTGTCTAGGACTCGACTTGACGGTTCTTTCGATATATCGCTCACTTACGCTATATTGCAATATAGATAACTACAAATGTGCGCGCGATAGTATCACACGACGTTTCGATTCCAACAAAATTGCAATTCATTGCAATTCTTATTCTTAAACATTTTTTTTACGACGCTGCTCATGATCTTTCGCTATAAACCATTGAAGGTAGTGCCGGCTTCGACTGGGGGAATACCCAAGTGCGCATTGAACGGGCTCTCTGGTCACGCGGAGAAAGAAGAAAACTTTCTTCGACTTGGCGAAGCGCACCCGGCGCACCGTCGGACTTCGATCAGTCTGGCGGGTTTATGAGACCAGTGAAAGCAGGCGTGTGTATAACGCTGCGGCTATATCGCGCGACTCTGACCGGCCAATCTCCTCGCGATCAACGGGGCGCGCACAACACATGGATTTTCGTGTTCGCGCTTCGCGACACTTTTTTCTCCTCTCAGTAACCTTCAATTAAGCGTTACAAATGGTAAAAAAAAATTGTCCTCGTGCGGTCGGTTATAATGCGTGAGCCGCGGGGAACATCGAACAAACGAAAGTGCGTAGTGTTCGACATCGAAAGCAAGAGGACTCGGGCTCGGGAGGAATCTTGAGTAAAAATTTCTTTGAAAAAGACGGAAACAAGAGAAAACTGAAAAACGAAGAGATTACGGGAGAAAATTTGATAATGGTGAAAATGGCGTTTCCGAGGCAATTCAAGATACCGGTTGTGCTTGTTATGAGTATCCTGCAGGTGCAATCTTATCTAGTGACTTATCGTGGTCTCGATATGACGAATTCGCAGTTCTCACACGTGAGTAAGAAAAAACTATTCGTCATTCTTTTTAACTCGCGCCCGTGGATAATGACGGCGGGATCATTATTTCGCTCGTGACATGGTCTAGTCACGCTTAGAGGAGGGAATCGGTAACAATGGGCGGCTCCAAAGCGTGTCCGGCATAAATCATCGTACGATCGTGGGTATACACCTTTTTCATATGTATAAACTACCCACAATCGGCAACCTCGTTCGATCGGCTCAACGACTTGGGTATTATACTGTTAGTCAATGCCAAAAGATTACGCATTAATATCCGCGTCCACGTAAGAACGACGAAGTGTTGGAGCATTATTGGTCGGCTTTGTACGTGCTAGCCTGACGATCGGAATAGTGATTGATTTTACGAGAGGCGGACCTTGACACACAATTTGATTCGTGGTCACTTTCTCTCTCTCTCTCCTTTCTTTGATGATCTTTCATGAACAACTCTTCTCGACTACGATCCCTTCGACGGCGACCCGCGCAATCTGATGGATCGCTCGCGTATACACACTCGTTAGAAAGTGAGCGGACGAGCAAGAGATCGGCAGGGGAAACAGAAAGGCGCATCTTGCCGATTTAATCGAACTTTCTTGCACCTTGAAGATCATCGATTAGATCGAAAAATTAGTTGGAGCAATTCAAATGATTAACTATTAGAAATAATGATAAAGTGATTTAGTTGTTTTTGTTGCATCCAAAATGTAATAAAATCAATTTAAAAATTCGATCGGTGGAAGAAAAAAGGAGTAATTTTTTTGTTTTTCAGTCATTAAACGACAACAATCGAACAGCGCGATTCCTCTTCGATGACATATTCGGTATCGATATCACGGGCGGAGATTCCGATGGTGACAGCGACGGGCAAAAGCTTCGCAATTGTACCTGCGGTATTTACTTTGCTACTTGAATTGTTCAACCTAGACAAAATAATTATGATGGGAAAGAAACTTGAGGAAATAATGTAAGGTGGCGCGTTGAATTGCAGAATGTGGCGTGATGAGCCAGGAAAATCGTATTGTCGGCGGTCGACCTGCCGAGCCCCATCGGTATCCATGGGTAGCTCGTCTGGTATACGACGGACGTTTCCACTGCGGCGCCAGTCTCGTAACCAACGACTACGTCATCACCGCTGCCCATTGCTTGCGAAAGTTCGTACCGACTTTTTGTATTTAATTTTTTTTTTGTTAATTAAACAAACACACGACGATCCCTTGACTAAGTATTTTCTTTTTCTGTGCAGATTGAAACGCTCCAAAATTCGCGTGATCCTCGGCGATCACGATCAGTACGTGACAACCGACGGAGTCGCCGTAATGAGAGCGGTCAGCGCGATAATTCGTCACAGGAATTTCGACATGAATTCCTACAATCACGATGTCGCATTGCTCAAACTTCGGAAACCCGTGAAATTTTCCAAAACCATTAAGCCCATTTGTCTACCGAGCGTTGGTAAGTACTCGAGTATTGTTGTTATTGCAAAGAAAGATAATTATGCAATCTTTTTTACAATCATTTTCGTTAACATTAAAGATAATATTCCTAAAATAGAGGAAGGAAAAGTTTGTGGTTTTCCGTGGACATAGAAGTTTGTTGAAAGTAAAAATATTATTCACCGCATTCGAGATCGTCCGCATAACAATTGCATGGTCTTGAGTTTCATTTTAAAAAAATCTATTTTCATTTTCTTTGCCAGGTACCGATCCCGCGGGTAAAGAGGGCACGGTAGTGGGTTGGGGAAGAACAACCGAGGGCGGAGTGCTACCGGCCGTAGTGCACGAGGTCAAGGTTCCAATACTGAGTTTGCAGCAGTGTCGACAGATGAAATATCGAGCCAATCGTATTACCAATAATATGATTTGTGCGGGACGCGGCGCTCAGGATTCTTGTCAGGGCGACAGCGGAGGACCGTTGTTAGTGCAGGAAGGCGACAAACTCGAGCTCGCAGGTAAAATTGTAAAAAATGCCAGGATCAACGAGAAAAATCGAGCAGGCATTAATTTTTCAATCCGCATCGATGATTAACTAATGCTCCTTTGTAGGAATCGTTTCGTGGGGTGTCGGATGCGGTCGCGCCGGCTATCCGGGGGTCTATACGCGCGTAACGCGATACCTAAACTGGATTCGCGCGAACATGAACGACACGTGTCTGTGCTCCAAGAAGTGAACGAGACCACGGATGAAACTAAGAGAAGAATAACACAAAAGGGATAATTCGCAACGCCAGTGATTACTTCGAGTCTACGTAAATTATTTATGGAACAAAAACTCCTTGTACATACATACAGAATACAACAAAAGCCATAAATCTTAAGAAGAAAAATTGCAAGAATTATTAGCGCTTATATTTATCTCGCGAGAAGGCCATTCGGCAATTCACAAAATTTCACTTCCGTCGCGCGTTTCAGCTACGACTATGAGCGGCGGATTTTTCGAAGGCGTTGATGACCCGGTAACGGTGGAGAACGCCAATGGAATAATGAGAAACAACGTAACGGTTAAGTGCCGCTGCAACAATGCGCCCGAGAATTCATTGGCGACAGATTATAGGCGGTGCCCCATTGTCCGAGCGAGGATGTTGCCGTGATCGAAAGTCCCGACAATTCGGGCCCGTACGCGCGCGACGATGTACTACATCAGATTGCAGCACGACGATAATACAACTGGGGTATTCATTAAGCCATTACCCCTCGCATTGTCGAACAATCGAAATGAGAATAGAGTTTCCCTCGAAAAATTACGACCGGCTGACTCATCTTGAGAGAACCGAATTTAACGATTTACGAAGCGGTCTCGATGAGCTTCGAGTACCGTTGTTTCCGCGTAAAACTTTCCATCGACATATCATTCGACCGCGGGACTTTCTTTATTTTACGTTTTTTTCATCTTTCTACTCGCGTTCTAACAACGATCGCTACACGAATAAAATATGTATATTATCGCCGATGTTGTTCGTCGTCTCGAGGCTTACGTTAAATTACAATGACCGGTACGCGCGACGACGGGAAGAGCGAACCGGTCTTCGGCACCGCAACAGGACGAATTTAGCCGATGTTGGAGTACGAAACTGGTCTCGCTTGGGCAAAATATGCGTCGCGAAAGACGATCGTACGGTATCGCCAATGACGCGGATCACCTATGCTGCGTACTATCTCGCGATAAAACTCACGAGGAAAAATCGTCTGATCGCGATTTCGCGTAACAATTTTGTCCACGATTTGACTGTAAAAACGTTTGTTTTAATTTTTTTCATTAACCTATCCCGATGATATTCTTTTCCATCTGTTCATCTTTAAATACCGGTGAAATAAAATCTGCAATGGAACGCGCATGAACAACCTGTTTCTATTTTTCCTCTCCTCCACCTCGTGCTCTCCGCGGCTTCGTTCGTGTGTGGATTGCCCGCTAGAAGCTGATTCTCGAGGAGCGCCAAACCGTCCGGCGAACGGACGCGTGGCCTTGCGGTCAGTGACAGCGGCAGCCGACAACGACGAAACGGAGAAGCCAATCTTCGCGTCCGTGAACGTGAACCCGAACGCAAACACGAACTGGTCAGCGGCTAGGTATATGCGCAAGTGAATATAGTGACGATGTCCAGTCGGCGCCAACTGTGTCCCTCTCTCCGGCGACGAACGACCAGGTAACAGAGAGACCGACCGCTGAGAAAGCTTCCTTCGTGCCTCTCTTCGTCAACCTTTGGTCACTCGCATCGCGGAACACCTCGACGAAGCCGGAGACGACGATTTCGCTCGACTCGACGAATAAGGGACATGAGCGACGAGCGTACTCGAGATCATTAACATCGGCTTCGCTCTCTTTCGATTCGTACTTCTCGTGCATGAAAAGAAATTCGTTTCTTCTCTTCGCGAAGTTCTCGTGCGCGATATTTTGATCGATCGTCGAAATCTCGCGACAAGACAATCCATCATGAAGACACTGGCGTTTTTGTTGTCAGCGATATTCGCCGTCGCGATTGCCTCCGCTAGCAGCGATGATCAAGTTCAGGTGACTCAGTTTTTTGTAATTACAATTAAGTGACAAATCTTTTCAAATATTTTATTTATATATTGATTTAATATATAAATTTAAAAAAAAATGTAATAATAATAAATTTTATGAATTACTTTCTTATTTGATATATAAATTGGTCGTGTAATCGTTATAGTGTAAACGTAATTGTTATCATCGATTTAACAGGATCGGCGCATAGGCGAAGGTGTTGTGAAGAATTTCTTCGGTTTGTTCGGCAACAAACCCCCAGGTTCGAAGACGCCGCCAGGTCCCTGCTCTTGCAGTGAGTATTCTTTCGGTCTCGCATTAATCTTCACGGCTCAAAAAAGAACGGTGTGTTAACCCGAGATGAATTTGGTCTCAATGAAGGAGTGTCTCTGTCGTTATTATTCCTTTTTTTATGTAAACTTTATGGCGAATTTTACAGGTTGTGGTGTCAGGAACGAAGAGAGCCGCATAGTGGGGGGTCAAACTACGAAGGTTAACGAATTTCCATGGATGGCGAGACTCTCGTATCTCAACAAATTCTACTGCGGTGGTACGCTGATTAACGATCGTTATGTGTTGACCGCCGCTCACTGCGTCAAAGGGTAATTTCCGATGCGATGCTAAAGATTTTCTTCAATATCGTCAATTTTTTTACTCTTCTATGATTTATGTTTTTTTTTTTTTTATTTTTACAAGAAATGTTTAATACCATTGATCCTCACGCGTGCAGGAGCTTGAACGATCGGTCGATTATCCGTTAGTATTTTTTTCAGATTCATGTGGTTCATGATCAGGGTAACGTTCGGCGAGCACGACAGGTGCGCGGAGAAGTCATCGCCCGAGACTAGATATATCATACGCGCGATAACCGGTGACTTTAGTTTTCTCAACTTTGACAATGACATTGCACTGTTGAAGCTGAACGATCGAGTACCGTTCACCGATATCATAAGGCCGATCTGCCTGCCAACAGTGCGAGGTAAAAAGAAACACATCTCTAAAGTATAGCTAAAGCATAGATCAACGCGAATGTCAATTTTATCACTTGGACTGAATTAACAAAAAAAGCTTGTCACCGTCAGTTTTGCGATGGATTGATCGGAGTTCGACGCCTGAAAACTCTTCGTTTCTTGCGCAAACTTCGCTCGACCCGTTTCGCCCTCTTATCGTTCGTTACGCGACGGATTACAGCAGAGGAGTCATAAATTAACGAGAAAGCATACGGGCACGGAATGCTGCGAGCAATTTTGTTCTATAACGTACGACGGATGTGGCACAGATGCGAAAAAAAAAAAAAAAAAACAAGGTACACGACGGACAGCCTCCGTAGAACGAAACGAGGACTGCACTAGCCGTGTTTCCTTCAATGTATTTTCTGCAACGAATTCATTATCTGGCGCCAATTTGGTTTTTGTCCCGTTCTCTCGTTTTTTTTCCCTTCGCACCGAAGCGACGAAACTCTGTCATAACGACGAAATCCATTAATCAATGACTAAATACAAACGCGACCCGACGTTATCTACATTGAACCAATGATTTATTGCGAGTGAAACTAGTAATTAAACAATTGACTCTCACGGGCCGGGTTAACAATAGAACGCATAAGGGTTTTAGAGAAACAGGAACGAAATGATGGTTTTTTTTTTGTTGCGGCTATCGTGAACACTTTCGCTCTTGCCCAACATCGAACTTTTCCATGACCATACGGGTCATGCGAAGATTTGAATTCTTTTCTATTTTAACCTTTTTTTCCTTGTTATTTTTTTTTTTTTAGATAACGACTATGTAGATACAAAGGCGATAGCTTCGGGTTGGGGAACTCTTCACGAAGACGGAAAACCGTCGTGTCTTCTGCAGGAGGTCGAAGTGCCCGTGATGAGCCTTCAGGATTGTCGCAACACCAGCTACAATCCTCGCATGATATCCGACAATATGCTGTGCGCTGGATACGCCGACGGCAAACGCGACTCTTGTCAGGTAATTCATTTCATTGTTTAACAAACGGTTGGTCCGTTATATCGACTATTCATATACATATTTTTTATTTTATTATTTATATTCATTTATATTGATTTTTTTTATGCACATTGCAGGGCGATAGCGGCGGACCCCTCGTCGCCGAGCGAGAGGACAAGAAATACGAACAGATCGGCGTCGTTTCATGGGGCAACGGATGCGCGAGGCCAGGATATCCCGGTGTCTACACGCGGACGACGCGCTATCTCGACTGGATCCTCGAGAACACGAAGGACGGATGTTTCTGCGAGAACTAACAATCCATCGAGTATCGGATTATTCCTCGAAACTCGCATATTTTATTTCTGTGCCAATTCTCGTGATAATTATCTTGTACGTAAGCATATCGCAATACTTCACGTGTTTAATGGATAAACTGCAAAAATCGATAACGAATACTCAACAACGCTCGGGATAATTAATAATATTTTGTTCGCGCATCGCCGACCAGTGTCATTGATAGTATATTTAATCGAAACTTAATTTATTCATCATCGAATTTTTGTACCAATAAAAGTGTTTTTTTTTCAAAGATTGGTCATTTGTTATTATTATTTTGGATATTTGTACGGCGTGATATTTGCGATGTTTTCCTGCCGAAAAATCGCCGACTCGAGTCGCTTGCCGTGCTTGGGCTCCGCCGTAGAAGCCGGCCTTTTGCTTGCGCCGCAAAGCAGGCGCCTAACGGGACTCCGCCGCTGGGTCATCGACTGACCGCGTTAGATGTCTTAAGGACAAAATAATCCTCGGTGTCGGGCGCCTCGAGCGGGAGAGACTGAACGAGGTGAACGCGGATACGTGTATAGTAGTGGTACTTGGTACACGGTGGGACTGGGATGCGGGTTATTTGAGATATTGTACCGCTATCCGCGAACTCTGAGCGTAGGAGCGCAGTCGATTCGCGAGCCACAACGAGCAGTACGAGTCTCGTCCACAGACGGAAAAGTCATGTATCTTCAAGAGTACGTAAAGTATCTGATCTGCGTTATAATCGTGAACGCGGCCGTTTCGCAGAATGGAATTTCCGCCGCGGAAACAAAGGTAATATTTTCATTTTAATTCCATAGACAATGAAAATACATTTATTTCTATGCATAATCGCTATGATTTTGTTACGATTCTCTCTATTCTTGGTTAACATTTTTTTTTCAAGGAAACTGGACCGAGAAAAGCCCGCGGTGTGCTGGACTTACTCTTCGGAAGATTTAGAAGCTGCGGAGGCTGCGGTAAGTAATTTGATTAAATTGTTGTTTATTTTCATTTATAATGAGTAAATGTTAAAAGCCTCTTTTCCCATGTTTTATACGATCGGGTTCAGTATGCGGAAAGTCGAATAGAAGCAACGGGGCTCGGCTTCTCGGTGGCGAATACACGGAAAGTCACGAGTTTCCGTGGTTGACGAATGTTCACATTAAATCGAAGACCCTCGTAAGCGGTGTTTTAATCAACGATCGTTATGTCATGACGGCGGCCAGTCAACTCGTTGGGTATGATAATGACGCTTAATCGAACTAATTTATTCACGTGGATGAAAGTCATTTTGTTTTTTTAATAAATCTTTGTTTTTTTTACTCAGAGCGACAGCACCGGAAATCAAAGTGTCTCTCGGCGAGTACGATCGTTGCAATCTCGACGTGTCGTCGGTGAACAGCAGTGTCGAGACTGTGACGATTTATCCGGAATACAATTCGGATTCTCACGCTCACGATCTCGCTCTTCTGCGCCTGAGCCGACCGGTCAAATTCGAGAAACGCATCTCACCGGTTTGCCTGCCGAATCCAGGCTCCACGTATCTCGGACAGGTCGGCACGGTTTTCGGATGGACCGAGAGCAAGACCGAGGACAAAATAGATACGCGAACCTGCCGCCCGCGAAAATTGGGCCTGCCGATTCTCGGATACATGGAGTGCATCAAATCGGGCGTCGAGGCCTCGAACTTTCACGACGATTCGGGCTGCATCGGAGTCGTCGGTGGAAATTCGATCGTGTGCGATGTAAGAGAGGCCTTCTTTAAAAATATATTTTGAACAAGCCTCCGGGAAAGAAAGTTAAACTTATTACTTCAATTTTATGAAGTAATTAAAATTATTTAGAATAATAATAATATTAATAATAATAAAAAAATGAATGAATGAATTATAAAAAATGTAATTCATGAATTGGATTTTTTTTATGTTAACTAAAGATATTTGTAAAAAATGCAATTTTTTAAAAATATTCAGAACGACGTCGGCTCTTCATTGCTGTATCGATCGTACACGGGAGTCTACGATCTCGTTGGTAAGAAGCAAAACATTTTTAGAAGTACGATAGTTTTTTCATGATGATCAATTAAATGCAATTTTGGTTATCAGGCATACTCTCCGATACGAATATTTGCGACGCTACGCCGAGAACCGCGGTTTTCACGAGGGTGGGCCCGCATCTCGACTGGATTCTACAGAACACCAAAGACGCTTGTTACTGCACCAAATGATTCGCAGCCAATGGAATTTTTTGTCAATTATTTAATAACGAAACTATCTATTGCTTATCCACCGATCTCTTCGCCGAAGCACTGAAATAAATTATACTATTGTTCAAAGCGAACGCGCGTTCTCAATATCGTTGGATCACCTTGCAAGAACCCTAAAATTCTACGACCTAGCTATGTGGGCCACCGGCCGAGATACTGCAGTCGCAAAGATAACGCAAAGTAAAAAAAACCGGTTGACAGCACGCTTTTAATGGGTTTCGAAATACTCATTAAAACCACGAGGTGCGGTGAGAATTTTAACATCGCGAAGTCTTAAGACGTCGGAGAATGTTCGCGCACAGTTAGCGCTCCGCGACGATATCGGACGAGAATAATTTTTTTTTTCCAAACTTCTAGTAGAAGATGCATTTTGAAGTGACGAAATTCGTGTTCAGTATTATATTCGTGCGATGCATATTGAAATCGACGGCGAGTCATCGAGACGTCAGACAGTTGGACGTGTCTTACGGAAGTCCGGCGTACAAGTTCTGCGGTACTGATCGATTTTGCTCGCGAGATTCGTAATTTTCTGTATGACACTCAATATTCGATTGCATTGATCAGAATGCGGACGCAAGAACAAACCGCTAGTGGGCGACGTTCGCATCGTGGGTGGAAGCGAAGTGGCGGAAAACGAGTATCCGTGGATGGCTCTGATAACGCACAATGAATCCGAATTACTGTGCGGAGGGTCATTGATAAACGATCGTTATGTCTTGTCAGCGGCTCATTGCCTCATTCACCGGTATTAGAATGTCTCGATAAATCTCACCCAATAAAGAATTTAAGATACAAAAATTGATTAATTGTTGAATTAATTTTTTTTAACTCATTGAGAATGAATAAATTGAATGAACTTAATAGTTCGTAATTAACGACTGATCAATAGCTTATCATGCATTTCATTCATGCCAATAAAATAAATTTTAACGTACTTTATCGATTTTCGACGGATAGTTTGAGAAAGGAGGAAATGAAGGTAATCCTTGGAGAATACAATATCTGCGAGGCCGACACAACGACCGTGCGATTTTCCATCGATAGATTAACAGTTCATCCGAATTTCAACGAGAGAACCCAATACGCTGACATAATGCTCGTGCGGTTGAACATGAGGGTGACCTTCAATAAATTTGTGAGACCAATTTGTCTTCCGGAAATCGGTAAAATCGATCCAATATATTGCCATAATTATTTTTCGAATGACCAACTCACGAATCGTCTTTCTTTCAATTTTTATTTATGAAAGATACGAGAATGAGCACAGCGAGAAAATTTCACGGAAGATTCGTGACCACTCTGGGCTGGGGCCTCGCGGACATACCGCGGGATGTTTGCATCCTGAGATCGGTGAATTTGGAGATTTTCGGACCGGAGAAATGTCGAAATAACGTCGCTACCGTGATTTGCGCTAGTCTCAACGATGGTGGGCGCGATTCGTGTGCGGTAAAATATTAAAAAAATGATTCGCCGTATCTCTTCGGCGTGCCCGTACGGGAACGCTATAACCGAACCGTTAAAGCATCATTCATGAATCATGAGTATCCAGTGATACGATTTTTTTCCACAGGGTGACAGCGGCGGTCCTCTTCAGATATTAAACTCCAGAGAGCGATACGAGTTGATAGGCGTAACGTCCGCCGGCGTTGGCTGCGGAACCGGTTATCCTGGACTCTACACCGACGTGGTCGCAATGGTGCCTTGGATCATGAAAATCACCTCGAGAGATTCCATGTACTGTTGGCGTTGATTGTACAATACAAATAAAATTATACCGTGACGAATCGTCGATATATTTGTTTGAGCTGCACCGTCGAACTGCACGAACCGTCTCTACAGTGGTCTACGCTTCGAGCTATCCGACCCTCTTCCGTGTGTGACCAAAGTCGATGCCTAGATGCGTTTTACGATCGCCGCGAGTCACGTTTCGCCCACTCTCCTGGTTATAGTGCATAAACCTCGTGATCTCCACGGTGTCATTCGTTCCCATATTGCTAGGGAGCTTCTTCAATCTCACCGCTCCCTTCTATTATTTCCCTGCGTTCGTCACGCATCACGGCAATCGTCGCGAATTAATTCACCTCCCAGAACCCATCGAATTGGTGTACGAAAAAAAAAACGAGATTTTTCCGTCTGAATTTCCGTAAATTCAACGCAGGGATACTTCTGAAGGTATAAATTTAGTATACGAATGTTCTTGAATCGTGTAAACATCTTCTCGAAGTGTTTATTATGAATACACGAACGGTTCTTCGTTCAAGGATTGTTTCTTTCAATATTGACTCGTGCAAGCGGCGATGCGAACGGCTCCTTTGAGCTTCGGCGGGAAATCGATTGCTGAAGAAAATGGATTCACAAGAATCTCTGTCTTCGAGAAAGATGAAGTGTTGATTCGAGATCCTCGCATCTGAGAGAAAACGCCTACTATTACTATATATAAAATGGATATAAAGGTTTCCTCGAATTCCCCCCTAAAAAAACGACGAGTCCCTGTGGTATCTTAATGTCGTTGAGACCGATACTCGTCTGGGATGAAATCTCGCAGGTCGACAGACGAATGCTCCCTTTTTTCGTCACCCCTCGCTTTTACCCAAACGCGTGAACTACCGCATCATCCCTAGCTTATTCACTCTTTATCGTCCGTCGAATCAACGCGGGTCCGGCAAGAAATCGACTATTGATTCAGTATCGTTGATTCTCGCCGGATAAAAGACCCTTTTTATTCCATGTCAGACAACGTCGACTACCGATGTAAAATATTGCTATGCAAAATCGTCGAGAGCCGGAAAAATCTCAATGAACGTATCCCAATTAAAAAACCTTCATATCTCAAACGCACGTGTTTCGGGTTGATGTATGAAATAGAGAACGGTCGAAAGGGGGGAGAACCCGATTGGGTAGAGTCTTAAATTGGCGAGACGCGGGAGTCAATCGATCAATATAGATCGAAGCTTTCGGTGAAACGCGATCAGTCGCTGCAGACCGGAAGGCAACGGCGACGACACAAGACTCGCGGCAAAGATGAGATCGACTCTAGCTCTGGCAGCTCTCGTAGCTCTTTCGATCCTAGACGTTCGTTGAGAGTAATTAAAAGACAGTTAAACGAGTAGAAACAGCGTTGAGTCTGTTGAGCCTAAATTAACACGCGTACCGAATGGTGAGAAAACAACGAAGCAATACTCGATGGAAAACTTTTTCTTTTTCAGGCGGCAAGCTGTCGAAAATTTTATAGACGACCTCGCGTTGATCACAACTGCGGTAATCACAGAGAATAAGAAAAAAAATATCAACAAGTCATGGTTTATTATTTATACGACAACTTTGTCTCCAAAGAGTGCGGGAGATCCGGTGAAGGAATTTCAAACCGAATCGTCGGTGGAGTTGTCGCTGTCCCCCATATTTATCCATGGTTGGCAGCGATCTTTCTCCAAAGCGTGTTGCACTGTGGAGGCGCATTGATCAATGATCGATACATCCTAACAGCAGGGCACTGTGTTAAATGGTGAGTCTTGTTTCTAAGTTCAACGAATGCTTCAACTATCGTATAGGACAGTGAATTAACTCAAGAATTATCGTCCAATTGAACATAAAATGCAATCTTCCAATTTTAGTTATTCCACAAATCAATCCCTCGCCTGTGCATATTAATACGTTTATTCTTTTGCACGTAACTGTTAGATACTGCGTTGAATCGGTTTATTCATGGCAAAGTTCTCGAAAGATCATTAACGAACAAGTGTTAATTCATTGACCATTACTGTTCATTCGCTGGTCCATTTTCTCTAATTGTCATCGCTCCGTTCTCGACTTTCTCTCGGCGTGCCCAGGGTCGATCGGAGCCTATTGGACGTCGGGCTCGGTATGCATGATATTCAAAACCCGCGAATTGGCTACATCGTGCCGATCGACCGCGTGATACTTCACGGCGACTTCGAGAGCGATTTTCTTCACGACACGAATGATATATCGTTAATACGGCTCAAGTATCCGGTGAAATACAGCGAAACGATCAACCCTATTTGCCTACCGGCAAAAGGCTCCGAGTACGCGGGCCGCAATGTCAAGGTCGCTGGTTGGGGTCGCGTTACAAAAGACGGAGACGCTTCGCGATACCTACGAAAGGCAACTCTCAGAATTATGCCCTGGTCCAGCTGCCGAAATGTTTCGTTCGGCGATCATCTGACGGAGTCGATGCTATGTGCCTACGCGGACAACACGGACGCTTGCCAGGTAACTTGAGATTTATCAGAGATCACGATATCGTCGTTGCGTTGAACGAATTGTTATCGCGTTGATTCGCACAGGGCGATAGCGGTGGTCCCCTCATGTACGAAAGACGTAATGGTCATTACGAGGCGATCGGTAAGATCTAAACAATATTGATACCAATTTGCGCGTATTCGAATGCATTTTATGTTGAAACCGAAAAAATCTTTGTCAGGTATCGTATCCTGGGGAGTCGGCTGCGCTCTTCCGAGCTCGCCTGGTGTCTACGTGAGAAATACGGACTACCTTAATTGGATAAAGGCACATACGAACGACGGGATTTACTGTATGGATAGAACGTAGCGGAGTTTGGAAAAAAAATGCACATTCACCGATAAGACGGGTTAAGCAGTATGTTCTGTTGATTCAATATTGATTAGCAGTTGCACTAAAACGAAGTCCCAATCGGTAATTTGAGTAATAAAGCTTTCCGATTAAAATCGACTTTATCAATTCGCGAAACAGGCTTCTATGGAAGTGAGAGATTGTTTTCTCTTCTGTTCCTCCATTCGATTCGCAGAATGAAATTCATCGAGCGTGTCGAATCATTAACGAATTCAATTGATCGAAATCGAACGTTGAAAATTAACGGCTTCGATCGTCGGGCGAGTTCGCGAAGGAACTTTTGCGATTCGCCTTACCGGTCAGAAAACTGATAATCGTGCGATTTCGATAGTAAACCAGGCGCGACAACCGTGCCAGAAGGTCGTCGTGGTATCCGCGTTTTTATTTTCATTCGTCACGCTTGCCGACCCTCCCCGCTAAATCGGTGCTCGACGTTAACGTCCGAAACTTAACATCATGAATCCACGATTGTCGCGGTCTATATTTTCAATTCTATTTTATGGTGACCCACGAAATTACTTTTGTTCCACTTTCGATAAGGCGTTATTATTTTTCTTAACGCTTATTGAAGCAACGATATCACCGTTCAGAGGCATAACATTGCTGATCGATTCATACAGCCAATCGTTGCTGTTATCGAATCAATCTAATTTCGATTAGGCAAATGCTCGTCGAAGAGCGTGAAGATTATAAAACGAAACGACTCTCTAGCTTCTCGCTCGTTGCCGCTTCTCATACTTACTTTCACAAGATACTTTTATTATCTCGTTTGAAAAACATCAAGCTTTGGTCGAGTAGGAAAAATAAACTTCCCCTTAGCATTTATTGGCGTAAAAATCGTGAATTAATTTACAGAGTACTTGTCAATAGCATAAATCTAAGGTACGCATCTAAATTATGCACTGTTATGCCGCCAGCGACGTATCTTCCTCTGTTTTTTTTTGTCGCTTTCAAATCCCATACACAGAGAATGGCAATATTTTCACACGCTGACGCACACTCGTTCAAACCGCAGCGGAAGCTACTCAGCCAATCGCGCACTTCCGCCATTCCGAGCATCGAATTTTTACAGCTCGAACAGAGTTCTGTGTAACATCGATTTCATTCATATCAACGCGGCCAAAAAATCCCGATCGGTCTTAGTTCAACGAACATTGTCAAGATACACCCAACATATTTACATGTAGATAGAATCGATTGCGCTGCGGCGTGTTATAAATATACTTAAATTGCGTTTTTTCTTTTTTTTTTTTCTCGATTCAATCGGCGAAGCGTTGCTATGCAGTTTCGATGATAACGCTACGCGAACACGCGCATATACAGTTGCGAGATATTGAAATTACATAACGTAAATGAACGCTGAGGAACATCAATGGTGCCATTATGCGATTTTCGTTCTTTTTTTTCTTCCTTTTCGAATCAACGCGGTGCGTTAATTAAACATTATGCTATCATTAATGTGTGTTCATGTGCTCGGATATGGAACATACCTTCGACCGGTGACAACGTTATGATACAGAAATTTCAGCGTGGAACTATAACACCGACACCGCTCGTTCAATATTTTGTTTCCTTCCATCGTTATCGAAAACGTCGCTCTCAGCATTCAATATATGACGTGAGTTACGTTGGAATTGCACTGTGAAGTCACGGCCTCTTCCAAGGTGCAATCGAGCTTGCGGTAATTGGCCGTGCTCGGCCTCCTTCTTCCGCGACCACCGCGGGATCTTCGTCCCTCGACTACCATCGCCAATATCTGTAAAAAAAAGCGCAATAATCAACACACGTTCAACACAATTTCTCAAAATGATCAAACGTAAAATCACGATTTTACTTTTTGCTTGTTGTGATAGCCTACGTAACCGGCGATGCAGATGACTCCGATGACGGTGAAATAGCCGAAAAAGTGGGTATCGTCGTCATCGCGAGGGCCCGGCAAGTGTGGAATATACTTCTGTTTCTCCGACGGCATTGGCTGGCCTTTCGGGGGATCTTTATTGGTCAATACGCCAGATGGATCTACATAAATTTCATCATTCGTTAATTAAAAAAAAAAATGTATATTAATTTTTTTTCCAAGTTTATATTCCCCATCTTTAACATTGAAGCAGCTTTTCACACACTTATGACCGTGTTATTTTTACGTATTACAACTAAATGAAAAAAATCCATTCAAATATGTGTGCGACGACAATGTTAAAGATAGAGAACGACGCGCTTATTGTTCGAGTGTGCTAGTCAAGTTTTCTCGAGCTCCATTTGCCGTATATCGTCTTACCAGGATCTTTCCGCCCCTCGCCGGCGCCTGCAAATAAAGTAACGGATTAGAGACGGATTAACGACAATGAATATTAATCGCGGATAAGATTCGCGGCGACGTCGCCGTTGTAGTGACGAGGATTATAGTATTACCTGGATTCTCCTGGTCCTGGTGAGCTGTATCGCCCACACCGCTGAGTATCCCTTCTTGTCCCGAGTCATCGTGAGACGCGGCTCCGTCGTCGGGCGAATCTTGACCGAACGACAATTGACCATCTTTGGTATCTGCATCTATAGGATCGAGTTCCGCTTGCTGCCTCGAATCATCTTGCGCAGCGCCATCCGCCGGCGGCGCTGGATCGATTTGCCCCGCTGGGTTCGCTTGCTCTCCTTGGCCCGCACTTGCCGCAGCCCCCTCGGCTCCCTTCGTGCCTTCCTGCGGTGGTTTATCTTCGGGGACACTTGCGGGAGGATTATTGGCAGGTACTTGAGACGCAGGATGTTGAATTACCGACTCTTGCTGCTGCGACGGATGATCCTCTGGAACTCCGCCTTTCGGCTTTTGATTATCGTCGTTGATTTTAGCGCCTGATTGGGGCTGGACATGAGGGGGATTATTCGCGTTTGCAGATTCAGCCTGGCCTTCGGCACTCTGAGACGCCGCTTGTTCCGTCCTATGCGCCACAACCGCAGGATGTCCGACATTGTTCTTGGTAGGTTTGTCTCTCGTCGTTGTTTCCTTCGGTTTACCTTGATTCGAGGTGTCCACCTCCTGTGTATGAGTCTGCGAGATGGTGTCCATCGCGATGAGAACCGAGCACAGCGAATTCCATTCGTTCTTCTCGTTCGTGCACATTTTTTCGCACGACAAAGTATGCGATGACGCATTGTTGAGCTCTTCTATCCAATGTGTCAGATTTTTGTATCTCACAGGATAGTTCTTGCTCGTCCATGATTTACAAAATTCGTGAGCCTCGTCCTCTGCGTTCTTTGGCGAGAAGTTTTTGACTTGCGCGTCGAACTGCTTCGACGTTTCGGGTAGGATTGGTTTGCTGGCAGTCGGCCGACGACTGTCGAGATAACAGAGCCGTGCGGCTCTATCGTAAATCCCGGTACAAAGAAATTGATCAGGTTCTCCCAACTTCAAGGTCGCGTTGACTTTCGGAAATTTGATTTTTTCGCAAACCGTCGCGTACTGAGATTCCCAGAAGACGTTTGCGATGGGGCATATCGCCGGTTTGTTCGCTTTCATGTGCGCAAAAATCGAATCGTTCCATTCCGCGATCGACGGGGAGTCCGATAGTTTCGTGCTCGGTTCGGACGACGCGGCTGTTGCAACCCTCGGCGCAGTTGGACCGCACACGCAAATCCCGACGCCGACGAGAACGATCAACGCGCTTCGCAACATTATTATCTCGAGTTTTCGTATTTTTCGTTTTATTCTTTTGACGATCCTCTCGTGACCGCGAAAAAACGTCGCCTTTCGTCCGCCGCGATGTTACGTTTATTCGGCAGCCGAGATGTTTCGCGAACAGGTGCAACAATAACGTCGCGGCAACACCGGCGGTATTGCGCTGGTTCACGATTGGAATTTCCCACAACGTCGGACACCGGGCGATTCCACGTCGCTGTCGCGCGTACCTGTTTATTTCACTCTCATGTTATCGGGGAAAACCGCGCTCGAATCCCCGTCGCCTTCGTCGTTCGCTCTAACAATTCTTCATCCTCACATTTAGCCTTCGGCAGGACACTCGAGACAAACTAGATTGAACACAGGTATAACCGCGCCGGACAATGTTAACGCTTCGCCACCGTTCCCTTGCGGTATGGACCGCGTAAGAGCGATTTCTCGAGATCAAGGACGGGAGCAATGCGATTTCGACGTATAGATAAAAATTTTCGACAAACGTGTTTCGTTAGCTTTGGTCGACAGTTCGGTACTGGCGCGTTTGTTTGCGTGTATTCGTGAATTCCGAATACATACACGCGACGAGAATGCCCGTCCAGCGCCATCCAACGGGGACTTGTGACAGCGAGAACTACGAAATTTATCCCGTTTCAGCGACGATGGCGACACATTACGCGTCCGGAATCTTGCGCGAGAGAAACGTAAGGGATGATCGACCTTTTCGGCGGTCGTATCATTGAAGATAAAAGAAATGCTTAATCATTGTTTATCAATAAACCCATTAATAATCTTTGAAATTTTTTAATTTTTTTGTTTATCGAAGCGCTTTTAACTTCAAGTCTGGAATCTTGGAGAGATTTTCATTGATATTGAGGGAATGCATTTATTTGTGAAATTGAAACATTTTATTTATTGATAAATGGCGCGAACGAGTAAAAATTTGTTATTCGACGCGCAGTTTCGTTAAGTAGAGGCGCAAAGCCTACGGTTACCAAATGCACAAGTCGAGGCTATCGCAATCCTGTCGGGGGTGGATTGAGCTGTTCGAGGGTGTGGTCTTGCCCCGAGGGGATTAATTCGCTGGCGGCCAATCATAACCGAGACATCCCCACTGCAAAATCGAGCGCTGTAAATCCCGCAGTAACCATCCCGTCCAACCCTACGCTAATTGCCCTCGCTTTAATATCGCATGCGGAATGAAAGGAAGCCGCGGGGCTCTTGCCGTGTTACACAGCGGAACGGTATGGCGGATACCAAAAGAAAGGTATTATGATAGTAAGGTGCAAGAATTCGTTGCTCGTTCAAAGTCGCTACCAAAAGGCTGCCTCTCTTGGATTACAAAATCGCGAAATAGACAAGATAAAAAGAAACGATGAAACTGATATCAATTATTGAGGCCAGCAAAAAAAAAATACAAGTTACGGCACAATGTTATTACAATTTTTCACTCAGCAACGCAATTGATACAAGTTTTCTATAGAAAAAAATTACATCAATGATGTAGGTAATTGGAAATTGAGCTCCGAGTAAATGCAGTTCAACTAAATACAACTAAAAACTTAAAATTTGTTTTTTTATCTTTTGTCCAAAAATTTACGCGAAATTCGATTGAATTATTTATTCCGTGTAAATTTTGTCTCAGCCCTCTTTATTTCTTGTATAGACCGTTGGCAATTATACGACGGATAAAATACTCCTCGAAAATTCGAGCGAGTGATAAATTTAACGGTCGTAATAAGGGTGACTCGGGGGCCAAGTCATTTGGTATAAACGGCCGCGGTGGCCCTATCGAGCTTCAATAGAAATTCTTTCGTCGAATATCTCCCCCCCGCGATGCCTCTCTTTTCACCCTCGTCTTCTTCGCTGGCTCCATTTAATTTAAACATTTGTCGCCGATGCCGCGACGTTGTATACATTCAACCCTCCGGCTTTCTTCGTCTCGAACGAAAACTATCCCCCGCCTTCAAGCTTCGAAGTAAGCAAAAACTTTGCCGGTTCGTTCTATACAAATTCTCACATATTTTCAACCTGTCTTCCGAAAACGAGCTTGCGCGTATATCTATAACGCCAAGTGAATTTCACAAATTTATAGCTCAATCTCGACTTTATAATGGCACGAGAGTCGCAAAGTTTTCGAAAGTTTCCATCGCGTCGCGGTAACCCATGTCGCACGAGCATTTATCGTCGTATCTCCTTGAACGCGGAGGGGTAGTAAATTATTCTCGCCGGGAACGTCTCGTGTTAGAGGATTCCAACAACGACTAATAGAATATTGTGCAATACGAAAAAAAATTGTCAGCGATGAATTCTTTCTTTTACAAATATATTGACGAATTTTTCGATTCACAATTGCTAAGGAAGAATTAATTGAGGCACGTGTAGCTTTGGATGATGCTGACAACATCGGAGAGCCATAAGGAGGCTCTCGTGGTACGCGAGTAATTAAGCACTCGTCCCAACGGCGACGGCGAGCCTCGAGCTCCTTAGAGGTTTTCCGCGCGAGGTACTGAAATTCCCACACGCCTGGCGCTTCGCTCGTCAACCCGGCTCGTCGTCTAATGAGGGTATTGTGTATACAGGGCTAAAGTTTCGCTCAAGGAGCTATGCCGCGCCTAACGCCGAATGCCACTGCTGTTTCTCCTACGGCATTAACTACGACCCTCCTCGCCTACGGTTTTGCGTCTTAAAAAAAACGGGGTATTAATTGCTTCTCATTCCGATTCAGGGATTAAAAAATAAAGTCTTTAATACGAATCCCAAATACCGCAAGTTTGATGTTCGAAATCGCATTTTTTCGACTTCGCATCGAAGAGAAGTTGATAATTACGAGAGCATTTGAAAGAGCAATGCCAATAAGAAGTGAAAAAAAAAGGTATTACGATAGATTCAAGATAAGATAGGCGAATAAACGTAGCTATTGCCGTGTGATTGTATTCATTACATTTTATTTATATATTACAGTAGAACCTCGATTATCCGAACCTCGATCATCCGAACCCTCAATTATCCGAACGGTGACTTTGTTTATCCGAACGCTCAATTATCCGAACGTTGGCGCCAAAGATACGTTGTTGCTCGCTGTTTCCGCCGTGAGCAACAATGTATCTTTGCGAGAACCGCGCGTGTTGAAATTTTTTTTCTTCTTCTTTATTTCTTCGAGCGCTAGTCAGTCCGCTTGTGGAGATTACTCGCGCAATTTTAATATATTTTTGTGCATTCAATACATTCGAATTTTTTCAGATCTTTAAAGTATATTGAACGTTAATATATATGTCGAATTTTAATATATATCTATTGTTTTTATCTGAAAAGATGTTGTTTCTGATCCCGTCCCCAAATGAAAAAAACCACGTCTTGATTATCCGAACTTTTGATTATCCGAACTAGTCTCGGTCCCAATTGGTTCGGATAATCGAGGTTCTACTGTAATCCGATCAGGCTGAAAGTGCGATAGCCAATAAATCCTAAGAATTTCAGAACCACGTTATAATTTCGATTATCATGGGCAAACGCACCTGAACGGAGCGAATGAACTCATCATTATCAGACACGGATTGCGGCGGAAATGAGCGGTTTCACTTAATTACCACGCCAACAGGAACGGCTCATACGTTAGAACGTACGGCGATAAATGACATAATACCCGCGGAGAGTGGTGAATAATTGGAATATTGAATTAAGCGGATTTATCGAGCGACCTTCAGAAAGTTAGGTATATACGTTCTTCCCAAAGTGCGCATCACCGGAGCCCAAGACCGATAGCCGGCCATAAGCAGAGATAGAGAGAAGATGGAGCCGTCAAAGCTGCCCAGGCGTTTCCGCAGTGCACGAGATCGAAACGCCGGGACAGCACGCGCAAGTATAGAGACGAGAAAGCTAAAGCTCATCGAGAGAGGAACAGTGAAAGTTAACGAAACTATTTCAACAGTGTCATCATCGAAGAAATAAATACCACCTACACGAATTAAGTAAATCGGTTAATGGCCGATTTTTACTCTTCTTTTCCGCCAACTTCGCATATTAAGTCTAGAGCCAGGAAATAGGCGTCGATAAAAAACAATGTGCTGCATGAAAGGAATGGCATATTCCATATTTAATATAAAGATAACTAAAGGTTAACAAAGCGAATTTCGCGACATCCGAATATCGTAAAACTTCAGCTCTTTCGTCCTAATCGACGGTATTGTCTAATTCTCCTCTCGAGCGAATAAAGGGACATGAGCTTTCGTGTAAGACGATTAGCTGCTGAACAACCTTAATGGGCAGGCTTCCGCGTCTCGCATTCTCTCTATCTCTTGATCGCGAGGATGCGCCCATGTTAACGCGGGGACCCGGCGGAGTTTGCTTTCTCCGTCGAAACCGGCGGGGATGGAAAAAAAAAAGTAACGGACTCCCCCGCAAATAATCCACCCCCACGTAGCGGGGGTTGAAGCGTGGGCGTGTCTCTAACCGGAGCGTAGATGGCGGAGCCGTCCAATCGCTGATCCTTCGTCCAGATCCTCATGTTCCCGGCTCGCGTTTCCTTCGAGCAACGACCGAACACCGGGCCGCACAACGGGGCTCTATATACGACGGAAAAAATATTGACCGTGCCTCCCCCTCCCCCCTACCCTCGCGGGAGGGTGGAAATATCGTGCGGTCCATTTGGGGGTTGCCGAGGTAAACGCGCGGTGGTCGACTGATTGGGGGGATGCCAAGGGTAAATAGCCAAGCGTCACGTACGGGATCATTAGCCGGATATCCTTAGTGCCGAGCGGTGATAGCGGTTATACCTTGGGGTTCTCTTGCGCACCGCGACTTTCGCCGCAGCCGCACACTGCCTCTGCTGGTGGTGCACCGAGAGAGCATCTGCAACGTCGCGCGACATCATTATCCGACTGACACCCTCGTGTTTACACACATTCGGTGTTCGTCTTCTCGCGACACATGTGAACCGCAATTAGTACCAACGGCGCGAAGATAAGGCACGTAATTCCACAGTGCAAAGTTAAATGCGTCGATGTGTAATTTTTTGCTCTCTTAACTATCGTTGTTTTTCAAACTGAAAACAACGATATCAACGATAAAAAATGTGATCGCAGATTTTTCGTTGAAGTTTGTAGCTTCGGATCGGTCGGGAAAATTGCAATTTTATTCGATTGGAGATAGCACAAATTATTTTGAACTGGTGAGTGATCGTTTGAAGAAAAATAGAAGCGACAAATTTTCACAATGGAAACTATCGTGCAATCGAGACAGCAACTCGCCATAGCCGAGGATTCGTCCGATCGCAGCGAGAGCAGCAACATGTCGCAGGAATATCAGTCTCGCGGATTCGAGGATTACGATTTTGTGAAGAGACTGAAGCGTTCCGTCGACGAGCGTGGAAGCGCGAGGAACGAGCAAATATCGGCGAAGAACGTAGGTGCGAACAAACAATATCAGAGTGGCAATTTGCATTTCGACGAAGTTAGCGTTTCGATAGGCAAGCCGAAGGATTACGGTTTCGTCGCGGACGAGCATGTGGGCGATGCGTTGAATTACCAGCTGGACAAATCGAGAGAGTCCGAGACGGCGAAGGACGTTTCGCAGATATGCAGAACCAAGGAAGCGACGGTGAAGGAAGCTTTTTTGAATCTGTCGCGCGACGCCAGGCACAAATACATAAACGGCAGCTTCGAACGTTCGCCGAAGGAATTGAATTATCTCGTGGAACGCGAAATCAAGGAATACGGCCTTGCCAAGGGCTACAACTTGCCGCTGGAGAGAATGAAGGAATTCAATCTGCCGCTGGATCGCATGAGGGACAGTCACACGATGATTCTGCCTCGCGAACGATTGGGCAACGTCGGTATAATCGAAAATGCGCGCATACTCGACGCCGCCGCGAATCATCGTAATCTTCACGTTCAGCCGAGAAGCCCGCAGAATTTGGAAACGATGGATTACGAGAGAATGCGACGGCATCATCTGATAAATCGCATGGATTTCGCGGCGCAAAATCTCGTCGGGGCGCATCTTCCGCATGCACGACAGTCCGGCATTACGCAGATACAAGAGCAACAGCAACAGCAGCAAATAAAATCATTCACCATCGACGCTATACTCGCGCACAAGAACAATCAGAGGGAACGACATCAGAGAAATCAGCAACAGCAGCAACTGAGAAAGGCAGCACGACAGGAATGTATGCAACACATATTATATCAATATTGTATCATGATAAATTTGTAGTGATGAAATTAAACGTGGGAGCGACGGATGTCAGAAATATGCTAAAAATAATGCGATTTAGATTAGTCGATCGCTTTATTATTTTGTTTTTAACGTCATTTGCGAAGGTCCTTCGTGGGAAAGTTGTTTAAACAATTTTGGCTTTCTTTTAGAGGATTAGTAAACGATGTTAAGAACAAAATGAAAAAGCAATGCTTAATTTCGTCCCGCATCACCATTTCATGACTTAATTTAATTCTGAACAGAATCCAATAAAAATTTAGATAAAGAAATAATATAAAATATAGATCTATTTTTGTAATCACTTAATCGATTCGGGCCAGATTTGAAATTAAAGACTCTTCAATGATCACTCAAATGGGAAGCAGAATTTCGGTTTCATCGCTCACAGTGTGCGCAATCGGCGGCATGCCCAAAGAGTTGTTTGATAAACTTCAAAAATTACAATTTTCGAACCCCTTTAGCGATTTCGGCCGAGTATCGAACAACCTTCGTATTAACGCTCCTCATGTGCGAAATTTTAGCCAAATCGTTGAAGCTTTGCAACAGCAATCGCGTTAACGTCCTTTTTGACTCGTACGAATACGTCGGAAGTTTTTTTCTAAATGTGGAGATTTGTTGATGGTTTGGGAAGGTCCGAAAAGGTTGATATGAAAATTCCAATTTTTTTTAAATCACGGAAGCAATGTATAAAGAAGCAAAATTATGTAAATGGCAAAAACAATATTTTTTCGGACGTCCGACTCGGCTTTTCGTATCAAACACTGAAGTATAAGCGAAATCCAAGTGAAGCAAAATAACAAAAGGGTAACGCTGGAAAAAAGAATTAATCATAAGAGGAAAGATTTCGCTGTACATGAAAAAAAATTCACTGCTCCAACATTCTAGTAGCCTAAAATGAACTAAACTAAAACCGTCCTGAGTTAATCAGCATGCGATTCGATTGTCATCAAAACTGAATAGAATTGTAGGTGCTGAATTCACATTCTTATCTATCTCGATAGTCTCAATATCGGCGAGACTTCGGGGCTCCCGGGTATAAAAACACGATCGAATCGTCGTGAAAGAAATAAAAATAAAAACGCCCGTCTATCGCGATGCTCTTTTTAGCTTCCGGGCAAACGTTACGGACCCGTCGAATTTCTACCATAACCAGCATGTAGATACGTGTGTCAAGTTGCAGATTCGCGGCAGTTAAATTTTCGTACGGCCATTTGTGGTATGAAAAAGCGACTTTGATATCAGAATATTCTTTTACCGTACAATATTGTGTTAGCATTGCCAACATGGACGTTTTTTTATTCACAAGCCGACATTTTGATGCAACGATCTCTTTTTCTCGACTGATTCGTAGGTCAGGAGGTCACAGCGAAGAGCGGCGCCTCTTGCACCGGTAACGGCGGAAGCGGAAGTGGTGGCAACGGCGGAAGCGGTGGCGGAAGTGGCGGAGGCGGAAAAGCCAAGAGGGTGCGTACGATCTTCACGGCCGAGCAACTGGAACGATTGGAGGGCGAATTCGCGAGACAACAGTACATGGTCGGTCCGGAGAGACTGTATCTCGCACACGCTCTTCGCTTGACCGAGGCACAGGTTAAAGTCTGGTTTCAGAATCGTCGCATTAAGTGGCGAAAGGTCAATCACGAGCAACAGTTTCAAGCGGTCAACGAGCATCGCCAGCGTTGCTCATTGCCGTCGCTCGAGATTCACGAGGACGAGAGCAACGAGACCAATTCCAAATGGTGCAATTCCGCGGTAGCGTCGACGATATCGAACGGCGAGGATTCCCGTGAGCTTCGCGAACTTCGTCCTTCCTCCGTCGTCAAGCCTTAATCCCTTATCCTCCCAATTTATCTCCCATCCTATCGTCTATTCCTTGTTGGTCGTTCTGATTCTCTCGAGTTTCCGCTCTTCGTTCCCGATTTCGAACCGAATCGCGCGCGAAAAATCCGAAAAGCTCGAAGGCCGCGCAGGGTAACTCTGTGATCAATCGATAGAGAGAAAAAAAAAATACGTGTTTAACAGCTTCGAAGACTATGATACAGATTTCACGATGGACAAGACTGACAATCGACGTGGTAAATGCGCACCGGCGCACGCTAATACACTGATCACGAAGTACAGAAACGCCGGTGACAACGAGACGGAAAATTGTCGCAAGTGTCGTCAGGGTAACGACGGTTCCGCGCCTCACGAACGCAACGAAAGGTAAGCTCGTCGCTGAACGTGCTCGCGCATCAACTTTTTTGCAATTCTTTATTACTATTTTTTTTCTCATTTCATTAATCATTTTTTCTTAATTCAGAAGACAATCGAGTGCTCCGATCGACCCATCCTCGAATTACTACTGTTCAACGGAATCGTACAGACCGCGAAAGCATCACGGGGTGTCCAGTGCTTCGCGTACCAAGTATCTCGCACCATCAGTTCGCAAAGAGCCTTACAGAGCGGATAATAAAAATTGCGGTATCCTCGGAACGTTGAGGAATCAATTGTACGCCAACAACATCGCTATCGTGAGAAAGAACAATTACAAAGACGATGCGGATGAGGAAGAAGAGAGGAAGTACGCGGACGATGAACACGAGCTTACCGGTGACGAGAATGCCGAGGAGGAAACCCGCGAGGATGTTGGTAATGGAGCGATGAAATATATAATTATTGAGAAGGTTTATCAGAACAACAGAGTCGAATTCGCTTCGACGGCGATTATTCGGTAAGCAATCGATTTGTTCGACCACTCCCGTAGCCGATGAGAACCGCGAAAACGCATACGAATACAACGACAAGGAGTACGATCTTCAGGAAGCCGACGACGAGATAGATGAGGAATCGGACGCGTTCGAAAGACCGGTGGATCGCATGAGAATTCAGAGGAAAACACGTACCGAGCCCGTGCCCAGAAATCATCAGAGAACCAACCCGCTCCAACCGTCGCAACATCATCGAGGACTCAAAACATCTCAAAGCAAAGCTCCGGCAAGGTTCGTAACAATTACGATAAGACTAAATTCTCACAGGCGCCAATTTTCATTTAAATCGTCAATATTCCCCCGTTGCTTTCAATCCCTCATTATCTTTCATTAATTTTAATTCATAACTTTCTTTTTTTTTCGTGTAACTTCTGCAGATGCTGCCATACAGCGGCGCATCGCGATGAGACGGACATTCCAACGGAGGACGACGAAGAAGCCGCGACGCGGGACGCGGAGCCCCTTCCGTCGAGAAAATCGTCATGGAAATGTCCGACATCGCAGCGCGATCAGGATGCGTGGAATCAATCGAGGAACTCGATGGATCGTTACACCGATCTGACCCGAACATCGCTTGTAGCGGTTGCGCCGAACCGAAGGCCAAGAACGACGAGACCCGACGCGGAAGCGCCCGCGAGATCGGCACAGCTCGAGATTCTTCGAAATCAGAAGTGCAGCCGTTGCGCCGCGTCGTCGGGACACGCGCCCAAAACAACGTCGTCGAGAAACGCGACGTGCCGACTTCAGGACAGTCGATATTTCATCAAAGAATCGAACGGTAAGACGTAACCGATTTTTTTTGAAAATAACTTTGGACGATAATGACAGTGAATCGTTGTGGCGTTCGACGAATTACAAGTGTCCGTAATGTTAGGGGACGAGGGCGAATTTTTCGAAGAACCGGAATCACCGACGACGTACCGCACGAAGTCACGAAAATCCAAAGAATCGAGATCGCCGATCTACGAAACGCGGAACGAAGCCAGAACTCTCGATGCTGAGATCGGAGCGATTTACAAATCGTGTCGTTCGAAAAATTCGCGCGAACCGCCGAACGGTTATCGCGAGCGTGCGAGACAGTCAGTACGTGGAAGCAATCGGCAAGAACCGTCGTCGGGAACTGTGAAACACGAGAACCGCTATTGGCTACAGTGAACATTTTTATCCACGACTTGTAGCGGACGTCCCGAACGAGAAGCAGGAACGAGAATGAAAACGACTAAAAAAAAACGCATCACCACTTCTTTCTTGATTTTCGAATCTCTCAATCAATCGAATCGCATATCCGTGTATCGTATATTTTTGTAAATGTTCTTATCGTCATCGATCGAATTGCACAAAAAAAAATGGTTTCTTTTTCTTTACGTGCGCGCGAAATTAACGATGACATTGAAAATCACCACATGTGCGAATTATGTTGATCGCAGTTCGAATCATTACCGCTCTCATCGTCGCGCGAACGAAACGATCTCGACACCGTCGTAGATGGATGATACGAAATTGTATGTATATAATTCATAGACTAACTTAAATATACCTGTAAAAACACACACACACACACGTCTATATGTAACGACACTCGTGAGAATAAATTCTCGAAGCTGTACATTGAAGGAAAAGAAAAACTCGTTCAGTTCAATAATCCTCTCAACGAATGACAAAACCTCCCGATCCGACCACGTAGACAAAAAAATCGTTGCCTTTGTGACGCAATGAAAAAATTGCGGAATCACGAATGTCGCGGACGCGGGCGGAAAGGGAGGGGGGAAGGGTTGCATGGAAACGCGGAATATTTCAGCCGCGGTGGAATTCGCTTTTGATGCGTTATGAAAATCGAAGGGTCGATTTTCTGCACTCTCACCACGCAAAATATAATTTTTTTCCTCCCCAATTTTTTTTTTTTATTATTATTCGCAACGGATTGTCGAGTGTTCTCCGGGTGGGTGAGGGTAGTCGAGGGTGGCTGGTAGCGGTTTTTTTTTTCACCGCGCCTCCCGCGGCCGCTTTGAGCACAAAGGCCGAAGCTCCGAGAGCACAACCGAGCTTTTGTTTAAATATTAATATCGCAGCTTTCTGAAAACCTCGCAGTGGCCATGCCCTCGACCTTCGCCAAGTGCCCTCTCCCTCGCTTTGTACAATTTATCTGAATGTCTTTATTAGATTAGCGCGTTGTCAACTCGGTTATTACTCATCGCGTTACATGAAAACCAAACATTGCTGGCTCGAGCCGCAACTATAACCATATTTAATCGAATAAAAAATAAAAAAAAAACCTCGAGTAAAACCCGACGTCTGACAACGTACCAATAATAATTCACCCCGAGCTGTATCTACGCGTTAAAACAAAAAACAATAGCGTTGCAAAAACAACGCGAAAGAAGAAGACGGAATAACAAAAGAGAAAAGAAAGTATAAGCGGAGTGAAGTCCAAGGGTCGGGATGAGTAGCGGTTGCGTGAAAGAAACTTAAGAAATTGAGACTCAAGCGGATTTCTCGGGCGTTATTTCGGAGAGAGTTAGAAACGCCGATAGCGAGAGAAGCTTTTCATATCTGGCGAAGCTACACCCCCCGAAGCGAGGTAAGCTCCGCCCTGCTCGAGTCGCGGCGTTTCCGACGAGGGAGGAAATGCGAACAGTAACAGCAGCAGCAGCAGCAGCAGAAGCATCAGAAGCGGGACTTTGCAGGGAACGAGGCTATGTCCCGAGCAGCATCACATCCCCTTCCTATCTTCTATCCCGCTATCCTCTCCCCTCTGTACCATCGTCGTTGGCATCCGCGGCATTCCAATTAGCTCGCGAATCAAAAGAGCCTCACTGCCTTTGTGGGGTCTCACCCATCCTCTGTCCAACGGAGGAAGAGGGGGTGGGCCTCTCTTCCTCCCTTTGCAACTCTGTATCTCGTTTCTCTTCGTTCTCATTCCCCAGCTACGCGACTCTCGCTTTTTGGCTCTTCTTTACTCTTATCCAAAAGCTCGGAAGCAGCCAACGGCGCAAGCATCGGCCAGCACCTCATCTCGCCGTGCTCGCCGGCCAATATAGACGGTTTTCTTTCTTCAACTATGAGGTCCGCTCTCTTTATTTCCTCCGTAGAGGCGGCCTGACCTTTTCTTCGTTCGTTTCGCACGCGCGGCTTACTCTTCCTATACAACGTATCCTCAAACTTTATCCTGTACGTGAGTCATTCAAATTCGGAGCCTCCGCGTATGTATATACGAATACAGAACTACGAATGCAGAGACGCATCTACGAATGAATTGTCCGAGCAACACTTTACCGAGTTTGGAATGTTTCGACCGGTTTTCCGTGGTGAGAGAAGTAAATCACGCATAGAGATGTTTTTTGTTCGTCCAATTCGAACACTAGTCACACAGAAAAAAAGGGGGGAAAAAATAAACAAGAAACGCCGAAATACCACTTCGAACGCACAGTGCGAACGCCGAGAATCCGGTGTAATTGAAATTGGCGGAAAGCTCAGCATTCGCAGTGACGTTTGCATCGCGTTCTCTATTTTCTTTTTTTTTTTTTTTCCTGTTTTTCACTCCCTTTTTGTCCGGTTCCTAGAACGCGAGGACACGGTGGCAAAAAGTGAAGAAAGGGAAGAAAAAAATCCGGAGACCCGGAGACGTAAACGTAAATTTTATTACAGTCCTCTTTCGCCTCTGTCCACTTCGTTAGGTTACCACTTTGTTTGGGTATCACTGGCGAATATTAAAAGTCGGTCCTCGCCCGCTCGGGGTTGCAATTTTGTGTATGCGTTATTATGAATGTAACGAGCAACGACATTCATACCCGCCCGCGATGCCGAGCGAATACTCAACGGCGAAACGTTTATTCGCTCCGCCCAATTTTTCGCAATATCGCGGTTATTCGATTCACCCGCGTTGTGTATACTGAGATTATAGTAGGAAAGAACGAGAGCGGTTCGGCATTTACGGCGATCGCGACGGCAAAAGAGGAGTCGACGCGCTCCGAACCATACACCGAAATTAAAACGCGCTATAAGAACACTCGCCGCAATTTTGCGATGCAAAAAAAAAAGGAAGGAAAAAAAACCGTTCAAACGCGAGACAGAGAGTTGAACGAACGACGACGCTGATGCGAGAAAACGAGAAGCGAAATGCAATTACAATTAGCCGAGCGGTTTTACTCTCGTGACCATTCGAACGAATAACGGGCTGAAGTGATGGATATGCATTATTATTTCGTATATTTGATATAACTTTCCCGAATGGGGTATGAGAGTCGGGGAACCAGGAATGCAATATCTGTTATCTACTTTTGCGTCTCGTCGGTAGAGGATTAAAAGCTCGTTGTGAGAATTAATTTGTTTAAAATTGCACATCCAACTCGTCGTTGTCGTCGCCGCCGTCGTCGCAACAACATCGGGGCAGACACATTATTATTGGCTAGGAAATGAACGAAGTAAGCCGACCGTTTGGGGACCGCAATATTCGGCTCGCCAGAACTTTGTCGGCATCATGATCAAAGGGCATTCCTTCCCGTCGAAATATCCAAACCCTCCTTCGGCTCTCGCGTTTCCTGCTCTATCGCGCGCTTGATTTCTCCTACTAGAATTCATATCAAACGGTAACCCTCCCCTTCTCCCGAGTCCGGAATGATTTAGTGACGAGAATTTATGCGCCGTGTCAAATGAGACGTGGAAATATCGCTCGGCAATATTCCCGTACGAATATTGAATTTTATTTTGAGAAGGCGATTATCATTTCCCCAGTCGCATATCCCCGCGGGCGATTAAGAGTCTTGTTTATCCGCGAGACACGAGTATTGCGCTCGTCTACCCCTTTGCGGGGCTCAGACGAAACGCGAAAAATGAGCTTATCTCTCTCACGACCAGCCGTCGGCTCTATTGCGGAAAACCCGTTTGTGAGTTATCTCGACTACCCTCTCTCCGAAATATTCTACGCTCCGAAGAATATCAAGTATCGCACGCAATCTCATCCTCGAAGAAATTCTGTACGTTTCATTCGTTTTTTTTCTCCATTCGCTTTTTCTTTGCTTTTGCGCACGTTTGATAAACATTCTCGGAAAAAGCTCTCTTCGTCGTTCTCTTCGTTATCGGCGACAACGACGGGAGTTATGACGAGGCAGCGCAGAAACGGGGGAAAAAAAATGCACGTATCCACTCGCATTCCGTGGTAAAAACCGAAGCGACGTTAATATTTTTCGTCTACGATTTGACACGCATGCCGGGCACTCGATGATACAAACCGCACCTGCACTGTGTATAGGATGCCAGTGTCGCTATAGGCTGCGTTAGAACGTCCCTTTCGCCCCGGCTTTCTCGAGGGCCGCGATCGTACGTCATAAATTCGGTCATCGTTTACGGGTTCGCGTAACGGATTCCAATAACCACGCAATCTCATTCAAGAATCACGCACAACAACGTGCACGAGGAAACACGAATTCTGAACGAAAATTGTAATTGAAAAAAAAAATGCAAATTAGATTTGCACATTTATCCTCGTTTATTTTGGACGTGTTTTTGAGAAGCTTTCTGGCTCCTACGTTGGAAAATTACTCAAGTGATTTTAATTACTTCGTAGAGCTTTGCACTTCGTAGATAAAGTACAGTTTCAAGCTAATTGTTTCCGATTATCGTCGTCTTACCGATTACCGTCAATACTTGAACTATCTTTTTAATGCGTTAGTGAAATATTGCGAAAATGTTTTTCGAATATTTCTTCTGTAATGTGATTTTTAATCAATCAAGGGTAAACTGTAAGTGCTAATTCCATTCAATGCCGATTCCTGCACTATGATGAAGAGTAAAATATCGTCGAACGAGGATTACAACGGCGATTATAAAGTTCTGGCACACGGTCGAGAAAATTACGGCGGCGCAGAACATCGCCTATCGCAAAGGACTCAATCGCGATAATTTAATAACGACTATTAATTATTCGCAACGCCATTATCTTTCAGATTTGAACGATCAGACTTCGAGAGTTTGTCATAACTCTTGATAAAATTTGTCCGTACCACATCTGATCGTTTCGACTTGTCTGATAATAGTTGATCGGCAGCCGAAGTGCACTTTTTCAGATTATTGCTTTATCAAGCAACTGTTATTTATATTATCCAAAAACGTAAAAAAAATGAACTCACAGTCTGCCGTTAACGCTTCCCACCGGAGATTTCGTTCGAACGAAACCAGCTCCGAATTGCTTATTGGTCCCATCGTTAATTAATTTCAGTGAAAAGAACTCTGAAAAAGAAAACGGAAAAAACAGGACGGTAAGATTTAGAACTTTTACGTATACGAGAAAATATTTAAAAAGCTCTCGATATTATCGTTACCACCGATAAGCGACGAGACTTTCGATGCAGCAAAGGAGAAAAACATGTTATTATAATGTTTGTCGTCTACGATTTGACACGCAAGCCGGTGGTTGCCGGTACAAATCGTACCTGCATTGGTACAAGCTAGATCCGAATGCGAACGCACTTTGTAACTTGGGTGATCGTTTATGCATTCACGTGACAAATTTCAATAACGGCATCATTCGAGAATCATAGAGAACGAAGGATCTTGTAATTTGAGCGTAAAATTCAAGATTGAAAAAAGAAATCGAATTAGATTTATTAATGATAAGGAGATTGTGCGTAGTTGGAAAAAGAAGTCTCAACCGGATAGTTCGGGTACTTCGCTTTTGGTGTTCACCAAAAAAAGTCTTCGCTTTTTTCGTATTATGTTTATATCTGCAAAATCGCAATGATATCCCGTTTTATAAGGACGCGAAGTCGATTGTTGGAAACCCTCGCTAATGACGACCAACGATAAACATCGTAAAAAAGCGTGACCACTCGCAGCCGGCTCTACATAAAAGATCTTCCGTAGCTGGGCGTTCATCGCATTCATAACATCAGACGACGGCAATAAAAGTCAACCCCGATCCAAAGGATGGAAGAGCACGAGGGGGGGTTTCGAGGGGGACGTATAGCTTGCTACCGTGTTAGCGTGTAGAACAGGGGAATCAAAAAGCGACAAACCCGCCAGGGCTTCGGAGCAGCGAAGAGGGGTGTGTGTGCATTATTGTCGAGCGCTCCGAGGCTGTGAGCGCCGCAGCCATCGTCGACGTTTTCACCAACGGCGTAGAGAGGCGCGATACAATTTTTATCGGAGATTTCATTCAATTTCGCTCGCGTGTAGCGAATCCTCGACAGTTTTGTATTTCATGTTTTTTTTTTTTTTTCCCCGCTCGCGAGAGGCACAAGCGAATATTGGATATGACGTCGAATGCACTCGAGCGAGCTTTACGAGACAAATATTTCGGCTAAAGGGGTTGTAATACATTTTTTCGGTGGAATTCATTGCGAATAGTGGTTTAATATAAAATGCTGAGGATCTCTTTTTTTCGGTTAGCAGCGTCAGCGTTTCGGAAAATTTTGTAAATGGTGAATAAAAAAAAATCATTCTTTTTTTGAAACTTATTTCCATGTCGAGTATAGAGCAAAAAAAGATAAAAAGATTCGTTATCGCGAAAAAAAATACATCGAATTCAGCCGTACAAAATTAAGCGAAAAGATACGTAAAAAAGTTGCTGAACAGCATTCGACCAAAACGAAAATCACGGTTGTTAAGAATATGGAATGAACATTTTTTCACAAAGATACTCTGTATAAGTCGAGAATGAATTATCATCTCGAAATGGTGCAAGTGTCGTAATGCCCCGTGAAGATTCTACGCCAATGAATGAGACAACTGAGGGTCACAAATATGTTAGCAGCCAGTTAGAGGGATTATAGTGTTTCACAATTGGTTAGTTACCCTTGTCGCCTGGTGTATCATCCCCGTACGACGAAGCATCGGGATGACATTCACCGTCATTTGTCGAGCGCTCACCCCGATCTCTTTTTCTAATATCCGCGCGGGTCAAGTGTTCTCTCGTGCGCACTTGTGAATAACACGGAGTCGAGTCGTTTATAAAGGGGAGATGGGAAAGAATCGCAACTATTTCATTTGGGAGCAGATTAGACGGATTAGGGGGACGACGTGAACC
Organism: Ischnus inquisitorius; assembly: GCA_963924025.1. NCBI lineage: Eukaryota > Metazoa > Arthropoda > Insecta > Hymenoptera > Ichneumonidae > Ischnus > Ischnus inquisitorius. The sequence continues at coordinate 6,562,617 of OZ001250.1, read as the reverse complement.
ACGAGACAGGGAGACAGTCTTTTGTAGTTACCGCATTATAACCGAGTGGCGTACTTACAAGCTATCCTCACGGGCTTCCCGTGTTTATTAAATGTTTCTGGACACTCTCGAACGCTACACATATATTATAGAACCGTCGAAACGATTACACAAATTCATTACGTAATACTTGCACTGATTATGCATTTAATTACAATTATTAACGGTTAATTAATCCGATTGTAACAGACTGTATAATCCGTTTGTTGGAGTAAAAACGCGAAAAAAAGTGTCGCTAACGATACCCGCGCGGCTCTGCGAGCGAATATTAAATAACCCCTTTGTACAATAGTTACTGTTAGATTTTCTCTGATCCTTGAAAAAGGATCATCGTCGCGTAATCGGATTAACGTTTTTGAGCTCTGAGCTCGGTATTTTCGCTACATTGATATAATCTGATACACGCACACAGCGACGTGAGGGCATCGCGCTTGAATCTTCTGTAACCAACGAACGGATATATCGGAAAGCTAAAATTCTTTGCATCAAAGAGAAACAGTAGAGAAAACCTTTAGCGAGACAATGAGTACTGGATCGTCTAACCCACACAGTCACTGTCTATTGAAAAGCCTGCAGGTATTAAAAAAATATTATTGTTGTTATAAACCGAATTATTATTATAACATAACGAACAAATCGATAAAAGTATAGAAACAGAAACTTTGACTAAACGGCAGGTTAACTAAGCTTCCGTTTGAAGTTAATTTTTTGCATTGTCTATCGATTATTAAAGAATTGTTTCATACAACAATTTTGTTTAGTTCATTTTGTCATTGACTATTTGTATGTTGACACATTTATATGCACGTTTCAATTTTGTTTCGAATCTGTTTGTTGATAAAAAGGTTATTTCGTAGTTCCTATTTTTTACGACTTTAGAGATTATCTCAAATTCACGTACGTACGTGAAACCGAGGTGGCTCTCACGGACCATCCTGCGCACGTGTTGAAATACTATCAATTGTATTTATTATAATCAAAAAAATATGTAGATGAAGTGCTAGGCTGCAGTTTTACGAGGCATATTTCAAGTCAGAGCGCAAAAGAAAATACTGTAGCACCGGAAACTATTGTCTCGCCTGATCCACGCTAGCACGGCTATTCGCTTCGGGCCTTTGCGAAGAAACCTAGCTCAACCCGATTCTCGCGTTTGACGACTCGCGGCGTACGTCATTTGCACATGTCCGCGAAGGCGCGAGTTTGCAGGCACTTCTCGTCGAAGTAAACTAAGCGATAAACATAGATACCCGTTGATATTTGCATCGGTACGGCACATCAGTGATTGATACGCGAATTGTTAATAATAAAAATCCAAAACAATGGTCGGAAGCGTTACGCCAAATGATCGGAAAACGATATTCTGGATGGGTTGTGCATGCGTCGGTGCATACGTAGCCTATCGTTACTGGAGGAAGAGAGAATTCAAGGCGATCGACGAAGGATTCGAAGAGGTCTCCAAGGTCAGAACACTGAATTATTTCAACGATATCAGCTAACAAAGCAGTCGTCGAAAAACGACTGGTTTGTTGGTTACTTTTCTTCGAAAGCTATGAATCGCCTACTCGCCGTCCGGCGTTTTCAACCCTGATATTTATGATTTTTCATTTTCATCGGTTGATCGCACGAGTAGCGAGAAAATTTTGCGACACGAATATTCGATGCAACTTGCGAATTACTTTGCTGAGATCGATGGAATACTCGACGCCGCCCGGCATCGATGAGCCATAAGGCGTTTAACCTCAAAGCTTGTTGACAATCGATTCGATGCGAGATTTTCTATTATTCTATATATATATATATATATATACGCATACATAGATTTTTTTATCAATGGGTTCAGAAATATTTATACGGGTTTTTTTTTTGTCAGATCGATGACAGCAACGAACGCAGAGTACTTCTTCTGGGCTTGGACGGAGCCGGAAAGACGTCGGTTATGAATCAAGCTGTCGCCGCTGACAAACACGGCAGTTTTTACAAAGTTCCGCCGGCTCCTACTCATGGCTTTGCAGTATACAGATTGAGGAACGGACCCTACACTTACAACGTTTGGGAGAGTGAGTTCGTCGCGTTACCGATTCGATACATATTGTAATTTGTTGAAAATTTGCAAATGCGCAGTTTTTTTTGTTGCCATTTGAAAATAAGGATGTTGAGAAATTGAAATGATGCATTTTTCAGTCGGTGGAGCAGAGGATACACGCACGTATTGGAGCAATTTTCTTCAAGACACGGACCTTCTAATATTCATGGTCGATGCGTCGAACGCTACCAAATTGTCTCTAGCTGTCTCGACGCTCAAAGAATTGTTAGGAGATCAGAGAATGGACAATGTTCCTATTCTCGTCGTAGCGAACAAACAGGTGCGTTTACCGTCCTTGGTAGTGATTTTTCGTCGCGCTTTTACTATGAGAAAATCTGGGGCTGGAATATCCTGGTCCGTATACACACCATCTTCCTAAAATTAGTAGCTTGGACGAGGAATTGTGACTTAAAAATGGAGGTAAAACGTGGTATGAATGCGAGACCCTGAACGTATCTAAATTCGAGTCCTTTATTCGTTGAGACGTGCATTTGAGGAAACTGTTGAAGAGCCGCGAAACGCCCCCCCCTCCCGATACGATAAGCATGTTTTTCTTTGAGCACGAAGTTTATGCATCCGAATGATTTGTTCGTTTCAGGACGTCCAAAATTCTCTGAGACCCGAGCAGGTAAAGGAAGCTCTGGATCTGCGAAGTATTTCGCCTCACAAGCACAAAGTCGAAGTGATCGGTTGTCAGACGCGACCGTTGCCGGAACTCGAGTCCGGCGTGAGCGAATACGCTTGGCATCATCCCTCGGTCGACGCGGTTCGAAAGAAAATCTTTACGCTCGCCGTGTCATCGTAGAGACAAAATACACAAGAAGGAACAACTAACAAAACGTTATTAGCCAGATGCTAGCTCTAACGACCTAACAACGCGCTAACTACGAACGCAGGATTATGAAATAATCTGCTCTACTAATTTATTACAATGATGATGAAAATAAGGGTTTGCGACAAACGAATTCGTCGAACTTCGCCGAACAGATTGTTTCACGTCGCAAGCGAGAACGATACAAAAAAAAAAGAGAGGAATACCTTGATATTTGTTATGATTTTGGATGGAACAACCCGAACTTTTGCGGCGCCGTTGAAAGCGCAAGGTTTAACGTAGACATATATATTTTTTTTCTTACGGAACTACAAGTTTAGAAATACGCGTTGAATTCAACGTGAAATTCAGAGCGTTTATTCGAGATGTTTAACTCTGTACTAGCACCGATTTCCGGTACTCATATATATTTTTTTTTATATTAATTACATCGGAGCAGCCAAAACGGGCTATGAATACATTATGAAAAATAACTGTTATAACTCATTCACACGCCTCTATCCCGTTGTGGCAGAGCTCGGCAATATTGGGCGGAAAAATGTTTCTTTTTCTCACGAAAAATACACAAGAAAACATGAACTACTAATTTCATACTTGAGTTTTGGCTATATAAAAAATGTCGACCAGATTAAACATTTTCGAAGGACTTTATTTTCATTTACTTTATATGGAAAAAAATACAATTTTACTTCAATGGCGAAATTACCTTCAACTAATTTAGTTTCTGGGTCGAAAAAAAAAGTTCTTTCCGCCTGAAATTGCCCTCACACACTAAACCTTTGAATCACATAAAATCAATCGCTCTCTTCCTCGCTATCAGTAACAAATTCACCGTTATCAAGCATATCGTCCTCCGATAATTCCTCATCACTAACGTCATTTAAATCAACAAATCCCGCCTCATCATCCTCGTCCCCTTCTAACTCTTCCTCGCTATCGCTGTCGCTCGACACTGATTTGTCCAAAACTTTGACCTTCTTACCATCCCTGTTGAGCACATTTTTACCTTGTTTCGCTCGCACATTGCTCTCCGCGTTCTCTGTTTTTTTCGCATTTTTCACAGCCATGAATTTTTTCACCTTCGATTGGCTTTCCTTACCTTCCTCCTCGCTTTCGTCGTCCGAAAAGAGTTGCAATTTTTTATCCGACTGTTTTGTCGTATCATTGTCATTGTCAGTCACATCCACGAGTTTGTCGCTCGTACCGAAACCCATGTCGTCTGTCGATTCTTCCAACCATCCTCCTGTCTTTACGGGCTTAATTTTCTTTGGCTTGGGAGCGCAGTGTTGTTTTACGTTTTCTTCCGCCTTTCTCTTTCTTGTCTCTTCTAGCGGCGTGGGATCCTCCAGTACAATTTCACCCTTTTTGAGCAAATACTCAGCGTACTGTTCGGGCACGCCTTTAAACGTATTGATTTTGGAGCGAATCTGGCGCCACGTCAATTGATAATAATTCTTCTTGTCCCTCGTCATGGCCTTGTAATCGTCGCCGTACTTGTCCATGAGGTACGTGAGAAACTGCACTTGTTGATTCGGCAGACGAAATTGCCTTTCCCTGGGAGCATTCGCTTCCGCTTCAAGATTTTTGGCAACATGAACCTTGGACGGCGCGTTTTTAGATTTTTTCTCGTCCTCGAAATCCGAATCATCTCCGTCGCCGCGCATCGCGTTGCGAAGGAGCTCTCGCTTGACGCTCGGAATTTTCAGCGCCTCGTTGGCATCGTAAGCGAGTCCCATGTCTCCCAAATTCTGTCGCGTTGATTTTGTGTTTACCCACGCTTCCTTTATGTCTTTGCTACATTGAAGGAGAGCGGTCATTAAGAGATCGAACGATCGTACGGACGACGAGAAAGATTATAAACAACGCTCTCGAATCTTCGAGGGTTAACTTCGACTCACCATCCGATATCCGGCAATTTTCGTAATTTGTTGCGAAGACGCTTGCGATTGATGTTTACTTTGAATTTTTTGCTACGTTTTACTTTTCGTATCTTCGGCATTTCGTTACTATCTTACGAATGAACTGTTTTCGGAAGCAAACGGAACACGGGCACGTGTACTCGTGTGTACAGCAATGCCGAATTGAACCGACGTGACGCGCGCGTTGCACGAGCCCACGTGGGTCGGTGCGCCAGTGTACCGTCGCGGCTCGAGCCGGACAGTGGTGTCCTCGGAGTTAAGCGAACTTTCGCGGCAATAGGAATCTAACCTAATCTACTGATGCGAACGAGCTCTGTACACGGTAAAACGCGACGAGACCTTGATCTCGAACTACCTTGCCACATCGAATATCGTACAAGAATTGTCAGGGAAACCGTAATTATCAGTAGTTGGGCGGTTCAAACTTACTACTTTCGGTAGCTCCTCGCCTGTTGCTTCCAACAAAAGAGTTCATTCGACGAATCGATTTCGGAACCGCAAATCCATCCATGACGATTGTGGCTTCCGAACATACATTTTTCACCGATTCGCGCGGTTTGATTTTCCAAACAATCGAAACAAGCATGCAAAATATTCGCGATCCCCGAGCGGTCCACGGAATACGAGTGTCTTCCGCGTCGCGAAGACACAGACTGACTCGAAGGCGCCATGTCGCGAGAACGTTCCGGTACTTCCGGATTAACCGAAAGACATGAAATAAACAATAACCAATACGCGTTTGTGATCCTAAAATCGCGACTGCGCAGTGAATCGGTGGAAATAAATGAAGTTCTCGGTGTTTTTACGAAATAAATAAAGTTCTCGGCTGTTTTACGAAGTAAATAAAGTTATCGGCTATGTTCCGAAATTGCTGCTCAGTCCACTCGGCTACTGAACTTACGCGATGTGCTGCAGTAGATGCCGTGCTGCTCCACGACTGACGACGAGACGAAGAACCGCCGACCCGTCAGTGGAAAATCGTCGTGGCTGAATGGTAAGTACAAAAAAAATTCGATATTACGAGAATAACGTTTGCAAATATCTATTATTCTTTGTTGAGTAATCATTTTTATTATATTACGTGACTAAATAAGTTTCTTTATCGTACCGAGTACCAAATATGACATACATTGCGCATCTCTGATCGTATACAAAGCGATTCCACTGCTGGCAGTGTCGCCGTCGTGTGCAGTAATGATGGGAATTATTCCACGTCCCCGCGGCAGTTTCTCAGCCCAAAATGGGCCGGGTTTCTTCGAGGGTGAGAATTGTTAGAGAAAAGTAGAAAGGAAGTAAGGGGATTAATAAACGCTGTTTAAATGATAGGGAATCTTAATATTAGTTTCAAGAGCTCACAGAGACACTCAAAATATTGCACGTATGGGGGGGGGGGTTTAATATCCCCTATATCGGATTTATTGTTTTTTAATTATTATCAACTGCAGTAGCGTTGAGAAATATCTGTGATACTAGCTAAAAGTATCCGGTAAGGCAGACGGCACAGAAAGGACGCAGGAGACGCACGTGCTTGCAGCAAATATTGCGTCAACCACGTCTGTTTGTGTCGTCTATTTATCTGACGGACTGTCTGTTGTCGGAGAGTTCCAGATATCGGACTGAAGGTCTGGATTTAGTGGCGAAAATTAGTGACTCCACGGTTACTCGCAAACAACCGATCGTGTATTCGAGTATCGATTCTGAAACTTCATCGTTGGACGCAAACCCTTCGTGGTCCGCTCTCAGGCACGGTGAAAAGTCATTAAATTCATTACGAGCCCAAAGTTTTATTTGGTATAGAGCAGTTAAAAATGGACCATTTTTTATTCGTCGACTTTTTTAGCGTAATTTCATCTAAATCACCGCGGTTGTACAACTCCTCCGGGAAACGAGACGATCTAATTATAGATGGAATTTGAATGTCTGATGTTGATGTTGTTCGATGTTTGATGACGTTGGCTTTATGCAGCATGCTCTTTGCAAATGCGTCGCGCGACGCTCGCGTAGATCCTCCTTTGCACTACGGGGCGTCGGATTAAATTAAACCTACGTGCGAACGGAAACAGAAGTAATCAGTTTATAATCTCACCGTTCGCGCAGAAAATCTAAACAGAAGTCTATCTCTATCAAATCCCATCCGGAATTTCTGTATTTGATCACATCCCTTTCGGAGGTCCTTTGCCGAGCCAAATCTCATTCGAGTATTCTATGTCAGTTAGGATCCCATTCGGATGGAAACTGCGCATCCAACTCGATTCAACAGGTATTAGTATCCTGCATTGATTCCCACCTTTGACTAATTAATTAACGAATCAAATCACCACGAGTGTATCTCGTCGGACATGTCGCGTCTAGACTAGATAAGTGTGTTATCGCTTACCTAAAGCAGGTCACTCCACATCATGCATTTCTCGAATAAAAATGAGTCATCTCCAAAAAACCTTACTACTAAAACTAACTAGTGATACAAAGAATAAAAATACTTTTCAGGATAAAACAATTTATTGATTTACAAAATTCAATGCAGACTATTTCAAGTAGCTCTTACATCACTCCACCGTCTTGATGGTAATAGACGAACTCACAACAATTATGGTATCCACAACGTATTAATCATGAACAGAGTCGGTTGTTGAAATCTTCCATAACTACGCGCTTACATCGTCTCGTCTTCGAGGATCATTGAATCTCCCTCCAATTTTCATAATAGTGTTTTGCGTCGACATCGATTACAGGTTTATTTACATCCGGCTATATCGTTCGTTCAGTTCGACGAATCGAGTGGATTATTTACCAAGCGTAGCTAGTTCCAAGACCGGCGAAGGTGGTGTGTACGACGGGTGCGGCATGAGCGGCGTATCCGTAAGCCGGGGCGGCGTATGCAGCCTTAGCGACGACGGGGGTGGCGTGTGCGGCATAAGCGTACGCTGGTGCGGCGTATGCGGCCTTGGCAACGACGGGGGTGGCGTGTGCGGCATAAGCGTACGCCGGCGCGGCGTATGCGGCCTTAGCGACGACTGGGGCGGCGTGAGCGGCGTAAGAGTAGGCAGGTGCGGCGTATGCGGTCTTAGCGACAAGGGGAGACGAGTAGGTCGAGTAGGACACAGCGGTCGCTGGCGAGTAAGCGGCCTTGGCTACCACGGGGGTTGCGTGTGCGGCGTATGCGTATGCGGGTGCGGCGTATGCTGCCTTGGCGACAACGGGGGCTGCGTGCGCGGCGTATGCGTAAGCCGGGGCGGCATACGCGGCCTTAGCGACGACCGGAGTGGAGATGGACGAGTAAGAGACAGCGGTGGCTGGCGAGTATGCGGCGGGTGCAGCGGCGTACGAGTAAGCCGGCGCGGCGTACGCGGCCTTGGCGACGATCGGGGCAGCTTGGGCGGCGTAGGAGTAAGACGGTACAGCGTATGCGGCCTGGGTCAAGAGAGCGTCGTTGCTCACACGGTTGTTGCTAACGCGGACCGACGAGTGCGGCGAGTCAACTTGCTTGCTGAAACTCGTCACGACGTTTTGTCCGGCGTAACCCTTGTGGGTCGATTCCTGGGTGAAACCGACGCTGGAGTAATCCCCGGACGCGGTGGAGATGCTGTAGGCCGCTGGGCCACCGGCACTCGCTACGGCCAGAAGGGCGGAGAGGGCTACGAACTAGTAACGCAAAGGATTAAAACAATATAGTTAGTATCTTCCTTTTCATCTGAATTCAACGAATAGTATTGAAACCATTGGGAACTTAGAAATAGTATTACTCACTTTGAATGCCATTGTTGGATAGGATTGTTCGTTGAGAGAGCTACTTGAGTTCTGTGATCTTTCGAAGTTTGCTTCCCATATTTATATATCCTGGGCGTCTACGGGACTTTGCGAGAAACCGGAGGGGTAAGATATTTTCGGTGGGTCCCTCCCGCTCTCTAGGTCACTCGCTTGATCTCCATCTCCGACTTGGTACTTTTAATTCGGAAATTGGATGACCGAGAAAGAATGAGCGAGACGGAGCTAGCGACCGAGATCAATGTCTCCGACAATGTCCATTCTCGTAGAAATAATTCGCTCGCGAGAAAGACAGAGGAGAAGGGAAAAGAGAAAGATTTTGTACGAGGCTAAAGGAGTCGATGCCGAAATTTTAGAGGGGAGAGCGATCGGTCAAGAGAACGATCGCCGAAGGGATCGTGGAACAGTTCTTCGAGGCGTAACCTAACTCTTCCCCTGCAAACATCCACAATACGTTCCGAGCGATGAATGTACAAAACGAACCGATGAAATAAAACGAAATTCAGTTGCGTTTCGCTACTTCGACCTCCGTTTCTCTCGCATGGTTTTTGACGAAATATGAACGATATTCTCGAGTTTGTTTTTCGTATTGCTCCGCAAACTCTCGATTGGATACTCGAAAAGCCGAATTTTTTTTTTTATAACACACACTCGATAAATGTTTATCGAAGCTGTGCAAGAGATACCGGATGTTGAATATTTCATGAAATTCGTTTACTGTATTTGGTGAGCAACAGGAAGTCTCAATACATTTTTTATATATTGATTTTTTTTTGCTCATCGGATGTACCAGGTAAAATAAAATTTTTAACGCACACGCGTATGTGCTAAAAAATTTCGAAGCCGTGAAACCGGATGTAAAAGCGAACGAATCGCAAAAATTTTCTGTCTGCTGCACAATTTTACTTTTGTTTTTTTCCCTCCCCGTGGGCGTCGATTGAGCTGTGAAATCGATTAATTGGACGATATGTCGGTTTATCCTATGGAAATTCATTCCTAACGAATAATCTTCTGATTTATTAAATATTATCGTCGTAGCGATCGATTATGGTAATTCCATAAGTGATATCGAGCATGTCCGCACTCGAGTCTACACTCTCTCGCACGTAATCCACGTACCTGACCACTCCCTAAATAAAATCGTAGAGGCGTTCACAAGCGCTTCGCGCCAAGGCCTCACTTTCTCCGAATGTATATGTATATATTCGGCTTTACACTCACCGGTCTCTTTCAATCACGGAGTCAACTCGCATTATAGAATACGCACACGTGCGTGGACGCATTATTATTCGTCGTGACCTCGAGACCATTTCACGAGGAAAAAGTTCACGAAATTGGTTCGATTGATAGACAACGGCTAATTTTTTTTCTTTTTTTTATTACAACAATTCTTTGTTACAATCATAAATAAAATATACGATTAATAGAAATATTTGTTTATTATATACAATGCGTAGAGCTAACCGAGTCATGAACTCTTTTTTTTCGCTTCTCTAAAAATCAAACTTGTATCCGTTGCCGGTGACTTTGACGTGAGCCACGGACGGTGCGGATGAATAGGCAACACCCAATAAGTTTTGGCTCGGCGTTTGCTGCACCTGTTGCTGAAGTTGCAGCTGCTCCGGTCCCTGGTCGAGAAAAATAAATTTGAAAAATCGATCCACTACGAACTATTCTATACAGCCCACGAACGCTCTCATGGATTGCGAGTTGGGAATATAAAGTTTGCCGTTCGTTCGAGCCTCGGCGATTTTCCCCCGGGGCGCGAATAGTCATACATTTGAGAGACCACTCGTAAGGTCGTCATTGCGAAAGAATATTAACACTGGCCCAAATCGATTCGTCTATAGTTCGTCGACGCAGCGAGGTAACAAGATCGTCAGGGCCAGAGAGACTTGAGTGGCGACCATACGTAGATACAGATATACGTAATAAGGGCGTTGCTATGGATTCGAAGGCGACGGAAAGAAAGAACGAAAAAAGAAGGAAAAAGAGAAGGATCTTGTCTTTCACTATATGGTTTCGTAATACAGTCTCTCGTTACCTGCTCGGAAGTCTCGTGCACGGGTATGAGTTGGCGGTGAGATGTATGACCGTGAGCTTGCTGATGCTGGGCGTGTTGCTGCACTTGCAGTTCAGCCGGCTGTTGCGCTCTCAAGGCAAAATACTGACCCAGTTGAGCTTGGTAAGCGGCTGCTTCGGGGGTTTGCAACACGTGCGAATGGGCATTAGTAGCCTGATGATATTGCTTGTACTGCTGAAGATAAGCCAAGGCGGTTGCCTGATCCAACGGTGCTTGCTGCTGATACGAAAATGCCGATGTTGGTTCTGGCGGTGGCGCGGAATTTACTTGGAAACCCGGATGATGAGCGTAGAGGGAGTTTGTGTAGGGCGAATTTGCGTAGGCAGTAGAAATTGGCCCGGTCGGAAAATAGCCTTCAAATGGGACGGGGTGGACAGTATTATCATTAGTTGCAGAATGATAATAATCATTGCATGGGCATGGTCTTAAATAGAGGATTACTTTACCCAATCCGGGATTCCTGTAAGCCAAGGCATGCGCAACGTTTGGCAGAACTCTTTGCGCGAGATGGGGATTACCGACGCTCGAACTGAAGGACTGATGAGAGCTCGGACCGTTGAAAGCGTACGATGTCTGCGTTAAGCCTGGACGTATGAAGCTGAAAGACGCATGCTGTTCGGCACCGCCGAGAACGTTTGATGGTCTTATACCGTTGACCGGTACCTCGCAGACCACTATCCCGTACATCGCAGCGAATACGAGCGCGAATTTCTGTAAATAATTGAAACTCTTTCGTAGACACCATGAATATTGCAGCCAGAGAAAGGCATGCGACATGAATTCAACACAGTATAAAACAAGACTTTGGGTTTATCAACGATCGATATTTCTTACTGTAAGAAGTATATGGCGTGAATACGTCGAAATGTAAAAAGTTTATGGCATGTTTAATTTTTTGGAAGATATCTATTTGCGTTCTAATTCACGCAGTTTTCGAGATATCGGGGTAAAATTTAAAGGACAAGATTACGGAACAAGCTTCGGCATTAGACTTGGCACGAATCCATGCAAGGTATTCAAATTTATACAATTTTTAATTTCCTAAAAATGTGTGGGACGATTTCTAAAATATCTTGCTAAAATTTGAAGTTCAATAAAATAAAGTTTGTTATTGAATTTGTCATGAATCCGTTGAAGAACCCAGAATTTATCAAATATAGAGCTTTTTCAAAAATATTTGTTTGCATTCTACCTCTTGCAAATCTCGCGTTGAAGTTGAGTTAAAATTAAACGGAGTAACCGTCAATAAAAAAACGCCAAGTTTATTTTGAGAAAGCATTTTCCCGTAACATTTACAATTTGTTTATGTTGTAAATTACACAGGCAAACATTATCTATAGAAACAAGATTTCAAGACAAACATTTTAGCACGTTGTTCAATCGATCATTCGTTAGTCCAGACAATGTACAGCATTCGAAGTAGCAAAGATAGATTTCGGATATCAGAGAAAAGTTTTTTATAAGAATCGATTGTTAGATGATCCGCGAAGTACAGGAAAAAAAAAAGATAAGATTAACAATAACTCACCATCATTATTATGTGTTCGGGGCAACGCGCTGGAATCTCTCTCTGTATCTCTGGATATCTCTGGAAATCCTGCGAGGAACACTATATAAAAGCTTTATATGAGAGCCGCGGCGCGCCCGGGGTAGCGTGTAGAGCTTCGGAAACACGCGCTCGAGTTAACACGCGAACGAAAATCAAACCGGTAGTCCGAGCTTGGCTTCCGACGTGGGGAGTTATATACCGCGGAAGCATTCGCTAAGAAACGTGAGCTGAATCTTGGATGATTAGTTATACCCCTGGGACCGACGCTTTCCCCCCGTTTTGTTCGAGGAGCCCGAGCCCAAAACGCTCAACGCCGCGTGTTTTGAACATCCGCGTGACAAACCTCGCGAGAATTGTAATAAACGCACGACGTGTCACATTGTCGCGACGCGCACTTCTGACAAAGCGAAAGTCTTTTCTAACAAGCCTGTTATACTCGTCCACACTGACGATTATTTAAATAAACATCGTACGCCGATGGGCTCGAATTGGTTCTTTTTTTTTTTTCATTAACTCACCTCAAGACAGCGAAAAAAATGCAATGAGGTTTAAAAAAAAACAACCAAAATATGCAATTTATAATTAGAACGATCGAGTAACTACGCTGCCATCGGCGATGAAATTCACGAACGACGAAAGCTACATTCCTGCGCACGCCTATTGACAAATTTGGATCATAATCGAACGTCGGGCTTGTATTCACGACAGTTTAATGTACGTACGGTGGTCGCCTGCATTACGTTTGTATTGGATTGGCCTACATGCTAAACGCTTCGATGGCCATTGTTTGACATTGGTATTACGGTGGACTATACACATTTGGCTCCTCGCTCCGTACAATACACGATGGAATAGGTCTGGTCGTTGCCGAAGCTATATCTTCTCGGACGTATACGCACCTCCGGCATTATGCGCGATATTAATTGCAACCCTTCAACAACGGAATTCTCCGGTAATTTGATGTGGATATCGCGATGGTTCTCGTGAACAATGACCGTTTCCTCTCCATTAGAGACAAATGTACGAAGAACGCGCGCGGCGTGAATTCTTCATAATTAAATTATCACCGAACCGAAACGTTAACGAGTGTACGCTTTGGTCCAAGCACTTTCATATTTGGGTCTGTCAATGTCTATGCCAGTATTCAAACATTATAGACTGCTCGAATATGCGTATAGCACTGAAGTTTCTGCAATATTCGATGATTCTCGAAGTATGTTTTATCGTTCGCTGAGTAAACATTTTACTTCGCCGCTCCATGCATCGGCGCTGAGGGCTTCCTTCGTTTTCAGTAACTTGGCTTCCGCAAGAATAATTCAATTTTGGCCCCGAAATTCGGCAAAGTTTATCCTACATAATTTCGACCAATTCCATTAGCGGTATATCATTCTACCTTCCACAGACTTACGAATTCATCAGGAAATGAGAATGCATAATAATAATTCTATTTGACGATGGAATCCTCTTCAGAGCTTAGTTGCATTCGCGAGCACCATTCGCTGTACTCGCCATCGTACTAATGGATCGCACTCTGAAAAGGCCGTGCGCGCATGGTAGCAGATTTAAAAAACGTATGTAATTCATAAATGATGGAAAATCAAAAGAGACGACAAGGAATGTAGTGCTTTTTTAATCAGTATGAGATCTTGAATTTATTATAACCGATTTTTCGTCACACACCCGTAACTTCGCGTATCCAATCACGGTAAAGAGATACTTGTGTAAAACTACCACCGCCGATGTTATTCTTGCATCCGGTTCCCGATGCAACTCCAATAAGAACGGGCGTTCCATTCTCGAGAAGCATCAAAGGTCCGCCAGAATCACCCTGAGCGTTGAATCCGTGCAAGCATAAGAGAGGAAAAAATTCAATAAAATTGCTTACACTCCAAAGTTGATAAACATGCGTACAAAGTATTAGTAAACCGAGCGGTTGTCGGCCGTTCTGAAAGATCCTGATAATCCATCACTATATATAACGGCCGCTATAGGCAACATCCTATCCAACACCCCTTAGCGCTTAGGCACACCGAAGACGACGTAAAAAACTAAAGACCGTAAAAAAAGAAAGGTCGAAAGACGAGGTGAAACATACGTGGCAGATTCCCGACATCGATGAATCGATACCCTCGAAGCAAAATATCGTGTCAGGGATTCCTTCGCCGCAGCATCGTCCTTTTTTCAACAAAACAGCGTAGAGCTCAATCGATTTGGCCGGAGGCCCGTAGGTTTTCTGCACAAAATAGAAAATCAATCGCAATGGCAATGTCGAGTAATTACAACGAAGAAAAAAAAACTCTTCGTTCGCAATCGCCAACTGCATATTTCCGAAGCGTTCCTTTATGCAAATCGTGTTAACGGGTTCATTAGGATAATGACGAGGGACGTTGGAACTTGTTAAAAAAAAAAAAGTATCTTTTTCCGGTAATTTGAAAAGTGCCTTAAAAAAATGAAATTATGGTAATTCTTTTATGTTTCCTCACGGTATCGCCGAAACCGCAAGCGAGAGCCTCGTCGCCGTCGAACAATCTGTGATTAGACGTTGGCAGTACTATCGGCTGAACCTCCCTCGTGTATTCCAACTCCGTACACGTCTGTGAATAACGAGGTCGTCGGTATTGAGCGATTTTGTCGAGTGACAATAACGGTGGAAGCCGAAGTGATCACGTTTCACGTATCAATAGAGTTACCTTTAGTAAAGCAATATCGTGATTGGAAATTTGACTTTTGACTGTATATTCCCAATTACTGTTAACCACGCTCAATATAACGTGTTTCATTTGCACGTAATTGCCGAAACTGTCGCTCGAGCTCGTACCCGCGTATAGTATAATATTATCGTCGGGAACTCTTCTACCCTCTCTAGAAATTTAAATTAACGATTTTTTTTTATACGCTTCACGTGTTCGTCGGATCTTACGTGTTATGTATCTTTTTTATTTAATAAAACCATATCAGTTAGCAACTTGTGCAAACAGTGAGCCGCGGTTACAATCCATCTCGGAGATATCAAGCTACCGCCGCACGATCCTAGACGCTTGTTGTGCTTCACGGTGACGTAAACGAAATACGGTACCCATTGTATATCCGCTCGATAGCCATTGATTATTCGAAGAAACGCCCCGGGCGTTAAAACACGCAGCCTTGTCGAACTTACTCCATCGGATAACCACATAATTCCTGCTTAACGTTGACTCGATGCAACCTTTGCTTGTAATTACTTTCGAAGTGAACTTCGCTACGATGTCGATTAAAATTCGATACGTACCGATGACAAACACAGCGCACGATGAAACCGTGTGCATTGCGGACAACTTTTCGGGCAAAGTTCGAAGCGAATATTCTCGAATCGTTCATTACCCGAGGGAAGTGCAATGTTGATTGGTAACCGCCAGTGATCGTATATTCGCAGACGTCGCGCGCTGTTCAGCCAGTAGAAACTTCGGAAAAGGACGCAGTCGTTGGCCAAGCGGTACAGTTATCGGCCGCCAAGGTAATTCTTGCGTGCGACGGTGGTTGATTCCGTCAAAAGTCAGAATTCAGATAGAGTTTGGACGAAAATCTAAAAAAAATCAAGCATATCGGGTGCTCAATGGACTGATTTTGGATAATGATAATGATAATAATAATAAAATGTTATAATCAAATCGACGAAAAAAAATGTTTTTCGTAACTCGTGCATGAATCGCGGCACTTTCCATGGCAGTCTTGCGAGCCGCAAGTGGCCAATAGCATGCCAGTCGCCAATCCGTGGTGAAATGATAAAGTCGCGCATGCGCAGTTCGTATTTTGTTCACTTTCGGCCCTTGGGAGTTTACTTTCGCCCCTAGAGTCATAACCTCACCTTTCAGTGTTCGTCTCGCGCGACTGCCATTCCAAGTGCCGCAGATTCATGCACTCGTTACGAAAAATATGATGTGCAACAAGGGTCGAAAGTTGGCGATTGCGACGAGTGTGAGGTTTGCTGCCCGAGCGAAGCGAGGGCTGCAATCACACGAGTATATACTAATTCAAATCCCCCGTCAACCGAACTTTTTCCTTCAAATGAAAATTTTTCGTTAATTTTCTCGATTACAGATGAATTTTTTTAGAATTTTCCGTATTGTTTTCAATAAAACCACAAACCGCGAAAATTTCAGATGTTTTCGAGTCATGAAGGTACATTCTGCTCGTGGAGAATATATTTTCTACTGCGAGTACACGATCACGGTTATCCAAATAAATCGCGAAGTTTGCGTAATCAAGCTAAATTAGATAACGCAAGAGATCTTTCGGTCCCTTCGGATTCAATTAGTTAGCCCCGGTAAATTATCGGTTTGAAGATTCCGAGAATCGGAAAAATCTTACCTTCGGCATTCTAGGTAAACGTTATAACGAATTCCCGACACGTTGATGCAACGCTCTCATATCCGGAAAATCGAAGGAGAGTCAATGTGCGTGGGGGCTCGGATGTTTCCTCTTCGCTTCCTTGATTTATCTACTTCTCGTAATTTCGTTATATACCTCTCCGAAGGGTCGAAAGGTGTTCCCAGAATAGACGACGAATAAAACCACCCACGGCTGATTCACAAGATCGGACAAATGTGTGTTTCCAATCGTGGTGATAGAAGCTTTTCCTTCAAAGGCGAATCTGTTACGTCGAATCATTAGCGCACTCTGCGCGCATCGAAAATACGGCCGGCTTATGTTGGTAAAGAGTCACTCAACGAGGCAACGATACTTTTCCTCGTTATACCTCGCGATAAATTCCGAATGTGAAACCATAGCGAAATCGAAACTTTTTGACATCGGTGATCTATGTCGCTTCGAACGTCGCGCGACAGCGGTACGCCAAGCCGTACAAACGGGTGCTCCGAGTTTCGACTCGTGAAGCAGAGGAACAATCGATTATGAGCAGTCTGGCAACGACAACAATTATCGGAACGAGTTAATCAAATGCAACGTGTATCGTATTATTGATGATGCTGCACAAATGCACGGCGAAGTGACGAAGGAAACATTCGATGTGCGCAACTGGAAATTTCGACCGACGTTCACAATATTTCGGGAATTTACTGTTTCAAAACTAATGGAAAATTGGGCCCTTGATATCCAAATTGTTTCGATTCAGTTCTTGCTTTTTTCTTTGTGATATGATTACAATAAATAATTTAACGAGTTAGCGCAATACAAACACGACCGCAGGAAAGAGCGCTGTAAGTTGGAATCGCGGTATAAAAAAATCGAAGCTTCTACACACAGTACAGTAGTACAGTAGTGTACGAAGTTAGACTTTATACCGTGGTAAGCAGATTCGTAAACGACCGTACTCACTCTGTGGAAGTCACGATTTTTTTTACACCCTTGGTTCCGAATCGACCCGGTCACCCCCACCGAATATTGAAATGACGGGAACAGAATTTCTGAACACTTTGTCTGAAACAGTAATGCCCAAAATTGTATACTGCTAGCCTGGAGGTCTTTCTGTACCTGAGTGATCAATATGTATTACGGAAAAACTAGCAATTTCCAAGATGAAATTTCGGCATCATATATATTTATCGCGAACGAGGCAAACTGTATGTTGCGTGCGCATGTAATCGGCTCGTTTCAGTTGGATGAAAAATGAAATCTCCACGCAGATTCCATTTCGCCATTTCGCCACACCATTTCGCTTTCAAAAGAATAAATAAATAAATCGAATCTCCGGCAATATTTCATGAAGCTAGCCAGAACATTTCCCACAATTTTTTTTTTAATCAGTTAAGCTGACTTTATTGGCGATTGCGGGTGGCGCAACGAATATTCGATTAATTCAACAAAATGATCGTAATTAACCAAGTATTTGTTTCAATGAATAAAATATCTGTTTCCACAATCCCAAGCCTCGATTTTGTTATTTGGACGGACCTTCTTTTATTCATTTATTCATTTTAATCCTTCGCCGGTATGTCGTTGATAAACCCTCAATGTGGAGTCTAGATTTTTAAAGAGTTGAAAAAATCGCAATCCTCAGAGCCGAGGCCATGGAATCTGCAATGTAGACACGTGTTCGTTTCAAGCTTTTCTCACTATTCTTCTTTCGCGGGGCTCTGCATCGAATGTAATCCCCGGTTCGAGAATTTGCGGAAACAATGCCTAGTAAACGTGCCACGCGCGCTCCAAAATCCTGAACGGAGCCATCGCTGCTTCACGTGAGGTATCAGGGATTTAAAATGAAATGGGGATAATTAGAGGATTATTAGGTATAGCGTGGGAATTACTGCAAGTGTAGCGTTTCGGCATGTCGAGGGGTAAATCTTTGCGAGGGCGGATGCCGAAACTCGGATTCATCGACGATCTCATTGAGTTCCCATACAAAACAGTCTTAAAGTAGTCTCATTAATCAATTGGAATATCAACCATTAAATTCAGCGAATTGTCGAGTGAACACTCGACTAGACTACAAAATTTAACGACGTCGCGAATACATTTCCTTATATTGTTTCGGTGGCCCACACATTTTGTGTTCAACGTGTCCAATTTTTCCGTCGCAGACAAAATCAAGTTGCGTTAGTTCTACTCGTCAGGAAAATTGCGATAGTTCCGGCCACTATTAGAGTATAATTTTTAATTGTTAGTCCATGTAACTATTTTTATTACACTTACTCTACGCACGAGTGTGGAAGAGTACACTTTACCGTTGTATCGAATTGAGCGATAAGTACAATTAACAAAAAAAAATACAATTAATCATCCCGCTGTTTAATTTTGCATTTGTAGCTTGTTGTAAAAAATGGACACTGCAATTTTTTTCTCCCACTGTGTAAGATGTAGTTCGTCTATTCTCTCGTGAACCGCATTATTGCAAGCATTATACTCCGCAGAATTATGTCGCAGTCAGGTTCACCAATGAAATTATTGAAGTTACACAAACGGGCCTGTATGTGCGCGTGTGTCCCTGAATGAGCTTCGGGAGTGCTCGTATGGAGGTAAAAGTTTACTCAAGGGTGAGCGACAAGGATCTTGCTCGTTAATGTCGCTTTGCTTTTCACGGATCAGTCATCGCCTCTAATTACGTTCGGATAACTCAAAAGCCAGTTGTAAAAGTCAGTATTATTATACTTCGCGTCGAAAACGTACGCAAGCGTATCACTCGCGGATTTAATACTCCACTGCTTGCATTCGCTCATCGGTAAAGTGGCAGCGGAAATGTAGACTCGATACTATTCATCATCCTGCCTGGCTTATATTTTCAAATACACTGTAATTATCATTTCTATCTATCTACAGCCGGCCATTGTTTTTGTCGCAAAAACTTGCGATTCCTGAAAGTATCTGCCGAATTTCGGAAGACTCCATTTACCGTTCCTCCCAGGGTTGCAGTCTACCCAAAAACATTTCATATTATGACAACGACTTTTCCAGAGAGATTCGCGGTTCGTGGAAAAATATTATTGCACATCCAAACTTGCCTGTGGGAACGAAACGCCTTTGGGGAGTGGAGAGAAAAAGAGCTTTCGAACGAAGGAATTTATCGATTAAGCTTGTTCCTGATATTCAATTTTTCCGGTAAATTATAGAACAGTTGAAAATTGGTATAATATTTGCTAAATAATAAAAAAAAGACGTGTCTAACATAGTTTTATACGTTAAGTGGCGTGAGTTCTCGTTCTAGCCGATCGACTCATTTTTTTTTCGCGTGACCGCAAACGCAAAGGGAAATCAGAAGAAGAAAAAGCTCTCGTCGGAATAAACTTTTAATATCTCTTTACACATCGAACGGTTCCTGCACTCCGAAACACGAAATATCACACTTACATATTCACTTATGGTAATTCTTATTGTTAAAATTATTCTAGCATCTGCATTTCGGTTACTTTGGCACGCTTGACGTTTAAACAATTTATAAATAATCTTTTCTATACAGAAATCTCTTATTGTAATCATATACATATAAAAATATATACATACGCCAATGAGTCTTTTGTTTACTGAATCATAAGTCGCACGTGTTACCATTAATTTATACAGTGGAAAAGATTCTGCTTTTATAATTTTTTTAAAGATATTTCCGAGAAACAAGTAAACTTGTCGTGCACCTTACGCGCGTCCCATCACAGCGTTTAACCCTAACAAGTATGATATACATATTACTTTTTTGTTCCATCAATAAACAACGAATCTATTTACATTTAGTTTCGTTTCCTGTTCCTGTACGATTAGCCCCTCGACGCATACGCGCGCATGTATCTACTAGCTTGTCAAAGAAACTTTTTTTGCGATGTGTAACAAAACATGATGTGACACTGCGATTTATTGACGAAGCATATGGTTTGTTTGAAATTTTTTCCTAAATCTCCATCCTTTCATCAAACTGAACTTTCAGTCAGCATACACACACGGAGACAAAACATAGCAATGATCATCAGACTCTTGTAGGAATCGTGGAACGATAGCAAAGTCTGGAATTTTGTCAATAGAGTAGAGGAGAGCGGGGCAGAACGGCATACCGGGGCAGAATGCAACTAGGGCATAGTGGGACAGGGGCGAAATGGGACAGAAAAACATCGACTCCGATGGAACTTTCCCTTGTGCCATTTTGCTCTAATTGTATCATGCACGAGATTCCATGTCATTCTGCCCCGGTATGCCGTTTTGCCCCGCTCTTCCCTATCTCAAACAGTATAGCAAAAAATGGTAGACTTTACTTTCATCGCACGATTACTGCACGAGTCTGGTAACGTCTCGTATTTTTTGTCTTCGTGTACTTTCCAGGCTCTTCGTATGCGCATTTGACTTCTAGGTCAAATTTTCATAGTTTCTTGGGTCTCTAAATTCTTTTTTATCAGAGATACTTCTACAGGCGACAAGTACATCGTCGAAAAGCCGGTTTGGACGAATATCCAACTTATTTATTACTAATAATATGAACGCGTCGACACATTTTCGAAAGTTCAATTTCGACTGTGCCTTCAAATCACCCATGCGCTAACGGAGGGTTAACTTTCAGATTAATCCTTCATATTACTCTGGATCGAAATGATCGGACGATTAATCTTTGAGACGGATGTTTGCGAGTGACTGCTGTCGAATGGGGTTTAGGCCTGCTATTTATCGAGGCGTTTGTCGTGAGGACTTTTTAAAAAATATACGTTTTTTTGTGCATCGGGTTTCTCGTATAATAATTGTTACAAAAGATTCTGCCATATTCGAAGCCTGTTTTATAGTTTTTGCATTTCCATGGGAGAAAAATTCGTCACGTGGCAACCATAAAAAAAAAAAATTGCCCGGTTCCAGACAACCGTGACTATAAAGAGTTAATTGAGCTTTGCCTCTTCAATGTTCCACGGCTTTAACTTGTCGTTCTAACGCTATGCTATCACATAAACAACAAATTGGCTTTCTTTTATAGTGCATTCGACGGAACGATCCGTGAGCAACGTGGAGCTCTTTTGTCGCTCGTTTGTTGTTTCCGATCGGCCGACTTGTGAAGCATGATTTGAATTTTCATGGTACGACGTTTGGCACTCCAGAAATCAGAGGATCGATCGTGAAAGAGCATTGTTTAATTTGTCACAGCACGAAAGCCGAAGGTAACTGAGCAAATTTGCACATGAAGTTCAATCCTACAATGCAAAAATTATAGCGCTATCCTTCGGTACTCTCAAATATTTCCACTGAAAAAAAATTATATAGTACAAAGAAGTATAATCATTTATATTTTACAAAATATTTTTGCGACGGCATGTCTATTTTTTATGAGTTACGGTATTACTGTTGAATAATAATGATAAATTTCATTGTAATTCAAATAATTAAATTTTTTTACATAGCACCTACACACATAAAAGTGACCCCAGGGAATTATTCAGTACAGTGAAAATAACGATATCTTTTAAAGCGTAAATTTGCGAAGAGAATTTCGCGAGCGGTAATGTGCGAGACGAGTATACCCCATTCTGTGCTATATCTATATCAAATATTTATATTACCGGAAAGTACATATACATAATGTATAATCTAGTATAGGTATATAAGCGAGTCTGGCATATCAATGCCGAATGTCGACCCATAACTCCATTCTCCTCCGGTAATACGGAGTTTCCCCAAAGTGAATTAATTCGGTCCCTCTTTTCGTTGAGTAGAAGTTCAGTATCGGAAGACGATCTATTATCTCGATAGTCCAATCGATTAATCCTCATGGACGTAGATTAATCGACTCTTGTGATATATCCCTCAATCTCGCTTTTCGAAAACCCTAAAATTGATTAGACACACGGCTTATGGCTATGAGTACGCATAAGTTATATGACATTATACATGTATCCGATTATATATGTTCAAAGTGCCTTCCAGATGGATTTTCTACATTCCGTTATTTCTCCTCTTGTGCATAATTCAGTTCATTAAACAGTTCACCTGCTACGAGCAGACGCGCGTTTTAATATTAATTCACTTCGCTGAAATGACGATACTTCTGACGCGTCAGGTTCACGATCTTAAGTTTTCCCATTTTTGTTGGCTGTAATAAAAATAAAAAAATGAAAAGAAAAAAAAAAGTGAACGAAGGAGACGCGTCGGAGAGATACGCGCTCTGCATTGCAAATTTTTGTTACTTTCGAGACGAGGGAAGAGCCGGCGTAATAAAATATTGTGAAGAGAACACCAAGGGTGCACACCATTGATGAGGGAATGAGAACGTACTTCTCCTTTTGCTCGCTCATGCCTCGAACACGATGCTTCGCAACGATCGATCATGCATCGATTTCAGGAAATGTAACATAAGGAATGTTTTTTTTATCCAAATGGCGGACTTGAGGCAAAGACCGCAGAGCATACACTGAAAGCAGATCAAATTTGAGCCAATACTGTTCTTAAGTTAAAAATTAAACTCAATTTTTTTCGAATACATTCTCGATTGTTTATTTATTCAATGTCAAATTGTTTTCAATAATTTATATTTCCATGGGATTGTGGCGGCTCTTTCCCATCGTCTCTTTTAAATCGCGTTTCGTTATTATTCGATGTTTTTTCATTCTCGACGAGAATGATGAATTACAATTATCACGCGATAAATGTGCGTTTCAAAGAATGAAACTCATGCCGTTTACCGCTAGCTAGTTAGCAAGTTATGTAAATCGCGCATTTTGTATTTTCAATTAAAAAGAAGCGAGGAAATGCGGAAAAATAATCCGTCCCAGAGTCACCATTTGCGTCATACCGTGATAATTGATAATATAAAACACGGTCGATCGTGTTATGTCACACTTTTAGATCATTGATGCTACCGACCGCATTCTTTGACATTAATTTTACGATAAATTCTTAAAATAGCCGTGTGAGCGAGGAGGGCTAGTATGATTATATTGGAAAGCCTCGCGACTCTACGGTCTCACTGGAGCTGCAGTGCTCTTCCGTTTTTTTTTAATTCTTATTATACTTGCTGAAGTGGAATTCGCAGTGTCTCGCATCGCGCGTCTAAAGGAAATGTCTATGTGTTCCTACATTACTCTCACTCGATCGATACAAACTTCTCGTTTCCCGAATGTTGTATATCAATGCTTTTCACTAATATAACTCACGAGAATTAAATGCACCACGTTTTGCATGGTTGGACAGAAAATAATAACGGCCGGTAGCACATTGTCGATAATTCATTCCATGAGTGCGTTTGAACGTATCTTCATAATTTATTCAGACTATCTGCAGAATTGTCAATCGATAAGACATTAATCTCGCGAGTTTTTTTTCCAATTATTAACCGAAAATTGTCGGTGCACTGCTATTTGTTATCGTCTAGTTGAAAGAATTACGCACGCATACAATGTACGATGCTATCTGAGCAATAGTTACTTTCGATACAAGTGCGAGACAGGAGATGCAAGTGCAAGGTCGCACTCGTCGAGAGACACCGATCTTTCTCGCGCGTG
The DNA here is from genome assembly GCA_963924025.1 of Ischnus inquisitorius. Classification (NCBI taxonomy): domain Eukaryota; kingdom Metazoa; phylum Arthropoda; class Insecta; order Hymenoptera; family Ichneumonidae; genus Ischnus; species Ischnus inquisitorius. The sequence continues at coordinate 6,538,456 of OZ001250.1, read as the reverse complement.
TATCGAACTCGATTTTATGACTCTTCTACCCACTAGTACAGAAAACTATACTTTTCTGCACCGGTGCGGAATAGTATACTTTACTGCGTTAGGGCATAGAAAAAGTGTCATACACATCAATGTTTATCCGGTGTTCTCGAACGTCGTTATAATATTATGTTTACTGAACAAGACTCGTCCGGTGTGTGCTGGTGGAGCCAAGAACCGGACTATACAGGCTTCCTCTTGAGCTTCCACTGATTCCATTGCTTCCTGTAATGCTTCCGATTCGGGGATTTTGCGTATACGCGACATTCGCGAGGCCATCAGTTCTGCGTGCAGGTACGCGGCTACTCAGTGTAACCGAATTCTCGACTATTGTGGCCGACGGACGATTCGAAAAGCCAAAATAACCGCGAATACGTTCCTTTGTCGATCTGTAACATACGACAAGCACATTTCGTGTCAAGAAATCCACTCTCGACGGAATTCCGCGAATATTCGTCAACGATGTAAGAGAAGAAAAGTAACGATGCGCTTTATAGTATCGAGAAGAAAGACACTGTTTCACGAGGAGTTGATTATAGACTTTGTGCGAGAGCTCCGAGAGAAGTTCGCAGAGATAAGGCAATTCGTTCGCGGACCAGAGAAGTACACTTGACCAGTCGGCGGAGTAATGTATTGGATAGGGAGAGAGGCGGCATCGATTCTGCGAGTCGGAGAGAATCCTCGGGAATTGAACGCACGAAACTTGTCTGCTACGCTTCCGCTTCTGTGAATGCGCCGGAGAAAATAGAATCAACTACAACGAAACACCTTTGAGAACAAATGGCCGGGTTTCCTGTCAAGTATATCTCGATGTATTGAAATCCTTCTCGTACGACGTCGCTATGTGCACTAATCAAGCAGATTGTACGATGTTGAAGAAGTTTCTCATGCATAATCAGTACAATGTAGAACCTACAGTTACGCTACACAATGAAATGAGAGAATAGAGTGTAGTACTCCAAATGTCGTGATTATTGGTGCAAGAAGTATTGCGCAGTAATCGAGGTATGCGAGCGACACACGAATGCGATCGTTGAGGCGAAGCGCACAGAGAACGATTGAGTAATCGAGACATCGAGCAGGCGATTCTCAATCACGCTCGAGTAAAACAGCACCAACAGCTTGAGCAGTTCGCGTAGCGCGGACCTTCGAAATTCCGAGACGATGCGGAATTCGAAGTGACAAATGGCCAATATCGAATAATGAAAAGCGGAGATCGCCGAACGGATGTTTTATCTAACAGAATCGAGCTCGCCCACTATATAGCGATGCGAGAACGAGCACAGGACAGCTTGCGATAATTCGTGAGACTGGACGTCTGGACCATGGAATTCCAGAGCGAGAATTCCAATCAGGAATTAGGTTTTACACTTAAGCGGTATCCTCTTACATCTAATTGTCAATTAACTGCAATAAACCTGCAGGCACCAAGAAATTCCTTGTACTCACTGGAGTTCCAACTCTTCACTAGTAGACATACTCTAGCTCCTTAGATGGTATAATACTCATCTTCGGAGCACGGAGTAGCCGAATGGATTCCAATGATATAACAAGAGAATAAGAAGACAATAGAGGATGCTATGCCGAGTACTCTCGGCACGTAACATGCGTTATTAAATTCAGATTAGTTAGTTAGTTCTTTATTTGTTTCTTGGCCCTTCGTCCTATTAAATTCAGATTAAGATGGAGAAATATCTTTAATTTAGATGATGTAGGTACAAGTACTTCTCCAAGTTTCGCAACGAACTAAAAACCTTGCTAACCGAATTCAACCACATAGTTTATGTATTGGAATTTTTTCCATATGACACAAAAGGTGCTAAGAACATCGATCTTTTATAATAATAATTCAATTGACGCTCAACGCGTATCAATTGTATTACAGCGTGTGATTTCAAAATGTCTCGTTTTCCGACCAGCCCGGGTTTTCCCTATGTCAATGCTACAACATTATTATTGACTTTATACATAAATGATATTGAAATTCGATAATAGAGACGTTAACGTTTCGCGCGATCGCGAATGTTGCTAATGTGTTAATCGGTAATATTGTATATGGTTAGTGTGGCGAACAAAGCTTCGTTAACTATGCACGCTGTAGGTACGACATATCAATTGAATGCCGCTAACCGCAGTTCAAATCACCCTGTGCTCGTTCTCCTCTGCCGGGCGTTATCTGATATCGCTGGATTAGTCACGTACCCGATTGTGCCGATTAATACAACGTACCGGGGATCACAGGCCCTCGGAAAGCTATCAAGGTTACGCCCCCGCCTGTAGTACATGCACTAAAGCGTGATTTTACACCCCGAATGGTAGCTACGAATTTACTGCCATCCTGTGACGAATTATCGACGAACAAGACTATACCGGCTTATCGAATTTTCCCGTTTCCTCACATTCGCGTCCGTAAATATACCCGCGAGATCTTGTATCCCGTATTTTTTGCTTTCCTCTCGATTCGACGTGGACCATAGCTGTTGACAGAGGAAGAAACCCCCGGGCACATCCGGAGATATTCTCTCCGTTGAGATTCGAAGTCACCGGTCGATCGCGTGCGATTCTCTAGGAATTATATATCACCGGTATCGCGAGGCTCGGATCCAAGACGGAGTATGAGTGCGCAAATATTTAATTGAACACACCATTTTTTTTCCAATATATTCTAATATTGTCTGCATTACTGTGCACGAGCGTTGAATCTAGACTGAAAAAAGTTTAATAAACCATCTTTGAGATTGTAAAATGACCGGACGAAAAGAGCTTCCACGATCTTGTATGCAGAATTTGGAATATCGTATCTTGTGAAGAGAATCATTGAATTTTTGATACGTCTAGTAAGAAATTTAATAATACATCGTTGAGGTATGAATGCTACGTTAAAGTGAGTTTTCGCAATGTTTCATGAAGCATTTTTAATAACGTATAAGTATTTTGTAAAAACGCTTAAAATGACGGCTGTTGAATTTTGAATGAATAGGGGAGAGCGGGGCAAAACGGCATACCGGGGCAAAATGGTATTCACGCACAATGGGACCATGGGCAGAATGGTATTGGGGCAAAATGGGACGGCAAAACAATCTACGTCGATGGGACTTTCTCTTGTCCCATTTTGCCGTAATCATATCATACGGGGGACTTTATTTGAGCATTTCGGACCATTTTGCCCCGGTATGCCATTCTGCCCCGCTCTCCCCTACAATATCAGTTATTTCGCGACGCATGGGCACATTCCGAAGCGTGCATGTTACCGAATCTAACCCGGTAAAACATCATCGGGTTTCGAACTTTAACGAATAGATTAAAGCGGCGCTACCGAGCGAGGCGAGATTGGTACGTCTCGGTTATTTTTCCTTCGTCTATGTTGATAAACCAACACGCGCGAATGATTCGGTGGAAAACACTTGCAAGGGCGGATCGCATCGTCTTTCCGTCGAGTGTGCTCGTTCACCCACGCGTATGTATCAAACGCAACGCCATAACGGCGACATCGATTAACCGCGAAGTCCATTGACCTTTCTACGCACGAACTGTCACAGGACATTTTTGTCGATCGAGTGGAAAGTCGCACGTGTCCCTTATATACACGCATCGCTATACGTAAAGCCTATATCGCGATCGATCAAAGTCACAAGGGTTCCATATGCATAATAATTTTTCCAAAACCCGCCACGACAGCGTTAATAGCCAGATGTAATGCCGTGGTGATGATATTGATTGCGAGTATGGTTTATCGGTGTACGAAGCAGTTGATTGTAACGCAGAGACTCGTAATAAATGAAATAACGTGACCTCGTTACACTTAAAGATGCACTGAAAGCTCCCGCGGAACGGCCCTTTCTCAGCTTTACCACCAGGAGTAAAGCCATTCGGCAAATATTTGCTTACGAAAAATTATCTTTCCCGTCACGTCCTTTGCGGAGTCACCGGAGACTTTTCCTCGTCGTTCGAAATATCTTACATTTTCTCTAGCTACGATGAGGCGCAATAGGTGCCTCGACGTTGGAACTCGTGCGTTGAATATCTACATTTTTTTTCTCGTATAGAGAAGAACGTCAAACAAGAGAGGCTTAACATTGCGATGGTTCACACGTGTACGGATGAAGGTGAAGAGCAGGCTTAAGAGGCATCGGGGGCGCGAGATAAAGCTTTGCGAATATACATATATTCACCTCCCTCGGCGGCGAATACTTTGTGTTGATTCGAGATAATGCATCTTGGCCGCGCGCCCTTTATTTTGCCTCATCAAAACGGGCGTCATAAATCAACTTCGCCTCCCCCGTTAAAAAGGTTCTTCCGAATATCATTCGCGACGCGAGATGGAGGCGCTAAGGCGGGTTTGGAAATACTATAAATAACATAGAGGTGAAAGGTAATCCGACCTCGTGTCGAGTAGGGCAATGCATCTCACTTTATACTGGTAATATGCAGAAGACCATCAGGACAACCCTAGGAAACCGAACAACCATTGCGGGCAATGAAATAGCAAGCGGATGTATTTTCACAAAAAAGAACCGTTTAAAGACAGCCAGAAAGAACTGAAAACCAAATAGCGACGGAAAAAAACTACTCGCGACCAACGTATTACTGGTTACATCTCGGTTGTTCAAGGAGAAGCCACCTGTAGAACGACTCCCCGTTAGAATATTCTTCAGAACTGGGCACGATACAAAGTACCGCAAGTACTTGAAGTAGTACGTACTATCTGTACTTTCCAAGAAAGAACCTTCTCAAGCTCTCGCCAAGGTTATTCGTGCAGAGTTAGGTAAACATTTTATCACAAACGGACGACAGTCTGTGACTAATATGACCATAAAAGTAGCCGGACAACAGGTTAGAGATAACAATTTGGTGGTAACACTGCAAACAACCGTTACTAAAAAAAGCAACCTATTTCGCCTATTCTTGCGCACATCCCCGGGTTCGTTGGACGCCGAGATGATAAACACGGCGGCATCGGGGCATATTCTAAGTCTCCGACGGAATGTTTGCAAGCTGCAACAACATTGTACGGAGAAGAAAATTATGAAGCGAAGCGCGCGAGCGAGCGACGCGAGTAATTATCAAAAATGTATAGACGAAAATGTCTGGGGAATATTTAGTTCAGAATTTTCATTAAAACCTTATTAACAAAGGTAGCAGGAGTGCACTTCAGCCTCGATCACTCTCTTTGTCGTCAATGGGCTTCGTTTAGTCGGTCCTGTAACTTTAATTATTTATTCATTACAAATATCCCGTCGAAAACGAAAGTGGATCGGTCTAGCATGGATATTGCGTTCCTCGGAACTCTACGGAACATTCCTGTCAACGTGTCTTGGGCATAATTGCTTGACGTCGCCTTTGATAGAAAAAGAAGCACACAATTTAAGCAATCAACGATGAAATCCTATCCATAAAATATATGACTTTCCGTCGCCCAAGAATGAAGGTGAGGAATAATTCTGCTGAACGATTCGCGTTATTTCGCGAAACGAACAATAAATAAAAAATGAAGAACCATCATTGCGAATCTCACGAATTTTTTTTTTTCCTCTCCGCCGACTCTATTATGCGCCAGCAGTTACGGGTCGAAATATCAACGTGAAACAAGGTTTTTTCGCAAAATATTTTCGCACCGACAAAAGAGCCACGCTGCGATGGGTTTCTTCTGCATGAGAGCTCCGAGTCCGATTGTATGTAACTGCACATCAGCGAATTATTTCCGACTTCGCGTCCATTGAAAACCGAGGCAGATACGCACAGCGACGCGCGAAAGGGGAAAATAGACCTCGGCGTTCGTTGCGCGTACCAAGTTTCACAACAAAGTGTGCATTGCTACGGCCGTATTGATTTTCATTTCTTTCTCTTCGAACTTCCAAAGGACTCGTCGTTTAAACTTCATCCAGTAAATTCAACAAGATGCAAACACGGGAACGGTACACGTGCCAAAGACTTAGCACGTTTCATTGGATTGTTGTTGATGCGTAAGATCTCATCTCAGTAAAATCTATCAATACCGTCTAGTCTGTTCATCGTCAATAATACATCAAAGAATTTAATATTATATTGTGCAGACTTTTCAGATCCTTGCACAGCACGCTATTCGATTGTCTCAGTTTAATACTGACTTTGTAGGGAACGACGCACAAACGGACGATAAAACCTTTTTTATCCCGATTATATTGCACTCTGCGCGGTTAACAAAATGAATATACCTTGAATGAAATATCGTCGCTCGCACGTTGTAACTATGTTTTTTTTTTTTTTTTTTTTTTTTTTTTTTCCAATAAAAAGAAAAGTCGATATCGAGAATCGCGAGAAACAATTTTAACGATGTTATTCGTGTCTGCTTTTCCAGCCAGGCGTTTTTTAACAAAGTTAATCCTGATCCATGTCGTATCGTATTTGATGCAGGATATAAAACGATGTTCCCCAGTGTGTGTGACATTGATGGAAAAGTGTACAATCGTGAATCATTTCAAAGTGCTGGAAATGCTATAAAAATGTATTTAAAAAAAATAATCTGTACATGCCTGTTCATCTGCCATGATGTGTATAGAATCGGCGTTGACACGGTTGAGGTAAAAGCGATCCAAACAAATATCGTAAACGTTATGTCGATTGGTCCGATGTTTTCGTAAGTCTCCACCAATGAGAGCTTGGCCAGTCTGTAACAGAGGATAAGACTATTTTAATCTTTAATATTAAATGACAGTAATGCGATAAAGTTTTAATAATTCTTAACAAAATGCAGACGAGTAGCAAATACGCTGTGCCAGGAAACAGGAAGCAACTGTAATTTGTCCATTGAAACACAGCAGTTGCGTTTGACAAGAGCAATATACTTTCATGTAACACTTTACAGCGATCTTTTTTAACTCCCATTACGGAAACTCTGCCCGCTCGAAGAAATTCTTGTTAACACCATTATCGAATTTATGTGCTCGCAACGGGGATTTGTTTGTGCAAAGGATTTATAAAACAATAGCGACGCAATGCAAAATTCATTCAATATTTCTATTAATATTTTATTACTGAAACCGGGCGCGATGAATAATCATGTACAACAATTCAATTCCGCTCGGTGCTGACAATGGAATTTATTTGAATTTAGCGTTGCAATATTGGTTTAATCAACAATTCCATATATTATATAAATAGGCAATTTTTTCATTTCAAAAGAGAAAAACTGCCAATCGCTGTTTATCAATGATGAGTTTAGAATTAGAATCTGTTCAATTGTGCGTCATTCTGTTAGTCAAGTTCGTTGCGTTGTTTGTACGCAATTAAATACAACAATGAAGAGGCTTTTCTATGGAAATTGTATGAACGTTTAGCTATCCATTCGATTCATCAGGATTCAACATCAACTACGCGAGACAGACCATTGTTTGCTGAAAGATAATATTGCCCTTTAGAATTGTGCATGGTTTGTTCGCAGTGCATTATTTAAATAACGGACGCGAGGGACATCATTACGCGCTAGACGCGTGTTTTCGCGTGCCTAGTCCGGTACATATTTGTTAATGATTTAAAGATGCCCCAGTGCCTTCTATAACTCGAGCAAGTTTGTCGGGTTGAGGTAGTACTAGCGTGCCGTCTAACTTTGACGGCGTTTGCGTGAGCTTCGAAGGGAATTTATGATCACTTCCCAATGCAATAAAATCTGTAACAACAAGTATATAGAAGGTGCTGCGAAGATTGGTCGTAACTTTTTTTTTTTTTTTTTTCAATGAAAATAATCCATTTATTTTCCCGTGTAAAGATGATTTTTTTTCAGAAATTCGTCTATTTCTTGAAAATTGTTTTTTCATCCTTCATCTTGTAAATGAAACGCAATGTAGCCGTACCCCGACGGTACGATATAACAAAAATTACAATCGATTTTCTGTTCACACGATTTAAATTTCAATTAAATGAAAAATTCCTTAACAATCGATTGAGGCGTGGAGTGCCCAATGGAATCTGCAATTAAAGGGGCGAGTCAGTGTCACGCTATACGCCCAGAATCTATCGAGTCAATCGGAGAGACTTAGAGAATCGCTAAGACGATAAATTGATTTCACTAAAAATCTATTAATATTTCCCAGAATTCATTATACGAGACAATTACCATCAATTTAGAATTTCAACATTGAATCCGACACATTATAATTGAAATAAAAAAGCCACGATGAAAAAACGAGATTGTCGTCGTGTCTACCGGAATACTAAAGATCGATATCAAAACGACGAGAGACAAATTCTCCCGGCGAGCGGAGGGACAATACCGTGAACCTTCGCGAATAAACTGGTAATGCGCTTTCGCGAAAGCTACCATTTCCAAATCGCGGCACCTTTAGAAAAATATCTCGAGAGGATAAAATCTACCGAACCGAATTTAAACTGGTTAGAAATGGCATAATGGTATAAAAAAGTCTCGCAAAGCACCCTCTATTAGTTCGACGACTATAATGCCACGCCGACAGAGAGACAACTCTAAAGAGCGTTGAAAACGCCACGTTACATCATCAAATCGCTTATAATACACTTTCACTTGCTCGATTATCCGTTATTCGGGTCGGCTGATTTGATAATTGCTATGGGCTGGATGTCTTCGAAAAATATTCGCTCGTCCCTTTACAATAATTAATTTACACTAATTACAATTTTACCGTGCGTATGTTACTAAATAATAATAGCAATAATAATAATAATAGTACGGATGTCGAAGGTTCGCTAGTTAGATTTGTTCTGCCTGCACCATTGTCACCTCTCGGTACAGTAAATCCGTTTAAATTCCTTCCAGCAGTGTACAGTGTATTCGACGGCCGGTTCGCGCAACATACGCTGACCGCGAGCTCAAAGTTGGAAATGACCTAACGCGATGAGCGCCGTACCCCAGGCTTACCATTCTAAAATTTGTTTTTTTCCTTTTTTCGGACATATTTTCTCGGCTAAGGAAGTAAGATAATTTTATCGAAAATGTTATCAATTCATGATTTGTTTAAATATGAAAATGAAAAGGTATTAAGTTGTATATATAAAAAAGGGATCAATGGTTAGGTGGTAGATTTATGTCGAGGGGCTTCCGTTTCTTACCCAAAAGTTTAATTCCTATCCCATAATACCGTCTAGACATGCCGTACATCCTCTGGACGTTTTCATCTGTCCATTACAGGATGGTAACTGCTTTAACGCTCTATGTAGATTCGTCTAAGTAGACTTAAGCTTAACGCTTGCTTAAGTCAGTAGGTCAAGAAATGATTAGAGAGTAAATAAGAGACGAGAGAGCACTGGGGACCGTGTCGGCGAGGGAACAATCGATCGTTTCTCGTCTCAAGTTCGATTTACCCTACCTTATACTTGCCCTTCATTTATTTTACTATTTGCGGTGTGCGGATTTGGAATACATTTCTTTCTCCAATTTGCCTTGAATACCACACATTGTGAACTTCAGCACGAAATCCGGTCAGGAGACAGACCGGTTTTAACAAGAGAACGCAAAAAATTGTTTTTCAACAGCTTATATAAAACCGGGAACCTTTCTTCAAATCCTCGCATAAAAATATTGTTTTTCGTACTATTGTCGGAGCTCGGGATATTATTGGCATAAGACGAATCGATTGGACTCGATGTTTATGTATCTCGAAAGAACACAAAACAGAGAAACACAAAAGAAAGTATTGATACCAATGACGGTTCCAAACAGCCTACGCTATAAATGTCAATATGAATAAAACGTAGTTTCGTAGTTGAAAACTATGTAGATCTTTTATACTTATTGTAGAATAAACAGATAATTTCAGAAGGCAGAAGAGAAGAGTTTACTTTTTTACATAGGTTAATGTATGATATAATATCATTACATTCTTTAACGTAATAACACAAGCCTTCGTGAATTCCTTATAATCATCTCTTATTTTATTCACCATTAAAAATTGTTACGGTCATAACAAGAACTTACTATGATCTAAAAAAAATCCGACCAGAGATAATATATAATACGCTCCGGCTTGCTCAATTATTCATTCATCGAGTTTAAAATGTATGCGTAATTGGATGAAATCAGTGTGGAAGCGGGGACTCGCTACCGAAAACTTGGCGAAAGTTATCGCCGGTAGCAGAGCATCACTCCATCCCTCTTAGCCGAAGTTTTGCCGTCGAGAGAGCATAGACCGAAGAGTAAAGAATGCTCAAGTGCCGAAGAAAGATTGACAGTGGTAAACTCCGTATAAACGACCATTGAACTTTTACTTAAGAGCGAACGTTCCTACCGCGCAGCATTCAAACCTTGGTAACTTTTCAGATTTACGCTCTATTGGATAAGCTTTAAATTTCACGCTCGTACCGCACTGTCGATGTTTCAAAGTCGGAATGAGCCCGAGAGCTTGCCACGAGAGAATTAAGGGGAGCTCGGAGATAATATGTAGGAAACTCGCCCATCGCCTTCCCGTTTCTTATATACGTGGTTCGCGAGTCTTTTCCTCGTAGTATATTTCTTTCGGCGCATCATAACCGCTGCTTTTTTCGGGAATGACATCGTATACGACACCCTATAAATACCCTATGGTGCCAATGTGTGTGAAGTTTCATATTAGAAGTCAGCATATCAAAAATAAGATTCACCTGTATTTACTTTGGTGACTCTTGCTCTCGAGCCTGAGGATTTAATGAGCTTAAGCCTTTGAAATTAACGTGAACAAACTTTATTATTTATCACCGTGAATTTGTTTCAAATTATCAACTGTCTCGATATTGAATGAGATTTAAATGAATCGCTTCCAAAGATCTCACAGACAAGACCTCTGCGTTCTCAAAGGACTTATAACAGGGATAAGGAATTTGAAGAAGGGCTTTAATTAGTACATCGAATCGCTGGATGAGACGTCTGAAAAGCACTGAGAATAATGGAAATTGGTTCAAAGTCTAGTAATGTCTTTGTGTGTCTGTAAGGTAACGGGCTGACAGGCAAACATTTCTAGGGGCTTGCATTTATAAACCCAGACAGACGAAGAGAATGGAAAATACACGGAGAACAAAAATTAGTTGCCAGAACCAACTTCGGCGCTAGGAATTAATATTGGATGGTACGACTAGTCTATTTTATGGGTCAACCAATTTATATTTGTTCGCCTTAGAAGTTTATTCCTTCTTCCAACTAATATCAGTTTTCTAGCACCGCAGTTGATTCTGGCAACTAATTATTTATTTGTCAATCAAAGTTCCCAAGATTCGGAAAACACGAAAAACTGATTCGGAAGATTCGGAAGATTCGGAAAACACGAAAAACACGAAAAAACCCTCCGCGTGGCTAATTTTTCCTGCTTTTCTTTCGCGTCACGGTTTATTCAAAGTTTTTTGTCCTTCGCCTGCTACGCGCCTCTCATCCACATAGGCACGAGCTCGAAGAAGAAACGAAGCGATAGAGTCGCGTAAGCGATACGAAGAAAGAATCGTATTGAGACTCAAATGCTTTTTGAACCATTTTGACTCCATGCAGCAAATCTAACCATCAGTTCAAACGTGGCTTCCGCGATAATCCTACATACCTATCCAACTATACGAAGCAATTCCATGCCGCTATGCAACTACACTAGATGATTCGCTATGCTTGCACCGATGTATTCATGCTTATCTTTCATTGACGATGAGGTAATTTACTCGGCTGCTTCGGCGTTACATTACGTATCGATGTTTGATCGATGTCTACGTCGTCGGGTATTGCATCAACGTTCTTTGACATTGGACGATGCAAATTCCATCGAACATCCGAGAAACGCGGTCGACAAATGATGCAGTGATGAATCCAATATATATGCCGGATACTGTGTAAACTATCGAAAACCCGTTAGTTTTTTTCACTCGTCATTGACCGTCGAGCACTCGAATAAAGGTAATTGACGAAAGATCCTATTAATAATCGAGAATTAATGCTGTTACATCAATCGATTCCGTCCACTGTTTGTAACGGATCAAAATCACTGAAAATGTCTTTTCTCGTGGCAAACTTGGTTGTATTCTAAGTGCGGCAAATGTGCTCAATAACGAGAAGCATTAACGAATGTACAACGATATGCAGGGAGAGAAAAAAACGAAGCTCACGACAAGCGCTCGCAGGCAGGCACGTAGCTTACTCTGCAAGGGACAATCGTTGACACGATGGATCGAACAAAGATGCCATTCTTGTTATTCAAAACGGCAAGGACAGGTTTATGTAAACAGCATAAAAATACACAGTAAAGACATATCGAAACGTATTCCACAATCTCGTGTAAGGAGTCTTTTGTATTCATACATTTCACAATGAGAGTATCGGAGATCCTTGAATTGGAAGGGTATACGATGGATAACGAGGCGTTTGAGAAAGAGAACGAATACCTTTTCGTAAATTGCATTCGACACGTTGCATCACATCCGAAGCATTTTTATCGAGCGACGGGTTTCGTCGAAAAACCTTCGATGACGAGTAAACGGTAAAACGAGAAAAAAAAACTAAACGAATCTCATTCGCATCTACGATATTATCTGTCAATATCATCTAAATGCCACTGTCGACCTGCTACAGCGACGGCGTTTACTATATAGCATTTTTTCCCAACTTTTCACGACTATCGCGCGACCCGAGAAACGATAAATTTGGACTAGGTCGCGGCGATCGAATATCCATACATCTCTTCGCTTCTCGATTCTACGCTATTGGCGTATATCCTGTTGCCACGAATGCTGAAGCATCGAAATTATTGATTCGCAGAAATAACCGAGTGCCGTCCATCATTTTTGTAAAAAAGAAAAATCACTATACAGCGTCATTGTTCTGGCGAGTTTTTTGAGTACTAAAAGGCTATTAACGGAATGCAGATTCAACGGCAAATAACAGTTATTCGTCACGATGTACGTAGAAACAAGGCAAATGTTTTTCAACGAAAATTCAAAGTCAACGAAACAATGCCTTTCGATATATGGTCGGCCCGTAATATTTGCGCAATGTAATCTGTCATCTCTGCCCGTCGTTCAATCGCACTGTTCTATCTGGCACGCCAGTCAAATCCAAAAAAAAAAGAAAGACACGAACGTGACCGTTTCTGCGTTTCACAGGTGTAGCGCAGTTGCTCGATAGTTGCGCGCTGTGTGGTCCAAATCTACGAAGGATAACATTAGTGAAGATGTCGGTCTGGGTCAATATGGAAGCACAAGTGATTACTCATACTCCCCACGTACGCGCTACAACCACATTGTTTTGTTGTCTCTATGTTGTTTTCAAACATATCAAAATGTAACCCAAAACATACTTGTTTAGTCTCGGTACGTCCACATGCAACTGAACGTTCCCGTCCGAAAAGCTCGCTAGGGCATGAAACCATTTGCAAACAAAACAATCGTACAACAGCAAACATCGCGAAACAAAAGAATGCGAAGCAAACACTGTCGACGGCGCTACTAAACGGCGGAGCACTATGCTCTTAATCTTCGGCGATAGGAGACATAATTTTGTGTCTAACAATTGAAGGCATTTTTTTCAGTGTACACCATCACTGAATTTAGTGTACGCCATCACTGGCTTCTATTGATTAGCTGCGTTGCCACATTCGCTGTTTATTTACTGCAAGAATGGGCCAAAATAAGAAAAGATTGAATAACATATTTGGTATAGCGTTAATGTAGACTATTTTGTTATGCAACTGTAGAAAAATTGCTCTTACCTTGAACAAAGATACCCTTAGCATTGAAAATTCCTTTTAACATAGCTGGATTGAAATCCAGAACAGATGCTAAGAACATTTTCCGAACACTTCCTAGTCGAGTGTTTATGACTATCAAAGTACTCGTCAAATGTTTTCATTAATATTAATATAAAGAAATACACTCACTTGAGCACCATCAACGGACAGAAGAGAATCGCAAATACGGAAACCATGAAGATGAGATATTTCTGGGTACGCTTCTCCTTGCGGACGTCCAATTCGGCATCGTACAAGTCGTAAGTATGAGATAGAGTGGATAGTCCTGCTGTAGCACTCGTTCCGACGCTCACGCTCTCCCTCTTTCCCTCGCGCAATGATCTGCCGCAGAAAGCAGTGATTCGAACATGAACGATTGTTTTACTGTTGTTAGTTATACAAGTATAAGGACCAGTCTTCCTTAGAGATGGTACATGTAGGATTGAATTTACCACGATATCAACAAATGTTTACGTATATCGTACTTCTTTCAATTCCTATTTAATACTCTTCTTTTCATAAAATTGTTATGCGGCATGCAATTTTAGGGACGAAGGAGAACTCTCTATTATTCGATACTACCGTAGCGAGGATAACCGGGTGAAATGTGCTCGGGTCTCGCACACAGAGTACATTCCGTACGCATGTCGGGCGAAGTATTCATGTTTATGTAACTCTACTGCGATTCTCATAGCCTTATACTACATGAAATTCTGCTAAACCTGATGAATTAGTTTAGAGCACAACGGCGAAGCTTACAAAATTTACACGCTTCTGCTCGAAAATCCGATCCCGAAACAACAGACTTTTGCGCGTGAGTAAACTTCTCGACGATATTCATCAAGAACCATCGTTGATGCAGCCGAATTAATGATACCGCAGCATCGTGCAATGGTTCCAGAAGTGTTGTCTTTCCCTCATCTGTGTTTACAGTATCTCTCGCAGCACAAGCGAGGCTTTAAAACCCACGTAAATGAGACTGAAAAATATTTTCTTTTCACAACCGCCGCTAATCGGAGGTTTTTGTGCTCGGCCTCGTTTCGCGCGCGTTTTATCCCACGGCCTTCGGATAATATACGCCCGCGAAATTGGATAAAGTTCAAAAATACGTCCGAATATTTTTGCGTTCGATGATCATTTTCGGAATACCTTTATAAGTCTGTCACCATTATTAGCGAATAATGGCAAAAAAGGAACTGCGCGCAACTTGGCAAGCTGGGAAACTGGACCGCCTAACCATCCTTTACTTTTCATTCAGGTTCGTAAAATCTTTTTGTTTGTTTTTTTTCCAATTCCCTTGGCACGACATCTTTTTCATAATTTGTACCTCAGCTACGCACACATGCTTCACCAATTCCGAGTCTCTATCGCGAGCTTTTGTTAGAATCTCTACGCAGCCAAACTATGAGAAACGAGACCGCAGGACCTGCCCCCCCCCCCCCCCCCGATGCAATTACTGCCGAAAGCCAAACAAAAGTAATCACGATAAATTTTATCAACCGGCCTATTGATCAAACTCTGAGCTTTTGTTTAGCAAACTAATAATAATCGTCATTGACATTCACTGAATCGTCCATTATCATCGAATCAACGATTGTGTACGGTAGAACATTTCCCGAAACAATGTCGTCGAAGAGTAGAGAAGAACTTTACCAGATCACAATTGAATCGTCTTTGATACTTTAAAAGCGTACAAGCTGTACAGTCGCGCCAAATCTAAAAATCGACGAAGCGCAATCAAATGCAAACTATGAAAATATTGATTTTGCATAACGATAATACGAAAATGTTATTGACAAATTAATTAAAAAAAACTTGTTCTATAAATCACTCGATACACTAACGTTTTTTTTCAAAATGAAAATAATTCGGCAATTCTCCAAAATACGCATGAATTCTATCAGAATGTTGTCTAATTATTGAAAATTATGTTTTTCTACCATAGAAAATCAATCCTTTCAGCACGTTCGGCCAGGTCCTACCGCTAATACTAATACTCTAGGTAATTAAAAACATCTCTTTTCCTTTAACTACCACAGATTGTCGTGAATCAATTTTCATTATACACTAAAGGGAAAACATGAAACATGAAAGCATGAAATTACCAATTGCATTTATGTATGAAATCTTACGTTGCGTCATTGCTGCAGTTGCTGCCGTGTCTGGAATAGGTATCCTTGTTGCGTGCCTCGTACATAGCTACCGCGAACGGCCCTTCTTGCCCTTGGAGCTCTCTGCTGGCCTTTACGTAAACGTAGGCGGTAATCGTTAAAGGTGCGATGTATCTAATATTAAAACAAAAGCAGCGCTGAGCAATAGTCCCTACCGTATCGGAATAATTTTCCATTGCCGCCAACTAAATGGAAAAAATTATTGGTCGCACAAAGTTCACTGAAGATCATACAAAAAGGACGTTTCTACTCTGTATGTTCCGTTAGTTTGGCAGAGATTTGGTCGAAAACCTGAAATTTGTTAGGATCGGATTAGTTGACGGCACGGATAAACTATTCATCGATAAATTACGTGGTTATTCTACAAGCTTCTCATTATCCGTAGAACGTATGCATCGTATGCATGGTGTCCGTCGCCAGAGTTCCGTCCGTCAATCGCCGGTAACCACTAGACTGAGAAAAGCGTCCAATTTCCGGAGAGAACACGCCCTTAATCCTTTTGCATGGCATTGAAAATTTTCCCCTAGTCTCACAACAATCCGTTTATCTCGCATCGCGGATTTCTTTCGAATTGAACGAACGTAGTAGGTTCACCGCATTTCTGTCGTTTTAATTTGCATGTTTGTAATTCCTTGGAATCAGTTTGAGCTTTACGAATTCCACGAAAGGCTATGTGTAGGTATCCAATATAGGAAGGCAAGACTTGATGAAACATGCCAGACAATGGCTTATATTCCAATTATTTTCCTGTTTTCTCCATGTTTACTATGCACTAAAACCGATATTCATAGAAGCAAAAGCACCGATCTTATCAGCAGCTTTCCGTGCAGCGCACCTAGCGCCTAGCATAAATGAATAAAAGCGATAGTTTCTCCCAGACACCATCATTTCTCGGCTTTTCTTTAATACCCAGTTTGTCATCGTGATCGTATCCAGCGCGAAGAAAAATCTATAAACTGATATGATGATGATGGTGGCCGAAAGAATAATCCTTGGGGATTGTCAGATTCATATCGAAAAAAAATGTCATGACTATCGCACTAACGCATTTTTCACGTGTTTTGTTATCCCCTGTTCCGCTATATACATCGTTGCTCTTTTCGTTTCGTTTTTCGATGCCAAGCAGAGATTTTTCTACGGCCAGTACGAGAAGCAGCATTGTGCGTTTTACTTTGTCGGAAAGTTATATCAAATTCGACATCGCTCAAATATGTTTTACTCGTAATTCCATTTCTATATGAAACAAATCCTGTACCGGCGTCGAAAAAATATTCATTTTGGTTTTTACGAAAAAAGAAAACCGGAAGCTTTCTGATCCATCTCGACATTTTTTTTTGTGCGACTATCGAATGTCAGCGATTCGTCGTTAAACAAATATTCATCCATTAATGCGTTCACCTGATTTAAAATGTATCGATTGACGAGCTCGCCTATCAACGAGACCATTTCAAATTTTAATTCAACATCGGCACAGGGAAAATGCAATTCAAGAACGCAGAATTCATTATTCACGATAATATTGTAACAGTACGCTATAAAAGTATAATACTACGCTCTAACGTTTTTTCGCGTCTGTTATTACCCGGCGAGATGAAAAAAAAAAAACGCTTTGTTGATTCCACTGTATACTTCGTAGCTTTTTTCTCCCATATTTTGGTGCATAGCAGAGAATTCTCTCCGACCAGACCGAGAATCAGCGTTGTGTGCTTCACTTTGCCGTGAAGTTTTATTAAATTCGACATTGCACCAAATTCGTTTCACACATAATTTCATTACTATGTGAAACAAATCCCGCACCGTCAGCGAAACAAATATTAATTCTGTTATTTGTAAAGCAAGAGAACCGGAAGCCTCCTCATCCGTCTGGTGAACAAAATTCTTGTGGCGCTATCGGATTTCGGCGATACGTCGTTAAATAAATATTCATCGATTAGCGTGTTCACTCGATTTAAAATGTATCGACCGACTAGCTCGCCTTTCAACGAAAACATTTCGAATTTTAGTTCGACATCGGCACAACGGAAACGCGCTCCAAGAACGCGGAATGAATTATTCACGATAAGATTATGGTAACCCCCAACGATGGTGAAGTTTTTCTTCCGCAAGAGCGATTGGGCACCCTCTCCATTAGCTTCACCGATCCCCCTCAAAATCGTGGGTGTCTTTTCATTCTCTCGGAGGCAAATGAAACTCGGTGGATTTACCGATAGTTTAAAGCCGCGCGTCTTCGCTTTCTTCGTCTATTCGTCTTTTTTTTTCTCACCAACCGAAGCTTTCGAGATCTTCGAGCGTTCCAAGGAAGGAGTAAATTTCTCATTTACTCACGTCAGTAGGAACAATCCTCTCATGTATTGTTGAATGTCGTCCGTCAAATTGGTCACACATATGCCGAGTCCCCGAAAGTGTTCTTTCTTGTATTCCTAGACACAAAATTAAACATTGGATGAACAGGTTTTTTTTTTCGCAATATTTCCATTATTTCAATATTTATCAAGTCCTGAATCAGTCGCCCGTATTTCTCTAGGATCAGCAAATACTAGTATTATGAACATACTGCAGTGAAATTGCGAGCAAAATTCTACGGTCTGGTAAACTAGCCATCCAGTATTCATTGTTTCCTTTACGCGTAGTGTACCCCGAGTAACTCACAGTCGGAAATTCACGCCGTTGGATTTATAAAGCGCGCATATTGTACAGTGATATTGATACAGAGCGACGGTCGGGTTTGCTTAACGAAATGCAAATATCGTTACTTTTTACATCTACGCGTTCGACAAACGATAAAACTAAATGAAGTCTCGAAAACGCGGAGTGCAGAATATTTTTTCGAAGTGAAAAAGAAGAATGTAGCAACGTGTTCGCTGCAAAGATTTCGAAGTAGCTACATACGTATGCTGTTGTTAGCTAAGCCCCGGGCGTTAATCAATGCAAGTAGTATGTACCCCGGAAATGAAAAAAAGATCATTATGAGACATGTCTTCTCCCAGACATCGGAAACGAGAAGCATTATCTCTGGACGAGACTCTTATCTTCCGGTGCATCCGCGACCTACAGTCTCCTTAATCCACTTGCTCTTGGGGACCGAAAAACAAAAGAAGAAAAACCCTCTTACCTCGAGATCCAGATAAGTCGTGTAAATTGGATGAGGTAAAACGATGCAGACGGCAAAGAACCAAGCTCCGATTGCGCATACAAACGCCGGTATCCGGGGCTTTCCCGGGTCGCTCAAGAGCCTGTATCTGTCGCCCGCTATTAGTAAGTACGTCATCATGGAAACGTGGATCGGTATATCCTGAAAGCACGAAATAAAGCATTTCATTCAATCGTAATTCGTTCCAAGGCCGCTCAATAAGATGTCGGAGGTCCGAGAAGCTTCTTCACATGTAAATCACGTCGGGTTCGAGCGCAAGCGTTTCGCCTTCGGCGAACTAAAACGAGTTCAATTTTCGCCGAGTCGTACATTGAATAATGCGGGCCGCAAGGTTGAACGCGAATTCCAAACAGCGTTATGCGGGTATTTCAACTGATTGAACATGTTCGTGATTTTATGAAAAGAAACAATAAGTCAATGCACGTGTGCAATGTACATTCGAAGAAAGTCAACATCCGCAGGAAATGTGGCAATGATCCACATTGAAATTCTGTAGCGCTCGAAACAAAGCGACCGTTCGCCTCGGAGAGCTTTCATCGTTCCGGCTCGATGGTAATATACCATTATGTGCCGCTCGGTGCGAGAGGCGCGGTTTCATGCACGCCTCGCTTGTCATTTTCACACATCGTCAAATGAAATTTTCTACGATACTCGACGGAAATCCTTTTTCTCGTTCCTATTGTGATACACCGTCGCGGGCGCCTGTTCGATGCGATGCGAAAAAGGACTGAAACTTTCTTCACTTCTTTTTCAACTTCGTTCTCTCTTTGACTCCAGTCATACTCTGGAAGCGCTCGCGTTCCAGAGTATTCTTCACATTCAATACTCTTCACCATGGGCACAATATATTCTACATTAAATGGCGTGGGTCGAGGGTGGATCCTTTGGTACGCCGTACTCATAATTTAACTATATTCAGAGATAGAGAATTGTAGTAATAAAGAGAAATCTATCTTTCTAACACCTTTATGTTGCGATGCTATGTCCATGCTAAGGCGATTTATGTATCTATTGTATTTATTTTGTGCAGTACTGAAATAAGACCTAGAATAAGTCCTGAATGGCACCGTTCTTTGAATCGACGTACACCGAGTATTTCCTTCGGAGTCTTTCAGTCAAGAGGACTCATTATTAACTTGTCGCTTCATTTACGATAATTTCATTTGAAAAGTTCAATAATTAAGAAAAGAAAGGGATAATAATAATAGTAATAATATAATTCGTAACGTTCAGCGTTCTGTACTCGTTTGCGTTTTTAATTCCTTAACTACGTCGTCGGTACGGCCAATCAAGAAGTTTTTTTCCCCAGTCACTTCTACGGCATTATTCATTTGGATATAAAATATGGTTCAAAATTTCGCAAGCGTAGGCTCGAAGTTTTTATTCTCTGACGGTGCAGAAAAAAAATTGATTACATACATCTGTATTATGTCATGAACAAGAAAAACCAACCCCTACGCCGTCGATAAAAAGTCTCCCCTACGTGAGGGATTAATAGAGCAATCCGTGCGTTTTTGTTTCCCCTTGGCGCTTTCCTCCGGGATGTATTAAATCCAGTAAATATGCTGTTCTCGTTTATGCGTGTTTCCTGTAACGCTCAATAGTTCCGCTACATAGGGTGAATTTCTTGTGACACCTCGTTTACGATGTAAGTGTAAGTGTCTCAACGGTTTAACATGCTGCAAATTGCACAAAGCGACAAGTTAATAATTGAACTGGAAACAGTGGAATAACCGTATGGCATCACCACGACAATTGTATTGTAGTAATTGCTTTAAAATGCCGTATATATTTTGAACTTGCAACGTTGAGAACCAATTCTATGTATTGGTATTTCATCGGTGTCGAACGCGCAATCAATAGATTTCCATAATTGGTTACAAAGAGTGTGTCGTTCCGTTCCCGGCCAACTGGGAGATTCAGAAGCAATCTCGATGACTTCCCAACGGAATAAAAAATCGAAAAACATTAACTATATAGAAGGCGCTGAGAAAATTAATTTTGCATAATAGTAGTTTTAAAAAGTTAGTAGCAATACAGTCAAATGGGCTTTAATTTGTTAATTATTCGAAAATACCGCTTTTGAAAAAATCTGGATCCGATATTAGCAAATATGTTCGATTAATTGTGCAGAATCTTTTTGACTGTATAGTATGATCTTCTTCTTCCGACCTCATATCCAAAATTGGTCGAAAGTCTAATCGACAATATCCGAGTTGATTCGTTATTAATTTCGAATTCCAGTGTCAATGTCATTTGTGTGTATCGAAGCCGTGACTTGCCAGAAACGCGATGAACAATATCCAGAGCGCAAGCATACATTTTTCACGTAACTTTGTGGTGATACCAAAATACTGAGAACAAAATTTGCGAACATTGTGCAAACTTCCGTACTTAAAACTTTATCCGTACAGCACATTAATTACACGTTGTGCTACGGAAATGCATTACACAGTCGCAAATCAGCGCCTCGTCAATATCACCCGCAAATTCGATGAATTTTTATGATAATTCTCCATCCCTAAAATTCCGAATATTCCACTCAGGATTGATTTCCGAAAATGTTGTGATTCTCAACGCCAACCAAATACGTACTTTTCGCAATGCCAAACTTTTTTCGTCTTGCAAGAGACCCCACTTCATCCCACTTACATCCCACTGTGTTATTCGAAGTATGTGAACACAATGAATGAAAGCCCGCATTTTTCACCCGTACATACATACTCATAAAAAAAAATATTTCAATGTTTCGAGCTTCAGCGATACGCAGAATTTTTTGTAATGCGTTCGAAACCGAGGTTTTTAATTTAATTACTGTGCTCGACGGATATTGGAAAGTCATCGAACATTCCGCGGGGATGGAAATAAAATTACCAGAGGAACGCCGGGGTGGAAACGTCCGTCCCGCCGCAGTGGGGTAGGTCGGTAGACGAAATATCTGTAGTCAATAAAACGATCGAGCGGTTAACGCTTACCTGTAGCATCGGCAGAAAGAAGCACATGAATTTGCCGAATATCCAATTCTGCACGAGCATCACGGCGAGCGACATCGGTAGCACGAATACGCATTTGATCACATCCGATATAGCGATATTAATGAGATACGCGTACGTCGGATCCTTGTACAATTTTCCGCGCACTATGTGACAAATCATTCCGCAGTTCGTTAATGTGCCGGCCAGAGCGAGCACGGCGTACATTGCAATGAAGAGAGGATAAATATTCGCCACTGACGGTCGCACTTGCGGCGTCGACAAATCCACCGTTTCGTTGCTCATGCCCATTAATATGTCGACTATCGTTGCCAAATATTTGTCCGGTATGGCATCGAGATCTTCGCGCGTTAGCTGCATCTTCGAATCCGGTTCCGTTGTCTTCGCTATTATTTCAAATTGCGTTACGAATGTTTTAGACCGTTTGCTTTGGATTTATTATATTTTTTCAATCAATGATCTAACGTCATTATAATTCCGTGTTGTTATATATTCAATTTTGTTTTCATAATATAATCTCGATATTCTTTTATAACTTTCCAGTATCGGCGAATACTCGATGTCGCTACTTTACAACTATTTTTATCCTGCACGGCGATATTAAAATGACATTGGCATTGAACCGGCGCGGATGCAGCTTATTTCGAAACAAAGAAGACTCGGATTTGCTGCACCTGTAGGATTCATCGTGTCGAAATAAAGTGACTGGCGCGCGAATGTTTTTAATGTCCCGTTCATAGCCGAGTTTCTATTCGTGTGCCACGATCGAAAAACAATTCGAATACAAACACGGAGAATTAACTAATTATTGCGAATTTCTTTTCTTCTTTTTCGAGCGTTGTTTGTTGGTGATTGGTCAAAATAAGAGTGAAGTGTGTATTGTGAACGAGTCCGGAGTTGGGACTCTGCCGACGAGAACCGCGTTTCAGAGAAGCACGGCGCCTACTAACCCGCCGACGTGTCGGAGACGCGGTCTTCTCTGGATGGAAGCGCCTTGCGCATGTTTTCTCTGACAGACATCCACGGATATCCTTATTCGTCTGTGTTATTTAGTCGATGCTGTGATAAAATCACTTTGTAAACGTCAAAACAATTCTGTGCAGATGAATGAAACATTTTTGTATAATACTTTTTTTTTTAAATACTTTGAGGTAAATTATGCACGCATCTGTTACGTGCTCTCTTCCGTGGGGATGGAATTTTAATGAATCCTACGTGACCTGGGTACTTCGCCGCTCGAATGCTCGTGCTCAACCACGCTGCTAAGAGGTTCTTATGTACGGCGCTCCACAAGCGGATTTATGTGCCGCGACGGCTGAGACATCCTGCACTTACGTTGGGTAACAGGTTCACATCGCAAGTTTTTTTTTCTCTAATCTCCCTTCATTCGTTCGGTTTCAAATCAATGTTCGTTTTTTAAATCATACCGTTTTATCGAACTCACCGCAATTCCTTAGAAAAACCAATCAATTCCTTAACTAACTAATTCCTTAGAAAAATGCAATTGCACGGCTTCATTTCTGAAGTCCATCATATCAGTTTCTCGCGAAGATCTCTCTGTTGCCTGAAAGTGTTCTCCTCGTAATGTAATTGCGCAAAAAACAAATTGTTGTAATTCGTTCGATGCTTTTGTGACTATTGCATCAAGTTGGATCCGTATTGGGTAAAAACGCGACAACGGCGTGCGAAGTCGAATAAATGATAGACACAATCTGGCGATAGATTTTTATTTCGTGAACTACACGTGTATCCATAATGCATGTCTTTCGGCATTAGCCGAAACGCGGCGTGGAATAAAAATACCTGCAATGGCATCGATCGCATTATTTAAACGGCGCATTGTTGAAAATGAATTGCACTCAAGCCAACGAAATGCTACATGGGTAATTGCACTCGATCAGCGGAACCTGATGCTTGCACAGTTTCGAAATGAAGCCACAGAATCGCGAACGTCTGAACGGCGAATTTATTTCTCATCTGAACCAAAACGGTGGTTACTAGCGATTCTATTGTTCCGATTTTCATCCCACCAGCCCGCTAGTGAGTGGCTTCATTCTGTAAATAATATTCCAATTACCCGACGCGGGTTTCGGCATACATTTTCGAAGATCACCTTGCTCGAGTGATATCAAGTTCAGGTCCAACCCACGTTATTCGGTCGAAATCGTGACGATCGCAGCGGCCTCGTTTCAACCACGGGCGAACCCGTAACTCCGTTTCATAACAAATAGCGTTGTTGACTTTTCACTTTTCTGACACCGGGCATGCCGCCGAGTGTAGACTTTCCTTTGTTTTTTTATGTATTAAATTATTAACAAAGCGTTGTTGCAAGTAGAAAAAAAACATGCAGGAACCACCGAAAATACAGAAGCTCGACGAGGTCGTCGTGAACAGAATCGCCGCTGGCGAAGTTATACAAAGGCCGGCTAACGCTTTGAAGGAGCTCATCGAGAACAGGTTAGCCGGCGCCCCATAATAACGAGACGCGGTAGCGCCTCAACGTACTAAACTCGATACTCCAATATTTCGATGTGTTTTCTTTTCATTCTGTGTTAATTAACTTCTCAAAGAAACTCATTCGATTGTTATTAATTCATCAACGCAATCGCCACTTTAACGCGCCCGACTCTCAAAAGTAACGCATTCAGCTTTGGCTGTTTTTGGCAATTGAAATTATTTTAATTCCCACATTTTTGTGGCATGAACTTGACTTTATTTTTTCTGGAATAATTTGTTCAATTTATCATTACGATGGACACTTTTAACGTGCAATTATTATTTCTTTTCAACTGATCTTTGTTTCCAGTCTCGATGCTAAAGCCACGAATATACAAATAACAGTGAAAGAAGGAGGACTAAAAATGCTACAGGTAAATCGGACAAATATTTTTGAGAAATTATTTTTAACTACATTTTGACGAGCATTTACTGAACGACGCAAATTCCAGATTCAAGACAATGGCACAGGTATCAGAAAGGAGGATATGGATATCGTGTGCGAAAGATTCACCACCAGTAAGCTTCAGAAATTTGATGATCTAAAGTCCATAGCAACGTTTGGATTTCGCGGAGAAGCGCTGGCCAGCATCAGTCACGTAGCTCTATTGACTATAACAACGAAAACGGCGCAGGAAAAATGTGGCTACAAGTGGGTAAATTAAAATACAATTTTTATCAAATTTCTCGTGTATTTGTTTATTTATTTTTCATTCATTGTTTCTCAGAGCGTCGTATATAGACAGCAAATTAAAAGGCCCGCCAAAGCCCTGCGCCGGCAATCAAGGCACGACGATACTCATCGAGAATCTATTTTACAATGTATCAACGAGAAGAAAAGCCTTGGCGAGTCCGTCCGAGGAATTCGCCAAAATCGCGGACGTCGTTACCCGATACGCGATTCACAACGCTGGCGTTGGTTTCACGTTGAAAAAACACGGCGAGGTCATTCCGCAGGTGAACTCTTTTCTCTAGTTCAAAATCACTTGTTAGCGAACACGAGAAAAAAATAGTTGAATGCTTAATCTCGAGTTTAATCCGCGACGTTAGGTTCGTACTGCCCACAGTTCTACGAGACTGAGCAACGTCAAAATATTGTACGGCAATCCCGTTGCCCGCGAGCTTCTCGAGGTTGAATTCGGCGACGACGCTTACAAATTCAAGATTCATTCGCTAATAACGAATCCGAATTATTCGAGCAAGCGAATGACTCTGCTGCTGTTCATCAATCACAGGCTCGTCGATTCGACTCGTAAGTTTCCTCTGCGCTCGCAGTGATTTATCGTTAGTTCGCCCAATTGAATGCTATAAAATCTACGATGTATTCGCGATATATTCACAGCCATTCGAAAAATGTTGGAGGAATTGTATTCGATTTATCTGCCGAAGAAAACTTATCCGTGGTGTTACCTATCACTCGAGATAAATCCGAGCAACGTCGACGTGAACGTTCATCCGACGAAGCACGAGGTACGATTTCTTCACGAGGACGCGATAATCGAGCGAATAAAGAACGTCCTCGACGAGAAATTGTCCGGCAACAATGCCTCGAGAACGTTTTATCTCCAAGCGAGATTGCCTCAGGTCGACATTACGAAGGACAATCTCAAAGAAGTTTTGCCCGAGTACGAAAGCAACGTTGCGGAACAGGCGAAGAAAGTACATGCGCGCGAGATGATACGTACAGATTCGTCGGATCAGAAATTGGATACGTTTAATTTCACTGTTCGCAGCGTGAGAGACAAGGATTTGGAGACGTCGGAGCGTTCGAGCGAACGTGAAAAAATCTCATTAAACGAAACATCGGATTCGCGCAATGGCGAATTTAAATGCGATAACGAAGCAAGGGAGGACAATGAAAAAGCTGTAACGGCTTGCAGCATAAAATCCTTATCCGCGAGAGAGGCGATAGTAGATTTTGATGAGACGGTAAAAGACGCGAATTTCAACGCAATCAGTGAGCAAGCACAGTCCAGTGAGTCGAATCGCCTTGGATCGCCATTAAACACTCCACCCAATCGTGAGAATGTCGATCACGGAAGTAAGACGCATTGGAGCTCGCTCGTGGACGAGCCGAGCTCCGCGGAATTGAACGATATGTTTGCCGATGATTTCGGCGACGCGGTAACGTCGACCCAAGTCGAAAAACCTCAGGAACCAAATGTCGCGCGTAGCATCTTCGATCCTCCGAGCACCGAAGACGAATCGTCCTCGGAAGCCCCGCCGGAAAAACCTGCGATATCGGAAGTCGCGGGACGAGCAATGAAGGCCGTACATCAGTATTACGGAACACCCGATAATATCGAGCCTACAAAGCCACACAAAGGGAGCAACGACACGTTTTCGCCGGAGGCGACGGAAGAGTCGAAAATGAAGAAAAACAGCACCTCCTCGGAAGGCGAGACACCGCCGAGCGACGAGACCCGAACGCAATCGTCCGTGGAATTCAAATCTTACTCCGTTAACAATTTTCGTCGAGAGGTCAAATTGCGGAGTATCTTGACACTGCGCAAAGAGATCGAGGACAATTATCACGAGGGTCTTCGAGAAATCGTATCGAACATGACGTTCGTGGGCAGCGTCGACGAGAAATCGGCTCTCATCCAGAGCGGACTCAATCTCTATATCTGCGATACGATGAAACTCGCGTGAGTATACTTCATTATCGGCTGAACTTAGCGTTCGTAAGAGAATCTTCGTTACGGACAATCTATTAAAGTTTCTTTCAGCGAGGAACTATTCTACGAAATAATGCTCTACGACTTCGCTAATTACGGGGTCTTCAAATTTTCCGTGAGTACGCGAATCGATAGAATGTTAATTAATTGGCTCTTAGACTCATTGTAATCGATGATTCATTAGGAACCTCTGGCGCTCGAGGAACTGGCGATGCTTGGCCTGGATACCGAAGAAGCTGGATGGACCGAGGAGGACGGTTCGAAAGAAGACATAGCGGAAAGCGTGAAGGAGCTGCTTCTAGAGAAAGCCGACATGCTGAAAGAATATTTTTCGATCGTCATAGACAAACGAGGAAATCTAAAATCATTGCCGGTATTGCTGGGTGAGCTTTGATAATGTTTTTATATCAACGCGAAAGCTACGGTCTTTCCACTTTTAAATGATATCCGCTTATTATTTCCTTCTGTTTCCCAGACAAATACTTTCCTTGCGAGGCCGAACTTCCACTGTACATATTGCGCCTATCGACGGAGGTCGATTGGACATCGGAAAAGCCGTGTTTCGACGGTATATGCCGAGAGACCGCGAAATTTTTCAGTCACATAAACACGAGCGACGAATGCAACGATTGGAAAAACGTCGTCGAGCACGTTCTCTATCGCGCCATCAAGGACAGTCTTCTTCCGCCTAAACATTTCGCCCACGATTCGACGATACTTCAGATAGCCAGTTTGCCGGACTTGTACAAAGTCTTCGAGAGATGCTGAAGCCCGGATACGATTAAATTACGATTCTTTATTTTTATACGCAACGTTCCGCCGTAATTTATTTTTGTAAATGCGAAATAAACAGTGATCCCTGCTGCACGGTTATTTTCGATATTCTATGCTTTTTTAATATCTTCAATTAATGCTAAACAGTATGTACATGAAGAAGAGAAAATTATCGGCGGCCGAGGAATGAATGACAAGTATCAAGACCGCGGATAAGTCTATGGATTCAGCTAAGCGTTTCGAACGTCAATGCAAATTGAAAAAAAAAATCGTTACAGATACAGACTCTTTTTCTTTTTTTTTATTTAACACATTTAATGAACGTTCCGCGCGAGCCACGAAGCTCGTGAGATTCCGGGAACTATTTTGCCCGGGTGAAAATCACGTTACGCTTTGGTCACACCGACCAGCGCCGGTCTTACTACCCTCTCGTGCAACTTGTAGCCTACTTTGGAAACTACGACGACCGTACCCGGGGGTTTTCCTTGTACTTCCTGCAAAGACAACGCAAATTGTTAATGGATGAGAAAAAGAATTATAAATTGCAATTCGACGAAAAATCTGACCTGTTGAAAAAGGGCTTCGTGTTGATTAGGATCGAATTTCTCGTCCAGCGGATTGAACGACACTAAACCATGTTTTTTGAAGACCTGAAAAAAAAGAAAAATGATTAACTACGAGTTGTGAAGAAAACTCTGTAAAAAGCGAGAAAAAAAAAACGAAAATTGCGAGTTGCAACAAAAATTGCAAAAGCAAAAGATTGTTTGCGATTACCTTATGCAATTGCGCTTCCGTCATTCTCAAGCCTTCGTAGAGACTTTTCAAGTGCGGATTTTTCTCTGTGAGCTCGTCCTTCGGCACACTTTCCGTAGCTTTGCCAAGAATATCAGCGACGTCCAAGAGATCCTTGCAGAATCCTTGAATACCGAATAGCTTCGCGTCGTCTATTTGTTTGCTCAGTCTCACTCTGAGATTTTCGCTGTCGGCCAATGCTCGTTTGTATTTGTCGGTCAATTCGGCGTTGTGCTCCTTCAGACTTGCGAGATCCGCGTTGAGTAGCTCCAGTTCTGATTTTAGCTTCTTTTCGTTCTGCGTCGGTTCCGTCGTCTCGCCGTTGTCTGCCTTCTTTTCCTCCGGAGCTGTTCCATATTTTTGTGCTCTTTGAATGGACGCGACGTACGGCTGAGACGATCTGCGACAATGACGATTCCATCAATCGATAATTCGATCGGACGAGTTTTTGCGCCAAAAAAGAAACATGCAAAGAAACATTCTCGAAGGGACATCGGATTTGTCGATCGCAGCTAATCGATGAAATAACACGAAGACGACAGTTCATCAGCGAACACGTTGCAACGGCGAATAAATCGTTTATTATCTAACGAGCTAACCTACGACGATCGTATCGCTTCGTAAATCGCGCTAAGTGCGTTTATCGCTTAACCGCAACTTCGTTCAGGAAAATCGTCGAAATACCCACCTCACGACGTTGTTTTTCGCGATGTGATAGATCGTGTCGATGGTAAATCTGCCGAATCTCGCCGCGGCCGGCGAAACGATCGATGCCATAACTTCTCACGGTTTCAATTTATTTATTAACAAAAAACTAACGGCGAATGATGAAACATATATCGTAGGACTTGCGTGCGGTCTCTGTCGCGTCGCGCGGCTCGAGTCCGAAACCTCGTGTTCTCACCCAGTGTTTCTCAATCGCCGTAGACGATTCGCGAAGTTACGTATATATGTAGTATCTCTTGTGAATCGTTGTTTCCGAATCGATCGTTTCGTTCGTTTCAATGCGTTGCGTCACAAACACTCGTACGACACTTGTTCTCCATCGTTTTTATTGGAATGAATTGGTACAATTTTTATGAAATACCGTTCGTCACAATCTTGTCGTGCTTTTTCTTCTCTCTTTTTTTTTCTTTTTTTCATTTTGCTTCTTTTGATTACGATTATTTACAAAAATTCAAAGCATACATCGTGTGTAATAACTGCGTAAAACATAACGTAACTACGACAGCGAGGGATATTATTCTTTGACAAATTAGTGAACACTCATTGCCGCGGACATTTATCGCCTTCCTCCGTACTCTAAAAACAATGCTTTGCAGCAGATAAATCACGTAGATGCAGTGAACGGGGTGCGCGTTGGTCGTGTTTCCACGAGAAACGATTTTCCCTCGCTTATCTCGATAAACGCACACTTTGATGTTTGGCTTGTGAGGATTCACGACGTCGAGATCTACCAAACGGTAGATCATTGGATTATGCATAGTTCAAACGTATCAGTATTTGCGCCGATTCGTCTGGGTCAATATCTCGTATCTTTGTGAAACAAAAAAAATCATAATTCTCCGCAAATCTACGAAACTGATGTTTGTGTAAATTTTTGGAAATAAAAGAACACGCTGTAGAACCGAGATTACCGAAAGAAATTTAGCCCTTGAACTAAGAACTATATCATATACGATCTGCTACATGAACACGCTCTCATCGTGTTTTCTTGAATAAATAACATACGCGCCACTTTGCTTAAAAAAAAAAAGAATAGCGAGCTGTGAACGATAATCGAGGCATAGCCTCGTTAACTTTGTGTGACACGAGAAAGTGATGAAAAAAAAAAGGTTAAGCGAAATATTGTTAAAAATACATGCGTAATGCCAATTCTCTCTGCGAACGAATTAACGGGGATTCTATGAAATTTTTCTCTAGTTTTTTTTTTTCGTCGTTAACCCTGACAATAGTGGATACAAAAATTAGTCTATTTTTTCCTTTCTAGGCGGGATAAAACTCCGAAATGTGTCAAATATATCAACGAATTTCGTTTTTGTTTTTTACTGGTAAATTGTACATCCTTTTGTGTTTTTTCTTTTTTTTTTTTTTTATTACGCGGTACCGTCGAACATCGTAGTCATAATTCAGGCTCGCGGATCAATCTGTTCGCACGCACGAGCTGTCCGTGAATTTCACTGCTCGCGCGGCTGAGTAAAAAAAAACGATAACGGCCAATTCGTCTACCGATAACGGAAGAAACTCTCGAATGGTCGGTTCAAAACACGTACCGCGCGGCAAGTATGGATCCGCGGGACTCGATTAATAACGAAGCATCTTCACACCCGATTCTCAAACGTATCTAGGCAATTGTCGTGGTTAGAATCCTTCCTGATACTGTCTCGAATCTAATCGCGTTTGAATTACTTCGAGCTGCCTCTTCGCTTCGCACTGTGGGAAATTTCGCAGATCGTAGTACTGCGGCGCGATTTTCAATAGCCAATCGGCTGAAACGGAAAACAAGATATTGAATGTTAGTGTGAAAAAAGAAAATGTTCTGACTACAAAATAACAGAATTCAGTAAACTACATACGTTTTATGTCCGTCACAGTCCTGATGTAATTCTTCGTCGTCAGGACGAATTCATTGTAGATCACCCACTCGGGCTTGTGATCCAAACAACTGCTCGGATGGAGCTGTACGACTTGATTGTCCTTGATTGTTAGGTAATGACCGGTCCTCTCCAGATGTGCAACCTGAAAAAAACATGTTTTTCTTAGGTTCTTGTAAACTTTTCACTTCGAACTCTCAACTCTTCTGTATCAATGCATCTTCTTACCTGCATGAAGAATCCATTTACGAGAGCTTTCCGAATATTGATGTAATAGTCCTTCGAGGTGAAATCCGTCGAGGTGCGTTTCAAGGAAAATCTGTCCATTATTCGGCACAGTTGTTCTCTCACGTTGTCGCCGCTCTTGAGAGATCGGTAGTTGACGAAATGATCGTAACACCACGTTGGGTCTTCCAGATCTGTTGGAAAATGTATAATTATATTTCATATTTCCGGCGTAGCGGAACGAATTTGAAACATGGAACAAAAAATCGAGGTCTTGCTTACTTTGTTTAAAAGCATGGTACACGTTGAGCAGCGTCAAGTGGTCGCCATCGATGTGGGCAAATTTCATTTTCGCGTCGTCGGCAGCTTTCTTCGCCTCGTTCGGTCTCACAAAACACTGTGGGACTAATACCATGTAAATCGTCAATATACTACCACGTTACCTCACCCAGTTCCTGACACACATTCCCTATCATGGTGTCCAGCAAAAGATTCCCAAAGAATTCAAGAATATTTCCGGGATTTTTTCAAGACAGCCAAGACCATTTAAGATTCAAGGCTCTTTTGCTAATAAAAATAATGCAAAACAAAAAGTTGTTGAACCATCGGAGAAGCGATCCTTTAAGCCTGCTTTACATCTTTTTTCAGCCTTTGTCCATTGTAATGTATTGTTACCGGGTTGATAAGTATTTAAAAAATCGGAATTTACGGAGAGAAAAAAAATCCAAGGAGCAGCGAAGAAATATAAATAGATTCCAGGGCTTTTGCAGTTCAAGAAAAGTTGCTGGACATTTGCAAGACTTACGGGACCACTGGACACCAATAACTTAAGGATATTTCCGTCAAAATCAGCTTCCGTTTTATCAACATAAAATTCCGCTAGTTTGACGCGAAGATAATGCTTAAATTGTTATAAGTTTTTAATATTTTCTACATCCGTGATGTAGCTCTGTATTCCTTTCGGCATCGCTCGGGCGGTTGCTCGAGGAAGCCAATCCGCAGATTTGACGCGAATATCCTCAACATACATATATAATTTTTTTCATTCAACTCCGAATGGATGTATCTCTTGAAGGCGAGCGATGCTCGAGTTACGATTAATCTAATGTTATCCCCGGGATTACAATACCTGAAAGCATAGCCGTTATGCTCAGTATCTCATTGCTACAATTGTGATT
Source organism: Ischnus inquisitorius (assembly GCA_963924025.1). Lineage (NCBI taxonomy): Eukaryota > Metazoa > Arthropoda > Insecta > Hymenoptera > Ichneumonidae > Ischnus > Ischnus inquisitorius. The sequence goes on along the minus strand of OZ001250.1, from coordinate 6,505,698 downwards.
GCACGAAGCTATGAGCATTTTCGCGAGTTGGGGGTCGAGTGGAAATTCGGCCATAACAGCGCCCATGTCCGTCAGGTTTCCGTCGTCGTCGAGGGCGGCCAAGTAATTCAACAACTCCAGAGCTCTCATGAGCGTCTCGGGCGCCGGTGGGTCCATAAAGTCGAAGTGTACCTGCGAAATATTTGCCGCGTTAATTATAATCGAATCTCCGTAACAATTCCGTAGATGCAACGACGATAATTATTGCGATTTCGTACCAGATCGTCAATTCCGAGTTTCTTCAGTTGCAGCACGACGCTACCGAGATTCGATCGCAAAATTTCCGGATATGTGTTGTCCTGCATCTCATTTTTGTAAGCCTTCTCGGTGTAGAGCCTGAAACATTTGCCGGGTCTCGTACGACCGGCACGGCCGGCTCTCTGTTGCGCCGATGCTTTACTGATCGGCGACACGAGAAGCGACTCCACGCGAATTCTCGGATTGTATACCTGAAACAAGCAATCCATTGAATGGAATGAGTATCGTCGTATCCGCGTCGAATAATTCCGGGAATAATCGTAACACCGAATTGGTCCCTTACTTTTTGTTTTGCGAATCCCGGATCAATGACGAACACAACACCGTCAATGGTCAGCGAGGTTTCGGCGATATTCGTCGATACGACGACCTTTCGGCCGATAGCGCCGTTGGCTTTGTTAGGCGGCGCCGCGTCGAATATTCTCTGTTGAAGATTCGGCGGCAGTGTCGAGTACAACGGTATGCACTTGAGTTCACCGACGTCGGGACCGAGATTGTCCATCTCGCGTTTGATCCTCTTGCAAGCCTCCTCGATCTCCTCTTGGCCCGTGAGAAACAGCAGCAAATCTCCGCTCACCTCCTCGCACATGTGTATCTGTACGACAGTTCTTATCGCCGCCTCGAGGTAATCGCGCTCCGGTTCGGGCGTGTAAAATATCTCGACGGGATGCGTGCGTCCCGGCACGTTCATCAGCGGCGCGTTGTCGAAGTATTGCTGGAATTTTCCCGCGTCGAGCGTGGCGCTCATGATGACGAGTTTAAGGTCGGATCTCTGCTTGATCACTTCCTTCAGCACTCCCATCAGCAAGTCAGTGGCGAGAGTTCGCTCGTGAGCCTCGTCGAGAAGTATAACTTGATATCCCTCCAGCATGGGATCGGACATGCCTTCTCGGAGCAGCATACCGTCCGTCATGTATTTCAGCACCGTCTGCGGCGAGCTGCAGTCCTCGAAACGAATACTGTAACCGACTTGCATTCCCAACTGTACGTCCATTTCCTCTGAGACTCTCTGAGCCACGCTCATCGCGGCTACCCTTCTCGGCTGCGTGCATGCCACTCCTTTTCTTCCTGCCGATGTGGAATATTCGACGCACCATTGGGGTATCTGAGTCGTCTTGCCGGAGCCCGTTTCGCCCACCAATACGATGCACTGATGCTGCGCCAAGAGTCTCATGAAATCGGTTCTGTACTCGAACACCGGCAGAGTGATTCGCTTCTTGAGAAATTCATGATATCTCGGCGTGTAAGGCAATCCCGTGTACGGATTCAGTTGGGAGGATGTCTTGGACGACGAGACTGGCGCCGTCGAGCCTTCCTGAGCCTCGCTGAAAATAAGGAGATATTCAATTTGGCGTGAGAACCACTGCTTGGCATTGGAGCCAATGGAACGAACGGGGAAGAATCACACGATGGAGAACGATTATAACAATGCACGATTCGCGTTTATAAGCCTTTCTCTGTTGGTTGAATTATCACTGGCGGCACGAATAGGTGACAAACTTCGCGGCGATATTTGTCGAAATTGCGAAAATAAAAGAGCAAAGAAAACGTTTGTCCGATCGCACGTTTAATCCGAACGGGGCGAGGGAATGAGAAGAAAGGAAAATAAAAAACACGATGATAATTATACACATGGCAAGCCGAGACCCATCTTTGTCGCGTGCTCGCGAAAACGTTGAGGCACCGTGGACGGGACGAAATAACGTGCGCTAGACGAGAGGTTCGATCGCATTACTCACGCTCTTCGTTTGACGTACGGGTCGACGACCTCGATCCTTCGCTTCGACATTGCGCCCGACGTTGATCAATCCCGATGATCAATCAAATCTTGAATTTTGTTTACGTCAATTTTTGTCCGCAAAAGCGTCACAAAATGGCAATACACCAACGAGGCGAGCTCCGGCCAAAGCTCAAGGCCTCTTCGCGATCGAAGGAAATACTCACGGAGAGACACGAGCGCGCACCAGTGTGACCCAGAGGGAGCTTCGCGATCTAGAGCGCGATCCCCAGGGGGCGCGCGCGCGCACTGACGCGAAGTTCGTCGCGAATACGGTAAATATCCGGTCAAATGGCCGGTAAGGTTTTTTTCTATATTTCCGGTTAGTGGAGTTGTATCTAACGAAAAAAACAAACCGACCTCTCCTCTGGCCGATGTTTTTTTAACGCGCACACAGACTCAAAGATGACAACGAATACAGTGGACGATTGCGATTATAAAGAAAAATAAACAAAGGTCGATTCGGTCGCGTAATCCGGCGATACCGTTAAAATGGACGAGGACAGAGTTGCCGTTATTAATCTCGCGAGCGACATTAAAGTTTTGAACGTTGCGTTCTCGTCGGGATGGACGACCGAAGATCTCTGTATCAAGGTTAGAACCACGCGAAATGTCAAAAAATACGGGCGAACGATTGTTCAAGGACGATCGATCGTGTCGTTGTTTATACGGTTTGCGACGTTCAAACGTTTCGTTTACTTTTTATCTCTTTCACTGTTTTCACATGTCTCGTTCTTCATTCAGGTTTGCAAGGAGATCGGCATAGGTCCGGTGGCGAGGCATCTCTTCGCTTTACGAAATCGTTCCACGAGACTCTGGTTTCCTCCGGGTTACAAAGTCGAGAGCAAGGAGAAGCTCAAATTCGAGTTTCGTCTCAGATTCAAACCGTCCAGTCTGTACAGGCTAAAACACATAGATCCCAAGGCTTATGACTATTATTTTCAACAAGCTCGCTCCGACGTACTCGACAACAAAGTGCCGGACATTGTTTACGAACGGCACAAACGCGAACTTATCGGATTGGGCGTCAGCGACATGTACAGGTGACACGATAGAGAATTATCCTACTACCAAAAAAATGTGTGCTTCTGTCTGTTCATTTATCAAAGGCAAAAGTCAGATGTGAACAAATGTTATTCGATAGAATTCAAATTCGTTGTGCAAAATGTTAATGACAATGTTGAGTTCGCAGCAAATCCACAGTTAAATCCCCATTCAACAAAAATAAGACAATTTGCAGATTTCAAGATTTTTTGAGATCCTTTTATTTCAGAAAAAAAATTGTTGCAAGATAACAATGTTATGATTATATACCATGATTATTGAATTATTATTCGAGTATTATTATTATTATCTCTGATATGATTTTTCGCGGTTTCTGAACTAACAAATTAATTTGTTTTTCCTTGCAATCTTTTACCGAACGGTGTGTAAACAAAAAAAAAAAGTATTGTTGGGAATTGCTAGTCAAACAATTATAATGTAAGCACGAGGCGTGAGCGCTTCTGTTTGCCTGAAAATGCTGAGAGAGACGATAAATATCGCGTTGCTTTTTATTTTTACAGGGTAATGCTGGAGAAGGACGTACCGCGCGAGATCGTAGAGTCGGATTATAAAAAATATATACCCAAAGAGTGCATAAAGCGTCATTCGTTCTTTATCAAAAAGCCAATACACAACGCCCTCGCGAGAATATCGGGTCACGATGCGTCGTACGTGAAGGAACAGTATCTCAATCAATTCGAGTGTATGGCGCCGAATTATCCCTGCGAGGAGTACAAAGCACTTATGGACAAGGGAATACCTAATCCACCGTCCCGCGTATTGCTCCGAGTAAACGCGACGGATGTTAAATATTGCGAAACCGAGAACAGCCAATGGAGCACGCTGTGCGCCATCGAGGATTTGTGTTTCATCTCGATAAGGTAGTCTCGAGTAAGGAGATTACGTGACGGTAAACGTGCAAATTCGCGACGCACCCGGCTCGTTTCTAATTGGCGAATTTTTGTTTCGATATCCAAAAGGCAGGATAGCACCGTCGAGGTTTCTCGAAAGAATGGAATACCTTCGTACCTGAAATTTGGAACAAATGCTCTTCTCGTGTCCTTCGTTTCCGCGCTGGACGGCTACTACAGGCTCGCGATAAAATGGACATTCAATTTGTGCCGAGACGTTATAACGCCGAGTCTCGAGAGGCTACACAAGCAAAAGTGCCATGGCCCGGTTGGGTAAGACGCCGATTGCATCTTAAACGCTTCGGCATCTTATTTGCATCTCCAATATCGTGAAACATTATCGTATCGTTGCAGCGGCGAATTTTCCTACGCAAAGATGGAAGAGAAACGCTCGAACAGACCGGGAACTTACATTCTGCGCGAGAGTGAGACAAAGTACAATGTTTTTTACTTGGATTTTTGTGGCAAAGACAGCAAACCGCGCACGAACAGGATAGAGCAGTTTGGTCCGGACGATTTCGTGCTCTTGGATTCCGTGCAGAGATACAGATCGCTCGGGCACTTGATAGCCTCGCATCAGGATCCCGAAGGACAAGTTTATCTCGCCGAGTGTCTGCCTCCTTCGGAATACGGTTCGTTGGGATCTTGTATGTTTGATTCGCATGTGCGCTGTAGCTCATTATCGCTATAACGAAATATCGTTTTGCAGACAAATCGCCACTATTGATTTGCGCGGCCGAGGGTGTAGGGAGCGACGTGGCCGCCGACGAGGAAATAATTGCTGCTCTCCTCGAAGGCGGTCCACGTTGCATACCGCCGCATCAGTTACAAGTTTACAAAGCTCAACCCTTTCCGAAGAGCAGCGATAACGGTGAGGCTCGAACAGTCACGAATACGACGCTCTATCGGGCTATGTGGCGCGTGGCGAAGGGAAAAAAATTGGAAGCCGCGATAAAAGTACTCAAGGAAGAAGATTGGAGATTCACAAGAGAATTCCTCGAACTCGCGGGAAAATGGGGACAGTTGAGATCGGGAGCATTGGTCCGACTGTACGGTCTGACCGTGGCACCCGCTGTCGGAATGCTCCTGGAACTCGTAAAACTCGGACCTCTCGACGTTTATCTACGCGAAACTTCTCCACAAACTGTAAAGACTGTCGACATGGTGGAAGCGGCCGCTTGTCTGGCGACGGCTCTTTGGCATTTGGTGCGATTCAATTTTCATTACGCAATTTATTTATGCAATATTTATCTTCGCTTTCACCGTCTCATAATTTCCAATTAATCGTTGCAGGAGGAAAGCGGCGTCGTTCACGGTAACATAAGATGCCGGAAGCTGCTTGTCCACGCCCACACGGACAACAGCTTCATCGTCAAACTCGCCGACCCTGGACTGTTCAGTTACACGCAAGCAGAGTTAGTGTCTATAAAAAAAAAACGCTGATGTCGTTCTTTCCCACCGACAATGTGTTCGACTCGTCGAGACTTATTCGAAACACTTTTGTGATGCAGCGTTCATTGGCTACCGCCGGAATGTTACTTAAATCCAGAACTCGCGAGGCGCAGCACTCGCGCCGATGTTTGGGCAACGGCTACGACATTCTGGCAGATATTCTCGCGAGGAGCCGTCCTTTCGGCACATCGGGATATCGAATCAGTTAAAAAGGTATCGCAACATAATGATCCTTCTTATACATGAACGTATTTGGCGGAAAGTACTTTTTCTTTCAAATATTCGATTTGAATAAAATTTTTCGGAATCGCATTCCGTTCCAGCGTTTGAGAGTCAAAAAAGCTAATTCATAGACGACAATCGATATTTTTCGACACAATCGATACATTAATGATAGGTATTTTTTATAACTCTTTACAGTTTTATGCAAATGGCAAACGTTTGCCTTTACCGGTCGGTTGCCCCGAAGAAGTGTACAATCTGATGACCGAGTGTTGGGGCGAGCCCGGCGGTCCGCGAAAACAGCCGCAGGCGATAATGCGTGATATAAATCAGATTCTTTATCAAGTTTACAACTCCCGTCGAACACACGCCTATGCCACGGCCTTTCCGAAACTCTTCAACGTTCCGGACTGTCGCGACGACGAGGATCCGGAAACGGCGGAGAACAATTCGTCGTCGGACTGCGAATCCCGGGCTAGCAGTTTGTTCACCGATCGTACGAGTCTTCCGTGGGACGATGGAGATGACAGTAACAAAATAAACTTTCTATTGCTTATTTAATATCAAGAAAATAGCGCGTTTACGGGTAACTTATTTTACGTTTGATTTTGCTCAAGGCGGCGGTGTGCTGATAGGTTACAGCGATTCTTATCAGGACGCCGAGGAAGAACTTTCGGCCTATTTATCTCGGCTGGCTCGCGGTATTGGTGCGATCGGTGATCCAATCAACGGCGTGGACGGAACATCGCGAAGCGGCGGCTCGCTCGGACAGATGCAGGGCATATTCGAGCTCGATGCCGATTGCAACGTTATACTTCAGGGTCGCATAGGTCAGGGTTTCTACGGGGAAGTTTATCGCGGTACCCTCGAGCGCGACAATGCCAAAGACGCTGAGCCTCAACAGGTCGCCGTTAAGAAGCTAAAGACGCGGGCGTTGGAGGCTGACTTGCGAGACTTTGAGCGAGAAATATCGATCATGAAAGTAAGAAGGAACTCTTATATTTGAGAATTAAAAAATTCGTCAATGCCTCGACTAAATGGTCTCTTATGTTCTTTTTCTTTTCACTAGACTCTGAAGCATCCTAATGTCGTGGAAATTCTCGGTGTAATATCCGAGCCCGAGGTCTGTCTCGTTATGGAATTCGTCAAGCACGGCTCCCTTCAGAGTTATCTTGCTATACATCGCGAGAGTCTAACGCACAAGAGGCTGCTCGGTTTTGCGCTGGACATCGCGACGGGAATGGATTACCTCGGTCGCAAGAGCATCGTTCATCGCGATCTTGCGGCGAGAAATATTCTCGTCGCCGACGAGAATCGTGTGAAGATAAGCGATTTCGGTCTAGCTCAGGTAACGGGCAAAAATGATTATTACATTCTGCAAACGAATCGGGATCTTCCGATAAAGTGGTACGCACCGGAGAGTCTCCGCGATGGTAGATTCTCCAAGCGCTCGGACGTTTGGTCGTTCGGCGTGACGATGTACGAGACTTTCGGACTCGGCGAGGATCCGAAACTTCCCGGTGTCGGCGGGGAGATCAATGCCAATGGCGCGACCGAGGAAGAGGGAGGCGCCGAACTACTTGCCGCACTCGAGCGTGGCACGCGACTCCCGTGTCCGCCAAGTTGTCCGCAAGCCGTCTACGTTAAACTCATGTATCCGTGCTGGCACTTGGAAAGTCACGATAGACCGGACTTTGCGACACTGGCCAACGATATTCGCGAGTTGATTGGACAATATTGAGACCACGAATGGAATTCAACCGGCATCAAACCGGAGTGTGAATCACCGATTGCTCGGGGGAGTTGAACCCTCCACGAGGATGTTGTGGCGCTCGCGGATAGACTGAAAACCATACGATGAGTGCGGAATATTGCTTATCCGATACGCTCATTGAACACGATGGATCTCTCGATTTACAAACTTTTATCGTTGACGCATGAAAAAGTGAAAATAGATTTTAAAGACATCGCGCGGAGATGAAATTTCGCCGCGTATACGCGTCGAATGAGGCAAATGAGTGGAAAAGAAAGTTTATGGGAGATTTGTGTGACGCAGTATCGAAGATGCCGCGACGGGAGTGTTTGCATGGACAGATCGTTTTTATCCAAGCCATGTTGAAATCTAGCCATTTCTCGGCATCTTCGATTCAAATTTTCGATCGTATGCAGGGGCAAAGTTCGTGGCGAAATAAATGCATGCAAACTCCGTTCTTGTATATTGCTAGTTATATTTTAAAAAAAAGCCCCTTCTTTCGTACATGCGCAATACATTTTTTAGCTTAAACGTACACACGACTCGATTATTATCGACATAGCGAAATCTTCCGTGTTGTTCAAACTTTGTCGAAATACTTGAGCGTGTTGCCAAGCTTCCTCGCTTTTACCTCCTGCAAGTTCCGCGCTTACGCTGATCCTTGAGAGACCGTTCAATTTGTCGGTCTCGAAATTTTCGCAGTCGTCTATCCCTATGACAATACTTTCTTTACGCGAATCCTCGTGCGAACCCTCGACTTTCCAACGAACCGTTGCGCCGTGAAAAGTCGAGCTGGACGCTCGAATTTTTACGGAAGTGACGGCGATTTCCAGTTTTGGTACTTGCAGACTCCAAGTTATCCTTCCGATAGGTTGACCCGGTGAACGCGCGAGATAAGTCATTTTCCAGTCTGTCTCGACTTTCCGAAATATTCCACCTTCAATAGCATCGACACCGTTCTGCCAACCGATCCTTTTCTCCATAATATTAGCGCCATTTACAATCGTTTGATATTCGTCCTTAGCCGAGAAATATCGAAGCTCGAAAGCTCTCGCGTTTCGCGGAATCTTCCAGATATATGGCTCGTGCGGTTTTTCCTGAAAGAAACATATTTTATTAACAACCAAAACTCTTTCCAGATGTCTAATACGAAGGATGGAAAAGAAATGATACGATGCATTACCGTGGTTTCCCCGCGCGAGCTTCTCCACGCGAGTGAACCGGACGTGCGTCCTCCGTACTCGGTATCCTCGTCCTCGTTGGGTTTTTTCGCACCCGGCGGTGCCGGCATCATTTCAACGAGTTCGAGAGCTCTTCGTTTGGTCACGAAGCGTCTTCTCGCCTCGCTGTAACTTGGAGAATTCTGCCGTTGCTCGTTAAGCCGACAGATTAGAGAGCACAGATCTTGCTCTTTGCATAGAATTCTTCGCCGCATAACAGCCGCCTGATCGCGCGTGTAACGCCACGTAACGTCTTGAACTTCGTCGCGCGAATACGCGATGATGTAGGTGAGTTTTTTCTTCCAACCACGCTCGTAAATCAACGGACGATCCATCGCGTTTTCGCAAGGATCCGCGTGAATCCATCTGCCTGATGCAATCGACCAGACCTAGTCGATACATGAAAGCAAATAATATGATGCAAATTAGACTGGCGAATCGTTTCGTCATATAATTTTCAATTGTATTCAATTTTCAATGTACCTCAGTCCAAACATGATCGGTCTCGTCGACAACTAATCGGGCGTCAAACCCCAAAGATCGACAAATCAACGTAAATGCGTTAGCCCATTCGCCGCAACGGCCTTTTCTCGTTTTCAACAATATTCCGGGATCCGTGTAACGCGGAAACTTCGCTTCGATTCCGCAATCGCCGCATCTGAAAACAGTAAATTATCCTCCAGACTCGACGGAAATTCACGAGTGTCCTAACCGTATCAATTCCGAAGCTTTATTCACTTGTGTATTTCTGTTCTCGAAATTCTTGGATCCGTGGAAATTTCCGATCTCTCGTATTTGCAGGCTTTGCCGCAAACCGTGCAAGTAGGACTGTCGAACCACGAGAAAAATTCGTTTTTGAACCAATCGAGAAGTTCGGCGAGCAAAAAGTCGTCGACGCTTATTTGATCCTCGGCAACGGATGCGCCGCCGCCGGAGGTTGTCGACTTCATTTCCCTGTGAGAAAAATTTATCGAATTTTCTGTTTTCATTTCCCTCATCGTATTACCGTTTCCTTTCCTGCAGTCAGGAAATGCACTCAGTAGTGAGCTTCCGTCCAAGCCACTGCCGTTTTCCTACCTCTGCAAATCCCTCATTCTTCGCATCGCTCCGATCTGCAATGTTTCCAGAGGCAACAATCGACGAGCCTTGTTCTGCAGTTGCGCGTCCTCGTAATTGAGAGCCTTCGTCGACTCTTCGGCGATGCGTTGCAGGAAATTCTTTCTCTGATGAATCTTTGGTCTTTCTTTGCAGGACCGCGAGGAATCGGTGAGTTTTTTAGCCTTCTGCAATTCGCTCTGAAGTTCGTGCAGTCCTTTCTGCACCTGTCGGAGTCTCGACAGTGACGCTTGCCTCGGCAGCGTGAAATATTCGCCATCCTGCGCCCAGCAAAATATTGGTAAAATACTTATTCTAAAAAAAAAGAAGCAACTCAGCGTTCGAGAGGAAAGATTACCTCAACAAAACCCATTTCGAAGAGACACTCCATAGCTCCAGAAGCCGGCAGCAGTGTTTCCAGTATCGCCGAGTCGCCGACTTTCACTCTTCGATGATCGACATTGTCGGGAGATGAAAAGATATTATGGCAAAGGCGCAGCAAGAATTGAAGAGCGTCCGAGCGAATGCGCTCCTCGTTGTCGTTCAACGATTCCAAGCATCGCTTCAAAACATCGTCCATCCTTATGGCAGTGAGTTATTCAAAAATTTACCGTCGCTCCCTGATTATCTTCGACATTTATCGCGTAAGGAGATATTACGAGAAAACGATTATTCATCAACCGAGTTGAGGTTAGGTTTCGTAGAATTACTATAAAAAATTGAATTAAAGAAGTTGCGTACGCGACGACAACAAGGAATGACAGGAGTAACGAATGTTTGTTGAGCGTCAAGAAACACTTGTCAACGTTGTCATTGTTGATGAGTCACTGAAATACGAGTGACAGCCCATCGAACATAATCACAGCTGACCACGTCAGCTGTTTGTGTCGTCGGCCTCATCTTTGAGCTCTGATTGGTCCGGAAGATCTCTTTGCTCTACCGTTCTCCGAGCGTGTTACCATGACTCCGAGAATTCGCGAGCCAATCGCGTCGCAGAAATTAAGGGATGAAGTTTCGAGCTTTTTTTTTCCTCGCATTAAAGTTCTGTCGAAGCCGGTCCTCGGTGGGTGGCGCCGCGTCTGAGATATTTCGCAAAATTCATTTTGACTTCGCGTATCCCTCCGCGAAGCGGCGGAAGCCGGCGGGGGGGGGGGGGGGGGGGGGAGACATTGTCGAGAATTACACGTTCTCTAACCGGCGCGAAAGGCGCGACACACTACGTGAGTTAGCGCACTTTGTACGTTATCGCGAGCTGCCACGTGCTTGAATTATACCCCTCGGAGCGGATTGAAGGCGACCGAGCGTGAACTCAATTGAACGCGAAACCGACGATATGGAAGTAAATTAGACACTTGATGGGAATATAGTGTTAATAGCATCGATAGCGGATCTTTATTATTTCAAGTCACGTCGACCTTACAATAACGAAACACTATCGACGATTAAAAAATCAGCGTTCGCGCTCGCAACGACTAAAACAATTTTTCGACGATTATTTTGTTATCGTGTCAATCTCATGTTACAGCGCACCAATGCCGAAAATAATGAGTAATAGCTGAATAATGAGTTAAAAAAATGAACTTTCAGTTCAAGAAAGTAAAAAAAAAAAGGAGTTTATTATTCGTTTTCTCGACTACTGGTTGATTCTTTCACTTCATCTCTCCGTGGAATATCTGCATCTCCACTCTTTCTTGTAAGTTCCATACAAATGATGATAAACTAAATCGACTTCGGGAGGATTGATTTTGTTTGCAAACTCAAAACTTTGTGCAACTGCTTCGCCGCTCTAGGATCGAGGTCGCTTTATCGCAGCATTTTCGTTTTCTTCCATTACACTCTTGAACTCGTTTAAGCATAAAAACCTCGATAAAAACAGAATTTGACCCCGTTGCGCCAAGTCTCCTATTCGCGAAGTAAATTTGATTAATAGGTAGCCCGCGCCGGCCCAAGAGAAGTACAAGTATGCCTTTATCGTCGTAGCCCGCGGAATACGCAAGATTTTCCGATTACGATTGATAGAGTCCTTTATAGAATTGATAGTCTAGTCTAGTCTTAATTTCATCGTTCCCGATCCTGACTTGCGGCCCATTTTAAGCCTACTGTAAAATTCATCAGTCGCGAAGACCGCGAGCAATGGAAAGTTTCGTCGAGATCGATAGGAAGTTACGAAAGACGTTCAACGATCGTCCTCGATAAGGAACGAGTTTTCGTAGACCTAGGTAGCCGGCAATCGCTCGTGATGTACAAGTTTCGACCCTCTATTGTTGAAGGATGGGTAGCTAGACGAATCGAACGTTAATTCGATTCGGACGTTTGAGGGAAATAGAGAGAGACGGAGATCGGGCATGCTTTCGAAGCGAGACCCGTCTCTCTAGATGTGTACATACATGAACACGTTCGTATATGTAATACATACATATGTACGGGCATATACGCCCATCGGATATTGTTTGGGGCAAGTGAAGAGTTACACGGGTAAGAACGATCGTCAAGGAACTTCTCACGTACAATGAGCTATATCGGCGGAGGAGCTCGGTAACGTGCCTCCGCACGAAGTTCGATGGCAATACGAAAAGCCCCCGGCAAGCTCTCCTGCCCCTCGCGATTCACGAACGCTCCCCCACCTCCTCTCTCCTTCGCCATTCGCTCTCTCGTTCCCAATCCGTACTCTACCGAATTTCATCCAGCCAGATGCAATACGGCTCGTGAGTTATTAGCAAAACTCTATTACGTTTGCCCCGGCCTCTCGGCCACCGCCGCTTCTGCTGTGTACTATTCTGCACGGTCGTCGGCGCAGAATCCCAATCAGGTATATACACCATCCGCAGCCTAATCAAATCGCGAAATTCGTCCGGGCACGAAATAAAATAAATTCGAGCGTGTTGCGGTGTTATCGAATCAAATGTTATCCAATTATACTTGTAGACGTTAATATTGGGTGTGGCGTGGATTTCAGTGAATCCCGTTCAATCGTCATTAAATTATTCAATCGTTCGTTGATAATGATATTAATGATTTCGATAATTAAAGTTTAAAGCTAATTTTTCATCTGAAAGAGTTCGCAGTCTGCGTGGTTCGTTGGTGGATCCACGTGACGATCCTCTGTGGAGAACATAATATGAAATAATGGAAAACTTTGCTGAACCATCGGTGGAGTCGCCCAAAATGTTGTGCGATACATCGACACTAATATCGAGCTTATTTGAAAATTAAGTACGCGCATCGCAACGACAAAGTGTCGCTAAGTTCGATATTGCAATAATGCAACGAGAGGTAAGTCTGTAATAGCGTTGAGGCACGAGAAATTGTGAGAAACAAGGTTTAAGCCGGAGGGCCAAAATTCGTGTGGATGCTGCGGGCGTAGCGCTCGAACGTTTTATACGCCGAGGCGCACCGGCCGATTGCTCATGCGTCTACGAAAATTCTCTCGCTCTCGTACATTCGACTCCGATATACGTTCCCTCTCGAGTTTCCCTGCCACTTCCACGCGGCTCTACCTCGTCCATCCCCACTCCTCGCCGTGGAGTAACAACCAACGGCGGAGAGGGGGGGACGGATCGGCTCTTCGTATCTCGCCGGCCAGTCTCACCCGAGCGCTCGAACCTCGGAATTACAAGTCCTACCCGCCGCGTTACGCGTACACTTGACACTAATATATTTCCGCGTTGACTCGTTCGCCGAAATAAGAAAAAAACGTGCATATTAATATTTTCGCAAATATAAGTGCATATTTCGTTATTCGCCGGATTGACAAGTTTTACATCGAAAGAATCGTAACTGTGCGAAGAAAAACAGCAAACTAAACTGTGTCACTGGATTGTCGCTCTCGCACTTCCGCGGGCCTGTTCGCATCGCTCGCTATTGTCAACATCTTCGCTTGTTTCTCTGTTATGCCCTTTATCATCTCTCGAACGCATCGCGTGTCGCGAATCTTCGAGCGATCGAGTGTGTGCGTGTCTGTGCGCGTGTAAAAGTTTATGAAACTCGTTCGGGGTGAGCTTATTTCCAGGGCAATGAGGTCGCGTGATAGTGCTTCGAGTGTTCGGATCGCAGGCACGTTTAGCTACGGGATTGAAAACAACGCAGTAACGTCAGGCCGCGCGATTAGAGACGTGTCGCTGGGACGCTCAGATAATCTTGCCGCGCGATCGACGCTAGTGCGAATGTAAAGCGGGAAGAGCGGAAAGGAAAAAACAACGAACGAACGGCGAAATACGTACAGTTTGAGAATAGTGTTTGCTCTGCCGTCGAGAGAAACAGTGAATACCGTGGATATCGTGTCAGACACGAATATCGCGTGGTCAACGCCAATATTCTCGTACTCATCAGTGGCTCGACATGTTCGAGGGTGAAAAAAATTATCGAGTAACGTTGTAAGGAGCAAAAAAAAAACAGTGACTCTGGTGAACATTTGGAAATATAATAAAGTATAAAAACATTTTAAAAACGTGAAGAAAATAAAAGAGTAATTCGGTTCGAGGTATCGATAGCGCGCTAAACTCGACGATTAATTTTGTGGCTTCTAAATTCAATGTCATCGAATCGTCCGTGGGATTGTTCGTCTACGTTTCCCGTAAACCCATTTCGTTGAAGCGAACGAGAATTACGACGGTAGAAATGAGTATCGGTCGTCACGGAGGGCGATGCGATCTCGAGTAGCATAAGCGGCGAAGATACCGCGCACGGTGGGCCGAGGGTTTCCAGTGTGAATTTCGATTGTTGGATGTGGATTTTGTCGGGATTTCCGGTTTCTTCGAAAAACACTTTGCCGGCAATTCTCGATATCTCGCGGGGGCACCCCGACGGATTGAATTGCCCGACGGGACCGGCGGAGTGTTATTCATTTTATATCCGACCGTCAACCGATTTATCTATAGTTATAACGTCGCGGCATGGAGATTCGTGGGATTACCGCGGCCAGGGAAACCGGCGGGTCTGGCGCGTATTCTCTCGAGGATTCGTTCGTTTATGTTTGAGAACTTGGGAGGATCGCAATTGTGCTCGAGCGAGTTAAGTCAACATTGGCCCCCTCAAACAGTGGGACAGCATTGTGAAGTGGCCGGTGTGCGTATCAAGGCATTATCAAGAGGAATGATAGTCTACGAAAAATGAGGGGTTTATTGTTCGCTCTCGGTCTACTCTTCGCCGGTAAGTCCATCATTGTGGAGAATCGTATTTCGTTTTTTTTGTTTGTTTTTTTCAATCTTCGAGCTTACGACGATTACAAAGCCGAGTAACAGATCGAAAGTTCTTTTTCCTCTTCATGAACCTCATAACAAAGCGTCACGGAATGAGAAAAAAAACGTATTCTAATTAATTTTCATGTTATTTATAACAAAGCGTTACGATAGGCGAAAAAACGGTTTCTAATTAATTTTCATAAAGCATTGTATGGAAAGATCGATATATTGGGAATGAATTAATTCACATGCGTTTAACGTTTATATTAGCACGGGCGCGTTTGAAAACCACGCACGGGAAACGTGATAGCTTTATTGTCTGACAATCGGATGAGGGTGGGGGGGTAGAAGGGGGAATAATTCGATACAACGGACATCACGGAACGAGAGAACATTGGGGCTGTCGAATCTACGAATAATTATCGTTGGGGGTCGAGTTCTCGTACTACATCGGGCAAATCGTGATGAGCCACCCCTCCGGTCGTTTGCATTCTCTATATTCTGCGTATTATTCGCAGAATAATTATCGACGGGTTATCGAGGATATAATTGTTGAAAAGATATCAATGCATAATTACGCTTCTCGTTTGTCATTATTTCCTTATTCGCGTAACATGAAATGAGAAACAAAAGGAAGAACGGCTTGAATGAAAAGAAAAAAAAGAAAAAAAAAAACACTCGTTGAATGTAGTCCAAGGACCGGCGAGGTGCACGAACGAGGATGACAATCAGGAGGACCTCGAGCTCGAGCCCCTCGATCGAGGACCGTACTTCGACATCTCGGCTTCCCGCAACGTGACGGCGCTGGTCGGCAACACGGCCGTGCTGAATTGTCGGGTGCGAAACTTGGGCGATCGAACGGTAAGAATGATACAAGCGTCGCAACATACAACGTGTGAGAGATTCGAACTTTGTGTACGAGTTATGTGCGAACGTGACGTTTTGCTGAAGCGAGTGGAAAAACTTTGTTGAGAAAGAAAATGAGATCCGAGCGAGCGAAGAGTTTTGAGGGCCAGTGAGCGAAAAGTTGGTTTGGAAAAAAAAAAGACTGAAATAAAGTGCGACAGGATAGTAATCGATTTACGAGAATCTCTCGAGACTTAGAGATCTATTTGTACGTCAGTTCCAACGGCTTCAGAATTGCATATAATTGCAACCGATAAACCAGGGCTTCGCCTACTTTTTTTTTCTCGTGATAAATCAATTCAATGCAATCCGAGTAAATCTCGATGATCACGAAATTGGCGCACAATCTGGTACGTGGCATCGACACACACACCGAGGGGGTGAAAAAAAAAAAAACGGGAGGGATCGAACGCGAATAGAAGCGTTACTCGTATGCTCGGTGACGTAGTGCGTTGGTTCCGGTTGCAGACGGATGGACGGTCGCGCGGGCCTCCTGAATAGCGATAAATTTTATTGCCGCGCGATAAACTTTAGCCTCAGGCTCGCCAGAAGGGATGCGCCCAGAGAAAGCGTACACTATATAACTGTACGAGAAAGAGGAGTAGCAGCGGTAGAACGGGCGAGGTTTGAATCGATCGAGCGAGAAAAGCCGATTTTTCGGCAGTGGTGATCGATACGCGCATCGATCAACATCACCGAGTTCTACCGCGGTTGACTCTCGGACGGGAGTAACACTGCCGCGGCACCGGAAATTCGAGTGACCGGCCGGTATAACGAAGCCTTCGAGCGAAAGGGATGAAGTTTATACGAGAACGATAAAGTTCGCGAAAGGAAGGTGGGTGAGGGAGGGGGGCTAGCTAAAGGAACGAGCGTTCCCTGGCCAGTGGTTACGATGTTGCTTGATTTTTTTTCTCCTCGACCCACGTCACTTCCGCCCGATATCGGACGATGTAGTCTCTCGAGTTTCTTAAGGCGCGTCGACGGGAGACGAAGATTTTTGTTTTGTTTTTTACGCCTCGACGGAGACCGGAGAGGGTCGCGCGATAGCGAAGGAATTTCCGAACCGCGATAACTTTGCATGTCGTCGTTTCGGCGAAGGAAATATTTTTCGAGAGACACCGATGAAGAAATCGAATATTCATGCACAATATGTATTTTCGGCAAAACGACGCATCCGACGCTCAATGCGCCGATACCAGAAAGACATACACTCAAAGCCCTGAAGTCGCGAGGAATCATTCGAATGGCTAGTCATAAGACGAATAAGGTCTTTCGGATGTCGAAGGAAAATTGACGAAGAAGATGAAAAAATTTATATTTCATCCGGCGAATGCATAATCATATCTTTCGCTCGAATTCGCGGCGTATATCGCAAAAAAAAAAGAAGATGGTGACATAAGTGGAAAGAATATCGGCGAACGTTGCACGGCGGATTTTTCTTTCCATTCGTCGATTCAATGAAAATCGCGATTCCTGAACGATAAAACGAACATCTTGCGTAAAAGGATTGACCTAGTTGCCCGAAGTTTCGCTCGCGAATTCAATTATAAAATGTTAACTCACAATTATTCAAATTGCCGCTGGGAGGCAGGTGCAAGGACGAAAATTAATGCTACGAATGAGACGAATAGATCTATCTAATTCTAACTTTTGCTCGTCTCATTCTTCATCCTCGTTGGGAAAATAAGTTTATTTTCGAGTAGCTTCGTTTTCCTTCGCGGAGCGAATGTGTGACAACGATGGAGTGCGAGTAATTGAATTAAAAAACTCATTAATTCAATCAAAAACGCCACAAGTTGTTGGCAAGTTTGCGTTTCGCTGGCTTCCGGTTCTGGGAGTTGTAGTGGCCGTTAATACCAGTAAGGCAATAGCCAAGAAGTTTCATTGACGCGAGATACGCGCCTTGCTCTTGAGTTTCGCCGTTGTCGAAACGAAATCGAATTCTCACCACGTCGGAGAGCAGTCGACAGCTTTGGTGGTTTCTCGATGCGAGCAGAGACGAACGACAGGCCATCTCGCCGAACGATCAATTGAATAAAGAATTTTCTCTCGTCCATCCTCGATGCGACGTTCTTTTCCATTGACCCCGAAGGCTTCATGGAAACCCGTACTTGTTTCCATTTATAGATTAGCTTTTTTCATTGGAACGTACCTCAGAATTCGAGTATTATCGAATTTTGCGACCAAAACGTAGTTTCAGGATCAATAAAATCAATTTAACTATCGCTGTAGAGTTGATATAGAACAGACAAATTATTCTCTATTGTTGAGGTCTGAAAAGTTTAATACCTTGTAGATAAAACAACCTATTACCGCTTTGATAAAAAAAATCGTGCTTTCGCTGTATCAGAGGATTAGATAGCTCGTTCTTTTCACCGTCGAAATGATCGATCAAATATATGTACATTCATCCATATATGCATATACTATGTACTATATAATGATGAGAAGACGAATATTCGGTGGCCGGTTTCGAAAGAACGACGAGATTGAAAGAGGCGTGTAGCTCAAACGCGAATGGGAAAAATGTTCAATTTCACTGCGGGGAAACGCTCCGGCTCCGCGAGGTGTCTATATGAGATGCGGCTTAAACTAGTCAGACAAGTGGAAAACTCATGGACCACGTCAGTGTCAGAGAAACCTCGTTTCGAATGCCGGGACGCCCTGTGATCATTTCAAAAAATATTGCATAAAGGAAAATCACGTCTCGAATCCTCAAAGCGCAATACGCTTGAAAGTACATATGGAAACGAAAAAATAAATGCGACGACGAATTATGCGAACTGAGAATGTGTATTAAAGACAGAGACCGAACAGAATGATGTGCTACACAGTTGTAATATCGTTGAGTATTACGGTTGTATTGTTGCGGATAATAATTCCAGAGTAATTAGTAGAAAAAGAGGGTCGAAAGAGAGGCCGAGCTGGGGTTGGTAGCGAGATTAAAATACTCGTCGACATTTGGCATAGTGAGCTTATTCTCACCGTTGGCGAATAACGCGGCCTTTATATCTGTAGTTTCTCCGCGAGTTGGATACATGAGTATATATAGAAAGGACGAAGTACATTTTTGCTGGAACGTATTACACGCTGCCAGAAACACACGCAATTCAGAGAAATATAAAGTAGGTTGCGAATAAAATGGGCTATGCAATAATATATACGTAGATATAGTATATATATATATATATGCATATGCATATATATATAAAGTGACTCTCAACTACTATCGCTCTATAATATTCTATCTACAATTTTGGTGCAACGTGTATGAAATATATCGCGCAAGTTCACGGATAATGAATATACATTGTCTCGGGTGTAGCGAAAAGATCCGTAACGAGCTGCGGGAGCGAGGCGGATTCGGGTTCTCGAGAAAAATAAAATAATACCAACTCGTTGTATTTCAACGCTTAGTTAAATAGAAACCCGATGATATTTCCTCGCTTTTCAGTCTCGTGAAACGATGTATACACGACGAGTTCTATTATTTTTTCATTCCAGCAACCGAGCTTGTATCGCATATATTAATCACAACAGTTTGCGTGTCATTATATAATTATCGAAGCGTAAATGGTGGTGCAGCGATGTGCGATAGTCAATGCACAAGAGAAACAGAAGTGTGAGTTGTACGGCCGTGGGCGAGATAAACGAGTGAAACGGTACGATGACTTCGATAACGCTCGTCGACGTGAAAAATCCAGTGCGTAAAGAGTACTCGTGAATTTCCTGGCGCAATATTTCGGCGTGTACCGAATAAAAGTGGAGCGTTTCGAACGCCCCGCGGGCGTTGCTTCTGCTGCGTTCGCGCTCGCAGAATACGCTTCGGCTGTTGGCCGTTCGTTTTGTAATTAGTGTATGAAAAAGGTTCGAAAGACCATCCTTTGGCGCTGCGAATGTCGAGTCGCGGAAAACTCGTTGTGCGGCTCGTTTCGCTTTTACTCTTTGTGCCAAAGTATCAATGGCCTAACGTACCGCATGCGCCGCCCGACAGATTATAAACGTTCGAGTGTCGTTCTCGTCGCATCGAAATTCAATTACGAATCGATCGTTCGAGGCGGAGTCGCGCGTTGAAAAATGAATGAGTGAAATTTTATTGTTCGTCGCGATAATTGCGTTGGTTGAAACGGCGTTAAAATAATGAGACGAGTCCCGAGAATGAGAATGCGAATGAGAACGATAGAAGTGGACAAATCGAGAAAGCCAAAGCGAAAAGCGAATTCCATTAGCGGAACAGTCGTTGTACCTTCCGCCACTTATGTTCCCATCGTATGATTCTCGAGTTTGAGGGAAGATACTGAGGTAAAGAGCTAAAGATCCGCTCTGCGCACACTGGAGAGAGATTCGAAACTCATGGGACGTTGGAAGTTATATGATGCTGCTCTAATTATTCATGCACACACACACACACATGCATCCATGTCCAATTATACGGGGTCTTATTAACTGTGCTTACCCATGGTAAATATCAACCTCTTAGAGTTTGAAACTAATGTATATATCTATGCAGTGCACACCGTTTCTGTGTGCTGTACCCTTGCTGACATTCGCCCATGCGACATTTACAAACGCATATTGACGTACACATAAAACCGAAAACCGTAAAAATTGGTTAAAAAATGTATGTATTTATTAAACGGTCACATTGGTCGTCTAAGAGCTACGGTCTGATCGGTTCAAAGAAATCTGACCTCTTTCGGGAGTTGGACTTAATTCGACCTAAATGAATGAACGATACGTAGCGCAGTGTAGGCTAACGACGACGGTAAACTTTTCCACGATTCAAATATAGTGTGAAAGATGTACGAAATTTACAAGTCAATTTATCGCGCAGTATTCAATCAATCGGCACCGAAAGAACTTATTTGAATAACATTTTTGAACGGTTGGGGGTGATAAAATGGCTCGTAATGAAACGCAGTAAAATCTGGAACGTGTGCGGGTGTTTTATACATTAAAGTGTTTGCTTGTTAGTTTAGCAAATATATGTTAAAAAAAAATATTTACTTTGATTGCGCAACATTTTTATGATTACCGTACGTATTTTTTATAACTACAGTGTGCACCTTATTTTCGACGTTCCTAGTGTGTGAAGCTGTATTTTATTTTATAGTGTATCGTTACCATTATCCAAGCTCGATTTGAGCACTCGAGCTCTATAGTTCGTACTCGATCGACTTGATCGTTTATTGCACGAAAATTTATCTATTTCAACTGAAAGCCCGTCGACGCGCGGCCTGTCTAGCCCAGACTTCTCGTCAATTCTCAGTTGTATATTATAACATTCGACGATCTCAATTTATCGTTGCATCGAATAACAACGCGAGCCCGCCGATGGCGCGTTAGTGAATGACAACAATGGCGTGTGGTGCACCGGAGATAACGGAGAAATGCGCCACGCAACGTATTAACGTATCGTATTGTCCAACGAATTTCCGCGAAGTTGCCCGCGGCTAAATACGAATTTCGAGGGTACCGTTAGAAAGCCGACGGAGATAGCGATTTTCCACCCTCGTGTATTCCGAGAGTCGTTTATGGTTCAACTATTTTCCTATTACCGAACGATACGCGAATCTACCGCGTAGCGAGAGCTGCGCAACTCCCGACGCGAGGGAAGCAACGAATTCGGCAATAGAATACAAGAGCAGGTGGTGAGCTTTCGGCCGATATATATAACATTCCGTCCATTCCGGTATAACACTCCCCGGCTGCGCTTCACATCCTCCGGGCAACAAATTTTCCGGCCATAATTTTTTCTCCCTCCTTCTTCGGCTTCGATATATTCTCGTTCTCTTTCACTCAGACTAGAGAGCGAGGCCCCCGGAATCGGCGAGCGGAGGAGAGGCAATAGAACAGCACAACGATGAAGCCAGTAGCGCGCACGTAGCGTCATTTAATCTTCATTCCGCTTTGTGACCGGCATGCTTAATACTCCGTGAGCGGGACACAGTTTAGTTCGCGCCGCTTGCTAAATACTCCGACCGTTATTTTCCCTCCAATTACGTACTTCTAGAAAGCCACGCGCGCCCGTTCGCCCGCCCGAACGCCTTTTCTCCCTCCCCCCCACTTCTTCCCTTTCTTCCCTCTCCTTTTCCTGCCTCTCGCTCGGCAGTAGTAGCGCGTTCAACCCTTTCGTTCCACAGAATTACTCGCGACCGGCCTCTGCGATGCCTCACGGCATTTTCCGTCCTCTCCAACCCACCAACCCTTTCGGACACTTTCTACTTTTGTTAGAACCTCCACTCGCCCACAAGATCCGTCGTACTCATTTTTCAACGGCCTTTCGCGCATAACGTTCCGTTTACTACGCCATTCTCCATTCTACCGGAAGCTCTCCTCTTCTTTTTCTTATTCGTCTTCTTCCCTCGTGCTACTACTACATAGCTCCGGCGATATCCTCGCTTCAATTCTCTCCTTCTTTCTACCTCGAAAAGCTTCTCGCTGCAATGACGATAATACCAGTACTTTGCGCTGAAACGATAATAGTTGCAGTAACAGTCCCTCGAACATTACCAATGAATATATTACACGGATAATTTTTATCGCGACCGAATGTACAAAGTTTATCCCTCGTGCTCGAAGAGTCGACGGAAACGTTATCGATCGAACTCGCTACTATCGCATCGCCGAACAACTCGAATAAAAAGTCCACGGCTGTGCGTGCGAAGAATATAAAGCTTCGCTTTTGTTTACTCGCAATTATTTTTCCGGTTATTCTCGATAAAACGTCAGATGGAGAGTCAATGCAAATAGTTATGATAGTCCAGGCTCGACGCAGTCCTCGTGACGTCGTTAAAAACAATTAACCTTTACACGGGGCGTTCTTTTATGCTTTACACGGGCGGGTCATAGATTGTTTTATAACTGAAAATGGGCTTTTAGTAGCGAAACATCGCGCGCCCGGCATACGCCCCTTCAGCCGGTTACACCGTCGTATAGTTTATAAAATTTTATTTTGACATTCGCTTTTAGAGAGACCGTCAACTATCCGCCGCGCCTGTACCGTGAATTATCAGAATGTTTCGCAAAAAGTTCAGTTAATATACGTTGCGGCGACACTACGAGCTCGTGTCCGACTGTTCGCCGGGAGTCGAGAGTTTCCAACTGGCTCTTCGTAATTGCGCGCAACTGAAAGGAGCCTCAACATTTATGGCGCTCGCTCGTGTGTGCCTCGCTTTTGGAATTTATTTGAATTATATTTGATCTCATGAAGTATGCAACATGCTAGTCAAACGTATCCAATGTCGCAACGTTTACGTATGCGTGTATTCGCAACATACGCAGCTTGGGTATTAAATACGTGGAAACGGTAACGGGAGCTCAAATATAATCATTGCCGAATTCCGATTACACTCATCCGAGCCGGGGGATGTGTTAGCACGGGAAAACGCAACGCGAACAATATGCCCGGTCGAGATAGCCTGTACCGAATGTGCGAAGCGCAATGGAGTCGAATCGGTGGAATATTCCAAGACTGTGTGCCCGCACCGTTTAACCGAACGATTAGAGACAACGATTATTATCATTCGAGAGTTCGGACTAACGTGACGCACGGACCGCGGTGACAATATACAATACCAACGGAGATTCGGAAAACAATGGTACGTAACGGGTATGGGATGAAACGTAAGACCGCAATACGATGGAAACGTTCGTGCGGGGAATTCACATGAGTTCTGTACGATTTTAAAATCGCTGGTGGTACGTCGATAGTCACGATGATCATTGGAGCGTAAAAGGGAATCGCGAAAAGCTCCTATTCGCCGTTTGAAATCCCCTGCACGAACTTTTTGCGCAACAGAAAATTATCGGACGGGAATATATGTGTGTAATAACGTAAAAGGAAAAGTTCAGCATTGGCCGTTAGAGAACAGCAGAAATATCGGAAGGATTCGAGGAGCACGACTGCGACGTGTAATCCACACACCCAACTGCGTATCCTTGTCGGCAAAGGAAAATAATTCGCGAACGAGAGAAATACGCGATGGGCGCGCAAGCTTGACTAATTGGACGAGGGACGAGAAAAAAGGATATCTCCAGCGTTACGGGTAGATTGAAAATTGAATAATTTAATGAGCTCGGCGGCGCGAGCAACATTGATGGGTATCTGGTGATTTGCAAGAATGTGCTCAATCTGAGCATTGAAACGAGAGTTCGACGCGCAGTATCGAAGAAAATACCGGGAAACGACAATAAAAAGCTGACGAGGCCCCGGGGTTTTGAGCTGGCGATTCATTCTTGCGCAGCGGAGGCTCGCGAGCAAGGTGAGATGGCTCCTCGGCGTTCCGAGATTTTTCCTATAAAAATTGCAGATGAATCCCCCCCCCTTATTCGTCAGCCCGAATAAAGTCTTCCTCGAACTCTACGCGTGTAAATACATTTCCTAGAAAATCGCCAGTGGAGGCAAATCAGTGTTAATTCCGCCACACGCGTATTTTTTTAGCGTCGAAGTGGAAAGAACTGAGGGACTTTTCAGCGTTCACTGACCGAAACAAATTCGATGGAGCATTTTTATTGGATCCAATGAATATTTCTTTTTGCTCTGTCGAACAATGCACTCGTGAGATGACGATAAATAGGATACTTTCGAGTCGAACAAATTGGGGATAGGCCGAACACATTCGGCGAAGGAGATCCCGAGTACTTGCACATAGGTTGGGAGTAAGCGAGAGGGGATCAGCGAATGGGGAAATCAAGCAGAGTCATGGACTGCGTTGTTTCCCTTAGCGGGAGAGAGCAAAAAATTTTATAGCCCAGAGCGGAACAAAGATTAAATAATGAATCGGTGCCCGGGTTGAGCGTCGGCTCGTTGCCCGAATTGGAATATAGAAAAAAAGAAGCCTCGGCGAGGGTGAAACTCGTCCCTTTCTTTTTTGCCCTCTTATCGCATCCCCGCTCCGGTCCCGACGTTCGTCGGCGATTTCGCGAAAATTGAACACCGCGAGGAAGCTCCCGGCGTGTCAGTCAGACCAACGAGCGAAATGGAATAGAGAAATTGTATGACGACAAAGTCAAATTGAACAGCGGTAGAATGATTGCTCGAGTCTTCGAAGGCCTGTGTTGGCACTCGAGATCACGACGATTGGCAATTTTTTTTTGCACATTTCGTTATTCCGTGTGCTAATTCCGAAAAACGTTTTTTCCGCTTCTGGCGCGGCTTTTCATACAGAATATCAATTGAGGAGTAAAACAAGCGGAAAAATTGTGTTCGCCGACGGGAAAATCCACGAAGAGTATCAGTATTTTTCAATATCTTTTTTAAAATTGATTACGAAGCGACGAAAAACATTTAAAAAATCACGATGAAGCCTCTGGGTGCCCTCTCGATTCTGTTCGTTGCATCGAATGCTAAAAAAACTCTACAGCACATATTCCGTTGCTCTATTTTCGTACTGAATTTGACAATAGATTTGACCGAAACTCGAGCGAAACGTTCGTCACAGCGGAAGTGAAATATTTTTTTTACTCCTCGCCGCTGAAGTTTCTCACGAACAATTCCCAGCTTAAATGTCGATTTTTCTCTTCCTTTTTCCGATTGATTAAATGCAAATTTATTTTCTGGCACTCGCATAAATATGACTATTCAACCCTTACGGAGTGTTCCGGCAAAAAATTAATAATTGCCATCAGTGAATTACAAGAGGTAAAAGCTTCAACGCCACAAGATGCTTGAACGCTTTGCGGGCACGAGCTGCATAGAAATTGCGCGATGCCTCTCCCGACAATGAATAAACCGTAAACGGATAAATCCCGAAACGGTATGAGACCGATTTGTCAATGTATTTGCAAAGGGAATATTCGAGAAAGGGCGTCGTCAACGGCGAAGCCCGACTATTAATCGCTTTGGTCTTGCCTCGCGAAACTTGGCGTCTCGATGCCGTAACGACGCAATTACTTCCGTAATTGCACCAATGAGTTCGCTTGCGGTATATTATGTACGTACGGCAATTGTGAGTCTATAAAGTTACATAAAATGCATATATGTACATTGAAAACGTGATGGTTGAACGAGGAAGGGCGGGGATTAGCGGCTCGGTGATGAGAGTATTAGACTCTCGGTTATCAAGGACGGCTTTTCTCCTTTTCGGCATACTAATTATCCAGGAGGCTTGAGTAGACGCTTCCTTTTTCTCCCCTCAAGCCCATCGTCTTTCTCCCAAGCTTTACGCAAGAGTAGAATAATAAATTGGATAATGCCGGTTAGAGCAACACATAGAAGTCGCGCATAGTCGCACAGTCGTGTATCAGCGAGGAGGCTCGGCTGAAGCACATCAAAGGTTTTCAGGACGGTTGTTGGATGCCGGAGCTCGTTAGAGCTCCAGAATCACGCCGCGCACGAAGCTGGTGTATAAAATATGTTCTATCAAAAACATACATGCCGCACAGTTATCGTGGTTGGCGAACGTTTCGGACCGAACGTGAGAACTATGTGAATTCAAAGAATCACATTAATAACACAGTAATTGGCGAGTCTAGTCGCGAAAGGAACCTGCCGCATAAAAAGAAGAAGCCTTGTATATAGCGCATGATACTTAGCTTCAATAATACATAGAATTCACTTTATCGTTTTTTTAAATTCCACTCGAGTCTCCTCGCGTAGCAAGAAAATATATTCGTTACCGGGGCTTCCGTCGAGCGAACGTTGTATCGCGCGAAATAACATGCACAAAAAGTATGACACAAAGCGAAAGAAGAGCGCCGCTGCGGTGGGTATAACGAGAGTCTGCTAGTCGGATTTAGAACGGGCTAATGATGCCCGCTGCCCGACGCGAAAACATTTTAATAATAACTGGTACCGCGCGAATAATCCAACGGCGAAAGGGGTCTTAGCAATGCTTACGCAAACTCCGACCGAACCGCACAGTGGATGCTACGTTTATTTATTTGCACAATTTTCCTCGCGAGAAGCACGAGAGCCCGGGTTAAAAGCGCGGAGATAGAAAACGGAGGGGGGTTCGGGAACGAGTATGGCAGCGTTAATTGGGGAGAATACGGCGAGAGTGAAACCGTACAATGAGAAAGCACGGTACATTTAGCCGGTGTTTGCATTTGTGTCCGTACAACATAAACCATATTAATGCAAATTCACACAGCCGTGTTTGTGAAATATTTGAACTGCGTGTCCTCGACAGGTCGCGAGGGGGCCGTGCGTTATGATTGAATAATTGATTAAGGAAAGCCTCTAGCCGGGCGCCAGCGTAGCGACTCTCGGTAGCTCTGAATTTTCGAGCTCCCGCAAGTGCGCGCGAGCGGAGCGTGATGCAAATAGAGAGTTAACTAGCGACTCGACGGATGCAGTCGTAACCGGGTCATAACTATAATACCTCATCTATGCACTACACATATTAGTGTATTGTACGATAGTTTCTCGTCACTTGGAAATGCGGTACATAGCGGAGCAGACAAAGTGAAATCCGATCGGACAGGACGCCAAGGCGATAGTAGCAGACCGGCTACCGGCAGACTCGGCTTCGACCGAGTACCGTGAACATAACTCAGTTGAAATAACTATGATCGAATATCCGATACGGAGATGCAACGTTGCGTCGGAAGAACTTTCCGATTGGATGGATCTAATGTTTTCGCCTCGACGCTGCGAAGTTGATCGCATTTTTCCACTTCGACATCAACGCTGCCCGGGAACTTTCATTGCAAATGTTCGGGGGAGAAAGAAAATGCGTCGGTGAATTCGCTCGCGAAAGAAAAAACGCTTCCGTCCTCTTTTGACATCGAGTATAGAGAGTGAGAGATATTCGCGGCAGAGCGATTATCGACGAAGAAATTAATTGAAGGAAACTATTGGAAACTGCGTCAGTCAGGTGAATTCTCCGAGCTAGTAATCACAGAACGATATCGTAATTGGAAAACTACGATTGCTGAAGGAGTTGCGGAAGTGTTTTTTTTTTTTTTTTTTTTTTTACGTCCAACGGATTTCATTGAAATGCAAAAACTCCTGGTTGAATTTGCGCACTTTCAAGTGAATCTATTAGTTACACATCGTCGAAGTATCTCATTGGGCATGCGATGCTTTTGCCGATTGCTCATTAATGCGAATTACTCTGTGAAAAAGTAACGGATAAAAAGGAGAAAACGCTCGCGCAACGGCTGTGCCGCGGAGAGAAACGAATATCGATTAAGCAGAACTATGTGGGTTGGGGCCACGACACTCGTAATAAATTAATGAAAAATGTCGGCGTCATTTTATTTCTGGTATACCTTGGGGAAAAAAAAAAAAAAAAAAAAAAAAAAAAAAACCGAAAAAAAAAGCCAACCCCTCGACGAAACGATTTTCATTCGCGGAGTCGCGGCGCGATTGCGAAAGTACTACTCTGCACACGACTCAGCAATAAACGAAATTATACCGCGTACTCGCTGTTATAGCAGAGATAGCGGCGTATTAAACGTAAATTATGTCGGATCGTTGAACATTTCGCCGCGCGTACAATGGAAACGAATACGACAAGCCAAAATGGACAAGTATTATGCGCATTCATTGGGCTCACGGAGCGAAATGTTTATCGGGAACTGAATAAATAGTTTACCATACGCAGCAGTTTTCCGCGATACACCGACCGCAAAATAGCCGTCGGCCGAAATTTCCAACTAAAGATACCGCACAGTTGAGCGAGAAATAGAACCGGTGGAAACACTCCGTACTGGTCAGACCCGATCGAGGTCTAATAATCGTATCGGGTTCGATCGTAATCAATCAACGAATCCGAGTGCACCATTGCCGTAGGCAAACATTCCTTTAACGGAAACAGGAAATCCAAATGAAAAATAATCAAGAACGTTTGACGCAGTTACAGCGAGCGAGTGACTCGCAGATATTCAACGAGAGGGTTCTAGAGATGAAATTCGTAGATTTAGTTGCACCGGCATCCTCGCCCATGACGAGAATCTCTTCCATCCCTCTTGTTCGGTGCTTTTTACGCGAAAAACAAGAAACTACGGAGATATCCAAAACAAAGAAACCGTTCACGGAACAAGAATTCCACGTAATTAATTCCATTAAATCCATGAATCAGCACAAAGGCACTCCAATAAAATTCCATCAGCTCGGTATACGATTCTCTGGGCAATTTGCAGATCTCAGAATCTCAACTATTGTGTGTGTGTTTGTGTGTGTGTGTCTCGATGTAAAATCATGTCTGCGCTTTGTAGCAACGAATGCGATGGATGTTGTGCGCAAGGAATACCTGAAAGCGGGAGAGTAACGCGAGAGTGAGGTGTTTGAACGCGAAGGTAGAAAGGACGAGAGATGAATGGGATTGCCACAAGTTTCGATTTCCACCGATGGCCATTGAGCGCGTTTTCCATTTCTCAGGTGTCCTGGGTGAGGCACAGGGACATTCACCTGCTCACAGTCGGAATCGACACTTACACGTCCGACGGTAGATTCGTCGCTTCCCATTACCCGAGAACCGAGGATTGGACATTGCAGGTCAAGTCTCCGCAGCGACGAGACTCCGGGACTTACGAGTGTCAGGTCTCGACTACACCGCCCATTGGACACTCGATGCATCTATCCGTAGTCGGTTCGTTCGTTCGTTCGTTAAATCCAATACCGTTCTCTAGATTTTCATTTCATACTACAATCATTTTATTTTATCCGATAGTTATCGCAGTTATTAATAACCGGAAAACACATGTTAATATTTCTCTCGTGACTTTAATCGCCCTTGCATGCTATGCATACGTACGATAAATTCTCATGAATTAATATGATATACTTATACTTGTATGTGTTTATATGTATCTGATGCTGAATTTGCACAAGTCAACCCCCCACTGATTGCCTGTGTTTTATCGTCGCGCAGAGCCCGTGACGACGGTGGTCGGAGGTCCGGAAATGTACATAAACCGAGGCAGCACGATGAATTTGACGTGCGTAGTGCGACACAGTCCTGAACCGCCTCCAGCCATTTATTGGACCCACAATGAGGAGGTGAGTGACAGTAGATCGATGCCCGATGTGGATTATCGGGACAACTTTGAGGGACGACGATTTCTGCACGCGGTCCAATACTGCGGATATGTGGGCGCGTGTCGATGTTCCGCTATTGAATTAGTCATTGGACTATCCACCGGGCCGGACGAAAGCACAGAAATCGTCGTATCCACAGCGGCATCTCTGGCGAGCGTCGACGATCCGTCGAACGTCTCGAATCCGGTGACCGGAATTATACGTTACCGCGCGACCCCGAAATCAATGATCAAAATGGTGTTCCAATATCTCGCACTGTGCTCCCGTTAATCCGTCTAATCTATTGCCACGGTATATATGTATGTGCAGGAGATTAATTACGACAGTCCGAGGGGTGGCGTCTCGGTTATTACGGAAAAGGGCGAGATTACCACGTCGTATCTTCTCGTTCAACGGGCACAACAGGCAGACAGCGGACGTTACACATGTCATCCGAGCAATGCGAATTGGAAAACCGTAGTCGTTCACGTTCTCAACGGTGAGCTTGATAACGAAAAAAAAAGAAAAAAAACGTCGCAAAGTAGAACATTGCTTCTTCATTAGAAAGAGAAAATTCCCCGCCTGCACATTGCTTCTTCATTATTTTCTACCTATTATGAAATTCTCCATGATAAAGTCTGATAATTCATTTTGACTTCCTTATGAAGGAAGCTTCGGGAAAGGCGGAAAATAATGAGAAAGGAACGTGCAATGTTCTACTTTGCAAATTTGTTTATGATTGAATTTAATTGTTCGAGAAATGTGGAAATTACAAAAAGAGAACTTTATCAATATTCCGAAAATATGCTTCTTATAAAAACTTGGAAACGTTTTTATTGAAGATTATTAGCTCTAATTTTAATTCAACTTCAACTGGAAATTTTTTAAAATTAAAACGCAAATAAGTATTTGCAAAAAAAGTTCAATATTCGAAGATCCTCGAATTCTTTAATATATTCGCGACAACGATTAATCATATAGTCAATTCAATCGCAGTCTTTGATCACACACGACACATTTAAAAAAATTCTAATTGCCATAGAGTAGATTTGTTTGCCAGATTCGTGTCGAATCAAATCCGAAAGATTACTTAGCGAGATTCTACTTGTCCTTTCAATTTGGGCTCGACACCTCTGCGTCAGTTAGACCGCGAACAGATATTTAAAAAATAATTCAAACTGCCATACACTTTTTACATACCGACGGACTTATGCCAAGTTCAACCCTTAATCATATTTAACATCAACCTACTTATGCTCTCCATTCGAGCTCGATATCTTGAAAATCGCACCAGTTAAAAAAAAACTTTGTTTAAAAAATTCGATACATTTTGGATTGTTCAATCAGATTTGCGCTAAATTTTGAACGATTTTCAGTGGGCTGACATGAAAATTTCGAAAATAATTTTTTTCACGAAAACAAAGCTTTCTGTATGCAAAAGCAAAACAAAAAAACTGTATTTTATTTGTATTCGTAACAGCTCTAACACAATTGTTGGAAAAAAAGCTTTTCCGATACGGAAAACTTCATTCACTCTGGCATACTGTTGTTATTGTATTGCTCTGTTTAACACAATTGCAGCGACGAGAGTTCGAAATTGAAGTAATCAATCGCATAGTGCATAAAGGAATCATTGAACTCATGCATAAAAAAATTAAGTTTCACCGAGTTGTCGGTTCCCCCTCTCACTGTTTCATTTTCTATCGCGCGATAGTTCACTTTGAAGCGGTAGCACTGATATTGGTTGCATTTCAGCAGTTATCGCGGAGAGCCGAAAGATTGATTTTTTTTTCCACTTGTTTTACGAAACCCCCTCGACGAGCACTTGCCCAACAACTACTAGCGGATAAATCAGAGTGCCTTTTGTGTGTTCATTTCGTTTTATCTCTCTCCGCGTGCTGCAAAAAGAGAAACTGTGCTCGCTAGCGGACGGGATAGAGAGAGAGGAGCAGGAAACTTGCATCTCGAAGATTGTGGGCCCCTTTACTCGCGTACGCTGTTTCTGTCCCTCTCGCTCTGCCGTCTATTTCGCCAATTCCCCTGGCAATCTGGAATTATCTCTTTCTACCGATCCTTTTGTCTCTCATCTCATTTATTCTTTTGTTTCTACGGCCGTTCGTCCCGTTCTCCGTTCTTTCCCGAGTTATATCTCCCACTTCTTCATCCCCTGCCCATCATCCCCAAGAGGCATCGAGAAATCTTCTTCAAAGTGTACTTTATAGAGATGTGAAAAGCTCCTCCATTTGTCTCCCTTTCTTGTTCTTGCCGGCTGACTTTCGATTAAACTTTTGCGATATTAATGCCTCGATGGAAATTGATTGAAACTTTTGCTACACGTTTTCAAACAATTTCTCCGATAATACTACGACTCTTCAATGATAACTTTTATTTTTAATTCGTGGCATCGGTTAATGAATACCAGAGCATCGAATTCGCGATCCGCCGAACTGTAATTGCTATTATTTTCCAAGACGAGCCTTTGACACGAAAATCATTAATGAATCCCATCTCGTCAAACTCTTCGCATCGAGATTTTTCTATCTAAAATTTAAGTCAAATGTACGTTCTATCCACTGTTCGTTGCCATTTAATCCTCTTTCGATGCTCTTCCCAGTTCTCATATTTTATTCTCGACGCTAGACAATTCTCCGACAATGAAACAGTCACGACTCGAATAAAACGACATGAATAAGCTTGATTTTTTTCCCTTTATTTTGTTTGTTAAAACAGGTGAGCATCCAGCGGCGATGCAACACGGTGGACAGTTGAGACTAGGTAATCCACCGTTCGTGATACTACTGGCGAGTCTTCTAGCTTTTTTGAATCACCGTCACTGAAGAGCCTCGACGTTAGCGGCGAAGAAGAATTTTTCTCACGCTTCGTTGCAAAAAGAGCTCTCGCCAACGGTCCCAAGATCCAGTCAGGCTCTCGTACATCCACGAGAACTCGGGAAAGGAGATCGTGCCACCCAGTGTTTCCCCGCGAGTGCGCTCGATATTCAGCCGCCGCAACGCGATGGATAAGGACAACAGAGAGATCCCATGCAACCATTGCGAAGTGTGCACCCAAGCGAGACAAGAGGCTTCGTTGACTGCTTGACGATACCAAAGGTGGCTTCCACCGTCTAACGGGGTAAACCTCGACTTCGGCCGGGGAGGATATCGTATATAGCTGAGGTCACAGGAGACGCGGTTAAACCCCAGGAGCGCGCGAGCGGCAACTTGAGTTTGCAGCGGTTTCTACATTCTGTGAATATTAAGCGGTTAGATAAGACGCAGCGGGAAGGAACACACTATCAGTAAAAGCAGTACCACCACCAGCAGCAGGAGCGGCAGCAGCAGGAACGGGAATGTTACTGGCCTAAAACGTCACTACACTCGCAAAACGATATTACGGTGTGAGAGACCTGTCTTTATCAAAGTCACGCGCGCCCGTCCGTCACACCGTCGAATGAACTCGAAACTAAGACTGGCGGTGTACAAGGTGCGTGCGCGCAAGAGCTCGTGAAACCTCGTGAAATCTGATATACGAGAAGGACTGACGCGATGAATCAGAATCAAATGGGTACTACTTCGCTCTAATCTTGCAGAGCCGTGTGCGTGTGCTGTGTGTACGTGAGTACTTAATTTTTTATTTTTTTTCGTTCTCCTCCATGTTCTTTTTACTATCTCGAAAATCGCGAGCGGGGCAGCGTGGATATCGCGAGCTTTGGGTAAGACTCGCAAAGGATTAGACTACAACGACACGCCGGAGAGAGGGTGCTTTGCGAGCAACGTCGACGGATAGAAGAGAATTATTCGGTTGTAAAGAGAATTTAATAGCTCGCGGCTGGAAGGTTTCGCACAAAGTAGTAACGGCCGGCCATGCTCGGACATACAATGAGAATAAAAAATTACTCGACAACGTTTTATTCCGTACGAATATATTTTCGCAAAATTCAACAGTGAGATTTATACATTTTTGCGGTACGATGTCAACACGAATAATTTATGATCGGCAAACAGGTTCAAATTCATTCTTTCTTCTAACTTCCGAAACGGGTTTTCGTGTGAAATATTAAGATAGGAGTGGCAGATTCGTGACCCGCGGAAAAAACGAATATCGAAAATAGACGTGAAACAGCGCACAACGAGAATTTGTTATAGCGAATTCGTCGCTTTTTAGCTTTCCGATTAAAAGATTAAAAAATTCAGTCTCTCTTGTTATGAAGAAAAAACGAGTTTTCGAACTGTTTTTTCAGGTCGTTACAGTACGATGAAAAATTCAAACACAAAAAAGAGAACCCGACAAAAAGCACTTTTTTTTGCTACACATATCCAGATACAGAAAATATTACGGGCCGTATATTTCGATGAATTTTATCGATGCTGAAAACGAGTCCAACAACAGCGTTGTTCTAAACTCAAGCCAAACTCTGGTAATTGTAAAAAAACCATTTTTTTTTGTGTTCCGTTATTCCGCGATTCCAGTTCTCCCGAATGCTTCCACTCTGAGCACCGCGTAGTAGCCAATCGACAAAGGAATTCGGACGACTACGAGAATCTTTGATATTCGAGATTTTTTTCGTTGCCTGAACATTTTTGTTTCAAATAGGAATATAAAGCTTGCAGAGAGGTAAATTAATGTGGAAGTAGCCGGGCGAAAGTCATGTTACTGACAAACGTTTGCGAATGGCTCAGCGCTAGCATTAACGCCGCAACCGAGGTTCGCAGGCTAATTCTCTAAAAGTGATGTTCACTGCTCGTGGAAGAAAAACCAGAACGGTTACAAACGGAATATGTATACTCGTTTGCTCTTTAACTGTAATACTCGACAAGAGTCATTACCTCGGTGAGCTTTGCGTCCGAGCTTTTCTTTGTGAACGACGACGGGATAAGAGACGTTTGTTCCTAAAGACAAAGTAGCAAAGGGCTTGTTGACGGAAGTGTACAATCCGGATCTACACTAGTAAGACAAATTTGAAGTCGCAACCGAGCTTCGTTCGGCGTTATGCCTCGTTTTTAAAAACCCTTCGACACAGGCGCTCCCTTTTTTGAACTTTGGACAGGGTTTTTCCAAAGCGAGTGACGACGAAAGCAAAAATATGGTTGGCTGTTTAAATAAATTATTTCTCAAAGGAACCGACTTTTACACATGAACAGTTATTAAGCTCGGGTAATGCCAGGGGTGCAAGCGTGAACGATATTCCCAGGGTGCAAATGGAGCAATTAACGTCGTATACATATATAAACGAAACTGAGGCGACGCTCACTCTGCCAGCGTCGTTCCTCTTGAAAAGTTATTATCGAGTTTGAGCTTTCTCGCGAGCTTTGTTCCACATCAACGTTGGCTCATACCATTCCATCTCCCCCGTTCGCTCGCACCGCCGTCGCGTTTTCTTCTCTCCGAGCCTAGACCTAGCGTCACGGCAAAACTTTTCAAGGACATTCATATAGATATATATAAAGTGTACTCTACATTTTGCTCACCTTCCGACGTAAGCCTCGAGTGCCTTGATCTTTCTCTTCTCTCAACCTTTATTCCTCATCACTCTCGTTTCTCGTTTCGCCCCCCGTGTCTATCTGACGGTACTTTCGGAAGCTTCTCGTACGACCCGCACCGAGAGAGTTCGTCCCTTGCCTGTTCTCGCGGTCGTAGAAACAGCCAAGCCGAAAGATAAGGGAGCTTAAGGCTAGATATATAGCTAGAGTCTTGATAACGGGTAGCACGGTATTTTCGACGAGAGGAAGGGGGGGGGGGGCGAAGGGTTCTCGTCTTTATTAGTGACACGCTCGCGTATAAAACGAGAAACTCTCGCTCTCACGTGTGGTTACCGTACACAAAAGATAAAGGGACGAAAGCAGTCGTGGCACGCACGAGGAACGCTTCCGGGCGATTCTCGGTAAAGCATCACTACTTTACCCTCACGTATGGTGTGTGTTTATGTATGTGTTCTCCCGTCTTGAGTTCGTGTTAGCAACTCGTAATACATACCACGAGACACGACATCTCCGGCGAACCCGCCAACTGCGTTTACCGACGTGACCGCAAGTTTGTGGCAAAGCTCACGTAACCATGACTTTTCTCTCTTCGTGGCTTTTCTACTTCTCTTTTTTCTTCTTTTCGGCGTGTTTTTACTTTTACGGGTCGACAAGCTCGTACCTCGGAAGTCTAAGCTGCGGGGGAGGGGGGAGGATGAAAATGCATCTTAACTGTAAGAAGGAAAGTCTGACCGGAACGATGGTAAGGAGCGATATACCGAGAATGAAGAGGAGACGAGCGGCAAGCTTAACTCACAGCGGGGCGGCCCATCGTTCTTCTATGAAATGATGGTTTTACGGCGCGTCAAACTATTTTGAGAATCTTAAGGGAACTTTCTCTCAAGTGATCTAGCTCACTGTCCCCCCGAACTATATATCTCGTTTCGTCGTAAGCTTCTTCCAACGAGATATTAAGTCGGATGGAAGATGCACGCCCGCGGAACTAGACCCATCCCCCTTTCCTTTCTCACCGTTCCCGATAAGAACTTTGATTTCTGCATCTAATGACGTCGCCTCGAGGAAAACGCTCGCGAGTATAACTTCGAGCTCGCGGATAGCTACTTTGCCGGGCGAACGAGTTATATAGGAACGCCGCGCGAGAGCGTGAAAATGCTTCCGGCAAATTGCGCGAGGACCAAAAAAAATATATGAGAATCATCGGGGTAAAATGTTATGGGAATTTCTTTTTTTTTTTCTTCTCCTTTTTCCTTTTGAGGGTGTCGAGAGACGCGAAGGGTCGTACATATCATTAATCGACGGAGGAGGCATGAAATCGCCGCGAACGAACGCTATATTCAACCTTGGCGATGGAGACTTCTCGTATTTTTTACTCGCTGACTCGAGCTTTTGCCTTTGGCAGAGAAAATGAAAAGAAAAAAGAAGAAGAAAAAAGAAAACCGTGTGAAGGGACGAACGAGGAAGGCAGTTAAGAGATTGCACCCTCTGCCGTTAAACGAGCACTTCCGTGAAATATCAAGGGTGGGATAAGCAAAAAAAGAAGAGGGCTCGGTTAAGCTCGGAAATAAGATGAATAAGAGGATGGGACAGCGGAAGAAGCAGGCTACAGACGGAAGTTGGACTTTGCCGAGAGGGTCTGCGCGACGTGGTCGACGTGTGCAGTTCGGTTACAGTTTTCCACCATCGACTAATGTTCATGAGCATACGTGTAAGCGTTGCGCTCTTAAACTCGCGCCGGACGAAGTTACCGTGAGTAAAGAAGCCGCGTGCGATAAGAAGTTTTAATGCAAGCTTTCGTTTCCCGTCTGTGATCGTCGGATCTTTTTTCCTCGTATAAACCGCGTCCGCTTGCGAATCGAAGAGAGATCTCTCAACTGGATATCTCCATTGCCGAGAGGAGGGTTAATAAAAACCGATGAACGCGACGCTTTCGGTAAATAGACGCGTCATGTTCGCGAGGAGCGTATAAACGATGACTTACCTATACCAACGCTTTGAGCTTCGGCGTCACGACGGGAACGTTTGTGTTTTCACCATCGGCGTCTCTGCGGTAAATTCTCGGTCGTTCAATAGCCTGGATCCGAGGCCACAAGGATCTTCAAACTGTGAATTCAACATGGATAAACTTCGTATACCATGTAAGTGCAAAGTGTTAGTGATTCGAGGTAGACGGAGAGTGGGTGGGGAGGGGAGGGATCTGCCACCAAAGCTCGTGAGGTATGCTATCACGGTAATACGTTTCCGAGCTCTTTGCCGGGGCAAATGCTCGTTCACACGCGCGAACCCTCAATTTCGACTCCTCGTCCTTTTCTTCTCTACCCTTTACCACCCATTTTCTCGGTGGGAATATACACGCCAACATACAGCTCGGTTACACTCAAGACACTATTCCGCACATGGCAACCGCGACAACTGCGAAGCCAAGAGCTTTCGTTTATCACCAAACGGAAAGCTTCGCTCAATAGAGAGCAAGAGAGGCGCCTAGTTCACGCGAAAGTGGTTAAAAAAAAAAAAAACGAAAGTAGTTCGAGAGACTTGATTTTACTTCATGATCCTTTCGAGCATGCGAATAGGCAAAGAGAGAAAGGAAGGCGATGTATTGAGGGTACGAACGATAGAGGTGAAAGGTGCTTCCGCCGAGTACCGAATAGACTCCGATGTACTTCGGGCTTTTCGTTCAAAACGAGCGAACTCCTTGAATTTTCCAACATCGTCTCAGCCTTTCGTACTCTGACTTTCGCCGCTCTCTCTCTCTCTCCCTCTCTCTTCCTCGCTCGAAACGCTCTCGAGAAGAATTTTAATCGAGAGATAAGGAGAATATTCGAATAAGTGAGGCAGTCTAAGGGGGAAAAAAGTAAAGCGTTGAAGAAGCCGCCGCTCCACGATGATCATATCGATAGAACACGCGGTGGAAGATCGTATACGCTTGGAGTAAGGTCGATGATGTACCTTATATATACTATATGTACGTACACTTATATGTATATACGTATATATGAAGGCATATTACGATGATAGGTATGTAGAGCTTGCGATAAAAAAATAGGGGAGATGAACGCGCCGGATATGAGAAGAGGTAATACGGTCGAAGCTGCGCCGAACGATCGTTCTTTTCGTCGTCTGCACTCGCGATTTATTATTTATCGTCGCGGCATATATCCCAAAAACATTTTCACCGATATCGATTTTGTATATCATCATCATTCTTCTGTTTTTCTGTTATTCTCGGAAGCCTCGAGCGTGCGCGGGTATAACAACAGCGCCGATGAACATCAGGTAAAAATATGATAGTCGGCGCGAACGTCTTTTGGGTGATTCGGTTGAGCGATTTGCGTAACACGTGTCCGCAAGAGGCCCTTCACGACCCGACGAGGGCTCGTTTAGTAAGCAAAGGGACAACGTCACCGGCTGTTTCCTATCCCTCTATCCTTTGACCATTGTCCCCAGTCGTTACGATCCTGCTCCGTGATACGCGGCAGAGTGAACGAGCTCGTACAATGATCGTGATGTAGAACGCTACGTTGAAGGTTACAGAATTCCGTCTCTGCCCAAACCATTTACAGTCCTCATCTTGAAGTCCTCGCCTCGCTATTCTGTTTATTGCAATAGCACGGAATGCAATTCACCCCGATGGCAAATATGCTTTTGTCCGGATAGAACGGAACGATAAAAAAGGAACTCGAGTGTGTAATGCATTCGAGAGTCAGCCACACGCGATTATCTTTACATCCGCATTCGCAGTCCGCCTGCCATGTTAAGGATCCTAATTCCAATAGCTGTACAGCGCGCTTGTACCATACGGACGTACACACGTAAATTTCATTATACGTTTTAGCGCATCCTCGTACACGTATTCTCATTTCCGGCAAGCTCAACGTTGGCTCTTCCTCCCGGTTTCCCATCATTCTGCCTCAATCGTTTCGTCTTCACGTCGGGGCGGGCTCGCAACCGCACGGTCGGTACATCAAACGCCCGCCATACGATATGGCAATGACGTCGATGAGAAGTCCTCTCAGTGGCACACGCGATCGGGTTCCTTTGCCGTGACGGAAGCTCGTTCACACTTGCATACCCTTCCTTCATTTCGTCGCTAGGGAATTTGCACATGTGTACAATCCTACAGTAGAATGTAAGGAGCCGGCTTTGACTCTGGTATGAATGCATCGGTACAACGATTTCTAGCTTGAGAAAAATGAATGGTTCGCATGAACGGTCCGTCGCGTTGATTGCGTCGAGGAATCAAGTTTTTTTCATGACTATTTTCTACCGTGGCAACGAATAGAATCAGTCGTTACCGAGACAAGGAGCCAGAACGTTATCGTCGTGTCTGCGGCGAACGAGTATATATTTTCTCGCATTACCGCTTGTAGAATCAGGCAATCTTTGCCTTGGCGAAGCCAAGATTGCCACGAAAGGCGGAGAGGGCGGAGTCTCAAGATATCGAAGCTACTCTACTGTATAACTGTGTGTACAGCTGCGCGTACAAACATCAAGCCCCGGTTACGAGATATACGAAAGCTCAGAAGGAATAGAGAAACTCAGTAACTCGAACCCGCCGACTCTCGTCACTACCAACTTCCACCGCTCTCTTTTCTCGTGCTCCAATCCCATTCGGTATACTAAACAGACTCGCGGACGTAAATTCAGATTTAAATGCAGGTTCCAGTGAATCGAGTCTGCCGGCGTCGGTGCACGGTTCACTCTTGCTCTACAACAATTTCTATCCCCTTTGGAAGTCTCGTCTGTGAGCCAGGCCCACGGTGGTAAGATTGGAGTCCGGGCTATACGTATACAGGTGTATACACAGTGAGAGTGCCATGTTGTTAGAAGAAAGGGACGGGGCACGAGATACCACGAGTCAACCCTTCGACTAGTTCGGCTTTACCCAGCGCAACGGTCTCATCTCTTTCACTCAAATCAGTTTAGCTTTTCGCTCGTTTGCTCGATTTTATACCTTCATTTGTCGATCTACCCCGTCTTTGTTCTACTATCCTACTCACAATACACGCCCTACGACGTTTCAATCTTAGAGTTTCTTATTATTTCTGTAAATTTGTAATGAAGTGATTTTTTTGCTGTTGTTTTTCTTGCACCCGGACGATAACGATATCGATGCGATATTTAAGATTAAAAAGCACTGCACTTTTACGCGATCCATCGGTTCTTGGCGAACATGTTTTTATGTCGCATTCCGGCTTTTCACTGACTCAATTTCTGTTTTATAATGCAAGTTCATACTCGCGGTAGCTCTTGAATGGTTCTATACGATTTTCTTTTGGGGGCAAAAGTAGTGAGAGTTGGAATGAAACTGGACTGGAGAACGAACGAAACTGCGAGGAGTTTGAGGAAAACTCCCACGATTTTGCCTCGTTAGTTCGACGAAGTCTTGTGTCCCTATGTCGGTCTTGCTGCACGTTGTTCAGCTCCATTTCTTATTTCTTTCCCGCACCGATATATAACTCACTGTGCGCCCTCCTTCCTCTTCCTTGTTCTTTACCTCGAGATTCCAGCGGAGTCCTTTGTATAAACTCTCGTGGATTCCTCTCTTTCTCCTATTTCTCCGCGGCCGAGTTTAATGACTCGAGTTTGTTTCCTCTCGATGCACGGTTTGGCTTTTGCTCACGGGACAAAATATACTCGAGAAGTTCACGGCAATTTGTGGAGTGCAAGCGAGCGAGGCAATTGCGCTCGGTGCCTCTTGAGTGTCTCCCGACCGCACACAAGCGATATTCTTCTTTTATCCATAATATTGTTCTTATACATGTAGGTAAATAAAATTGTGTTTTATTCTGCCTCCAAAAATAATGGAAAACTTCGTATCATTTTTAGCACTGTTCTATTTGTGCCGTTGGCGGAGTTTTGTGCTCGCGTCGAGTTTGTTAGGAATGTTGGAAGGTATGTAAATACGCATTTCAACGATATCGTAAACGGATATGGCCGGAAACGTTTCTGTGCTCCGTGACACTGAAAGCATTTCCACGTCGACATGCATGGGTCCAGGCTTTTTCCTTCGGTTCAATCCTCAAACGCGACACGTTGGTTGCAGGTGGACAATCTAACTGTATGTTTCTATCGTTTGACCAACGACTTTATACTGCGAGAAGCAGCACACGTGTATTTCAGAATTTTCCTTTTGGCGTCTCTC
Source organism: Ischnus inquisitorius (assembly GCA_963924025.1). NCBI lineage: Eukaryota > Metazoa > Arthropoda > Insecta > Hymenoptera > Ichneumonidae > Ischnus > Ischnus inquisitorius. The sequence continues at coordinate 6,464,253 of OZ001250.1, read as the reverse complement.
GCAGAGATCCTGTCGTTGACAAGAAATTCCAAAGGCGAAATCCTCTGTCCCATTTACAAGGTACTCGGGGATCCTTTCCAAGCGGAGCCGAACAACCTCGAATTTTCTCGTTTCGACGACGTTACCAGCTCGCGCGAACGCCTCCCGTCTTCTTCCCTCATTTAACAACGTGTACGTCCCGAGATATCGCCTTTTTCTTTTCAACACGTTTTTTCCCTATTTCGTTTCTCGCTCGACGCGTCGTCGAGGTGCAAAATGTAAGAAGTTACGGGGCGCTTGGCGTTTCAACGATATTTGAACATGCATTCTCGTCAGGCCGAAAAAAAAAACTGCTTTATCGCGGAGACTTCCGTACCGTTCAACGTGTCTTTCATGGATTTTTTTGTTTTTAGACATAATATTACTTTACCAATCCCGGGTGAGAATGCCGAACTTTGACATCTTTTTATACAGGATTCGTGTAATACCCACTGTTCCATGCGACTGTCAAAATAATGCTACTTCTGTTGTTGCGGATTACAATAGATTTCTTTTTACCCGTGAGCAAGTTGGAGGTGGACTCGTTTCACATTCACAGCCTTACTTCTCTTCTTCTGTCCGTTATATCATCCTCCTCTCTTCCGAGTATTTTTTTCTGTATTCTCGCTTCTTTAGAATTCAAATGTAGTTCAGAGAGTAACGCCCGGATAGGCATCGTCATTTGTCAATGGCGAGGCTCGCAGAAGGCGAATTCAAGAGTCGACGACGAGTGAAGTCATGGACACAGAGGGAAAGAAAGAAAGTTGCCCCTTTGGACGTTTTTTCACTGATTCAGATGCATTCCCGGAGTCCGCATTCTTTTTTTTCGCTTCCCTTCGTCGTCAATCCCCTTTCCCAAGTAAATTTCTTTGCGGCATAGCACACTCGCGAAAGCAAGATTTAAATGCGACTTTGCGAGAGGGACAACGCCGGATGGAGCACCAGGCGAGTTGAGGATTTTCTTTTAGTCGGTGGAAGAAAGGAAAGCCTTGCCACGGTGTACTCAACTGCGAGACCCCTCTGCCGAGCTCTCATTTTTAATGCCTTAACCCCCTCCTCCGGATCTCTTCTCAGTCTTATCCAACCCTCCCGTTTCCCTTGTTCTTTTTTCATTCTCCTTTTTTTTTCTCCTGCTTCCTTCTCACCGTTCCGGTCTCGCTCGTTTTAATTTCATTCTTTGTTCCGCACGACTCTTCTGATATTTCCCCTCTCTCTCTCTCTCTGTTCTGTATATTATTCTTGTTCTTGGCCGCGTCATCGTTGCCTCGAGGTCGTGTCGTTTCCGTGGCCGGGACAATCGGTCCTCGTTCCTTCGCTCTCCCGCGCCGAAGCTCTTTCTCCCCATTTCTTCATTCCTCTCGTTATCCGGTGTGCCACAGCTGTCGCTTTTTTAATTTTCATCCCGGGGGATATGCGAAGAGATACGGGATGGGGCCAGCGGCGACGGGGCGAGAGATAAGGATGAAGAGAAAATATCATATTATGCACCGCCGCCACCGTCTTTCATTCGATTATTTTTTCAATCTCTTAGAAATTCTGTTTTTCGCGTCTTGGGGCGAGCAAAGAATCCCGCAATGATATCGCGACCGCAGCGATGTTAAAGCTTCGTATAGATCTTTGAACACGACTCCTACGAGATGCGTCGGATATGAGCGCGAGAGTTTTTTTAAATTCGTTGACTCCCATATTGTCAATTTATTTTACCCTTCAATCTATCGGGGAAAATATAATTTACACGTGGCGAACCATTACGTCGCTTCGCTCCGCCACCCAGACGCGTTGCAACGCCGGAGCTTCTGGATTTTGCATTATTCCCTTTCGTCGCTGAGAGTTAAACGCTATCCGGAAATGAGTTATTCAACCACTTCTCCGTAAATTAGAAATGGCAAGTTCGTTACGGCTTGCGTCGCATTTTCGCGTTTCAGTTACGTCCGTCGCGTCTTCCGCGATCATCTTGGCAACCTTTCACCTCTGATTCTCGTTTTGTTTTGTCTCGTACTTCTGTTTTGTCCAGAGACGAACTTATCCGTTCCTTATCTCGGGCGCTTTTCCGCGAATTAGAGAAGACGAGCTTTCCGTTACCATTCACCGACTCGACGTCCGGCCTCATCAGCGGTGGCCGAAAGCTCGAAGTTTCTTCATTGAAAACTTTCAACTCCCCCATTTCCACCGTTCGACGAGCTTGTTTTCTCTATGTGCGCGTCCCTATTTCTCGCCGTCCTTCCGCGACCTCCGGTCGCGCAGGGGACGCGAACTCCCGCGACTCTTATCTACAAATTCTATACACCGAAGGCATCATCTTTTGCCGTTTTCGCCCTCGTGTCAGAAGCAAAATCGATTTTCACGATCGTCGTAACTCACCGGATTCGTTGGACTCGCCGTGGCCTCGTGGATCTTTCGCGAGAGGGATTTCCTTCCTCTATCTATCCGCAGCTACAGAAGCGGTAGAGCGAGCGAGGCATTCCCAGTGGATCTTTACGACGTCGAAACGGAGATCGGACCAGTGGCCACGATTGCCGTCGGCGTTGAACTTTACTGGACAAGCTCAAAATTATCGGTGAACCGAGATGCTCACGGATAGACGGTAGGGAGGTCAGCCACGGCGCCGACATCCGGAGATTTTCGATGGAGGGAAAGATTCGAAAACGCTGCGTTACATCCAATCTCGTATCTTCAACGTTTGTCGAGGTGAAACTCTCCTTGCCTTTATTTCGTCTTCAGTCTCGAAAAATCATCTCGCATCTTCTCTATCTCCTTTGGCTTCCGCGTTGGCACAATGTCTGTGTGTGCAACGTTGCTTTACAACGAGGCGAGTTACGGCGTCTATTCGATGTCGAAAGTGCTTTGAGTTTCACAAGGCAGGCAGGAGTTCCCTGCGGATTCGCGAATTGGATACCTTCGCCCTCGCAGATACCACTGGGCTACTTCGCGTTATATAGAGCAATACAGATGGACTCGCGTATATATATATATACAAACACATCTGTATTACTGTACACATCGCGTGAGAGTGAACTAAGCCAGGGCGAGCGAACTTTCGTTAGGTCAGCGCGAATAAAGTTCGAGTACTCCCTTGCAACTCTCTTTGCTTCTCAAGCTCTTCCTTCCCTCCCGAAGCACTTTTATTCCGGTAACGCGCTCTCACGGCGCTCCGTTTCTGTTTCTCTTCTTCGATGGAATATACTTCCAGACTGTATTCTCAACTGTGTTATACTCGGTTACCGTGTACGCCGCAGATATGATTTCGACGAACGACTCCGCGGTCCACTTGTCTCGAGTTTCGACGATCGACGAAGGAGTCTCGATTTTTTGGGTCAATCGGTCGGGTACCGAAAAATTTACGGTTTCGGTAATGATTATGTTTTTTTTGGCCTTCCTTATGGTAGAGATGAGAATAGCAAGCTTCATTATCTATTGTCTTGATAACCGAGCGACCACTAACAGCGAGTAAATCACGCGCAAAAGCTCATTGCCGTTTTGTTTGGCGAGCTTCTATCGCGTACAAGCGAAGCCGAGAGAAGTCTAGAGAAGCTCGCTGCTGGCTTTGAACATCTATAGAAGGAGCTACGGGAAGTCTAGAGGTTTCCTTTGAGTTTCTCTGTACGCCGCTAGAGGAGAGGCTCGACTATCAAGATCTCTCTCGCATATTGCATTTACAATTGACTCCAATCTCGTTGCTACCTCAAGAAGTTGATGTCGTGTAATTACCTTTCATTTCGCTTCCGAGTTAATTCCATCAGGATAAGGTTGAGTTCGGTTCCGGAAGGAATCCGCCGGCTTTGAGAGCGATACAAAAGCGTATTCCGCCGCGCATGTGGGAGTCGCAAAGCCTCGAGAAGCGTCACAGCGTCGAAGTCATACGGGAACTAAATGGTTAAATTGGGCAAAGATAATTACCGAAACTGAAACGTTTCGGGCGCCGAGTAGTGAAATTAATGATTATTCGTCGAGGTCGATTAAAACCATTGGAGAAAGTCGGGGGCCGGGGGCGGAAATAATCGTACGGTAATCTTGCGGCGACGAAAGTTTGCGATATCCACGAGCTCGCGTGCACCCGAAGATACGGGAGTCGTGAATATGTAATTGGGAGATTATCAAATGAAACAATGTCTGTAAATATTTGCAAAGGATCATGTATCAAAGAGGAAAAAAAAGTATGTAACGAGAGTGTACAAGGAACTAGTAATATGAACCGTGACGACCATTGTCGAATACAATTAACACATACATAGTTTGTAATTAGTAATAATGAAAGAAATAAACGAATGATGACGAAAGCGAAACCTTAACAAAAAAATGTTTAAAACGTAGCAACGAGGGGTCGTCGAAGGCCGAAAAAGCTCGCACGGGTTCTCGACACGTGGAAATCGTAAATAAATCGTGTAGATATTATAAATAACGATTATACAATGTATACTTAAAGTATAAAAAAAAAAATATATATATATATAAAAATATATTTATGACGACTACGAAAATAATTATAACGACGCAAAGATAAATATGTAAAACGGCGGTGTAATAAGAGATGAGACGAGAGAGTTGCCCCGGTATGCTGAGAGCCCGAGCGAGCGAGTGGCGTAAATAAAAAGAGTTGTGATCGCAATAACCGCGTGAATCGAGCTTCGATCGGTCTTTAATTATCGGTCGAACACTTTCGCGCTTGCGTTTGTGTGCGCGTCCTTCGCTTCGTATACTTGGCGCTCGAGTGAGCAACGGGTAACGCTGGAACGCCGAGCGCTTTAAAAGGACCGGAGAAGCGAGGGGTGAAGAAGCTTAACGAGCCAACGCGGAACTCTAAACGAGGAGACGACGCAGCGGAATAAAAAAAGAAAAAAAGAACGTTGAACGAAGCAGCGGCACGAGTAGTAGCAGCGACGTAGGAGGGAGAAATGAAAAATAAAAAATGAAAAAATAAAAAGAAAAGCTCGCTCAACGGAGTGAGATAGATAGACCGACCATCCTGTAAAACCGTTCTACTTTTTAGATTCTTCAACGCTAGTTCTCGCGTTTCTCACGTGCGCTACGTACAAGAAACAGGAGGTAAAGAGCTTTTGCGAGTCTCGTAAGATACCCCCTTCGTGGACTTAACGAAGCTCGGGTGACCCGCGAGAATGCCAGAAGCTACGAGATCTGAATATGGTGCGATATTTTGTAAGAAAAAAACACTCAATCGATAACACGAATCTATCTGTAATAAGCTTTTTTTTTGCCAACCCTCCGGCCACTTCTGGCAGGCTTCGGGGCTCTGTACACCGCAATCGCGGAATATGCAGTCCCTCCACTGTATACCAGTTATAGCGGCAAAAGTTACAGTTTCGGAGCCCCGGTGGTCTCGGGCTCAACTTGAACATCCTAGAAAATATGTATACGTAGAGGATTATTTATATAATGTATATACATATACATATTTTATATGTGTACGTATGAAGCCATGTACCGAAATAAGAGCGCAGATGCCGAAGGCGTACATCCGAGCGTATAAGAACCCTGGTAAAGGAGAGCTTTGGAACATAAAAAGGTAACGGGTTGTGTCTCTTTCGGGGAAGGGAATGCGAGAAAATAGGAGAAAGGGGGGTGCAGTACAAGCCGAAGAGGGAAAACGGTTACGGTTTTTCTTTCGCTCGCTCTACCCGCTGTATTTCAGCGTCTTTTGCCCCAACAAGGAGAGTCGGGTCGCTCGCGTTGCCGTCGGCCGCAAGGACCTCTCCAGATGAAGAAAATGCATCGTGGCTCCCGACGTCGGCACTGATGCAACAAAATACACTGGTATACCGTATCACGTGGAATATTTTTCTCCCACTGTGCGCTACCGAGACCAAAATTCCCCTACATTCTCTCCATTTTCCTTCGCGTAAACTCCGCACGTACTATATAACTACGGCTGGTTGCACAACGACGAGTAGACGTATATTGTGAAACAGTTGTTTTTTCTTCTTTTTTTTTTTTTTCGAGGCGGTGGAATGAAGGAATTCCTGTTGAGGAGTAATACTCCATGAATTCAGTCGCTGCTACTGTTCGTTTTCTTTATCCATGCTCGTTCTCCGTACAGTTTATCTTACGGGGTTACGTTGAGCTTGTAGCGTTGATGCGGCTTTCGTTGCGCGCTTCCTCCGTCTCTTCCGTGTCCGCTACACACGTATACGAATTTTTTTCGTTTTTTCACTTCAATCCCGATACATCCCGCTTCCCGAGGGATGAAGAGCAAGGTGTAAAAAAAAATTACGGACAAAGACGGCCCCTCGTTGCGACGTTCCGGAAATACGAATGCAATTTAAATACATCGATCAAACGCATTGTAGTCCTACGATATCGCGCGCGGGCCGCGGTGTGCAACGGGGAATCACGAAATACGAGCCTAAGGGACATCGACGTATCATGAACGCGATTCGCCCGCGGACCAGCGAAGTTTTTCGTATACAGCTGGGCTATGCATCACAGAACTCGGCGAAGAATAGCTTATCGTGGACAATGTCGAACACGTGTTCCTCATGATATGCAAGAGATACGAACGAGCGAGCGAGCGAGCTCAAGAGTTGTAAAACTTTACGGTATAACCGTCAGTTATAATAAATTCGCGTTTTACATAATAAACGTCGTGAGATTTTGTAAAAGAGAATTTAAAGGCTCGCGGCTCGCACGAACGCGCGATAAAATGCCGAGAGAAACTGTGAAGCGACGAAGAGAAATAAAGAAAAAGAAAATACGAAAAAATAAAAAAATTACAGTTATCTATTCTAGCACCACTAAGGATACGTACGGGACTTCGGTAGTTTTCCTCGTTTGTCTCGTCATTCGCATAATCCTCGACCCGTGGCTACTGTCGCTCTTTCCGTCGTTGAACGAATTCGGCACGAATCTCGTCTCGCGCGCGTCGCTGCAAAGCAACGCGACAGAGCCTCGCGATGATGGATACGCGCGCTCGATTGGATGACGTCGAAACGCTGGAAACTATCGAGGTCGCGTTTTACTGTTGAAAAAAAAAAAGAAAAAAGTGTATAACGCGAGAGAAAAGAAGTCTTCTACGCTGACGAGAAGGATATGAGCGTTGACATACGGCGAGAGTGGTATATTGTGTATTGTAAAGCGAATTTCCGTATGGACGTATGAATTCATTTATGTCAAGTCAGAGTGTCACGAAAGAAGAAGAAAAAAATGCGTTTTTGCGCGCGAGTGTTTGCAGCGAGAGTGTGCTCGAACGAATGATGAGAAGAAACAAAATAGTGACGAACAGGAAAAAAAGGACAGAACGAAACGAACGATGTAAAAGGAAACTACGACGATGTGAAAAGCTGCGTGAATCGAAATAATGTGCTGCTGATATATACGTACAGATGTTAATAAACGGAACGAGGGGAAAATGAGGAGATATCGAAATAATGATAAAAATATACGAGTTCACTTTATTTTACGCACAAATTCCATCATGTCGATGTTTCCACTGATCAAATGATGACTCCGGGGATCGTAAAAAATGTGTCTCTCTTCGTTCATGAATACATATAGGATATTACGGCAAATGCGGCTGTAGGATTTCGATGAAAGGTACGTGAATTTTCCATATTATACAGTTTTATGCGTGCCGTTTTTCATATGAGCGTAAGTGAAATGGGGGAAAGACGAAAGAATTAATGAAGTAGCGCACAGTGCAGACAAAACGAAGGAACGGCAGTTCGACGCAGAAAGCTGACGATGAACCATCTTTTTCGCTTCTATCGCTCGTATTTTTCGCGCACCGTCCAAATTTTTACCATATGCTATTTTATGAATGGAAAATTGTCGGCTAAGCCAAAAATCCTCGGTATTTCATTAGCGAACTACTGTTTTTATAGCGCGAGGAAATACCGGGCCGTCTTGAATGACGAAACAGAGAGAACAATAGCGCGACAATATCATATAGATACCAACACGTATACTTAACAAAACAAAAATTTCAAAGGTATGAGCTTCAGGAGTTGAGCCATATGAGGCTGACTCGTTTTCCCGGTAGAAAATAGCGCGTATCCTCAGCGATAGCGCTCTGTTCCTAATATTAAAAAATCTGCATTCACGTCCCTCGCGAGAATTATAACGAGTAGACGCAATCGTACTCATTAGTGTACTCGTTACTTGTCAGCCTCATGACAAGCAGCCCTCATAGACGTGAAGTACCATGTCAGAACGTACAAAAGATATAACATTCCGTCCGTAGAACGACGGAACGTAAACGTTACCGTGAAAGCCCGCTCGTCGTATATAATGCTCTGAAAAACAATGTTCGGTTGTTTTGCCTCGTTGAGCTTTAGAAAACGAAAATTAGCTGCAAAATGAACTATCTTTTTCAAGCACCGACCAAAATGTTTCTGCAGCCACTTCCGCCATCAAGGATATGTCTGCCAATAGCAACACCAATTATTCACGCGACAATTGATTGAAAAAAGAAAATCAAAAAACAAAACAAGTCTCCAGCTCCGCGATTGTTATCGAAACACCCAGGACATGAGCTCAGGATTCGGTGAGATGATTGCCAATCAACTCGGAGTGCCGACAGACGAGCAACAATGTTCTGCGTCTGTCACAGTGGAGAAGCAGGCTCTACAATTTGGATTAAGTGGCGGAGCGTCGTTCGTCGTTAAGCTAGACAAGCTCGTGCCATCAAACTCGAATTCCTACAATAATCGTAAACTATAACAGTGGCTCGTCCACGTATCTTTAGAATTGGAAAAAGACAGAAAAATCATATGAATAAATAAAAGCAACGTCGTGATTCTCTGGATTACAGAAGCCTGAGGATTCGTCAATTAAAAAATAATTCATTGAAACATTCTCGATGACCGAGCGAAGCGATATCACTGGGTTCGACCGTACACGGCGCTAATACTAATACTGTTTACCTTACGTGTATTGCATGCGCGTATTAGTACGTCAAGAGCCGGTGATTGACAATGCACCGGGCGTAAAGTAGAGAAGGACGAGGTAGGCGGGGAGGGGAACTACTGTGTGTACCTGTCAGTAGTATAGTTCGGCTTAGGTCAGTCGTTAGGCCGCAGCCTAACAACGGGGGATGAGTAATCCGTGTTGCAGCATTACAGAGGCCTGGTACACTATAGGGACCCGGGAGCTCAGCGACCCCAGGTAGTGCGGGGCTTAGAGCGTTAATTCACCGTAGGTCGTAGCCCACATGCGCCTCTCCATTCCGTCCGACACCTTCACGACCGCGTATATCGGAGCGATAGGCGATTACTGCGTACACACGAGTAAACAATAACAACTGCCGATCGGGCTCACGATGGAAAGAGAGTTTTTCTCGATTTGCGATATACATATATGTATTTTTTTTCCAATGAATGACAATTAACGGGAAGTACCAGGGTAACAAAAAAACATCGATCGCACGTTGACAGATTCCGTGCACCGGAATAACTGGGAGTGCCGGAAATGATCGAAGATAAAAAAAATACAGAAATCCGCGAATGGTTTTTTTTTTACATTTTTGTTTGCCTTTTTTGAGTGATGGATAAAAAGTGCCGCTGTCGCTTCGATAAAGGTACATTTTTCGCGAAACATAGTGGCGGTCGCCAATCGAATGAGTCGGAATCGGATTGATATTTTTGTTTTTATTAATTTTTTTATGATAGAGCTATACAGTATACAGATTTGTGGATCGCGAGGTAAATACGGACGTTTGTAGTGCACCGAAGTATGTTTGATGTAACATTAGCGTCGACGTGGGAGGGTGAAATTCTGGATGACACGCGGGGAAAAATCAACGGGCCGTTTATAATATGTACGTAACATGCTCGAATGCTTCGAAATAACGCTTTGGCAACGAATCGTCGAATGTTTAATAATACGGTGATTATATACGCGCGTAATAACGCACGAGCTATGGTAGTTACGTAAATCAATGTATAATACGCGCGTTCTACACCTGCGCGTCTCGTTTTCGCGTTAATTAATTATCGCCCTCCGATGCTTTTCCAAATATACATTTCGGTCTCGGTGAATGCGAAAATCAGCTCACCGCGATATAAATCCCGTGATAAAGCGACGGTCGAATCAAAACGGAAGATTTTCATCCCGCTTATTACGAACCCGCATGGATTAATGATTGTTTGAATGCTATAAAAACATATCTGCAAAAACATACATTTTTCGGATACAAACGAAACGCGCTAATACTCCCTTGCGAAATCATTCGTGAATATTAAATTTCTATCTCAATTATTGAGTCAATGAAGGAAACGCGTAATCAAAATTGCCACCAAACACCGATGGCGCAAAAGCGAAAATGTTTCCCTACGATTTCAAATCGATACAACAAAATCGGACACGAAGAAACCGCCTCGACGCGTCGAAACGTTGGTGCGAAGTTATTTTACATAGCGCAGAAAAGCGCGAGTAAAGAATAACCAATGCAGAATAAAAATCTCACGGTTGACCAAATGCGTCTCTCTGTAACTTCAAAGATGCAATATAACGTCGAAGCCGTCGGTACGCTGCTGAAAGAAAATTGAGAATATCCAATAAATGCGATCCGACGATGTACCATTCTCTTCGACCTTTGATGCATGAGCAGTGGAAGAATAAAAAAAACAATGTACAGGAGCTCAAAGGCTTCTCGATCGTTTGCTGGTGGATACTCGATTTTCTTCGAACGCCGTTACTGCGTTAGAACGGAAACGATGCTCCCCGGAGGGTGCATGACCGGTGGGGTTTTCAACGAGAACCCCGGGTGCGAAGAAAAAACGAAGAGGGATATTAAATTGAAAAAAAAAAAAAAAAATCGGAAAAAAAGTGAAACCCGACATTCGCGCTGCAGGAAACGACACTGGCCAACGGGCATAAATCGTCGTGCTCGAAACGTAAAATATCGTTCCACATATCACAAGGTTGTGTAGTGGTAACTGCTGCTTCTGCCTGAGGGGAGCGAATTGGTGGCGCGCGTCTCGCGCACGCTTGCTGAATCCGTAGAGAAATTATTAATGTCGCGGTCGGTACGGAGTTTCGTTCGCGATACTCGAGGATATACTACGACTGACGGTTATGCCCGTAACTGGTACTAATACATTATTGTTCAACGCGTATCCGTGAATTTCTCTCTCCAAATCGAAGGAAACCCCGCGCGACTGTCTTCCTTTGTTCGTAACGATCGCACGCCCGTGTTTGTATATAGCACCCGGATTCTCCGATTATTCAAGCCCCGCGCCGACGTCGTTTCAGGTTCTAATTAGCGCGTCGGGGAATTAACAGAGACGACTGTCCTGTCGCATAGTTGATAAATTGCCAGAAGCTAATTTTCATCAACTCGTCAAAACAATTAACGGGATGTCGACGTCGAAGCGGATCGGTGACTAGAATAATGTCAATGTTAACTGTAATGTGTACCGGACGCGACGAGAACGTGCATAACGTTAATGTGGATTATGCACGTAAATGATACAGCGAAACTATCTGCATTACGAGAATACTTCCTGCAGGAACTCCGCGCGGCAGAGATCGGATAGTATCGAGGTGAATTTTTCATCGCAGTACCAACCCGTCGTGTCGTAACGTTTTTCACTTAAATTCCTTTGCTGTCCTCGGTTATTTAAAAACGTTTTTTACAGCTTCTGACGTAACCTGCACTTTTTTTTGTGCATCTACAACGTTCCGTTCGGTAAGCTGTGTTCCATATCTAAATTGTCGAGAAAGCGATTAATCTTGGCGAATACCTAATTGCATACCTTGTAAAGGAATTCTATATTCAATATCTCGCGACATAAATTCCTCTATCTTTAACCTTTTTTTTCTGTTTCTTCACGCTTCAAGAGGGGGTCAATTTTTTTTCCCAGCTTCCCTCGCATCGCGGATACCTCGCGACGCTGAACGACGAACGTTTCTCTTCGTTCTTTTTTTTCTACGGTACGAGCCATAACGGAAATCGTTGAGATATACCGAATGACGTCGATAATTTAGCATACTTCAACGCGGGATGTTTCAGTTCCGGTAAGTTGTCTAAATGGTCTACTAAAGAATCGAACGGGCCGTTAACACTCATATGTAAAACATGAGACTGGCTCTCACGTGGCCCTGCTGGCGACAGTTCTTTCCGACAGAATTTTGATTTATCGTTTTTCAATGGTCGGATCGAGATCCCTCTATGTGGACAGAGTTCGAGAATCGAGCGTTTTTTTCTCCCCGTACGGTATATCGTATTTTGCGAAAAGAGTGATAGTTGACCGACAGATTTTTCGCGATACCACTGAAATATCGTTACTCATTTTTCACTGCTATTTCGTTATTGTTACCCGTAACGAGTCTCGGATTTCAGAAACTGGTATTACACGCCGGACTTTCGTTCGTGACAATTTAGTTTTTCTCGCGCTTGTGCGATATTTCATTGACACGAGAAAAAGCGAAAGGATGAAAAATATGTCGTGCAAAGCAGAGTGAGCGGATCGTCCGAGATCAAACTTTGCGATGTTCAATTTTACCCTCTCGCGGACGTGAGCTCTCCTCTCTATATTACTCGAGATTTCGCTCGTACTCGACGGTCCGAGTTTGCGACGAGCAACCCCGGTATCTATACAAACTCGCTTTATTTATTCGCATCGTTTCATTTCATTTTCTTCTCTCGGCGATCTCGCTCGCCGACAAAAATTGCGCGCGGGTAAGAAACGGGGGAATAGGATTCACGGAAAAATTATTATATTGGCCAACGTTGAACGCGAGCGAGAACCTACATTCATAATAGAGGGGAAGAAAAAAAAAATGCCGAGACTGCGAATTCGCAATTTGGCTTCTTTCCTCCCGCTTCAACGAGGCGCGTACCGACAATCGCGGGAAGCCGAATGTTCGGGATAACTGGAATCGAAACGTTGCCGGAAGGAAACGACGTGGAGACGGGGGGCGATAAGAAAGAAGAAAATAAAAATGTGGCGGAATTTCACCAGAGAGAAGAACACCCGAAAAGAATATGCGAGAGCGAAACTGCCCCTGCGTCGTATTTTTATATATTAATATATTTGGAAATTTAATGCAGCTTCGGGATAAAAGCCGCTGTGACGGTCGTTTAGCTGCGCTACCCGTTTCGCTTTACACACACTCGCGGTACGTTGCTAATTTGGCGTGACGTGTATTGGATGCACGTTCAATGGAATTTTTGATAATGAAACCCGTGCCACGGCGAACAGTAAACCTTTCCACGTAAATTGATAAAATTCGTTTATATATTGAATCACGCGGGCCGAGAAAATTCATCGCTTTTTCGCGATTTTCGGGGTTTATATAAAATGGAAAACGTAATTTTACGCGGTACATTATACTAATTATAAAAATACAATGTGTAATATTCAAAGTAACGCAGTTGGCATTAAAGTTTGATGAATCGAATATTCATCTGTACATTAACCGCCAAAAAGCAAAAGGTCTTATTACAGCATCATCTTCGTTTTGAGCGATTTGAACGCTTCTTCATTCATAGCGTAATGAATTCTCTGCAGGAAATTTTAATGATAAATTCAGGACTTTCCCATTTTCGAGATAGTAATTTACGGCAGGTAAAAGTCATTGAAATTATGAAACATTAGTATGGATTTATCTTTCGAGCCAAGAATACGAAGTTCTGATCAATTGAGCAGCCGGAAGAGTTTTACTCTTCCACGGCAACTTTAAGTGCCTTTGCACATAAAAATAATACAAAATAGCAAACAAATATTACCTTCGAACAATCAAAGAAACGACTCTTCGAGACTACTCTACATTTTTTTCATCTGACCATTTAGAGATAAGGGCGGGTAAACGATGCGAATGTATATTTACGTCACACGTACATGAGCGGTTTAAAAATATCAGAAAATTCGAAATTTAAGTGGATCAAATAATTCGGAGGCCTGTGAAGAAATTTGAGGACTTTTCAGGACTCTTCAAAGACACGAAATGTTCAAGGGCATTTCCGGTCCTCCAGAACTTCCAGGATCACTGAAGATGTCTTTGCGGTCGATCTTTCTTTTTCCTTCGCTGCACCGCGGTACGAATTAGATTACGATTTCTCAAGCGTTCGGTCAAAGGCACGAGGGGGAGCCTCGAAAATGTTTACAGCCCCAGAACATCGTTGAACGAACATTGCCTCATCTGTGCGTTCCTTTCTGTTCCTCATACTACCTATATTCGACCCTCGTCACATTCCTCCATATATTCTTCATTTCCTTCGAGGCACATTCGTAGGGGGTCGAGAGGGGGGGAGATTGAAGATATGTCGCGTGGAGTAAAGGGAGATGCCGAAGCAATTCGGTTCTGTGAGTGCGCCCCCACGAAAAAAGGGGGATCGATTCGTGCAAGGAGAGTAAAACCGGATATATAGAAAGGAAACGAAAGAAAAGAGGATAGCATCGAAGGCGGGAGAGTCCTCGGTTACGTATACGACGAGGAAGGCGCGACGAAGAGTGGAGAAAAAGGAAGAACGAAATGGCAAAAGAAGGAGGATATAGAGACAGAACGGATGCTCGTAGCACGCGGACCGGAGCCTCCGTCTTTCCGCTAGCCAATTGTCTCGATATTAAACTGCAGAGGAACCACCCCCCCCCCCCCCCCCCCCTTCCCTCGAACCCTTTGCCTCCTCGCCGCTTACTGCGCTTCTTCCTTTCCCAACGAGCCAACGCCACTTCCCGCCGCCTATATACCCTTTCTTCCCTCCCCTTCTCTCCCCCTTCGCGTTCCAAGAACCGTTCCGGATGGGTTTTTCGAGACACTAGCATCTTCCTACGTTCCCTCCTTTACCATTCCAATCTCGCGTCTCTCCCGTTTGGTGCGGTAGCCGACTGTCGGAGCATCGAAAACCAAAATAATACCCGGGAAGAAAAGCTTCGTACAGAGACTTGGCACGATTCCGTATTTGGAGGGCTATAGGTGGGACGGGGGAGGAGGAAGACAGCCGAGGAGTTGAACGAAGATGTGAAGAGAGGAGGCGCGATGGTTGAAGGGAATGAGGTGGACGAGGAAGCGGGGGATGAGAATTCTCCGCACACGAACGAGCCACAGTAAGGCACGTTCTCCGATAACACCAACCCGTTCGATATGTCCGTAGCTAAGTTTGCTCCCTCTCTCCATCTCCCGCGTCGTCGTTTCGCGGAAAGATATGACCAGCATAGCCCAGTGGTAAAAGCGAGACTCCGCCACCCCGTTTTCGGTTGTAGGAAAACCGCTGGAAGCGCGCGCGGAGAGATGCTCCGGGGCTCCGGATAACGGCGGTTTCGAAAAATAAAGGAGAACGCCGAATGAATGGTTTGGGAGGGAATGATATAGAAACATACTGGGATCCGGCAACGGAAAGACCGGGTTAAGAAGCAACGGTAGAAGACATTAGAAGAGGGAATTGAACGCACCGAGAGCGGTGGACTCGGTATATGTGGATACGGTGAGGCGAATTGGGGATTGAAATAAAATTAATGTTTCGGATATGTCTGTGTATACGCGACGGTGCGGTTTTATGATGAATAGAGGTGTGGGATTGCTACGAAAACATGGGGGGAAACAAAACCAGAGGAAAATGAGTACGAAATACGCAGAGGAGGAAACAGGACGGTGGGAAAAGTTGTGAGATGAGAAAGGTGAAGTCACAATACAATCGCGAAACTGTGTCTCCAGGGGGAGTTTTTTATTTTTCGTTTTTACTTTTTTTTTGTATTACGGATCTCTGTGCCTGGCTTCGACCCCCCTGGGCCGAGTAACCGCGAGATAGTCGCCAAGGGCGGTGGGAGGGAGGCGGGGGGGATATATTTGTAGCTTCCCGTTATTTCGTCTCGGGAGTGCAAAAATATCCCCGTATTTCGCTCTAACATTGCTGATGCCGCGCCGTTGACTTGTTTCGTATTTCTCGTCACTCCTACTTTCATTCTTACAGCTTCCTATTTCTCTGTCACCGCCGCTCGATGTAGCGGTTCTATTCTCTCGGCGTTCCAGCGCTTCTGTTTTGTGTTTTTTGTTTTTTTCATTTGTCTTTGCAATTCTCGGTTGTACCAAAGAGAGATCAGGGTGAATCTAGTGTTTCAGTGGGAAAACGAATGTGACCGCTCGAAACTGGTGCAACGATGGGAGAGTGGATTCAACGTCTGATGGAGTTACAGAGATTTTCTTTTTTAATTATTTTTTTTTTCTCTTTCCCACCCCTGAAAATGTTCCGTGGGCGCTGATGAGTGGTTTCGCGAAATATATAGAAACTTCCGAAGTATATTGTTATTATAATTTTTTTTATCATTCGTCGGTGTAAAATTGTGTCTCTCTTGTAATTTATTTCTCGCTTCCTTTCACGTTTTCGTGTGTTACAGCCTCTCGCCACCCCCTCGTCTCTCCCTCTCTTATTCTCTGCCGTTTTTCCTTTTTATCATCTCCCGCGTTTCCTCGAGCCCTGGATGGATCGTACTTGGCAGCCCGGAGGTATTAAACCCCGTGGAGAAATGTCTTGTCTTCCGGTGCGCTCTACCGTAGTTCCGTGAGATGAAATTGAAGATGAGAGTCTATAGTACGAGGCTCGATGATCGCTCGTGTCAGGCTCGGTTATGAAAAATGTTTCTACTCAAATTACAAAACAGCTCAGCGGCGTGCGCGGGTGCTGTGCATCGTCGATGGAACGTTATACTTTTGATATCGTTTCGTGAATATAGAAAGCTATTCCTCTCCCCGCGTCGCGTCCACAGTCGGCGCACTGTTCTCTCTCTTTATTGCCATACGGAAGGAGTTTTCGTCGCGGAAACACGTCACAGGTGAGATATGGGCATGGATTCTTCGGTTCGCGTGTTCAATGCGAGAACGAAAAAACCGGCGTATTGCACTGTGAACTATTTCCGGCATTGCGATCGCTTCAATAAAGTTCCGGTTTGCCCCCCCCCCCCCCCCCCCCCCCCCCCCCCCCCTCTCGTATCTATCGGTTATATCGTTCGATAGTGTGGGTCGAAGGAACGGTGGAACGATATAGAGACGAGACTCTCGAACGTTCTTCCGTTCCGCCAATGCGCGTCCACGAGGAGACCTCGTCCAGACGGTAGAGAAACAGAGAGGAGAACCGGAAACTGTACGAAGGCTTTCAACGGTTATTCCTCTTTTCTCTCTACTCCGTTCGTCGGAGTTTCATTTATATGATTTACGAGAAATTACGCAGTCCGCGAGAGGCGCGGAGAGGTATTAAAATCCGTTTAGCGTGAGTGCGCGCCTAAGTCTTTAAAGGAAATTTCAACTCTCCTTTCGTTCACAGCATAAATATATATACGTATATACCGCCATCGCTGCCCCTTCTCTCTTCTACGTTGCTTTCTTCACATTTCGTTTTGTTCCTCTCGACCCACCAATCCAATTCCACCCGGACCTCCTTGTTTTCTCATCCATCTCTGAACCGGTAACTCATCCCCCGAAAACCCTCCCCTCTATTGCCTTTTTCTCACTTCACCTTCATCCTTCCCTCGCCATCTATTTCTTCCTTCTCTCTCGTTCTCTCCTTCGCTCGTGTTAGTTATATAATTCTTTTTTTTTTTTCTTCATTCCTTACCAGTCCACCGTACTAATGCCGGTGACCTCTATTCCGTACGCCGCTTCAGCAACAGCACCAGAAGTATATTACTACCGTTCTTCCACCGAATGCGTTGCATCTCCATTCTTCTCTCTCTCGTCTATCCGTTCGTGTATTTTTCGCTCTCATTTCATTCGCATCTCGCACTCACCGTCCGCCGGCATCAACCTTATTTATCTCGACTGTTCTTTCCTTCAGTGCGTTCATATATATTTTTCATTTATATTATTTTATTTTCCTCTTCCGCCGTGCTCGTATTTACGTGCATTATTATTATTATTTTTTTTTCCCTCGCTACTTCCAGCATCCACCCGAGAGGGAGATATGATCTCTCTCACCACCCTAACTCAAATCTCCCTTGGTGAGTGCGAACCTCTATTGTTATCCGCCGCACTCTCTTTCCCTCGTTCTTAACATTCTTTTTTTTCTTTTTTCTCTCTTCTTTTATGTACTTTATCTTCGCGCTCTCACATGTTTTTCCACGATTTGTTTATATTCTCCTACAGTTGATGGGCTTCCGGGATTTGTGCTCTCCGTGATTGGCTACAAGCTTCGAATGCCACCCCTCGCGTTGAGCTGCCGCTGCACGTTAAACCGTGGTGTACAACGCTAGGAGTGAGTGTACTTTTCTGTCGGTCGAGCGTCAGTGTGAGATCGATAGCCGATGTCGGAAACACGATAATAAAAACGGCAATGAATTCGTTATAAATTTATGATACGTTGTCGAGAGGCCGAAAGTGGCTCTTCGTATCTATTTTCATCGACAAAGATTTTCCTTTCGTTGCCGGTGGACGTAATTTCCGACGAATGCTTATTATTGCAATATCGCCAGATTTTTTTTTACATACATATACACATATATGTCAAATATATTCGAGAGTGCCCGCTAGCGTGGAATACGTATTCCGCATTCAATAATTCATATTCTACTCGCGTTCTTGAATATTCTTAGGGTTCGTCTCTATCCACGGATACTCGTGCCAGATATTTTCTACCCGTGGCCCAAACCTTTTCATATCTCGGACGAGATGAGTTCTCGCTCGGCGAGCGTCGAGCCATCCAGGCCTTGTCAATCTCACGACTCAATATTCATTTGAAAGAACGAGTAATAATAAAAAAAACGGAAAGATTCTTCATATAATTTATTCCATTGGGTTGGTGAGTTTCTTGGGTCTTCGCTGTTCATTTTCCATGCGCTCTCCGCTGACTTTTACATCACAGAGACTTTTTCATTATTGCCTTGATGCGCGCGCGTATATGCATTATTCTGCCCTTTGTGATTATAATCTTCTTTGTCTCTGGATCCCTTTATCTTTATTTATTCGCGTCGATATTTTATTCCATTTGTCCGGTCGTCGGCTTTGTAAGTCATAAGGATGAAAAACGGGCGCTGCGCGCACCGGCGCAATCCACCGGTGAAACGATGATGACGCTTTCGAATTCGCACAGCGGGCGTCGAACACGTGCCGAGCTCGTTGAGCAAGCTTGCTACCGCTGTAACCCCAGAGTACAGTTGAAGGAGAACGCGTTGGCGTTGCCGAGGTGCCGAAACTGCTAATTGTAGCGTAACACCAACATCGACCCCAAACTGTTTCATCCCTCCTCGTACTCGAGTGCCCGAAGCTCTTTGACCTCGCTACGTTATCAAGGGGTTTTGGGTTCGGGCTCTCGAGCGACGATAATGGCAATTTCTCGAGCGAGTCTTTTGTCGGAGCCCTCGAATTCACTTGAACCGACGAATAATTGATATAAATTTCAATTCTGCAAAAGCAACATCTCTACCGAGTCGTCTGCCGCGCGAGAGGGTTCGAAATAAGCTTCTACGATTTTTATCGCTCTCTCCGTTTTTCTTTCTTTTTTTCCTTTCGCGCAAACTTTTCCTTTATTTTCGTCCATTATACCCCAGGGATCTTAAATCAGAGATGAAAGGTGCGTGAGAAAATTCGTGATGTATTATGTAAGAAATTTTCGTTGTACGTGAGGATCGTAAGCCTGAGAAACAGGTTCCGGTGGCACCCTCTTCCGCACTGTTCCAGTCAAGTGCCCACCCCTTTTGGCTCACGTCACTCCCCACGAGAACGAATAAGCTTCTCCCCACGCTTATCTATTCCTTCCTACGTTCGCTCTGTCTTTCTCTCTCTCGTTCTTTCTCGTGTCCTCACCTTCGACAATATCACCATTGATGCCCTCTGGGATTCCGAGACGAGATATAAAGTGTCGAAAGTGTTAACGGACCAAAGACTTGGACGTGGCTATTTCGAATTCAAGATGCGAGGTTATCGTATTCGTTTCCCGCGTTTCTATTGTAGAGTTAAAAATCCAATCATTCACGACGTCACATTGGTCAACGGACCGAAGGATGAAAATATTGGATACTACCCTTTTTTTTTTACAAACACTTCAACAGTCTACAAAGTTTTTAGTCATGTTTATGTAAAAAGACGCGGCTTTTTGCCTTTTTTTCTCAATCCTTCGGAGTTGTAATATTTCGAAAGTGGAGGACTCGCTTCTCGGGAATTTCGTACTTCATTCTTTCATCTGGTACACGTCGTCGTGGCATATAAGCCACTCGGTTGCGGATCTCCCTTTTGTGCCCCGAAGCCAGTGAGCGTCGATGGTAACGCTGTATCTCGAGGAAGAAAGAATAAGACACGGAAAAGCGGTGAAGAGAGCTTTTCGAAATGGTTGTTTGTTGTTGGCACAAAGTTGATAACTCGCCAAAGGGCTTTATTGCCGTCGGGCGAATCGTCGAAGTATGAAGAAACCATAATAGTCGATGGAAATTCCAAGTCACGAAGCATGGAAGAGAAGCATGAAATATTCAACTACACTCACGTGGCTTTTTTTACCATGGAATAACATTGAAAGATGCATCGAATTCAAAGAAGTTTCGCTACACAAAGACGCGTCGCAAAATGATACAAATTGTTTTCAGCGTTGAAGCAGTTTCGTTGCCGTAGCATCGCGATCGGTATTAATCAGTATATACGCAGTGTAACGCGAGACACGACACGCGAATGACATTCCATTTGGAGCGAAGAAGCTAGGGAGCCACTTCCATTACCGGATAGGACGCATCTCGACATAGACACGGTGAAAGAGGCAGGTGGATGGAATTGGAACAAAGATAGATAGAGAGAATGGGGGTGAAAGAAGGGGAAAAACTATTCGAGAGAAATATAGGTGAAAACGACGGAGAGAAAGACAGTATAAATGGAGGACGGAAGGAAGCCGAAGTGAGCGTCGCAGTGTGCTGATTCTGAGGATCGCAGTCGCGGGAGGGGCGCGAGACGCCAAGAGTGAGGAGAAAGATTTAGGATGGCAACGTATATATACGTTTAGTGCGAAAGACAGATCGAGAAAAACGAGAACGACACAGAGGAAGCCCGGCTACTGATGGCGGATGAAGAACGGGAATGGGAAAGAGGCAGAGAGGAGAGAGCTGCGGCAAGGAGGGTTTTGGAAACGACAAGGGGGAGAATCGGGGAAACTATAGTAATAAGCGGGGTGGAAGAAGAGAGCCACAGTAGAAAGGATGAAAGAGAGTTAATTTGGTGTTATATAGGAGAGTCGAGATTCGAAGGAGATTACTGAAACGGCTCGGACTGCGACCGTAATGCCGGCTAGAAACGGCTACCGCTGGTTCTGCTTCTGGCTACTTCTGGTTCGGTTCTCTTCGTTTATCCGCGATGCTTTACCCTCTTTCACCGGCTCTCCCCGCCTGCTTGCTCCTCGCAACGGCCGTCTCTCCGCCCGATATAACCGTACTCCTGACACCCGAGATTAGAGATGACCCCTAGCTCTTGCTCTTTTCACGGATTTTAAGTCCCCACACAGGGGTAAACGTTGCAGAAGCCGCTCGGATACACCGCCCGAGGTAAACGGATGTACTTCTTCCTGTCGCCAACTAATGCCCGAGTTTCCTTTCTCCTTCATATTGTTAATACTAAAGTAAAAGCAAATAAAAAAAAATGGGATCAAAAGGTTCGCTTCCGGTACTCTCCGTTTGGTTCTCTGACTTCGTCCGTGCTCTTCCGCACTTCGGTGGCTCTTATCGCTTGTTTGCTCCAGCGCCACTCTCGGATACATCGCGTAATTTTAGTCGAAAAACGGATGTACTCTTTCGAACTGATGCCGGAGAGTTTCCATTCTTTCTATAATTGATAACATGCAAAGCGAATGCAAATTGGAAGAAAAAAAGGGAGGATACCGGCGCTGTTCGATAGTTCGAGGTCACGAGTCGGCGGTATATATACGAGGGAAATTGTCGAGAGATAGAAAAGAACTTGACAGAGAAAAAATGTCTTGGCCACCGGAGGGAAAGAGGGAGTCCGGGCTGTGGTGGAAAACGTCGGGACTCTGCCCGGCACCCGGTGTCTGGGCTTATCTATGAAATATGTATGAAAGCCCGAACATGTTGGCACACCCGAGAGGAACGACGCTTGGTGGAAAAGAGCAAGATATATTTTTTCGAGAGTCACTCCAGAAACAGAGAGGGAGATGGGAGAGAATTCCCGCGCATTTCGCAATGCAATGTGCGCGCCTATGAGCACCAAGTTTAATCAGTTTTAAATCGAGTTTAAAAGTTTAGCCTTGCGTCTTCTCGCGGAGACAATTGGTTGCTGGCCGTTCTCTCTTGCTCTCACCCTTTGGCTTTGTCTTCCTTTGCCATCCACTCGTCGCTATCTCTCCGTCCGTGAGTCTACGTTTCTTCCTCTCTCCCTTCGTCTCCTATATATATATTCCAGACTCTCGTTCTCCCTCGCGTCGCTTTCCGTCCGGTATCTGGATAGCTTCGGGAGAACAAGCAGTCGGCCGGCTTTTACGCGAACGCGAAGATTCGCGGACTCTTCAGTCGGTTGTATATATACATATATGTATCAATATATACATATATGGCTGTACGAATAATGGCGCCGAAACGGCATCGCGTGGCTCTCGATCCAAAGCGAAAACGAGATAGAGATATCGGGCGAACTTTATGAGAGTTCTCTCTGCTACTGGGGCACTTGTCGACGTCGTTGTGGATAGTTCCCAGTCGTCCTCGTAGTTCCTCCAGCCCCGACAGAATTGGTTTTATTTCGTGTATATATACACCGAGCATGCCGCATCCCCGGAAGAGACCGGAGACATTCGCCCTACGAAAGACTCGCGAAGCTTCCCGGGTGACAAACAAAAGCTAAACTCCGTTAAATTTTCGTGATATCGCGTTATTCACTCGGGCGATTCTTCGCTTCTTGTTTCGCGGCCTTGCGAAGGATTTTTATTAATCATCGAGGATTTATAAAACGCTTCGCTTGCTTCACGACGCTGCCGTTGAGCTCTCGCGATTTTTTCGCGGAGATACGATCTTTCGCGGATAGGATTTCTCGACCTTTGACACCGAAGAGTTATATCGCAGTTTGTACAGTCGATAAAAATCCTTGCCTCGCTCCATTAGAAAAATCGAGTACGGACAAACGAAACTTCTTCCACTTTGGTGAATTTGAGAAAGGTGGTTCCTTGGCAAATCGGCTTTTACACGCTCGAACGGACGAACAATAACACTGGATTCGTCTATTATTACTGTCCAACTTCGTTTTCTGGTCGTATAGTCTTGAAGCCATTAAGGGCCCATGTAAGACCAGTCGAGAGCAACGTAATACATATATATCGAATAAACTTCACGGTATCCTGAGCAAACGTCGTCGTAAAACGATTTTATTTCGGGTTGTTTTAAAATTTGAAGGGACGGGGGAGGGACCGGGAGGGTTATAGTTGTCGTCGCTTGGTGTACGGCGACACTGGTATGGGCGCCCAGAGATAACAGCAGCGAGTTTTGCGGGCCGAGTGTAATCACCGCTCATCGGTGCTCCGGTCACGATCGATCGACGTTCCATCGAGACCGCTTTTCCATCGGTTATCTCGATTTATATTCCGTTGTTTTTTTTTACGTTTTTATTCTATATTTGTTTAATATAAACACGAAAATACGGGGACGGAGAGCCCGCGAGAGACAGGGTGATTAACTACACTACTTTTACCATTCTACGGCCAGCACGTCCGCGCTGATCCGATAAACGAACAACTGTTTACAAAACACAAAACATCCTAGAACCCGAGACCGTTTTTTACTCCGATGAATTTCGTATATTTACACAATGGCTTTATGACATCGACTGTATGTACGTATCGTTTTTTTTTTTTCACCGATTTTCGTCGAAATTAGAAAAACAAATTCCTTTTGTTCTTTCCGCTCAGAGCGCAAGGGATGCACCTGTGCCAAAAAGTTACGAACAAAAATATCGCGGAATCTGACAAAGTTTTTTATTTCAGTTTTTCAGTTCACAAGAATTTGGATTATTGAAAAAATGCATCTATTCGAGAAGGTAGTCGGAATCCGTATCATAGCGAATAGCGTACATACGATATACATAATGTATTGGTACACTGGCGGACGTAATAAAATTGTGAATGGCCCGCGGGCTTCTGATGCTGATGCGAAGGGAAAGCATGAGAGTCGGAGAAAGAGACGAGAAAAAGTGCTGGGTGAAAAGGTTGTCGTCGGTATATTAAACCACTGCCCGAAGAAAACGCGAGATTGGGAGGGAACGAGAGATATCGGTAATATTTCTTCGTGCACGCCGTGCGGAGTGACGTCGAGATTCGTCGAATAATATTTTTGGACATTCTTGGCTCTGAATACATTCGATACAAGGAGGAAAGGGAGGGGATCGACGCCGCTACCGATTCCCGTGCTTTTCCAGCTGTCGTGCCGATGTACCCAATTCCCGAATCAATATTGTGACGAAGAATTTTCTTCGAGCAGACGATAACCACAATGATTCGTGGGAATCACGGGCCTGGGCGTAAATAAACCTCCGACAAATCTGTGTCACAGCTATAATCATATTACCCCCTCCGGCAATAGGCCGTGTGTATCCACGCGAAGCTTACGGCTGATACATATTTAATTTGCGCCGGTAGTCACGCGAATATATACCCGGAATATTTCAGTCCCCTCTATTCGCAGAGCGGGACTCGAAATGCCAAGCAAACTGGAAGGGAAAAATCGCGTAAACGTATCTCTTTCGGGAGGGACGACGGACGATTGATTCGAATGGAAAATGGAAATCAGTCTCATTCGAAGAGGAAAAAAAACGGATATTGGATTAAGAAAAAAAGCATTTCGACACATCAGGCGGGACGAAGTACAACTTCATTGGGTTTACGAATTCATTGGGAGATTCGATTAATCGAGTACCCATATATCTGTAGGTTTTAGCAAGTTTGTTAACATGGAAATAACGTTCCGGATACGTTGATTCTAAAATATTCAATCCTTAGCGGATATCCAATGTGTTGCAACATCATGAAATTGGTGTCTGCTAAAACCGTGCGCAAGATCGTTTCGTGAATAGATCGGCTTACCTGCCACTCTCGGCATCACTGTTTTCTTAGCACCCCATTAATTATGGATGATTTCCTAAATTATAATTCCTTTTTTTTGGTTGTATTTCATAGCTTAGATGGCCATCTATTCAATCTATATTAGTGACCAGCAACGACGGGGGCTCACTGCGCGCGCTCGAAAGCTCCAGTCGGATCTCGACCGATTAGGACACGAATAAACTTGCAACAATACAAATATCGAACTTTCGATCGGCAAAACTCGAAAGTCGATTTATATCGTGACCCACCATCTTTTCAAGAGCGCGACTCGATAATGCGTTCCCGTCTAAATTCCAACGGCACATGGACGTAGACACGCGGCTGGCGCGTTTGCACGGTGTTAGAAGATTTTACGCAAAGCCGAGAAATTCTATCACATCATATCATATTATATAACATTCTACGAGTTGCCGCAGTTAATGCGAACATAGAACAAAACTCCGTGAGTTGCTGATTTGGAGCATATAGTAACAAAAGTTCGTCGGAGCTAATTAGACAGCTTATCAAAGATAATTGTGCCGAAATGTATAATCCGAGCGTACAAACATCACAAGAGCTTTGCGGACGTGGATTAACCGCATTCGGCAATCGAGAAGTGATGTTTCAGAAGGTAGATTCGGAGCTTGAGATAGCGATACCATGGAGGGGAGAGGTTGGTTTGGAGTCGGTGGCATATAGAATCGGGATAGATATACGGAGTATGCCGTGTTAATCACGAGTAATCGAGACCTCGGTCACGATCGATCGAACGCTCTACGACGTGAGGATGGGCGGTTAGTTAGATGCGTTATGGTAGATACGTACCGGAATTGCCAATAGGTCGGTTAAGCCAGTCGGTGTGGCCGTGGGGTCTCGGTAACGAGTCTCGAGTACCGCGGCGCGTTTCACCCTTCCCCTCGTGAGTTTCACGTTAACTTCCCTGCCGGACGAAAGTCGATTCTCATGAAAATTTATAGTCTCTCACGGCCTCACACTCCCGACGCTTCAAACGAGCACTCTTTGTTAAACTAGCGGTTTTTACTTCATCTGGCCTTCCTCCTCCACGTTTTGCCATCCCGACCGATAACGATCATAAAATAGGCGCGATATTTCCGTTAACGGCATTTCGCCGGTAGGAAAAATTTTTGCGATAAGTCGCACGAACGACGATACTAGCATCCATCGCGGGATATTGCAAAATTCAACGAGATAATCGACGATTTCAATTATTCAACGAATAAACATACAAGGACTCGGTTCTGCGAACGCTAAATCGAATAATCATTCGGCAATTGCATATTCATTGTTCCGCGACGTCGTTTACGGTGAATAATACAACAGAGAGCACGGTGGAGGGTCTCAATTAAAGAGTTGAAGACGTATTCGGCCGTGACTCGATGAGACGAGCTTCGAATTAATATAGACGATGCCGAACGAAATTAACGCGAAGATTTCGCCAGTCGATATCCCGACAGCAAACTGTCGGATGAATCGTCGATAAATCAGTGGAGGGCGGGGTTTTAACGGTGATAGGTATAACCGACGATGGCAAGAAGTAATTATTAAGTCTTGAGCGAGCTTCGGGAACGAGAACGACGCCCTCCGCTGTTGCCCCTGGATATTTCTACACCCCGAAGCCCTCGGGAGCATTGTGATTCGAAATGAACGAGAGTGAGAAAAACGGATTACCTTTCGGTCTTGATGAAAGAGAAACCGTACAAGAGACGCGGACAGCGCTGAAAGCGAGAAGAACATGCAGAAGAAGTCCTGAATAAGAAGAAGACGAAGAAGGAGAAGAAATTTCTATGGTATAGTCGCCAGTAGTCGACAAGAGTAGGCGGGTCTGGCCGTGTTAAAGGCCCTCCCTTTCGTAATATCAATAAAGTATTTCTTGTCCCGACGTCAGCAGCCGCAAACCCATTTACCACTCCCCCCCTGCCCCTTTCCCCGGTCCATGCCGTATCGCATCCGATTCCCCCCCACGTTTTCCGTCGCTCTCACTTCGTGTACTTTCTCCCTCGTTTTCCTGGCTCGATCCACATGTTCTCCACCCTGACTCATACAAACAGCCGCTTGGAAGGGCACTCACTGGCGTGAGGACTCGAGTCCAGCGGCCTCACACACGGTTACACACATTGAACTCTTGTCATTTCTATGGTCGCTTGCTCTCGTGAATGGATAGTCTAGCCTCTTTCCTCTTCTTCCCCCCGTCGCCCTCACCCACCTTGTTACACGGACAGAACACAGTCGTACATCATTTTATCATCCACACATGGAGCTTGCAGCCAGGAATGGGCATCAGGCGAACGTACATAGAGGCCCGGCCCAGAGCAAATGCGGCCGAGCACCACAGGGCGACCCAGTCAGCCAAGCAGGGGACACAATCGTAGATCGTTTTATCATCCCTGGCACACAGTTGAGAGATCCGTATACAGCGTCAATGTTTCGGTTCTGCTACCATACTGCGACTGCCGTGTAGATATACTGTACTGTAGTGCATGGTCCACTGTTCGAGGCCAGGCCATAACGGCACTACCGACGAAACTCCTGTGTGTTGTCGTGCAAACACTTCGGGTTCTGAATTGTCCCACACATTACGGGACACGTACACAAATACTATAGCGGTTTGGACACACATTCGCCGACACATAGACGATATAAAGTCGTAGATCACTTTCTCGTATGTTTTGCATGTGTTTCGGTATAGTAAATATAGCGTATTGTAAGCCACGTCTACAACACATGAGCCATACACAGTATAACAATAGGAACGCTTCGGAAAGTTTTGTAAATGAGAAAAAAATGTGATTTTTTCGCCCGTGGCACGACTTTTCGAATAAAGTTTTGAACAAACAGTAGAATAAGCGACGGCTCCGCGACCACCGGAGAAAAATAAATCGAAATATCGCGAAACGCCGGGCGGCCACAATTTGTTTCTTTGTTGAGCACGATGAAATTTGCGATATTTTGTGTCTTTACCTGACATCGCGGTCTTTTCGATCGGGTCATCGGGAAATCAAGGTGTGCATCGTATTCTAGCACGAAAATACATAAAATAGGTTCTTCTGCGGGATTGCAAAACATTCCGTTTTTGAGTCTTAAAAGTCTCGAAAAACGCCGGAAAACGCGACGATGATAGTCTCGTCATTTTTACGGAGAAAATGGAAGTATGTCAACGATTTTCTAGCTTACGTAGTCCATTGAAGTATAAAATGATTCGTAGGGAGAACTAAGAATTAACCGCTTGACATACGGGAGGTTTTTGCCGGTGTGTAAAAAAAATTGAATGAAGTTATTAAAATAACTTCACAGTTGTTCCACAATTATCATCCGAATATTTCCGATATATTTGATGATTAAACGGACCATTTAAAGGTGAATAACTGTTCAGTAAGTGCGGAAGTATATTTACATCACTCGTTAATTGGGTGAACTGATATTACTTCAATCCATTCTATTCAATAGCTTTTTAAATTCGATAAATAATTTCTTATCATCATTTTTCCAGTGTTCGATGTATTTTTTGTTTCTGAGTACCAACCGGATATCAGTTTTTCCCCGAAACTATTCCGGACATCGAAAATAGTTGACGGAGCATTATTTATTTTTAATCATTATTAGTGCAACTAGAGTTCCTCGTAAAAATAGCTCTCAGCCTCAGCTTCGCAGAGAGGGAGAGCAATTAGCAAATTAAAAAAATCCCTAACAATAGCTGCCGTTATTTTGATACATTTCGGGTCGGACATAGAATATACTCCAGATAGAGCGGAGAATCGATACCCTCGATTCGGGTGTGCACAGCCGTTCTTGCGTAAAGACAATAGGAATCTCTCGTTTGGCTGAATATAAAAATTCGAGGTTCGTTTAACTATGGTCAATTCGTGCGAACATCGAAAAGGGAGATCCAAAGATCGACGGATATGCAGACTCCCGTTTTACTCGTTGAGAATCGCGTTATACGGCAATGCAACAAAAATTCTATTCCTTTGCAAATTACTCGAACGTGAATTTTTCACCGTCAGGGTTGGAATCGAGAGGCATATGCGAATTTTCTTCCTCATGGGTTTCCAATATAGAGTCTCGGGAATATCGAGCTCTCGGACGAGAGGAAAATCTCGTAAAGGTGCCCGTTACGACAGAGTACAGCGTTCACCCAAGTAGCAACGGTGGTATCGTTTATTACAGAACCAATGGGCGGTAGAGCTGTAGAACACACATTGGAGACGAGGAAAATTGTCGTTTGCAAAGCTCGCCAGTAAAATGCGTATACAGACATGTACACGTGTATGTGCGTACACGTACACACATAGTATGTGCTACCACGCGCGTCCACTCGGGTCTTCTCGTAGGAAAAAACGTGCGCCTCTGTGGAACACGTACGACAATTTCATTCCCCAATGCGGTCGCGCGAATTCACGCACTCAGCGCTGAAGGAGACTGGCCCTTCGAGATTCGTGATAAAGATCTACCGTTTAGTAACGACGTCAGTCCCAATAGTAACATAAGTTCGAAGAAAATTCCATGCGAGAAAAAAAGAATCGGCAAAATCATCGTTTGTAGCTCTCGACTGTCCACTGGGGAGAAAAACCGAAAGTCATGCTTTTTACGGGTATCAGCGATTTTTTGTCCAGTATAATCTTGGAGCCGGTTGAAAATTACTGAACCGGATTAAAAGTCACGCTATGAGGAACGGCCAGGGTCGGTCCAAATAAAAACCAAAAAATTTTACCAAAATTGATAAACCTTGAACTGAAAAAGGAGCATTAAAAAATTGTGTCATGGAAGAAGAGCGAAATAACAATAAATTATTGAGATATTTCGAAAGAAATCCATATTCAATAGCAAAACAAATCGCCCGACTATAATACATGCATAATTGATTGTTATTTCTCTCGTTCTGAATGATACTATTTTTCTATTACGCCACGCCTTCAGTCAAAAGTTTCTAAATTTTCGTAATATTTTTTTTTATTTGCTACATTGAGAAATCATGGGCAATCTATCAATAAACTCATTTTTCACTCTATTCACGAAAGTTTGTCGTGGAGAATTGTGCGAATTCTTTTAACGACGTCCGAGGATATTTTTTTTCACTAAAGTTCGCAATGTATCTAAATTCTCGATCTAAATTTACTGCATACCAAAGGGAGAAACGTGGGCAGCGAGAATGAAGAACGAAATTGCGTGTCATTGTACATGTAACCCAAACGCACGTGCGAGCTTTCGCATACGTGCCCCGTCGGGTCTACTTCGGTTCGCTTCTCTACACACCACTCGTGTGTGATACGGCGAGAAAGTCCCACGCGCGCGTTCTCCCACGTAGGTACGTGTGCAACCGCCTCTCTTTCCCCAACGGACGCATTGGAAATAAAAGAAAGCGTGAAAACACACGTATCCCTGTTAGGGAGACCCTTTCTGCGTATGTTGCGTAGAAGAGCAAGAAAAAATCGTTTCGACGGGGATAAACGCGAGAGAAGGGATGGGCGTAACACAAAAAAATTCTTGAAACTTTTCAACCCTCCGTTGTGATCCTCTTTCATCGTCGCGCGAACTAACAAAAATCCAAAGAGGAAGAAAAGTTCGCGAGACATTTTTTTGTCAAAGAATGTCTTTTTCTGGGTGCGTGCGATCCGAGCAGGTGCGACGAGGGCCATCTCGGAGCGCGTTTTGTAGGGTATTACGCGCGAGAGGAGATGTACAAATATAGAAAAAAAAAGATAATAGTACGATGTATCCTCGAGACGGGAGCAACTACCCTCATCAATCTCCGCGGCTAAGATGATACGGCGCGTATATCGATCGAATTCCGCGCTGTCATTCATTCAGCCACGATTCTCACACGTTTGCGACGGGTCCTCTGTGTATTTGCACGACTGAAACTTTACTAAGCGTCGGCGAGCCCGGAGGTATCCGTCTTATGCGAGATTTCAACGGCTGTCGACGATTGTACGGAATATCCGGTTATAAGACGGTCCTCGAGGAAGAGCAGTCACATCGAAGCAAAAGTCGTGGAATGCGAGACACAAGAATGAAAAATAAGAGAAGAAGGATATTGGGAGGGAACTCGTGTAAACGGATCGGGAGAGAAAAGAAAACGATCGCGAAAAGTCGTCACTCGTTGCCGATCGTATACGTAACGTGAGATTCCCATCTCATCGCGTGTGGCACGTGTCGAGCAATCGGGACAGGAAGCGCAGAGCCAAGAGTCTGGGAACAAGAATCGCTATTCTCGGAAGAGACTCGAGAAAATAATATTATCGTCCTACACACACGTATATCAAGTTTCGCCGCGACATATTCTTCGCTCGCGTTGTGTACGAATGTCGAGGTATTTTCCAGATAAGACGAAAATCGCGCACGGTGACGCACGCGTGACACGCGATGGTACACCGGCGAAGAATTGAGAGCACGCGAATGGAATCTTTTGGCTTTTCTCCGGGCTCGACCGCACCCCTGGATATTTAATGGAATTTTCATTCTGTTTCCAGTAATGGAAAAGAGCGTATCGTTCGACTATGCGTGAATACGTAAATGCAAGGAGAGAAATACACCGAAGCCCAGTTTCAAAAATGACGTAGATTTCTCATACCCCATTGTTGTAAATATTTTCATGAAATCCAGGCATTTTTCGTATTTTCAAAGAGAAATCATATTTTCACCTCGCGAATATTGAAACGAAAATCTCGGTGCCTGTGGTAGAGTCACGACGCCGAGTATGTCCGGTCCATATATTGAAAATGAAGCGTCGGATCAAATTTTCGGACACGGTTTAATTATAATAATTCTGCACGAATCAGTTAATTATGGGACAACGTAATCGCGAATTCCGCGAAGAAAATCTTTGATAGAATGTACCATCGGGCCCTGCAACGATTATTCTACGCTGAGATTGTCTCAAATCGCAAAGGATTCAGCATTCTCTCTGAATCTCGCAAGTTCAATCCTGCTCGAGCGACGATACGACGAAGAATAAATAGAAGAGCGTGAAAAGTACGTTAATCTTTTCAGAAACTTTCAACCAGCGGATATGAATAATTCTGTCGAAGATAGTTGGATATGAACGAAGAAATATTATATTTTCAGAAAGGTGTGAGATTGATAAAAAATGTTTGGAGGAAATACAGAATAATACGTCAAGTACGTAAAAATTCGTAATACAAAAAATATTTCAATAAATGGATGGAATGAGTGGTGAAGAATAATTGATGAAATTAAATTATATTCCAAACACCTTTGTTTCCATGTGTGTCAAGAACTCTTGTTCGTTCAATGCAAATTGCCGTAGGGAATTGCCGTTCCGCCGCCACCTCTCGTACACGGTTTATCGTGGCGCTTGCAAACACTTTCGGTGCGAGTGTTTTTTTTTTTCAGCAATTTGCATGAAACAAACACTAGTTACATTAAACATATAAATATATTTGAACATTCTGTAACCCCTAACCTATATTATTTCAGTCACTTTTCCGAATAATTTTTGTCATTATACTTTTTAAGTACTTTGCGTAATGTTTTCTCTTTGAAATTTTTTGTTTTTTTCGAGGAATTTAATTTTACAAAAAAACAAGCACGTCAAAAACGAATGAAGAACAGCACTTGCAATTTTTATTCCTCTAATCGGAGAATTGTCAAAAACCTTTTTCATCTCGCATATTCCGACGTATTGTTTCTCGATGTGTAACGATACAATTATATCGTTCGAATTCAACCAGCGTGCGAATAAATTGACAACAAGGTTCGCCGATTATTTCGTCATTTTTTTTTTTTTTTCAAAATTGATTTCTTCCTTTGTTTCAATAGAGCAACACCTATAGGTATGAGTGCCGTCGAGCGAAGCGTTAAAAACTCTTTCGATCGTTAAACCTCACCGCGGGTTCGCACGTCCAATCGTACCGCACAGCGATTCTGCCTCGCCCCCGTCGAGTTTCGCTCCATCAACCGCTGTCACCGCGCGTGGATGGGTAATTAAAATGAAACAAACGATAAAATTTTCCGCCACTCCCGTCGTAGCGCCGAAGTAAGCGACGTTATGGTAAAATGAGGAGGACAAACTACCCGCGGAAGCGGTGAAGGAGGAGCGGATCGAAAGTAAAGTGTAACGGAATTCATTAGTTGTCTCGTGATTAAAACTTAGTAAGTGAACGATGGTACAACGGGAGTGAGAGTGAGAGAGTATGGAAACCGTTGGGGTTGACAGCGTTAACGTTTAAGATGTATAGTCATCCTCGTCCTCAACACAGTCTACCTCGGAGGGATGCCGTTGCCGCGAAGCCTTGAGACATCAGAGCAAGCTGAAATATCAGACTAGAACGGGACACGAGCCGAGACCGAGTTCCGACGACTTAAGTGTTGAGCAAGTAAAGTACATCCCAGCGGAGCGGTAAGACAGATATAGGGAGAAAGTTACACAAGGTAATACAGTATAACGCGATGACGAGGCGCATATTCCGGTTCCCCGACTGCTACCGTTACCACGTTAATACGTACGTGATGTTCGTTGCATCGACCGTCAAGGATTTAAGAACGAATAGACGGTACGAACGGCAACCAATCGGTTGCGCCTCGCGCACAGTTAACGTTTTATAATCATCGAAAGCTTTTGGCATCATCATCCCCAGCTCGTTGAGCTTGATATTCCGACGCCACATTTCATACTGAAAGCTCGAATTAATAATTCGGGGATGGTGTAAAATGTATCTCAACGGCAAACTCGCGAATGTCGAATCCCCAAGCGAGGAAGTTTCGCATCGAGTGAAAACCCGATTATCGGTAGATGCGCTCCCCGGATCCGTGACCTCGTTTGGCTTTTTTCGAACGTCTATCATCCGAAATTTTCCTCGTACTTGTTATCGCATGGGCGTTAAATATTCGTGTGTTAGTCATGAAATCATATTCATTGATTCGAGTTAAATAATAGCTGCAATTGATAACAACAATTACGAGTCCACTGTACATTGTGCGCTCCTCTCACAACGAATGCACATATTGCTCCGCGAACTCGACGCCGCTCTCTTCGCTCTGTGTATTGCGTGTTGCACCTGCCATGGGCAGGTAGCCGAGCGTTGATGAGCGACCCAGGGGGCCAGCAGCACTCTCGTGTCGAGTGCGAGAAGAGAGGGTACAGCCAAAGCACCGTCGTGTATATCAATCCTGGGATCTACACAAACACCCGTACATCGTCTAACGTTGACTCGAGGAACACGACGATCTTCGCGATGAATTGGAATTTCGTCGAGACCGGGGTTTAATCAAACGTGCAAACAAATACGGTAACAATCCGAAACCCTCAAAGCTCCATTTTCATGATTTAACGGTGGACCCAAAACTAGTACAATTATTCGAAAAGTTTTTATCAAGAAAATAATTTCGTCTGATAAACTTAGCGGCGACCTTAATCCGCTCTGCAGGAGGAGCACGGGTTATGAATCATTCGGCGAGGAAAACTACACGGTTACTCGTGTAATTAAGCAACGAATTGCATAATACCGGTCGGAACGTTGTAAAACGTATTCTCGGGGCGACCGCAGCGTTGCTTACAATCTCTGATATATATCCCATTTCGCTCTATTCTATCTCCCTAGTTGTCGTCGAGTTTACGTCCCGACTACGTCCATTCGTGTATACGACTCGGCGCATCTTCCTTTATTGCATTTTGTAGAGCAACCGTTGACGCTGTACTTTACTTGTACATGGCAGATATACACGGGGCATTAAGTATATATATGCATTGCCACATAGCCGTACGCGTATACTTTGGTATACAAGACTAACCCGGTTTATCG
This sequence comes from Ischnus inquisitorius, assembly GCA_963924025.1. NCBI lineage: Eukaryota > Metazoa > Arthropoda > Insecta > Hymenoptera > Ichneumonidae > Ischnus > Ischnus inquisitorius. The sequence goes on along the minus strand of OZ001250.1, from coordinate 6,429,525 downwards.
AGTCGCGCGTACACGGTGCGCGCGGAGGTTAAGTGCATAGCCGAGTACGCGTCATGTCACCGGAGTGCAATGATGTGGCTGTGCGGAAACCCGGGGGTGTTGCGTCTTTCCTTTTCCCCGTCCATTCGGCAGACTTCTGGCACCGGGAGAACCCACTGCCATATTGTGTACAAGTGTGCAAGCAAGGCGAACCCTATTATAATCGACATTGGAGAAGGAGCTAAGCGTTGAATTCCCGACGGCCCCCGTGGCATCGAAGCCGCGCAGTAGTAAGAGCCCACAATGGTCAGACCGAACCTGCTGATCGAGATAACAGAGGAAATATGGGCTTTCGCGTTCTCCGTACCAAGAAAAATATGAACAGTTCTGCTATCGCACATCCTGCTGTCTAGCCTCGGGATAATCGAGAAGAAAAAAGAACGGAAAAGGGTCACAGCGGCTTGGAAAAATCGTGAAGCGTTGAGACATGACACTATCGGAAAATTGTCTGAAATAGAGTAGGAAGATGCTAATAAGCGTAGTTCAAAGAGAAAGTATAGTGCAATATCGTGTACGATGTTTACTTTTTTGTCGCATTATGTTTTCTTTTTTACGCACTAGAAGCGGTGCTGTTTCACGGACGTTCTCTCGCGTTTTCTTGTTATCAAGATTCTCGCTACGCATTCATGGACTAGCCAAAGTGGCACGGGTATAAGAAATGGATATTCAGCAACGCTAACAAGCAAGCACATTCTCTCTTTCGCGTTATCTCGGAGTACTCGGCAATATGCGGACTTTCCATGGAAACGCAACGCGTAGGGCTTCCGGTATCGGTACTACTCGGAAATCGCCCATCGCCGGAATATCAGAGATGCGCGGGATAGAATTTATGGAATCCTACGAAGCCCAACCGCGTCAGACTCGCCACTCTGAGTTCTGCAGCGGCTTCGGAGATCTCTGAGGGTACTCCAAGCACTATATATGTATCCCGCGAACAGACATGCAGTCTCTTGCTCTCTACCTTGTGCCCGCCCACTCGCCGTGAGAATCCGTGCGAAAAGTTTCATATATATATATATATATATATATGTATTCCGGTGCTGGTTTCTGTAATTACGCTCCGGCAAAATTTCGCCGTTTTCCACTTTTCTTCGTTCTCGACAATTCTCAACTCCCAGTTCTCGGGTGCGCGACGTTCGGAACGTCTCGAGATCCCTCCGGCAGGGGTGAGAAAATAAAGTTTTTCGACGAGATACGTGAAGAATATGGCGCGAATGTCCCGAGCCTCTTTTTTTTTTTCGCTCTCCGTTCGCGCACACCCCGGAAACGGTAACAGAGCAAAATCGTCGCAAATATTCTCATACATTTTTCATAAATATTCATGACCTTTCATAACGATCACGTCGCGCAATGCATTTTTTTTCGGAAATCTAGCATTAATGTTTAGATTTTGCGCAATCGCGCGAAATCCCATTTATTTTTTTTTCCTCTGTGCATATACCTCGACACTGTATGGTCGTTTTTTATTTTTCATTCGCATTTTTTTTTTCTTTTTACGTTGCACCGCAAAAATATATTCATAGTCGAGACACTCGCGCCACGGTCACGTGCCGGCCGATGCTCCGGAGGGGTGAAAAAAAACACAAGTTTCAGCAAGATTCATAGACGATAATTATAATTAACTAATGAATATGCATTTCGCAGCGAGATGTGTGCAGCTTATCCAACGAAGCGAAAGCCAAAGGATACCGAGTCTCTTCCTTCACTAAACTTTTACCAATTGCCAGACTTTGCACCTTCTGGCGATACAACCTGTCAACTTTTTTATTGAAATTCATCACGAGTCATGCCGCTGCCGGCGTAATTAACGAACGAGAACGTTGACCCCCCCCCCTTCCCCCCCGGAATGTATAATATTTATTGTCTCGCTTCTCCGAGAACCTTACAAGACTCTTCTCGACTGGCAAGACTATCGCAACAAGTATCGACCTAAACATAACAAACTTTCGAGACGGGCATTCATCGGTCGACGATAAAACGTTTCCGAGATACTTTATCCGACAAAAGTGCCGGACAGTAAAATTCGTTTGACGCGAAAAACACGTATTGCATACAAGGGAGCATAAAATCGTTTCGCACAAATGACTTCCTCGATGAATTTTACACTCGACGCTCGTACCTATTGGTACAAATATTCCCCCTTCGGGCGACATGTGTCGCTGCGTTTGCAATGTAGAAACACTCGAATACACTTTTGATGATTCGGTCTGCTGCGCGGCACTCTCGCGATGTAAATAATACATACGGCGCGCTATCTATGATCAATTTCGGCGCTATAGACGTTTGATGCAAGGCAATGAAACATCCTTGTGAAGCTTTTGCCGATTCGGTGAAACCGGATATATATGTTCGATCGTTTCGTCGTTATAAAATTCGTAATAGCGAATGATAAAACATCAGCTATCACGGGAAAGGCAATTATGCACATCGGTATGGAAATATATACATATATATATATATATATATACGTACAGACAGATAAATACCGATTGTGGGAGTACGGGTTGTGTTGCAGCAGTGCGATTGGTTATATCGGGACAGTCGGAGCGGTAGCGCGGCGTTTCCTCGTGAATATTTATCGGCTCAGAGGTGTCGAACGTAGATGTGAAAATCGTTGGAAAGGTACGTATTTGTATGCGGATACGTAGGAATAAAACTCATCGAAATTCGACCGCGGGTAGCCTTGTGCGCGGTTGAGAATCAACCGGGTGAAAGAGGTAAAGAGAGCGGAGTGCGAGATCGAGTTGTGTGCCTCTCTCGAAACTAAATAAAATATACGACCTTTACAGCGCCGTCATGACGGCGTCGAATGTTCTTTTGCCCTGCTATGTCGACGTCGACCGGTGTCGAGAGGGAGGGGATAAAAGTGCATGAGATAGAATAAAAGCAAAAAAATAAATTCAACGCAATAGGCAATGAAAATAAATCGGGACAACGATACAGGGTCAGAGAAAAGCGCCCCCCGGACTGGCGGAAATAAATTTTCATTGTTGCGCGGCAACTCTCGATCCAACAAGCAAGAAGCGCATGAACCGGATGTACGAGAACCAGTAGCGCGTGAGCGTGTAATAACCCACGACACAAAAATTTCGCCGCTGCCGACAAAATGGTACAAAACGTTCGTTTCGATTCGTTCGTCCGTTAGGGCGACAGCGGAAAAAAGCTCAAGTTGAAACACGACGGTGCGGATAGAGAGGCGTATACACATAGCCCGGAGACCCAGGTACGCCCAGCCGCAGCAGCGAGGTATCGAAAAAATTCTGAGCAAGCTCCTCGCGTTGAATATTTATAGTACGAGGCAGTATCGAATTATCGTGTCGGTGCGCATTTCGGAGCTGCATTTTTTTGACGAGAGCCGGACAGAGCCCCCGCGGGATCGACAGAAATGTGTAGAAAAAAAAACGCTCTTGCAAATGAAGAGCGAATTGCTTCAGCCAATGAAACGTTGAACGGTAAACGAAAGGGGGGTACAACGTCTGACAGAATAACGCACATTGGCTCGTTTATCAAATTTAAAAAGAAGCCATACACGCATTTCAGAGAACAAAAAATTCCGCGATATTCTGTCAAGAATTCTCGACTTGGCAAATCTCCACATACGGCGTTGATATTCGCGAGACATGTTAGCGAGGTAACCGTATAAATAATATATGCATCAAATCCCTAAAATGTGCTGCAACGATGAATGCGTATCCGCATAATTGGATTTTATAGTGGCGTTATAACGTACTTAGAAATAGAGGACGGAATAGGAGGGTGAGGAAAGGGGGTTAATGTGCTTAATCCGGTACCAGGGTTACGTGCTAATCCCCATAAGTACTATACAGTGTCGCCGCGGGATAAAACCGCGAAAGCCTCGCGTTCGCGAGGTAAACTCACAGGGGTGCCCGCAGGATCGATGTAACTTCTAAAGGAAATTAACGAGGCTTGGCGTGGCTTTTTGCCCCCAGCACTTTTCGGGAGAGAACGCAAGGGACGAAAAGATCAGTGCAACTGACTCTCGTAAACGTGCTCGTCGAATGAATCAGTAATAGAGGTCATCCGACAGTTTTCCCTTGAAGTATTCCGTTAACGTATCATGAGCGATCACGTCGTGGGAAAGCTTGCATTATTAACCAAATGTAACGAGGTTGGAGCGTAGACGCTCGGGTTGCTTGCTATTCTCTAATGATCCCTCTGTGTTACATGCGAGTGTGTATAGTCTTCCGTAAACACGATAAGGGATCACGGTATGCGAGCTAACAGTTGAGTGATACTATAATATGAGCCGCCTCGCTCGACATGTACGACATACATAGGTATCTCATACATGTTGCATATCGATGGACCCTCCGGCTTAATGTCGCAAATTCAGTAAGGCTTCGAGGCAATAGCTGAACATCTAGGGACGGTGTTACACGAAAAGTTGGCTAATGTAGTTTTCTTTTTTGGCCTCGCGCTTCGGTGATATTGGCTTTTCAGGGGTTGAACGAAGAACGGCAAGGGTAGGGACCAGATACTACGCTAAACGTATGCGTGCGCTTTGCGATACACGGCCGTACCGTCATAACGCGACGTTGCTACTTTAAGTTAGTTTTGCACTCCGCTTCTCTCGCATCGGGAATCCATTGGCTCACATGACTACATAAGCAAACTCTCCGAGCGTATAATCAACTCGAGGCTCGACGAGGGAGACGGTTAAATGCCAAAGAGTGAAACGGAGCGGTATAACGTGAATGAATGTAAGCAAAGGCCTCGTGCGCGTGTGGTACGTTTCAGTTGAGCGAACCTCAAAATGAATGACGGTAAAAGAACCAAAAAAAAAAAAAAGAGGCGAAGGACGGCTGAAAGGGCGAAAGGACGTTTGCGTCAGTACATAAAACAGACCAACATCGATAGAGGATCAATTCAATTTATATAGATAGATAGGTGTGATACTTGTTTCTGTCTGTCCGAAAGCTCCACACAAGCTTCGTAATCCTCCCAAATCCTCGATCCACTCATTATTTCGAGGACACCTTAGAGACCGTAGAAAATTTATCGCCGCGTTGAGACGCTCTTTATAGAAAAAACTTTTTTTCTTGAAGAACACTCTTTTCATTACCGTGCCTATTGCAGCTCGGAATAACGGTGAACTCTCGAGATTTTTGAATGTTGCAATTGAGAGACGAGTGCGCAGTTGTTGGGATAGCGCGAGTCGCATGGCACAGGAGCCAAAACAGCAGTGGCAGCGCGGAACTGTTGAAAACGACCGAGTAGGAAACGAATATAGATGCATGCCACAGCTACGAACGCACTATCTCCCTCGCGGTGCGGCTCCCGTGGGTTGCATGGAAGTTTCGACGGCTAGCCTCGAGCACGAAGTAATCGGGACGTACGCGGAACGAGAGGGAAATTTTCTTTCTCACTTTTGGCGCACCCCTCGCACTTTTTCTTTTTTATATCTCACCCCTTTTCTTTTTTTTTTCTTTTCATGTTTTTTTTCCACCCCCGAGCTTCCACCATTTCCCTACTCTGAAAACCGAGTCCCGAACTCCTTCTCTGTCGCCTCTTTCCGACTCTTTCGCACCCACGGATCTCTTTCTCTTGCTTCCGTTCACGCGCTCGCCGTAGCCGCAGCTCTCTTTCCTTCGCTCAACGGCGCTCTACCGTTTCCCGTTTGCCGTATAGCCTTGGACGCGTCGAGCTCGCGCCGTTACGTAGTTCGCGGGCATTCCCCGTATAAAAACTCGGAAACCTGAGGCATTAGCGCTGACGTCACGCGCCGGTAGCTTTTTTTAATTACCCAGAATGCCCGAGGCTCCTACTGCGACGGAGGAATGGGGCTTTGCCGTTGCGACCATCATCCCTTCCGCCCTCGATGTCGACGTCCTCTTCATCTCGTCGACGACGTTCGCTGACATCGTCGACGCCGATTCACCAACCACGACGTTATAGTTGTCGTCGTCGAGCACTCTCTTAGTGTATTCTTTTTTTTTCTTCGATTTTTTATATTTTCTTCGCCCCATTCACTGTCTCACATACACACTTTCTTTTCGTCTCCCTCGACTTCAGTTTTCTGTACGTACGACAGCATCTTCGGCTATCCGAAGCACTCGTGGATTCCGTAGCTTTTTATTCTTTGACCATTTTTATTTTTCTATCTTTGGGGGTTTTTTTTTTCTTCACGAGTTCCATGCCTTCGTCGGATGTGCTTGGCTTCTACTTACTACTGTGTCTTTTCATCGCGAAAGGCTGCCCCTCTATAGCGTCGGTGAGCACTCGAGAGTCGTGTCGTGTCTCTAATGCAACTACGGCTTTTAACTGCACGGAAACCGCTACACGCTACTGTTTGAATCGTTTTCTCGCCGTCGTTGAGCGTCTTTTGTTATCGACTGGAGAATCGCCAATGGTGCACGAGCTACGCGTGATATTTATTCATCGAACAAATTGTAACGAAAGCATTTCACGTATCGATTACGGTAACGAGATATTGATGAGAAAATTTGAACGAAAACGTCAGATAAAACGAGCGCACGAAAAGGCGGAAGGATACCGTTCGATGGGCTGCCATGCAAGCCCCTCCCCTCTTCGCTTCGTGATATATTTTTACGTTGTTTATTTTAACGTACCCGATAAATTTCACACACCACCAGACATTTCAGGCCCCGATATTGCGCTATGGAGTTTCGATTCGGCATGGGAAAAACGTGTAAAACTTGTGTTCCGGACTCGGACCATTTTCACACTTTTAATAATAAAAGGTGACAAAAAGCCCATGAGAATTTCTCGAATCCCTAGTATTGCGTATTAATATTTCCAATGAAAATTCCGCTGTAGCTCGCGCCCTCGAAATTGAACGATTTTTTTTACTAAAAAGTGCCCATAGGCTTGCGAGGTATAAATAATAAAACAAAGAACAAAGAACACTTTTTCTCCGGATTATTGAGTTTTGAATGCTGATTTTTCGTCTGGGTTTTTTCTCTTTTATTTCGCGAGACGATAAAAGAACGTCACCATAGAAATTCAGGCATTGGGTGGCGGTCAGACTTTTTCATTCGCGATTCACAATGCGACGAGCGAATGCCATCCAACGCGTCTCGGAGGATCGAAAGCTATTCGTTTGAACGGACGAGTCACCAGTGGCTGTTGACCGAGCCGCGCGCGAAAACAAAAAATATATAGAGAACCGGAAGGAAAAAAAAAACTTCCGATCATAAATGCGAGAGTTGGGGAGAAATCGCGGCTTATGCGGGAGGAGTGAAGAATCGTGATCCGGCGAGAGTTTTGAAATCGAGAATGAATCGTAGTTTGCGTGGCGATCCCCGAGAAGTTTTTTCACCGCGCTTGCCGAGCTGCCGCGGGGCAGCGCTGATTATTATTTTTTTCTCACCAATATACCCCCATTGAGAGCGAACAATGCGAATTAACCGTGACGTACTATCCACTGCGATAAGTAATTGCAAAAGTTGAAATGTAAAAAAAATGTACGATGTAGAAAATACATAGTCTAGATTTTCTATCAACTTCGAGGCAATATAAAGACGAAAAATAGATATACTGTATTATCATTTATAATGTTTTATATCATTTATCTCTTTATAAAAGCAGAAAGATTTCGCCACTTTCGTCGTCGCTGCCGCCGTCTTCAAGACGGTAGAATAAACGAAAAACTGAAGTCACGGAGGAGCAAAAATACCAGAGTGAATAATATCACGCTGGAGTTAAAGTCTCTAAAGAAGCCTCAGGCCGAGATATTCTAAGTTCCCAAAAGGGCTCTTAGCTCGAAATATTCTAAGTTTTTCTAAGGGAGACTTAGAATATTTCTGCCGCACTCCTTCAGGTGGCCTTCGGCGGAATTATTACACATTTCGAGAGATATCTCAGTTGGTTTTTTTGGATAGCAGCGAGCGCACGTAGCGCATGAGCCCTGCGAAACCCTAGTATATATATTTTCTATTTTATATCTTTTGTATACACGTGGGTTGTGACAGTATTATGGAAGCTTCTGTGTATACGAAAAATATTGAAATGTGCGTAATATGCATGGATAGTATACTATCTTGTTCAAGCGCAGGTGGCAGATGGAGTAGGGTAATGGGAAAAGCGCACTGATACTATTATAAATTTGTACTATCGTATAGCAAAGAGACCACTGGCGCTGCTGCTGGTGTCGTTGCTACGAGCGTTCACCGGGAGCGTCGTAAAGTATGGATATCGCGATAGAGCACCTTCACCTCCAGCGATCGGGGGACGTTCGAAACTCGTATGAAAATGTGCGCGCAAAGGCGTTACCAGAGACACGAAAACTAATAGACGCGACATTCTGAGGTTGAGTTACTGACCATGTTGAAAGAAATTGGCCTGGTAACGTTGGGACGGGCAGCTAATTATTTCCAGTTGCTATAAAAAATGATTAAACTCCAAATACATATACTCTTTCGTTCCTTCGTAGGATTGTTTTTAAAATGAAAATTTCTTTATGTTCACCGGCTTTCCTGTAATAACAGTCTCACATTTTTGTAATAAAAATAAATTGGAAAGTTCCGTTTTTTGGAAAAAAACCATCGAAAGCATCATATGTTTGATGCGAGAGCAACGGCCGAACTACCCCGCTGAAGCTGCAGATTTTTCGAGCAAACAGAACAAATTGAAGGGCATCATCGCTTTCTATTTTTATCTTGCGTTATGCTCGCTCATCCGTTGGAAAACAGCGGGGCTTTTTTTTTCGAGCGTCGTTTTTCAGGCTCCATTATTTCCGACGAGATTCATCAAGCTGCTCGACCACCCAGGAGCGTGGAAATCTTGAAAACATATTTTTTTCCTGCCGCATCACATCGTCGTTGATGAGTCTACGTATTAGCCTCGTTATCGCTGACCGCGATCGTTATTCGACCCTTAGCAATAACGCACGCTTCGTCGACGAATGCATCTAACTGGGAAAGAAAAGCCTGGACACGCCGATACGTTGACGCGTTCGCGCGCGTCAATTCTCGGGACTTTGAGGGTGTGACACTGACACTCGCGGGCTACTTTACTAATTTGAAACTGTACGAACTACCGCGGGGAGAATGAGTGATGAAAGAAAATTTTAATAACCGAGGTTTTTTGCCGTATGTCCTCCCTCGGGCACTTTGTGCCGCCGCTCGCGCTTCCAGTATCCCCCTTGATTACATTCATTTTGCATGTCACGCTGAAGCACGGGAGAAACTCAGCGGAAGCTTTTATCCGGCGTAGCACTCCGTCTTAATACGCGCGATGTTGATATTTTCTGCCGCGGATACGCTGATGCGATACTAGGCATGCGGCTGTGTAACGCTCGCATGTGCACGAGGACAGGTCGATACTCTTTTCCCTTCGTCATTTACGCTACGGGGAGTTCGTAGTTTACTGAACATATGGAACCGACCACTATTTGCCACGTATCAAACGCGCGTTCTATTAATTACATTTCAGTGTCCGGTATCAAATACGACTGCGATGACGTCGGCAAAGATGACTGTGTGATCAACCCGGGCCTTAACGCGCTCAATCGTGACGATATTCATAAAGGCACAAGAAAGAAAGAATCTTCTAACAAAGTTTATGCCGCTGACCCCTATCATCCCTTTTCGCTAACTTCAGCCCCCGAACTTATCTACAGAATCGAAAGGCGAGTAACTCCGGGCGTGTAAATAGATAGCTCAGCTCGCACGCTACGATCGCGAAGAAAAAAAGAAAAGCCATAAGTTTCGGACTTATCTACCTACTAATTCATCGCCGATCCCGAGCTTTTCCCTTCCCCCTTATCGCGCCTGCGGATTTTTTTCTCTCCCCTTTTTTGTTTCAAACGTATAAACTAAGGATTCGACTTAAGAAAAAAAAAAATCGTTATTCGATGTATCTTCGATGGTCATTCGTCTCTCGAGTTGGCTCTGTCGTTCGTTTATCGATGAAGAGGGGTTTTTTTTCGGAGGGTTCTCTTAACTTCGTAAATCAAGGGAGGAATGATCAAGGGTACCGTTTCATAGATCCGTTTCCGGGTTTCGTGAAATCTCTTATCCACAACCGCGGAGTATTTCGGCTGTTGGATATATATATATATACGTATATACGTATCCGCGAAGCTTCAGGTGGGATGAGAAACGGGTGAATTTTGTGCGGCACTGCCAGCTTCAAACTGCTGGCAGATATACGACGAGGGGGTGAGCTTGCGCGGAAGGGATTTCGAATTTGCGAAGATGGTCGTGCGCGCGGGTCGGAGAGGTACGACGTTCCAGGATGGCTCCTGTGGCTCCCGAGGGATAACTAAGGATCCGCTGTACTCTCGTGTATACGATACAGTTACCGGATGTATACACCGATACATCGGCCGTATGTACAAGGAAGGAAGGAAGGTTCGTATAAGGGTAAACCGGTCGAGCTACCGTCATCTTTGTAGTATCATCTCTCGAAGGAGGCGCGAGCGAAGACGACGAAACAACCGACCCAAAAAGCGTTACCAGTCATCGTGTTTTCACAAGATACAAATCGTTACATGATTTATCGCGATGGGGATTATATTCGTATATAAATGTGTACCTCTTGGAGGCTCAAAAGCTCGAGAGTAATATTGCCGAAGCGGATCATAAGGGATGATGGAGTTTCTGTGGGTACGGGGAGGAGGGATAAGGATAAGCCAGAAATCAAGCGTGCGATCGAGTGGCGATGCCGATACCGATTATATAACCGGCGAATCGAAAGATACCCGGCTCGTTCTGAGCCACCTGTATACCAATAATTCTCGATATCTTGTATCGTTATCTGTTCGTCGACTTCTCCACTTCGCCACGTTGAAGAGCCTTCGATGCTGTGACTAGCGATCTTCATAGGAAAAATATAAATATATGTATTTATACGCATATCGTATATGGTCGCGTAACGCAGTGTGTATAGTGCGGAGCCAAAGAGCTTATAGCACTCACCGGGGAATTTCTCAGTCGCAGGGAATATCCGACAATATATTTCTAGCTATGTGCGTATCTATCTTTCATACAGCGCGAATGACTATGGAAAAGAGATGTTATGCGCACAAATAATGTATTTATATATATATACACATATAGCGTATATATATATATACATATACACGTGAATAAAAATAATATAAACGCATTCATGTATGTGCAACGTGAGAGAAGAGAAATGTTATAATACGAAAACAGAATATTTATGCGCGGAGAAATGTTTACTTATGGATTGAACATATATGCGCGCACGAACGACCGTGTAGGGCTGTATAGGGCTTTCCAATGTCTCCATAATCTTTCACCGTGAATATCACGAGCTGGCCCGAGTTTTTTCGTGCACAACATGGTAGAATGATCCTCCCCGGTCCAGATGTCGCGAGACTCTACGTTAGAGATATAAAGAACGATAGAGTAAACGGAGCAGGGGAGAAAAAAGGAACTATCCGCCACGCTTTCGCCCGGTTGGGTTACAAGGGAGAGAAGCCAGATGTCCACGGAAGGGTATGCAGACATCAACAAATTCCTATCGCATCTTCTTCGTCCCAAACGGTCGGCTATACCGAACGAACGAATATATATCTTTTTATATTTATTTCACCCTTTCCAGCCTCGCTCTTATCCATCAATCTTGTTTCACATCGTCGCGTATATTATCCTCGAGGATATACGTATTTCTTTATTTTTATTCGATATCTACCTAACCGCTGAAACAAAGTGTACGAATCGTCGACTGTTTATCCCCGTTTCGTATCGATCACGAGACTTTTTCCGCATTCACATATATCCTTTTGCGTTCATTTGTCTCCTGTCTATCCGATTCTCTGGCTCTCTCTGCCTTTGCTTCATCCATTACTACTACTTTGCTACAGTTTGACGGTGCCGTTAGCTCGAGTACTCGGCGTCACGTGTGTCAATAGTAGTAGTAGCAGTGGAAAAGTGAAGGGAGACGGAGGATATGGACGAGGAGAAAAAGTGTCGGGAAAATTCGTAGTCGAAGGCAAGAGCTTTCGGTGCACCCGTGCTTCAACTCCACCCTCGGACTAGTCCAACCATCCTCCCTCTTCTTCTTCTTCTTCGAAAGGCAGGCGGCTCCGCTGCCTTTTCTCTACACCGCGCTGCCGTATTACGTAGAACCGACGCTACGGCGCTTTCAATAAAGCTCGTGTAGAGCTTAATCCTACCTTGGGACGCTCGAACGAATTTCTAGAGGACGTCGAGGCGCCGGGACACGAATCTGCCACTGTGTTTCCTTCGAACGTTACAGAGAAGCGAAAGAGTCTGTGTACGTTAGTATACGTGTGTATTTGTGTGAGTTCAGAGGTTCTTGCTTCTCCGGAGAATCGGCACAGAGAAATAGCCTGCTATGGAGAGGCCACCGAGATTCGAAGGGAGAAACGTCGTTGAACAGGCTATACGAATAGAGGTGTACGTACTGCACACCCAGCCGTACAACTAGCCGCTTCAGTGCCACGATAGCGCCTGTCCGAAAGCTACCAGAGACAGAGGGAGCGAGGGAGAGAGAGAGAGAGAACTACCAGGGTTGATTTGTGCCTTGATAATATATCGTCGGTGAGACCGTATCCGAGAGAGCGTGTTTCAGAGCGTTAAGGCTTCCTTGTCCTCCTTCCAACACGCCCTCCTCGACGTGTTGGCCTCACTCCCGCTCCCGCATCCCCCTCGTCCATGCTCCAAATTAAGTGAGACCCTCTGGCAAGTCAATCGCATAAGCTCGTGCAACCTCGTCGAGGCTTGGGATCCAATTATGCTTGTCCCGCCCAGTTATTCAAGCATGTAAGGATTCAATCTCATTGAATTATGCTCTATTGCCTCTGAATTAGAGCCTCGAACGTGCCGTTTTCATTCACGAAATATATAACGCTCGAATAGTTCGCATTTCGCTCGGCGTTCACAACTCAAGAGCGACGAATCTCGTGAAGATATCGTCACACGTTTACGACGAGATATTTATAACGGCGGTGTCTTTACGATGTTTACGTTTATGCGCGACGAGTCAATTGAGACTCGCGAAAACTCGCACGCGAGTGGTAAATCTTCGGTTTCGCAGGAACGTCGGTATAAAATCGGTGGGAAAGTGTGCGTTTAGCTGCCTCGAAGGATATCAACGAACGCGATAGCGAAGGCGCACGGAGAGGGGGAAAGAATGCGAGTGCGTACGTTGAGGACGTAGCGGGAATCCGAAGTTTGATGCGAATTACACCCGGGAACGAGCTTTTTACGACGATCCCGTCTCTCTTCTATCACTGCACCGAGGCAGCCGTAGCAGAAGTTATTGCCGTAAAATATTTTCCATTTTTTTTTTGTTTTTGTTTTTCGTAACGGTGAAGTATCTTTATAGCTTTTCCATAACGTTGTAAAATAATCATATATACGATGCGACGCGTCACTTCGGCATCGATATGAAAATTAAAGCGAAAAGTAATAACTCGCGGCTGTGTAGCACTCTCTCGTCCTCCTTTGGGAATGAAAGAAAAAAAATTAACAGAGAAAACACTGTCGCTGAAACTATCGGAGTTGCGGAATCGTGTAGTTGGAGATTTATGAGAATTGTAAACTCTGTAGAAAAACGTGTGTGTGTGTGGGTCGATGCTCGTGCGCTAGAATAGGAATAGAACGGTGCTTAAAAGCTCCGGGACTCGGAGCTACCGCCGAGCGACAAGTTGATTTACGTTACGAAAAATTTTACTGATTCTCACGTGGGTAATTTATCGCTGTGGCATAGGGTCTAACTGGATCCTCTCTAGGCTTTCCCTACGTTCTTTTCTTCGAGGCGTTGATTTTTTTTTTTTTTTCTTCATTTTTTAAGCGCTTTAAGTTAACGGAGAGAAGCCGCGGTGGTCATGTACGCGAACAACGACAACTACGAGACCGAGTGACGCTACAGTGCACACAATAAAGTTCTCATAAAGTTGAACTCAACTGCCCGATTGCCCGAATGGCTTTCGAGAGCTCGGTCTTGGTCGACTAACGTGTACGACGCAAACGATGATAAATGCCTTTCCACCGGTGTCCGCAATTCTGCGCCTTATCCATTGGCGGTGCTTGCCTCGTGAAAATCATACTCGACTTTTTGGTCCGATGCTCGGCCCAAATTAGCCGACCTAAAGTGGCCGGAGGTATAACAGAGGGAGGGGTGAGAAAAACCAAAGCGAGAAAGGCGAATGAAGAAAAAAGTAAGGTCGATCGTAAAAAAGTGAAGAAAAAAAGGTCGTCGCCGAGAATGGGGGAGAAAAAGAGATTACGCAAACCCCTCGGAAGAGATTCGTCGCCGAAGAAGCTTAAGGATAAAAATGAAAGTCCCGCAATTTCCAGTTCATAAGTAGACAAACTGATTTTTCATGGTTGGTATCTTATGTCCCACCGACCCTCCGGTCCTCGCGGGGAAGTCAACAGTTCTGTAAGCCCTACAAATTAGATTCTATAAGAAAAGAAAAGAAAAAAAACCGTGGCGAGGAAAAAAGATTGTTCGTCGGGGCGATTAACGATTCGGCGGGAGATCAAAGTGAGTTACCAAAGCCAGTTTGATAAATCCACGTTGAACACGCCCACGAAGATCCGTTCTTTATATCGTTACAAAAATATTCCGACGGTATTTCTGCATTGCCGTTCATTCGCACGTTCATTAACGATCCGATTCTTTTTCGCAAACATCATAATCGGCTTCCAACATTTGCGAAAACCTATCCGCTTTTTATTCATTTAGTAATCTTTTCTCTTTTATTTTATTAGTTCCCGCTGAATGTAAAAACAAGCGAAGCCAACGTCGAAACGAAAGCATGCAATAATAATTCTGCTTTGGCCAGGAGATTGAATAGGTCAAAGAAAGACTAGATTCCCGCAGAGAAGCGAAAGCGTTTTCATTCCACCGGATGATTCAACAGACGAGAGCCAGTAGAAAAAGTGCACAGGAAACACGAGCATCCCGGGCATCGTCTCCGACTGAATGTATACGACGATCATATAATCATTAACGTTTTCATTCATTCGTCGCTCTCGTGGTCGCCGTTGTGATGAAAAAAAAGCTCTTCCACGAATCGCGAATATACGAGATTGATGATATGAAATGGTGGAATACAAAAAAACGCGGAAAAAAAGTACGTCCATTGGTTGGCGGCGAGTGGGAGAAATCGGTGGGAGAGCGACAGAGCAGAAAAGCATGAAAGCGCAGAGTTCGGACCGCAGAACGGTAACTCACATATGAATACTTTTTAAAACATCGCGCGGTCCGGTTGGCCAGTGGGAATTGGCCGTGGCGAGGGTGAGAGCGAGGGTGTACGGCGACGATAGAAGAACGGGAAAGCTTAAAATTGTGGGTCATTGGTCACGAGAGCAGCTCGTAAAACATCGAATGGAAGAGTCCGATAGTTCACGGTCCTCTCTATACATATACATGTTCTAGTACTCTGTCAACAGAGCGGAGAAGGGGAGATGGCAAAAGTGAACGAACAGAAAATGGCGTACGTTCGACCGGTCTGTCGAGGACCGAACACGGCAAAACGCACGGATTCGACAAGTGGAGAAAGATCGAAGAATATTTCACGTTAAAAAGTTGAACCAAAGCTAAGCTCCGAGGGCTCGCACAGGGAGATGGCTGGACAGGGGGAAGGGGGGCAGGTATGGAAAAAGCTCATGAGAGTGAAAAAGCCGGAGTTAGTGACAGGAAACACGCGCAGTGAAAGAAAAGAATGCACATGGAGTTTCAGGAATCGGGTTCAGGTATGGAAATGGAAAAAGAGACGAGGAGGTGCGCGAGGAGAAAATCGAAAAGGTGAATCGGACGTCGGTGGGAAAGAAAAAAATATATGTATAGTCAGCTAGCGGAGAGGAACGATGCTCTGGAGTTGCAGAGAAAAAAACGAGAGGAAGGGAGTGTCCGGGGCTGCCGCAGCACGCGGAAAGAGAGGAAATCGAACGAAACGGTCTCTGGCAGACGAGAAGCAGCAGAAGCAGAAATGCAATTCTGATTGCAGGCATTCATGCAGATTTCCCCGAGGGTGCTGGGCTGTGCGCGCATCGTCCTTCCACTACGACTCTATAGGCTTTGGGAGCGAAACTTGCGATGAAGCGAGACTACAGCGAGAGAACCCCATCCAACGAGAAGCTCGCCTCTCTCGCTCCATCTGCGTCCTCGCCTCTCTATCCTATTTCCCTGCGCGTGCAAACTCCGCTATCCTCTGTCCGTGGAACCCAACGTCGTGGATTATCCGTCCTTTTCATCTAAATGACCTTACGGCCCCCTAAATGGCGTAGTTCTCCCTTCCATTGTCTCCTCTGTCCTCTATACTCCCGCTCCCTTCCCCCGCTCACTTTTCTATATCTTCCTCGACGAGTCTCGAAACTTTCGCTTATTGTTGTTGTTTCTTATTGTCGTTTCGGCTTTTGTCACCGCTTCTCCAACTAACGGCTTCTCCATTTCGTATTTACTGTATGGCCCGCTACTCCCCCTCCCTCTCTACTCCATTCTCGTGCCACGCAAGACAATCGAACAATAATTCATTGACCGCGTGCAGAAGATAATCAGTCTGAGCTTTTACCAGTGTTATTATCCTGAGATATATGTACGTATCCACGTAAATTGAAGATCGACGAAAGAAGCGAATAGCATCATAAAAACTTACGACGCAAAGTACTCATTTGTTTATTGTCCCTTTTTTCGTTTTGACGAGAGAGCAGAAGTACATGAATGCTACATTTTTGTTTCATTACAGTTACCTCAGCGCAAGAATAAACGGCAGGGAGGCACGCGGAAGTAGCGTGGCTTTGAAAAATTGTTTTGAGGCTACGTCGGGGCAGCTTTTCGAAATATTTAAGTTTGGCAACGGCTCAAAGGCGCTGATATAGTGAGAACGATGAGAAATAAAAGGAAATAACACGAATCCCGGGTTGAGAGGAGTTGGGTAGAAAGTGTGGGAAAGAACGATTTACCGAGCAAAAATCGAATTCGGCCAAGAGCGAGGAGAGGGTATATTTCGATGCCACGTTTCCTCTCCGTGTATATCCTCGCTCCCCTTCTTTCACTACCCTATTCCACGAGTCTTGGCATGTTGTCAAGGAAGTAAACGGTTTTTATCCTGTGACCGACGTGGCCCACCCGGTATATTTTCGTCGACTGCGAGAGCGAAAGGGAGTTTCTCGTCACCAGTCACTCGGGTCACAGAGACTAGCGCGGAGAGGCAAAAAGAACAAGCAACGACGAAACGGTACCCTCCTATATACGATGAAGGATTTAGATTAATTCACGCGAACTTCATACGTGTGTATGCTTTTGCCCCGTCGGCCTCGGTCGAGTTTCTGGCTCGACTTACCGTCTCGTTCCTGGAGTAGAACACATCCGGCAAGCGGCCAGTTGATATTTAATCTCGTTTCTTGTTTTATTAAGAGCACAAAAGGTGTGTGTGTATATGGCGAAGTGGGAGATTCGCGGTCTGGCTTGAAACTCAACGAACTTGGAGAATTTCGAGAGAATTTTCACACGGGCAACCACGGACAGCTAAATTGTAATTCAAACTACGTGCTTGCATAAATATTTTTTATCTCGCGCTTGCCGCGTAAAAAAAACATCTCGTTGTAACATCAATTGCGTTATTAATCATCGTAAGCAGGTGAATATTTGCAGATGGAAGCAACAACAGAGGATTATTGGAAATCAAAATATTCGAAGCGTTTCCGATAAACGCAATAACATGCGTCATTCGGCTGTTCAATCATTCAATCTCACCAAATCGATAAACCAATCATATGCACCTTATTTCCCCACACTTTTTTTTCATCCTATCCAAACTAAACTTTTTGAGGATCTGAGTAACAGCAGAAAAATGAGTTGCATAAGTGAAAAACTTGTGTAAACGATCGCGGCGTTTTTAAAAATTTACCATTTGCAGTTACTATGGAAGATTAATGTTCTGAATGTTAATAACCGCATAGTATGCATTTTACTGTAATTATCCTGGAAAGGTACATTCATTTTAATCATTATTCTACATTAAATTTAATCCACTCGTTCATTCAAAAACAATCAGTACCAGTACATTAAATTTATAATTTTTTCGTACAGTGCAAAATTAATGTTCAGTTACATTGTAAATTTGTTCATTAATCCCATAACATTTCGAGGAACATGAAAAGCGATTAAGTATAATCCGGCTCCGAAAATCGTTAACGATAAATGCAATGTCATGTCTATCGACTGTGTAATCTTCCAATCAGATCAAGTCGATAAACCGATTAAATACTGTACGAGATAAATCTCGGGTACGGGGATTTTCGATTATATACCTAATGATAGACACATATGACATGATACATGGGCTGCATAATTCTATAGGTACCGGTAGTGGCCAATTATCGAAGCAATTTTAATCAATCGCATCCTCACGAATTTACCTTTGTCAATATCACTGTATGTATGATTCTCCTGTATAAACCATATTGCCGCTACGCGTTCGCAGCGTTAAATGTAACTTGCGAGCAAAATTGATTTCGACCTTCCCACAGTGTTAATTAACGACGGAATGGCTTTTCGCTAAGACGCGAAACCGTCGACCCACGAGAAATCAGAGGAATGAGAGGTTGAGTAAAAACGAGGACGGGGTTTAACTCGCATATTGCGACGGGGTAAACGCGAATAGACAGAAAGAGCAAGAGAGTACGGTCGAGAGGGTGTATTCTGAAATTGGGACGAAACGTGCGCCGCTCCCTTAATTCACCACCCTCTTTTCTGTTTCTCCTCCTCTCGTTTTCTCCTCTCCTCCGTTCGCCCAATTCGAGAAAAGCCCAACGAGAGCCAGATGTCTCAACCCTGTGCTCTGTTCACGACGTCGACTACGCTGTGACTTCTTGGTCGGGCTTCTTCTCTTCGCGATTTTCTCGCTCTCTCTATCTCTCTCGGCTTTGGTGTATAGCAACTCTGAGCTTTTGCGCTGAAGATCGAGAGCACGGGAAAAGAGAGAAGAGTCTCGTGAGAAGGGCGAACGAACGAGCGGTGGCAACCAGCAGTCTCCGAAAGGCTAGAGAGGAAAACCCGTTCCATTTCTCTTCAACTTCCTCCCGCACGCCTCCGGATCGCACCTGCTACATTCCTCGTACTTACTACAGTATAGAAATCGTCGGAGAGTCGATCTAACCGCCGTACACAGTATATTGTATCACGAAAAGCGAGGATATAACTATCGAAAAGAAAAAAAATAGAGCGCCCTCACTTTTTCACCACCGAAATAGTATCCTCGAGTATACATATATAAAAGAAAAAAAAAACTCCCCAAGAGAGATTCTCGTAACACTTGTTATAGTTTTTATATTATCTACTGGCGGGAACCGTACAAAAAAAAATCGAAGCGCGTGAAAGAGAAGAATAGACGGGCTGTGCAGAGTAGCTTTTGCGTTTGGATAAGTCACACGAGCATGTGGGTAGAATATACCATACGCTTGAGTTTTCGCAGCTCCTCTTTTTCTCGCAACGAAACGCAAAAATCTAATTCTTTATTTTTTATCTATCAACGCTCTTTCTCTCTTTCCATCTCTCCGGTCCGCCACAAGCGTCCAGACAAATTCGAATTGCTCGTGGGAGTATTTTGCCTCTCTTACTATTTTTTTTTTCTTTAATCACGTTTTTTTTTCGCACTCAAGCTAGCACGTACAAGTTTCCTCTCGGATGCAGTTGTTTCAGTTTCTCCGACACGCCGTGTACTCATTTGTTTTCTTCATTTCGTTTTTTCTCGTTAATTTTTTTGTTCGCTTCGCGCTCTTTTTCCCGCTCCATTATCCCACATTTGAGTTTCCATCGGAACCCAGAGATCCTGAGTATTTTCAGGAGAAAATAGAGAAGGGAAAAAAACTATGTATAATGGGACGAGGGTCGAATAGCGGCGTGGTCGGGGCGGCGAGGGACGAAGCGACAGGGGAGGAGGGCAAAGAAATCGATTTTTTTCTTCTTGACCGAGCAAGCCGGTTAATCAGCAGAAGTATCTTAATTACGGGTGGAGGAGTTTGAGTCCGACTCAACCTCGATCCCTTCTACGCTGTATAGACTATAGAGAAAACGTGCGCGGCTCTCTAAATTTCTAGGCTCATCGAATTCGGAACGGGCATAGTGTCGGTGACCGTTAAGTTTGTCACGGATTTTAGTTGCCATGCACTGCTCCGCCACCGACAGCCGGAAGACGTAGCATCGAACTATCCTCATTTTGTCAAACACAAGGACGGCATAATGTACTCGGGATATCGAAATTGATACGGCTACGTAGTAACGTTGAGTAACGTGGAATATATGGTTCAAAGCATTATCCTAACTGCCGGGGAAATTCTCCAGTGGATCCGACAGTTATTGGTCAGACTTCTCGGCTGCTTTGAAATTCTATCTCTCGTAGCGCTATTCCCGCTCTCCGACCAGCGACTCTCGCCACGGACTTCCGTACACTGTTTCCCGAACGTTTCTACAACTGGCATTCCAACGTTTTCCGGTTGCCCAACTTCTCTCGGCGTCCCGACCGTCGGACCCGATTAAATATCGGCGCAAACATCAAAGCTCGCGCCCCTCGATTGGAGATAGAGCAACACGATTTTTCATTCATACCGACGATCAATAATAATAACGATTAGTTTAACGAGCGTTGACGCAACGCAAATACGATTTGGCCAAATAATATCATATTTTGAATGCAATCCGTGGTTCGCAGTATTAGTATTAAACGAGGGCGAGTCAATATGATATATTAACTTTCGGTACGATCAATTTAGTCCCATACCCGGCAGGCGCATGTTTGCCCAATCTGTCGCAGCAGCTTGGAAAAAAAATGCAATCGGATATTTGCATGAACGGAAATTATTGTGCACCAACGAAGAGTGGAACACGTAAACGAAGAATGATTAAAAACAATATTGCTCGACGCTTGACATATATATGTTTTTTTATATCATCACAACGAGTGTGAATATGAGATATTAATTTCCTGCGGGACCAATTTGTTTCGCGTCACTCGAGCTTACGTGATTGCTTGTATTTGATAAATACATATACCCGCCGATTCCCAATAACAAAAGTTGTTACCGCGCAATCGATGATCCATCAAAGATTAAATGGAACAGAAATTCGGTAGTTTGGAAACTTAATATTGCTCTTATTATGTTGCTACAACGAGTACAAATATGAGATATTAATTCGAATACGATCCATTGGTTTCGTGTTTTGCCAATTTGCTCCATCGCACGATAGAGCCATGAATAAACAATACGTTAATCGCAACGGCAGGAATTATTTCGACATAATCGAGAGAGTTATGGTCAACACCGATTTTGATTGAACCCGAGGCAAATTAACCAGGGTCGAAGACTCTCTCGACCGAACGAACGTTGGAACTATTATTTGTAATAGCCGCGGCTTGGTAACTTGGCCTCCTTGTACTTCGCTTCGCTAGAGTCACCCGAAACCGAGGGTGAGAAAGCGAGCGATATAGCAAACCGGGGGTAGCTGTCTGGATCGAAGGTTGTTAGAGGATACGGTAGCTGTTGGACAGACACGGTTAGCACGTGGCAGTTTCTAGCCGTTGCTGCTACAGCTGATCACCGACGAGCAGGGAGCGGAGCAGCACCAGCAGCAGCGGCGGCAACAGCAGCAGCCGCCACAATTCCGAGCTAGTGGATACGCCCGGCACTGGTCGGACGGAACTAGTGATTACTGCGGTCGATCCGTGATTAGGCGGGATCACCGTGTGCGCGCGAGAAGCGCACGGTTAACCCACACCGATGATCCCCTCCCTTCGGAAGACCCCTTCACCGTCTGGCGTATCATAAGTAATTGTTAAGCCTTCGGAAAGCGTTGTTACTCATCTGCTCATCCTTTCAACTCAAACGATTCTCCCATTTATCTCGCAACAACTGATTCTCAAAGATTCCGACTCTCGCGAGGCACAACACGTTTCTAATGGAATTGAAATTATATTTGTCCACTTGGAAATTATGTTTGCCACAACGTTGAGCGCCAATGGAAACAATATTCTCTGTACATGATATTACAAGGCAATTCGTCTATACAATCGGATTCTCGTTT
This sequence comes from Ischnus inquisitorius, assembly GCA_963924025.1. Classification (NCBI taxonomy): domain Eukaryota; kingdom Metazoa; phylum Arthropoda; class Insecta; order Hymenoptera; family Ichneumonidae; genus Ischnus; species Ischnus inquisitorius. Next base: position 6,407,478 of record OZ001250.1, on the reverse strand, counting down.
ACTTTATCGAGCGCGGCAAATTGACAAAGCTTCATACATTCGCGGTGAAAATGTTGTTTTTAATCGAGTTCAAATGCGAACGAGAATTTCGTAAACTGTGTTTGTTACGGCACAAAGCGCAAACGGAAACTATTCCCTCTATGGTGCACAACGGCGAAATATACGTGTGTTATACCAGTGTCGTACAGTCGAGAACTGGGCCGCGTACTGCCAAGCCCCATTCCCTCGCGAAGAATTATTAGACTATCCCGCAAGCTCACGTATGTGACTTGGAGGGTGCAACAAACCCTAACTCACCTGATTCCGGTAAACCTTTCAAGAGGGGCCGTGAGGAGGAGGGGGTGGTGGGTTGGTGCGGGATTCAACAAAGTTCTCGGTTCTACGAGTTCGCCGGGACGACGACGACGGCTAGAGAGTGGAAGGAGTGAACGGCTGTGGGCCAACTGCCGCGATGCTCTGGGTGTCGAGAGTTTTCCCCAGACTCTCGAAAGCATCGCAATTCCCCTCCACTGCTTGTATCATCTCTCTAAACTCTCCCATGCCGTATACCCCCCGCTCGCCGCCCACGAATCTTCTCACTTCCTATACCAGTCGACCTTCGCACATCCGTGCAATTCTTAAAGTACCAATATATACATAGATATATTTGCTTCGGGATACTTTCGAGAGCTCGATTGAGAAAGTCAAAGAGAGAAATAAGTCGCGAGGAAAGGGGCAAACGGGATTGAGGTATAAGAAGTGCGAAATGGAGAACGTGCGCTGCTTGCAAAATTCTTGGTAACCGACTTCGCGCGGAGCATTACGTCGCAGCGGAGCGTTCGTAGTTATGGTATTTCGCGGAATGTATAGATAAGTTGCAGTTACGGCTTCTCTCTAGATTTTCGCGGATCAAAGCTCATTCGGTTCCGCTATTCGAAAGTTCCCTCGTATGAATTCGCTTCGTTTTCTTGGACAGAGCCGATTGGAATTCGCACCGATATAATAGTACACGATAGTTTGAATTCGAGCATAGTAACAATACTGCTACAATTCAATTAAACAAGCCTCGATGTACCGGCAAACAACGGGACGCCATTAGCTCTGTGTATTCGCGGTTAACCTGCATGTATTGTCCGTGAACATGCATGACCCGCCGGCCCACATACGGAAATGCCGTCGCACACGAACAAACACGAGCGTATGTTTAGATCCAATATACAAGTTACTCTCGCCGGCAAATTCAAACTTCGTCAAAGGCAAACACGCGGGAATCGTGTAAGAGGAACTATTGAGTTTGCTAATCGCGCCATTGGCAATTCGTCATCGATTAAATACCGTTAATTACCCATGAGTCTGTACCGAATCATCGTTTTCGCATTGGAATTGATCGATGGATCAAAAGCTGTATGCGCGCACGGCTAGATTGCCGTTCTACTTTCGTCGTCGCGTTGTCTAAACTGCACTCTGTGATTAATCGAATTTCGGGGGAAATTAATTTAACATTGTTCCGTGATGGTGTCGATAAAGTGGCGATCTGTTGAAAATTTAATTTGCGGTTACCATTGACACTCCAATCGGTCGGAGTGAGCTACCGTTTGGGTCTGAGTGACGGACACAGCTAGCCAATTTGGAACTATGAATCCATGCGAAAATATCAAGGTGATTTCACCGTATTTTCCTCCCGAGAACGTCCAACGGTGAGTGAACTTATCAAAGGATTAAATTTAACGAAGAAGTTATTTTGAGAAAGGGGAAAGATTAAAATAGACCGAAGAATAAGAGTCCCTGAATAATTCGTATTTTTAGTAAAATTTTCGCATAATACCGCGCAAACGCGTCGGGCGAAGGACGATAGAAGCTTCAGGAGGCTTTTCGGAATAACTCAGTGTGAATCGCCGGAGCGAATTGTACGGGGTCTCGCGCTAGAATCAGTCCGAGCACGGCGATGAATATTCATCGTAGATCTACGTACAATGTATAGTTATAGCACTATTGTAGCTACCTTTTACTGCACCGATTGCCGAGGAGCACAAGGGCGTATCTCGGTGACACTTTCGATACACACGACGATCGAGATACGTCCTTCTTATTCTCGAAAATCGATATATAATAACGTCGAGCATTTATTACATAATACGCACACAGACAGCGTGTACTGCCAGAACGTGAAATCCTTTGAAGCACTCGAACACCATAACGCTTTTTAATTGAGTGCGAGAAAACGGTTGCTGGGCACAGAAAGGCCGAAGGTAGAGAGAGCGCAGCCAAGGCAAAAGGCGGAGGGATGGAGAAGCGCGAGAATGAGAAAGCTCCGCGCGGCCCGGAGCACAACGAAGCAGAGAAAAGCCTAGGCTCACACGCCGACCTAGGATTTCACCGGTGTGGCAGTGACAGGCGGATGGGAGGGAGGAAAAAGCTTTTTCCTCCCTCCAGCCCGCGAATGCACCATGGGTATAGAAACCTCGCGAGTTCCGAGCTTGAAGCCTTTCCAGCCAGGTGCATCTCACCCTCTAATTTTTCGACGTGCTCCACTCACCGTGATACTCTCTTTCGCATCCCTGACTCATTCCTTCACTCATTTTTCTTTTTTTTCAGTCGCTCACAAACTACCATGTGAAACTATATACCCTTCGTCCAAGGACTCTGACTCTCAACTGCGCAACTGTCCACTCTGCGTCACTCTTCGACCCTTTTTTTTTTCTTAACCCTCGGATTTTCGAGATCTCCTACGCGATAGAGCTTTTCGCTTTTCCGGTCGTCACTTCATCTATCTCGCAATACGTCTACGTGTCTTTCGCGTCCGTTGCCCGAAGCACGATTCTTCATTTTTTTTCCCCTTCCGATCTCCTCTCTTATTCGTCGCTCTTCTCTTTGTCCCGCAATCTCTCATTCTCCGTGAATTTTTTGAAAAGCTGGCAAAGGTACAAAAATCGCGCGCGGTTTCGCGTAATCTCGCTCGACTGCCAACGAGGAAACGAGAAACGGGAGGCTCAACCGCGAAAAAAAAAAAATCTTCATTCCTCAGAAAGGAAGAATGGCGTGAGGAAGGAAAGAGAACAAAAAAGGAAATGAAAAGACGTTGATTCGGGAAGGAAGAAACTCGCTTGACTGGGGTACGGGGCGGGGAACGGGTCGAGAGAGTCGCGAGGTGTAAATCTGAAGCATTTTCTTGTGAACGAAGTCAAGCTGTGAGACACACGTGTCTGTATGCGATTTCCGACGAGAATTTCCACGGAAATTTGAACAGCGGATACGCAACCAAGACCGTTGGTGTTTGCTACGGATTTCTTTTTTTTTACTTTTTCGCAATTACGAAAAAGCGGGAAACCGTAAAAGGGGGCGAGAAAGCTTGAAAGATGTTGAATGTTAAAAAATAAAAGAGAAAAAAGGACGTGAGAAAATAAAGAATAAACTTTTTTCTGTGTGTGCCGAGTTTGCAGGGGTAGAGGAGAGAATCTCTTTATCCGGAATCGTGACGGTGGTTCCTTCGTCGAGCGACAGGAATGAAACAGAGCGCGCGAGATGTGAGGAAAACAGAGCGCCAACTATGAGGGCTTCTTTTCAGAAAGTCAGAGGCTCTATAGAATCGTCGCTATGCGGGCGAAAGCGGATGAGGCTACCAACATCGCTGTGTACCAGAACACAAACGTCTCCGAGTTCGTGCATCGTCATTACACCAATGCGCGAGCGAGTCACGCTTCCGCATAGAAGTTTCGCGTCACAGATACAACCGTTCGTCGACTCGTATCACCGATGGGCGTATGCATTCGAGCGAATTAATGAAACGCATACGTACGAAAATTCTATAGAATTCCTTGTTGCCCACATCGTGCATGCACTTTATGTTATTAAATGAGTATCTGACGGCACATTGTGCATCGCCAAACTTTCGTGCCCGGTCGCAGGAATTTCACTGAATTTTCGTCGAAATTTCTCAGAAGCAGAGCAGTTCTGAGTGCGCAGGTTCTTTGCAGAGCGCAGACCAGTTTTTAACAGGTTCGAGGACTTTGTCAGGATTACGCACTCTTTTACTCGCACACTCGGCTAAGTGCTTGCGGTTCGTAACATTTAATGAGCATATTCTAGTTAGCGATGCAATATGAAACTTTGCTGTTCGGTTTCCGGAATAAATTTCTCAGAAGCGCGTCAATTTTCTAATGGCTACTCGCCTGTATTCTATAATATAGTAAAACTAGCGGGATTCCATACTCGGCAGCATTCTTTCTTGTATACCACCGACCGGAATCAAAACGTCCATGGTAGATATATTTTCCAAATCGACAATAATGTGTTAAAAATCATAAGTTAACGGTCAGAGTAGTCATTTTCCCCGTCATTGATGTACTATTTTCCCGAGGTTTACCCAATAAAATTTTTTAGCCTGTATGTGCAAAACAGATAAAATACGGGATCAAAATGTTATGTGCTTATTCCTCAAGGTACACTTGCAACTTATTCGCACAGCAATTCGGTAGTCTAACACTAGAAAGTGAAGAGAATTTACGTCCTGACAATCAATGCAATCTTGGATGGAACCCCGCCTTCGTTGTATTCGCAGTGTATTAGTTTGCTCGTGGTTGGAGCCCGCGCATCGTGGAGGAGCAAGGCTGCATACACTGCCTCTGAATATTCACCGGTTTGCTGATGGAATTCTAGCGTGACACGGAGTGAAACTGTAAGAGGGAGAGTACGGTGAGATGTGATTGGTTTTCCAAGGGATAAGTATTTTCCCTGGTTGTATATACGTTATATACATACACGTGCGGCTACGTATAGGTTACTATTCTATTCTCCCGTTAACATTGTTCTACAGGAATGATAATGCCGATCTTCCCGATACAACTCGCTTCGTTGATGCTGCGGTAGACTACAACTCTCGTAGGATTCAATAACCACAGCGGTTCAACGCACACCACTACTCTGCATGCCAAATAGTGCTATTTGATATAAACTCTGTGGTACATACGTATAAAAGCGCCCAAAAGCGAATATCAACGCGGTTGAATGTTGGAAATGCAAAGGGTTCCCGAAAGCACAAAATTGTAAACGGTTGATGTTGTAATAAATAGTCGAGCTCGGCTAATTGGCAATTTGCTTGTGAGCCACCGTCTTTGCGGCCTCACCGTGATTTATTCCAGCCATTGTCATTGACAAAAACCAAGAACCTAAAGTCAGCGGTAAGAGAAAATACGAAGATAATACAAACGAGGGTACAAAACGCCCCACGGTCTTCGACAGAGACGCGTACGAGCGAGTCTAGAGAAAAGGTGGAAGGATTGAAGATAATACAGAGAGGGAAAACCACAAGGTAGACTGGCTTCGACGTCTACTGCCCTCCAGAAATCTCATTCTCTCTCCCGAGCCCTGCGCGGTTTGCCTCTGGACCGTTGGGTCTTGATCCTCGAAAGTAAAAAAAAAAAAAAATCGAGCGAAGCGACGGAAGGAAAGGAAGATTTGCGGTTTGACCCGCTTTCGAAGCTGTTTTGTTTCGTTTTTTCTCTCTTTTTTCCCTTGCCTCGTCGCGATAGCGAAGGAGAACCCCGACAGAAACGGGACTCGTAGTCGCGGCATGCGGCAGCCACCGGCACTTGACTACTGTCGGAATCCGCGCCCGGCACTGCCACTAGCAAAACGCCTGGGCACCAAACCCCCGCGTTTCCGAACCCCTCTGCCTCGTGAACTCTCTGCTCCATAATAGCTTCGCGCTCTCTCAACTACCGGCGGCACTCGAGAGTGCCCTTTGATTCGCCGGGCGCCGTATCCTCCGACTCCATTACACAAGAATTTCAGAAAATTACCTCTTCAACCCTCTGGCAATCTAGCACTGTGAAATGAAAGGCAGAGAGGGCAAACACGTACGAGTGGATAAGATGAATGAGCCGAGTGAAAAGTACGACGATTCATGTTAATGCGCTCTCACGAGTAACGCGCGCACGGCCGCGACCACTCGAGTCGCATCTGAAGCGCTCGGATCCACCCTGATAACGAGTATGGCGGAAAACATGTGCGTTTCGAAATTGTGCTCGCGGTAACGAAGCGTTCACACCATCGTAAACAGTATTAAACGCTGAGCGTCTCGGATTTCAAATGATGCGACATAAGTGGGGCGCATGCAGCGAAGCTATTGAAGCTTTTCACTCGCCAAGTGCACGGCACAATCGGGAAGTAGCGGAACATACCGGGTCCTGCGAACTGTACTATATTCGACTGTACAATTATATAACGCTATAGGAAAACCGTGGTACACGTAGCGTTACCGCATCCTCGACAGCTACATTTATGAGTGTATGCGTTACCATATAGAGACTCGAGAATGGGACTAGTCCCCAGAACAGTTTCGTAAACTGTGTACTCCCCCACTGTATTCATCTGTATGTTACGCACACGGAGATCCGGCTGCGGAGGGTTACGGGTCACCCTTCTCTGTACACTGTATGGTACTTGCACATACAAACGTGTAATGTTACCCTCCCCTAGGCTCTCGACTCCACGACGAGAGAGCACATTCGCCGCACCTGCCGAAACTACTGGGGAATACCGCGAGATCTACATACTCAGCGTACACGTATAGTTCTAGGTCATTATAACGCGGATACGGCGTACGCGGAACTTCGTTATACTATTCATTAGAGTTGAACATTCTCGAGTATTGATCGGATCGTTCCATTAGGCTTTATTGTGCCATTTCTTTCATTTTTTTTCATAATATGCAGCGCAATAAAAAAAATTTGTTATCGATATGGGCTTACTTTTCACGAATCACAGGAACAGCATAATAGCTGACTTGAAACTTGCAAATTATCGAAAAAACCTCTTTTTTTCTACTTCCGACGCAAATCTCCGCATGAAATATCGGAACTGTAGTAAAATAAGCTTGTTGTCAAGCACATATCTGATATAATACATAATATATAAAAAAATGATTAATCAATCATTCTATGATTCATTTCAATTTTTATAACTGGCGTTTCGAAAAGGTTGAGTAATTTTCTGCGTTTCCACGATGGTAGAACCTTACTTTTCTCTTTCATTTTCGGTCAAATCGAAGGGAATTTCAAAATGTTTTATCGCACATGTGTCGATGCCTTGTTTCGTACAGGATATAAAGCCGAAATCGGTTTTTTTCGTTATTAGCGAGACGGATGGTTCATCCGCTAATCGGCGCGCGAACACAACGACGGGTGCTTCAGATATTTCGATTTTTGTCAGAACACGCGCGGGCATATATTTTCTTCATCAGTGAAAAATTGTTAACAATATGCAAATGCGAAAATCAGTTTTTCAAAATTCCATTAATTTTTCCTTAGCGTACGCTGCAACGAGGGAATGTTGCGAGCGCACGCTGCAACCCTACTCCGATATTTCAGTTACTTCCCAGTACTCTCGCGCACTCCTAGTTTTATACACCAGAGCCGTGTCGAGAGTGAGTAACGGAAATGAAACTTCTTTATTTTCTCGCTGGTGAATTGCACATGAGAGGTTTACTGCGAGCTGTATTTCCTGCGATTTATATGTGTAGCAGCGAAGAGCACGCACATACACGCGCGGCGAGCGTGTAACAGTGTGAGAGACAAATTTCGACGTTAAAGTCGAAAGAGTCCGAGCAGCTAGAGTCCGCGCACTCGCGCGTGATAAATTGAGAATTTAGCGTACAGAATAGGCGAAACAAGAGAGCCGAATTCGCGTATTTAGTTTCTACTTTTTTCACAAGCTTCCCGAGAATTGCAGTCTTATTTGCCTCACGATAGTGTAGAAATAACAATCAACCATAGAGAAATTAATCAACTATTTTTGGAAAATTGTTAAAGTTTTGTAATTATAAAGAAAATCATTATCGTTATCGTTGTTGTTATATTAAATGTGAAAATATTGAAATGAATTATTTGCATTAACCAGGAATGTGTGTTACAGCTTCAAAACAGTCGTCCGCAACAATTTCGTGCTGAAATCTCGCGAGTTTAACTCCGCGTAAATCTCTCTCTGCGTTTAATACCGTAGAGTACAAATTTGTTCTAACACTGTGGGTCCACGGAGTGCAACAGTGGCGTATAAGTTTTGACAAGAGGGAGAGAGACAACGGAGGTAAAATAGCAGGACAAAGTAATGGGGGAAGGGAAGGATGCGGCGACGGTGTGGAGAGTACGTTTAGGCGACCAGACAGTAGAGTGGGAGTTAGGGGTAGATAATTGCTTTCGTACTTACTCACGGCCCTTTGACTTGGAAACTCCTATGAAATTCGACGCGCTCGCATTACACGACGTCGAGAGATGGAAGGGTAAGAGAAATATACATAGGAAAGGACCCGTAGCTCAGCGAGGTAGATCAAAGGCCGTCACGAAACCGGTAGAATATTCGAACGTCCTTCCTGCACCGCTCGCCGGCCCTTACCCTTCGATCATCACTCTCCTTTGCCCTTACGCTTCGTATATTCGACGTCTTGGCCACGTCCGTGAGTCTCTCCAATTCCAATGAACTATTAAATTCTATGGAATAATTACCAGAATCGGAAATCGAGTTACTATGACTGTATGATGAAACGATGAATCTAATAGACCCTTAACTATCTATTACGGTTGGGGCTGTGTGCTCGGATCGATATTCGGTAATAGCTCGGCTCACGGAGAGAATTCAACCTCCTTGTAAGTTTCATTTTTTTAAAATCATTATCGCAAATTGCGAATCGTTAACCGTAGAAAACGAGAATACAAAAAGTTGAAAGAACAGTGAATTTGTAAAACGATACTTTTTTTTTCAAGAGTAATTCACCCCATTCGTCATATTTTTTAGCACTGAGAAACAAAGATCAAGTGGGGAAGTGTTTGAAAAAAAAAGGAATGGTAACGTTCAATTCAACTGTGAAGCGTTATGAATAATAAAACGCCGTTATCGAACAGTTTGCAAATTGGTTATCGGAGAATACGAAATACGAATCTTCATAAATGAATACAGTATCGTTGAATTTGCTAAAGCTCTCGGTGCTGTTACGGGTACAATATCCTTAGAATACGCATATTATTTCTGGGATTCGTAGCGGAATGAAGGAACGAGCAAGAAGCACAGGGAGGAGGAAGGGCGAAGGTGAGGAACGATGCTCGTCTAGTGTCGGGAAAACCGCGATCCGGCGATGGTAGAACTGCTCTCGGCACTCGCTTCTCCTTGCCTCTCTCTCTTCTTCGCTATTGGGCGCGAGGGTGACAAAACGTGTACCATCCCGACGTTCGCCGCGATGCCAAGAGAGAAACGAGCGTGTGAGAGCCGAAGAGACGAAGATGCGGAGAATCGGAGCTAGTAAGCGCGCGAGAGAGGTCCTTCGAAACGCAAGCCGCGGGACATCGTGACGCCGTATAGCGGGCGTCGTGGCGCCGCGCCGCCGCTACTCGGCCCAGCATCCGGGCGTCGCTGGTCTCCGTTTCTCTCGAGAGCTTTCTCTCCCTGTCTACCTCGATATATCGATTGGCCAACTCTCTCGCATCTTTCCGTCTCTCTTTCGCGGGAGCTGTGCTCTCCTTTGCTTTGTCATCGTGTAAATCGCAACGCAGAACTCTTACTTGCAATACATTAACGCAAAAACAATTTTATAAAAATGAAAAAAAAAAAACTCCCATCTACAAAAAAGTGCGATGAATGAAGTATATTAACAATGAAAAGTGCGATAATGAATAATTATTTTCATATCGTGGATGGAAGATTTATTATTCATTGTGTGCAACAATCTTTCGACCATAATATGAGAATAATTATTTGTTATTTCACTGTTTTTTGATGATACAATTAATTTATTGCACTTTATTTGCAATCAAAAATTTCTTAATTTTTGTAAAATCATTTTCGTTTCGGGCTATTTTGGATGAAATCGCACTACGCGTGATGACGATTTCAGAGATCAATGAAAAAAGAATAACGGCACATATAGATGAAATTTCGATAGAAATACATCAATGTATATGCAAAAAAAACATTTTCCTCAAAAATAATAATCGTCGCTTAACACTTCGAGTTTTCAAAAATGCAGAAAAATGTACACGCGTAAAAAATATTTGATCTTTGGCTCGATTTCGATTCGTCACGAAATTATGTAACCGCCGAACTTCGATATGTCGTTAATGTCGATAACCATCGGCGAGATTACACGATCGTTTTTAATTGGCTCGTTATCGAGGCCGGCGGATCCGATATTTGTGACCAGTTTGCAAATTGCCAATCGCGTAACCGTCTTTTTTTCTTTGCCACCCGCAGCTCTGTGCACTTTGTTTCGAAATTCAGATATTTCTTTTGCATCCATTGAATTTTTTTTTTTTTTTTCGAAATTACCCACATTTATCGTGGCGATCGCGATCAAATGTGTCTAATTAATGATGAAGGATATTGCGTCCATTCGAATATTATTAACTGAAATGTAATTAGTTCCTTGTGTACCCTCGAAAGCGCCGAATTAGCCTGGCATGAAGTTAATCAACTCAAAATTGGGTTATAATCGTATGGGGAACCTAACGATACGCATTTCCGGAAATATCGACTGCTAAATAAAACAAGAGGCCTTGTTGCAGAGCGTTTAACGTGTGAAACAATACTCCGCACGCCCTTGTGTTTCTTAGCCTTCGATGTATAAGTGAGCCACGACGCTACATAGCAGTCCATAATAAATGGGGGAAAACGGACGTTCGTCCACACACGTTTCAATCTCCCTCGATGCCCGCCCTCCGGTCTCTCCGCTTCTCCGCCACGTGCCGATGAAATGTTTAGAGACTGCGGTAAAGTTTGTTTTAATTAGCTAGTACGGACGGAAGGGAGGGGGCTGCTCCGCGATTGCAATTAACCCGAAAGCTACTCAGGGACTCTATAGGACGGCGTGGCAAGGAAAACCACTGCATCGTATACGCACAGCACAACCACTAATGGCAAAGCTTGTATCTTCAGCGGTTGCTAATTTCGCCAAGCAGCAACACGCTTCGATGCTAAATCCCTACGTTAAAATTCAAAGTAAACTTAGGTGCCGTTGCCGTATACAGAGTCTCCGTGAGGGCGTTCTCTATGATTAACAAACTTTCCCCTCGACGTGATGTAAACGCAAAATACATTTTCTTTTTTTTCTGTTTTTTTTTTTTTTTTTCTATCCGCAAACCCGTAAAATTCGTGACCCTATGAAACGAGGCGGCAATAAAAAAATCCTTCGACTATTTCGCCAAAAGAATCTTTTTTTTACTCTGGATTTTTCGCTGTCAAATTTGTAAGTGGAAGCTTCTATGAATTTTCGAGGGCCCGACGTCGTTGCTCGTCATTGTATCGGACAACTTTGACAAATTGATTCGCGGCCTAAAAAAAATCCCTCGCGGGTTATTTCATCACTCGCGCGTCTAAGCCTAAGATTCCGCACGCTGCTGTGCTCTCATATCGCTGTTACAGTTGTAGAGCAAAAAAAATATGTACAATGTATTTTGTGCCGGCGGGCCGTCAATATAAACACTCGTAAATAATACCTCTCGTCTACTTATCGATATTATGAAAAATAATCATTGTCCGATCAAATCGTTCGACTGTAATAACAGCTTTCAGGTTATCCTTATTACGGAAGAATTGATTTTTTCCGTTGCATTTTAATCGATAACCTGTTAAATTTTGAATGAGCGATCAATCACTGGGACACGTTCTTACCTATCACAAAAGAAGCCTCGTAGAGCGTGAAAAAAGTCCCGATCGCTACTTTTCTCGGGCTAATGGAACAGCCAATGCCATCCCTCGGTAGGCCCGGACAACTCTCACGCGATAGACTACGCTGATTGTGAGGAGTTTCGCGTGCACCTGCTCGTCGCGTTGGACAACGTGACGTTCCATTAACGAGAATCATCGATCATCCGGCAGTCTCGTCCTCGCGTTTTACGAAACTTACCCGGTTAAACCGTCAGCGGTTGTTATGCTAATGGAACGGATGAAAACAAAGAATAACAAGCGAGACGAAAATATCGTTGGCCGAAGCTCTGTCGGCTTGCGATCAAAGTCGATTCCCGCGTCAACGTATTTTTTCTTCATTGCCAAATATTGCGTACATACCAGGCTCGAACTCGGGATAAAAAAGATTTCGTATATTCGAAAATGAGTTGAAATCTTTAGGAATCAATTTCACGCTGTTCGGATCGAAGAGAAAACGCGATACAAAACGAAAGGGAGCCCGAGCGAAAGAGACGCGCGTGTGCGTGTCGCTCGCGCCGAGAGCGACGCCCGTATGGACGTTCGGCGCATGCGCCAACTGTTCAGTCGCTCTCTTCTCAGTTCGCTCGTGTCAGTTGCGTAACGGTCACGTGACCAAGCCCCGGCAGTGGCGTACCCGCGGTCGAGCGTTGCCTCGTCGATTGTCGATTCGTCGCGTATAAAATCTTCCGATGTTGTTCCGTAAACATTTACATTCCGATCGTTGATAAAATAATTCGTGCCGACAATTATTGCGTCTGCGTCGATTGTCCAAAGAAAAACTGTCTCTCGTCGATAACCTCCAAGAATTTTCGCAACGCAATTCAATTCGAGTCGACGACTGAACATCGCAGCATTTCGAACTTTCAATGTCGCGATACTCGAGCGAGGGAGATTCGACGGAATAGAACAGCAAAATAATTTCGAGCGTGCGCGAAGAGCGCCGAGGTGCGCGAATCGTCTAGCTACTCCCCTGTCGGGTTGCGCGACGTGAATCTCGTTCTCGTCTTCACTGCCGCGAGCGAACGGGCGCGCGAGCGAGACCGCGTCATATCGAAAATTCGCGAGTAGAAGCGAGACGAAAGCTCAGTGGCGCACGCGAGTTTCGAGCAGAAGACGACAGCCATTTTAACGTGGTGTTGCTTGTTACCCCCGTTAGTGTGACGATTGTGAAAAGACGAGTGTTTGTACCTCTCGTCGGAAGCATCGGACGAAGATACGGATCGCGGCGAATGGAAGAATATCGGAAATAAGAAAAGCCTTCGAGAAGAACGGGACGAGACGTCGCTCGCGTCGTCGGTAGCAACGAACCGTCGAATATAGATTATCGTTTCACGGGTTAGGAAATCGAACGTGAGACGGTACGGTGGTGAGACAGATAACGATCGAAAAGTGTACTCGCGTCACTGGCAATCGGTTTTAACGTGACAAATAGAATTCGGTGTCACGGGACGATAACGAGACGTATAAATCTCTCCGCCGTTGGGTTTCGCGTGTGAACGAATTATCTCGCGGCGAGAAAGAAGAGAGAAAAAAGACCGAGCGAACGAGCGAAGGGAGGGGGAAGAGAGTCACCGCTGCGAGAGGAAGACGAAACGACAGAAACGAACAGACAGCGCCTGCTGGTTCGCGAGGATTTTCGAAGCTTGCGGAGAGCGAGAAGGAAAATAGGAGAAAAACAACTGTTCGAGCGAATCGTTGAATGACGTAGAAGATCCGCGGATACGGAGACACGCGCTGCGGGGAGGGGGGGAATAGTTTGTCGAAGCGGCCAGAGAGCAGCAGAGTTATAGCCAGTCGAAGAACATCGGACTGGTCGACGAAGCGAGATCTTTTTTTGTTTCCTCGTTGAACCGTCGATTCACCAAAAGTCGAGTGGGCCGAAGCGTTCTCTCGTGTCCGCGATATCGATAAATCGTCGATTATTTTCTTCGCGACGAACTGTGAAGTTTCGAGATATTTCGAGTTTCGAGTTCGAGAGGAAACGCATTGACCGAGGAACGAACCATCGCGACGGGATTTTTTTTCACGAGTAAATACGAAGAAGAGGAGCAAGCAGAGGAGGAAAATTCGCGAGGGTTGACGACTATCCGATCGTTGCAGCGGTGAGGGAAGAAACTAACTCAAGAGTGAGAGGCAGAGAGAGAGAGAGCGAGAAAGATCGCGCGCAGAGGAAAAAAAAGAGGAAGACCTTCGAAACAACGAAGCTGACGAGATGGAGAGCCAGGCCGCTTTCGTACTCCTCGCTTTTCTATATTTAGCGAGCCCCCTCGCCACGGTCCAGGCAGGTGAGTGTCTAAAGACGAGGAAACTCGCATTTTAGTCTATCTTGGATCTTCCCCTGGCGTTCTCATGATCCCACATTTTTCTTCCTCAACCCCCCCACCCCCACCCCACCCTTCGCCCCTCCCACATTCTCCACCCGCCATTCTTTCTCTAAAGCAAAATTCATCCCAACGTCGTCAACATTGAATTGGTTTACAAATTTTTACTGCCGCTGACTTGTTAAAACAATTTGGGATTAAAAGAAAATTGAGACTCGGATAACGGAAAATGATCGCTGACGCGTTACATAGTTTACGTGAGTAAGCGAGCCGCCGCACGACATTTCCAATGATATTTTAAACGTCTTGGAGAGGAGTCGCTTCACGCTCGAAAACAAAAGGCATTGTGCGCAAGATTCATTGTGCCAATTAATAAAAAGATACTCTGCGTCAGTGCGACATTATCATGATATTTCGTGGTCGGCCCGAGCTTGCGAAAACAATTTCGGCGCGTTGACCCGAACATTTTTCACACCAAAATTTAACTCTCGTTTGTGAATTTTTTTCGCACAAATATTGACTCTCGCGAGTACGAGTACAATGCGGTGTAACTTTTTTTTTTAAGCACCACTCGTTAAAAGCTCATTAACACGCGGTTCATATTCATTCCCACGTTCCTGCACTGTTGCTACTTTTACATCGTGCCTAAAACTCGACACATTCGGTTCGAGCTGAATACGCTATAATAATGAAATTTTTATACGTTTTGAAATTCATTTTACATCGTCTCCTTGATTCCTTCCCCTTGCTTCAATTTAACTTAGCAACTAAGGAGGGTTGTTATTATTTGGAGTTTGGTGATTGTGTTCGTTTTTTAAAATAATTTTTGTTATTTTTTTCTTTTTGGGTTTTCGTTTGCACGATTATGTTTGTTTACTTATTCGTTAATCCTAATTATCCGTAATCCACGTCCAAGAGTCGTGGCACGAGAAAAACACGGTTTTTCCCCGATCGTACGTCACGGATCTGTGAAGGAGTTTAATAGGATTCGAGAAGCTCGCGAGTTTTCGCTTTATTTTGCATAGAGGAAAAACGCATTCTCGGAAATTTCACGTAACGTTTAGAAGCTTCGCGTGTCTCACCGTTTCACTGGCGTGCTGTGCAAATTAATGCGATGGATGGAGTTTTTCGTTTTTAATCTAATCAAAGTGGCAAGCACACAACGGGGGCGTCCTTCGCTTTCATCGAATCGACTTTGTGTGGTAGATGGTCGTATTTTCGTTGTGTGCGCGTGCGTTTCTGGCTGAGCGTGTGTGACTTTAGTGATCAGAAACCACGTGGTCTGGTTAAGCTTCTCTTCTGCTGCATAGTCTATATAGATACATACGAATATATAGAGTATATATGTACAGTGCGGCGTTCTGGGTCGATGTGAAACGTTGCGATCTCGAGGTCGATAACAAACGCTCGATCGACCGACCACTAATTACTGTTACATCGTTTCTCGCGAAAAATTAACACTTCGGCGATTTTAAAAGTAACAATAAAAAAAAATTGTCGTATTAAACTCAATCATGATTTCTTTTCGACATTGAAAAAATATGTTTTGGGAACATTTTTTGAATTCGCGCGGTGGGTCTTTTTCTGCCCGTTGCCATATATATTCGGTATGCGAGTCAACACCACTGTTTACTTTTTTTGCGTTTCCACGAAAGAGCAGAGCGCTATTTGCGCATTCGCAATGAAAAAATATCATACTCCGGTTACAGTTTTTTCGCAACGCTCTCATTGCGTGCTCTCTCGTTTATCACGTTTAAACTCATTTTTCGTCGTTCTTTTAACGAGTACGAAAAAACGTTTTCGCGTTCTCTACTTTGGCGAATAATATTCATTCTCTCGCGGGGCGCAACTGCGATCGATCTTTGTCTGTTCGCTCGTCGCCTCTTTGATAAAGCATCGTTGCAATTCTCGACGACTAATCGATCGTTTTTCTTGTCTTTTTTCCTCTCGATGAAACTACAAGCCGACAGTGAACACTCACTCAGCCTCGGTGTACAAAGTCGTTTGGCAATGAGTCACGTGGACGCGTTTCACTCGTCATCGCCGATCTCGAATCGCGCGCCGCACAGACGCTATTCTTGTTGTTCTATGAATGAATGTTCGTGTGCATGCGGGCTGCGTCATAAGGCCCATTTGTTCACGGTACACCGTTGCATTTGTATGGTGCCGCTGGCGCTACGGTTGGCACACATCGACGAATATTCGCGCGAACGTGTGCGCGCCTCGCTCGACGCAGCGACACTGCAGCGGTTCCACGTACAGAGCACTCTCGCGCATTCGGCTTTACTCGAAACGTTTAATGAGCCTCGCTAACCGCCAATGACCAATGAGAATAACCACCATTGAGAATTGTATTCGGCTAATTTAATCCGCGCGGTGTTTGGTCCAATTATCAACATATCGTCGCTCAGGCCGAATGTATTTTCAACTTCGTCGCAGTAATTACTTCAAAAAAAATTGTTGATTTATCGTTAAACTTCGAGGGTGTCGAAACAAAAATTTAGATAAACCTGGCGCGCGATGTTCGCAAAAAATACATCGGGTCCAAATAATACATTAACGAAAAACCTTCAAACTTGTAAAATTCGTGACTCAAGCGTCATCCTTTTGTCTGAAATACAACGAGGCCAATGATGTGCGTCATAGTCACGAGAACTCAGATTTATACACTGTTTACCGTTATTCCGCTGTCGCACACGAGATAATTGTACGAATGTTTGTGTATGGCTGTCTACCACTATGTGGGCATCGCAACGTCAGAGACGACTCTGTACAATCGTTCATTAATTGTGTTGACTTAGATCCTCGCGGGCGACTTGCGCGATAGCGTAATTTTGGATTATCGTTGTCGTTGGGACAAAGTAAATAGAGAACGGCAACTAATTGTTTACGATTGCCGGTGAGCAATTGGCGTTACCGATGTCTCGCTTGATATCCATATCGTTGACACGGATTGCGTCATCGCTTTCTGCGCGCGTAACCTCATTTCATCGCAATCGAAGGGCTTTTTCTTCAAGCATAGGAAAAAAATGACGTCTTAACCTTCGGAGTCGCGTAGGCGTCGTCGCCACTCTTCTCTACATAATATTTAATATCTAATGCTGCATGCAAAAGAAAAAGTGAAAACGAAAAGTTCGAGAAAAGCTGATTGATCGCGACGTGAAATATTTTTTTCTTCGTAATTGCCAGACATCTCGCCAACGCGTTTGAGTCGTCTCGCGTGACGCGAGGTCGAACCACCCTCGAGCCACCCGCGTCCCATGACCTCGGATCGATCGACTTATTATTCGACGAATCCTCGCGTAGGCGGGGCCGCCACACTCTCTCTCTCTCTTCTGCTCTCCATAATGATCCACCGTCGAATCCTTCGATTAGCTGTATGAATTTTATACGCTTTATTAATTTCGTTTGTTTCCTTTCTTTCGTTAAAAACGATTTCGCGACTCCAACCCGTCTGCCCCCCTTTTAATGCTGAAGAAAAAAAAGCAAATTAGCTTGGTTTTCACATTTACTATGTTTATCTTTTGGCGCAAACGAGAAAAACGCACAATTCTTTGTAGATTGCAAACGGAATACTCGTTTGCTCGTTAACTTTTCTTTTATTTATACCAATTGGTTATGATTAATTTACTTTTTGGTTCGTTCTTTTTTAACGCATTCATTTGGGTGGTCTTTGGTATAACCTGTTGCTTGGGATCAGGCATAATTGCCGGTGCTCTGTAATTCTGTATTCACACAAACGCGATACAATAATTTCGTAAATAAGAAAAATGTACTTTCTCGACGTCAAATGTCTTCCTGTGCTTTGAACTTCTCTGTATCTAGCTCGCCTAGCTGTCCATCACCCGTGTCTATTATCTATTTCTCTCGCCCTTCAACTATTCCGTTACTCTATTTTCGCTTCTTTTGATGTATCTCTCAACTTTAAAAAGTACATATATACATAAATATACATAAATATCGTAAAAATGACCAATTATTATGTAATCTTAAAATATATTGCATTGTGGCGGTGCCGACGTACGGAAAAGAAATTGTAAAGAAAGACATCAGACAAAAACAAAATCTTGTTCTCAATGACTAAGTGCGTTACACCGGACCGGACTCGGTGAATGAGGGTCAGCCATGGACCATCGAGTGTACGGGTCACAAGATCGGCGAAAAGTTCTACTGGACGAGAAACGGCCAATACGTCGACGAGCTTTCGACCGGCGATCTCAAGGCAGATCCGGAGTATGACGTGGGGTCGAGCAAACTCTTCGCCAAACACGCGACGGAGGGCGACGAGGGAATCTACAGATGCATACCGGGTGGCAACGAGTCCTTCTATCTTACGGTTAAAAGTGGTTCGTAGTAGATCCATCGAATGATAAAATCACAAAAAAGCAAAATTGATACTTATTGGTTTCCCGTTGGCGAAACAGTCGACTGGAAACTTTTATTTCGTTGGTATTCATTGATCGCCGACTGTTGCACGTCGCATCGATAAATAGAAATTAGCCAGAGTATCCAAGTAAAATTTTCGTAGTAGTTCGATCGGGCACAGAATTGTCGGCGTTCATATTCACGCTATTGAGCCGCTGGCAACTCTGTTGCGCCGTTTCTTTTAACTCGCGATTGTACCCTCCGCTCTTACGCAGTCCGAAAACGAGAATAAGAAAACCCGTAACAACACTCGAGGCATGCAGTTTACTATTGTGTATACTTGGTTCGTTTTACTTTTTTTTTTTAAAGAATTTCTTCGTAACGATTGCCAGCAATTCATAGTTACAGCGTTTTCTGTTTTTCTCTTTGACTATTTTACGTACGGGCCTCTTGGCGAGTTTACGGCTGTGCAAGACATAACTGCAAGCTCGCCGACGTTCGAAGTTATTCATTCTCCCGTTCGACGCTCTTTCTCTCGTGCTCCAATTTTCCGGGGTTTTCAGACCCGCACCGCTACTTCGGCATGCTCGCGTTTCAGAACGCGCACACAGAGCGACGAACTATCGCGCACACGTAGAGAGACACACTCGTTCTCCCGGCATTGTTGCACACCGAACAATAGTGCATGTACTGTATGCACAAAGCAACGAATCGTCTCTCCCACTCTGGTTTCGCATACGTATCAGTTATGCGCACCGGCGTATCCCGCATTCTCTATATGTACACATTTCGTACTATGCATATAGAATCGTGTAGCTAATCATGGAGTATTTCCGATTCTCAGTTCTTGTACGTTGCTCTGCACCCTTCCGTGGGTTATCCGCGATCAGTTGCTGGGCACTCAACGTCCAGCGTTGCATGCGATACAAAATGTGGAAATCGGACTACGCGAAATGCTCCATACGTTCGCCCTAGAACCCCCGGCTTAACAAACGTATTTTGTTTCTTCATAAATACGAAACTGCGAGTTATTCCGCGTGTTTATTTCCATGCATATCCTGCGGTTTGCGTTCATCTTCACTTGTTTCTTTTTCCTCAGAAATTCACCCCATTGTTACTTCCTCGTCGGATCCTTTTCAGTTTGCTGATGTAACGTAGAGAGTACGTAGACTGAAGAGACTCGGTATGAGTCGTCGCTCGTGTGTCTCGATGCATGAAAGACGAGCAAAGAGAGATATCTTTGTTCTCCATTTTTATTTTCTCCGCGCCCATCCATTTCTTCGACTGCGGGTCTCAGCATTTATTCCTTTTTCTTCTCAGCGAGGCGCCGTAATATCAACTTCAAAGCACAATTTTCATGCGCCAACACCCAGGATTCGTTTCTTTTCCTTCTCGTGCATAGCAAATTTTTTCAGCGTGTTGTACATACTATCCATTTTTTATTCGGACTTTTTTTTTTCGCATATCGCTGTCTTCACGTCGATATCTCTGTGATTACGATACGAGTAGAGCATAGCAACGATTGTGTTACGACTTCGGTTTATCGGTCATTGTCGATTAGATTGTAGAGCTTGGCGTAGATTGTGTTCGATACATCTCGATTTCTCAGCCGTTAAGTATGTATTAATCTTTGTAGTCACTTGAAAGCTTGCCTTTTTTAGATTTATATTTCGTGTAGTGACCGAATTTATTAGCATCGCACGGGTAATTCTTTTTTTTCCGTACCAACGAGATTCGCAGTCGCGTTACGTGACTCGTCGCGATTGTCGCTCGAGATAAAAAATCACATTTTTCCAATTATTCTGATTACGACGTCCCGTCCGGCCGGGACGAGATTTCAAAGTTGGGGACGTGGAAGGGTTAAATTTCAACGAGTACGAGGTCTTCTCGGAGGGATATAGCGACGAAGAGCGCAAAAAGGGCGGCGAGGGGGCGACGGCAAGGGGCTTTGGGGGATATGTAGCGAGCAGAGCGAAGAAGAGGTCACGTTAAGCGTCTATTCCAGTCGTGGTTTGGCTCTACTACCGTCGCATGTATCTGTATACATGTATACATGTCTACATATGCATACGTAGATATAGAGTTCGTTCCAGTACGTGTGTGTTATAACCAGCGGGTCATATTTTACTCGAAAATGGAAGGATTAGAGAGATTTATGGCGGATCGGCGCAGAGCGTTATACTCTCTCTCTTGCTTCTGCCTTTTGCATCCTCATTGCGGCGGTTTGCAGGCTCTTCCCAGGACACGCCGGTGCGACGAGGGCCAACGCCGCCCTCGTGCACCGCGCGCCGTCGAGAGATGGAAGCCGAAGAGGAGGATGCAAGAAGCCCGGGATCTTTCCTCGACACCCGACGACTATTATCTCGTTATCTCGGTGGATGATGGGGAGCCCCGGAGACTCTGCGAACGGCTCTCCGACATCGTACTCTCGCTACGGCAAGGTCTACTCTAACAGCGTGCCTCCAACGAATTGAGTAAATCGAACGTTCCTCGGGCGCATGAGCCTCGCTGACGAATATAAGGTTGAAATTGAGCTCGTGATAAAATAGGTAGTCGTGCTTCGAGTATGGCTGGAGAGAAAGAAAGAAAGAATCGCCGGAGACTCGGCTAAAGATGCCGACTATCCAAGAATTCCGGGAGGTTCGACCTTTTTGTCCCCTTCACTTTCTTCACCTCGACGTCGGACATTACGAACGATTATCTGAAAACAAATATATACATTAATAGCGATAGTAGTTTGACGGGCTACGAGAGTTTCGTTTCGTCGACGTTGTTTCTACGACTCGCCTGTTATATTCCAATCCTCGGGATTGATGTATGCGCGCAGATATAGCCGGTTCGGAGAGAATATGTTAGCACAACGTTTCGTCGCCGAGCGCAAAGAGCTTCTGGGGATCTTGCATTCGCTTGGAATCCACTATCGCGAGTTCGTACAAATGGATGTTAGATACGAGAAACGTTGCGACTAGTCAGAGTCTACTGCTACTGCTGATGGTGATGCTTCTAGGTGCTCGTAGGTTTGTTCGCACATACACGCACACGCGCATACACGGCGACCCGGCGGCAGGAATAACGGCGGGGTTGCCACGAGAGAACGCGATAGAGAGAGACGCGGAGAAAATGCAATCTCGTCTCTCGCGATTACAATATTTTCACATTCGCCAACATTCGAGCGACTCTTGCTCGCCGCCGTAAACGCCGTTACCTCGGGAAGCTAAATGAAAGTAATAACGTTTATATCGTCGAATTGGATTGTGAAATTGTTCGTCGAGCTTGCGCGACGTCGGCCGCGCATACGGCGAGCTTGCGGGGGGGGGTGGAAAAGTTTTTGCATAAATTCAGATCGAATTTCGCATGTAAATTGATAGCCGTGGAAACGCGATGGCAACGATGAACAGAACCGAGAGAAAAACGAGTGTCGCTGCGCCGATGGAAAATTTGTAACGAGGTTTTTCTCGCTAATCGACGAGAGCCCGTTAATTATTCTTTTTTTCGTCGCAACGCCGGACTGTGCGTTGGTAACGCTATTTACCTTCGAAATTCACTAAACCCGACGGCATAACGTTGCACACAGGTGTCCCGCGGGGATAAAAACGTTTCGAATTGCAAAATATATACATATATATATATAACAACATAATAATAACGTAAATAACAGCATAATAGAGCAAACAACAGCAGAGAGGAACGAAGAATGATAGTGATAAAGGGGAAGAATGTGGAACAGAGGGGAAGAGAGGCAGAGAAAAACAAGCGAAAATATTGCGAGAGATAACAGCCAGTTGTTCGAACTTTGCCATCTGCAGCGACAGCGACGAGGCTCTTGCGATTGTTTACTACGATGCGACCTGTCCGTTCGAGCGGCGAATTCTGCCGGAACGAACGAAAACGAACGACCGCTATGAATTTATTTAGCGTTCAAATTGACGTTAAAAAATGTTAAATTAAATTAACTGTTAAATTAATCCGCACCCCGAGGATTGTGATGTATCCGACGTCGCCACGATTGCGCCAACAAAGCGATTGGATCATATGAATTTTAACCTTTTGTAACGAACTACCCACTTTGAGCGTTTGAAGCTCGGACGAAAAATATGATCAATTTATTGCACGTTAGGCTAGATACGAATGACGCGGTGTCGACAAAAAAGTGACAATGTATAGCCTGAAAGAGCATGGATACTGTTTTTTTTAAAACCTGTTTTACAAAGAACCGACGTTTGCGTAAATCGACGGGGCTTCGACGCTGTGTCGGGCAGTCGCCGACGAGTTTGCAAATTGTCCGATAAAGTTATATTAAACGAGTTAGGGTTCTGCTAAAAGTCTTTTCCGGACGCATCGATGCTTTTGTGTTATGGCTTTTTAAGCACAGAATATTCAATACCCTATGCAGTGTACGTCAATGCGAAGACTTGTCGCAGCGTTCTCTTGGAACGGCGCGCGTTCGATCAAAGTTTCCCTTGCAGCGAGAGAGAAAACCTCGAACACCGTCACTCGTTGACGGGTTAAAACGAACCCCTTGCCCAGAGAAGCCCTCCAGCGTCCGAAAGACCTGAAAAAACTTCATTAAAACACCTACGGCACGGAAGCATGGAGAAAAAGATGAAAAAGAAAAAGAACTAAGAGGTAAACTCTGGAGAGTTTGTCGAAACAACAATTTGGAGACTTGTGTTAGAGCTCGGTTAACGCGGACAATGTACGTACGATGTGTACGCAGCGGTTAAACAACGGGTAACAGGATGGTTTTCGCGTGGTCGCTTGTTCATCGTTCGCCAAACTGTTTTCACGGAGCAACTGTCTCGCGCTCCGGCTATATGGCCTCGTCTGTATACGTCCACGGCTTTGCGTCGTCCGAAGCACTGTTCCTCCGCGCGCGAGCGCGTTCGCTGTAAATTACCGTGGCAAAATTAAATTCTGCGAGAGCAAGTTTCGCTTAAACACTGCGGGAGGGGGGCTAAGCGCGAACGAACGAGGACGATGCGGCGCGAGGGAGATGCAAAAAGAAGCGAAGGAGGAAAACCTGGCGCCGGTACGTCGCAATGTACAACGTACGAAGCTCTTTCGTTCACGGCACAGAAACGCCGCATATGTGTTTGTTTACGGCTTATACGCTCACCTCCCTGGATTATTCTCGTGATGGTGCATTTATATATATAAAGTCCGACTAACTGTGTCTCCCTCCGGATATCCGGAAAGAAACGGCCAAAAACTGCCATCGGCAACAGGAGTTTAAAAAAAGTAGCCGAGCAGCGGTTTTTCCGCCTATTTTACTTCGCGGCACAACGAGAGAGAAAAAAAAAGAAAAAGTTTATACGTTTCGTTTTGCCACTCGCAAAGCCGAACCGTTGGGAATTTGCTTTGCTTACTCGAGTTTCATTGCGAGGGTTCCCTTTTCGTCTCCATCTTCTTGCTCCCTCTTGATTAATAACACTCGAACGGTTCTCTCCTCGCGGTAATCGTATACCGGTGATTAGTGGATCGTAGTAAATTGCCACGAGCAATGAAAGAGCTCGACGAGGTCAGGAGTGAACGCTATTAAGCAATTGCGACTAAACGAAGGCAGGGGTACAAGCGAAATGAGGAAAAGAGAAGTATAGAATCAAAGATTATGACGACCGCTCAGCTTTGAATTAATTGACGACCAACCGAGAAACGACGATATTAGTTTGAGTCAAATTAATCAAATGGCTGCGCTAATTGGAGAGGAGAAAATTGTGAGAAACATTTTCCCCGATTTCCCCTTCTCCGCCAATTCAAGCCCAACGAATATTTAGACGCGATCGTTTTTTAATAAATAGAAAAACAAAATAAAACGAAAATTCGGGTAGAGTCGAGATTATGGAGAAATCCATAAAATTGCATCGTTTCGCTTTTCCGTATCATTCTAACTTATCATATAGTCGCAGAGATTAGTAAAGGAAAAATTCAAAATGACCTAGTTAAATTTTTTTTCACATCTTCAGCTTGTTATACGCGCATCGCCTCTACGGTCTTGTATTTGGCTCATTCATCTCTCGTCTCTTGTGTGTTCTCTCTAACCGTCTTTTGAGTAGAGAGAAAACTATGTGACCCGTCTCGCGTGCCAAGAATAACTGGACAGTTGATATACCCCCGCGAGTCGACGATCGTGACCGGAGAATCGAAATTCGCCGACGGTACACATAGACAGAGTCTCCCAACCCCCGTCGCCCGAAGATCTCCCGATGTTAGTGCGAACCTCGGTGATATTAGTATTAGTGGCAGTGCTCCGTGGCTGTCACAGCTCTCACTCGTGCTACGGCCGAAGTAAAGGTCGTGCATCACTGTCGTTCGATTGTACGACTTTACTAGGTAGAGCTCTCCGCGTGATCCTCGGTTAGAAGGAAATGGGGAACTACCCGTGACTTCCTTATCCTTCCTCTTCGAAGAGAAACGTTTTCTCGTGTCTTTATCATATTTTTTTTCCACTTCGCCCAACAATGATGTAGAGTTTCGTACATAAAACTCGCGAGTTCTCTACAAACAACTCTGTTCCAGAAATGTATCGTCTTTAATAATTCCATTTTTCACGAACATTCGTGTTTGTCGTTTTTTTTTTTCGCTTCTTCTTTCTTTTCTCTATATCTCTGTTTTAATACCGTGTGCGAGACTCAGCGAAAAGAGAAATGGATAGGAAATATATGAATTGTTCGACTACATGAATCATTGCATTACGTTCGCGTGGCTCTTATCCTCTAAAGAATGGTCTCTCGGGCGCTGGTTACATGGATAAGTTTCAGAGTATGAGGAAGCCCGTTGCTACTCTTCGTAACATAACCAGGCGCACCATCTCCGTACCCGGTAGTGGAAACTTGTGTAGAAGGGTGATGCGGCTGACCCGTTGCCAGATCTCGATAGCCGAGCGAGCGGGCGGTCAGGCAGCACCCCCCGACCGCACCGAGATCGATAGTCACGTTGTACGTGCGGTCGGAGGTCAAATCAGGTACCCAGCCCGCCTTCTCTATCTCCCTCTGATGAAACACCGTATAACGGATATACCGACCACACCGGCACACGCCCTTGCGATTTCTTACGCTCAACGGTGAATCCTCCACCCCTCGATTCCCAATGGAAACGAGATTTCTATTTGCGCACGCTTGATAATCGAGTGTTGATCCGAGCGCTGGTTAAATATCGTCCAATAACGGTAATTCCATTGCAAAGACTTAATCGAGTACAACTCCTCGCTCGAGATAAGAAAAATCATTTCAAGAGAGCACTAAAAAGATCAAAAGATCTTGTCGACCCTTTATTCGCCCGAGAGATGCAACGGTTGTGCCCGCTCTATAGATTATCGTCATTTTCACTGCGAATTGATGTCGAATTGATGTTTGCCCACATTTCGATGGTAATATTACTGAAGTATTCATGCGAATGTATGAACCGATCAAACCGACGTCAACTCGGTTTGATTCTACTCAGAGGTCTGCATTATTGAATAGGCAAAACTGAATAAAAAATAGCCTAAAACGGTACTTTCACCGCAGGTCAATTATTCATCTATCTTTCGAAGCGCACGGCAAAAGATGAGCAACTTCGATCACAATGGAAATGTGAGAAAAAAAAGCTTTCGCTTGAATAAACATTAATATGCATTGCTTTTATATTTCACGCTGTTTCGCCGGATTTCGAAACGTACGCGCCGTTTTTAGTGGTGTTTCGAAATTTGCATCTTTCTCAAAGTTGCCGTATTTATGGATTCGTGAACTCGTACTTATTTCCATGACGAGAGTGTATCCATATACTTATGGAGAAACGCGATTCTAACAGGAGCCTCAAAGCCTTTTGGATACAAAAGTTTATATACAGCCGAGGTAGAGATGTGTAAATGCGGCTCTGCGCTGGTGGAGGGAAAAAAGAAAGAGAAGAAAAGATAACAACGCAACGGCAACGAGAATCTCGAGGGAAACAAGCGGAGAAGCGAGTTTTGCATTATTTCAGTGGGAAGATTCCGGCATTAGTATGTCTCTCTCACTTCACTTTTCCATGCACTTGTCTTGTTTTTTCAACGTGCTTCTGTTTCTGTATGCTGTTTTTTCCTCTTTTTACCCATTACCACCGATGCGAAAATTCGCTCGAGGGCTCGAGAGCCGAGAGGGCGAGAGATAGAGAGAGTCCGCTTGCACTCGGTTGAAAGTTTTTCATCCCCTTAGCTCGAGCCGCGGCAGCCTCTTAATCCAGAAATCCTCGTGAGTTCTCTTCTCTTCGCGCCCTTTCGCATTCTACGTCTACTATTTTTCCGCTGCCCTCTCACGGTCTCCGGTTCTCTCTTCGCCCGTCTAGAATTCTCGCCGAGTCTTGTGAGAAACCAGGGAAAAAAAGCCATACGTATAGAGAGTACGCAGTAACCCCGACTGCAGTCGTAGCCGAGTTGTTTTTCTTCTCGTATCTCTGAGCGTCGTAATTGCCGATTCAGAAAACTTTCGCGGCCGCATCCGCGGCGTACGAGAGGAGGCGTTTTGCCTCACGGGTATCCTCGCTATGCACTCTCGTGCACGTTCATTTTTTTTTTTCTGTTACACAAATTTTTTTTCCATTCGCCTCGCCGCTCTATTCTATCTCACAATTTTTTTTGCTCTCATCTTCTTTTTTTCCGGACCTTAAGAACGGAAAACGTCCGAAGTTTCAGAGATTCGCAGCTATCTGAATGGAATAAGTTGGTACTCGACTAGCTCGTACTTTCGTACGGTGTGTCCAACTTTTTTTTCCAATGTTTCAATGCCTTCAATGAAATTCAATGCCAGAGTTCCTTTTTTAATGTCGGAGCGAAGATGCTGATAAACGAGAGGCAAGATGCCGTACGATGGCTCGTTCCACGCACTCCGATAATTCGATGAGCTATCGAGATTGAAGAATCGATCGACGATTTCAGCGCCAATCGAACCGAACAAGAGACGGACTGAAAAGCTACTATAGACACAACGTCGCTCGTCGACGACGGAGAGAAGAGACGAATCCTTCTCGGCGTCGCATGCTCGTTTTTCGCTCGACTGCACACGTAACCGACTTGTTTACCTCGTCGTTCCTTCTATCGTCCTTCTACCACTATCGGCTTGTGCTTGATTGCCGATTCAGGAAACTTTTCCGATACTCACTTATATATACTCCGCTTATATGCAGCGAAATATATACGGAATGTATGTAGTAGGCGCACGAGCAATGAGTGTTTTCAGGCTTTAACGATAGTGGAAAACTTTGAGTTTTTTTTTCCCGCTTCCTCCTTTTATTGTACCCTTGCTTCTTTACTGTTAACTTTGACCCGCTGAACTTTCAACACGCATCAGAAAATGTACCCTGACAAGAGGTTTGTATAAAATAAAAGTGTAGTGTGCAAAGAATATAGTTTATACATGTGCATCTTGTGCGAATGCCGATTGAGTGATGTAACATAACGGGATAAAATTCAAGGTTGCAGAAGTAGGCGATTATTAATGATCGCGAGTGTCTGCTCTCCGTTTCCGTGTCGGCGATTTCGCACAGAATAAAACATATCCGAATATATAATACATGGAAAGGACCTTAACCCCGCATCGCTTGCGCCGAATGCTTTATCCACTGTATATCGGTTATGCGCGCGCGAGGAATATCGAAAAATCCCGTAGTACAAACGGCCGTAACTCAAACGTTGAACCTGACGAAGTCACGCGGGTAAAGGGTAAAGGCGGCAACGGCCGAGGCGAATTTACATTTATATTTTAGGCGGTATGAAGAATAATACGCGTTGCAGAGGGTGAGAATGCCGGTGGGGTAGTCGACACGGTTTTGCGGCCAGCTGGAATATTTTCCGGGCTGAGTCTGCCAGGGAAAGCTGGCCCGGCAATCCTTCCACTGCTATCCCCGGCACACGCCGCAGTCTCAGACCGAGAGATTCGCGGCAACGGGGATAATAATATATATGGAAATGTTCCTCACGCTTCCATATAAACTCCCCTCCCACTGTTCCTGTACATATCGCATCGCAACCTCTGTGATATAGATAGAATATTTTCGCGCATTCACATAGAATATATGATATTTATATGGATTATATATATATAATATGTAGATCCTCGGTTTATGTATCCGAACTCTCGAGTATTCGCGTTTATACGGGGTCAGATCTCGTGTTACATATTACATAACAATCGAAGTTCGAAACCGTGACCCCGTACTACGAAATCTCGTGGAACGCTGGCTATGCGATGCATCTCCATTACCGGAGCAGAGAACTGTCCCATTTTCTTTCGTCCACTCGCGGCTATACCAATTATTCGAGGATAATTGCCTTTGTTTTTTAACGACAATTTTTTTCAAAGTCAATGCAATAAATTCAGGAGCCAATGGTCATTCTCGTACCGAAGATGCTATAACGGCAAATAGGAAACGGTAGACAAGATTTTCCGTCGCTATCTGATACGAGCAATCGCGTCTCCGAGTTAAATCCCATTGCCTTGTTTTAGTTTCGCGAACTTGATATCTCTTCTATCCCATTACGATATTGTAAGATACGTGTAGTTCGCTTGAGCCAACACTTGTAACCGATGGGAATTCGTACAAGACATTCGAGAACATCCCGCGATTGTATGTACCCTTGGAGTACATACCGAGGCGGGACACATTTATGGATAATGTGTGAGAATCCAACAGCGTAGTTCGGCGCGGGAGGGGAATTTGGTATATGGCATATATCGTGTCCGGAACGCTTTCGAGTCGGGCGAGGTTATTGCCGTCGAGCGCGGAGTGGCAAATGGTCTGTGAACCGTGAGACCGTTTCGGGGGTAGAGGGATCCCGCGACGCGGAGCAAACTCGCTTGGCTGATGCCACTCTGTTCCTGCCAGTAACGTCGAAAGAGAGAGAGAGCGAGGAGAAAGCCCAGGACTGCCGTGCACAAGCAGCATCCCGACTACGACCTGGACCAGTTGAGTTATACACGCTGAATGCAAATTGCGTCGTACGTCCGTGCATACGGGGAAGGCCAAGCTCTATACGCGATAGGCGCTCAGTTAGGTGGCTACGTACTATGCACCGACGCGTCAACGCCCCCGAATATTCATTAGTTAAAGGCACCTTCTCTCGCTTCCCCTCGGCCACGTTTTCCTCCCCAAATCCCACCGGTTAGCGAGGGCTCCGCTCGAATCCCTCTCGGCCTGACAATCGCCGCACTCAACGTTGTACTCTAACTAACCCTCTCCGACTCACGATTTCTTGACCCAAACGAGCTGTTACGATTAACGAGCAGCCGACGCGGTAGCAAAAAAATCCCATCTACAAGAGATTCGACCTTACCAAAAAAAAAGTTCGCAGTCATAAACACCGCGATATTTGCACCAGTAAATTCGAGATACGAGGAAAGAATATGTTTTCCTTCGCGTTGATGAGGCAGATCTTGATATTTCGATTCGAATGAGTTCTTACGAGTAATACGAGCATAGCGACGGAAAAATACACGCGAGAAATCTCTCAAGAAATCTCTGAAGTCTGACGAGAAAAAAGAAATTTCTCTGTATTGATGATGCGATATCGCACCCGCCCTTTTAAACGCGATTGTTTCCCATCGATATATATATATTGTACGCAGGCCTGACCCTATTACCGGCCGCAAAAATTGTTTTTTTTTTTTTTTCCGATTTATCTAACCCTCCCTTTTATTTCACTTCATCGATAGGCCACAGGGGAACGATGCACTCGCGGTTTATGGTTGCCTCGTAAAAGCTTCACATGTGCAGGATCACGATATTCTCTCTGCCCTACCACTTTCACCTTATACCGGATATTCCCCCGGCTCAGAAGGCCGAGCCCGTGCGCCTGTATGGCCGTCGAGCAATTTCAACGTGTGTTTGGTCATGGTTCCGAGAGTTTCGGTATTCGTAACGATCGTACCATTTCGAAGAGCGGTATACACAACAGCTTGGCGAGCATTTTAGTCCTCTCGCGTGTTGTCTGTATCGTTGCCGATGTTCGGCCTGCCTTCGGTAAAGCCTGTAAGTTGCGTCAACCAGCACCCCCTGAGCCTTCCGTCTCTGTTTACGAGGTTGACCCGTAACCCCAGGCTCGAAAATCTCGAATGCGAATCGCAATAAACTTTTTCGTTTTTTTTTTCAACTCTCTCCCCCACTCACTCGTCCTAAAGCTCTCACAGCTTGGTGAGCGTAGTCTCTGCGGCTGGTGTAGGCTTGCAGTGTACTCTTCGCTCCCTCGTCGATAGTACCGCGGGGACGATCTGGGTTTATCGACACATTCCCCAGGCGCAACTCGCTTACTCTCGGTTTATATATATATAGAAATACACACATGTACATGGATATATATAAGCCGCATGTATAGAGGAGGTCCGAGGCGTATCGCCACTGTCCATCGCATTTTCTCCTCGTATCGAGTCTCGCGACCTATATCGCTCACGAGTTATCGCTCAGCAAGCGCGTTCCTCATTGATAGGTATATTATGTACATCGAACGATTACACCGAACGAGCGAGTGAGCCAATCTAGAGGTAGTTTATACAGCAACATATTTCTCGTTCGAAGCCCCACAAAAAATAAAAAATGAAAACACCGTGTTCGAAGAGTCATGTGACTCGATATTTCACACAGAAATCACGTTGCGTGCACAGTTCGATTATAATCACCGTTCGATTTCGCAAATTATCCGATCGGCGTAACGGCGAATACGCGCAGCCACGCCTCGGAAATAATCGTATGTCGACGGGAGGCCACGCAATCTGTGCGTTCGATTAACCGATTACACTCCGGTGAATAGAAGTCGATCATGGAACGCCCTCTCGGGTACGTTGCATCGCGTGATTAAAAAGAAAATTGACAATGTTTGTTTTATATTACTGATTATTCCTCTTCATCTTTGAATACAATTTTTTTATAATTCTTTGGTTTTGATCTCTTATAATGCGATTTTCCATTATTCCAATTTCTTCATATTTCGTACAAAAGATCGGGGTTTTGAATTCTTGTTCTTGATACGGTATTTTTTTTCTACTATCGTTTTAAGGGTCTAACAGGCTAATACAAGAAACTTCAAAGCGTTTAATGGCATTGAATGCGATGTGGAATTCCCAGACGTTTATTTCGTTCCGGAAATGCGCTGTTGCGGTTGTCGTGAAGTACAAATAATCATAGAATCGAGGCGAACCGAAGCTTTGATCGGTTTCTCGATACTCGTGGAAACGAGGGATTAGCTTTGTCGAAGAGTGGAGACATTGTACATTGTCTCGATTGCGTCGTTCTCGTCAAATAGAAGCCATCGAGGCTACAATGTACATCGGGGACTCGCTAAGGGACGGTGCAGACAAGGAGATACGACTTTGAAGATTCGTCGAGCGAGAAGTGTGCGCAACCCTTCTCTGCTCCGAATAAATTCGAATGCAGAGCTCGGCTTTGACATCGATCGTACGCTACGAAGCCTGCATCGTCGACTTCTTCAGGTTCTACTCGCACCCCACACACTGTTCTAGTCTATGCTGCCACTCCCTTTTGTTACAATGCGCGCTCGCGCAGCCTTACTCACTTCTTATTCCCACTACTTTTCTCTTTATATCACCCCTATTCCCTCGCTTCGGGGAGTTTTTTTTCCGTGGATCTCTCGCTTGTTACCGTCACTGACTCTCCATCGTCGATTTCCCGCCCTTTTCGGCTTCTATCGCCAAGAAATGGAACAAATTGACCGTGAGTCTACCCACGTTCCTTTTTATTTATTCTATTTCGCCGCAAAAAACCGTTCTAGCTCACCGAGATACATGATCTCGTGAATTCTTTGTACCTCGATGTTTCGCGCTAGAGTTTTATCGCCTGTGGTACATTCCTTTCGATATTCACGCTTCGACAGAATCTCGTAGATTCCGAATGAACGATGAGGCTGCGCACATTATCGGTCCGTATACACTTTCAAATTCATTTCACTTGTGTAGCCCATAACCAACTGCGGTTCAACGAGAATGGGTAAAGCCACTCTTCGTGGCGGAATAGAAAACTCTTTGGCGGTATATTAAAATATCAGCGCTGTATTATCATATATTATTCCAACTTTCTCGCGCCCTCCTTCGAGCTTCTCTCGTTTCTATCTCCCGCCTCTCTTCCTCTCGTTTCAGTTCATTCTTCTTCTCGGTGCCCGCGAAGCCCGCAAACGACCCCGTTGAGTTATGAGAGGCTCGTACGCCTCGGGGTGGTTTTCTTCCTCGCCGAAGACGTAAAGCTTGGATAGCGATAAAAAACATTTCTCCCCTGCAGCACAGAGAAAGGATGCACGAGCGGTCCTTTTTTGCACGGCCCGCAACAGCTATGAAGACGCGACACACGGTCATTCTTTTTTTCTCCCAACATCTCACGGACACCAGCCAGCTACTGCATCCCGTTCGAACCGACCCGCCCTTTCTTCTCAGTCCATTCTCTCTCACTCTCGTCTTTCTGCAATGTCTTATGCATGCGAGTTACAAGTCTCTCCATGCATCAAGAGGATCACTATAATTCCCGAG
This sequence comes from Ischnus inquisitorius, assembly GCA_963924025.1. Lineage (NCBI taxonomy): Eukaryota > Metazoa > Arthropoda > Insecta > Hymenoptera > Ichneumonidae > Ischnus > Ischnus inquisitorius. The sequence goes on along the minus strand of OZ001250.1, from coordinate 6,374,645 downwards.
TCCCGCCGGATGCTACGGTTTTCTCCTCCCGAGCTCTGTTGGTCTTGAGCTATGCATATAGTATATACGAGGACCGAGGGGGCTCTACCCTTCGGTGATGCACGGCCAAAGTTCACTTTCTTCGCTCGATCAGGTGGCGGCAATGTAGTACGTAATAGTATCTATATAGATAGTAACCTACAAAGAGAAAACATAGTGCGAATATAGATAGAGAGTCGCCATCGTAACACCAGAGGCTTCCGAGAGTGCCGCGGAATCCACTCACGAATTCCTTTCCCTCGCTTCGAACAACCCGTTCATCCTCTTTTGCTATCCTTCGCCGCTCACCCACCCCCGACCCCGCCGCTCACTCTTTCGCTAATACACCCACCGACATTGCGAGCGATTCTTCGAACTGGCTTCGATTTATCAAAATTTTCTCTAACCCTAGATGCTGTATATCTTCCGAGGAAAATTCGTTCTATTCTCGTGAGAGTCTCGTAGAGTTGCACAAACTATGCATAAAATCGTAACCGGAGTTCGCTAGTGCGCGAGTGAGTGGATCGACGAATATTCCTATGCTCTCTAATAGACGCATCCATAATGCAAACTACCCGTCCGCCCTTTCGCCCCAAAGCTACCAGCGGCCCTCGCTCCCCTCTTCCCCACCCTCGCTCTGCGGAGAAACTTAGACTTCGCGAAGATTTTCGTATATATGCGAAATTTTATCGTAGCGAGAAAGTAGAGTCGGACGTAGAAGTTTGATATTACGAGATTTTTCGAGAGAGTGTAGAAACTTTTGTGGCGTAAATATTCAACTTGTAGAATTGCTGCGGGTTACTTTACGTTACTTCGGGTTTCTCCAAACCTTCCCAGTGCTGATTCAATTACGATATTGCTGTGGGAATAAACGAGGAATATAAATAACGTTAATTAACTCGACGATCGAAAGAAAAACAGAGACTTCCTATTTCGGAAGGTTACGTTTCGTTTTGATCTATTTTCCTTGTTTTAACAGAGATTTTTCAGTATTTGCTGCACGATACGGTGTTTGCGAGAATATTCGAGCAAACATTATTTCTCTACGTCGTGCACGACACCGAAAAACACATGTAACTCGCGCGGTTACTTTTTCGCAATCGTGAATCTTGCCGGGGAAAAATTTGCTTCGCCCGCGAGCTCGGAGAGACCGTACATACAATGTTGATACTTGCCTCCTTTCTTTTTTCCTTTTTTTCTGTGCAAGCTCTTTCCTCGAGACGTTGGTCGTGTACAAACCTTGCCCGCGAAAGGTCGCCACCGAAGCGGAGCGCAAGAAGGTGGAGCGAAAAGAAAAGGAGAAAAAACGAAGAAAAAGCGGCAACGATACACAATCTTTTTAACGACGTTTCCTCGTTGCCCTACATAGCCCTCTGTGTACAAGCAAAGTCAACGGATTGAATAAACACAAGGAAGAAATTGGAGTTCCGGTTCTATCGCCGGCGCTACAACTCCCTCTATCTTGCCTTCCATTTATCCCACCTTGTACTTTTACTCGCTAAACTCGAACTTTAATTTAAAAAAAAGAACAGCTCGTCGCCGAAAACGAACGGAAATTACATAGGAAACGGAGCAAGAGAAGGCGGTAGTTACTGCGTGTTAATAACGGAAAAAAGTCAAGAAACAAAAATCATGGAGATTTTTGGCTTCATAGCATTTCCCAGCTAAAATAATACATTTTTTTTCTTCGAGAGGTAAAAAAAAGTTGTAGATCAAATTTTTTTTGTCACCTTTTATCGTAGGAATTTTTCAGTTAGTTAGCATATCGTTACCGTTGTTTTGTCAGGGAAAAGAAAACATTCGAGCAACAACGAACGGTTGTAAACAGACACACATCGAAACACAACTACGGGCAAGCGTTTTATTATTCTCGTTGATTCATTTGTCGAAAGTTATCCGTCGTCCTCCCACCGTGTTGCCCGAACCATGTACTTTTTACGACCCAAAAAAGGAAAATGTATGCTTCGCCGGGGATAGCCGAGTTGTATTTTTTTCCCCTTCTTTTTTCGCTATCGCGAAAAAATTCTAACCGCGGTGAAACATTGCCAACGGATGGAGTTATTCTCGCCGTTGCCTCTCGCCGCGTTTTCACAATATTTTTCGTGCTTGTCCTCGATCGTTTGCGAAGCTCGGCGTGCGTCTCTGTATTCACATTCCATTATGAAGTGGTACACGCTAAAGCTCTCGAGTATGCGGAGTGCAGAGAATTCTTTTTTATTCTCAAATGCTCGGCGACTCGACGCGGCTTCCGGTGGAAACGAAAGAGCGGGGAATAGAACAAAACAACAAATTAAAAAAGAAAAAATAGAAAAAAACTGAGAGAAAGACGTCGTTGAAGCGATAAACGTTTTGTAGTTTACGAGTCCGCGAGTTATAACTGTAACTCGTGCATTTCGTTCATAACGAGAGGCGCAGTTGAATATGTGAAACATTTTTTTCTTGAGCAAAACTCGATTCGAACAGGCGTAAAAAGAAATGTGCTCAGATGAGCGAGAAAAAGATTCCGCGTTTTCGTGGCTATTATGCTGCGACAAGTGCAAGCTTCGCTCCTTCAGTTTTTTTTTTCGACTGTTTAACCATCTCCCTCTTTCTCTCTCTCTAACTCTGAGTAATTTGGACTGATCATTTACCCCGAGTCCTCGAACTGCACCCTAGTTCTTTTTTGCCTTCGCTTCCGCCTTCCTGGCCTTCCATTTCAGTGTAAAAAAACGCACACTGAACCAACCTTGGATGGCTAAATGCGCCCGGTAATTACTAGCCGTAATTTACCGGGAGTTTTCGTTTAATTACCGGGAGTAACCCGCTTGCCATCGTCTCTAGAGTCCGAAGGCCCCAGGGTGGCAGACAACGACGACGACGACGAGTAGAAGGAGACTGGAGTCTCGAGAAGGGCGAGAGAAGAGTCTGAACTACGCGCCCAGACTCTTCTGGGGATGGAGAGCAAAAATGAGAGCGAAGAAGATAGCGAAGGGAATAATAAAAAGAAAAAGAAAATAATGGAAAGAGGCTGAAAGAGAGGCCTCGCGAGGGATGCGGGTCTCGAAGCTTTATGTACAAAAAAAAAAAAAAATTGAAGAGACACCTCGGTTGCCCATTCTCTTGACACCCCCTCTGTTCCTTTTGTCCTCGTCAGGTGTCTCTTGGGTAGGAAAAAAAAATAAAACAATGTTTTCTTCCTCATCGCATGCTGTCTATTCCTTCCCTTCTCGAACCGGCTCTCTCGACGATCACTCCGACGAGAATAATTAAATAAAAAATTGCGTTCCCGAGGTGGAAACAGCGCTAGACACCGACGTCAGTCTGAGCCCGAAGTTATCGCCCATCTGCGCTGTTATTTCTGTCTTGTTTTCTACAATCTCGTTTGTGCAACTGAGAATGAAGAAAATTTAATTTCATCAACATATAAGCGTGTTTTCTGGGAACTGGAAGAATGAAACCAAAATTAAAGTAGAATAGCATTAGTTATGTGTATCTATGTAGGATTGGAATGTATCGTTAAGAAACGCTTGTACAATTAATATTTGCCAGTTTAAAAAAATTGATGCCGCCGAGCACGACGAATTTACTGATCGAGATTTTTTTTTTAATTTATCAACAGTTACAACAATTAAGGTTCTCACAGACGATGATTTGCCGATGATTATCGCTTGCGACAACCACGTCGACAAAACCACCGAATGGCAGAAGGAGGGAGTCGACGTACGCACTAAATTTGAAGGCAAGGGTGAGATTCTGACGATTAACAGCGTTAACGGAAGTCTCGAGATCCTGAAGCATGATTCATCCGTCTACGGCAATTACACTTGCAACAGCACATCAACGGGAAATGTCACGGTTCTCTACAGAGTCGTTCGTAAGTTTTATGGACATTTCGTAATATCGCGATAAAGTGCTTCATTTGTTCCTGCAATTCTTTTTTAATTTCTTAATTATCCTATTGTCTCTCCGGCAGTGATAATAAGACATTGTTTTCTACCATCATTACTTGCCTCGAGTCGTTTCGGTAAAATGCGATATTCTTAATGATTTACAGCCAGGCCGACGGCGCAGCTGGTTACATCGGTGACCGTGGTGGAAAATGAAAAGCTTCATCTAATTTGCAACGGCAATCAGAAGCCGGGAGTAAAGATAAGCTGGACTTTCGATGGCAAGACATACAACAATACTGAGGGTCGCGTTAAATTGAGCGAAGACAAGGAGAGGGGTATCAATCGTGCTGTACTCGACGTCGAAGGCGTTCAGATGAGCGAGCGTGGAAGTGTCAAGTGTCACGTGTCTTACGACTGGGAAGATGATGCACCGGGCCACTATGCCGAGGCTGAAACAACTCTCAGGGTTAAGGACAAGCTCGCAGCTCTTTGGCCTTTCCTCGGTATTTGCGCCGAGGTCGTCGTACTTTGCGCTATCATTCTTATCTATGAGAAGAAGCGCAACAAAGCCGAGCTCGAAGAATCCGACACCGATCAGAGTCCCGATACGTGAGTACAAAATGAGAAAACAAAACATAATTATCTCGAACACATTTCATTTCATAAATCTCCTCGGATTCCCATATGCATGTTGCTCGAACCACCTGAATTTGCTTGCAAAATGCCCGCGAAATTTTTTTCCTCTTATGTGTTTTTTGTGACATTGCGAACGCGGGAATTCGCTTGAAAGTCTCTGCCTCTCGACTTGTCGCCAATGAGAGGCAGTGGATTTAACAAACGAGATAGTCGACGGTGAAATTCTCGCCGCAACACCGGTTTATACTAAAGTTAGACGCCAGTTCCCTCCCGCGTTCAGCGCCATTGGCTAATGAGAAATTACCTTGACTCGAGGAGAGCTTCTCGGACGGCAAAACGTTCGTGGAATTTCAAGAATCGTGCTATGGCCGCGTGCTCCGCGACTGCCTGACAAACGTTGGCATGCGCCTACTTCGGTTGACCTCGCTTGTTTTTTCGTTCGCGCTCTTCGCCGCGCGCGACAAAACAATTTTACTCTACGACGGAAAATTAAAATTCCCTTTCACTTTATAAATATTTTTCGCGGCTTCTGCTCTTGTACGTTGTTTCGCGAATATCGAAACGCGGCGAGAAACGTCAAGAGGAATTGTATTTTGCCGGCTTCGAACAACAGAGGCGATTTGCTCAATGGCGACGATTCGGAATCGTCATTCGTTCCGCTCCGCGGTCCTTTGCCTCCCTCGGATCTTCCCGTCCGGCCGCCCGTGACGCCACCGCGACCCTCCAGTCCCATATACAAGACCGTGCAATTTCGTTCACCCTCGAGGGAGCCACGACGCGATTCTCCTCTAAGATCGGCACCGCCTTCGCCGACCAGCAACGACACGAGCCGATAAGATAACATACGTATAGGTATCGGCTATACGCGCTTTATACTATCTATCGCATTGCCATACGTTTGAACGTCGTGGACCTTCTCGAAACAGAATTCCCAGTTGACCTTACGTTGACGCTTACGGTGCGAGATCCTCGCCGTTGATACCTGCGGAGTTGCAAACCCAAAACTATCGTCCGGTAACCACCCGTCAAGAAGCTGCAACGCTTCGTCCCGTGAGCGATATTGCAAACGCTTTCGTTTCTCTGCACCTGCAGATATCTTCGTATTCGTGTCCTCGATTATGTTCGAAATGTCTGTCGAAAGGAAACGGTAAAAATATTTATTAATTTCGGAGACTTATAAAGTAAAACCTACGAAATCGTCCTTTTTTTTTTTACCAATTCTGTTCAAAATGAAAACGAGTACAGTATGTTCTAATGTTTCACATGTGCGGCGCGAATATCCAAGGCCGAATGAATCGCGACTTTGATATTAAAAAACGGTTGAAAAAAAAAAAAAAAAAAGAATTTGTTGAAGCAAAAATAATATCGCGATATAGAGGCGTTCATATCCGTGCGGGGATTTTTTCGCGCGTGACTCGGAAGGCAATTAGAAGAAAAGCGGTACTTTTATATCCTTTCTATCTCTCGAGTTCGTTTTACTCATTCGTCCGGCTCTTGACGACGGTGGGGGGGAAAGGGATGAAGAAAATAACCGTCGGTAGTGAATATTGATGAGCCACGGTGAGCCATTGACGATGACGCCGCTGGCCTCAAATGCCATCCGCACGTTGCCGGGGAGGGTAGAGACGAGAAGAGAACGCGAATAGGGCCTCAGAATTATCCTCGGTGGATAATAATGTTCGGGTCGTTTGCGCGAAAGTGGGGTAGAAAAACGACGAGCATGACGAAGCTCCGTGTTTTGAGCCGAGTCGATGGATAGAAGAGAAACGGAAGGATTCCCCGAGATTGAAGGGACGAGATGGGTTAAAACACCGACTTTCGCGGAGCCTCTTCAGACCCTTCGTTTTTTCTTCAACGATTTTTTTTATCTCGCAATCGATTCGCGTTTTTGTAAACTCAAAGGCCTCGAAATTTTATACGCGCAGGATCGAGCGAATTCTCGCTGATTACATTACGTTGCCGAATCGTCCTCTTTTTTTTGCATAACTCGCATTAATCTTTGCTTTCATTGGTGCACTGATTGCGATGTGTTTTCTTTGACGCGCATAATCTCTTTGTTGAATAATACGCATTATATGTGTATACCGTGAAGGCATTGATTCGAGTTTTAACGAACCCGTCGAAATCATTCCCGATCATTAAGCACAAAAAAAATACCTTGCATTATCTCTGTCGCCAATGCGCTGATTGCGATGTCTGCTTGTTTGCATATCCCTTCTTTGCAAGCATCCGTCCTTTATCCTGCGAATTAATTGAATGAAGTTTCAACCGATTTTGTTTGACATCTGAACTGGACTGAACCAAGGTTGTTTGATGCTGCTCACTTGTTTTAGTTTTCGTTTCATTCATTATCGATACTATAATCTGCACGCTAATTGCGGTACGCCTTTTTTGCGTACAATAATACTTTTCTCTTTTATCATTTATGCATAATCCCGCGAATGCTTTCAATGTTGTTTTTCGCCTACCCTCCGAAGCCCATTCGCCTCTTTTCGGGCGCGAATGCGTTAACGAGGGGATTTCCGAGATAAAAACAAACTGGAATTAGTTGGTTTCCATTGCGCTTGAATAATTTCGCCTGCATCCGGAAAGATCCCAAATGATCCCGATGTAAAAGTTATCCAAGCTTTGGGTGTTGTACATTTGTGAAGTTTGATACACCCGCATCCGTCATATCCGTTCCCACGGCACTCATCGTTCATGCACGCATCATCGCATCCAGACTAACAAGTAGACGAGAAGAGAAGAAAAATCGTGAGGCTGCGGAGTTCATGTGACGATGATATACTTGTATCCCAATGTAGCAAGCCAACGCCCAACAAGGAATCGGACGTGAGGCAGAGAAAGTGAAGCGTCAATGACGATTAAATTTGGATGACGGGAGGCGCGAGGTGCAGCGGTTGGGTTGAATCAGCGTCGTCAACGAGCAACATGTAATACCATCATTCCGGGCAGAGTTCAACGATATAAAATAAATTCAACTCTGAAAAGGATATCGATTTCGAAGGGAGCCACCGCCTCGTCGGTGGGGAAAAGCTGATTCTCGCCGCATGCCCGTTGCTTCTCTACTATATATACATAAACGCGTCGTCAGCGAAATTCGTCGAGGCGGCCGGCCACTCATAAATCCCTCCCAACAACGCGCGCCAGTCTATATCGAGCGAAATTAAAAGAACGATTAAACAAATGATAAATAGGAAAATTAATTTTAACGCATTGCGAAGAAGGAGTCGATTGTGCACGAAGAAAACGAAGAGGACGAGGATGACGATGGATACAGAGGTGCCCCGAGTGACCGAAGCAGGGCGTGCCCCGTCAGCGCGTCTTCGCCTCTTGTCGCGCGACATTTGTTCAATTCCGATTTCCACGGAGCGCGCAACGCAACATTTAACACGCCGGAACAAATTTAAAAAAAAAACAGTAAAATCTAAACAAAAAATTATTGTACGAGTAAGAGAGAGCACGTTCGAGCGGAAGTTTCTTTTCGTATTTTCATTTGCGCTCGGTCTCATCGCGAGAAGAAACCCGGGCGATGAACGAAGAGTCGATAATTAATTCTCGCTCGAGCGCGATCAATATCTATTCATCAATACCTATAAACTAATACCATCGTTAATACTTCTGTCACCATTATTATTATTATTCTTATATATTATTATTAATATTATTATAATTATTATTATTATTACTACGACTCGCCTTATTATTATTATTATTACTATTATTAATATGATTAATGACCACCCATCGTTGCAATCATTACTCACGATAAAGACGATTATTCATTGAATTAAACAAAAGAAAATCGATAACTCTACAAGTACATGAATAGCAGGGCGAAAAGCTTTCTCGTAAGATAATTATAGGCGTAAGATGAAGGTTTAACTGTGTTCCGGACACGATAGGCGACCGATCGGCCGCTCTGTCACCGGAACAATCGGGGACGAAGGAAACCACCGAGGACACCGAGCCACGAAAAGTGCTCGTACCAATGCCCCCGGTTGGCCTTATTTTCTAGTGCCTCATTAATATCGCGATTCGATCGATTAATAAAAGGTGCACTGAAGTATTCCTTCGAAGAGTTATATCTGTCCGGTATGCGGATTAATCGAGAGAAATCGTTCTACGTTCCCGATAATACCGGTGACCGTTCGTGAGAAAATAAAACGAGAGAATAAGACGCAAAGTCGCCGTCGTCATCGGGTTTCTCAGCCCATCCCCGCGGTGATTCGTCAGCCTTTTCTATCTCGCGATTCCGGCACGGACGAATCGTCCGTGGTTTAATATTATTATTATGTACTATCAATTGAGAAATATTGAGAAAAATAAAATGAAAAAACAGTGCCGTATTCATAGGCGATCACGTTATATGAAGCTACAGTTAAGAATAGCACATAGTCCGTTTGTTCGCCCGAGAACAAGAAAACGACGAGGCGAACGAACATTAATCGCTCGAGTAGCAAGAGTGCAGAAGGAAAAGTAAAAAAAGGAATGAAACAACAATCTGTAAACAATAAGATGCGATTATAAGGAAAAAAAAAACTACTGCACAGTCGACGAGAATCGCTCGCTGTGGTGTCTATGAATTTTGCGCTGCCACAATTTATTCGAATAATCGTAACGAGGAAATACTATTAATACAGTATGTAAAAGATTTTAAAAAAGCGTGGAAAAATAAATGAAGTTATCGAAGTAAGCGCGAGACAACGGGGAATGCGAAAGAAAACAAAAAGAAACAAACAGGGGCAGATCGCTAGAATGAAACGTACAAACCGGGGTCACGCTTGACGAAAATGACTGTTGATGAACTTTGAGATTTAAAATGAATTGATTGATAGCGCGGTGGCTAAGTTGAGAAGTACGTTATTTGTCGCGTGTGTTATTTGACGCGCGCTTTTCCACACGTAGACACACACAAGTACACGATTGAAGAATTAACTTACAGACATAAAATAATCCATACACAAAAGATACGAAAAAAGAAATACAAGCATATATGATCTAGCGTTATACGTGATTGAGGATGAAAAAACGAAAATGATACACGGTTGGAGATTCTGAGGAAGCCCGCATGCCTTCAAGATCGGTACTTAAGAATAAACGATATTGACACGTTAAAAGATTGCATATTCTTACTAGAAACCTACTATTCTCACATAACCATAGAAATACTCGCGTCCTCCGGTTCCCGTTATTTTTATCTGCTCATCCGAACCGGGAAAGCTGGTGAATCCATCGGAATCGCCAGGAAGCTGTCGGCGTGAAAAAAAAAAAAAGGAAATCTCCTCGGGGAAATTCCGTTCGGCCGGAGAATCCATCATGCCAACGGACACGAACGAATATGAGAATGAGAGTATCGCGCAGAAAGTAGCGTTCCGAAGATCGGTGTTTAAGAGTAAACGATATCGACAAGTTGACGAGGGGCTTTTTTTTCCCTTCGTTCGTTCCGTTCTGGTCCGCAATCGCGGGAAGCGAAGCGCCACTCGTACTCACGTATCCATTACCTCCTCGGGGAAATTCGCGTCACTCATTTCGTGCGTTACTCACGATCATCGAATCTAGGCCAACCCTTTTCCCTTTTTCGACGAGACTCGTCGCGCGAATCGTCGTTCGACGTTTCTCCCCGTCGACATCGACAGGACCGAAGCGAGAAATGACATCGTGGCGTTCTTTTTTTTTTTACGTCGCGGAGAAAAAAAGGGAAGATTATGTATGAATGTTTTTTTTATTTACTTTATTGCACGCCGCGAGTACGTCGTTTGTAGTGTTTTTCTCGACACGGAGAAAAAGAAAACGTAATACCAGCGTAAACGCTTTCGCGATGTTGTCGCATCGTCATAATGTTTTTTTTATCTCTTTTACGACTCTTCAAGTATTTTTTTTTCTCTCTTATCTACACATATAAAAACCATCGACGAGTTTGTATAAAAGGTAACTTACATAAATAGCACTGTTCAAGAACAATAATAATCGATATCTCTTAGAGTATAATATGTTCCTAGGTACTTGGTACGGAAGTTGGCGAAGAGCGTGATATATATATATATATATATATCTTATTTTTGAGACGAGCGAACACGAAATTTTCCATTTCAACGGTGCTTGAAACATGACAAGCCGCGCCAAAAAAACTGCATTCGCAGTATATATATTTCTATGTTTTTTTTCGGCAACGTATCCTCGAGCCTTTAGGGGAAGAAAAATAAAAAACAACAGTATTATCTTTGGTCGTGAGCGCTAGCGGCGCGACTTTAATCGATATGTGAAGAAATATTCATAACATATATAAAAAAAATGCATTTACAAAAAAGCCTATGGGAATGAAACTTCGAGAGTTTATTGCAATTCGTTCGGAGATTCGGGCAATAGAGGACACGCGACCGTATTGTCGCACGTTCGCTCATCTCTTTAATAATGAATAATAATTAATTATTCATTATTAATTAATTATTAATGTTTAATCATTGATAATTGATAATCACGCTCATACTGGTAGATCGCCCAATGCGTATTTTTTTTCCTTCTATCTTTTATTTACAAAACTAACGATAATCTAACGATCCTTGACGCGGGCCGTCGTGTGGGTGTGTGGACATTGTCCGAGCCGCGACGTCTCTTCATTTTGGTGTTTGGTAACGGATGAGCAACGCGACGAATCCTTTTTTCGTTTTCCCTCTCGCACGAAAGCTTCGTCGAGTCATTGATTACGATTAATCAATAACATATAAAAAGAAGAGAAAGTCTCGACGAAATTTAGCACCCAACAAGTTTCTCCTCGGGGCTGTTCTCGAAAAAAAAAAGAATCTCCCTCTCGATCAGTCCGTTGCACCGTTGCTCAACGGCCATGTTCACCAATCTCAAAACCCTCCCTCACGGATCTCGAAAAATCCGACACTTTGATTATAGACAGCGAGTTTTATCATCGCGGCGAAGTGAAAAAAAATTATTAAAAAACGACACTCCCATTATTTACACACTCCCGGCATCGATAATTCGCTGCTGGTACTCCGCTCACGCTCGGAGCTTGTTGAGTCTTTTTTTTTCGTTCGCGACAATCGCGGTTACGCGTTTGTCTCAATTATTATTTTCTTTTATATTTTTCCCGTTCGTTTGCTTTTCGCTCGGCATTATCGTTCTATTTGGGTTTTTGATTACCGTAATCGACGTAAACGCGAACGACCTCGCCGCTGTATTTTCTCTGACTGGGCATGAAGTAGAAATCGGGCTGTTGAGAGGCGGATTGTCCGCCCCCGCTCGAGTTACCGTTACCAGGCGACTTGAATCGATTGTTACGACGATCCTGCGTGTAATAACTCGGTTGCGGTGGCGGTGGCGGTTGCCGGGAACCCGGTGCACGTGGCAGACTGTACGTGGCACGCGGCGACGTCATCTGGTGTTGCTGTTGATTATGATGACCGTTGCTCGTTTGTTGATGCAATCTGTGCGACTCGACGGGATGAGCAGCGAGGGCTGCTACAGCGCCGGCTGACGAACGTGGCGCGGCACCGTTGTCGGTCGTGTCTCGAGAACGCGGAAGACTCGACACCGGTGGCGGTGGAGCTTTTTCCTCGGTCTCGAATGCCTCGAAAGCGAAATTCGTGTTTGCGCCCGAAGAATAGTCACGCCAGGCGTTGTTCGCTATGAGCCTCTCCTGCTGCAATAAAAAATGAAATTACAAATCATCAATTAGCTCCAACGAAGTTTAGGTTCCCTATTTTCCCTTGGGATACCCTGCGAAAAAAATAGTGCGACCGCAAAAATAAATTCTGTTTTGCAACACAAGAAATCGCGTGACAAAAATACGTACAGAGGAAGTTCAAGCCATGCCTTGGTGTTAGATATACGAGAATTAGTTACGAAAAAGAAAAGCAGAGTATGGATTCATAAAGTTGGGTGCGAGTACCTCGAAGGGCTCGAGCGAACGTCCAGCGAATAACTATATTATATAGTACATCTCTGCAACAGTGGATAGGAAGGGTGAGTCTATTACGACTACCAATCGGGAGAAGGTCGGTGCATATTGGGAGGTAGGTGTTGATGATGGGGTCGATGATTTTGTTGCTGAGATTGATACTGTAGCTGATGATGATGCTGCTGCTGCTGTTGCTGTTGCTGCGGCTGATGATGATGATGATGATTGTGATGATCGTTTTGACGATGATAGCGGGTAGCGTTCGTGCGATGAATCGGGTTGACCGAGGCGGGAGAAGATACCAAAGGCAGCGAGTATACCCTCTGTACGCGGCACACACCATTGGACAGTAGCCGAGGAGAGGCGCGCGCGGGTCATGCAACAACAAGCAAAGCAACAAAAAGGTAGTTTTTTTTATTATACGTATCGACGCATAATACTGCTAATTACTTCAAGGAATTAATCCGAGACTCTACCATTATGTTATTCGAACGGAAAAGGGTTTTTTCAAATTCCCGAACTAGCACGATTTTTTTAGAGGAAATAGAAAGAATCGAACAGGGACGTACAGACACAATTCTGGGGGTGAGGAGTGCGGGTGCAAATGCGAATTTAAACACACAAGAAGTGATAAAGTGAGAGAGTGAGACACAGCACAGTTGTTTAGCAAAGAGTAGGTAAGAATAGTAGCACACAATTATATTGAATAATTTCGGGTACCGATTGCAACCGATAGATCATCGATCGATGCATTGATTAGAAAGGCTGTATCGTTACATTCCCAGCAGTAAGTGAAATTCGGAAAGGATTTCAAAGAGTTTTTGATGATATAAAAATTTTAAAAATATAAAAATGTGGATCAGATGTGGTTGATTTTTTTTCAGATTTGTATTCCATTGAGAAATATTGGAAATTCGTTCGGAATCCCACTTTTCGCTAGGACTGTAACGATACCCCCTCCCCCTTCCCCCCCTTCACGAGGATGTTATTGATTTTAGAATCTATAAATATCGATGTATACGTCTCGAGTGGTTTACCTTGGTTGTTCGTTTCCGGGTTGCTTTGTACAGCGTGCAACTTGCTTGGAGAAGAACGAGAGCCACGAGAGCGGCAACGATACCGATTATGACGTAGAGCTTCATCGAGCCTGAGAATATGTCCATCGTACTTTGCAAGCTCACGTCGTTATCGTCGTTTACTAAATCGTTAGCTGCAAACAAAAAATTAACGAATATACATTCACATTTATGAAATCTCAAGTAGCCCATTAATTATCCATTGAAAACTTTATCAATACTTTATCGATCGTATTGAACACATTTTTCTGTTAATTGATTCTTACACAAAGGTGCCGTGACAATGAGATATTGAGGATCGACGGTCAACGACCCGACTCTCCCGGTCAGCAGAGCTTCCTTTAGAGCTCCCTCGGCCGCGGCAACAGTGTCCGCAGGTCTCAAAGCTCTTCCCTTGCCCTCGTCCTTGTCCAGTATCAAATTCATCTTCGCGATAACGCCGTCGTCACCGTTGCGTTGCAATTCGTTCAACTTTATGTTGTGGTAACCCGGCAATTTTCCCAAAGTCGGCCCAAAATTGTCGGATATCGTTTTGGATATGTGGTCGAAATCGGGTGTACCGGGTTGCGGTGCTTCGAAACCGGCGCCCAAGTTGACTAATTTAACCGCGACGTCGTAGTAGAGTCTGGATGGTGATGGCGTCACCGGAGCATCCTCGTCTTCCTCTGTTAATTTGCAGTTCGATTAGAAGAAAAGTCATCAATAACCGTCGATCGTTTATCGGCGAAGCAAAACGTTCGATTTATCAATGTCATACCCTCGATGCCGCAGGAACGAATGCATATCCTTTCGTTCGAGACGAATGGCGTTGCGCGATGCTTGCGTATCTTCTTGTTAACAGCATTGAATGTTCCGCCCTTAACCGGGAACATCATGTACAAACAATGCTCGTCGGTGAACGACAAATCTCTGTTGTCTTTGGTGATACGTTTTCTCGAGAATGTCAGAGTCGTAGCACCGTCCTCGATTCTTCCGCTGACGTTGAAGATATCCTGGGATGGATCCAGCAGGGGAGACGTGTAACCACTCATCCATGTGTCCATGAGGAAGGGTCTTCCGCTGTTCTGATCCACCCAGCCGAGAATGGCATCGCTTTGAGTCTGAAGACCAACGAAACGCAATTACAACGATTATTTACGTAAACGAAGATCCAATGGATCATTTCAATCATAGATCGTCGGGATAACGGACAATTTCAATGATTACTCAATTAAGTAAATGTTTCTTGCCATTTTCTGATCGTCGGAGAATCCCACGCCGGTCCAGCTAGACGTGTTGTTCGTGACTATCGTGAAGGACATCTGATCCTGGGAACACGAGTAAACGACGATTACGTCTTTGCAATTGCTTGCAATTTTTTTGTTGTTCTTTCATTTCACGAGTGTAAAGAAGCCGCTAGGATATTCCCGCGAATCTCTTTGATTTTCTTGTTTACGCGAATGAAAGTTTGCCCCGGAGGCGCACACACAAACGCGCACACCCAACCGTCGTGGCGGTTGTTAAACGAGGGGAAGAGAAAGCAAGAGGGACGAGAGGCCCCGCGCTACACGTAGCCGAGAAGAGATCCGCGTTCGCGCAATTTTACCTTCTTCGTCTTGTAGGTCCACTTGATGTAGTACTCGCACGTATGATTTTTCAGAGAACAGTGACGTGGATATTTCCACTCACCGCCGCATCCGCCACCCTCGAGTACCGTGTGACCGCCAAAATCGTCCTTGTTCTTCTCATCTGCGTCAATCAATAGGTTAACTCTCTTTTCGTATCTCTTCTCAAACGATGAATTACTGTTAATGATGAAAAGAATTCAAATGAACGGGAGAAAAAAATGCATTACCGAAGAAATTGAACGAAGCAACTCCTCTCTGCGATCTGTGCCCGTGATACTTCAATTCGTCGGCTTTATAGAAGTCTTTAACGCTGACTTTGCTCTTCTCCACGCCACTCGGTGGTTCGTGTATGTACTTTCCAGGTTCTTGTCCCTTAGCCCAGATAACTTGCATGTCACCGTCCATGATCTCGTGATCGGTCAGCTCGTTCGATGCTAATTTTCGTCTGAATACGATTGTCGTTACGCCGTCCTTCTCGAATCCCAATGCGGCAGTTAGACTGTCCTTTCCACCCCAGAAAGTGTCGATCCTCGGGGTTGAACGATCCCTCGTGTAGTAGTCGCCGATTCTGTGAGTATTGCCTCTCGCCATACCGATTATTATATCCGTGCAGTCCATCGGATTGAAGTCGTGCTTCGGCGTGTATTTGTGCACGACCGGTCTCACTGGCGCTGCATCGACGTTTGATTTTTGCGCAAAGAAATTGAGAAACATTCGCAGAACAACGAAATTAGAACATTCGACGCTTGTGTGAATGACGAAGAAACATGTGGTACGGTAATGGAATGATTATAATGGAGTGCATCTGTGTGAGTGTTGATGTACTGCCGTATTTGGAAAGATGGAGCGGTTCTTTTTTTCCTTTTTTTTTTGCTTTGATTCGTTTTTCTGTGCCGCGGTTGAACTACTTTCGTGTGTTACAATTACGTTTTATGGTAGTGCCGAGTAATTGTATATGCGATACTATGATACACTACTACGCAGCTTTGATGATCCTAATGGTTTGCGAAGATATAATGCAGTATTAAAGAATGATAATGTGACAGGTACGACAGTACTCGCTACAATAGTAGCAGATTCTGTGCTATAGTACCTATGGCTATAGTATGATAATCTCTCTACCAACACTACTTTCTGCTACTGATTGTTCATGCACTTTCTAATGAAGAGAAGAGTCCCCCTGTGTGGACAACTCTGCTTATCTACATTTTCTCTACGTTTTTTTTTTCTTTTTATTATATTGTTACCTTTCGTAGCTCCCGACTTGGTGCTAGGCTCCGCTTCCCCGATTGCGTGGATGGATGTAGGTTCCGGTTCTGATTGGGGATCGGAATTCGGTTCGGGATGGGATGCTGGCTCTGGCTCGCTGGAAGGTTCAGGATGAGATTTTGGCTCTGGCTCGCTGGACGGTTCAGGGTGAGATTTTGGTTCAGGTTCACTCGAGGGTTCGGGATGGGACTTCGGTTCCGGTTCACTAGAAGGCTCCGGTTCCGATTTTGGCTCGGGTTCGCTCGAGGGTTCGGGATGAGATTTTGGCTCAGGCTCACTAGAAGGCTCGGGATGGGACTTTGGTTCTGGTTCACTGGAAGGTTCGGGGTGAGACGTTGGCTCAGGCTCGCTTGAAGGTTCGGGATGAGATTTTGGCTCAGGTTCGCTGGAGGGTTCCGGATGAGATTTTGGTTCAGGTTCACTTGAAGGTTCAGGATGCGACTTTGGTTCTGGTTCACTGGAAGGCTCGGGATGAGATTTTGGTTCAGGTTCGCTAGAAGGCTCGGGATGAGACGTTGGTTCAGGTTCGCTGGCGGGTTCGGGATGAGACTTCGGTTCAGGCTCGCTTGAGGGCTCTGGGTGGGATGTAGGTTCAGGTTCAGAAGAGGGTTCTGGATGTGATTTCGGCTCCGGCTCGCTGTTGGGCTCTCCTGTGCAACAAAGCAACAACGACATGCAACTATTTTTAAACCAACACCTTGTGCGTATTACCATGGGGGAGGGCTTAATTATAATTATTTTCTATTACTCTAAAAGGTTTTCGACGAATGCGTTCAAGGTATTTGCTTTATAGTTGCGAATACTTCAAAGTTAAGCCAGCAAAATACCTTAACGGCGGGATTATCAAACAGGTACGACCAAATTATATTACAACTACTGCCGTTCTGTAAAGGAAATCCAGAGGTTCATTACTATACACTACTTACAATAAGATTTCTACATATTTATAAATTTATATATATAGATGCATATCCAATAACTGTACACAATTGGAATATAAATCTTTCTGTACGTGATGTCGGGGCCTTGACGAGAGAATAATCGAATATCATCCGTAAAACGTGGAAAATTCATCGCCCGAGCGGGAAAGAGAGAAGAAACGTTTGCTATCGAGTTTAACGATCCGCACGGCAATCTCGACGATTAATTGACGGTCGATCGGTGACTCGGAGGGAAAGGATGGGGGGAGACTTCAATTAAAATCTCGTCTATGGAAAATAGGCGAGGGAAGCCCAACAAAGTGGTAAAATAATAATAGTACGCGCGCGTGTGAAATGTTTCGAGGCTCTTATGTATGTATAGATTTCTTTCTATCACCGTTAAAGACTCGCTCGATGAAAACGAAGCTTGTGGGTTTCAACGATACAGACAAAGCGCAATTACGCTACGAGAAACTATTCAGGAATTCTTGAACAGCATTGGCATGACGTACAGGCATTTCACCTATCTTTTTTTTCAATCTCTCGGCGGCATTTTTTTTTTACAGTCACTTTACAGTATTGTGTTTCGTTAGGAATATTAACGCCGTAACCGCGCACACGCGGCTCAGCACAAGTGAGAGGATATCTCGCGAACGTACAGACCGCGACAAAAATAAATCGTCTCGACTATGATACATCGAATTCATTCGCGGAAGGTTGCAACCGCGATATTGTGTTATTGAAATTCAAATTTTTATCTACGGCTATACACAAACGCGTGAAAAATTGACGCGGCGACTATGGATTTGTGGAACTTACCCGTAGGCTCAGGTGCCGCCGCTTCGGGTGACCTTCTCTTCCGACCTGCGCAAACAGACACAAGGTCAAGTAAATTACTATCAATCAAACTCAAAGCTTCCTTCTCGACCTTCGTTTTTGTAACAGATTCTGTATGTTTTTTTTTTTTTTCGTTGTTTGTATATGCAAATTTCCATTGTTAAATCACCTTGATGAGCGCTGACTTGATAGGTGACACTAGTTTGTACCGTGACGTCCGCACCGATGCGTTCGGTGACCGCCGTTTCAACATCCGGTTTCGCCGATCGTCTCTTAGCTCCGGAAGATTTGAACGACCCGGAGCTCGGTTCGGGTTCGGGTTTTGCCGATCCTTCCGGCTCTGGTTCGGGATGACCTTCGCCCGCCCGTTTCTTAGAGGATTGCCTCGAGGTCGGCTCGGGCGCCAATCCTGCAGCTTCCGGCTCGGGCTCTGGCGACGGCTCCTTTCTTCCTGAATTTCTCGATGCACCGTCCGGTGTCGGCTCCGCCTTCGGTTCGGGTTTCGGAAGCGGTTCGCTGTCGGCGCGATCCTGTATATCGGGGAACGCCCGACACGCGGGAGTCAGACTGGTCGGACGCCAACCCACGCCGACCCAAGATGTTCCATTAACAACCATGACTCCCTCGAGTTCTCTCGCGTCCTTGAGGATTCGCCAGTAGAACGTAAAATCGTCGGAGAAACGCTTCATCGTGTAACTCTCGAAATCGATGTCCAACGACTTCAGCGGGGATCCTGAGTTCAGAAAGACATTCTCGTTACAGCGACGATTGCTCAGCGGAAACATACCGATTTTGTAATCCTTCTCTTTTTTCTTCTCTCATCATTCAAAATGACTCACTCTTGTTGCAATTGGGACCGAACCATCCGACGTTGCAGTAGCAATGCTTCGTAGGCGAAGTTGTGCCATGATTGTCAACGCACGTACCCTGATCACCGCAATCCGAGTCGTCGAGGCAATCCTCGCGGAATTCGCATCTCGGACCGTGATAAGATCTGTCGCATCTGCACCTGCCGAGCAGGTAACGACCGTGACGACTGCAATCCTCTCTGTATACTTTCCTCTCCAATATCTGAGCACGAAATGAAAAAAAAATTAACAATCCAAGAAATCGCTCAGCGATTGGCTCGCATACATAGGATGTCGAATTTGTTTTGCATTGACTCACGTCTATATCGGCGCATGACCAAAACCTGTAGCTGGATCCCCATTCCTCGGCCTCGCGTAACAAGCGCACCGTGCAATCGGTACAAGTGAAATTCTGCGGTAACTCGACCGGATAATGTTGCGCCCTGCGTGCAAGGTCGTTTTAATTTCGAAGATTTTTTGATTGTTCGTTAAAGTTACTTTGGGTCAGCGTTAATAGCCGGAACTTCCTTGAGCGAGTCAACAAGGATATATTTTTCTATACGTGACTATGGCTACGAAAAATAATCATAGTGGCAACCGGCGACAATGATAATGATGAGGAACTCACGTGGCGTCACCCTCGACGAATTCGCTTTGTTTAGTCACCGGCGTGAGATCCACCAGCGGTCTGTCCAATGCGTCTAATATTTGAAGCCTGAATCCTCCCTGTTGAGAGAAATGTGTATTTGAAAAAAAAAAATGATGTATCATCGATTAATCGCGGAAGTCGATAACCGCGTATTTTTGAGATGCGTACAGATTTCTGAACGGTAATACGTATTGTGTTGCCCACTATAATAGATAATAGTAGTGTACGTGCGCAAGGAAACGAGCTATGCTGCTTTCACCCGGATTCCTTGTACACCTCGGCGGTTGTATACTCGCATACCTATCGCTCTTGTGAAGCTAAACTCCGAGTACTCTTATCCGCGTATGCCTTACTACCTACTAGGAACGTACGCTCCAGGTCCTCCCTAGCTATATCCCCTTCTATCCATCGGACTCCGGCAAAGTCTCGTACATTACGTGTATATACGCGACGACCGACCGAAGTCTGCACGAACAACCTCGCATACCTTTCTCGTAGCCGTGCGCTAGCCGCGTGCCTTCACGGGGAGGCTCGCTCACATGGAGACATTAGATCGCGCCTAGAACACGATCGGAATACAAAACATTTGACGCTAACGACAAAATTTGAACGATTCCATTCGGAAAAAAAATGTCGCACCGTGGTTTTTATTGCAGAGAATCGATAGTTATGTGTACTTAGCTTAGAAAAATGGTCGTTAGAAAAATGTGGAATAAGCTTGTGCCAATTGGGTACAGGACCTTTGAAAGTAATTTCTTTTAATGATCTTTACTCCCTCCAACGATTTACTGAATTTTGTCTCATCGACCACGAAGACCAACTCTCTTTTTTTTCGTGACTCTCACAATAATTTAAGATCGCTTGTTTTTAACACAATTGACTATAAAAAATGGTTACAAAAAAGAAATCCGTCGTTCTCTCGTATTCGTTTTATGTCGGCTTCAAAAGTTTATACAGAGTCTATTAATAAATTATTCTTGTACAGCAATTTTGTGATGATAATAAAAAACGGAGATCCATCGTCGATCGGCAATCGACGCGATAACTTAACTTTCGAGACAGAGAAAATTCAGTAAACACTTTTGAGCCACGAGAGGAGTCACTCACCCATTTTCACCGGTAAAAGTTCATTAGCATATTCATTTCTAATCTTTCTCTATTATAATTCGCCCGGGATGGAATGTTTGAACACCGGGCACGACACGAGCCCGGCAACGCCGTGTGCGTTTGTGAATTTGTATTCCATTCGACTGTGCGCGAGCTGCCGGTTTATACCTTCCCCGAGTGGCGCGGCTAAGGTATCAGGTGAAACGAAGAACCTGAATGAAAGATCGAGCTGCGACTCGCTGCTACCACACGGCTGCTTTACTATATTCGTCACCGAGTTCTAACTCCAAAGCCGGCTAATGCATTCGGGTGAATCGAACGACGCTGCATAATACCCACTCGGCTTCTTTCGTACTCCTCGATATCTTCAACCCGAATGAATTATTCCGGAAGTCTCGAATTACTCCTGGTGGCCGAGTTTCGTCGCGCTCGCACGTACGGGGACCCCGGATAGACTGAAACTTATACGAAATATGTCGTACCGGTGTGTGCACAACACGTACGAACCGCGAGATAATTTATCCCGAGAGTGCTGTGTGTATACATCGTCTGGACCGAGTGAGTTTTGCCGCGAGAGAAAGCCAGCGGAGCGGGAGCAGTGACGAATCTCTGGTACACACTGGCCAAGAGAGACCTCTTGTCTCGTGTACGTACACTGTGACTATAAAAGCCAAGACCCCGCTCGCGTACATATCTGTGTATATGAAACGTCGACGAAACAGGTGCGTCATATAAATCGTGGGATCTCTCGACGGGAATCTTGAGCGCGCGAATATCGTCCGACGCGAATGTGGAATGTATGCAACGAGACCCACACATGCTCGCGGGTCAATGAAGCCGGGCTTCATCCTCGGTACGCGTAGACACGGTGTACACGATACGGACGATGAGAAACAAAAAAGAATGAAATAACATTCACGATAGAAGATTGGCATTGGAAATTGATCACTGTGACTAGCGTTTAGTGTTGGAAGCCGATATCAATCATCTCTCGCAGACACATAATACAGGTGTCAGAGGAGGCGTCAGCAGGGCGAAGGAGAAGAAGAAGAGGAGAGGATATCACCTCGGCAAAGATTCGAAACCGCTATAAGCGCGAATAATAATGGGAGTGCGCGAAGAATGTTCGAGTAACGGGGAGATACCTCGAGTGATGTTGGCCAGAAACTCGCATTCCTGCCGCGTCTCGGGCATAGCAATGAGTAGCGGTGTACAACGGATGAAGATCGAAAGAAAAATGTGCGAGGTACACATTTTTCGAAAAATTACACACGGAATTTTCAGCGGCTTGATTATCGAGGGCAGGGCAGTTAAGCGATCCGCGAAGGACCGCGTGAAACGATTTCTCACAGGTGCTTCTTGGAAAATCTCGTTATCGTCTCTAAGTTCGAGGAGTTTATGTTACGGCTTTGCACAGATGTGTTCATTTAGCCGGTCGGGAACGATGCTCGAGGCTTAATCGCTGCACTGCGAAACTTCGCGAATGTGGTGCGATTTAAAAAAAATGAATAGTAGTAAAAATAAAAAAGTTGGTGCTCGAAGCTACGACGGAGGCGTCTCTTTCGATGCAAGGGGTCTCAACGGGCGGCCCGCGGGCCTCATTTGAGGTCATAACGGATCTCGCTTGCCAGGCTCGTCGAAGCATCCGAGCACGACTCGATAAGTGTCCACGTGTCATCGACGCCCGGCTTGCATATATTATTTCCTCAAGCGAGGAGGCATTCTCACTGCCTCTTTGGCAAGGCACCGTTCGGATAACGATACTTCTATACATGTGGATAGAAAAACACATAAAACTTATCCGTCAGAGGTCTCCAACATTTTTTTTCAAGGAAAAAAGAAAAGAACATCAACGGAATGTCGCGTACGCGATCGATTCTGCAACGAGAACATTCTTTTTTTTCTTCGTCGTGTCTTCGCACACCGATAGAGCACGTAACGCTCGGCGATATAACATTTGCGCTTCTCGTATTCGGCATTAAAATTCCTCGTGTCGATTCGCAAAGCGACGCACCTGACGACACGCGCGGCGTGACGATGAAGCGACGAAAGAAGAAAAGAGGGCGAGAGGAATCGAACGGCGCGGTACCACCGAGAGTTGATAATAGAGATGAAAGATAAATACGATGATGAGAACCGAGAAGAAACGCGCGGTGGAGTGCGAAGCGAAAAACGCCGAGAGGATAGTGATTATTTAGTGTCGTCATCGTCCGTTGCTGAATCATTACTATTCTTCAATGTTTTTTCTCTTCATGCATCACTATATAGGCATAACGAGTGAAAACGAGGAGAGATCTCTCCAGGTGCATATTGCGCGATGTTCTCGCGAGGATGATTAACCTCAAGTTAATTTTTCGTGCTAAACATGACGGTATAATATTAATAAACTAATTACTGCGGCTCGTAGATATCTCAATTCAAGCAATTCGACGACTCCTTTCCGAGCGTGGATCCAGGTATAATATAATCGAATTAAAAAGAAAAAAATTGTTCGCGATGAACGTGGAGGTCAATCGCATAACGACCTCGATACACGATTTCGAAAGCCATTGGCGCTTTTCGCGTCGGTGGCAGTAATCGATGCTTTATACCCCGTCAGCGCGCAATTCTTCACGTGAATTATTTGACCGTCTATGTATCGGCGATTTTATACTAACGCTAGGTACGAACGAACGTTAACACAACGACGAGCGCACAATGCGTATGGGCTCGTCGATTCATTGTGTGCGCGTGAGCACATACGGGCGCGTAAAGGCGTATGTAGGATAGATACCGATCCTAGCCAGTGGCCGAGCTCTCCGGTCTCTCTCTACCTGTGCCGTATACGTTTGCTAAATACCGAAGGCTTCTTTCGTGAATAATTCAACGCGCGCTGCCTTGAGAAGAAAACGCGTGTAGGCCGTCCGGTTTTCTGTGCCCGCGGTTTCGCTGCCCACCGCTGTTTCTACCATCTCCCGTCTCTATCTCGCTCCTCGACTCATTCACCGTATATATACATTTAGTCCTCGTCGTATCTTTTTTCCTCTCACTGAGCCGCGAACCCCGAGAGTGTCGCAACCGCGGACACAAAAATCTCCATCGTAGAAAACTATGTGGGCATACATAAACTCCCAGAGTCTCGCGGTGCATAAACGCTCGAATCCGATTTGTTCTCCGCAATAGCATTGAATTGGAAAAAAAATAGAGAGTTAAAATTATTTCTTTTGTTTATCGAAGATGCTTTGGGGCTTAGGAGGAAGAAAAAGAAAAAAAGATGTTCAGCGTCGAAATGAGCTTATGGGGTATGCGAGAGGGCAACAGGTGGACGGTCAATGAGATGCTTTTCATTTAAAGTGGATCAACAAGATCGACCTCTGTAGCAACAGGTGGTGACTCCAGTTTCAATAGTACACAGAAGAGAACCTCCGCGGGTGGGTGACCCTTCAACGTTGACTTCGTTTTAGGCCTTTGCGCTTCCTCCGTCGCAGCCGTTTTCACGTTTATTATTTAAACAAAGCGTGCGGTCTCGGGGCTCAGGGAAAATCCTCTCAGCCTCGCTCGCACGGACGAAGTTAAGAAGTCGGAAAACACGGGTACTCACCCTGTGGGGATAAGCCAGATGCCACGAGACGTTGAATTTGCTTCCCGATAGAAAGGAAGTCTTGATGTCACCTGTAAAAGATAAGAGAAGAAAAAAAGAAAAATTACAAACGATTCTTATCGTTGCCGCATTCATAAAACTGATATACCGCCTATTACAACGCGGCATGGTATAATCTGATAACGCAAAAGCGGTAGTTGTATAATTTTTACGAGTGAGAAGAAAGTGCGTGTGTGCCCGCGCGCTCGTAGTTATCGCGCTCCCCTTCCCCGTGTTACGAGAGCTAATCTCATTTCCTCCCGGCCAATAAACTGGATACACTTTCTTTTTTCTCACAAAATGGATATTATAGAGGTTGCATGACTGTGCCGACCAAGTTTATAATGAACGTAGCCTTCTGGCGGGATCCTAGAAACGTTATTACAGAGTGAAGATACTACGAGAATTTAACAAAGTATCTCGAGTGTGTAATATATAAGGGGAATCGAGAGAGGCATTTCGCTTCTCCGTAGAAACGAGAAACACTGATACAGTTTCCGAAGTAGTTGCACGCTTCTCTCTCTCTCTTCTTCTCCCTCTGTCTCTCGTTTGTAATTGCATTTGGTTCGAAACTCTCGACGAAGAGATCTCGGCCCGGGTGCGGCAGATATCATTGAGTTATACACGCGCTTTTTAGATATGCTCGTAAAACTAGTTTCTAGTTACGTAGAACTATTACGCGTCAATTAACTCTTTTCACTTTTCATTTTTTCTCGTTCGTTGAGTCTTTGCAAATACGTGTCATTCGGATACGAAGATTTTTTTAAATTGCCAATCACGTTCTATAGGTTTTGATTGAAGCACGATGGAAATTGTAATATACGCGTTCTCGGTTATCAATGAATAACCTCGTTGAACAGTCGTGACGAGATCTCGGTTTTTCATCGCGAGACAAAACAACTCGGCTCGACTTCCTCGATAATACGAGATCTCGATCTCGATCTTCGCCGTGAAATCCGTGTCACGGCCTCGGCGCGCGGGATGCTGTTCGAGATTCTTCACTCGCAATCGGCGCCCAGTTTGTGTATCTCGTTCGGAGCATACGCGCATTTGCAATACTTGCAGGCAATACTCGAGGCGAAACTTCGACGAAGTTCTTCTTTCACGGAAAAGTTTGGAATCACGGTAAAACGAGCTATGAACGTTGATCACACTGCGAAGATTTCTTGCGACGATCGAGTTGGGAGTATCGCTACAGTACCGGCTAAAAGTTTCGAGCCAATTTTGAATATTTCCCAGTGAAATAAAAATCATTCCAAAGTCAACCGTACGGAAGGCTCTAAGAAGATTAATTTTGCGTAATCCTGATGCCAAATAGTTCTTAACTGATTAGTTTGAAAAAATTATCCAACGAATCGTTCGGTAATCCAACTTTTTTGTCCACCGAAATTGATCGATTCATTATTTTTAATACACAAATAAAATTGAGAAATATCAGTGTTCAATTTTTTTTTCCAATGGATGGAATTTCACGAATTTTGCATACGAACTCCATACAATCGGTCGAACTGTTCGTAAAAATCGGTCATCTTATTCTCAAACACGGAGATCTTCGAAAGTCTGAAAACAATTATAAAAAATGCATATTTTCGACAAATTTAATAAATCCACTTGAGTTAAAAAAAAGTTAGGTCACCGAATGATACGTCGGGCAATTTTTAAAATCTAATTTGTTGATGACTGTTCGCCGTTTACGTAGTTCAAAATTAATGTACTTAGCACTTTCTGTGCGTTCGATTTCCCGCGACTTTTATCCCACCGGGAGGTCTTCGAATCACACTTTTGGCTGGGAATGTAGTGATACACCCTCCACAAGCGATAAGTCAAGGAGAATTCTTTAGATGTTACGATGTATCTTCCAGTAGCGCGCTTGTACTCTCTTGCGAGGGTATAGAAAGTGCACCGATCGTTAAATGCATCGTGACTTAATGGGGCTCTCTTCGGGTCATCGCGTTTTTACTGCGAAACTTTAAGAGCATAAGCCCAAGACGAATCGTTCGCTGGCTCGAGCTGGAAGTACTAACGGGAAGGTAAAATAGTTGGACACGAATCTCGGATGATCCGCAGGTATTGATTTATCGTGGAAAGTCCATCAGCTTCGAAGAGGCATAAACTCAGCTTGTACGGTTGATTGAGATTAGTGTATAAGACCGAAAGAGACGTTGAGGGTACGAAATACATAAAATCCGGAAGCCGAAGCGCGGCGAACGAGACGATCGAGGCGATCGTTCCGTTCGGTTGTTCTTTACACTTTCTGCACTCGCCGCGGGGGCTTATCCGTCGTGAACTGAGGCCTCGAGTTTTAGCTAAGCCTCGGGGCCTCTTTGTTTACCATTTCAGCA
Source organism: Ischnus inquisitorius (assembly GCA_963924025.1). Classification (NCBI taxonomy): domain Eukaryota; kingdom Metazoa; phylum Arthropoda; class Insecta; order Hymenoptera; family Ichneumonidae; genus Ischnus; species Ischnus inquisitorius. Next base: position 6,347,936 of record OZ001250.1, on the reverse strand, counting down.
TGCAATAGTGTACGATACATACATACACACTGAAACGAAGAAAATATCGCGGCGAGTGAACCGGAAAGCCCACCTTCACGGTTTCTTTGCTATCGCATACCGGCGGCCAGTTAGTTCATAATCGCGCCGCTCTCGGTCTCGCTCCGAATGCCCCGAAACCGAATTCGGTATATATCTTTCTTCTTCGATTGGAGCAGAATCAGAGAAGACAGGATTCGGTGGTCTTTTTTTTTTTTCGATCTCTCGAACGAATATCAGCTGAGAAACTTTTCTTTTCTATCGACTTCACCGATTCCCTTGATAGCGCTTAACGAGAGTCGGCTAATCGTTAACCTTTCTCGGATCTTTGTCCGGATCCGAAGGCTCGATTGGTTCGAGCTCGCGGAACGAGGATCTCGTCACGAGAAAAAAGACTGTTTCAATCGTCTTTCGTTCTGGTGGTCACTAAAAGGTTTCAATGAAAAGAAAATAATCCATCCGAAGAAAGAATCGTCAGTCGGGCAACTTTCAAAGAAAATAGTAGGTATACTATCGTACAAAATTTTATTTGACAAGGTGTGAATATGGTGTGCCCGTTTGTTTGACCGAGCGAAATAGAATAGGTCGTGCAGACTGACTTTCAGCGCTCTCGCCTGAACCGTTGACTCCTTCCAACGGGTAATTTCTTCATATGCAGTATGACCGAACAACGACCGGGAAAATGAGGATAATAAAAAAAACCGCGCAATTCAAGCGGGTTCGTTCAGGCATTGGGATATGCACGTTGCTACTTTTGGGCAGTGTAAGAAAGAAGAATTCGAAGAGTGCGATTATTTGATTAATTAACGCGCCTTACTTGCCGTGACGAAGCTAATGAAAGCGCAATATAATAAATAAGAACGGAACGATATCGTGCGTCCGGGACATTATAATTTATAAGTATTACATACTAACAATATAGTTAATGTAGTAACAGTAGAGGAGTGGAACATTTGCAGCGCACGCCACGAACGAGAACGAGCGCCTTCGATGCTAGCTCCGAACCTCGGGGCGCGACTAGAATCTCGAGAGCCTCATTAAAAAAACGGAACCGGCCTGTGGCAGCGAAGCTTCTTCCTCTGCTCTCTTTCTTTTTTTTCTTCTTCTTTTTCCCTCTCTCTTTCATTCTTTTCTTCTCCATTCTCTGCCCTCCGCTCGATCTCGTGTCGGAGAACGTAGTACGAGGCCTTGCGCGCTCGTGCTGCTATTTCCCACTAGCTGTCTCGTCCGTGTGCTGATCGCTCGCGCTATTACCGCATCCCGTGTCTGCCCGCGGACGTAATTCTCGCCGGCCCCTGCGAGATGCGCCCGTCGCCTATGCGAAAGAACTCGACATGAAAATATTCCTTTCCTTTATTCTATTCCATTCTTTTTTTTCTTCAACGCCAGCGTTTACCTGCCGACCGCAGGAGGTACGGGAGAATTCCACCGAGGTATATCCCTGACCTAAGACAACTATGCGAACTCGAACCAATTCTTGTGCCAGCCTTGATTTATATCGTCATAAGAACAGTTGAGTTAATCATTAACGACACACAATATTTATCTGCCTCCAACATTGTGTGAGTGCATCGAATAGTATTCCTGGCTGCTAGTAAACGCTAAAGGAATCCGGTCCTTTTCTGTTTTGACGGAGATCTTTTTTTTTCCGCGCCAGAAGCCAATCGTAACGCAAGCGCTTGAAATATTGTCAGCTCGTAGATCATTCGAATTTCTGTAATGCCGTAGAATTTATATCGTACATTGATGATATCTTTGGTTTCGTGAACGCGCGCTCAACCGGGCGTAGAATATATATCTCGGATATAATGGCAGTGGCCTGCCGTGCGAGATTCCATAGTCAGGTGCGGCTGACCTCCCAAGGAAATATCAAACTGTCTGCGCAGAAACGGCTCCCGCTGCAGCTCGCCCAGTTCTCCATCTAATTTTCTTCTGTTTCTGACTCCAACGCTCGCGTTGTCTCGCATGCTCGCATGCGATCGAGCGGCATGGTATGCACCTCTGCCTATCGAAACGGCTTCATACACCTTCGCGTTGCCGCTGCACACAGTGCATCCTATCTAGTGTATGACGCCGGTGTGTCGACGTATAAATGCGCGCGTGTATGTCCTGCGCCGCAGGACTGTCGGAGTTGGTGCACGCCAGTTCGCTTAGGCACACATAGTGTACCCGAGCGCTCGCCGCGACGAGACTCTTGGGACTCAGGTGCATTCACCTGACGAACCGCGCGCGATATACCCCCCCGGTAGATTCGTTCCGGAGCTTCGAGCTTCTCGGCGCGACGTTCGCCCATTCACTGGTCGACGCATTGAATAATAATTGTTATCGAAGCCACGGAATTCACTTCCGCGTCCAGTGATCGCACAGATATTTGTACACCGTGATAGAAACCAATGGCGTTTTATGACTCAATTAAATTTCTTTCTTCGTTAAAAAGTAACGCGACAGAATATAGAAATAGTGAACAATGCAAATAAAATAAAAATTAGAGAAATTGAGCATCGAAGCTCGTAATTAGATGTAATTAATTTACATTACTGCATTCAGTGAAAATAATTTTCTTTTATCATTCGTATGTTTCCTTTCCTGGATTTGTCGGTTTTGAAAAAATTGTATTGCGTACGCATGAATGAATTGGTATACTTCAGTTGTTGTTTTCTTTTCTTCGATTATCGAGGGGCTCAATTTCACGATTTCCAATTGAAATCGCGATCCAAGAATCCCGCGCGAGTTTTCTCGTTGTTGGCTGTAGTTCGTATACCGCCGCCAACGGGTGAAAGTCTCGTTGACTTCGTCGTGAATCGTACGGTGGCTCGCTGCTACATATCCCCCCACTATGTACTCGGATATATATAGTATATATCCAGAAGTATCTATTCCTAAGAGAGCACAAGCCGATGCAACGACCGAGCGAGACGGAGAGAACCCGTGTTTTAATGTCGTTTTCCCATAGTATATAAAGCCCCCAACGCGCTCCGGCAACGAAGGAGACTCTCTCGCGAGCGTTCCTTCATCTTTTATACAACCCAGCCGCGAGAACGACGAGCGAACCGTGCTCTTCTCGAAAACAACTCTCGCGAGTTCGCTCTGTGCCTCTGGTATGACTCTCAAACGCTCGCGAGAGACGCGAATTATCCGCGGAGCAGGAACATTCGAATCCGCGAGTTCTCGAGGCAAGAAATCGACAGAAAAATTTGCCAGCTTCGTGAATCTTCGACTTTTTTTTTCTACGTTTTTCATTCAGCATACAATGGAGATGCGGAATGTCGTTCTCTTTTTCTCATGACGAACGAGAAGTGTCCGATGTTTTCTTTTTTTATTTCATCGGATCTCTGGTCTAGTGATTCTTTTTGGTGCGAGCGCAGCGGGAATCTTTCGAGAAACGTCAACACTCTTTCTCCTCTCGAACGAATCGGGAAGGACTCAGACGGGCTGTTTTTTTTTTCAAATATAATTCTCTTCTCGAGCCAGACGATCGAGAGGCTCCGGTGTCACAACTAGCATTCCGAACGATACTCGAGGAATTCTCAACGAGGCGCTTTAATCCCCCCGCTACCGCCCAGAAATCGACGAAAATCTGAACAATTACTTTCCAAGCTCACCGGAACAACCGGTTTATCGTATATTTCTATAGTTTACCACACACAGCCGTCATCTCTCATTCATGCTTGCTGTCTGTGTCAAGAGGCAAAAAGAAACGGGGAGAAAGATATCATTTTCACTCAAATGCGTTTAACCATCGAAGGAGTATTATTCGATTTGTTTTCTCCCTTTATTGTCGTGGCGGCTCTCAAGGTTCGGTTGTTGTTCGTTTGACGCTGTGAGGCTGAACATTTTATTTTTAGAGTTCCTCTGACGATTTACAAGCTGCGCCTCGTTTGCCTGAACGAATTTTTCCGGTACAAGCTTCATATCCCTATCGCGTTAACAAAAAAAAAAAAAAAGATATAGCTGTGGCTCGTAATCGTAGCCGCGCATCCCAACCGGTCCACAGCGTCTCTCCGATTGGAATTCGGCCTCTCAAAGTCTCCGATACGCCATACCGAGCGAACGCAGCGTATATATAGTTGCGCGATCCAATATCCCGCTTGCGATGACTCGTTCATCGGCGGGAAAAAAAAATCTCGGCCTGTTAATATCGCGTGTTCCGCTTGGCATGAGTATTATTAGTTAACGAATAACCGAACGAATAGCGATTTATCGTTATCCTATACGGACAATATGCAAATTAAAAAAGCTTCTCTTACGTTTCGGTATTCAGGCAATTATCGATTTCTTCTATATTGAATCGAAGCGATAAGGGAGAATAAAAGTGTCTCGCGATGATGAAAAGCATAGCGCGGCTTTGTTGTTTGCAACTGAAATTGAACGCGTAACAGTATAACCGCGCGGCATCGCATGCGGTACATAACCCTGGCAGCATTCTTCGAGGCGCCATCAGCGACCGCAACGAAGTCAATCGTCGTAACATTTGAAAATCGCGCGGCGTGCAGAATGCTCTTAACAACTGTAATTAGAAGCGCGGAAAGAAAAGGAGAAGGATGAAAATTGTGTAAAATTGAAAGAACGTACCTCGTGGCATGCCGCATGGTCCCGGCGTTCTCGAACTATCCAGGAAGTCGAGATCCCACTTCCGCGCTCGTGGAAACGTTAGGGCTACGTGACCGAGAGTTTCATCAACGTGCAGCACACCGACCACCATCACCACCAACAGGCGAATCATTATTCCTCGTTGTAACATCGTATATCCGTTGGAATTCGATCGTGTTTGCGGGTTTCGTTGCTCCAAACCCACACGCCCCTCCGGCGCGCCCCCCCTCGGAGCCACCGCCTTTACGCGGTACCGTTAAACGCAAACCACAAGCCGCGCGCCAATCGTTCCACAACACACCAAACACACTTGCGAAGATGAGAGGCGACGGCCCTCCTTGGTGAACACTCTGCGGATATGTTCGTGTCGGCCTCTTCAACGTTCCACGGACAAGAGACTCTTCCGTTCGCGAATCGTTTATAATTTTCTCAGATATTTCACAAATGTCGTACACGGGATATTCGACCTTGCTGCCGACCGCCGCATGGGTATCGCGGCGCGCGACACACTCGCTTGCTCGTTCTTCCTTTCAATCCTCTACTTCGGTCTCGATATTTCCCCTCGTTCGACGAAAATTCGCTCCAAACCGCGAATTCTCTTGCTCGCTCTCCCGTTGTCCGTGATTTCTAAATTTACCGAAAACCAGTTTTGTTAATCGCGCGGCAAAGAATGTGTATCCGCGAAATTGGCTTTCTTAAGGTCGCGGCTAGTTAGCGCAGACCGTTGGGTGACGCGGTCCGCGAGAACGTCGAGGAGGAGAGGAGAAGCGGAATTACCTTTGAAATTTATCACATCGCGGGTTAGTTCGTGACATCATATCTGTGAATAGACGTTTTGAAGCGTTTCCGAAGGGTCCGCCGAGCCGGGAGACGTTGATTAATGAATTTTTCTTATAAGGCAATAAGAATCCTGTTGGAAGTACGTTGATTCTACAAATTCGAAAATAGCGTAGAACCAACTCGACGCAAACAATTGTACATAGGAACAATCGTCGCATTATGAACGCGACACGGCGAAACTCGATGAACACCGATTCGACACGCACCAAAATCGACATAGACGGGGCAGTTGGTAAATGGACTCCAGCACAACTGAAGACATTCCCAACTGGCCTAGTGCGATATCGCGTGGCCAGTTAGGCCTGTGTTCGGTGGTGCCGGAGCCCATTTACGAACTGCCCCGCCTGTGTCGAATTGGTGTGCCGAGTTCGTTATGTATCGAGTAGGTAACGTGTCGAATCGTGCGCTGGTAATCTGAGGTAGTTTTCTGTGCACCGATTGACTGTGTCGAGTCGGGCTTGCGTTACTTTGGAATCCGTAGAAACGACGTACTGCCGAATCTTGCTAATTTCCCGTATTGCAATTCACCCAGAAGCTATGAAGGGGAGGAGAGCGTCGAAACTTTCTCGATTTCAATCAATGTATCGAATAAAACGAGCGGAAGAGCTATCGCTCTTCCGTTATTTGTACGGTATATTATATCCTGTGCCGAATACGGTGATCCTTATCCGAACTTTGTAATGGATATTTAACGAGTATATTTACGCATCGTTCCGGAGTTATATTCAATGCCAATAGCTATCAAGCACTGCCGTTAAGTTCCGAATGCCGGTCATACCGACAGTATTTAGAGTATAAGATTCATTGACGTCGTGATTTGATTTCTGTGATTATCTCAGTGCTTCCTAGGAAAAAGGATTTTTTTGTCAACCGCAAACGGATTAAATTCACCGGCTATTCTCGTCGCGGATATGCCAGGAATCACCTTGCTTTGTCCTCATGAAAATTCAACGGCGAACCGGACTCTGGTATAACTCGTAATATAACGAGAAAAAACGACGAGGAAACTGGGATATCGTTAAATCAATAAATTCAAGGATTACCAAATCGTATCAGGGTCTAATTTCCTCTATTAACGTTACGTTTTTTCGTTTATTTATTGTTTGTGAACTATCGTTTTTACACTAAAAGCATGACTTAATTTGAGAATTGCAAGATCGTATCACGTTGTCGTTTTGACTATTAATGTTAACAGCATTTGTTTGTTTATTAGTTTGAAGGAAATTTTTTAACATATAATATGACATTTGCGTTTATTTCGATGAACAAACATTTGCATCGTGAAATCCCGAGTTTCAAGTGAGCGCAAGTAAATACTGTGGCGTGTAGGCGCGCTCGCGCATAAAGGAGTCATAGGTTCGAATGCCAAGGACGAAACAGTACCCCGTGCGAACATCGTCGCGCACACGAGAACCACGAGATATATCTACACGAAGTTTGCGCCGACGAAGGCATTCGAGGAGTTTACTTTCCAATCGCTTCGGCTCCCAACTGTCACGATTAACCGCAAACTCGCGGAGTCGATGCTCGCGCGAGCACGTAACCGCACGATATTATAGGCGCACGATGAATTCGAACGATTATCGGCAATGATTCGGATAAAATTCCGACTGCATCGATTTTCTATACTATTTTTTTAAATCATAAATCTATAAATATGTTTTATAAACAGCCATCTGCTTAGTTACCTGTCGAGCAAAGATTTAACGTTGCGCAGGACCTTAATCCTCAGTTTAAAGGGTCTTTCACACGTCACAGCAAAAATAAAATACTATCACCCAAATAACACAAAATTTTGAAAAAACACAAATAACGTTCAATTTGATGTTTCATTCATAGGTTATTTCATTGGTTTTTCGGCAGTTTCTGATTTGAAAGAATGACAATAATTCACCGTCACAATGATAATGTTATTATCGCCGCTGTGGAGCGTACAGTGTACAACCAGTGTTGTGCACTGGTATCAGGACGCGGCCATTTTGGTAGCAGCTGCTTGCCTCACGAGCGTGCGTTTCGCGTTATGCTTCGGCGGCCTTTCTCTCTGCAGAGCAAAACCCCAAGCAAGACGATGACGTGACGGAGTCAAGTCTCGGACTGGCTCGTTTCTCGGCACGGCTCTAAGAGTCTCGGTTTGTGGCTCGTAGCATCGACGCTGAAAAGTCGCCCCCGTTCGGAGGCCTATGGCCACTCGCTGGCTATACCTGGTTGAAGGTATCCTATCTGAGGTAAGGAGAAGGAGAACGCGCGCGGGTGCTCGCACCGTGCACATGGGCTTCCTCCCACCTTTTCCTTCCTCTACGGACTCACCTGCGGGTCTTGTCCCCCCCACTCAGCTGGCTTTTTCTGCTTCTTCTACTTCTTCTTCTTCTTCGACTCAATTCTTTCAGCTTCTTTCCTCGGGCTGTTGAGTTATCTCGCCGTCTCGTTTCCCAACTCTCTGCCCATCGAGGCGATCTCTCGCTCTTTTCCACGTCCGAATGCGAAATCTCTCCTCAACAACCGCGATAATCTTATCTTCCAGATTTTCAGCCAAAAAACTGCAAATTTTTTTTACATTATTAACCCTCGAATTCAAATGCAAATGAAATGTGAAACGCGCGTGCACTTGGTCGCTCTCTGTGACCCACATTGTTTTTGATTTTTTTTTTTTTTTTTTCGTCGTCAGCACATCGGACACTACGGCATACGCTCTAATCGTCGGAACGTTAGCACGACTACGTTAACGCTCATTAAAAACACTCGTTGAGCTCGACCGCCGATGATCTCGTGATACTGGTTTGCACCCGGTGCTTTGTTATTTGATAATGGAAGTCGACAAACATCGTTTCTTTTTTTCTATTTACCTACGTTTTTTTTTTATTTGCTCCTTGCAGTATATGTCGGGACACATTTGCAGGGAGATGATAACTCGAAAGATCGCGACGACATGACCGATAAATTGTTTGCGAGAAACTTACGCTCTAGCCGGAACGGTGGTTTCATGTTTCTTTTTTTTTCGCCGACCGCTGATCAAGGAAGTGACTCTAAATCATTTTTCATCGTCCCTTTGCAGTATAATATCGTCGTGCACAAACGATCCTCGCGAAGCTCATTTACGTTTCGAATTAGCCAGACAAACAGCAGATGTTCTAACGCATAGAGAAGCGTGTAATAATATAATCGCGATGCAAGACTGGCCCGCGCACACACGCGAACGTACGTAAAAGAGCCCACAAAAGGTGGTGCGGTCGTGCCGCGAGTAGGAACGAGGTGCGAACGAGAACTCGCGGTGTTCCAACACCGATCGTTTATCGTCCCGTGGCTTCTTCTGCTCACCTTACCACCGTGGCACACTCGGTACTTTCCTTCGTTATTTTTTCCGCTTTTTTTTTTTTTCGCTGACATCCCAGATAAACCAGAAACAGCCGCAAGCCGCGAATCCACTTACACCAGCTGGATAATTAACATTGTGAAGCATAAACATTTTCTATCCGCACACATTGCAACAGAGAATTCAGGCGGAATTTCCACTGGCTAACTCATATTTTCATGGAGTTTGTAGGTGCAGTTAATGATCGTACGGTTAGGTAGCGCGATTGGGCAACAATAATCGCGTTTTCGTTCGCAATGTCTATCGATAAAGGATCGACAGCCTTGGCGCGTTCGAATGAATGAAAATCATCGACGTTACGAGCGATCGTGGCACTGAAATCGCGCTCGATTCAACTGACTCTCGCTGCGAGTTGTACGCGAAAAGATCGTCGCTTCGAGATCGGAATGGAAAGTCGGGCGCGAACGAGTGATCTTGCAGAGAAGAGCACGCGCGTCCGCGACGATACGAGATCTGTGCCGTCGACGACAAGTTATACGCGTATAGCACGGCATACCATGTTCGATTAGCTGGTTTTTTTCTCCTCCGTTCTATCGGCACTCTCGGCAGTAGCATGATAATTAATTGATCCGTAATTATAGGACGCGACCGCGATGGGCGATCCACGATCTATATAGATCCGAGCGATTGCATAAAACTACGCTAATGAGGCCTTGTCCTGAACTCGATTATTATCTAGTCGTACTGAATTCAACTAACTACTACCGATGGTATATCGCAACTCAACCGGAATAGATCGAACAACATACTAGCGCATCGACATATCGAAATATCGCTGTTGACTTACTGTAACCGCGTCGACCGCTCGATAAATCAAAATGTAGGTCAATCAAACTCCCAAATTCATGTATATTGATATCAATTAGTCTAACACCTCATATACATATAACGAACGATAGGAGGCAAAGATAGACATTCGAAATGGTTATACACGTTCCTCTCATCGAAAGTGACCAATTATTTTATATGGGAAACAAAAATATGTATCGATAAACATATTTGAAATGCATTAGAAATCTGTTAAATTCGACGCTTTTGTGTAATCAATATAATCCATGAATTTATATCGATTCTGTCACGGATATCCTTGCAGAAACATGTTCTACACAATTGTTAAGATATTTTCATGCACAATTCACATATTAATCGTAAAAACGAATATACTTTTGAAGTATATTTTCTAAAATATATTGCTTCTTTCGGCGAAAATATATTGCAGATATCACAGATATATATTTTTTACACGTTGGATACAATACGAAAAACAACGATACTTTTGTTCCTCGACCGCGGAAAACCGGAAAATCGCGCGAGGTAAACCGAAGGGAACGATTTTTCACCTCCATTTAGTACTTACTGTCTAAATTACAATCATAATTAGTTGAATACTTCGAACGTATCGAAATACCGGTAAACTAACGAGATTCAGCAAATATAATTTTTTTTCACTCGCGAACGAAATCGGGAAAATGAAATTATTTCATTTACGAAATCATTCACGTGTGCCTTCACTCTCCGTAATTCGTATAATGCTTGTACGAGAGTGAAATTGAAATGCTAATAGCCGCGCGTATTCGTTGCGTTTGTGATTCTTCGGCGTAGTGACACACAGCAAAACGGTGTATTGAGTGCATGTGACTTCATGAGCTCGACATGTTGAGTAAGAGAATCGAAGAGCTGGTATGAAATTTGTCCACGTCGAGAGTGGCGAGGGCTCACTCTGAGCGCGCGAGCGCGCTCGCTCGCTCGCTCTCAAGCCCGCACTTGCATACGTACAGTGAAAATACACTGTACACGTCTCATACTGTTCGCCGGAGTGCACACGTACATACACACATGGTCGACCGTTCTTGCGCCACTCCCGATTGCCGAGATTGGAATGAAGTCGTCTTTTTGTAGTGGGGGTACCTGAGAGGAACGACTGGTACACGTATAGTCAACACCTACAGTAAATCCGATGAAACCCCAACAGAATATATATACGGAGCATTTTCTGTAGGAAAATATTCCAAAACACGAAATTGAACCCATAGTTATTACTGTAGTAATGTGCTTGCAGCGTCAACGAGCTCGTCTAGGTTTCATTAAATAGCAAACACCAAAAATCACTCGCTATTCGTTTTTCACAGGATTTTTCATATCGAGATATAAAAGCATATTTACATTGCGTTAGAAGTGAAATAAGTTACATAATTCATTTTGGGGAATAATTACGATTCTATTCAATCACGGACCAAAGCTGCTCCCGTTGAGCTTTCAGCGCTACAATTATGCACTTCGATACACTTCGGCTCGTGGAATATCTATTTTTTAACGAAAGAAAAACTCAGTGAAATTGTCACGGCCTTCGTTGGCGAATATTACTGGCACGAATCCGCGAGAGTTCGATGCGCCTCTGCGAATGTCCTCCACCTACTTAATCGTAACGATTTTAATAGTCAACGAGAAGGTCTAATAGCCTTCTTCAAGTACGTACCAGGAATCCCAGTGTCACAAGAGTGCCGATCGAGCGAGCGCGAGCCGAGGAGCGGTGCTAAGTGTTGGTGGCAAACGAGAATTGCTCTATCGACGATTCGCTCCTTTAGTTTCCACTCAAATGTCTTCTCGGGAGCACGGAAAAAGTACGCTCCATTCCGAATAACAGACCGTGCGTTGTGTTTGTCGCTATCCGCAACATTTTAACGCCTGAAGCGCAGATTCTTTTTTTTTTCATTTCGACGCACGTAGGTTCGAATACAGTGTATGCCACAGGTGTACAACCGTATATAACTAGTATTACACGCGGGTAATAATCGTCTATACTCGCGAGAGATTCCTCGAGCCTATCTCGGTGCTTGGGTAATAATTGCTCTATACTTACAAATAACTCGCGAGAGGTATAATTTAGTGCGCATTAAGACAGACCGAGATTGATGGGCTCGAAGCGTGATACACGCGCGTACCCAAAGTATTTCCTTTTCTTGTTTTGCTCTTTTTTTAATCATCGTTATCAAATCGAATCAAAAATACATATCATTCCCCCCGTGATTTGCCGAAGGGTCAAGAGTACAAATTAATAAGTGTACAAATCGGGAAATAAATTCTATCGTCCTTCGAGAATTGCTCTCAACGCCGAATAGTCTAGTCGTAGATCTCGTACAGGTAGTTTGGGGTCCTCGAAGTACTCGATTTCAGGCATGAGCTCACGAAGCCTCGAGAGCCAACAGGCCAAAGCGAATGCCAAAGTGGGTTCTGCGGGAAAGACAGTCGGCGGATCGGACGAGGGGAAAATCGAGTGATGCGCCAGAGTAAGTGAACGAGGCACACGGAGGGTATGTATATATAAGCCACTGTCGGTACATACCAGATACCACGCTCACCGCTACGCGGTAAATGTGTATCTGCATCTCTGACGAAATACGGAATATGTATGATCCGATTTGTGGGAGAGGCTCAACCGTAGAGTATAGCAGCCGAGGTGGCTGTCGCGGGCATCAACTCGAGCTACGAGTAGAATAGTAGCTGGTACTTGCAAGCTAGGTGGCCCGTGTGTAAGGGATAAGGAGGGGAACACTGGAACAAGATATTCCAGAGTCGGAGAAAGCCTCTTCCAACATTTACCGTGACCCATGCCGTTTAATCCCTCACGAACGGGATCCGCGAGGAAATCCTCGTAGAGTGAGAACTTACGTCCTTGCCACTCGGCCTTCCAATGATTCGAGGATAGAGGGAAAATGAGAAAAACTAAATTACTGATACCAGAGAACATAAAAAATGTTGGCATCATAATTTATGTTTTTATTAACTTTCCGAGTGAATTCCACTGATAATTAAACCGCGACGCGCTAAACCACAGGCATGCGCATATTCTCATTATGTGACCTTTGGAATTTGGTTATCGTTCTCCATTCACCACGAGAGGTGAATTTGTCTCGTGAATTCTTGACTCCGCGTATACGCACGCAAAGAGCCCACCACCCGTTGCGTTCTCACTGAATGTGTCCTCCGCTGGATCGGGGCTCCCTCAGCGAAACATGCTTAAATAAACATGGACAGTCGGAGTTCAAAGCTTTCCATTGCCGTATTCGAACCCGCGACAAAACGTCGCGTCTCAATTACGCGGGCCCGGTCGAGGGATTCCACGGTTCTCAGTGTAATGTTCGAACGTATCCCCGAGGTTAATTCAATAAATTATACGCGCAACAGCAATCAACGGCTCTATCTATTGCACCTCAGGGAATTCGCTTGACGTACGAGATGGACTCCTAGCTCCGGCATTAATAACCCTTTGCCACAGACACTACGGGTGAAATTCCCCCGTGACTATAGATCTAGTCGAGGGTATACGTTTGCTACAACTCTCGAGCTATGTAATTAAATTGTTGTTACGGTCCCTTTGTCTTGGGACTCCGCTTATGAGATACGCAGACATCGGACGACGGACCCGCTATTATTCTTATGGGCAAAAGTGATGCGGCCGTCGAGCCGAGGAATTTCTTGCTATAGGTACGAATCGAGTTTACGAATCACGCTGGTCATTGACGCTCGTTCGTGAAGCTTCACGCGGGGTCACGACCGACACCCTCGAAACATTTATTTTTTATCTTCGCCTTCGTGAACGCCTCGCCGCGGCATTTACGTTTGTGCGTGCGATGCGAAAACAAAATAACCGGCTTTGGGTCTTGTCGGATTGACGTTTACATCGTTTCGGTGCCTCTCTCGGGCCCTCGATACGTTCCGTTTCCACGGCTCGTAAACACAGTCATTGACTGTCCCGTCAGCGTTTCGATCCAACGAAAGAACGCTCGACCGAAGAGAGAGACATGCAGAAACGATGACGATAACTAATTATTGGCCTTTTTCTCGAAGAACCAATCACTGCAACTGTTACAGCAGTGACTTCGTGTACGATGGGGGCATCGAACGAGAACCTCGGACGGAGGTACACCTAGCTAAGCTATGTGTACTCGCCTCTGTTTCTTTTTTTCCTTTTTTTTCTTGCGCAACTGACCCCGTTCGCACTCTACGACTTCAATTTCCACCAGGTAATCTCGCACGGCTCTCTCGCAGCGCTGCCGACGATGTTACTGCTGCTGCTGGTGCTATCCATCCAAGTGAAAGAAACACAGCTAAGATAGGAGGAAGAGAAATAGCCCGTTGATGCCGAAGAGAAAACGAGAGGAGTTGCTAACATGCGGCTCTTTCCCCGTTTTCGCGAACTGCGCTCGTCCCACAGCTCATATACCGCGGCGCCAAGCTCTCTCAATTGTGAACTATATTATTATGAATATGTATTATTCTCACAGGAAATCTACCGTCGTTGATCTTGATTTTCCCGCGAAGAAATTACGTGAATACGCGCCGCTTCGAGCAATTATTGTTACGTATAGGCGACGATGAGAACGACGCAAGAGTGGAAAAAAAAAGCGATATTCTTTTTCAATAAGAAACGCATATGTTGTCTTGACGGGTGAAAAAAAAAGCGAATAATGAAACTACGAGCGCCGAGGAGCAGCTATAAAGATTCGTTCGCCAAAGCGCTTCCTTCGATGCGGTGAGTCACGCGTGCGTCCGGTATCCGGTATTTTCTCACTGTCGAAGCGGTAACGCCTGTGCGCTACAGCAGCCTTTTAAAGGCGACGAGATTGCCGCTGCTGTCGCCGCACTGTATGCACAGTTGAAGCGAATGTCCCAATCGTTCGCGCGTTAGGCGAGATGACAGTATCCACAGAATTTGTTAAGGCGCAACGCGACCAAAGTCACTTGCATCACGGCGTAAAGCGCGATTGAGAATGAACGATTATTCGAACCGCGACAATAACTATGGTGACATCGGACTGTAAAATATTATATTTTTTTCATCGACCCTTAATCGCTCGTTTGGCCGGAGCGCGTCCGTCGGTGCTATTTTATTAGAAAAGTTGGCCGCGCGCGTCTGTTGCAGCGTAGCGTAGATAATGCATCAATGCGCCGAGAGCGCCCGGGAGAACAGTGGAGTTATGACTCAACTTCGCTGGATGTTCTCCCGTCTAATTATTATTACGAGTATAGTCGGCGGCGAGGATCGACGATAAAGTTCATATACAATGCCCGCCTGTAGACGATACTAGAGGCGCGTCACCCCTTTGCCTCGAGCCCCCCCTTCTCTTCCCCTCGAAAGCCACGTGAAAAACATCGTATATACAAGTCGCAATGAACAACGGACGCGCTCGACGAATTTTCGCAATTGCCGAGTATCCTTATGTAACGCGCAAATTAAGCACGAGAACGACGCTATAACCAACGCGCTGCTCGCGTCCCAACGTCAGAGACCCCAGAGTGACTTTAATGCTGGAAAATAAATCACGCTTGTGAGTCACTTGTTTTGTTTCTTTTTTTTTTTCAACGCACGATTGTGAGTCGAAAAAAAAGGGAAGCGTAACTCTGTAGTCTATAATTCGTTAGGAGGGCAAAGTGCGTTTGTGAAACGATGAATAGGAAGGGAAGCTCGATAAAAGCGTTTAGGAACCTTGGCACGTTGCGCGTTTTTTTCATTCCCAGCGAACACGCCGTTAGTCACGCGGCGTGCATCCGCTTGAATATCCGCCACGTGCGAGACTTTTTTTCGGTTGTTTTCATCGTCTGTAAAGAAAGAAGCCTGTTTGCTTCGTTCGGTCTACCTGCAGACTATAAAAAAAAAAGTAAGAGACACCCATGCGTCATCTCAACACACGGAAGGCAGAAGATATCGCATTAGCGGAGACAGCGCCTCCGAGATGGCTGAATTTATCGAAGCGGAAAGATTACGAGCTGTTTGCAATGACTTAACGAAGGCGAAAAGTTCGTCCGCTGAACGAAAAAAAAAAAAATGAAATAAACAATCGAGCAACTCCTCGGGACGAGGAAAAACTTCGAGCGAAGTTAAAGAACGTCGAAGTTCTCGACGAGAACACCTGGGAAGTTTTATCGGCCGGAGAGATTGCATTGCATCGTTTCCCCCCCTGGGCTCGGCAACGACTAAACGCTAACAACCCAATTTTCTCAGCGTCGGCCCTCGAGTGCTCCGACTCTCATTTTCGTAGGCTCCAATTGCGTTGAAAATGAAACGAAAGCCGAGTCCCGAGAGTCGCGACACTCGAGTGAGTGAAAAAAAAAAGTGAATAAATGAAAAAAGTAAGATCGTAACTCGGCAGAATAATTAGACGATTTTACGGAAGCCCGGATAGTTCCGCCGAGGTCGAATCTCGTAAACGTTCTCAAAGTTGTCGAATATCCTCGCGCGCCGGTTCCCTCGGGGCAGCGTCAGGTTGAATTGGAGCGATAAAAGTAGGCATCTCGCAGTGGAGACGCAACACGAAAACGGGGATATTTTATGGGACCCCGTCGAAAGAGATTCGTGAAGGAGAAAGCGAAAATCTCGCGACCTCGGGTAAGTCGGCCCCCCCGGAAAGTTCGAGCCATAACGGCATCCCGTACTGACGTCGCTTGCTCTATAACCTGCTTGTAATACCGCCTATTCTACCATTGTCCCTCACAGGTACCGCTTTCCCCGCTTCCGTTCGTCTAGAAAACTCTTTCAAGTGAAGCTTGTGTTTTCACTGTTTCCGAGCCGAATCCGATCGAGCAAATCTGAGCATGATTGTGGAAGAAAAAAAATGACTAGCTTTATATCGCTCTATAGAAGAAAAACCCTAAAGTCATTGGAGATAAAAAAAAAGTATCAATAACAAAGCAATTTTCCACACCGAGATATGACACTCTTTCTTTGATCGGGAACGAATTGCAGCAGAAAAAAACGATTTCGAATGTCAAGAAAAAAAAGGCGTATTCCACGTCGTTAAACAGGCGAATGAATGGGGACAACGCGCTTTTCATTCTCAGGACTCCGTCATTCCCTCCTCAGACTTATTATTCGTAATTCGGAGCGCGAATCTTTGAATTGCGATTTCAATCGATTGAGGCCGGTAGTTCAGTTATCTTCTTATTTCGTTCCCTTAAGGCAATGGTAAATGCCTCGGTTGGTAACGAAAACTGTTATCCAAAATTTCCTCAGGTGATTAATTTTCCGCAAAAAGTACGAGAATGCAAAATTCTGTTCACTGGAATATACTCGGTGGTTTTTCTGAGGAAGATTCAATAATCTTTTTCGGTAAGAAAGTTGCAGCTATCCCTCTTCCACCCATGGTCGGTTCACATCACCTTAACATTCTTTTTCATTTTTCCTATACATATATATATCCATCGTATCTTTTTTACCATCTGCGGTCAGGAAGAAATCCTTTTGGACTAGAACTGCCGATGAAAATTTCTCTCTTACCGTCGTCTTGGAATTTCTACTCTACTATCGGAGGATAAGACGTTTTGTTACTGAATCCGCTTAAAGATGACGCCACCTCCGTACTCGAGAACATGCAATACAACGACTTTGCGATTTATCGACACCCGAAGATCCTGCTCGCGCGGTTCCCCATGAGTCTTCCCCTCGCGGCAAATTATTGTTTCGGCGATAAGCACGAACTACACGTACGGGTCGTAACTACCGGCGAATACGACGAAGCAACCTCGTGCTCCGTTGCATGGGAATCGCCAGTGATGTCTAATGCTCTCGGCACGACTCTGCCTACATCGTAACTATCCTCGAGCTCTTTAAGCCGAGCGGCACTTCTGTACAATCGCAGAATCGCTTGTGTGCGCCCCTTTGAGTTTCGCCGATTTGCAAAACGATACAAATATCCCCCTTCCCATGTCTTCCTTATACCGCTCACGGCACTCTCTTAAAGCCGCGTTCACGTAATCGCATAATTCAATCTTCGTCAACTGTAGTACTTGCGTAATTGCGCAAGCTCTCGGAATAAGAGAAAAAAAAAAAGAAAAAAAAAGAACGTTCGCGTTACGCAAGCGGAGCTCGATTAGCGAGGACGTTTAGTGTCCGATCGATAACGCGAACGCTAGGAACAGCTTGAAGGATATACCAGCCGCTTTTAATCCTTTCGTTCACCGCGTACCGATCCTATGCTATTAAGCTTTTTTTGCACCCTATACAATTTTTATTGATTACGTAGAAAAAACGTTGCTCCGAAAGTTTATTTTTCTCAAGCAACGTCGTCACGTATATTCTCTCGCATCCGCTGTAAATTTCGCGCGAAGCGTGTGCGAAGATTGTCGTTTCCACGAAACTCGAACCTCGGCGGGCTTAGAGCAGTCGCTGGCGTGGCCGTTGCCGCTATACGAGCAGAAATTACGGGATGCCGGGGTGGCGTTATCGCGGCATGGTCGCGCCAAATGGGGGGAAAGAAAAATGGTCTCGGTAGATAAGGACACACGTGTTCCGGGAGACGTCGACTGTGCGAAACGTACG
Organism: Ischnus inquisitorius; assembly: GCA_963924025.1. Taxonomy (NCBI): domain Eukaryota; kingdom Metazoa; phylum Arthropoda; class Insecta; order Hymenoptera; family Ichneumonidae; genus Ischnus; species Ischnus inquisitorius. Next base: position 6,329,802 of record OZ001250.1, on the reverse strand, counting down.
AACTCGTTGTCCCCCCTCGCAGCCCCTCGCCCCCTACACCTCCGCACGGAGAATCGAGAAACTTTGCCGCAAGACATCTCCTCGAGATCTCTTTCGCTGCTGGGTGCAAGCGCACTCGCACGCCACCACGTCGTTACAATTTATCTTGCGCGTGATACCTTGCCACGAAAGTACAAGACGATTACATATCTATACCGAGCGCCTATGTGTCGCTCGCGAGACGCTACACCGTGCGCGCCAAACTGGAACGAGCTTTTCACACCGACAATGGGTGCAATCCTTATCGCGACAAACTACGCAGCCGATAAAAATCGCTGAGTTTCCAGTTCCGTATTTTTTTTTCTCTTCTATGAAGTACGAAAACAACGCGATTATACGACGCAGGTGCGAAAACGCACTTGAAGCATTCCATACGCCGAGATACGCGAGTACCAGTCATTTCGAGTCGTGCGAGTCCTCGGGTAATTCGATCAAGCGATTTATTTGTTATCGCCACTTCATCAAGGCCAGAATTGCCATTTTTTCGGAAATTCTCAGAAATTATTCAAAGACAACTCTCGTGTCTATTGCAATGAAATTGAGTAAATCTTTTTATTGACATCATTACGTGATAGAGGATTTTTTTTGTCACTTTATTTTTAATCGTTCAGGAGGCACAAGCTGTGTGCAGGTCTGCTGCTTCACATCCTGAACCACGATTGCGACTGTTCTAATGATATGAAAAAGAAAATTCAGGCATATTTTTATTAAGAAGACGAGTCTCTATCCTCTGAACGATCACAGGTATGCCTGGCATTCTTCAAAAGTATTCGAAAGTTTTCTTCTTAACAAACTTAATAAAGAACCGGAAGATGCCCGAAAAGACAATACTGGATTTAACCATCTGGTTCATAGATGAAGAATTACAAGTCACGTATTTGTCGTCTGTACGAAAAAAAGGCATTCTGTATCTTTTATGTAAGTAGATCGTTAACTCGATTAAAAGTATCTGCAATTCCGCCGTTTCTGAAACATCGTTAAAAGTGTGCCAAGGATAAAACGATCGGCGCCAATCTACCGAGTCAAGAAACTGACAAGGTCAAAACTATATGTATTGTTGTGAGAGATTCAAGGAGCTAGTAAAAGTTTTTGTCAATCGAATGAAATCGCCAAAACGCTCCCCACCGACTCGCGTTACTGCTTCGCGGAGCAAAGTGGCCCTCGTCGTAAATCTTTCGTTCTTTTTTTTGTCTCCTCTGTTCGTTCCACCGAGGGAGGGAGCGAGCTATAGGGCACGAAGCACGTGCATCGCCGCGCAGAGATAAGGAAAATCGTCCGTCGTAAATGTCAGAGAAGACGGGGGAACGGGAATGGAGTCACTCGGTGTGTAAGCCAGGACAACTTTACGATTTCGTTTCTTATAATACCCTATTTCGTTCTCCAACTCCCTCCCCGACTGATGATCGTCGTCGTCTCGCCTGCACCGCAAGACTCGTCGGTGTCCGCGCCGTCTTGATCATCGTTCAAACAATAGGAATTCAACGGTGCAAGAGAAAGTTGGCGCAGTTTTCTTCTGTTCCCTTCATCCCCTCCGTAGCTGTTCGCAAGGAATAATTTATTATTCAAACGCGACTCTTTTCTTCCTTACGTTCGTCGCTTACATTATTATGCCGAGCGGTACTGATTAATATTCCGCTACTGTTACGATCGTACACACGATGTATAAGCAACAATATCCTCCATAGATTTATTTATACGCATATACTTTTTTCTTCTTCTTCTCATCACTATTCATCTCGCGTTATATTATCCTGCGGCAATAAACGGGGCAATAAAATATCAGAAATAAACGCGCGGGCGTCGTCGTCGCCGTCGTCGTCTTATCGCGGCGGACCGCAAACCGAGTCGCAAAATAGATACGTGACTCGTGTTACAACCGCAACGGCCCCAAACCTTTGCAGTACGAATGCGTACCTATATCAGTACTCCGTTGCGTACAGTATAATCTTGAATAAAAACATTTCCAAGCGATTGTCCTCGCGTTTCCGCGCGGCGCTTCCACTTCCGTTAACAAACGTCTCTTCATCTTCCCGCATCTTTCGTTCGTTTTTCTCGTCTCTCGTCGTCGTTGCAGTGCCTCATCATCGTATCGCCGCTCGTCCGCGCTCGGATTATCGAGCTTCGTTTGTTCGGCAATTACGCGCCTTCTGTGTATTCCCGGATGTGTCCGTGAGCGAGTGTTACGAGCTCGAATTAACACGGTCGTGCTTCGTTGAGGCTACCAGCCCGTAGAAACTCACGAGCGTCTATTCTCGTGAATTCCTTCATTGATATGCAAACGTAGTCTCGCGCAGCGTGGCGCGAGCGCGATAAGCCGCTCTCGCGTTATCACTGCTCGCCTACCTACGTCGTGCCTACGTAAACTTTCGTAGGTATAAAATTTACCTCGCTCACCGGTACCGAACGCCTTCGCTAGAGGCAATTTTGCAGTTCCTTCTGGCGAAAGTTTGAAGACAAAAAAACGAATAAATTATCATTTTCAATCAAGATACTCCGAGACTGTTTTTCCTTGGCATTAAAAACAATAATTCTCTTTCGGTGGATATAACATTAACCGCTCTTCGTGCTGTACAAAAAAAAAATCCTTGCGAAACGAAATTTCTAAATTCTTCCTCGTGAAAGTTTGAACAAAAAATGGCTAATCACTTTCAAGCTAAATATCCTGTTTGTGAGTTCTTAGCATTACAAAAAACAATCCTCTCTCGTTGACTGTTCGTCGCGTTATACACTTGACTGAATAAAAAATTACCGAAAACGAATTCTAAGTAGCTGTGACGAAATAAAAAAAAAAAACAAATGATTAATAATTTTCGATGAAGATGCATCGTCTCTTTCGCGTCATTGAGGATAACAATTCATATTTTCGTTAATTTTTGAACATCGTATAATAAACATTTCGGAGCAAATCTTGGACTTAACTCCCTTCGCGCACGATTGAAAAACGAATAAAAAATCGTGCCGGCGATACGAAAATTTGTAAAACGTACGATAGTGCATCGTCAATACGGATGTATCGAGAATTCTTCTCGAGCGCTATATCCGTGTCACGAACATACAAAAGTTTCGGACGCGCACTAGCGCAGCCGAACGAACAAAACTCTCTCGTGGAATGCGAGAAGAGGATCTCCCTGTGAGCGGTGGAAATCTCAGCGTCCCTACAGTCCCGGTTCCTTCTCTCACGTGCAACTTCGGCCTCGCGGACCTCCCACAATTAAATCCCCAGGAAGAAACGAACGCCGAACCTTCCGTACGGCCAAAGAACGCAACGAGTTGCCGAACGATCCTCGAATCGAGAGAAAGAAAATAAATGTTACGAAGGAAGAACAAATAAACAAAAAAGATATATTTTCAAATAAAATACAAGATAAAAAAAAGGGCGTAAGAAGCAGAGGAAAAGAAGCGGAGAGGATAGACGGTTTATTCGTCTCGCTTCTTCTCGTCGCGTTGGCGAAGAAGAGATAAGGGCGAGGAATGCACCCGTTTGATTTGTGTTCAGGGTAGTAACCACACTATGTCTACGTGCGCGCGTGTGTGTGCTTGTATAATCTTTCGATGTGTTAACTCGCCGAGAAAGTTCGAGTGAGAGAAAAAGAGAAGATAAAGAGGAATAACGTGGCAGAAGTAGAAGAAGAAGAAGACGGGCTCAGTGATCAATGTATCCTATAGGTATTATACTTATATATATAAACGCATAGATATATATATAGGTAGCTATAGAGAAGCAAAACAGGACGAGCTGAGGGGGGCAACCAAGGGGGATCGAGCAGCGCTAGGTGCGCCCCTGACTGTCGGCTCGTACTGTGTGTTCCATAGCCTCTCGTAGCCGACGACGAAGAGGTCGCGGAGGAGAAGAAGGAGGAGGCGGCGGCGGCACTCGACTCGACTGCGAGTGCAGGTGCGCGCCCGCCAGTCTGTCGCCAGGCTTCCCCGCCCGTACTCTTCCACCCTCGCCGACGTCGGTCGCTCCTCTGGCCCACCAAGTCCCACAGACTGCGCCGCTGTTGGTCCCCTCTGACCGCTTCTCCCACTACCTATTTCATTCTTCTTCTCGTACTCACTTGCTCTTTACTATCTTTTGCTGTTTCTTCGTTTTTTTCTTCCATTCTCTCTTTTTTTTTCTTTTTTATTCCTCTCTCTTTTACCCGAGAGTCACTTCGTTCACTCGCTCTGTTTCTCACCGATCTCATGTCTCGCTGATGCCAGCCTCGTCTTGCTCTGCTTCTTGGCTCCGCGTGCGCTCTCTTATTCCTGTGCTTCTTCGACCCGATCTTCCTTTTCTCAGTCTTTGTGTTTGTTTTTTTTTTTTTTTTTCCTTTCTTTTTTTCTTTCGACCACATTTATAGCCATACGCGCAGTCATGATTGACGTGACTCGAGACTCCCGATACGAGGTCGAGTGTCTTCGGTCAAACTTCACTTGAGCCTTGACCCCGTACTAAATTTACACGATGCTCTTACCTGAGATTATACCGAGAGCTGTGTACACGGTTTTTGACGAAACGGTCTTATACAACGATCCGTATTGCCCCGAGCGTTTTGCACGCTCGGATATTTGTTCGTTTTGTACTCATTTCTAGTCGGTGAGAAAGGACGGCGCAGAGAAGCTCGTACGTTCCGGCAAAACTCGAAAGAGAGCCTCGAGTTAGGTAGAGACAGCGAGATATCTCGCGTGCGTGTTCGCTGGATGCGCTCCTCTCGGCTATATTCTCTTTTTCTCTCTGACCGCTCAATGTTACCTCCCCGATCGCCCACTCCGCAACAGGTAGGAGTTTTAGGTTTACACGCGAGATCGCACGGTTCCGCGAGTAAAATTCACCTACGAACGCCTACGATCGGCTTCGTTCCATAAGCTTTCCGCGAGACGAAAGCGTGGCCGTTTGCGCGACGCACGCGGATGAACTTTTGCTGAGTCAACCGATCGTTCTCGACGCGCCAGATTCTTGACGACCCGTACCAGCTCGAGATAGAGCGTTTTAATGCAATTACGGAAAATCGTATGGTACACAATCTAGTCGCGCGTGACGCCTTGGATAACACGAATTATCCAATAAACGTGTCGCAAGCGGACGGGATCGTTAAACGATTTTTACAATCGTTGAAAATATATTATGCGCTCGATTCTCCGGGTAACTCGAGATTCATGGAGTATCGTTAAAATTTGAGTATCGAAATACGTCATCCGACCGTAGGCGAGATGTAGCGAAGTGTGAAAAGTTTCCAGCGACTCTAGGCCTTGCGAGAAGAATCCTGCCGAGCTTGTTTCAGTGAATTCGAAGGGCTTGTGTGAAAAATAGGCGATTCGGTATTTAAGAGACTTTAACATCTCGATTTCGAAACGAGTCGTTTGGGACTTATCCGCGAATGGGGATATCCGAAGCGTGACTCGTCGCGACTCTCAGCACTTGATGTGGCGTCTGGACCTTGTTCTATCCTTCGGTTCTTTTTTTCTTCGTTTGAGCCTTCGGGGGGAGGGGGGAGGCCCCTTTCGTCGAGTGGAAACTCGACGCCCTTCGAGAACGCCCGCCGCGGGTCGCACGAGAGAAGAAAGGCTCTCCGGAGTCCCTTGCGTTAAGGAGCCTGGATATACACGCGTATATATATATATATACATAAACTATAACGCAGCATCGCGCCAAGGCTCGAAGAAAACGAGAATACAAAAGAGAAACAAAAGCAGCGCTTGTTCACAAACAATGGAATAAGGAAAAGAGAACATTATCCTACTCGTCACGGATTTTCGATGATTCTTTCCTCTACCAGACCCATCTTCTCTTTGTTCATCACAGTTCAAACTGCGTGATTTACGGCTGCGAAGGAATTGTGACGGCCAGCGCGCTCCGAAACCGTTTGTAAACGATGAACAAGAAAAACATCTTTCCTACTTCGCGCGCGAGTTATTATACCAAATATTGAATAAGCATTGAAATAAGATACACATTCATATTCGGTCGAAGAAAAAAACATTAGGCATAAAAATTACGAATCAATTTTAGAAAAGCTGCGATATTGTCAAATAGCGATGTCTTCCTTAATTCCATCGAGGTGAAAGAAAAATCGGATGCCCATCGTGTTTAACGCGAAAAAATACCCAATATAGAACACGGGACCATTTCAGCGCCGAATGGAATATCCTCAAAAAAAATCGTTAGCCCAGAATTCAATGTATTCTTTTCCCTCGAAGAGTCCGAGTTTAAGAAAAACATTAAAATCCGCTTTTGAAACGATTAAAATTTCCACTGTGCATCTTCCGATTCGAGCCAAGAATCGAGCGATTAAATCGGCAAGAATACTTTCTATTATTTCGATACGTTTGGATTACCCAATTATTATTCTTTTTTTCGGATAAGAGAATCACTCGGATTGTTATCAAGCACGTCCGTCGTATGTGGCTGACCCCTCCGGACTTCTCTCCCCGTGGCCTAAAATAATCTCGGTTGAATCGCCGGTGTTATACACCTGTGGACAAGTGCTGGCGCACTTAACAAGACGTAGAGACGAGCCGAGTGCTCGCACCTGTGTGTACCGTGTACTTTACAGTCGTTCTCTATATACGCACACGCTGTATTCCCGGCTTTCTATATGCCCCGAGTTTATCGTGAGCTCTCCGACGATTGCCCGAGAGTTCTGGCATCGGCGCGCACAGTAGTAGCTTCGCTTAGCGATGCCTTTGCTCACTCGCGTCCATACGATAGCTCCGCTGTCGTTCGCCCCGTCGGCAGCCCACCTGTGCGGGCACGGAGTTGCTCGCACAGGTGTCTCGCAGAAGCGTTTTCATTAATTACACGAATGGGAAACACCGGCGTGTCTCTCGCTTATCCTCGAAACGGTATAATACCGTCTCGCTCGAACTCACGCGCTTCAAATGTCCAACTATTGTAGCGTATATTCGTAGAGATCTCTTTTTGGCTCTCCGGCTGTCGAAGTTATAGTCCCGAGAGGGAGAAAGAGAGATAGAGATTCGAGGGCGCACCTGCGTTCCCGTCGTCACGCTGCGAAACGACAACCGATTTTCTTACCGTCCTCGACCCCCATCGAAGCCCAAAGCGGGCTTCCTGTGGCCGACACGTCGACTAGTCCCAGTGTGGTCGACACATCTGCCCGAGATACGGCTACGGCCTTGTTCATATTTGGAGTTTCTTACTCTGTAAGCTTGAAGAAAAAAAAAAAACACCACCTTCGTTGATTTCGCAATAAAACCATCGAGTTTCGAAGGGGGTCCCGTCGCTTTCCGTGTGTCGCGCGAAATTAATACGGCAATCCGTTACGGCTCGATAGGAAAAAAACAAAACTGAGCCGACTTCTTTTTATTTTTCGATCATCGACGGATTAGCAGGTGTCCGGTGAAGTGTTACTTATTTATTTTATTTATCCAATCGGCTATCGAGTTTCGTGCCTCTCGCAGAAAGTTGCGGCTAGGTAATTCAGCGACGGAGAGTATCGTGAGGCGATAGGCCAAGACGCTGGAGATCTTTTTCTCTCTCTCTTTCCGGGCAGAAATTCGAGACTCTTCTTGCGCGGGCGTTGCGACGAAACAAAATGTATACAAAAAAAAGGACCGCGCAAGAAGGATGAATAGAAAAAAAAAAAAGAGAAAGATGACGTGGGGTCTTCCTCTCTTTCTATCTCGAGCGGCTCGCTCGGGGAGTTGCGACGGTACTCTGGGATGGAACGGTGCGCAAGAACGGAAAACAAGCTCCCACGAGTCCCACGATACTCGTTGCCGTGCCGCGAACGAAAGAGTGCTGCGGGCACTCTCTTGGGTCTGGCGAACCCAAGTGATGGATAAGAGCTCTGTTCAAATCTGAGCGAATGCATTCACATCAATATATTTTTTTTTGAACTACAATGTTCCCCATATTATTTTTGTTGACCACATTGACAACGTTCCTATTTTTCTACAAATTCATTGTCTACTTTTCGATTAATTCGATGGAGTTTTAATTCATTATTATTCCGAGGAATCGACCGTGGGCTTTATTATCTCGTTACATTAACGCGGGCGTTACTCGACCGAGAAATCCACTCACGCTGTGAGTTCAAACAATTGTTGAAAAAAAAAAAAAAACAGAAAAAAACTCGTGCACATGACGAGTGCATCGCCCGCAGCGCAAGGCCGCTAACTCACACGAGTGTAGACACACAAACGCATACGCGGAGGGTTCCCTCGGCATCGAACACGAATTTATGAATGGCATCTGCTCGGATTCCCACGTAACTGAATGAAACTCTCGTCGGGTTTCTCCGACACGTTCGTACGAGATTACCGTGTCACAGCGTCGAGGACGCGCGCGAAACCTGTGATCTCTCGTTTTACATCGGGTTTTTTCTAGCCATCGAGACCCGCTTCTTCGCGGATGTTTTTAATGCCAAATCCACTCTTTGCGCGATCTCTCGTTCCGTTCGGTCACGGATCGAGATCCAGCTGAAAAATCTTGACGCGAAAGCATCGTTTCCGGCGTAACTGTTTCCGGTGGAAAGAGCTTCACAATTTATTCATCGATAATACAATGGAATCTTCGTGCGAATTGGTGGGAGGTATAACAGGTGTCGCGGGAGGTAAAACAGGTGAATGTTCGAATCCTTCGCTACGAGGAAAGAACGGCTGGATTGCGGCAACTGACGGACAGTCCCTCGGTATATGTATACATATATATACCGGGTTGTCGGGTTGGGTATACGGACGTACGGGACGGACACCTGCACGCCTCCGATTGTACGTAAGATCGCTTGGGACCGGAGCGAGAGACTCCCCTGCGTTCCGGCCCCTCACGGTCTCACCGTAGTCTTCCCCCCCGCGCGCCTTGCGGTCTTTCTACTCGCGGAAACCCACGAAGACGAGACGCCTAGACACGCTTTCACGCAGGTAAAAAGAAAAAGAGCTTATTACAAAACCGGCGAAAAATATTGAGAAAGAAAAATTCACACGTGGTTAATGGCGAATCATTAAAAATGACCCCGAAAGACAAGAATTAAAAAATAACTGAGCAAACAAATCAGACTTCGAAGAGTAAGAACCGTAAACACGAAATGAAAGTCAGTGAAGACTGACTTTTAACATAAACGAGCTTGCGAAGTCAAAATAAGATGAGTATCGAAAAAACATTAAGCTCGATCGAGTAACAACAGTATCTCGAAAGAAATGTAAATTCAAAGTAATTAAGAGAAACGCTTTATGCCCCGATAAATAAGCAGCGTAGCCACGAAATTGAAGTCTTCGAACACTGCCGCTCCGTATAACGAGCCAATGAGCTAAAAAGTAACGGAGATGAGTATAAAAAAGAAAACGAAAATAAATGAAGAAGCTCACGGCGCGCGGAATCGTCGGCGATCGCGTGAGAGACGAAGAAAGTCCGAAAGAGTTGGACCGAGAGATGAAGGAATATAAAGACGAGAAGGTGGAGACGAGAGAGGAAAGGGCGGGAAGCGAAGCTATAGAACGAGAAGAATATACTATATATCCAAGAAAAAAAAAAGCTTGAAACGAGAGAAAAGAACACGTGCAACCGGGAGACGGAGCGAGCGAGTAAGAGCGTGACTGCCTACGCTCTTTCTTCAATCTTCCGTTTTTTTTCATTCCCCCCAACCGTTTTCTCTCGTTTCGTCTTGCATCGTTGTCGATAAACTCGTCTCGGTTTCTCGCCCGTTTCTCGCGCGGCCCACTCTCTCTCGGCGTTTCACGACGGCCACGACGACGAAGAAGGGAACGCGCGGCGTCGCGGCATGAGGGAGATGCACGAGAAGGGGGAGAGGGCGGGCGGAGGAGAAGGAGGGTGTTCGGGTTATGTCGGAGGCGCCGTGATTCAACCGAACGCGCAGGTGTGCCGCAGACTGGCCGGCGCCTCTCTGGAATGCGTCCTCTATCCCTCCTCGTTTTCTTTGATCTCCTTCTTTCTCTACCTCACGAAGAGCGTGTTTCTCTCTCCGCGAGTTCTCTTTCCTCCTGCTGCTGCTGCTGTTGCTGGTGCTTGTTGCCACGATAGCCGTGCCTCGCAGAGCTGTCCGCCGGGTCTGCTTTGGCTCTCCCCTCGTGACACCGCTCCCTCCTCACCCTGAATATCCAATCACTGAGCTCTCCCGGTACCAATACTGTCTCACCTTTCCGCGAGTACGCACGCACACGTACACGTATACTGTAATACAGTGACCGAGGAGCGGAGGTGGCCCGCGGACTTCGCGAGAGCGCGAGGACGTGACGCGCGTTTCTGTTCTCTGCTGGTCGACGCCGCCGCCGCCGCGCTCTCTGCCTCCGCAGCAATCAGTGCAGCTGGCCACCAACGCGTTCCCACGGGGCACCGGAGGATGCCGAACGCGAGAAAGACCCCCCCTTCTCATCGCCCTTCTTTCGATCTCTCTCTACTTCGCTCATTTTCTTGTTTTTATTATTTTGCCTCTTTCTTTTTATTTCTTGCCTCGGCCACTATAACACGGCTCTTTGCGGACTCGGCGAAACTTCGCAGGTATATATAAGGTGTATAGGTGGTTGCCGATCGCCGAGTGTGGGATATTCCATTGGTCGAAAGATAGTAGATTTCCGAAGTATGTATAATTAGAGGGAATGCAAAATAATCTCGGAGATGAAGAACAATATTGTTACAGCTTCAAGCTCGCTTCGCGTTGTTTTTTTCATTTGGACAGTGATTTACCGAGGTGAAAGACAAGTGTAACGACATTGCTCCGTTTTGTTCTAACAACGATTTATTGAGGGTAACATTTTTGAATTTTTTTTATCGAAACAAGTGGAAGAAATTGCCGAGATGTGATGCAATCGGCCGTGAATTCGAAAAAAGTGCGAGGTATAGAGAAAGAGAGACGAAACTCGAGGTCCGAATACTCTCGCGCCGTGAAGAAAGCGAGGTGGAAGCAAGGCGGGTGTCCTCTTCCTTGGCTCTTATTCTTCGTTTCACTCGTCTCATTCTCAAACAGTTCTTCTTCATTTTTTTTCTCCTTTCGTTTCTTCCTCATATTCTACACCCGATTTCGTCGTTTTCCTCTTCGTCTTCTCGTCCTCGTCGTTCATTCTTTCCTCTCGGCTGGCCGGCTCACAGTTATATAGCATCAACTATAAACCGAGCTTCCAAAGATATGCGGTGAGTTGCTCCAACAGGTACGAGCGGGATTTTTCGGTACCCACGAATCGACGGGAACGTCGAAGCGGCGCGCACACACACACCACGACGGAACGCGTGGAATAACCGCATGGGAAAATTTCTCTTGGGCTTCCGGCGTTGCTCTGTGATTTCATGGAATCTTTTTTTTTTTTCGAGGAACAAGGGGATGAGGGTCAAGAGGAATCCGTGGGTTTTTTCGTCGTTGAATGAGATTGGAATGCGAATTGGAACGTTTGTAGCGGAGACGAGGTTGAACAGAATTTTTATTGCATCGAGCGATCGTCCACAGTCTGTAGACACATCTAGCTTTCGTGAGATTAACTTCAATGTTTGTTTCGAACGTTCGCGCTTATCGGGGACGTTTGTATATTTTTCTTAATCGCGTTCCTCAAAGACTCGGGTAGCGTCGAGTGTTTGCTCTTCTTTTATTCTCTCGATTCATCGGGCGTTAAGCCGCATCGCCGAGATGATTATTCTCTACGCATTCGTTGTGTCGGGGATTGGTGAAAAAAAACATTCTCGCCGTATATGTACAAGAACCCAACGCGGGATCACACCTCGCTCGAACGTGGGTGTGGCTCTCTCGTTTCGTTTTCACGGCTGACGACTGGCGGTCGTTTCTTCTCGCTCGATGATAACTATCGTTCTCGTTTGAGAATTTACGAGTATAGGGGTCTTGGCCTCCACAAAAGTGAGAATTTCACGTATGCCTCCGTCTCGTCGACGGGATAACGCGAGCCAGGTCAAACGCCGAAAGTGGAAGTGACGAATAGGAGCGTTAAGTTTCTCGACGTTTAAACGCTGTTTACAGTGCGCGTTGACTGTGTGTACACGGGAATTCGAGACACCCCCTTGGACCTCGAGACTCTTGACTCTCGTTATCGTCGAACGTTCTCGAAGATTTTCGAGACAACATTTATCGCTTCGGGTCTTAGTCTCGATCTTCCACTCCTTGTTCAATGTTTTTTTAACGATCGCATACTTTGGTCTCTAATCGGTAGAAAATACCAATAGCCATTTCAGCGTTCGCCTGCATGCGATATTATTATTCATAGTATTAAAAGATTCCTTTATCATAAAAATGTTATATAATGGTAATATCCAATATTCGTCAATTTGGCACTCTTTTTGCGCTTTCCAGAAATTATACCATTATATATTTTATTTATTTAGAAAAAATTTCTCAAGCATTCTCAATAGTTTCTAGCTTCGGCGCGTCCGTACGTGCGTCTAGATACTTTTCACGTTCGAACCTGTGAGTAGAGAATTGCATTTTTTTGTTAAATGGTAAAAGGGGATCCCGCTGCTTTGAGGCCCCGTCTCGGCGGCGCATTGTATCAGGCTTTCTGTGAACAAAATGCAACGACTCCCATGACGCGTTAGCAACCAAACACAGTGCCGGGACATCGGTTCCCGGTCACATCAGAGTTGCGGCTCCGAAAGCGGGCTAACAATGAGAACGGGAGTCGCACGACAATGTCCAACGAGAGTTGAACGGTAACAGGTAGTATAGTATAACAAAACTGTGTATACGCGTATACATATACACGTATACGCTCAGCTGGCTCGTACTTCGGCGGGCTCTCTTGTATTTTACCTGGCGGCCTTGGATACCTGGACTGCACCGTGCATTCTGAGGCGCGATGCCCCTGCGTGATGCCTAGGCCTGCCGATGGGAACCGCGAGCTATTTTACCGAAAGACCCCCCCTCTTCCTCAGAGACCCTACGAAGAATTCGTCGAACGGAGACGGATTAGAGAAGCTCGCTGTGCCCCGAAAAAAGGGTCTTCCCGCGTTTCGGTGAGAAATCGTAAAACACAAGCGCAAGCGATTGCCTCGTGAAAATTCCCGCGCCGGTGGGCATTCAGCATCATCGCCGATTTATTGGTACCAATCTACGGATCAATGGTTACGCCTCATTGTCGAAAATCACTTCGGATAATAATCGTTATTATCTGCTATTGCCGTGCAGTGCGACCGGGCGAGGACTGCGAAATTTTCGCGATACGCTCTCCGCGCACGGTGTGCGGATATTTTAAAAACGGATGACGCGCGCTATTTTCGCGGTAAAGGCATTTGAACAGCTGCGCAAATAACGGATCTTTCTCGCATTTATATATCGCTTGCGGAGATTTTTTTTTTTTTTCAGCTATCCGCGTCTTCGGTTTTTTTTTTCGTTATCGTTATCTTGACGCCGTGTAAACGACGACGAGCGAGCTATAAGCGACTTCATTGATCTCTCCCGCTGATTAAAACAAATATTTGATCGTCAATTATTCATTGACGAAGCGAATATAAATCCGGTTGTATTTGAGTTTATGAGTGTGGTTTTGTTTTTAATTTTTCTCTCTCGTATACGCGTCAGGTACCGGAGAAAGGAAAGGTACGTAGGAAGGGCAACGCACTCGCCGGTTTGTGTGGGTCACGGGTCACTCCGCCAGATCGTTGTTCTCTGTAAGTGTTTTTATTCAACCAGTTTTTTTTAACTAGCCACACGACTCCCGAACATTGAAAACTGCGAATTATTTCATCACGTTCTAAAAAGCCTTTTAGCTCGATGTGAACATGAAAAACATCTAATCAAGCCTTTCCGGGAAATAAATCATTAAATAATTAAGACCCCTGCAACCCGAAAAATTGCCTAATAATAATAATTTCTCGAATCCCTTTAAATACCAAATAAAACTGTCCGAAACGAATATTTATAAAAAAGCTCCAATGTTGAAAGTTGTGATCGGCGTTCGCATAGAAAAAAAAATCACTACATAGTCAAGTCCGCTGTGACTCGAAGCCCCGGCTAACTAACAATCAGGCCGGAAAAGCTCGACGACTGTACTTAGCACCGAGTTACACCCCATTCCCCCCTAGCTTCTCACACAGTTAATATGCGTATTCGTGCATATCAGCCGAGATTAAACGTGTATGTGTGTGTGTGCATATTGGATAGCAAGCGAGAGTTCTGGACATAGGGCGGGCAAAGGCAACGCGCCGGGTACACACACTCGATGCGATCGAGTGTGAGAGAGCCTGAGACTCGTTTAGCGGTTGCCTGGCCCTGATACGATGTTGCAGTCCGTGGCTCTTTCTCTCTCTCTGCGTTGTGTGTCGGAGTATGGACAGTAACATAGAGACGGGTGTTCGAGTGAGCGAGGCGCTCACAGGAATCGGGAGGGTCGAACCCAACAGCTAACACGTGCAAGCCGCACGTGCACTGCCGCCTCGACTCGCTTGCTCGCTCTCTCGTCCACTCCGTGCCTCCGGCGCACAATCATTGGATGCCAAGATACACTCGACGGAATAATTTTCGTTGGCCACCCCGGCTCCACGGACTTTATAACACACGCTATGCGTTTGTATTTCTCGGTCCGTATGTATCCGAGCTACGTGCGTGGCTTCCTCGAATTCGAGCCGTGACGAAAAAGTTCCGTTCGAGCGCCAAACACGGCGAGATGAGCCAAGCGAGACAGATAGAAAGTTGCGCTCGCGAGGACGTATCGTAGAAGAACACAAATCCGTCGAAGGAAATTTACCCGCGGCATATGCACTCGTAACTCTAGATCCGTAACTAACAATCGGCGAGCCGAACGAACCGGATGAGAAAAAAAAATGAAAAAGTTTCGAAGCGAGGGAAATAATTTCTTCAACTTCACTTCGAAATGTTGTTTTTATCGAAAATCGTCGCAGAGAACATTCTTAGAAAGAAATAATTGTCATGGCTAGCGAAGGAAAAGAGAACAAGACAGAAAAAGTGAAGAGATCCACGAGTCGCCCACGCGACGAGGATCTCCCGCGCTCGTTCTTCTCGTTTACCAAAAATTCTCGAAACTCCGGGCGGAACGGTCTCGTACCAGAGAACAGCGAAATGGTCTTTTAAATCACGACGGGCTCCGGCGCGGAGACGAGTAGCGCACGCCTGACGATTTTCCTCGAGATGAAAATAGAGGAACATTTCGTCTCTTCGGCACGTAAATATAATTCGGGAATGAAACACCGGAGAAGCTTTGACGAAGTACGGAAAGTGAAAAAAAGAAAATTGTAAAATGACTTTTTTGAAAGTTTCTCCCGTGTTGAAAGTGATTTTTTCGTCGCAAACGAACAATCATTGTAAAAGCACGTGGGCCCGTCGCGAGGATCGGATACTCGTGCCAATCGTTGTGTACGACAGTTTTTTTGCTCACTGGCAAGTATACTGTGCAGAGCGGAGGTATACGTAGTCGTAGTAACCGAGTGAGGTGGCTTGCTTACGCAGCCTATCGGCGACACGGACGATGGACGGGCGCGATGCGCGCGGCAGGAAGCACACGATTATAGTTTGCGGGGCCTCGTTCTTTTTTTTCTCTCTCTCTCTCTCTCCTCATCGCCGTTTGGTGCGCGTCGGGGTTCTCGATTCTCGACTGTGGCAGCTGCGTTTTCTACTCTACTCCTAGCTTCACAGAGTTCGAAACCTCGTCGTCGTCGTTCGCGACTCGACGCGCGTAAAGGCACTACACAGCTTGCACGCACGGCAACGTGGTACACGTATGCTCGGTATATATACGTATGTCGTGTACACGTGTAGTTTCACGCGCCCATCTGCGCTTTATGTATCTGCGTGCGTGATTTCGAGAAGGTAAAGAGAGACGCCTCTAGGCGAAGCGGAGAAGGACAAGAAAAAAAACAGAAAACGAACCCAAGCGCACGTGTGCGCCACAGGCCATCAGAAAGCCAGAAAGCGAATGAGCTCGGTTGCATCTCACATACGCGTCTCGACGACAACGGGCGACCCCGAACCTCTGGGCTGAGCGCGTTCGCGAGACTTACGCGCTCAGACGCCGAGGACGACGCTGTCGCCGACGGCGCTAATTATAGGGCTACTGAGCGCGATCTCGACCTTTGACCCTTTTTTCCCCGATTCTTTTTGTTTATTCTTTTTTTTTCCACCGTTGTCTCTATTTCGCAACTAATAGAACATTCGCGCTCGCCATCGCTGCCGATGCATCTTCGTTAGCTCGCTTTGGGCCGTGCGTGCTTAGTCATCGAGTCAATCGTCGTAGCAGCAAATAGATGTTTATTATAGGTAGGGTACACCTGCGAATCTCCGTCACGCCTGTTATTATTCTTTTTTCATCGTGACACAAAGCTCTCGCGCGCACAAGAGAGGGAGAGAGAGAGAGAGAGGGTTACGTAACTGCGAATTGGTCGAATCTGCTAACTCTCGTATCGAGAGCGTCGGGGGAACTTACGCAATGGAATCTTTGTTTACCGAGACTTTTGTTTTCGCAATCAGTCCAAGTGTCAATGACAGGGTTGGAAATTTTGGTAACCGCATTGCAATACGCACGGTTGACGGAGAAACAAATGGCGCGCGGGTAAAAAAGTAAAAAATTAAATGGACAATATAAAATAAAATCGACTCCTGCTCGACAACATCGACATGCGATCTCGTGACTCGAGGCCACTATGTCGTGGCGCGATATCGTAAATCGTCTATCCTTCTATTTTTTTCTTTTTTTCATTCATCTCACTGAAAAAAAGAAACTTTTCTATGCTTGTTTTTTCCCCGTTGATACTGATGCCGTATTTTAAGCGAAGTGTGCACTCGCGCTCGGTGCACGAGCACTCGCGTTCGGTGCTACGAAGTTTCCGCCGCCCCCGCGAACACTCAGCTCGAAACCGTTTATCTCTATCGATAAACGATACAATCTACATCGACGTATTGTGTGCCTTCGAATATCTGATTCGATTGCTATCTCTCGCGCTACGCGAGACGTTTTTCTTTGACGTTGCAAACGTCGACGAGTTATTTTATTCTTTTGATAGGATTTTTTTTTGCTTTTTGCCATACGAGCCACAGCCAATCGGATGTAGAACGGGGTTGCGCGGGTTCTTGTATGAATTTTGTTTACTCGAGTATCAACCTCGCCGTCGCTCGCTTGCCCAAGTAGATCCAATGCTCGTAGACGATACAACGACGCGATACCGAACACCTGAATGCTTATCGAGATATCGAATCGACGAGCGGCATTAAGTTAAAGCTCTCGCAAGGAGACAACCGATGACTCAACGTTTAATTTCATTTCTTTAAATCAACTCGCTTATTTATACCGTTCGAAAAGAATTTCAAATTCAATGCACAGATACTGGATGTATTTATGCATAAAGACTTCCATTACCAGTGCCTCCAAATTCCAGCAATTTTTTTTACAGCGCAGCCTCTATTTTACTTCCTTGAGACTTCGCTATGAATTTGTCGCTAAACTCCAACGTCGACCTTCGTGGTTTTTTGCTTCACGATAGAGGCACAATAACGCATCGACATCATAGCCAAGAGAATGTTAAGAGTTTCATTTCCTTGTTTTTCTTCTTTTTTTGTTTATCATCTTTACCCTCTTTCTTATTCCTTCGTATATTTCCCAAGCTGTGCTCACAGACTCTCTAGAAGCGCGTAGAGAAACCGCCTTCTCGTCTCTCCTCGCTCTCATGAATCATTCATAAAGTCATGAGATAATAGCGTCGACGACGACGAGCAGAAGAAGAAGAAGAGGCCGCGCTCGCGCGGACGTCCAAGTCAGCTGTTGACGAATGCGTCCGCGACGGGACGTGGTCACGCTCATCTCTTGAACTCGATCTGCGTGTTTTCTATACTTTTAGCTCCGTGATCGGACTACAAGATCCGCACTTCCTTGTGCTCGAACAATTCGATATCGAACACATGGAATTTCAACTTACCGCGGCGAACTGTTCTTCTGCCGTCTATAAATGCGTACAGATATCTCTCACGTGGCGACCATTTCCAAGTCAACTTCTCTGAATGACGCAGAACCTTTCAATTGTTTCCCAACGCCGATAAATTTGATTTTATACTCGGTGTAAAAAAAAAAGTGTCGTTCGCACAAAATGATGAAGGGCGTAGAAATACATTGATAACAACCGGATCTATATAGCAAATTAATTGATTAATAATCCACTTATATACGACGAAAGAATGATAAATAATTCATGCGCGAGGGGTGTGAATAAAGAATTTATCTGCGGAATCTGAAATTCTCGTGAAACGCGATTATGTGATAACGTTTCAACACCAATCGTGACCATATACATGCGATATGTATTAAATTTCCGCATGACTTCCTTTCGAATTCGAGCTATTCCGAATGCATCGCGCCGACCCTCGTGAATAATGATGTATCCGACTGTACTGCATACATATTCCACGCTCGGGATCGTTCGCGAATCGTAATTCTCGGGTCACGAGAGGAGTCAGCGGCGAGGGTGAGATCCGGTAGTTCGTAAGTACACGTTCGTCGGTACACACCGGTGTGGCCCAAAGAGTGAGATAAACCATGAAAAAAAAAGAAAAAAAAACGCCAAAGAATAAAAAATCATGAAGATGATCTCGCAGGTAGCAAGAACGTGCCGTGGCGTAAATGTTCGTCCGAGCTCGAAACTCCGGAGCTCGAGCGTTCCGCGGAACGGTCTCGGACCTCGCGAGAGGTTCTTCTACCTAATGCAGCGGATGCCGGCGCTCGTTGCAACGCCGACCAAGAGTCATTAGCATTCGCGAAGAATTTTCGCCAACCTATGGGTATATGTGTACGCTCGGCACGCTCGCGCGCATGTTAAATTACATGCGTGCACACTCCCACACGCTCGCGAAACTGCCTCGCGCACGCATAAAAGAAGTCAGTCTACTCGGGTTTCAACCACAGTTGTACAGACTTGGAGAGAAAAAAAAAAAAGAAAAGAAAAAAAATGTCTAACTCGATTCGAAATGTTACATAGGAAGTCTACATAAGAACTGAAAGTATATGTAAGCTTTTTTTTATGTCGTATATATGCGACTCCGTGGCGGAAAGGTCGGTTCATTAATTCCGTACCACAAAACACTTTTTTTATTAATGTTGATCTCGATGACGATGTTATATGGTGACGTCTACGCTCCACGTATTTGAGGAGGTTGCCCTCGTAGTTGATCGGATAGTGTGAGTTGTACGTTATAGTGTGCAGCGGCAAGTAGCACCGTGATGGCTAGTGGCTGGCGCCGCCGGACGTTCAACAATGGCCATAGCCTGTACGGCCAGTCGACCGCCCGCGCCTCGTCGAGACTCCCATGGCCGTCAAACACCCCCGACTTTAGCGATGGATTGGTACTGCCTCTCGTACAAACAAGGTTATTATATTTGAAAAAATAATAATAATAACACCGTGGAAAATAAGAAATTTAACATTAACGATTAGCAACAAATTTAATTTAAACAACTTTAAGCCGATGCCTTGAGATCGTAGAAATACTTAACTTTTCAAATTCAATAAAAGTATCGCTACGACTTTTAATATACTGTACATTAATTGTTCACTACAGTGGGACAGTTAATTTGATTTACCAGTTTACGCATAGAAAGTTCCAGTATGGGTAAAATAAATACCCAGGTTTTTTTTAGGCAAACAAGAATTTACAATAATTTTGGTAAATACAAAGTTACGCTTTTTCGACCTCGAAATTTCTTTCCCGGTCACTTCAGTATACTAATGAAATCGTGTGTCTGTTATCTAAAATGTTCCATTTTTCATTAGTCGATTTGCAATTGAACTTTTTGCAATGATTATACGATTGCGGAATTTTTTTTGCGGGCTATTGAGTTCCCACAGAAGGACTACCGATCGGAGTAAAGTTTGCAAAAGAATACTTTGAGTGAATTTTTTTTATTTCGCTTATCGTCGAATTTAGAACTTCTACTATAAAGATTAGTTCTGCACGAAAAAGTTGAATTCTCGAATACATTGCTATGCAAGGTTCTCGTAGCCAGCAAGTAGCAGCAGCAGCAGCAGCAGCGATTGCGCTGCGAACGGTGGGGAATGCGTCGTGGCGAGGGGAAAGGAGGGACGAGCTATAAAAGAGGCGCAGGTGAGGGGCGGAGGCCAGTTGACTTCGATCCGCCGAACGTGACGCATCGTCGAAGCAATACCTTGGATTTCCCATTGCGCGTCATCGACGACCAACCACTGTACCAATTTCCCTCCACGGTACTCACGTACTTCGGTGGACGCATCGATCTCAATAAACATATAAACACAATCGAGTATCATTGAAAATTTGTTCTCTCGGAGTTTCTCAAAAGCGTGAAAGAGAACGAGAATCGTGAAGTCTGACGGACGCAAAAACTGACTGTGTTTCGAAAGGTTCGCGTGTGAGTGCGAGAATCGAGTGGAAAGATTCGTAAATATTCGTTGCGAGCGACAATCCGCACCGTCATCGGGTGGATTGACAGCACAAAATTCTGTCGTCACGAGACCGAGGTTGCGTCGTGGTGATAAAATAAAAATTGCGACAGCCGTCGCCGAGGAAATAGAGGAGGAAGAGGGGAAAAAAAAGAGATACACATATATATCGTGCATCGTGTCTCGTTCTCACGGTAAGCCGACTCATAGACTCGGGGAGGCTCCGCGTTGTCGAGCAGTGACGATCGATAGACCGAGGGAGAAAGAGACCGGTGTGGCTCGCCGGAACGTGCGCCGTGATCGTCGCGAAGAACGTAAAACGACGGAATTATAATCATCGTAGAAGAAAAAAAAAAAAAGAAACCTTCGGCGACATCCTTCCTGTGAATACGCTCTCGGCGAATCGCTGTCGTTGAAGAAAAATCGTTGGTCGGTTCGTTTTGTTGCGCGAGAAAGACGAACAAAAACGAAACGAAGATGAAGGCGATGGTTGTCAGTCCCGTGGGAGGAAGGGTACCGCCGACGAGAGGAGTGTTGCAGCACAGTTTGGCCATCAACGGTACGAGGCGCGACCTCGAGGCCGAGGAAGTCGCCGCTTACCTCACCAAGCTGCGATCGCTCGTTCCCGATATGCCGAGAAAGCGAAAATTATCGAAGCTCGAGGTAATACAGAGGGTCATCGAGTACATTTGCGATCTTCAGACGACACTCGAGGAGACGAATATACATAATGACGCGAGTGGCGCTACGGGTGTGAAGACGACGTCGGGAACGGGAACGACGGCTAACAGCAACACGCGACAACCCCTGCAGCCTCTTCTGAACGCGTCGACGACGTCAATACCGATGAGTACCACGATCGCGGCCGCCGCAACGATCGCCGAACGGTGACCGCCCAATGTGGACCATTGAATTTCTCACGAAAATCGCGGCGAGGTTGGAATGGAGAGAATTATAGTACGCGAGCCTCGTCGGGGTCGGTCATCGCGGCGGCGAATGTAAGTTCGCCCGAGATTCTGCGACGAGGAAACTTCGGGAAACGAAAAAAAAAAAAAAACACCGCGAAACGATTACCGACTAATCGACTTCCGAGTCTCGAGGTAGAAAGGAAAAAACTACGAGCTAATGGTCGCGGTTCTACGCCGAACCCACTTCATCGTCTTCCGGTGCCACCTGAATCGTTACCACGCGTGACCTCAACCGGACGCAGGATGACCCCGAGTTACATCACTTCACGGTGTGCCAACACATCGAGACGCAAGAGTCGACGAGGATTTCGGGATTTACGAGAGCCGAAGGATGAATCTGGAACGATGAACGAAAAAAAAAGTGTTTATGGACTCTTCGAGGTCGTAAGAACCCTCCGATCCTGGCCGACCTGCGGGAGCTGGCATGGATATATATAGATATACATATGTGTGCGTGCGCGTCTACATCCATACATATATATATGCCTTGCACTCAAGAGACTCCGGGCGCACCTGCTGCGCTAAAGAATATTTTCCTCGCGAAATTGATAATGTAAATAATTTGTAAATAGACTCATCGCATTCCTCGCACGAAGAAACCATCGCAAACCCCGTTTTTCACCACTTTCTTACCTTTCTTCCTTAATGACGATTTAATGTGCAGACTCGAAAAAAAAACAAACAACAAAAAAAACAGATACTATTAAGTAAATCTCTGGACGTCGTTGTTCTAGAATTGTCGTTTCGTCATCGTTGTCCCCCGTCCTCTCTCTGCCACCACACAACTCCAAATCCGTAATCCCGAACGTATGAATTTTTATACAGATTTAGAACTTCCAGAATTCATTGAACTTTCACCACTAAGACATATTATAATTCTTCAGGCATTTCTTTAAAAAAAAAAAAACATCGTGAATGATGAGAGCGAATGTAATTTTATAGTTTATATTCTATTCGACCGAGATGATTATTATTTGAAGATCATTGTAGATATACGAAAAGAAGATTATTATATTATATTAACTATAATATGAAAATTTATAACGTAAACGTTCCCCCACACATCCCCGATTTATCATTATTGATTGATTATAATTATTATCGTTGTTATCGCTCTTATATTATTATTATTATTATTATTATTATTATTT
Organism: Ischnus inquisitorius; assembly: GCA_963924025.1. Taxonomy (NCBI): domain Eukaryota; kingdom Metazoa; phylum Arthropoda; class Insecta; order Hymenoptera; family Ichneumonidae; genus Ischnus; species Ischnus inquisitorius. The sequence continues at coordinate 6,307,339 of OZ001250.1, read as the reverse complement.
CTAGAGATCACAACCCGTAACTATTGTATATTTGCGAAGACTGAAAGGCTGTACATACATTAAAAAATCGTGCGGGCGAAAGCTTTTATGTGTCGCGGCAATAAAACGCGGCGAATGAAGAAAAAAAAAGAAATAAAATGCAAACCAATGTGTCCGTAACAGATGAAAATTAATTGTATTAATTCTATCGTCGTGCCCGCCCTCGCCCAATCTATCCTAATTTTCTCTAACGTTCATTCGTCAGGAAGTCGTAAAACGAGCGTTTTAAAAGAGTATTTTTCCTTCGCATCGACTTCGCGATTCCTTATTGGTCTCTCTAGCGTGGAAAAAGTTGTACACGGAATCGAAGCGAGAACTGGACGATCGTTTTGGTCCTGATAGAAAGTAGACGGACAATTAAATCGGCAGCCAAAGCGAGTCATCGACCGAATGCTCCGCCGCGAGCAATGAAGAGAAATGGGAAAACTTGGCAACCAGGATTGCCGCGAGCTAGATATAGCGAGAGAAAAAAAAGCTCGTCTCGACTCCTCTCAAATAAATTTCCCTGCCTTACCGCGTTAGTGAGCAAAGCAGCCGATCCGGCGAGTGGGTAAAGCGAAAGCGACAGAAGGCAACATTCAAAACTTCATAAATTTCGCAACGCCGTTTCGTTACGAACCAGTAGTTCACTCCCCTTCGGCTATTCGACGAAGTACCAGTCGCCCGCTTGGGGAGTCAACGTTGTTTGCGATTGTAAACTTTTTTTTAGTCCGTCAAAAAAGGGTTCTCGGTGGTCGAACCCCTCGAAATGGACATTCGTTTATTCCTGGGGATCGCGAGCCCTTGTTACGATAATCCTTTTCTTTCCATCTCGACTGCAAATCTAATTTCTGTTTCCTCCTTTCTCTCCGTTTTTCAATCGTACGAGAGAATATTGATTGGGAAAAACGAAGCTCGACTCGGGCGAACGGAGCGGACTTCTACGCCAGACGGCTTAAGCTCTCATTAAAACGGCAAATCCGCTGGGATAAGGGATTCCGTTCGGGGGAAGGCGATTATCCGGCACGCGTGGGTTTCCCATCGACCCACCCTATCGTATTCTCCTCTTTAGAATTGGGAGGGTGATGTCAGAGCCACCAGTCGTGGTCTCGTCGCTTGTACTGGCGCTGCACCCACTACAAGTATCATCCTCGCTTTTTTTTCATCTCTTACGTACGAACTCTCGCAAAAATTCGACAAAATTATTTCTTCGCTTTATCAAGTTTAATCATTCTTCTTCCGAGCCATTATATCACAATGCATTAATCCCGAGTCGTTACCGTTCGGTTGTCGCCATGAACATCGTCTCATCGACGATAATCGAAGGCCCCTTTTCAGAGTGCGCATTCATATTCATATCCGTTTAAAGAATATTGTCATCGTCATCCCCTTTTTCCAAACCATTTCCCGTAGTCCCGCAAATGGGCGGGCATAGACGGGTCGGTTCATCGTCGTAACGTTTCGCGAATACGAGAACAGGAGATGACACGAGATGAAGATAGATCAGAATTCAGTGGGGCTCGGTTATTGCGGAGGACACGTGTGGGCGTTCGTATCAGCCGAAGGGGCCACGAGGCTGAATAGTTCGGAAACGAAATGTGGGGATGTCACCAGCCTCGATTACGGATACATTCGTGTGAATGCTCTCTCGTACGTACTGTACCAATACCGTTCAAACGCCCCCACCCGATCTCCCTGCTGAATTTGCCACCCTCGTCCACGTGTATGTCGTCCTTTCCACCCTTACATGTACCGGTGTAATATGAGGGACTCAGACCCAGTACCGATGTCGTAATACTTGCGGCGCGTACACACAGACGCCCGGCAAGCGAACGACAACGGACTCACGGAGTGTACATATCTCTTTTCGGTATTATCAGGGTGTAGGAGTTCGCAAGGCCGTATTGATCGGCTCTCCGGTATCCCGGGGTCGCGTGCGCGATCCTGGGAACTCCGGGTCCGCGTTATACCCACGGGAACCGATCCGTGTACTAACCCCTCCGCACCCCCCCCCCCCCCCTCCCCCCATCGGGCGACGCGACCGCCATGTACCCTCCTAGAATCTACTAGTATCGTCGAACCACCCCTCTCTTCTATCCCGCAATGCTTGCGCCCGCTGCCCACTCGTGCATCCACTTCGCATTCACGATGCCGCAAGAGAGCGAACTGCCGCGGCTCGAGAACCCTCCTGGCTCTTCCCTCTTTCCCCCTTTTCCTCGTCGCGCACGCTCTCCTTGCCCCTTGCGGAACTTCGAGGGTGACTCCGAACGAGAGACTCTTTCTCTTCTGCGTGCCAGGCCGGGGAAGCTTCACAAATGCGAAATCCATGTTTTTGTAATGATCTGAAAAAACAACGAACTGGCGCATTGAAATTGATGATGTTCTCGCGACAAGGACAGTCCGTATAATTGTTGGAAAATCATTCGAGGATGTTTGTTTTTCTTCATTATTACGCGATGGATAAAATATTGAGATGCGAATAGAACGAGTTGCGGATTTTTAACCAGCGGGAGAAATTACTTCAGAAAAAAAAGACTCATTTTTATAGCGATTTTTTTAAACTCGCGGGTTTACCGCAGTCTTGTGGATTTGAATAAGATATTCAAGTCCACGCGTTACGCTGGTTTGTTTTCGCACGCTCTTCTCGAGAGGAACTAATTTTTTGATAAACAACGATCCTGTCTTTCAACATCTTGTTTAGCTCTCGTAATGTTTTTTTCACTTCTATTTCTGGAGTATATCTCACATTGTTTCCTATCGATTCGTCCTGATTCGGAGTCGAGAGTCTGCTGGTGGCTCGATCCCGTTAATAATAGGAGTGGAAGCTGACTCACGACTTACAAGCGCCCCACGGGGGTTGATCGATCGCGAGGATAAGGAGTTTCCTGCGGTGGGGGGTGACGATACCCTCACGGCGACAACCGAGTCCCCTAGGTCGACGACAGCCTCGGTCACGAGATCCCGCTGCCTCTGGTATACGTGTTCTAATCTTGTACACGCGATACTGCTCGAAAGAGTGCGCGATGGCAACACTATTCGATACCTGGATGAATCGAATTCATTATACCGAGTGCCCAGCTGTCGCAGCCTAAAACACATATAATCTCGAAGAATTCGTAAATGTTTGTTTAGTCACGGCAAACATGTGTCGGTCCCGATGAAATAAATTTAATTATACGATCGAACGAAAAGCTCGCGTGGTCTCTTTGCTCAGAGCGATAAGGGCGGAGCTTCTCGTGGCAAATGATCAATATGGACAAGAGGTTCGACACGATAAAACGAAGAAACGAATAAATAATATGTTTTTTTTTTGTTTCAGGTAAGAAGTATATTATTAAGTATCATGACGCATCGGTATGGTAGTTACGTATAAAGAATGTTGACGTTAGATTTTATTCAAAATCGAGCGCGAAACACGGTGTGGATAACAGAGACAATCGAGGAGCTTTTACGTGAAAATGGCTTAGTGTGGTACGCTGAGACCGAACGATCACAATATCGAATGAAGCGAATCGAAAAAAAAAAATCATAAATACAACTCTCTTCGTCTCTCCTCCCTTTCGGACTATCGTTTCTCGCAGTTCAACGGCGAAAGCGTTGCGAATGCAAAAAATTCCGTTTTATCTACCGCAAGTTTCGTTATAGAATTGCAACGCATAACCGTGACGATTCCTTAATTCGCGAAAGTTCTGAGATACTGCTCGATGGATTCTTTGTCCCTCGCGAGCCACGCGGCGTTGAGCCTTATAGTCTCGATGCTCTGCTGCACGGTTCTCTCGGTCCCGGGCGTCGGATGTTCCTCGAAGAATTTCTCAACCTCGAGCGCCTTCTCCTCGGTCGCGAAATTCTCCGTCGTGTACTTGACGAGACGGGTCAGAAGGAAGCCGCCCTTGTACCGCGCGTGGAGAGTCTCCCAGTTCTTCTTGAAGAAGTCCCAAGCGAGAATGCGCCCCTTGTAACTCATGGCGACTGACATTATCGCGAATATCGTGTCCTGAGCGCGAACCTCGTCGCTCATGGCGAATTCGAGAACCTTTTCGAGCATAGCTTCGTTCTTTATGGCACCGAAAGCGCGAAGTATCCTGTCTTTCTCCTCGTGAAGATCCGTCTGACGATAGAGCTTGAGCAACGCTTCGTACATCGCCGGATCGCTGCCGGATAGCACAGCCCGATACACCGGACTTCGAAGATCGGCGGACAGGGCGGCTTTGCCGCTAACGTGAAGGTCGAAACGTCTTTTCGCCTCCTCAATGGTATCTTTGTCGCCGTAACTTGCCATTCTTCCGAGAACCAAAGATCTGAGCAGCGTGTCGAGATGGCTCTCGTTCGGCTTTGGATCCCAGCCGATTCTCTTCTCGATGTCCTTGAACAACGATCTACCGAAGTACTTGAAGTGATCCTCGAAATCGAGATGACCGACGAGAACGCCAATTTTGCCGAGACTGTTGGCGATACTCGACCAAACGGTGTAATTATCCTCGTGTTGAAATGACTGCATTAGCCGAAGAACCTCGACTGTCGATGCATTACCGGCTTGAACCATCGCCGACAGATCGTCGAGTAGGCCGAGCCTGTCGAGCGGAGGAATGCTTCGATCCTTAATCGCCGGCATTAGTAGCGAAAGTGCCTCGGGACTGTAGCGAGTTCGGTAGAATCCAATCGTTCCCGGATTAATTTTAATCCACGAATCTTCCGGTGTGTCTTTGACAATCATTTCCGTGCTTTTTTCGCTCATGACGGTGTTGATTACTACTTTGCCGGGCGCGCGCGCTGTACTCACGCTGACGGGTATCATCCAAAGGCTTTCGTCCGTGTCGACAGAACCATCGGCCAAGAATCTGGACTGTGACAACTTTAGAACCCGATCGTTGCCTTGCTGACGCTGATCGACTTTGAGCACCGGGAAGCCTTGTTGCTTCGTCCACGTCGTCATAACTGCTCTCACAGGCTTATTGCTCGCCTCTTCGAGAGCCGCCCACAAATCTTCCGTTTCCGCGTTCGCGTAACTGTGACGCTTCAGATAAAGATTCATACCCTTACGAAAATCATCGTCGCCGATGTACGAGTGCAACATGCGAATAACACTCGCTCCCTTGTTGTACGATATGTCGTCGAAGATTTCATCGATTTCCGACGGATGACCGACCGGCACCTCGATCGGATGACTGTTCTTGAGCCCGTCGAGTTCCAAAGCTCTTATGTACGTGTCCGTGACGAATTGCGTCCAGATATTGTACTCGGGAAACAGATGTGCAACGCACAGAAACTCGACGAAAGACGCGTAACCCTCGTTCAACCATAGATGCGTCCACCATTCCATCGTGACGAGATTTCCGAACCACTGATGCGCCAATTCGTGAGCAACTACGATAGCGATCCATTGCTTTTGCACCGTCGATGTGTTTTCAGGATCCACGAGCAAACAAGTCTCGCGATACGTCACGAGACCCCAATTTTCCATTGCGCCAGCCGAAAAATCGGCTATCGCTATGAGATCCATCTTCGGCAATGGGTAGGGTATACCGAAGTACTCGTTGTAGTACGGCAAAACTTTCGTCGCTGCCTCGAGAGCAAAGCGTCCTTGCTCTTTCTTTGTCTTCGGTGTGTAAACTCGAACGAGAACACCGTCGGTTGTTTTGTCCTCGACGTAATCGAATTCGCCGACGACAACGGCAACCAGATACGTCGACATTACGGGCGTTCGTTGAAATTTCAGTATCTCGTAACCGTCCGCGTTCTCGGTGCTCTCCACTGGCTGTGAATGTGAAAAAATATATGTATATATGTTGTCGTGTATGTGAAACGTTTCAAAAATACAAAAAAAATGTCACCAATGAACTCTCTATGAATAAAAAATCGCTGAAACATTGTTCTTTTTTTTTAAATAATAGATAGTAATAGAAATAAAACACGAACGCGTGGCGTTGCTCACCATATTTGAGAGAGCTGTTTGGCCGGGTGTTACTTTGAGGGTAATATTGAAGGTGGCCTTGAGCGCTGGTTCGTCCCAGCAAGGGAAGCAACGCCTCGCGTCCGTCGGCTCGAATTGCGTCACCGCGGCATGGGCGACACTTCCGTCCGTCCTACGAACGTACAATGTATATAATTAATTATTCTTCCTATTCTTTAAATTTTTTCAAATTTTATAACGATGTGCACACAGAATTTCGCTTAGTTAATTTCGCTTAGTTAAAAGCAAAGCGTCTTTAACGCTAGGCTAGTCCTAAAAAGATAATAACCAATATGCAATGATCGCATAGTGGAAAGTCTGCGAACAGTATAAAATCCGGAAGAAATTCATAAACAATTCCAGAACTTTTTCAAGCCATCTGGAGATTGTCAACGTCATTTGAAAAAGGTAAAAACTAATTGCGTCGCAGGAGTAGCGGTCAGAAGGCCCAAATAGTATTCAAAGTTTGAAAGAATATGAAGAAAAACATTCTAACTCCTTTACGTACGGAAGTCGTAACCCTTCCTCGTAGAACGTTAGATTCTTTTACTCATCGCAACAATAAGGAATCGAGAGAACAGTTATCTTTCAAACATAAAAAAAAAACTTTAAAACTTACTTTACAATGTTTTTCATAATTTTTTCATCATATTTTATAGTTATTATAGTTACTCATTAAAGCCTTATATGCAAAGTGAAAAACTTATTGGAAATCAGAATTATGTCGAATGAAACCAAAAACCTGTGAAGAAATTGAGGCCGTTCCTGGACTTTTTTTGGGAGAAGAAAAATTCAAAGATGTTTTCTTCAGATTCTTCCGGACCGCTGGACACTATGTCAATAAATTCTCTGCTTGATTTATAAAAATCTAATGTAATTGCAGATTTTCATTTCATCGAAACACCATAACCAATTATCATTGACCCGCTTTCTTCAACAAAAATTCTACACAAGCCCACGTTCCACAACTGCAATCTTGTTGTCTAATTTTTTTTTCTTTTTTATTGACATTGACGACTCACCCTGTATATTTGCTTCTATAGAAACCCTTCATCTTGTCGTTAAGCTGTCCGACAAAGTTCATAGTTAGCCTTCCCGACTTGCCAGCGGGAAGTTTATCCGGAAAGACGAGCGTGACGGTTTCGTCATTGACGGCGAATGCGATGTCCTTCGCCGGTAGCTCCTTGCCGTCATGAGCATTTTTGAATATTGCACTCTTGATCTCGATGTCAAACGAATTAAGTACTATGCTGTCCGTCGAAGTTTTCACCTGAAAAGTGAATACCGTTTTTATGCCGCAACAAATAAAAATTTTCAAGGTCCTTGAAACGTAATTGATGCTTAACGACATTCGCGTCTGAAAACGCTGCTTTCATTGAATGAGGAATTTTTTAAATTTTTTTATCAACATCGTTCAACGGTGCATCGATAAAGTTGTGTGCATCGCCTCTGCGATAACTCAGTCTTATCGCGAGAATTTTATTACCTCTACGTTCAAAGTACAATCGAGTTATTTCATTAATAGGCGTGACATTATTTTGCAAAATATTCTCTCTATGCGTAAAACGAAACAGAAAAGCTATTCGGATCTTTCTTAGGCGAAATTCTAATTGGTTATGTTACCATATGGCTCTCCACCCCCACGGCCGTTTGTCGATCGAAGGGTTTTAAAAAAAAAATCAAAGATGCATGTAATTTTGAAGCTAATAATGAGAGATCCTTGGGTTTGCTTACCTCGATGTGAATATCTTCGGTGCCCTCGAAAGTGAATTTTTTGAGATCGGGCGTCAACGAGATCTCGTAGTGATAGGGTCGCACGTCGGTGGGTAACCGGGAAAAGGGTTTTTTCTCAGCGGTAGTCATCGTTTCCTCGCTATCGGTAAATTCCGCCTTTCCAACGATACTCGTCGTGCAATACGATCTATTATCGTATGCCTCGATAGTGGAAAATATGCTCCGTATGCGACGAGTGTATCGCGACTGCCACAAAGATAACAGCTGCGTTTGTGCTCTACCAATGACTGTCCCTTTGTGCCGACTCACGTTGCGATATTGCACACCACCAGCGCGGAGAAAGGTGCGCGAAAGCGGTATCATTGTCGTGCGCCACGACGCACGGTCGGAAAAGCCGTTTTACTTCGAAAGTAGAGTGAGCGAACGGGCCGTTCTCGTCGACGACGGTGCAAAATCTCGCGATTATTTATAGATTAATCATTGTCGCGGTGAGAACAACGTCGGCGAACGTTCTAGTATCATTTTTTTTTGTTCCCACCCGCCGCTACATTGGATAGACTGATAAGAATCGGATCCTCGCGCAAATAGATTTGCTATAAGTTACGACTATTTTGGAGCAGGTAGCGCGCAGGATTGCATTCGGGATAGTTTGCGAACCGAGCTGTCACTGCGGCGCCGAAATGAAAAAGATATTCATTTTATTCATTCACATACAAGTTATTATCCAGATATTGTCCTAGTTATTCCTGAGATGCATCAGCGTTTTGACAACGGAGTACAGTCGAGAAATAAATAGCGACCCGATTTAGGTTATAGCAAGAAAGATAGAAAGGGCCGCGACTCATCGATGAAACCAGAGCGACGACTCAGCAGTCGATCGCGCCAGTGGCGCCTCTCGCGGTATCTCCATCTTGAATCAATCTTTTTCCCTCTCGACACGTCTCTCATTCCATTACCCTTCAACCCCCTCAATGATAATGTCATTAGCAATACGAGCTTAGGATTCTAATCGAATCTGTCGCATCGAGGAACGAGGGGGTGAGAAATTAGAGAGTTTCGTTTGCGTCACGCTTGAAATTTTATCCTTCGGAAGAGAAAACGAAAAAAAAACCCGCGGACGACAAAGTCAGGCTCTTCTCTCCCCCCACTCGGCAAACACATCGTGGAAGCTAGCCGGTGCTGCCAGCGGAGAGTCCGTTTCCTCGCTCTCCCCACAGTCAAGTCCGTAATTCTTGAAATGTCTCGCGTGTATTCTCATCTGTCGTGAAACGACAACTCCGCGTTTTACGCCAGTGTGGTGGCCCACGGCCAGTTTTGTACTTTTGGTTCGTGCGGCGGGTCGACGGAATCCGCGAAATACGTGAAGGAAGTGGAGCGCGGGCTGGTGTCTCGTCCGAGTGAGACATAGAGAGAGAGAGAGGCTCGCAGAGTTTAGGAGAGGAGAGTAACATATAAGAGAAAAATCCGTCGAGGTCGCCCGTGACCCGGATGAGGAGAACGAGGCGAAGATCGAGTGGTCGGGGTGACGGGAGCGACCGCCTCGTCGAGGAATCCGTGGCACTCGAACGCCAGGCAACCGAACTCCGGGGTTAACGAATATTCAACCCGGAGCGAGAGGCCCTCGCGTACCTCGAACTCGTGACAGAGATACGAGATAGCACAAAAAGAAAATCACCTTTGCCACATCAAACAGCCGAAAGACAGTTGGATATACTTGCCGAACGAAGCGAATTTTACAACATGACTCGTGCGAGGGATCGACAAGGATAGAAATATTATTGCGGGAGAGCGGGATAGAGAGAGGCGACAGACCGATTGAATGCGGAGAAAGAACGATATTGCACGAAGCGTATAAACCGAGAGGTCTCAGCGTGCAAAACAAAAAAAATAAAACGGAAAGAAAGAAGACGGAATAAAATTCCTGAATAACCGACCGCGGCAACACGGAAGACGTGTTAAATTCTTGTTGTTTTTTTTCTTTTTCTCTATTTGTGTTTTATTGTTTTTTTTTTTTTTTTTCTTTTTAACAAAAAAATCAAATTAACGTCGCATCCGAAACTCAGGAGGGGCTGGTCCTATGGCGATCGGTGGCGCGAGAACGTGCTGCTTGCTACTGGCACTACTGGTGCTGCCGTGCGTCGCCACCTCGGACGTAGGTACACGGCGGTGAAGGCCCTCCAGGTTCTCCACGATCAACGATCTCAACGTCCGGCTTATTGTCAAGCAGTACAAGAGTTCTGTTAACTTCTCTCGAACGTCGCCGACGAGATTCCGATATTCACAAATGTGTGCGTGATCTTATTTTTCGCGTGTGTCATTCATATACAAAGTTCTGTATAGCATAGTGAGTGATTTCAATAGAGAAGAAGTTGACGAACGAAACGAAGTTGAGAAAAGGAAGAAAAAAAAGAGTGTATAAACCCGCGGTGTCCGGCGTTACCGCCCATATGTGATGTGTGTAACGTGCGTGCGAGCGAATGAGTAATCATGTACTGTCCGGACAAGGGCTCGACGGCCTCCAAGAGCAAAGAGGGTGAGTAAATTTCGTCCAATCGTCAAGCTCCTTATACACTCTGTCTCGCTTCGAACGACTCGTCGTAGGCTGCTGTTTGCTCGTTTTTTGCCTTTCACTCCTTTTCGTCCTTACTACTACTTTTCCTCGTCCTTGCGTCGTTTCGTCGTATATACGTGTACATACGTAATTTGTTTTCATGCTTTTTTTCTTTTTTATTTCAATAATATTCATTCCCTCCTCTTTAAGCTTCTTTCTCTCGTTTCTCCTACTTTTTGCCCACCTCTGCATCTCGCGCGGTTAACTCTCCCCGTCCCCCACCCTCGTTCTCGCTCGCTCGCAGTTTATTCATGTTTGAAAATGTACTCGAGAAACTCGGCGTTACCTCTCGCAGTTCTCGTTTCGACTTCGAGTCACGATCGCCGTCGGTTCACGCTCTCTCCCTCTCTCGCTTTCGGCATATTATTTTTCGTGTACACAACCGCCCTTGCGGCTTGTGCAGCACCTCGTCGGTTTATATTGACCTGAAACACTCTATTCTCGCTTCGGCGAATTCACTTATCGGATTCTCTCTCTATATCGTGTTCTATCCCCCGGTTTTCCTGTACAAGTTGAAGAGATAAGATCGAGCCGACGAGAGACGAGAGGGAGGATGGACTGTGTCAAGTGTTCCGAGCTCTCGTGGGGGTTGAACCGTTCGGGGAACGGCTGAGCGAGTGGGATAGAGGCAGATCGGTCGGTCGAAAAGAAAAAAAAAGTCTTCGAGGGAAGAGCGAGAGAGAGAGAGAAACTAAACGAAGGGAATGAGAATATATCTTCTCGGGGTGGGGGAGAGAGCGAGACTGCAGGCAATGTGTGCGCTTTAAAGAGCCGAAGCTGGTTTCAGTTGCCCCGGCAGTTTTTCTCTACGAGTTTTTCCGGATTTTTCGTTCGTACCAACGCGCAGCATCGTTCCAGCGTTATTGCCCACGATCCTGCAGTTTTTCCATTCGTTTGACTTTTTTTTTCGTTTCTATTGTTCCCGCACGAAACTCGCAAGGAGGATAAGTACGAGGATACTTTTTCGGGAACATAAGCGCAGGTGATTTCAAAGTCTCGATTTTTGCCTTCTTTTTCTTCGTAAGCATTCTTTTTTATTTCTCATATCCGCTTTGTGAACGGATAGAAGTCGCGGCGTGCAGCGAGCCGAGGCGCGTTCTCCCGACTTCCAGTCGATTTACTTCTACACGCTGGCAAGCTGGCGCGCGAGAGTAAAAAATAATCGGAACACCCGGTTCTCTCTTTAATAACATTAATTGTTTATACAAAACAATCGCGTTGTCATTAATATTCATAAAGTCGAATACTCAACGGGACGAGGTTGAAGAAACGTGTGAATATAATCTTACGAAAAAAAAAAAGGTAGCGCAAGTGTTTCATCTTGATTTATCTCGATGCGCCGTCGCGCCACGCTTGACTCGGTTATTTATCATTTGTGTCAACATTTTCGCGCAGCCGGGGAGGGAGAGTTTATACGGGCATGCGATGTTTTTGTTTTGGCTCAGTGAGAAGTAAGAGCGTGCGAAGACGCGAGAGTCGCGGATCGAAAGAATAACGACGGATTCCGATGCTAATTAAGCTCGGTTAATTGCGACAAGTATTTCGGTCGGATCAAGTGCGAGGACGGGGCAATAATCGTTCGCGATTGTGTCCAAAGTCATATTCGACCTGGATGGAAACTTCGCGTCTACATCGGGTTCGTTGACCTTCTCTCGGGAGACAATTACAACTTTTGATTGCACGGGGGCTGAGAAACGCTGAGCAAGAGTGTGTGCGTCTTCCCTGCGATCTTTCGACGTTCCAATAATTCTCAAACGTCCTACGCCCGGGAGACATAATAGTTTCTACGTATATATAAGGAGTAACACAGTATAATAAGGAGCGCGCGGGCACTCGGAGAATATCACATTATCGCGAAACACTTGTACGGGTGGTTCCACTTAACCGACATCCGCTTTGACAATTATCGACTCTTGCGCTTCTGCGGCACTTGAAATATTCATTGCCAAGGTCCCGAGCGGGGGAGAACGGCGAACGTCGCCGATTATCCTAAAATATGTACTCGAGAATATTTCTTCTTCGAGGCGCCTGACGTCATTTATAACGACGATGACTCGCTGCGAAGGAATCAGGATGTCGGATATTCCTTTTTTTTTTTTTCAAGAGGTCTTTAACCTTTTTCGTAAAATATATATGTGCATACATGCGCGAGAGATTTTCGTTTCTCATGTTAAACTCAGAAGTCAAAGGGTTAAAACTTTTTCATGCCAACTAACTAGTTCTATTCACTGATCAGAGTTAATTTTTTTCAATTGTAGACGCACGAAGAAAAAAAAAAGTCTTTTTCGCCTCTCGTATTCAACGCTGCCGGTTTCCTGCTCCCAATTTGTCGCCGACTCGTTTATATATATATAGCATATATACATTTATTAGAGCGACGGAGAAGACTGTTGCGGTGCACGGTACGACTCGAGAGTCCGAGGGACAACGAACGAAACGTTATAGCCTGCTTGGGCTTGCACATAACTCGCCTTGGAATTGATAATAAGATTGAGGGAACACTGACGCAGCTAGTCTCGAGCCTAGCGCGCGATGATGTCATCGCTTGTGTATCGGTGACGTTCGAAAAAAATTCTTCGAATTCCGTTGTGTTTTTTCTATTTATTTAAGTGCTCCAGTTGTGCGCCGTTACTCCGGTAAAATATTCAATTAATGAATCGATTTGTCGGTCGATCGAGCGAGGCTTTTGTGGTCGGTTAACGAGAATTTCCGGAAAAGCGTGAATCATCCGATCGAGTCACCTATTATAGCGTCGCTTCGCGTTTCATTGCTCCACCTTTCGCGGCTTCTAAACAATGTTTATTATTTCAGGTACCGTGACGATGAGAGACAAAAAGGGCGGCGCTCTGAGCCGAGTGCAGAAACTAAAGAAACGACTCAGTCACAGTTTCGGCAGGCTATGTAAGTTTTCATCCACCTTTTATTCGTCCGATACTCATTTATATATTCGTCAAATTCCTTCCGTTCAACGTTCAGGATGCAAATGTTTGTCCCTGAGTCACATTTCCACGAACTACGAGCGCCATAATTCACTCGGGGGGGGATTTTATGTAATTGCAACACAATCTTATCGCTCGTACGAATCTTCATTCGCGATGAGCATTGTTTGGACTTACCAGGGGAGGGGAGAGAGATTCGTAAGAATTTATTCGTACCAGAGGAGATAGATATTGTGTCGTATTTGCCGCGCGTTATTGCTCCGATAAATCCAACGCGCTATTTGTTGTTTACTCGGCAATAATTTGCGAACCGTTACAACCGTGAAAACGCGCAATTTGGCTCGGAAAAGTTTTTCGAGAATGGAGATTGCGCGCAGGTGTTTGGGAGAATTCACGCTTCGCTCGCGTGTCAAACGGAAAGATTTTTTATGATTTTTCTTTATTCTCTATTTCTTTTCTGTTTCTTCTTTTCAGCGATATCGAAAGAGGAGGCTGACGAGGTGACGAACAGAGGACCTTTGCCTTACAATGGCTATTCCGAGGAGTTCCTAGACCGTTTGGAACCAAACGGCAACATACCTGCGGATAAAGATCGTCGTTACGGTGAGTAAAAATGTTTTCCTCTCATTTTTCTCTTTTCGTTCCATCGTCTTCTTCGCTTCTTGGCGCGTACTTGTTTATCGATCAGCTGCCGTCTACGGAGACTCTTTATCAATTCTTATCAGTAGTCGAACCGTGTACACCGAGGTATACCTGTCGATAAGATTTTTCAACGCCAGTTCACCGATATTCAATCCTTCTTTATCCACTGCTCCGTCGAATGATTCACGGCTCTCGGAACGAGCCAGTAGCTTATCTACTGTTATTTCCTTCGAACGGAGTCAATAGACTTCGCGAACTACCGGGTATTTTTTTTCACGTATGGCGAATGATCGTTTTTCATTTTTTTTTTTTTTTTTCCCCGCAGAATGGACAGGTGTTGGTGATCACGACAGAGTTCATCGACAGCTGTCGGTATCGAGCGACTCGAAACTTTTGGACGAGGATATAAGGGAGGAAGCTAGAGTGATTCTACGACCTCGACGCCCACCGCGACCAAAGTCCGAGGTCTTTCTGGGTCCCGATCCACCGCCTCGGAGAACAAAAAGATTTTCCGCCTTCGGGGTTAGTATCAGAGAGGCGATTTGTTTGTTTTTTTTTTTAAATACAGCAACATTTTTTTTCCTTGCAAATTCAGGGTGACTCGCCATTCGGCAAGTCCGAGGCTTACATAAAGCTGGAACAACTCGGCGAGGGTTCGTACGCCACAGTGTTCAAGGGCTTCAGCCATCTGACCAATCAGGTAGTTGCGTTGAAGGAGATCAGACTGCAGGAGGAGGAGGGCGCCCCGTTTACTGCCATTCGCGAGGCAAGCCTACTCAAAGAGCTCAAGCACAGCAACATCGTGACACTTCACGACATCATTCACACCCGCGAGACTCTCACATTCGTGTTCGAGTACGTTCACACGGATCTTTCGCAGTACATGGAGAGGTATGGGAGCGGCGGCGGTGGTTTGGATCCGCGAAACGTCAAACTCTTCCTCTTTCAGCTTCTTCGGGGTCTCGCTTACTGTCACCACAGGTATGTCACGCATCGATCATCTTTTTCATCCTTTATACAACGAAAAGTCATAAATCATTGGAGTGATAATGAATCATATGAAACATTCAAAAATATATATTGGATAAACATGTTTTTTTTTTTCCAGGAGAGTTCTTCATCGCGACGTGAAGCCGCAGAATTTGTTGATAAGCGAACTCGGCGAATTGAAACTCGCCGATTTCGGTCTAGCGAGAGCAAAGTCCGTGCCTTCGCACACGTATTCGCACGAGGTTGTTACACTTTGGTACAGGCCGCCGGACGTGTTGCTCGGCTCGACCGAATATTCGGGTTCTCTCGACATGTGGGGCGTCGGTTGTATATTTGTCGAGATGCTAACCGGCGTACCGACGTTTCCGGGTGTACGTTGCACTTACGATCAGCTAGACAAGATATTCAAGATACTCGGCACGCCGACCGAGGACACGTGGGCCGGCGTTACTCACCTGCCCGGTTATAGCCCTCACAGACTCGCCTTCTATCCCATACGAAAGCTCGGTCTCTCATTTCCGAGGCTCTACGACGTCGCCGAGGGTGACAGCATGGCTTCGTCGTTACTCCAGCTCAATCCGGATGAGCGGATAAGCGCCGACGCGGCCCTGCGGCATCCGTACTTTGCCTCGCTACCCAGAAAATTGTACGAGCTACCCGATGGTGAGTGTCATCGCGGAAGTCGCGAATAAAAACGAACCGATTATTGGATCGGAATAGGCATTATCGACATATCCGCCGTTCCAATGATCAGTTCGTCGAAAAAAAAACCTTTCGCCGAAACTATTTTTTCCTCTTTTATTTCCGCAGAGGTGTCGATATTCAGCGTCGAGGGTTGTCATCTGTTCACGGAATCGCGACAAACGTACGCCGACTCGCGTCACTCGGCGCTCAAGACATGAGGTCGGATTTAGACGACTAACTTTAAAAAAAAAAGAGAAATAGAAAATAATGACGAAGAACCGAATAGCGCTGAGCGAAAAGCCCGTAAATGAAAAAGGAAAAGGAAAAAAGAAGAAGAAGAAGAAACGCGCGAGCGCCCACGCGACTGATGCGATGACATTGTTCATTTTCCGGAAAATATACGCTCGCGTGCGCATCGACACAAGCGAATACAATACGTGCATAAACACAGACGCCGACGAAACAATACACGCGAGCTCATGAAGTGAATCACACCGGCAGCACATCCCACACACATACGCGTACACATACACACGGTCATGAGAACACGGGAGCATTGAAAGCCGCATTAGAACCGCGTCGTTCGCTCTCTCGATCTCTCTCAGGGCTTCGAACATACTCTCATTACCACGCTGATCCACATTTAGACATGAATATTATATATAAATATATATATACATATATTATATATTTTTTTCTTTCGTCACGCTTTGATTTACCGTCTTAATGCTATTCTTGCTCGCGGCAACGCGCGTTCACTCACGTAAACGCGCTTTTTCTTCAAATTAACGCCAAGCAACTTGTGGGATAAAGAAAACTAGAAAAAAAAAAATAGTTCGACGAAAGTAACGAACGCAATGAATGATACGCGATAACGTTCCAGGTGGCGATTGGCACGCTGGATTTTTTAGGAAGCAAAACAAAAAGAAAAAAACAAGCACGCACGACCCATCCTCGCACTTCGTCCAAATATTAGCTTTAGACTGATACCAATCAAAAAGAAAAATCACGTAAGGTTACGGAAAATAAGAAGAAGAAATAAGAGAGACGCTCAGGCGAAGAGGCTGAAGAAGCGTGTAAAATTAAAAAATATGTCGCCGCCGCCCTAAGCCTCCCGGACTTTCCCGCTCGTAGCCAAGTCGGAAAAGGACGGCGGTAGAATTTTGGTAGTAAAGGACATTCGAATTATAAACTAATTGAAGTAATAAAAAGAAAAGTACGCCAATGATTGAATGAAATAGCAAACGAGAAGATTCAATAAATGATTGAATAATCTGAAGAAAAAAAAATTAAACAAAATGATACACACTTAGGCGGAATCGTGGAAGATCTGTAGCGTTCGCGAGACAAGCGGCGACGAGTAATCAGTGATGATCGTCGTTAAAATTTTTCGTGTTCCATCGCATCCGGATTCCGCCCGGAAGGCCCAAAAGTCGTCGGCGTCCTGAGCACCAGCGCGTCGCGTCGGATGTAACAAATGAAAACCTTATTCGAATTAAATTAGTTAATAGCGTAACGGTGATGATAGCGAATAATTGTAGAAAGTTAAGTGCATCGCTCCACGCGCGCGAGGTAAAACACTAACGGGATAGGCGACTTTCGGGTCACCGGTGAACGGGAACGGATAAATTCATCATAGAACAATGACATATACAAGGCGATGATACGAGAAAGAAAAAGTAAAAAAATAATCGATAAAGTTCGGCAATAATTTCGCCGACGAAAATTAGTCTAGCTTTTAAGGGTCTCGTTTAACGATTAGAGAAACTAGGCGTCTAGCGTGATCGCCAAAGAATATAGTGTCAATGGTAATTAGTAGAAAACGAGTGAAAGAAACATTGTAACAGAGACGTAACTAAAACACTTAGCCTTTTGCCAATTTGGGAATTTCGGCGTTCGATAAAATAGTTCGAGAGCGATAAAGCAAAAAAGAAAGGAAAAAAAAAAACGACAAAATGGAAACGATCGTAATCGAGAAAAGTGAGCATCGAAGTAGTTTCAAGATAGTTGCTCGATCCGATGGCAAAGCGTAGAGTAGTTTCTTCAGAGGAGACTTTGAATGAAAAACAAACGAAAAATTAAAAACACATAACATTATATCGATTCGACGAGACTGCGTACTGCAAGGTGCGAAAGCGTGTTTCGACGCAATCGACGGAACCGCGTCTTTCGCACCGCGTGAAATAAAGTGAATAACCGTACGTTTTTTCCGGTTCTAGCCAATGGCGATATATTCGTAGACGCGATTACAATGGGGCGGCGTTACAGGTCTTCCAGCAAAAAAGAAAAGAGGAATCAATTAACTGATCAGTCCACGAGTCGACTACTACGATTTAAAGTAATTAATACCCTGATCCCTCCTCGTCCCTCCCTCAAGTAGGTTATATTTATACCGATTTTTCAGCACACTTATTAAAAATATCAACGAGACGACGATTAATGTGGCGCGAAAGAGGGAAAACGCGAGGTCGAGCACAGTGTGAGAGAAATAAGTCGAACGTTTTTTTTTTTTTTTTTTTTTTTTAAAGAATGAGCGACGAGTAGACGATTACTCGTGAAAAAAAAAATAATTCGATCGACGATCAAATTGTAATCCACGTCGATCGAACGAATGTATGCTAAATGAGAGTGTCTTTTTGTTTCCTTCGCGAAGGAATGGAAGCGGACGGTAGGATGTATATAGAACACCATGGTTCATATTATTGATGACGCTGAAAAACAGCTGAGCCGAGAGTAATAAATGTGACTTTGTAATAAATGAAAAAAGAAAAAAAAAAAAAGACAATGTGTGGTACAGTGATGTTAACAAAATCAACGTTTTTGCAAAGACATCCAAAGCGAAATCTTTCAATCACTATAATTCAAAAAACTCCTTTGTCTCAATTACGTTCATTATTTTCGCCACTGTTTTTTTTTTTTTTTTTTAACGTACACAGTATGAACACGTATACACTTTTCTGTCGAGACTGTAAACTCGTATGTACTATCAACTTTTACTATTATTATTTCGTTATTTATCTGTTCTCTCGTTTACGTTCTTTCATCGTCTAAGCGTCTGCATTATTTTTTTTTATACTGCGCCTATAATTCCACTGTAATTATACTTTAATTATTTCGTTTGTACGATTCTTTTTTTCTATGAAGGTTTATAACATCCGAGACACGGGATCAGTTTCCGTGCTGCGAAAACGATAAAGGATTTGGAGTATAAAAAGGTTTCGAGATTGACTTTTTTTGTATTCTTTATTTCTTCGATATCACGCTCAATCGTTTCTTGTCCGACCCCGAACATTCCCAAAGTTTGACGATTTAATCGAAGATTTTTTTCGATTTTTCGCTCTCCCCGCTCACCTCTCACAATTATACCGACTATTCTTTCTTTTTATCCCTCGTGATGAGAAAAAGAGAAAAGTCGCTCGGCGCTCAATTTGGAACATACCGCTGATAATCTTTTTTTAAGAGAGGAAAAAATTGCGATGGATCGATGGATCTGCCCGCGGGAGCGTGGGACGAGCAGGGGGGGGGGGGGGGGGGGGGGGGGGGGGGGGGGGGGGGCGAGCAGTTCAAAAAGCTGCCAACTTCTCGTTGCAGTCGACGATGTGACACGACGTTGTTATTGTCTCGATCGTCACAGATGTCGAAACTTTTAATAAATTGAGTAATTGTTCGCGGACACGAGAACGTCATGCACGAAGGTGCAGTGCGCGACTAAAACGCTGAACAAAGTTGCGAGGCTCGTGAAAAAAATTCACGGACATGACACGGACGTATTGTCAACTTTGTTGCGTGTAAATATTACCGAGATGGCCATGTCCGCCGACGAGGTTAGAGAACCGTTATCAAACATCGCGAGGGATAACGGTAATTATCAATTTATTGAATTTTTTATCGTACGCATATCGCGAGGTTTCGCGAGGCGTAACTGTTGCGCGCGCGAAATTCTCATCTCGTTGGCCTTCCACCGAGACAAACATTACGAAAAAAAAAAAAAAAAAAAAAACAAGTATCGTCATTTTACAAAGGAGAATAATTCCAGGCGATGGAGAGGCGAGCAGAGCAGTCTCCTACGAGGAAATCGCGGCCAAGTTGCTCGGCGAAAAGTTACTTCTCACCGCTTTGGAGCTGCACGCGGAATTGTCGGAGGCTGGAAAAGAAATTCCCGTTCTCCGAGACTATTTCGCGAATCCTAACAACTTCGAGACCCAGAACATGAAACCGGAGCCGTACACACCGATGCGTATGAATTTATTACTTTCTCCAAACTCACATCTGCGTCTCCGAGTCGAAAGATCGGCGCTCTATTTAAGAGTTCGTTAATCATCAGCCAGGTCTTCTAGTCAAGCGACGTTGGATTCTCTCGACATGACAAGATATTCGGAGGACGGCGGCGGCGTCGACGAGAGAGTGGCCGTTCTGGAATTCGAATTGCGCAAGGCAAAGGAAAACATATCCGCGTTGAGAGCCAATCTCACAGTTGTCGCTGGTTTGTTATTTTATTTTCTTCCTTTTATCGTGTATTAAACATTTGTTTATTCTGCCGTTGAGATGAAACACATATTTTTTCGTTTCATTATTCACAGAATCCGAGAGTTCGATTCCCGATAAAAATTCCGACCGCAGTTCGATGGGCGAAACGCCGATAAAGCCGCACGAGCAGAGAGCCCTGAATTTTCTCGTCTACGAGTATCTTCTCGCGCGCTCTTACAGGCTCACGTCCATAACGTTCAGCGACGAGAACGAGAATCAGGATTTCGAGGATTGGGAGGACGTCGGTTTGAATATTCCGAAACCGCCGGATTTGGTGCAGGTTTATCGAGAATTCTCGCGCGGCAACGGTTACGACAAACCACCGTCGGCGAACATCGCCGTGCAGACGGATTTCGAGGATGCTCCGAGTTCCGATAGCAAAGATGAGATCGATCGATTGGTAATTTGCGTTCGAACGCCCGTTTCCCCCGCCTCACGATCGGATTTCGTTTAATTATTATAATATCGTTCCTTCAAGCACGAAGAAATCGAGACACTGAAGCAACAAGCGATATCTCTGGAACACGAGAAAGCCGAGCTTCAGGAGCTGCTGAAGACGGCGTCGAGCTGTGCGCCGTTGCCCGTCGAAGCGCAGAGTCCCGAGGACGCCGTTCGTACGCTAAACTCGAATTCCACGACCCCCGACAAGTTCGAGCTTCTCGACACGCCGTCGCGCGAGATTTTCAACGCACCGCAGGAGCCCGAGGAGGACGACAGCGCCTCCGCTGTCGTCAGCCTCGTCGACACCGATCCCGGTGACAAAGATTGGACAAGAATCCAATTGCCGCGCGTCGACGTCACCGACGCCTCGACGAACTTGCCGGACATACCGTCGCGACCCTTGCCGCCGCGTTTCAAGCGTCAAGTTCTACTCAACACAATGTCGAGCATAACGTGCCCGTCGACGGCGTCGATCGAGGATTCACTCAAGACCGGCGTCTCGCGGGAAACTTTGCCGACGATATTGGCGCGTTCATTGCCGCGAATCGTGCCAAACGTAATTCTCAACAAGCGCGAAGAGCTCATACCTCTCATACTCAGCACTATACGTTTACAGGCGGAATCCAGCGAGCGCGAAAAATTGTTACATTTGTTGTTTAATTTGAAGAAGAGGCCGAACGACGTGGAACGCTCGATGATACTCGCGGGTACGTTTTCATGTTTCTCAAAGCAAACTCCGTTACGTCCAGGATTTTTGTAAAAATCATGTTTCTCCGATTGTTTTCTCTTAGGTTTAATTGCGATGGCGAAACTCGAAGACGGTTCTCTGCAGTCTGAGGAAATTTTAGGGGTCTGTTGGGAACACAGTCAGCACAAACATCCCGAGAGAAGATTGCTAGCGGCCGAGTGTTGCTTGGCGCTTGCTCCTTATACGTCGAGCGGCATTAGAAATTCATTAATGCTACCGATGCTCCAGCAGATGTTGCTCGACGACAAAGAATCCATGGTCAGGGCGACGGTTGTAAGGAGTTTAGGATTACTCGTGGCGCTAATGGACGATCCGGATAAATATTTTCAAGTAAACATTGAGCTCAGCCGTACAAAATTTATCGCCGAATTTTTCATTTTATTTTTTTCATATATTTAATCGTGCTTTTTCTCTTTATGAAAGTGCGAAGAGCTCGCGCTAACCGCGCTCGACGACGGATCGTCGGAAGTCGTCGAAGCAGCTTCCTCGGTACTTCTACCGATTCTCGCTCAGTGGGCCTTGTCAATGAAACGACTACAGTCTCACCTCATTCCGCGTATCACCCTGAAAATCAAGAGTCTCGCGAAGCCAACGAGCCATCACTCGCCGAGTAAGGATCACAAGGAAAGCGAAAGAATCATCGCTCTCGTCGATGTTCTTCAGCAAATTTTACCTCACAGCGTTGTTGCCGTAGTCGACAATGCTACATTGCGATCCTTCGTACTCGAAGGGACTCCGTCCGAATTACGTAAGTATCGAGCATGAAAACGAAAAACTTTTAACAGTTCATATTCGGTGATCTCGCGCGGAGAATTATCTCAGCGGTCGGAGGCTTGGCGCTTCGGCGAGTCCGATTGCGCCCGAGCTTCGCGGAGATCATTTTAACGTAGAACTCTCATAAACATTTTTTTTTCATTTGCAGCTGAAGAATTTATGAGTGTCTGCCGTTTGGGTATCGGTAATCCCGAAATGTTCTGCGAAGATATTGTGAATACGGGTACTCTGTTGAACACGTTTTTCGGAAACGTTTGGGAAACGGAAACATGGCCGGAACTTGAATGGTTGACGAATAAATTGTAAGTAGATTTGAATTCTCGAAAAATCATATCAGCAATAACGATTCTGGAATCCAATTTTCAAATTAAACGACCCTGTTTGTCATTCAGAGTTCCCGATCTGCTAGATATATGTAAATGTCTCGATGTCGCGCAAGAAACAATTCTGAAGGCTGTGTTATCGTACGTTGAATCACTCTGCGTTGCGTTCGGCCAATACGTCGCTCGTTCGAAGGTAACGAAACAAAAAAAAGTTACTTAACTACGACGATGACGGATTGATATCAACGTTTTTGTCGCAGATTCAACGAACCTTTGAGGTAGAAGTTAACGAACTCGAGAAACAACTGATGGCTATAACCGCGGATCAACCTAGCGGAGGTCTCGCTCTGATTCCCGCTTATCTGACGATACTTTCCACTCTGGATCTCACTGAATTGGCAAAGACTCTGAAACAATTTGTGATTGTTCTCTCGATGAGCGGTGCTAGTATAGCTTGTCTGAGGATCTCGGTGACGCGACTCTGCAAGGAAACCCAAGTCGCAGAACATATTCTCGGTGCACTATGGGACGGTTAGTAAACGTTCTAAGCAAACTCTTCGACGTCGAATGAAGACAATTCTCTGAAAAAGGATGTCTGTGCAGGAGTCGTTCATCAAAGATCTAGCGTGAGATGTACCACTGCCGAACTCTTCAGTTGCGCGATCGTCGGAGTTCCCGAGAGGCTCGCGATCGCGAGAATCGCGCCGGCAATCGTTACCCTCGCCAGTGATCCGGATGTGTAAGAAAATTGCATCTTTCAGCTTCGTGAAATGCGCTCTTGTATCCTCGATCGAATCTTTACATCGCTTTTATTTTAAACAGAATCGTCAGAGCGGCCGCGATTCCTGCGCTCGGTCGTTTGGTAACGGAGTGCGGAGCTCGAGAAGCGCGAGATAAGGGACGTTTGACACTGGAAACTATCGCCCGCGATCCTCAGGGCGTTCCAACGGCTCTCGCCGTTCCTCTCGTCTCCACCTTGGCATCTATCGCGCCTAATTGTCCTCAGCACTACATCGAGGACGGTGAGTTCTCGTTACCGCGTTCGCGTTGTATCAATCATTTGAAGCGCCGTTTGTCATTCAACGTTATTTTCTAATTTTCAGTCATCGCGACGCAAATAACGGGTATAACGGCTTCGGCGCTCCATCAGAGTCGTAAGGTCGATCTCGTCAACGCGCTAGTCGAGGCGTACTCGATTCTCGTTTACTGTCCACTGAGTATCCAGTGCGTGACCGGAGTTCTACTTCCGGGCTTGCGGCATCTCGAAAATCTTGTCAATCAAATATTGCCGCAGCAGAAGGAAACCGTGCGCTCGCTCGTGCGCGAGGCCGAGTCACGTCAGGATGCTGCGACGAAGCCGATGGAAAGATCGACTTCGACGAGTTCCGGCTTGTCGCTGTCACTGGCGACGGCGAACGTCGGCCAAGGCGTGGAGGACATGCGCCAGAGAATGTCGAAGATTTTTATTCAGAAGACGAGCTCGCCGAGCATGCCGAGCATGTCGAGTATATTTCGCAAGAAATAAGAACACGCGCGTCCCGTCGCGCGCGATACTACGACGCATTCGAATCTCGCAATGCCAAATGTTGTTGAATCCCCCACTCCGGAAAATATTGGATCTTGTAAGGTATACGATATACTCATATTTCGATTTATTCCGTTCTTCTTATGAAAAGAAAAATGATGTCACGACGCACAATCGAGAGAATCTTTGCAAATTCGGCGCGGCGCGTCTCGGTGCGTTAATTTTTTTTCCTATGACATATCGAAATCATGGGCACTTCAGTATTTCACTTTTATTGGTAGACCATTTTTTGAATCCTTTTAAAGAGATTCGAAGTTGTTTTTTTCAAATTTTATTGCTCCCCCAGTATTTTCGTTAGAACATTCTGACGACTCGATGCTTCGCTCGTTCTTCGTCCCTCCCTCGAACGAATTTGAATTTTTTCCCCAAAAGTCCCTCGTGTTCGATAACGCCGGGCGCGAGTATCGAGTCAACGATAATAAAAAAATAATATTGAGATGTATCCATTAGAAGGAATTTACCTGTAAGGTAATTCTCGAAGTCTGGTTATTCGATGAAATCGTTCTTCAAAGTGTCTTAGTATTCGGTTGTGAAACGTTGAAGAGGCGTAGATAGCGATGAACGAGAACTCACCGTATCGCTGGCGTTATCCTCGTCGTAAATTATTCTATTTTTCTTCGCGGTAATTCTCAAATGCGTAATCGAAGGAGATTAAGCCTAATCGGTGCGACCACAAACGCGCGCGCGTATGTACTTACGGTGTTGCGGAGACTCCCGTCCGTTGCTATAGAGATATTATACCGTTAAATGGTTCGTTCCGTAAAAGATCGTTGACGCCACTACCGCGTTGTGACGAACGAGAATTCTATTTTGAATAAATTTTAGAAAGTATGCGTCGTTTTTTTTTGGGCGTAACGCCGATCGTTTCATCTTGTAAGAATATTTTATTTTACCTATTATATACAGTTTACATAAATATATTGTGTGGATCATCGATATAGCGTAAGCGGGTAAAGAATCTTTCGTTAATCGAGCAACGTTCACGAATAACGAATAATTCTTCGTACGAATTAACGAATCGAACGGTATTCGTAGATCGATCGACGTATTTTTTTTTGTTTCTTTAGTTCTTCTCAATGTCAACGCGCGACCATTCTCGTCTCTCGTTCTCATTTCTCTATATTATTCCTTCTTCTTTCTACACGAATAATTAAATATTACAATATGTCGAATATTATGTAACGTTAGCGAGAGATGAATAAATTTTATAGTATATTTATTCTAAAATGCGCGTTCTAATGTTTGCCTCTCTTGTTTTCTCTTCTTTCGTTCTCTACAGTGTTAGATGCACGATACCCCTCTCGGGTGCGACGAGTCGAACGTTAACATCGCTTTTTAAAACTTTTCGTTTTCTCCCTTATACGAGCGAAAAGTCGCTCGTTCGAAGCGAGGGATAAAATATACTTAGGCTCGATCGTCACTTGGGAGCTTTACTAACGGGTAATGTCGAACCCTGAGCAATCTAAATATTGTGTTTGTTTTCTTCTTCTTTTCGTACTAATTAATAATATAAATTGCGCTAGTCGAGCGAGCGGACAAGCGGACTCGACTAATACACTGAGGGAACTTCGTGGCTAGTATTTACATGACTATCCGTCGATTTTTTTTTTTTTTTCGCACCGACGAAAGTACAAAGAGGAAGAACAAACCGCGTGTGCTGATCTCGAGAGCTGCGATAGATTAGTCATCCTAGGACGTAAAAAATCCTCAATCATTTTTCGTACAATTCTTTTTTATGTTACCGTTCCATTGATCGACTATCGATTCGCAGCTCGGCCGGATCGACGACGACGCGTGTATTTTTCTTTTTGCGACTCTCCCGAATGGTATTTAAGCTCTCTACGCTTCGCATTTTCTTTTCTTCTTTTTTTTGTTGTTACAGCTCGTCTTCTATGACAGTAGGGAAGTTCTACTCGCGACACGATAAGAAATACGGCGCTCGTTCGATCGAGAAATCTCAATAGCGTTGACTTTTCTCATACCGGACTCGAGCATATCTCCGTTAGAAGTGGCTTGTCCGAGTCCCGGCTCTTTCGGCTGGGCGTCAACGGAACTTCCGACGAGCTGAATAGGCACTCTCAAATGGTCTTTTTTCTTCTCGTTCCCGATGTCTCGACGCTGAATAGATGAGCGAATTCCGGCCGCGCGCTCAGTACCTGGAGAACGTCCTCTGCACGACAAAAACGGGGACGTTTCACAGTTGCGATAGATGAAAAACAAGAAAAATCCAACGAGGCATCGCGGAAGAGGAAGGAACATCGTGGAAAGCTTACCCAGATTCACCGAGTCGCCACCGCCAGCTTCGCGATGCGCCTGAAGGAAGATTCTGTCGGACTCCTCGAAGTCAAGCTGTAACGAGAGCCTCAGCGCTTTCCTCAGTTCTTTCGCGTTCAGGCACTTCGTACCGTTCGAATCGCAGACCTGAAAGTCATTCAAACGTAAGATCCTTTTTGTTTTTTTCGCCAATGTCGATTTTACGTTTCCGTTCGCGTTTCGAAAAGTGTGTGACGCTTCGCTACTTGCCTCAAACGCGACGTCGATTAGATCCAACTCCGTTTCCGCGTTGGCTATCGCCTGTACCGTGAAAATGTATTCCTCCAGATCGACGGTTCCGCGATTCAGCTGAAAGCACATTCATCATTTTTGTTTCATAATCAAACGTCGTTGATCTCATTGTAGAATAGAGAATTTACTCATCGACGTACTCTGTCGTGAATCCTGAAGAGCAGGTGAGTCGACGGATCTTTCGCGTCTAGCCTGAGTATCCTCGCGAACTCGTTGAGATCAACCGCGTCGCCGAATTTCGAGATTTTTCTCTGCAAAAGCTCCTCCTCGGTTTTCGCTTTCTGAAGACTGAGGAACGAGGACACGAATGCATCGATTATCGCAGCTCTTATCGTTGAGACACCGTTCGTTTTCGGACAAATAAGAACGATCGTTTACCCGAGTTTGTAGCGAAGCTTGTGAGCCTCGACGATACCAGAAGCGTGAGGCAGATGCAGCGCGTGAGCTTTGCTGATTATTCTGCAATCGTCGTACGTGTAATCCGAGACTGGAATTTGCAGAGCTCTGAAAACGTCGAAACGAATGGTATAGAGCGGTCTAATTAAACTTCGAACTCGGGTTCGTCGAATCGTTGGGAAACTTACTCAGCCATCAAACGGCGCACGTTACTGGCGTATAGCTTCGGATCCGTTTTCTCCGCTTCGCTGGGCCTGTAGACCGGCAGAAATTCTATTTCACAGCTGCTGTTCAACTGGGTCAAGGTCAGCCAGAGTAGTTTGAGCCTGAAAACAACGAAAATTCGTGTCTAGAATATTAATATTTTTATGCTATGATGTTAAGCTTGTGAATTTCTTTTCCTTTTCAGGTCGGAGATACGACGGGAGAAAAAAGTTTCTTACGCTCCGGGGCCCTCCCAAGTCCAGGTGACTGTGTCTAATTTGTTCGGATAACGTATGCAGACCGGCTGCACCGGAACGCCGGGATAAAAGGCTCCACACTTGAACGTAATCAGGCACGAACGGTTTGTGCACGTACCTTCCGGAAATATCATCACCTGGTGCAAAAATACATTAGCCTCGGTGGCATCGCAGTTCACAGTTTATTCTGAGACAATCGATTATCTTTAAATTACCTGCGGCCAATCCTCCTTCGATGAAGCACGCTCGATTATCTCTTTGATCGAGTTTTGCCTCGAGTTCGGATCGTCTCGCCAAACGTAAACCGGTTGCGTGTAATTTATAAGTTCTATTTTTTTTTGAGACAGAGAGTCAAAGAGAAGAGCTTTAATTACAATCACGGGCACATATTAAAATTGAAAATACAATCGGTATCAATGGAGTAAGTGGCATGCTCGCCTCAATTAAGGCAATTCCAGAAAAAAAAGGTATATACGGTGAATGGGAGCGATACTCTTTTGTTATTGAATAATCGTTAACGTTTCTTGTTATGTTTTTTTTTTCTTTTTCCAAATTGACCCGAACGCCGCCCAAATTCGTTGATATTCCATTAAGGAAAAAACGTACTTCCGATGAATGGATTCAGGCCCGATTCTCTTCTAACGATGATCGACGGGAATCCCGTGACGTAGACGATTCCGCCGTCGATGAATGTCGAGTGTGGGGCTACAACGAGTATCGGAGCTTCGGTTCTCGAGGCCTGCTTTCCACGTACCACAATTTTCATTCCTCCCGCTTGATACGTCAGTCGTCCGAGAAAGCACAACCAAGGTACAATCTTTCTGCAGATTTCAACGACACAATTCTTTCTCTCAATTTTTTCTTTATCGACGACCGAAATACCCGATTTTTTTAAGAAGAAAAAAAAACAAAAAGAAAAAAATTATAAAAATCCGCAACCAAATTTTCAGCGCCAATCGACATAATTTTATAGATCAAAGTGTGTGTGTAGTAAAAGATGCTTCAATTCGCGGTGCTTTGTCTGTTAGTAACGCCAAATCCCATTCACCATATAATTCAACGGCGAAACGCCGCGTTGTTACAGCGATCTACTTTCGTCGCCTCCTCGGGTGGCCACATTACATTTATAGTTCTCATCGTCGCGTTTATTGCAGAAGCCATAAAATATTAATGCGGAGAAAGCAGCGCATTTTATGCGCCAAAAGCCCGACTCTGTGACCGCCACCAGATCGAACGAAGTTCACTTCGTTGCGGAGACAGAAAAGTACGCGGAAGGATGCGAAGGAGAGGTGGAAATTGAAGAAAGAAGAGCTAGAACGTACTTCCGAAGAATCGAATTCGTCCGACCTCAGCCTTGGCGACGATGCTAGGACCGCCGAGGTAGACGACCGAAAGGGCATCAAAAAAGCTCGAGTGAGGAGCCAAAGCCAGTACCGGTGCATCCTTCGTAGTCGCTTTTTCACCCTTGACCTTCACGTGATGGAATCCACCACAGATGAACATCGCTTTCATCACCCAGCACACCAACACCCTCATGTCCCTGTTGCGTATTATCCATCCCCTTTCATTTTAGTAATCACATAGCTGGTTTCAGCCGAAGAGTCGAAACTCTCGCAACCGTCCCAATGATATCTTTATCGTTTAGACCAGAAATGTATGAATACTAATGGATATAAGTTTCTTTTTTATGAAGTCAATACGGATTTCGTATAAGTCGTTGATTATTCAATCGACAGGGATGTTGACATTTTTTAAACAGTCTATTACGAGAGTTTCGACGCTATAGTCTTCCTTCAAGATAGAGAAGGTCCGGTACAGACCGGCCGAATGCGGGATTTAAGAAAAATTTCGAAATTTCGATGCGATAAACATCCGAAAAAAATCAGACATAGAGACGGTACTGTAACGATTGATATTGAATAACAATAATACCGAAGTGTTATTAAAAAAATTAATGAAGAAATCAATTCTTCACCAAATTACCCGGCAACCTAACTTTTTCTTTTGTTGAAAAAGGTTCGTTAATTTATGAATTGGACTGCCGGATAATTTGTTAAACAATACATTTTTTAATTAATTTGTTGATAACATTTTGGTATTATAATTAAGAAAAATGAATCGTTTCAGCAGCTTCGTCTTCCTGATTTTTGTCAAATTCTCATACCACTGAGAAGTTTTCGAAATTCTCGTCGGTTCTCACATCTGGCCGGACTGTAGTGAATCTACTATCTCAAGCTCACAATAGATGGACTCTTTTAAGTCAACAGTAACAAGCACGAAGCGATGTGTGCAAAATGACTAGCGCTACGCTGAGCAGAACGTGGTATTGCAATCGATACTTGGGCATTTTTTTTAAATAATTCATCCAAACGTAAATTCATACATTGGTTGTGTGTTTCAAGGGCCTTGAGGTCACGACCACGGGAACTATGACTAATGCCGCGTCTCTAGTATCGAAACTCTGTGAATTATTAAACCGAGGACGATTCGAAAGCCAAGGGATGAAAGGTGAACCGACAACGGCGTGTCGTAAGCTTTTTTTTTGCTCTTACTCTTCGCGCTGCTTTCTCAACAGGCTCATCGTTTATCGTTTATCAGTACCGTTTGCGAGCAGCATAATTTTCAGTGGCACGCGCAACAAAAACGAGAACGCGTTTATCGGAATATACGAATGAATGGAAGCACGCGTAACGTTACGGAAAATAGCGCAGCCTCGAAGTGCAATCGAAAGTTATGATCAATATTCCAGTGTCGGAGTCCTTGAGGAATGTGACAAGGTAGTGCACGTCGCGAATCCGTCTTGACTACAAATTGCTCGTCCCGATATGCGGCGAAGCCTCCACCGTCGCGCCCTCCCTTCCATCGCCTTCGGACCAGGTGACCATGCGACTATTAACACCCGCGTTGAGCGTTATCGGTGCTGATAAATACGAGCCCGACGACTACGCAAGTAATTCGACTATTCATCGCTTTTCCAGCGTTCGCTCGTCAATCGTTAGTTATCCACGAAGAAACACCACCACACAGACGTTAATACTCATGCATTAATGATACACTTTGTAGCAAATGAAAAAACACACATTACGTCTCAACGTGTGAAGCATCATGAAAAAAAGGTAAAGCTCATCGTGAGAAACGAAAAACGGAAAAATGACCAAATTGCTACCAAGCGGAATGACTTCTAACGGAATGGCAATGTTGCGATGTGTTACTTTCACTTTTTCCTGCTCCCCGTTCGATATTTCCGTCGATTTTACAAGGCTAAGAAGTTACACCCGAGAAAACATTGAATAAACGTTGCGTTCAAGGGAATGCACGATAAGACCGGAGTCGATAAAATTAATTACGGAACGCAGTGTCCGGTAGTAAAAAAACAAAAACAAAATAATTTTCGTTGCATCGCGGGGTACCTTCACTCTCGACTTTTTCTCGATTTTTACATCTCATAGATTTTTCAACGTGCACCTCAGACCGGCTCTCTCGGTGTTTCTATTGGCAATTTACTTTCTCTTTTTCTTTCCGCGCGTCCACTCTCTCTCGGCACGTATATCGTGCGCACAAACAAGAGTCGAGTTTGCTCGTGACACTGAATCGCCGAGTTCGCCGAGCGTGCCGAGAACGCAGTACAAGTAGTTAGATACCCGTGTGGGGTCAGCCGAGTGTCGAACGCGAAACAACTAACCAGACTCCTCGCGCGTGTGTGTTTCCTCCACTGAGCTAGGCGGAAAAAATACCCTTAATTGACCCGGTTTTCGCGCCCTCGAGGGAAAAAAAATCGTGTTCCTCCACGTGTCGCACGAAGGGGGCGGGTGAAAAACTCCGTCGTGCCGAGCGAGAGTGGAGATATTTTATTTCATATGTATTTTCCTTTTTTTTTTTTCATCACACGTTTTGCTGCCACGTGCCCCGAGCCTCCTCCACGACGCGACGGATAAATCAACGCTAATTACCAATTAGCCGGCAATCACCACGTTTCGTTATACGGATTTTCTTTTCACGTGCTCGACGATTGTATTACATACTTGTATAAATGCACGCTTCAACTCATCTTCCGCGTATCGTCGGAGGCTTCGCGGAGAAATATCGAACGAGGGAGAAAGTTTTGCAGAAAAGAAGAAAAAGAAAAGAAAAAGCGATAGCGAACGGTGTACGTCCGCGCGATATTCGCCGGGAAGTTTTGCGAAAGTGCACTTACCGTCTCCATCCTGTGAGTGGGGCCCGGCGAAGATCTTCCTCGGAGAGACCGTGAAGTCCTAGGCAAGCGAGGAGCCATGCCATTATCACGAGAGCGGTGATAGCTGCCAATCTGAATGGCAGAAGGGCCACCGTGAGAAAAGCCGTCTGTAATCATGCATTTTATCGACACGGTTAATGAATTAATTATCATATCCACGCTTAGCGATGTCCTACATTTTTCTCTATAATTACATAGATTATATGTATCAGATATATTATTATTAACATTATTTAATTAATATAATTAATATATTTTAATATATCCAACCTATCACAATTTCAATGAGACGAAAATGTCGTATCGTTGGGTATTAATTTCTTTTCACCTACATTATAAATTAATATTTCCATCGTTGAATTACCTGCGACTCTGAGACATCGATATACAAATTCGCTAATCTATCTTCCGGCGTGAAAAAACACCATCGAACCGAAAGACTTTCGAGAGCATATTGTTCCATTCATTGGACTTTAATTGCTATTTCGACGACTCGTGCATTGGTCCCGAAAGAAAGCAACGGTTCGTCGGCCCGACGAAATTCTCATTAGATCGAGTTCGTTGATATGAATTGATAAAAAAGAGAGCATTAAAAAAGATCCTCTCGACGTGACCGACAGATTTCTCGACAGGATACGAGAATCGTGTTACAGGTCCCTGTCTCACGAATTCTGAGGCCCATATATGCACGAAGAATTCAAGAGAATATTTATGCGATGTAGATGAGAGGAAGATGTGCTCGAAGGCGAGCCTCCGGCTTGGAAGCATGTACCGTTCGCCCGTTCCGTTATTCTCTCACCTGTGCACGGCATCGATTCAGGTATATCCCACCGAGACAAACCAAAGGCGCAAGCGCTCGCTTCGACATAAGTCTTCGTCCGCGTTTGCATGTGTGTCGGAGCAAACGCGGCTCCTCCGTTCTTTTACTATAAAATTATACATACATTTTTAACGTACCGGTGTACACCGACCACGCGAAACTTTACTGGCCTACTACAATGTCCGTTGGAGGGTATAGCGAAGAAATGACGAGAACGTACGATGCTAGTCGCACGTCGGAGTTCCCCGATACATCTATGTTATCCTACATCGTCGTCGCTATCTGTAGTAGAAAAAACTACTCAGCCGTTTCTTCTCCTACTTGATTCAAGATTTCCGCCGATAAAAGAAGACCGCGGCGTTAAAGGCCTGTGCGCACCCTTTTGTCAGCGTTTACAAAGTCCTCGAAGCGTGACAAAGAGCCGAGAAGATTTTTTCCAGCGAAAAGAAAAACGGCTATGGATGTGTGAACATTCAGATACATTTTTAAAAAATGTATATAAAGTGGAAAAAAAGCATGGACCAGTAAAAACAAATTTGAAAAAGAATAATTCAATGAAATAAAAAAAAGCATAATACATTTAGAAAATGGAAAAAATGAATAATAACGATGAAAGATAACGTCGGAAGGAGAAAACGATGCGAGCAATATCTCTCGGCCGATGATTGACGAGTCCAATGCTCCGACCACAGTGAAGAAGTCTTATAGCCACAAGATCGAGGCTGCAATCGACAATTCCACTGCATAGACCTTTTCCACTGCGCTTGGCGCGCGCTCAGTTGTATCTCTGTCCTTCGTTTCTTTCTTCTTTCGTTCATTATCCGCGAGAGCGAGTGAGAAACGAGACGCAGCGCATGCACACGCGTGTGTTCAGTGGAAAACGCTATTATACGACCTTACAGAGCTTGGAGATCATTGCACGCTATGCGCGGCGTTTCCTCGCCGGTGTGTACCGACACGGAGTGGACCCATCGTGTTCCCGTTCACCGCTGCGTGTTGTGGAGTCACACACGAGAAGAGAGGAGCCATCGATGAATTCGTTCGTGAAAGTCGAACGGGTTTGTAATTCCCATCTTGTCTTGGGATCATTGATCGTTAGCGCGGGGCTCAACTCAGTCAAACATCTAATATATAATTCGTGTTTACATCCCACTCTAAACGCCGTCGACAGGACTGCTGAATTCGCAGCTCAGATCGTCATCTCTTGAAGAGAAAATACCGCGATTCATCTGCATCTTCATTTGGGAAACTTTCCTTTTCAAGTTTTTTTTTTTTCATGAAAAAAATGGAAATGTAAAGGCGGGAAAAAAAAATGATAGCAAAGAGCCCTTCGCCTCGCGACGTGTGAAAAGTAACGAGGTCAAGGCGCCTCTCGGTTCGAGGAAGAACAAAGCGGAAGCCAAACATTTTCCGAGTCGGGTGTCGCGGCGAACAATCTCGAGTCATACGTTTCTTTTTTTTTTCATAACTTTTTTTTAAAGCTTCTTCGTCGGAGGATCCCGGGATTGGATGGAAAAAATCGGGGTTCCGGTCGGTCGAAACGAGTTAATTGGAACGACACTTTCGAAGGGTCATTCAACGGTTGCTCTTGTAGGAAGCCACATTCTCGAGCGTTGGCAGACGCGTCGACGATATTGACCTTGCCCTCGAAATATAGTTTCTTATCCCATTTAATGATACGGCTTGTTTCTCAATTCCGTTCACCGCCGCATTAATTACCGTGCCGCAAGTGCTCGTCCGCGCACACACGCGTGGCATCTGTCGGGACGCTTTCGCTGACTCTTGCGAAGATAATCGGGCTGGCTATTAGCTAATTCGTAAATTAAACGTCGCTGGTCAATCGCGAAGATGTACTTTTGCAATCTCTTCCGACTGATCGTGAAACTATTTTTTCGTCTATATTTTTGTTCATTAAAATCTAATCTCGATTCAGATTGCCGGATATTTATCAAACGTTCGATGATGTATGCGGCGAGGCGATATTAACAAATTGTGCAAAACGTTCCCGAGGAATGTCCGCTCGTCCGTTCGTCACGCGCTAGTTTTTTTATCATAGAAAGTTTTACCGCGGTTCAACGTAACTGTAAAACGTCGAGTTAACTCGAGATAGTGGTTGCACTGTGTTTCATGATAATCTCGCTGCGGTACGAGTCCCTCCGTAAATCGACCAAGAGATCGGACTTTCGTGGTCTCGGAGACTTGAAAAACTTAAATGAACCCCCCTCTCGTAGATTCGTGAGGAGACCTTTTAGCATAATAAGTGGATAACGATGTTGGGAAATTCGATATCGGGAGATTCCGGTGAAACGATCGAGAGATCGGACAATTATCGAGGGCGAGCCGCGTCCTCGATAAAAGAATTTCCCAGATTCTCGGATATGAAGCTCAGAAAAAAAGTAAAACAACTTGGGCGAAGCAATTTGATAATCACGATCACTGATCGACGAGAAGCGTTTGCTGAATCGAGAAATTACAAGAATTTCAATGAAATAATTGTTGCTAAAGACGATGAAAGTTTAATTTCCCGAAGGTGAGAACGTTGGATAAGTTTACGGTTTAGCGTCGGCGAACGTAATTTTTAAGGCCTCTCGGAAGGGAAAATACCTGACCGTGCCGAGTCGATCGCTCGGCATTGCCATTAGGTCACTACCGTCGCGTACTTTCTACACGGGTATCGCGAGACAGCCGCTGCGCCTGTACAAACCGAATGCGTATAGATATATCGTATTCGAAGCGTTGCATAGAGTAAACGACGCCGAGAGAGTTCGCCACGCGCGGACAGCCGAATGTCCTTTCGTAACACGACGCGACGAGAGATAATTTACCAATACCAGCGCGCGACGCTAAGGAAAGCTCTAGAGTTAAACTCATTTGCCGATGAACAGTTCGAACGACGCTGCGAGTCTTCGAAAATCAATTTGCAATTTTTCGTTTCGCGTGCGTCGCGCTGTTTCGTCGTTGTCGTCGATGTTTGTTGGTCAAGCGCGTGTTTCTGTGCCGTTCGTCGAAGCGTCGGCGTGCTTCGTTTAACGTGCAAATGTACTTGGAAAAATTTAATTGGCGCGCGATTGTTCTCTCGCCGCGAAACGGGAAAGGCTACGTGGATTCGCCGTCACGGGTAAAATTGCAATTTGTAAAATATGATTGATTACGATTGAACTACTTTGTGATTGATTGGCAACAATGGGCGCGATTGCTAATGCGAAACGGTGTTAACGCCGGTGACGGCATGAAAAGAAGGTCATCCTTTCGTGGAGCTCAACTCGAGCGAAGACTTTCCGCGACTATATCACCCCTTTCCCGTTATGCAATAAACGTCGCGTACAAACAATAGCGAGCGCCGATCCATAGTCTCGCGAATCGCGCTCGCTCGCCTCGCTCCAACGCTGCTAGATAGCTTTTTTGTTTTGTGATCTTTCGTCTTTTTTTTCTTTTTTCGACAGTTCACTCATGATTCTCTATTCCCATTGGCGAGTTCGGGATTCGAGTGTACTTTGGCTCAATTGCGTAACGGGTTCTCGAAAACAAATCCCGCTAGGCCATTACTCGAGCGAAATAAAAGAGGAACCTTGAGAATGGATCGAAGTACCAAGGCGTCGTTTTTTTTCCGCTCGATTTTTTTTCCACCGTTCTGCGTCATTCGAGGGCGTCGAAAATCATTCGAGGCGAAGTTGCGGTATTTCGTTACATACTTTCGTAGAGCCGCGTTTGCGAAAGACGCGCGTAGGCGAACGTTCCGTTTGGACATTGCATGGATCGAAATTTTTTATTTAATTAATGCAACGTTGAATTGAACCGATGACCGGAAGTTATTGTCCCGCGACAGTGTCGAGATAACGATGTCGACGAATAGCGCCGAGGAAAATGGCAAAAATATGGTTCCGTGTCTCTCCGTTCAGCGGCGGAAATTACGCCAGCGCTTGTGCGCCGTTGCAGTTGATTCTCTGCAACGAGGCTAACGCCATTTGCGCGAGAGATTGACAAACGTGTGTGAGAAGAAGAGTACGATTCAACGGTTCGATCGAGGAATGATTAGTCACAAGAGTTCGTTAGAGCTTCCTTCGGGCAGTTCAATCGGTTGCTAATTTCGTCGTCGCCGTCAATCTCACAAAGATAACGACGGTATGAAAGCTCATTGAAAAAAAAAATCATGTATATCCTCTGGAAGACGAACGAACCGTTACTGCGTGCACAAACGACCGATGCGGAAGATGCGCTCGTGAAATTCACGCTTTATTCAATTATAGATCGCGTGTGCGTTCTTATTCTCCGGACGTACCGGTGAGAGGATTAAATAACCGCAAAGTCATTCGGGCGAGGAGTATATATATATTTTCGTGAATTTTCGCGACTGCCGACGAGCGCGAGGCCCGTCGAGAGCGTTGAACGCCTTCGGCAGCGGGGTAACCCACATTTTTGTGCCACATTTCAGAGAATCGCCGGTCCCCCGAAGATTCGTTCGTTCTTATTATTTCGTCGTTCGCCGCGAGAATATAGTATCGATACATCGTAGAAACGAAAGCGAGTAAAACCCCGGTGGGGCAAAAGTCGGCCTGAATTCTCGTTCCAATTGGGTTCTTTCACCTTTCTCGGTTATCTTTAACGGAATACCGCCCGTATCTCGCCATCGGTTGCTAAATAACGAAAGGTCATAGGTTTTATTGCATAATATTGCATAATATTGCATAGAAAAGTGCTGCAACGATGTTCTCTTTTGTTTCCTCATGAAGGAAGCTTAGTTTGGGTTTAAAAAAAAATGAGATTTCAATAAAAACGTGGTCAGAATATTCCGAGACGTCGGCAAATCATATTTCGAAAAAATGTCTGGCTGTGTGCGCGTGATGAGATCGTAAAATTCAAACCTGTATAACTCGAAAACGTCTTCAGTTATCAAGCTAAAATTTACGAAATATGTTGAGGAGTGAATGCTTAATGTTCTGCAAGTTTTGCCAATATCGTTACAGTCGTTAAGATTTTACGCCGTCTTAAAATCTGTTGAAATTGTCTATTCGCGGGAGAAATCTTGCAATTTTTAAGATATTGCGCTACAAATTTCTTCACGAATGGACTATTTCTATCCGATGATTGGTGTTGATTACAGTTTAAACATTTTTTTAGACAATTTTTTAAATCTGAATATCGACTCTTTAAGCTCCAGTGGTCAGACTGAGGGTTAAATTTGTTTATGTATTACAAATTCACAGGCAGAATTTCGAGCCAAGTACAGTGTAGAATCGAAAAATCAGCCGTAACATCGAAGTTGCAATAGAAACTAGGAAGGGACGAAAGTTAGAAGATTTCTCATCTATGATGTTAATGTGTTTGAAAAATGAATCGTCAACGATAAGTCAGTCGAGCAAATCGATTTTAATTTTATATATTTATCGCGTATGTTAGCTTTACGCGCCGTTAGTCGTTTATCGTTATCTACGATGCGTGAGAAATAATGTGTGGCCACTTTGTATAGAAACGGCTTGATAGCATCCAAGTAAAAGCGAACGAAGCGTGATGCAAGAAGAACCCGTAACGGATCAGAACAGCAGAAACCGATGCACAAAGTCTCGTTTGTAGAATCGATTTATTCCATAGCTAGGAGGCGTGCATGTCTACCGGCCATATACGCGAAAATTCATTTAATTCGTGATACGATTATCCGCATTGCCGCTTGAACGATTTTTTTCCCCGATAAAACGGTGAAAAATGCCAGAGATAGGTACATCGGCAACGGAAAAAAAAAAAAAAAAAAAAAAATCGTTAACTACGTATCGTGTTCGTATCGTTGAATCTTCGATGTTCACGCGAGAACGACACGTGGCAGTGACACGAATCGCATGCGGGATGCAGTTTTGCCGGCACCGATCTCTCTAGAGAGAGTGCAAGCGACGCTGTACAGTTACCGCATACCGTATTTGCCACTCCGTTATAGTTAACTTGTATACTTAACAACGAATTTCACGGCGCT
This sequence comes from Ischnus inquisitorius, assembly GCA_963924025.1. Taxonomy (NCBI): domain Eukaryota; kingdom Metazoa; phylum Arthropoda; class Insecta; order Hymenoptera; family Ichneumonidae; genus Ischnus; species Ischnus inquisitorius. The sequence goes on along the minus strand of OZ001250.1, from coordinate 6,268,935 downwards.
ATTTGCGGATCAAAGCGTCCCGCGCCACGCGCTCTCGAGTTACCGATACATAGTGTTCTGTTCATTGTTTTTCTTGGCTTTGCGACATTTCCGCAGCCTTCAAGAATCACGATGACCGTGAAAGAACCTCAGCATGTTCATTTGCAAATCAAATACAATTGTTTGGAAACCGGCTCGGTCAGTAGCTTTATTTAATAACATTTTTTGAGAATCTGTGGTTCGTTATATTTTTTAAAATAATGTATGAATCTTTAGCGACTAGCTATTCGTTATCGTTGCCCTGAAAAACCTGCATCGACTTCTGGTTGTTCTCTACCGTAACTACTTGACTCGTTCTTACAACAAACTCGTTGCGGTGAAGGCGTTTCTCGCATGTCAATGATGTACTTTTAATCGCGTTCTGCCGGAAGGTGCACTGCGTTACGGAATGTTGCAAGCCCCCTCGGCTCAACAACCCTCTCGGTGAAACTCGCGGATCGATTAAACCATGCGGCAAAATCGCAAGGCAATGAAATCACGCGTCGTCAGAAAGGGTATGAAAAAAGGGTGTTTGAAAAAAGAAGATGTATCTTATAATTTACTATCGTAATTAAAGCTGACCTTAAGCTTGTCGTAGGTCGTGTCGAGTTCAAGTCGATGAACGAACGGATTAAGGATATCCGAGTCTATCGACGCTGTGTCGATTTCGTCCTTGCCCCGCTGCATCTTTCCGTTCATGATAATATCCTCCATTGTCCGGCACCGAACGAACGTCCGGACGTCCGAAATATTAATTCTTTTGCCCTCGCACCACCGAAGCTTCTTCTTCGGAGAGGCTCTTTCGAAATCTTTGTATCGAAACAGTCACGGCGACGAAAGCGCGACGTTTCCCTTTAGCGAAAATCTTTTATCCGTTGTATCTTCGCGGCTTCAACTTTGCGTCAATTTTTCTTCTTTGCGCCTCTTATCACCGTTCCTCGGAGGACCAACCCTCCCGCCTCCCTCCCGCACACTCGGCGGAGTAACGAGGGAGAAAAAAGGAAAACAGTAATCCGAGAGTGTTTTCGTCTAGACTGAACGACGCCGATACAACGTGACGCAGCAGCCCCGGAGATTCTTCTCAAAAGGGTTGTGTTTCTCGAAAAAAATTATAAAAAAAATCTCGCAGTCGGACAAGCTAAAAGCTTCAAAGATCACACGTTCATCCCCTTCGCACCGGCTCGACACTTCCAACTTTCGGTAACACACCGCGGTGCAGCTCGATATTCGCGACGCTGCTTGTTCCACCAAAGCCCGAATGACAAAAAAACAATTCGTCGACTCGGCGAAAACGAACTTCCGCGTTGATCCGACAACGTTACGAATCGCCGATTGAAATGTTCATCGTCGATACAGTCTCACTGTGATTTTTCCCATTTCACTGATAGCGCTTAAAAAACATCGCGTTCCACTCATCTCGAGGTCAATCGATCATTTCTTTTTTTACCTAGCCGTGTTTTTCTTTTCTTTTGCAAAAAAAAGAATCTTTTAAGTAGATAGAAAATTGGGAATTAGAAAGAAATTGTAATAACAGAGCGCAAGTAGTAGAAATGACCGCAGTGAACGGACACGCACGTACGTCCGCGTACGACTCTCGTGGACGTTCTCAACGGCTGCACCGTTCGAGGTGAGTACCGACGAGCTTCGCAATGCTTCCTTGCTTCCCCCACCTATCGTTTTCCACCTCCGTTATGCCACACAGCGCCGAAGAGTTCGTAACCATCCACCACCCCCCCCACTTTGTCCGTTCGAGGTCGCTGGTCCAGCGTCGTCGCGACGCTCCCTCGAGCCACTTGGGGGTGGCTTTCCACCTCCTCCACCCATATTTTTGTACCTTCATATGCTCGTAAGTTTTGACGTCACGTGATTATTCGATTTTCTTCCATTATTTGTCACTATTCGAATACGTAGCTACGTAGAAAAAAAAGGCTAGAAAAACCATTAGAAATAATTCCGTTATCGGTAATGACTCAACCATTTCCACAAACAGCCCTTTTATTGTACGTTTCTATCCGATTGTCTGGCGATTTTTATCCATGATAATATAACGAGGGGTTTTTTTTCTGCGACGATATATATGTCGCCTATAGATAATTTTTCTTCGAGTATCTTCGACAGATACAAACGGAACGCGTGGAGAGGGAAGAACAACATAACCAAGAGTGCGACGAAGCGATGGAGGTCCCGTTGAAGGAATCATTGAGGAATTACTTCGTTCAATTGGCAAAGACCAACGAGAGATGGAAAGAGTTTTCCAAGAGCGTCGCACGACCTCTGGAAGCGTTGAAAAATCAATCGGAGCAATTTCGTCATGTGATCAGGTGAGTCCGAAGTCAAACGTTCTGCTCTGGCGACGCCGAAAGACGTCGAGACTTCGACAATTCGTTGACAATGCAGAATTCTCGCTTATCGATCTTATCTTCTCGAAGCCGATGCGTGTTTCAGCGTTTTCTCACAAGATAGCGTTACTCTGTTTTGCAGCAAAGAAGTCGACGAGGCAGAAATCTGCCGGATCGATGGCCTAAGAGATAATCTCATCTACAAGATAAATCTTGGGATCGAAGAGGAAATATCTAAGATACTCAACGAGCTGCGACGCATGAAAAATTTTGTCGAGGTGACAATTCTTTTTCGTATCTATTTAAACATGTTTTTTACACGAAACAAATTACCTACTTACTATCTATCGCGAAATCTTGAGTAAAAACGGGTATTCGATGTTCAGGACCTGAGAATCAAATTGGAACGCTTGGAGATCGTTAGAAGCGACGCTTCGGTGGAGGAGCCGAGTTTCAAGGAACTTGTTGAGGGTACACCTCACAGACCGCGAATGGATCTTATGCTGGAATGGGCCATCGAGAGTTCGCGATACTACAGCGAACTTTGCGATGATATATTCGGGAATTTCAAAGCTCTCGATTACAAGAACGCGGAGAGCGTCGCGAATTGGATCGATTCGTTCCACCAAGATCGAGCGAAACAGGAGAGGATAGAAAGTAAATCGATTCGTCACGATAGTCGATCACTTAAAATCATCGTAACCCTGACTGTATTTTTTTGATTTTGCTTACAGGTATATTGGGCTTTACACAATTTTTTATCAAGGAATCCGTAAAATAACAAAAATACACTACGATCGAAGTACCTCTATTTTGTAATAAACTATTATCAATAATAAAAAAATCTTATTATTTTCTTTGCCCTCGTTCGACGCCAGTAAAATATGAACCGAGACGAGCAGCGATGAAAATCACGAAAATTCGCTTGTCTGCCCCCGTTAGATTCTATCAACTCGCTGACGCGTGAAAGCGACTTTTCAATCTATAGGACGTCTGACCGCATAACGATCTTTTCTACTTCGCCGGAGTGCGAGGCGTCGACCCCTCGTCTCTTTCTTCCACGGAAAAAACAAAAATCAATGCCCGTCGATAATTCGCCGCGATGCTCCCTGTATCCTTCGAATACATGATAAATTAGTATTCCGAGTCTAATTGAATCCGAACAACGATAGTCGACAGTAGGCAATTTCCTTTTATCAGTTTCCTTTGTTCTTCCGCTCATCGGAGAGACCCGGCCCTCGCGGGTGTTTGTGTGTCTACGTCCTAGTCTGTTTACTCTCGTTCGTAGTACTCGAATTAAAGTGCCATCGGGATAAAACAATAGAGACGATTTTGTGAGATCGTAAGCTGTTACCAATGTACGTGTCGTGGCTGACCTACACATACTGTAACTACTTTGTGTTCCCCGTTGGTTCGAAGCGCTCGACTCCCACACTCGAGGATCCCCGCTCGAGGACGATGCTCGTTACGTAAACATCGGGCGGCATCAGGTTGACCCTCAAGCGGCCCTGTGAAGATACTTTTTTGTCTCGTTGCGATTAAATTTCGCTTCGTTTTGGACGGAAAAATTGGCACATGCCAGAATCAACCGATCATTGAGAGATTTTCGAGTTTCGACCTCGGTGTTACGGCATCGAAACGAAAGGCAGGAAGCTTCCGGGCGCCGGCGCCCGCTATTGATTCCGGCGTCACCGTTCGCGCATCTCCCAAATCGTGGATACCCCTTCAACGGGCGAGCGATAGGAGGGAGGGACGATGGTGTACACGACGCAAAAGTTACTACTCGTGGTAGAGGGTGCCACAGTAGCTTACTGCTCCTCGTACCCCAAGGAGACCCTCGCGCGTTTCTTCGCTTTGCCCCCGCAGGTCAGTCCCGTGTGTTACTTAATACATCGTTTTTTTTTTTTCCACTTTCTTTTTATATCGCCAACGGGAAGTACGAGAAAAGAAAATCAATCGATCGCGCCACAAAGGAACGATCTTTTTTCGTAGATTAAAAAAATTGAGAAATTGGTTACTATCCTGAGGAGAATCTTTTAAGGAATGAATAAACGTGGCACATTTCTTTTTCCACGTATCGCAAAATCACGGATTTATCTATAGGTTTTTCTTTGTACAATCATCGTGAAGCGTAGTTTTTTATTTTCACAGTTACGACAATTTTTCATCGATCGAGTATAAAGTTGAGAGTTTGTAGTAAAAGCGATAAAAATAGTCGGGAGTGATAGATTTTCATTGATCAACGACCGCGGTACTAGTCGATAGTTTTACGGAGTTTTTTCCAGGTCGTAAATACAAAGTCCTACATACTGAGTTTATGAGTGTGTAAAGTCGTAACGTGACTCAGTTTTATAACTTGTTTTCATTATCGAACCTTCGTATCAGAATCGAAGTGTGAGATCTTGATGAGCTTTATGTTGTCGCTCATTGGTCCATGAAGTAATGACGTCACGACGAGCATTAGGTGGGGGGCCGGAAAGTCATCTCTTGAATCTATTCCCGTGAGAATTTTCGCTAATAAATTGAAAAATCCAGTCGTCCCGTTCGCCGGGAATATCGAGACCCGTATTTTCAATCCCGAAAGAGATTCGGCACCGCGATAAAATTGTCAATAACCACCCGCCGCTCGATTGCCGCGGGGAACGACAAGAGCCGCGACGCGAGGTACGATTTGTCAAATATCGCGCGGTTCCCCAATCGCAACACTCGTCCGCGCGACCCTTTGCCTTTTTTCCTCTTCTATTCGAGATTTATAAATATCGAGAAAAAAACCCGGTACGAGGTCAGGGCCGTGAAAAAGCTAGAAAGCAAACATTTCCGGTCCTCCCCCGTTGCTTTAAAGCTCAACGATCTACCCTCATCCCGCTCGCTGCGTGGAAAATGAAGTTTTTGTATTAAAGAGCTCCGGAACTCCCTCGCGAGAGCCAAATCGTAGCGAAGGCGGTGAAACGAATTCCAGCAATGTTAAACGTTATGATGGATCATATCTGCCCCCGCGTATCTCTGTGTGAATTCGCGATGTCCGCACATAAAGGCATATACCCGCAGGCATTAAGAACACAAAAAACGGGAGATTGCATTCACGTTGAATGGCAAGCTCTCGATAAAAACGTTCGTTTTTGCTTCGATGCTCGCTTTGAGGATTCAATCGAAATATTTCCCATTGAACCCTTTCCTACTACTTTTCGCTTCAATTTCGCTTTTCAATTCGCAACGCTGTTTACTAGAGTCCTCGGTCACACTCATTCTGTATAAAAAATCTCACGGGTTTTAATTGCATTTTTTCTATACCCGGGTATTCCGTTGCAGTACCGATACAATACGAATACGAAATGAACTTTATTTGTCGATGGACGCTATTACATTTTGCGCCAGGGAAATTAACTTTTTTAAAGATCTAATTGCCTTTTTCGTATAGCCGAGGTTTTTTTGTCGAACGAATAAAGTTGCAGTGTGAAAAAAAAATTTAATTAAATTTGCTGCTTTTGAATGTTTTCCTACATAAACTGGTAGGATAGATTGAACGTGTCAGTAATGGAAGATAAATTTGTGGTTGCAGCGAAATTGAAGTAAATTATTGGATTTAAAGTACTATTATAGTAAAATCGAAATAAACCATTAAAAGTAAAATATATCTACGATTTTCAATATATCGCACATTAAGTTTTCAGCCCAACCCGAACACTCTCATTACGGGTTAATTAAATTTCAATTTTTTTAAATTGCGACATTCTAAAGATGGAACATCGACATAATTTCCTCAATGCGACTGATTGCTTATAGAATAATAATCGCTGAAGTGTAGGATTAACTTCGAGATACCTTTATTCCGTTATATAGTTGAAAATTCGCTCGCGCGAACAAGTAATTAAATTCGCTACGTGCGAGTGCATAAAATCGGATCTTTCTCGCCCCGCGAGCTCTTGGAACTTCCATTGAATCCACGGTATTGTCGATAAGAATTTTTTTAATTCACTCAACATACCGATATTCCGTCCGAGCGAATTCACAATTATTAGGATAATCTTCGCCTCGGTGAACCCGTCGCGAGATTAAATTTTCATCGTGAATTTCATGCGCAAATGCACGGTACGCACAATATTACGAGGAAAATGCGCATACACGAATACGCTCGAGAGATTTCGAACGAAGCGTCTGGCAACGACGCTGATATTTACACGCTCGCTTCATGCGAAGCTCGTGCGATCCTCTCGCATTTTCGTACATAAGTCGAAACGGCTCGCGACTCCGCGGACCGAAAAAAAAGGGAAAGCTCGCGTACAAGCACAAGGAGGGGTTGAATTTTCCGTGGGCGAAACCCACGTTCGCGGTACGTAATCGCGGGGGAGTAAAACTGGGTAGGCGTGCCGCGAATTCTCGTTATACGGATGTTTCGACGCTTCTCGTTGTACTCGCGATATGAACCGTAGTGCACGTACAATCCTTGGCTCCCACAACATTGTGCACCAAAGTAGTAAGGCTCGGTGATGCCGGCAGACACGTTGCTTGTGAATAGGGGCGAGTGCTCGTTGCCGCGGGACGTCTCGAATTAATTTACCTGAACCTCGGAGACTAATTAACTTCGGTACGATATACTAGCGCACTAAACTTTCAATTAATTTGAGGAATCTCAGCGGCTCGAGTTTCTGCGTAATCAGCGAATCTTGTGAGATAACGTCCTATCTCTTTATACCATGAAATAGGATAAAAGTACCGTTTGTGGTTACTATTTGTGACCATTTTTACTATTAACTTCTTGTAAAAGAAAATTCTATTCATACGTATTCATCAATTCACAGAATAATCTGCTCGATATTTTTTATCTACCTTTAAATTTTTTTTTATTCGTTTTAATGTACTGAACACAATCAGATCTAAAATGGCCAAACGCGTAGATCTTTCGGACAAGTCGCATTCACAGTTTTGACCAAACAACTCTGCCATCAGGATGGAGTCCAAAGATGAGCGTGGCCCGTTCGTTTGATCCCGGTGACGTTGAAAGGGAGTGAAAAGCTCGAAGGAAGGAACTGCAGGTACTACACCTTAACCGTAGATCAGTCGTGATTCAGGACCCTCGACGTGAGGGATAAAATATAAATCCAAGAAGAAAAAGCCCCCAGAGGATAGATAAGAAAGTATTGACAAGTCATGGCGAACACGGCTCATCTGGTGAGGCGTCAGAGCTCGCGGGATCTAAAGCCCCAGAAAAGCGTTGATCGACTGGAGATGAAGGAGATGAGGGGAAGACTCGTAGTCGAGAGTCGAAAAAGTACTACATCTGCCACATACGGGGCTACGAACGCGGGCTTCGATGACTCCAGTCCGAATACTAAGGTAACATACCTATGAAACGACGAATCCCGCAGATACCAAAAATTTTTCAACAAAATGTTCTATTCTCTTCAATATTTTATCAATAATTTTTCTATTTTATTCGATAATTTATTTTTATTTCAATGTGCACCTTTATTTTTCATCGCGATTGAGCATTAAATTTCTTTTATCAGTGTATTTATCAATATTCTATTTTTCCCACAATATTCTATCAAACCTTATTTCTGATCGATTGCATCTCGGCTATTGTTCCGAATGGGAATAGTAATTAAAATTGCAAACGCAGCCTGTTGGCACATGTGTTACGCAGAGCAAACCTATCGGCGGGGGTGTGGGCGGGGGCAGCAAGCTCGGAAGTAACGAGGGTAAAGGTATTTTTCGACCGGAGGCCGGCGAGGACGAGCGCGAAAATTGGGACAGCAAGTTAACGTTTCTACTCGCTACCGTCGGTTACGCCGTCGGCCTCGGTAACGTTTGGAGATTTCCCTATCTGGCGCAGAAAAACGGGGGCGGTGAGTTTCCATTTCGTTCTGGGTGTCTGCGACACCGGCGAGAAGTGCAAACGAAAAAATTGCTGCAGAGCAGAAGCGTCGCAACAATCGACAAAGTTTTTTCATTAGACGAATTCTTTCGTCATATTCGTTTCAGGAGCTTTTCTCATTCCTTATTTCGTGATGCTCGCAATCGAGGGAATACCGATATTTTATTTGGAACTGGCAATCGGTCAGAGACTCCGGAAAGGCGCTATCGGCGTGTGGAATCAAGTCTCACCGTATTTGGGAGGAATCGGAATAAGCAGCGCTGTCGTTTCGTTCAACGTTGCACTGTACTATAACACTATTATAGCCTGGTGTCTATTTTATTTTGTTCAGGCAAGTATGAATTTTAAACCTTAAGGCCGTTACTTTAATGTTTCAATTAGTGTAAAATCAATAATTAATCATTCACATACAGAGCTTCCAGTCAGAACTACCGTGGTCAGAATGTCCCAACAAATACTTTCAAAACGGATCGTATGCACCCGAGCCCGAGTGTCTGGTAAAGAAATATTTAACAACTCCCTTCACTCCTATAATCGTGAAGCGTGAAAAAAAATTAACTAAAAACCAGTAATCTACTTTAGGAGAGCGGTCCTACGCAGTATTTCTGGTACCGGACGACACTCATGATATCGAAGGACATCGATACACCGGAAGTCTTCAATTGGAAGATCGCCGTGGCTCTCGTAATCGCTTGGATTCTCGTTTACATGTGTATGATCAAGGGAATTGCGTCTTCCGGAAAAGTAGGAAACAATTGCTACAGCCCACAACGAATTACAACGACCTAACAACACTTTCGTGTCATTTCAGGTCGTCTACGTTACAGCGACTTTTCCATACATAGTTTTAATAATTTTCTTCTTTCGCGGTGTTACTCTACCGGGAATGTCGGACGGGCTGCGACATCTATTTACTCCAAAAGTAAGACGATGCAATCGGTAATTGGACAAATTTTTTAAGAAGCACTGAATTATTGCTATTTTTTTACAGTGGTGGACCCTCGCGGATCCGGTAGTTTGGCTCGAAGCTGGGACGCAAATATTCTTTTCCCTCGGGTTGGCCTTCGGTGGTTTAATTGCATTCTCTTCGTACAACCCGGTCAATAATAATTGCTACCGAGACGCTATCATGGTCAGCCTGACAAATTGCTTTACTTCCATGTTCGCCGGAATTGTCGTATTTTCCATTATCGGTAGGAATAACATCCATGCTCTAGAAATTTCATTTTTCGTATTGTATTTTTATCCTCTTTCGTATTACTTTTCCGACGTGTATGTACTTTTTCTAGGTTTCAAGGCAACTATGGTATACGAGCAATGTCTCGTGGACAGAAATGCAACGTTGCTGACGATATTCGGTCACGAGAACAAAATACCGCGAGAAATACCACTACCGGGAACGCTACTGAACTTTACAAGTGGCAACGACAGCTTGGACAACTTAATTATGCCAGAACTGCCGGAGTGCGATCTCGAGAAGGAACTCGACAACGTGAGTGATTCGGATCGATCCATATTTGCAATGCTGATCTCGGACCAGATCCGGGCGGAGCTTCGCTCTCGAACTTCGTATACTCGATCGAAAGTTAGAGAGATTTTCGAGATGCGATTTAAAAGGGTTTTCCTTTCTTCATTCTTACTCCACAGTCTGCCTCGGGGACCGGACTGGCTTTTATCATCTTCACCGAGGCTATCAATCAATTTCCCGGTGCGCAATTCTGGGCAGTTCTTTTCTTTCTCATGCTGTTCACGCTCGGCATCGATTCGCAATTCGGCACCCTCGAGGGTGTCGTTACGAGTATCGTCGATATGAAACTCTTTCCGAATTTGCGAAAAGAAATTTTGACCGGTAAGTTGGCGCGACGTCGCGGTATCGCGGAGTGGCCATAATCAAACGATGAAACATCGCTACATTACAGGAGCTATATGCCTGGTATGCTGCACAATCTCGATGGCCTTTGCTCACGGAGCTGGAAGTTACGTGTTCGTTCTATTCGACAATTTCAGCGGTAATTTTCCGCTTCTCATAATAGCGTTTTTCGAGTGCATCGGCGTGTCATACGTTTATGGATTGAAGAGGTAAATTTGCATACGCAAATGGAGATAAATTTTTTGTTCTTACCATCACTCCAATTATTCGTAATTCCATCCCAACGAAAAGGTTCGCCGATGACATAGAATTGATGACCGGCAATCGTCCCGGCCTCTACTGGCTGATATGCTGGAAATATTTGAGCCCATTGGCGATGCTGAGCATACTGCTCGCCTCGTTCTTCCAGATCGTGGTCGAAGGAAGCGGATATCCGGCTTGGGTGGCGAGCAAAGGAGTCACCGAGAGACAAGAGTGGCCGGCATGGGCTATCGTTCTGATATTCTTGCTGATCTTCGCCTCGGTTCTTTGGATACCGGCTGTTGCTATACTTAGGTATAATCTTCTTTCCATCTGATACAGAAAAAAGAATGTTTTTTGAATCATAAAACGACTCACTATGAATTCGTTACAAATATGCATTGCCGTTAAATTAATCCTTCTTTTTATCGTTTTCCAGATATTTTGGTATTTTAATTATTGACGACAACGAGAAAGCCTGGTTCCCGGCGACCGATCTCAAGGAGTTTCATGGTATAGTGCCTCACGAAGTCACGGCTGCGGAGACACTGTTGTTCTGCATAAGAAGCGATGGCTCCGAAGGTTTTTGCTGTCCGACGGGAGGTCCGAGCGACGACGACGACGATCTCACCTAGAAATACCTCAGAGGATCTGGTCTATTGACGCCAGACTAGGATGCGCGTTCGCCGGATCGTCGGATCGAGCGAAAGTTTTCTTCGTCCTGGCCAGTGGTAAAGTTTCACGTTTAATTTATTATTCGTTATCAATAATTTCCATTTTTCTCAATACAATCGATATGTTCGCCGTTAAGTTTGTTCGTCGATGAGAAAAGATAGAAAAGAAAACAAAATCAAAGACGTAGAGTCAACAGTGTCAATTATTCTGTAAAGATATTAGCGATGCCTGCCTTCAACCGAGAGTATAACAATTGTCGTATATTATCCACAACTCAACGTGCAAAACTTTCGCCGATCCGCGAATCGATACATTCAATCGCGAATAATTCGTCAATATAGATATATATATATACTAAAAAAAAGTATCACTAATTGTAAGAATAAGGGAAACCGGTAATTGTAAACGTGTGCAATATCAGCGCGGAAACATTTGGCATATCAGAAAACATTTCAAGATATCGCGTTGGGATAACCAGATGTAGCGAGATACCTTTACGGCTTGGCGATTTGCTATTGATGCGGAAAAAAAATGGAAAACGGTGAAGAAAAAAAAACAAAAAATAATAATCGTGTGACTAAATATTAGGGTAGAAGCCGTCCATTGGGCTTAAAAAAAAGTCGTTGATCCCCTGATTGTGTTATCGGTAACTTGTATCAAAGTTAAACAGAACTCAACAAATACCGAACGATAATTTAGTGACAAAAACGTTTTTAACATTCGTCCTTGTTAGATACGAAAAGCCTCCTCGTGCCGAAAATATATTGCGGTAACGGGGAAAACGCGAGATAAAAAAAAAAAGGGACTGTACAATTGGAATATTTTACTTAATCATTGTTTACTCGCGTTGACGATTGAAATCAACTTTTTAACGCGGCCTTTGTTTTTACGATAATACGAAAATAAGACAATAAGAAATAAATAAATAAATCCGAGTGGGAGAATCAAGGAGGGAGGGGGGAAGGGGAGGGGGGAAAGGATAATAAGGACAATAATACTTGTATCTTCGACAATAATGAGTTAACGAGAGGCGAGATTTCAGCGAAAACAATCCCCTCCTCACCGGTGACAATAAAGTCGTTTTAAATAGCACTGCACGTGTCGCACATTCACAGAGGCCTCTATGAAGTGGAAAAGAGAAAAAAATTGAAATAACGATGAACGGATTAAGCAGTTAGTAGTATTTCGATTCTTCTATTTTATATGTGAAAAAAGAAGAAAAAAAAAACAAACAAATTTTGGATATAGTTTAATCTACACATCTCCGATCAGGCAAACACCCCCACATTGTATAGATACTTCGAGTATCGGAAGCAGCAAACGAATATTAGAATGGATTATATTTCTTGTTATCGTTATATTACTATACCTATACCTATTAATGCCTGTTACATATTGATAATAAACTAGTCACTAATCGTCGAATCCGAGAAGAGCAACAAGTGATAAATGAGTTACTAATGAATGAAATACGAAGAATTGAGTCGAAATTAATGATAAAAATAACGTAACGTTACGTGAACCTTCGATAAAAAAAAAATACAATCGGTGCTACGCACGTAAAGCAGACGTGAGAGAACGGAGGGAGATAATAAGAAGCAAATATAAGAATTGAGTAACAATCTGAGGAGGAACGGTACGACAAATAAATAAATATGTTCTGTTGCTTGCCGCGGTTATAGTACTATCAATAGGGCTTAGCTAAATAAGTGACGAGTAAGTTGTAAATAGAAAATAAGATTTATGCGCACAGACAAATTATAATGAGAATTAATAAGTGTGTATTCAATTTTTCGATCAAATTAAGTGATTCACGTATCATATATATACATATATATGTGTGCATGTATATACATATATATCATACGTCGAGAAACTGGCCTTTGAAGATAAACCTTTGGAAGACGAGTGAAAAATCGAAATGAAAAAAAAAACCAAAAAAAAATGCAAGAGGTTTATAATTCCGACAATATTGCATCATCTCGATGTTGATACTTTGACAATAGAAAGGAAATATCATTGCTCTTCGTGTTCGTGATAATTGCCAATTACTACGCTGACAAAAAGCGATTGTTACAAAAATCATCGTAATGAAGACGAAACAAAAAAAAAAAGTGCAAAATTGGACTACTATTACAATTGCATATCATTCCGCATAACAATATCGACTCTCTCGTTCACGACTCTCTATCCACAGCTGTTTTATAGACTATATGAAAAAAAAAACTCGTCTCGACTGTGTCCATCCATTATAAATTTGTAAGAAAAAAAGGGCAAAAAAGTGAAAAGAATCACATAGTCGACGTAGACGTATAGCATAGAAGAAAAAAACACGACACAAAGTATCGAGAGACGGCGGTAGGAGAAGAACGAGAAATGATTTAGTGTTTCGCGCAATAAATCGAGAGGCTACGAGAAGCGATTGACAAAACACATATTATTATACACATATACACCATGCGGTCGAACACAAATTATACATATACAGTATGAAAGATTGAAATATACTATAATTATTAAAAACAAATATATACAAATATTACGTATACGCAAAACTGTACATATATATTGTTGTCAGTTTAATGTTGAAATAAATACCGTGCGTGAATGCCGCGTTCTCCTCGTGCGATCTCTCGCCCTCCTGCCTTTCTTCGCTTTATCGTGTTTCGGTCGACGATATCGGGAAAGAAGGTCGCGAAATCGCGAGACCAAAAGCCGCACGTATCCGGCGCGAATCACGGTTACTCAAACGAAAAGCGAACAAAAGTGTCGATCGCTGCACCGACAGCACGACAAAGCGCACCGCTCGTTACGGGACGCATACTAATTCTCATTGGTCGACGCTACACTCCCGTCTGTACGTGCTCACGATAAAACAGAGCTCGCGCTGTAGATGGCGCTGGCGCGGTGTCGCGACAGCGCGACAACGGGCCCCCCCCGAGGACGAAGGAAATTGTCAGTATCTCGCCAACTGTCGAAGGGGATTTGTCGTCGCGTTGTGCGTGTCTCATATAAACACGGAGTAGCGAGGAAAAATTTTTCAAACACGAATGTCGAATTAACGCGTAATACAAAAATTAAACTCGCGCCGCGCGAGAGTTCGGTAGTGAGACGAGAATAAGGAAACGAATAATATATCGAGTCGGCTCGATGTTGAAAATTACGTGGCATGGTGTTCGACGTTAAATAAATAAAAAAAAAATTAACAAAAAACCCTCCGATGGTAAAATGTCTCTGCATCCAACAGTCGTATATTTAACCAAAAAAAATCTACTGACAAACAGGTGAAGATGGAAGATGACGCGGACCTCAGGGAACAATTATTTCACAATACCGTCAGGGAAAATATCGTGAGTATTTTATTCCCCTACGATAATCAAAGAGTCCACATTCGGCGATCGTGGAAGATTCGTTTTCACAATTATCAATCCTCTCCTCATCTTTGTTCACGCGCGGGGGGCACCGTTGCGTTCCTGTCACGTTACTGAACGGCCGAAGCGGGAGATATACCGTGTTGGCTGTGGCAACAATCGACGTTGTCCCCAACGAAAGCGTATTCCCCAGTGAATGGAATTAATAAGTAAAGAATTTTGCGGTCGGGGAAAAGATAATTGCTACTCCGTACAGTCGATGTTACGCGACGAACTGTCGTCTAAACCGATCGATAGTTTTGTAACGAGCGTGCAGAGAGAAAGTGTCTGCTATTGGGAAGAGAAAAAGAAAATTGAGGCTGCGAGTCGTCGTGAAGTTTCGTGCTGTCTCGTTTACCACGTCGTCCTAACGCGGTGCAGACGACACAGAAAACTTCCGAGCGCCGCGCGGAGTGCATTGGCACTTGGAAAATGTGTCGTTATCTGGGACGAAGATTCTTCCTCCCCAGGCTATTTTCTAACGAGGCTATCGCGTAACTCGTCCCAATAAATGTTTTCCATCGCTGTGTCGTGGTTGCTCGGTTTCGTTCGCGAACGAGGAGAAAAACAAAATAAAAGAGCGAGGCGTTTGGAGAACTCGCGAAATTCCTCTGGGTCATCCCCATCGACTATGTATGTCGGCGTCGATTAGTATTCGCTCGCGGAATATACGAGAGACGCAGCGACAGAGTCGAGTATATTTTTTTCGATAAAGCCCCCGGGTACAAAGTGCGACACGGACAATCTTGTAGGCTCGCGATGAGCGTTGTCTCGAAAATTTCACGGGTCTTCCTTTGTACCCGGTTTACCCGTTATTTTATCGTTCTTCAGCTTTTGATCGTTGACCCCGGCTATTTCTATGCCCTGATATATTCTCAACTACGTACCCGCTGTACAGCGAATTGCGTACCGAGTCCAAGTGTTCTTTTTCGACTGACGTATACAACGCGATCTGGCTCCCAAAATACTATTATCGCGAGGCTACGCTGGCCGCAGACGACTCTTGTGCACCGTGGGCCGTCGAGCTCACGTGCAACGCAACAAAGGGAGGGAGAGAGAATACTCATAGCAGTCACAATGCTGCGCCTACGAACAGCTGTCGATTTCGAATAAAGAAGAGAAGAAAAAAAAAAAATTTCCATCGCATTCTTCGAATGCTTCCGATCCCCGGCCGATTTAACGCCAGGAAGTTAATTTCCATTCTTACTGTATGCAATATACCTGTTTGTGAAACTTGACGAATTAAAGGCTGTTTTATCTTCGATCCATTATCTCGACGCGAACAAGCAACGGAATTGCTTGCTTCCTGGAGACCCCGGAAAGGGTTAGTCAACATAGCAACTAAAATATATTGCGCAGAAAAAGCATTAACAAAAGTAATACAAGATTCAATGCCAGGCGCAATTTTTTTGGTGATACAGAAAGGTGAAGTTTCTCTTAACGAACGACCGTCTCGATCCGCTTTTTCTTTTTAATTTCTTGTTTTTATTTCGCGTTGATTCACCGGTGTAACGATCGCCGTGGAATGTTCGTTGTGACCAACGAGCCAAGATCTATCGGGACAAGTATGAAGCTTGCCAGCGTAGAGTTTTCGTGCCTCGCTCGCTCACCAATCGCCTTAAAGGCTCGACCGCACATTGTCGTTGTACGGTATAACAGCGTATTGAGACTTTGTCGTCTTCGAGAGTTTTCACCTCGTTACCGCCTTGTTTGTAACTCGAGGAATTCCCGTCGAAACACGTCGGGTGCTCGAATTTCGTTCGCATCACCTTATCGCCGGGTTACGTCAAGTTGATCGTGAAAACACGTGCGCGTTCGTAAAACGCGTAACAACTGACGTAAACAAACAGAATCATATTTCGCTTGGCGGCACTCCTGCCCCAAGTGACGTATGTAAAAAAAAAAGAATACTACGCGCAACGCCACGGTCGATAACGCGGGAAAAGTTGCGGGAATGATCTCGACCCACCGGTTCAATATCGTAATTTCGCGCACGTGTATATATTTCCGCGACGTAAGTGTAAATAAACCTCGCGGCGTTCCATTGGCTTTGCGCCAATCGTTCGGATTAAAAATAACACTGCCATTTCGACGAATCGATTTCGATCGGACAGGACGAAAAAAAAAAGGTCGTCATTCGGCTATAGAATTTAAAAAAGAAAAAAAGTATACCGAGCCAACGTTTCGCGCTGGCCTAGAAGATCGATCGACATTGTACGTACCGATCGGGACCCAGAGAATCCCACCGCACGCGAATAATGTAGTTCACGGACGCGTGACGACTAATGCGCGAGAATCTCGCAATTAGATCGTTGCTGCTCGGGTATATATGGCCATGCGCGTTCGTTCGTGATAACCACTCGGGTAGGCGAATTAGCAATCTCGTGATGCTCTCCGTTTGTTATGCCCGTTGGACGTTTTGGTATTGCGCTCTTCTTCGATCGCGCGCCACGTGTACGTGTCGTTCCGATATATAGCAACGGTAATTTCGCACGTAGAATTATCGCGTTTACCGATCCGTGTGAACGATATGCACGCAACAATAGCGAAGCAATTATTGAAATTTTGAATTTATCAGAAAGCTACAGGGGGGAAAAAAAACATTTTTCTGTTTAGACGACGAACATTCGCTGTTTTTTATCCGCTCCTTTTACGAAACTACTCTCGTATCATGAATAGATAACGCGACCTATTTCGCTACAGTGTTGAGTTTCCATCGTTTTTCCTTGGCAAATTTTGTCGATCGGGAGAATACGCTAACCCATAATTTCACAATGACCTACGAGACATAAGATAAGTACAGCGTTACGTGGGCCCGGGTCTAAGGTACGCCAATCGAAATCAATGCCGTCGGAGTAAAGTTCGGAGCCACAAGCTAGATCGATCATCACGATACATGCCGTTAACAAGTGGCATGCGCCGAATGTCGTATCTACGTTTATCTGTCCGCTCGTCAGGCCGGCCCTTGAACGAAGCCGCTTCCTGGTACACACAACGCTTCGGAAAGGTTTCGTTAATGCCGTAAACAGAAGACAATCCCGGAATGCGCAACATCCGCGAGGGGGACGAGGGGGCAACCTGAATAACACTGTACTTCCACAAATACCACAAAGTCAATTACTTGTTCGGCTTCGATCGCTAACGGGCTTCGCACTGACGACCGTGAAATGATAAAAAAAAAAAGCCTATTTCAACTTCGATCGCGTTCACGTAGCATAGTGTATATCCCCCTCTGTGCACGCGATTTTCACGCGATGCCGAGCGGGGCGAGTCCAAGGTTTCGAGAACGCTTCACGACGCCGGTGTAAAACCGGTCGATTTGGGTTCAACGCTTGCGTTACTCGTTGCTAAGTCGACTGTCCGACTCCTGCTGATCCTCTTTTTTATTTTCTTCTCTTTTTTTTTGTGTATATATACCTATCGTAACGCGTCTCCAAAGATAGATACCTGGCACTGCGCAGCCGAGAAACTCGAAATGACCCAACTGCATTCGTCTCTGCGGTTACTAAGATTAGAAAAAAAATATGTGTCGATGTCGCAATTTAGTTAATTGCACACCGTTGCACGGAAATTATAAATAATTACCCGGGGAATATACTATGTAGACTCTACTGTACGAATGCTTTCTGAGTATGATGGAAAAAATCCGGGATGAACGATGAAGGCAAAAAAAACATTGAAATATACTTCGTCATTATTTGAAGAACAAACATTTTTTTTGCTATTACCAATGCAAAGTCCGTTGTAAATTGCAAAGTTGAATTTCGTTCGAATTAAGCAGGCGCATTCGTTTTCTGCGCGAAATACTATATTGAAATATGTGATCGGATAACATTTCTTCGGATCTCCAATTAACACGCAAAAATTGCTATACCTTTGTTCATTTTTTGTCCGTTTTTCATTGTCCCGCAAAAGATCGAGATCGTAATAAGTACCGAAAATCTTCGCCACTAAAAATTAGTTGAAAAATACAATTTTCTTTGCTTCTTTCCGGAGCAACTTTATTCAATTCTTTTTCATTATTTTTCATGTACATAAATGTATCATCGACAATATTTTTCCGTACCTTCAATTTCATTCACCTTCCATCGAAAAACATATCGTGGTTTAAAAATACCGAAAACCGGGACCTCGTGAAACGTGTCGAAAAGAAAAACAATTCTCGTTGCATCTTCGCGAAGCTATTTTATTTACTTATTTATTGTTTTCGATGTATGGTCTCTCTGACCTTTTATCGAAACCTCCGCCTCGCGGTATTTCGTTTCTATTCTTTTTCATGCACAGTTATTTCTACACTAGTTTCCAACGTATCATTTTCCAGCTGTTAACGAATTTATTGTCAAACGCTGCACACCCTCGACTCAATAATTCATGCGAAAATCTACGTCGCAGAGAGTAACCGTTATATTCGTCGATATCGCGTATCGCATTCCGCGAATGCCGAGTGGGTGAGAGTCGGCAATAAAGAAAAAACAATTTCTCTCTCACGCGCAAAAAACGAAGACAAACTCGCCATTGACAAATTGCTAATGGGATAAAATTATGCGGTCGTTGAGCCACGCGGCCGACTAAATTATCGGATGCAATAGCGCGTACGAAATAATCGCGCCGTGGGAGAACGCAGTGTGCGCCGCTCATTCGCATATCGCTTTTAACTTTATTCGACATGTACCTTACCTCGCCCACTGACTCATGCCAAAGTGTTTTTTTCGTCACATTGTGTATTAACGATTGCACACATAACACACACGATTTCGCCTCAACCGTGGTTTGTTATTGATCATTCGAATCGAAGGATACCGTGTTTCATTTCCTCGCACGGTACACTCACATTGTGTGCAGTGTATCGATTACTCGAGAGCGTTCTTCTCTGTGTTTGAAATTGAACGCCTGCGGCTGACCCGAGACTACACCGGAGTCCGATAAACAGTCCGACGTAATCGAATCCCATCGAAGCTCGAAGACAATCGATTTAGAATTGATCGGATTGATCAACGAAACGTCGATGCCCGTCGCACCAATTTCTTTTTTTTTTTACACTTTTTTCAGATATTTCTTCTGCTCTTCCTTCTTCTGTACATCTCGAGTTACGCGCTGATAGCGAGATTTCGTCGAAGGGACCGAGAGGATTATTTTTCCGTGGACGAGGATGAGGCTACGGTCTATAGAATCAGCCTCTGGTTGTGCACCGTCGCACTCGCCGTATCGGTCGGGGCCACGTTGCTGCTGCCCGTATCAATCGCCAGCAATGAGGTCCTCATACTGTATCCCAACAGTTACTATGTCAAGTGGCTCAACAGTTCGCTCATACAAGGTGAGATAATTCTTCAACGACGAAGATACGATAACGCGACGGCGGATTGTCGGGCCAATTAACACTGAAAGCCTTTCTTTCATCATCTTACTGTTGATTAAACGATTTAAAGAAAAAAGTAAAGCATTGGACATTTAATGTACTTTATCGATAAAAAGTATTTCAATACTTTTGGGCGGTGTAATTGAAGTGAATTATTACGTTTAATAACTTTATAGTAAAAATATAGTATAGTTAAAACTTTCTATAGTGAAATTGAACTAAATTATCCAATGTAAAATGTCGATGGCATGTTTTAATACACTCCGCATTAATCGTCCTTCATAATTGTACATTGAATTTAAGGTACAAACCTACGCATTGAAATGTCTAGTATATTCGATTGCCGGCAAATTTTTTTTTAGAATGTGTATCAATTCGCAGATTTCATTGCTGATATATTTTTCCAGGACTGTGGAATCACGTGTTCCTCTTCTCGAATCTATCGCTATTCGTATTTCTACCGTTCGCCTACCTCTTCACGGAGTCGGAGGGTTTCGTCGGCCACCGCAAGGTAAGAATCGTCTTTATTCTTCCCCCACGGAAATATCATTTAATTATTAACATCATTTGTTTGGATGTGCAGGGCGTGATGGCGAGAGTGTACGAGACCGTGACCGTTCTCTGTCTGCTGGGTACTCTCGTCCTTGGAATGACTTACGTCTTGTCGGCTCTCATAGACTATCAGAAGTCGAGCCTCCACACGTTGCTCAGTAAGTTAACTTTTCGTATCGGACGACGTCATACGTTCTACGCCGGAAAATCACGAGCTTTTTCTCCTCGTGTATTTTTTTTAATTCGCCGCCGGACGCACCGATCGGCGATTGCCGCTATTATGCGGGTGTACGCGTTAACTTCCGGTCGAGCCACGAACTGCTAAGCGAACAACTCGATTCTCCGTGTATCTATCGCTTCGTGCACGCCACAGACTCCATTATCGAGGTCGTTCGGCCGCGAACGTCGTTACTCACTGCACTTACTGGCTGTACCGCTACGTTAAACTTGGGCTTTGTTTTCTTTTTTTTTTTTTTTCTCTTCACAGATTTATGGAGTTACTATTTGCCCTTTTTGTATTCCTGCGTTTCCTTCGTCGGAGTCGTCATGCTTTTGCGTGAGTACATCTTCTCGTTCGAGAGAGAAAAATAAATTTTTATCGACACTAACGCGGAACGTCGGTTGTCATTTGAAAAATTGTTTTGCGCGCAGTATGCACTCCTGTGGGATTCGTGAGGCTGTTCGGCGTCGTCGGATCTTTCCTCGTCAAGCCTCAGTTCCTCAAGAATCTCGACGAGGAATTTTTCGCCTACAGAATGGAGGAGGATTGCATCAGCAGGAGGTACGCATCTATAAGAACCGAGTTGATTACGACAGACAGAAAAACACACCGCGCCTAACACGCTCGATTAACCGATACGATTTTCACTTCGCAATTTTTGTCGCATTTTTTCATTCGATCGATTTCGCGCAGACTGCAGCATGCCAAGGCTACGGGAAAGTCTTACGTTTCGCCTGTGCCTATGTCACCGCCGAATTGCAACGGTAGTCTCGACGACGAGGAAGAATTACTGAGCCCGAATCCCGGTCTAATGTGCCTGAGAAACGGCGCTCTGCAACGTGGCCTTACCCAAAGACTGGAGGAAGTTCAGACGAGACGAAAGGTTTTGGACGAGCAGAGAAGAACGTGGTGGGTTAGACGCACGTTGCTCTATCCGCTCGCGATGCTCGCACTTTTCGTTCTCTCGACGGCAACGGCTCTTCTCGCTGTGCAAAACACATTGGAACTTTTGATCGGCATAAAGGCTCTACCGTTGAGCACGAGGGTAAGGATTCATATTTTATTTATTTGATTAACCGAGATACTCGCTATTACATTTTTAGCATTCATTAAACTGTTTCTTAATCTTCATGTTGATTAATAATTTAGAAAAGATAACCGGGTTGTATCGCATTTGATCCTAATTTTTTATTTTATTGAATTCACAGAGAAAGTCGATCGTAAGGCCGCGTTTGATCTGCAAGTGTTTTTTCTGTGACGGAATAAATATCGTACAATTAATTTTTATGAAAAGAATTACAAAATGACTACCGAAATTAATATTACCACAAGTTCGTGTAGTTATTAATGTGAAATTGGTTATGTTGCAGCAATTCACACTCGGCATAAGCTCGCTATCGAAACTCGGGCCAATTGGAGCAGCGGTCGAAGTCGCGGTTATCCTGTATCTCGCTGCAACGAGCGCCATAGGATTGTACGCGCTTCCGGGGGTTCGAAGGGTCAGGCCAAGATCTCTTTCCACTCCGCTGACCCATATCATCGCAAATTGCGCTCTACTTCTCGTGCTCAGTTCGGCACTGCCGCTACTGTCGCGAATACTGGGTCAGTACGACAATCTCTACGACTCTAGGGGCTTCCTCGAGCGTCAATATGCTTCCCGGTTGGATGACCGATTTTCTCTCGTTCTCATATTGATTATGAATATTTGCAGGCATGACGAACTTTGACCTCTTGGGCGATTTCGGTAGAATAGAGTGGCTCGGCAATTTCAAGCTAGTCCTGTTCTACAATCTTATTTTCGCGACGGCCGCGATAACTTGCCTGGCAACGAAATTCACGGCGACTGTGCGAAAGGAAATTTATACCCGGCTCCGTAGCAGTCTGGTAGGAATTTTCCGTCTTGACGGTAAGAAAAGCACCGCGGCTATGTTCACCGCTAAGGAAGATTAGACTGATTTTTATATATATTTAATATAAAACAAAACGAGCAAAAAAAAGACGTCGTTGTATAAATATCGAAAGAAAAAAATTGAATTGATGAGCGGCGATCAGGGAGAGATGCTCGTTACGAGCAATCGATCGTAATTGCAAACCGGCGATTTTACGATGAAAGGGAAACCTTCCCAAAGATATATACGAGAGTTAAAAATAGATAAAAAAAATAATAGTAATAAATAAATTTGAAAAAATCCGTGAGTTTCGATGATTGAGAAATGTAAATGAGTGAACACGATCAGCGTCTACGATCGAATAGGAAACGTTTAGAATTATCGAGAATTCGCGTCGGCATGCGAATTGGCCAGTCGCAAATTTGACACGAATCAGTCAAGTTTGACGTTGTCTGTGTCGTCGCATATTTTTTTTGCGAGATAATCGATATTTATCATAGTCATTGCTATCTTAATAATTATTTATACGAAAATGAAAAACAGGCAAACAAACTGAAGCGAAACTAGAGAAAAAAAAACATGTGTGTATTCCGCGAATAAATGAATTGTGTAGTTGCAACGTTGGCGACCCAGTATTGTGATAAGAACGCGAGTACGAGTGTTGTGTGCATGCATGAAAAGTGTTAATCTTAGCTTCAATTCAATTTACATGATTTGCGTTACTGACGCGTGTCCATGGCTTCTGATATCGAGCGTATTTTTTAGTTTTTACTTCGAACCTCGTATCGTGAATTCGAGGAATTTCATAACTGCAAAGCGAAATATTCTCCGAGAGCCGAGGGGGGGGAGGGAAATATGACGAAAAGGCGCCCGAATAGTACGCGTTTCCCTCGAGATATAAACATTTTTATCCTAATGTTTGCAACTGAAAACAAGACAAAAAAAGACTCTTATCAAAGACGATTAAGCTGATAACACATTAGAGGACTAAATATGTTTATCGTGTTCTTGACTAAGATATTTCAAGGCAATAATACGAGAAATACCGTCGTTATTGTTGTTTTTCTTCGATACCCCCATTCGAAACGTCGAGCTCGCAGCGCAACGAAGAAGTAAATTCGATGCATTTTTTTTCTCGCTTTTTAATTGTGCATATCAATTTGTAAATGCCGAATAATTTCGTGCACTCGGAGTCAGTGCATTTCGGTTACGAATTTTCGAATAAAAAAAACATGAATATAATATGAAAGTTTCATTTACACGAATGTGTAGGTTCTTCCCGCCGTAATTGAGTAAGTTTTCTAGGTATTTTGCAAGAATTTTTCATGTGATACGTATCTCTCGTCAACAGGACAATATTAAATGTGAGCACCGATATCCAACTATTATACTCGTCAGGAATATCGTGAAGCGTTTCGGGTACAATTAAACCTGCGGCCTCCGACGCCGGGGTCGTTTTTCGAGGTAGATTTTTCGAGAGGGCCATTAGAATTTTACAGGCGTTACGACGTATACAAGCTGATGAATATCGTTGCGATAAGTAATAATCTCCAAGAGTGATAATGTTATACTTGCTGCGCGCAATCACAGTTGTTTTATCTCACTGAAAAAAAAGGAAGAATAAAAAGCGAAGCAAGGACAAACTATCGTATGAAAAAAAACGCCTTCTTTGAGAATAATTGTAGTCTCATTGTATCTTCCCGACTCGTGTTCCGTGCGAAACAAGATATGGTTGTTTATTATTATTATCCCCACATATACCCAGCATATACGCACACAGTAATATATAGTTTAATAAATAAATAAGCTACGAGCTATACCGTTGAAAAAAGAAAGATCTCAATGTTGAAGCCAATTTTCCCCGTCCCCGCGCCAATCCCAGGAGGCAATGAATGAAACAATGAAAAAAATGTACACAGTTTAGATGAAAAAAAACAACGTATATTTATTCAAGAATTATCCAGTAGATTTGTGTCGGAGCTCCGACGTCTTTTCCTCCTTGAGCGGCATCAGGTATTCGCGCAATATTTCGACGTCCCGACGAAAGCGTATGCCCTTTCGAAGTATCTTAAATTTTCCTACTTCCGTTAGATCGACGACCGTCGATCCGACTCTCTGCGATTCTTGCAACCCCTCTTTGCAGGGTACGTCGTAGAAAATAGCTCCGAGTTGCGGCCAGAGAGGCGCGAATTCGTCGGGATGCAGACTGCTCGGTTCGTTGCTGACGTTCGCGCTCGTGAGCGCGAGCGGCTCGCCGACGAGAGCGCAAACGTGTCTGATGAATTTCGACCTCGGTACTCTTATGCCGACGCTCTCATGCTCGGGATTCAATGCTTCATTGAGCTTGCTCTTGCGCTTCAGAACAACGGTTACCGGGCCCGGTAACAAGTCTGTGAGTAATCGGAACGGTATATGATCGATTTCGGCCCACTCGTCGATCTCCCTGACGGTGCTCAACGTGATGGCCAACGGTTTAGTTTTCGCGCGTCCCTTTATCGCGTACAGATTCTCGATAGCTTCGTTATTCTGGGCCAATGCCGCGAATCCGTATATCGTGTCGGTCGGCACGGCGATTATCTGATTCTTCCTCAAAGCCTCGAGCGCGACGCACGAGCTTCTCATGCCGCCGCAAAACCAATGCTTCTCGCCTTCCGGCAGTACGTTCAACGTGTGGATAACGTGATTCCACGTATCTTTAATCGGCCCCGGATAATTAACCGCCATAATACTCTTTTTTCCTCTAACATTAACGTGACAATGTAAAGTTTTGTTCTCAAGCGTCGTTCTCTCTATTCGCGCCAATTGTGACCGCACTGCGCGTTGCAACATTTGTAAAACGTTGTCATAGGCTCGTCGGCCGATCTCGTCTGTATCTGCATGAAGTACGCGCGCGGATGAGCGCACTTCGGACAGCGCTCGTCGGTCGCGTCGACGTTCTCCCAAGCGGCGCTACCTCCCAGCACGTCGTCGACTTCCTTCAATTTCGGATACGTTCGACTGCTGACTTTTCGCGCGATGTTGAATATGTACGGGCACGTGTTGCAGGCGAAACGCAAACCCGTTAGACCTTCCTCGACGCGCAACACGTTACCGCAAGTCGGACAAAACATTAACATTATTCTCCAATGTTTCGTCGACTTTCGTCCTGAAATGCGAAAGAACATTGTAGACGCTCGTATTGTCCGTCGAATTCACGGAAAAACAATGCAAATCGAATTTTTATTGCGTCATTGCTGACATGATGAAAGGAATGCATTATCGGTACTGCAGTGCGATGAATTTCCGATGAAAAAAATCGAGCCGCGCAAATGAATGCCGGAACGCGAAAGAATTATTGAAATGATGATTATTTTCGATCGCTCACCTGCTCGTAACACTGAAGTCCATTAGTCAACCCTTTTTTGGCAGTGTTACTACGAAAGAAATTGATAAACAGCCGTACGAGAAGTCACGTTCGGTTCGACCACGTGAACGCACGGTTGTCGTCGTTACTCCATGACGAACCGAGCGATTCTGCGCTCCGAACGAAACACAACAGAAACGACGGCGCGCGAGCCGTTCGGTCTCCGCTACCGGAAACGTCTCACCAGCGTATCGTAACTTGGAAACGTTAATCAGTCGATCCAAGATGGTTCTCGAGAGTACTATGATATGGTAAGTCTCACACGTTATTTAAATAAAGTTTGCGACAAACAAATGTCATTTTATTTCGCGACTAACCGTCGATCGGGATCCGTGCCTGTGATTTTGTCGATTCGATCAACTCTTTTCCTCGTATCTTGGCTCGTTGATTTGCGGGAAAAAATGTTTCTCACGACGATGCATTCGACGGAGTGACAATGCAAAGTTGAATGGCTTCGTGTCAACGTGAGAGGCTTCCGACGATTTATTCGCGATTGAGTGCATATTAAGCCCTTTCGATGATTTGTTTCGATCAATAAGACAATTTCGTACGCGAATAGCCTAACCTAGAAATTGTAGATTTAACATAAATACAATTTCAGGTTAATCGCAACTTCTGTTGACAATGATTCGTATACGAAGAGACAATTTTTATGAACGCTGTATTTAAATTTGTTCTTTTCATGGATACATTTTTTTGCAGTGTCGACAACAGCGACTACATGAGAAATGGCGATTTCCTGCCGACTCGCCTACAGGCTCAACAAGACGCCGTGAATTTGGTTTGCCACTCCAAAACTCGCTCCAATCCCGAGAATAACGTCGGGCTGATCACTCTGGCAAAGTATGTTTTTTTGTTTCTGCCCTGTTTTCCTGACACAGAAACCAATAGCGTCGAAAAAAATTGGATGATTGATTGTTTTTTCTTTTATGTTTATTTCTAATAAAATTAGGTCCGACTCTTCTTCCAGCGTGGAGGTATTGGCGACGCTGACCAGCGATGTTGGAAGAATACTCTCCAAGCTCCATCAAGTTCAGCCCAATGGGAATCTCAGTCTCATTACAGGCATTAGAATCGCTCATGTACGTAGAATGCAAAAACAAAAAAGAATATAAAAATTTTTCATAAAGCAATCGGCACTGATCGATACTTCAATTTTGATTTATTAATGGTGGCTCCTCGTGCGCTACAGTTTTAGACGTTCCTTATTGCAGATATTAATAAGTTTCCCTTCAAACATTATTTTAGGGGAACGAAATGTTTTCCAATTTCTGTCTTGTCCTCCAGCACAATTTTACATCGTTTTAGAGAATAAAAATAAAAATATCATTTCTATGTTGCATTTGGGCATTGCAGTTGGCCCTGAAGCATCGTCAAGGTAAGAATCACAAAATGCGTATAGTCGCGTTCGTAGGAAGTCCCATCGAGCTCGACGAGAAGGAGCTAGTGAAACTGGCCAAGCGTCTGAAGAAGGAAAAAGTCAACGTCGACATTATAAGCTTCGGCGAGGAGACAATAAACAACGATGTACTGACGGCGTTCATTAACGCGTTGAACGGCAAAGACGGTACCGGAAGTCATTTGGTAACTGTACCGCCGGGCCCGCATCTATCGGACGCGTTGCTCTCGTCGCCGATAATACAAGGAGAGGATGGAATGGGAGCTGCAGGAATGGGCGGTGCAGCCTTCGAATTTGGCGTCGATCCCAACGAAGATCCCGAACTTGCTTTGGTACTTTTTCATTTATTTTTCTTCACGTTTACGTGCCGCAAAGTTTCTCATAGTTTTTTTCCTTTTTGGCACGAATAGTGTCATATTTATTTTGTCTTGCAAATTGTAATGTTGTATTTATGGTAAAAACAGGCACTGCGAGTTTCGATGGAAGAACAACGCCAGAGACAAGAGGACGAGGCTCGTCGCGCTCAAGCAACGGAAACGGCTCCGGCCAAGCCGGAAACGATCAAGGAAGCACCGAACGAGGAAGCTATGTTGAAGCGGGCACTGGCAATGTCGCTCGGTGGAACCGAAGAGACTGTTTCCCCACCGGAAGCCAGTCCCCCGGCAACTGGAAACGTCCCCGATTTCGCTCATATGTCGGAGGAGGAACAGATCGCTTTTGCTATGCAAATGTCCATGCAAGATCAACGTATGTTGTCGATAAAACGATTACTTCGTATCTCTGACATTGTTCAAGATCTATATCCATGGGAATTTTGTATATCTTTTTTTCTGTTTTTGTTTCAATGCAGAGGACTTCGAGTCACACAAAGAAGAGGCGATGGAAGTCGAGGACGATTATGTAGCAGTTATGTCGGATCCGACGTTCCTGCAAACAGTTCTGGAAAGCTTACCCGGCGTCGATCCTCAATCCGAAGCCGTACGCCAGGCCGTTAGTTCATTGCAACAAAATAAGGACAAAGCACAGGACAAGGAGAAAGAAAAGAAATGAAAGCAGTACACAAAGGAAAATCCTCTGAATCGTCGCTTTCTTGGAGTTTACAATTTAATCTTATTTCATACTCTTGTGATCAAACTGTATCATGATCGTGGGTACTCTGCCTGCTTGAAAAAAAATTAATAAATGAATATCGAAAATGTATTTGTTCTTTTTTTTGTCGATGTCCTTTTCCTTTTCGATCTCATGTTATATTTATCTTATGTTTCTACAAAGAAGCAAAACATACATTGTCTTTTCTTGATAAGCAAAACAAAGAGCTAAATCAATATATGTTGAGTCGTAGCATTATATATGTACGTGTGTCAATGGAAAATGTGTAATACATTTTTCAATCGAATGGCCCAATAGAAATCCATCAAAAACAAGAAATTTGCGAATTATGTTGGGCAAATTTTCGTTTTTCTTGTTTTTCTGTTGGGCCATTTGATTCTATTCATTTTTCTGAATTTTTTCTTAAGAAAAATGCTCACATTTATACATGCGCATGATTCGGCACGCGATCGTCGCACACGTGACGCGCTGTGGTAACCGCAGCACAGTCTGCTTCTTACGGCAGCCGGCGTAGCACGTACCGTGCGACCGAACGGCATCGAAGTTTTGCGTGACTTTTATGCTTCTCAACGCCGTTTCGCCGTTATATCGTCATATGTACAGCTTTGCGAATATCACGAATCGTGGTAAGTTTGTCGCGCGTTTTATGCAAAGGGAAGGGAAAGGTGAAGTTTTGGCGAGCGCGTGAAATTGCGTAGGTTAAAAGGTAGTTACGGCGAATTGACCGTAGGTCTGTGGCGCGTCGTTCAATCTTGCCGAATGATGAGCAGTGCGAATCAGGAAAAGCCGATCGAGGCGTCGATCAGAAAAAAATTGAGCGAAGCGCTGAGTCCCCATCATCTCGATGTATTGAACGAATCTTACATGCACAACGTACCAAAAGGATCGGAAACTCATTTCAAAGTTGTCGTTGTATCCGATGAATTCGATGATAAACCGCTGATCAAGGTAAAGAGAGATCGGCCGCGCTCTAACGGTTTTTGCGTTCGATTAATGGAATTCGCAATCTGTTTTTTTTTTCTTTCATCTTTTCAGAGACATCGGATCGTCAATGAATTACTAAAAACAGAACTGGAAACGGGAGTTCACGCTTTATCGATTGTCGTGAGTTTTATTGCTTTTATAGCGGTTTTATAATTGTGGAAACAAAAAAACGATGTTTAATAATATGAATGACTTTTTAACAAAGGCCAAAACTCGCTCCCAATGGGAGGAGAGCGATAAGACGGTGGATTCGAGTCCGGCTTGCAGAGGAGGCTTTGGAAGATAATTATCGTATTGCACAACGTGCTATATTTACATTATATTCGTCGCTTTTTATTCTTCATATTTATGGATGATTACGCCTCGCTGTATAGCAAAGATCATATTTCGCTGATGAAATGTGTGAAACGAATTTTTTTTTTTAGGAAAAATCGATCGAAATAAAAAGATGTATTAATGTCATAAGGAGAACGTGTCGAGTCTCAGCTTGCCCTCGTTCTCGGAGAGGTAAAGCATGTCGGCCATCGATTGTTCGGCCATGGCCTCCTCCGATTTTTCGTGCATCTGAAAAATTATCAATACCATGATGCATAATTCTCTTTCTGACAAAACTTTTTGAGATACCGAAAGAAACTTGATTACTCACTCCACGATAGGACACATCGCTCGGGGCGCACTTGAAATTCGGTCCAAAATTAACGGACACCGTAGCGCTTTTGTGAATGGAAATCGTTGGGAAGTACGCGCCTCGATTAATATTGACGAAAGCGTCGCCCTGCGATACGCCGTTTTTGAAGAATATTATTTTGCTGCCCGCCAAAGGTTTCAGAGCTTTCAGAGCTTCGGGTACTTGATCCTTTTCCTCGTAGTACAAATGGCTCTTGAATTTGACGAGCGGCTGAAAGCAAAGGAGAAGCAACGCTTACATCACTGATGATATATCAGTCATATAAGTTCGGATGGCTTATGGGGCCACTTACTCTGTCTTTGTAAGTATTGGGAATATGCGATGCGTCGTGCGTATCCGGAAGAATGATAAGAAAGCCCAAAGTATCGCCTTCCCCGTAACTCGAACTGTAGTGTTTACCGCGGCTTTCGTGAAATCTCGTTCCTTTTCTGATGGTAAAACGATTCGTCGCGATTGCATTGATATTGAAACGAATGTTTACGTCGCAAAAAGGTTGAAACATACCGCGATCTCCACGAGTATCCAAATTTGTCGTAACCGAGAGGCGCCTGAAGATTTGCGTACTCCTGTCCCCATCCCAGTCGCGTTGCCGAACCTTCCGGCATTTCTTCGATCGTCGCCTCCCAGTACCACGTACCCCGACTAACGCCTAATTTACGAAACTTCGTTATCAATTACGACAGTTGTGTCATGCAGATGATCTGTGATTTAACGACGAATTGAGAATTACAGTGTGAAGCTCTGATCATGCAGTATCCCTTGTCGCCGGTGACCGCGAGACGATCCTCGGAAACTCGCAGTTGAGGAGCACGATCGTGAAGCGCAAGAAGAACGGTACTTGGACTGAGAGCTCGATACAACCAGCCGGGAATCGGTTTTCCAGCCCAGTCGCTGCTCTCGTCGAATTCCTGGTATTAACAATGATCGATCAATTGAAAGTAAGAAGCAAAAGTACGTTCTAGCAATCGATGCACATTCGTATTCGTCACCTGTCTGAAGGGCGCGTGAGGATCCTGCTCGGCGAGAATGTAGCGATAGCCGTCCTTGTTGAACGGATGCTCGAGCGGATAGCCGTGAGCGGGCAGTTTCGGAGCGGACATATCGGAGCCACGACCTTTCTTTCCCGGTCCCGTGCCCGCTCCCTCGCCGGGAAATTTGCGTTTCGCATTACGACCTCGCAGACCGGTGGTGAGCGGCACTGAATTTTCCATAGTGAAAACACAAGTTCGCGAGTGAGGAACGATCAATCGATAATAACACGTATATATGTGTCTATAGTACAAGGAATCGTCGGGCTTATTGACAAAACTCGTCTCGGCTATTTGTGCAACATTGATTTCGCGTTCGAGTCGTTTTAACATACCTGGCTTCGACATAACTACGATGCTGAATAAGTCGAGTTGATAACCGATACGCTACAGATACATATATAGTGCGTGTCTCGCGGGTTGATAAGATAATGTTACGATGTACAGTTTTCGCGCGATTTCAATCGAAGCCTCGGCTGTCTATCGCACGGGAGACTCGACTCGCGTAATAAGCGTGTTGTCTTACCGACGTGTTGAATTCCCATTTCCGTGATTTTCAAATGACCACCCTTTATCATGGCCTCGTAATTGGGCTTTATCAGCACCAAGTCGGGGGTCGTCAATCCGAACAGTTGACCGTCCGTGTTGTTCTCGTCCATCGTGAATAACGTCCCTACGTCTTTCAGGAGAGCTTTGTGGATCTGATTAATTGAAAAGTATAAAATACGATTATTGAATTTATTTACAATTATTAAATAAAGTATAATATTAATAATTATTTCATTATCAATATTATTATTACCATATTTTTATTTAAAAACAATGATCATTTATGTTAATTATCATATTTATAATTTTTTTGTATTAGTGTTTTTCATACATACAGTCGAATGCCACGATTGGGTGACGCGGCGAGGCATCGTCGTCATGCTTTCCCAGTGGCACTCTATGAACGGAATAATATCTTTGTCCTTGTGGAACAACGAGCGTAATTCTGGCTCCTTTTGTCCTGTCTGCAGTAGATTCGCTATCGCCGTGACGCACATCTGCGGAAATGCTGCAACGTTTTGAATTTCAATGGTAAAATTGTCATGAAATTTTTATCAGACTTTTGTTTTTAGTACATACGAGCTTGATTTTTCTTGAAACTCTCCAACCCGGTGGGCGAACAATTTTTGCACATGAACACGTAGTTCATCATGAACGGCACTAATTTCCCTAGCTGATAGCCGATGCAAGATTCGTGAAACCAGCGAGAGCAACTGGCACACAATAGTTCCGCCACGTTGAGATTTCTGTCCTTGCCGCTGCAACGAAACGTAACGAGAGTCTCGATATTGCAAGAATTAGTTGGGACAGTACGCTTTATTTTCTTTCCAATCGTTACCAATAACAATTTCCATTGTCACTGTTGTTGTTTGCACGTCCGTTAATTTTGTCGAGGCTGTCCTCCGATTTCAATCTGTGCTTTCCTCGGTCTTCCAATTTGAGCTTCATCTTGTCGTCGATCGAATTACCGTCCGAGCCGTCGATCTTGTCGGCGATACTGCAACAATTGTATCATTTTTTAATTACTTGTCAGATTTTTGTTATCGGCATAACCTTCTTCACGTGTTTCTTGTTTCGAAGACAACATTGCTATAAAGAGTATCTTATCGGCGATTCGACGTCAGTGCATTGCGGCGTTTCTGCGGACTCGGAAATGTAATCATCGTACCTTTCGATTTTTTCATCGGACATTATTTGTCGGTAAACAATGTCAAACGTTTCGCGAGCGTCGATTGTTGTTGATCTCGAATTCTCGGCGAAACTGAAGAATCTTTCATTTCGGCGCGATGGGGGCTTGAGTCGCGTCGGCGAAAGGGCGAACTAAACGTTGGAGAGGGATTTGTGAGAAGAGATCGGTACAGCGGCGTGACAAAGCGCTACGAGCATGACTGCAAATAACGGAGGGGATAATACGCTCTTTCATAGAACGGAGGTGAGTTAGCAACGCGTGAACGTTGCTAAGCGACGAGTGACGTCAATGGTGCTTTGCGTTCCACGAGGTCAGGTGGTCAGGTGCATCTGAGTGCATCTGAGTGCAAGTTGAGGTCATCACTCGCGGTCGGAAGGCCGTGCCGCGAGGACCTGTTCACAGGTTACTTCCGCGTGCGCTCTCTATCAAACTTGTACCTTATCGATTTATCGATAATCGTACACGGGCTATTGAGCCCAAAGTTATATAAAAAATTTCGTGAGCAATACTATTTTCCATCCTCGGGGAAATCATGAAACGTAGCCATCTAATGGAATATAGAATAATTGAAATATATGATATCGCTGATTCATTCATTCTCGTGCTGTCTGCGCGCAAAGTTCGATTATGAGTGCTTACAGTGCGTAGAAAGTCGCTTTTTTTGCTAGGGTAAATTGCAAAGTCGACGCACGCGCAGAGCGCGATTTTCGTCAGTTTTTACGACACAAGTGCTCAAAACGTGTCTTTATGAACTAGCGAGATTAGGGCACTCAGAGTCTAACCTTTCGCGCAATCAGCACAAATAATTATGCATATCTGGGCTCAAAAGCCAATTCTGCAATTTATTTGCGGTTTTAGAATTGCCTACTTTTTGGGGCCCTCACCATACAAATAACTTGTCTAATATTTATTCGTATTGTGTCCTTACAGATAAATCGTTGAAAAACAAAATCGGTTAGTTTTCGTTGAATTCGAGAGCCGCATAGCCAAAAACGCGAAACTCATGGTATCCCCATGGACGGTCGAAATAACGCAGGTTGATGAAACTGCGGCATATCGGTTCTCTGCGAATATAAAGCTTGTTGGACTAGAGAAAAGCCCGGGGGTGCGGGCGGGATATAATCCTCGCGTGCAAGCGCATGAGTCGCGGTGAGTTGAACGCCGGCGCGGAGCGAAAGCTCTTCGTAGTCTCTCGTGCTTTATCGTATTCAGGGACGGAGAAATAACTCGCGAAAGCCTTCGATCCTTGATACAGGGCAATTTCTCGTCGTCCATTGTCGAAGTATCTCATAGTTCGTGCGTTAACTCAAACCAGACGATACTACGTGGGCATACCTCGCGGATAACTTCGCGAAGTTTCGATATCGATATAGAAGGTTTTTTTCAAAGCACTTCCGTGCCGCCCCTGGCGATTGACATCCGTGGCGCAGTCGCCGTTCGCGAGCGATGCCGTTCCGTAGAGGCAACACGATAAACGCGAGGAGTCGGACGGGGTATCGCGGAGAGGGACGACGACAAGGGCCGTAGTTTCTCGTTTCGCCGTGCGGGTTGAGGAGAGCGCCGAGAGGGACGTGGGGAGTGGGGAGCGAGGCATAGAACCGCGCGCGCGTTAGAGAGGGCGCGCGCCTCTACGTCAGGAAAAGCTCCGAGCTTATTGGTCCCGGTCCATTGTTGCGTATTGATTGCTGCAGCGTAGTGTGGTATGGTCGTCGGGATCACTTGGTGGATGTCGTGCTCTCTGTCGTCTTCGTCGCCGTCGCAGAGGTTTTGGTAGTCACGAGACACACACAACGGGTGGTGTTGGCGGACCCCGCGCGAATAAAGAACGAGGGTTCGGAAAAAGAGGGACGAGAGGACGAATAAAAAAAATAAATAATAAAAAAAAAAACAACAAATAACGGGGCGAAAAAAAACAGTGTACAGCGGTGAGGAAAGGAGGAATCTCGTTGAACGAGACGAGAAGAGAGAAGAGTTAATTCGCAGACGCGACATGAGCGGAATAAACGAGTGACGAAGAAGTAGACGAAGCGTTATAACAAAGAAATAAATAAAGAGGGGGGGTAGAAAAACGATAATAGAGAAACGCGGGGAGCGGGAGAAGACGGATATATAGGAGTTATAGAAGATAAGGATAGAAAGGAAGGGCGGCACGATAGGCCGCTTTTCCTCGATCTCGCTCTCTGACTCTCGCGCGCGAGAGACACGACGGCGTTCAGCGCGGGCACAGTAGTTCCGTGGCTACTTGCACGGTTAAAGCCTTGTTGCCTTGAGGAGATCCTGGCCGCCGGTGGGTAGAGAAGGGCAACGGTGGCTCTATTCACGGGTTTAACCCAGGTTCGCTCGCATCAGTCCGTCAGCGCACGGCACAACGTCGAGCGTACGTCGAAACGAAGAGAAGTGGCCAAAGATATAATTTATTTTTCGTTTGCCAACGGATTTTTTCGGTTTCTTCACGTTCGCGATATCGTGAGAGATATTTTCGCGTTGTCGTCGACATCTGTTCACGCGCGGCTTATGTGTCACACGCGTTTCGCGGACTCGTTCGCGACGTTACGTTATCACGGGCAACACGAGGCCGGAATATAAAGAAAAAAAAATCGGACCCTCGGGCTGGCAAGCTTGTAGTCATCGCTCGGCGTTCGCAAGTTTGGTGAATTCGACGACGTTACTTACCCAGCGGATCGTCGAAAAAAATGTTTTCGTAACGCGTATGTATCGTTTACGCGGCGAATAACGAGAACGTCGACGACGGGGAAGGGAGACGAGAGGATTGACGAAGAATATTCGCCAGTGAGAAACGGCGCATCGTCGAAAAAACGCGAATGCCGCACGAGAGGTACAGAAAGTGTCAGCGGCGTTACGAGTACAATGATACATCGCGGCTAATAGTAACGTCGTTAAACGAGGTTGAATCGTAACGAAGATTCATTCTCGCACAGTGAATACGCTAATAATAAAAACAATAATAATAATAACGACAAAAACATAAATAGAGGAAGGAAACAAAGAAGAGGACGTGTGATTTTCTTTTTTTTTTTGTTGTTTTTTTTCCGTTTTTTTTTCTCCAAGAGCTGTGTTGCGAGGTGTGATGTTTTTTCTTTCGTTGTTTTTTTTAGACGACTTAATCGATGATAATAATAATTCTATGAAAAAAAAGGAGGGTGAGAATAATTACGATAGATAAGTAGTTTGGAATAAAAGTAGATTGGCCGGGAGAAGCGAAAGGTAAAAAACCGTGTACGGCCGTGGCAGCGGCGGCGGTGGCTGGGGAGCTTCCGCGATTAACGCGCGCTGCTCACCCCGAAATTATGAAGCATCATCGTATCAAACGCGTCAAGCGTGTGGCTGGCAGGCGGGGCCGGTGAATGTGTGATCCGGGGGCAGAGATCTGCCGGAATGACGTGCAACGCGACGACCCAGCAGCCTCCGGTAGACGACTGCCTCGTGGAACGGAGATGGTGGTGCTTCTTACTTTCGAGCATCTTCACATTTCTCGCCGGGCTGCTGATCGTCTTGCTCTGGCGGGCGTTCGCCTTCCTCTGGTGTCGAAAGGAGCCCGAATTCGCTCCAAATGACCCCAAGCAAAAAGAGCAGAAGGCCGCCCGCCAGGGCAAGGAGTTCGAGGGGACCTTTATGACCGAGGCCAAGGACTGGGCTGGCGAGCTCATTTCCGGTCAAACAACCACAGGACGTATACTCGTAAGTAATCCAGCCAATTTTCCTATATGTACTATCAACGAAAAAAAAAAAAAAAAAAAAACGAAAACAAGAAAAACTATTTTTCTACGAAAATGTGCTAACGAAACTACCAATAACGCTGAATCGAGCATAGAAGACTAACTCTCGTTAGTCTTGTAATAAGTCTCGTTACTCTATGAAACAATCGTAATTTTATCATATTTTCCCCTGAGTAAGAAAGTACACAGTATTTTGCTTTTGTGGCCTTTCATTCTTTAACAATTTATAGCTTGAAGCTTGCGGGTCAGAACTGACCCGCAAATTTTACTATAAGTTAAAAGGGGCAGATATGTGAATGTACATCTCACGGTAGCGTGTGTAGTACGCGAAATCGTCACGTGCGGCGAGTCGGGCCGAAACTGTCGTGTTTACACGCTGTGTATCTCGTCTTCAAACATTATCCCAAAACATTTCGATGATATCGAAGCTCCTCGAGTCTCTCATCGCGGTGGCTCGCTAATTAGAGCCTACCATCGAGGGTTCTCGTTCCATTTTTATCGTCGACTGCCCCCTCCCCCGCTCCCCCGGTCCCCGATTCGGGACAGCGTGTACTCGAGATTCGTTTAAAGAAGACACGGCGATGTTACTGGCGCCGGTACTCGCTCGCCGTGTGTACACTGATCGATCATCGCTTAGGCTCGATTTACCCGCAGCGCTGTAATAACAACGTTGATACGGCGAAGCGTCATTCACTGGCGTTCGCCTGTATCTCGTTGTATCCACGCTAGGAAAAAAAAGGGTATCCGAATCAATGTACAAGCCGCGAGGCATTTGCACGACGAGCGAGGAGAATCGTAATGGAATATCGCGCGAATAAACACGTTAGTCACCACGTTTGCGTTTTTTCTCTCGCATCAATCCACAATAATATTTGTCCCAGTTTCGTATTCTCCGCTCCTACTTACGCTCTCGTCTCGGTTTTGAATGCACTCGACGCTGTTACTTATACAGCGGCTTAGCGAGAAAAAAAAATTCTTCATGCTTTATTCATTAGTCCGCGAATACTCATGAAAAATTGTCTTCAGCAATGTTTCTGCGAGGAATGTTGGTGGAAAAAAAGAAAAGAAAGAAAAAAAGAAACAGGAAAAGAGGGGTAGAAAGAAAAATTCCTGCCTCGTGTTCGCGAACACGAAGGAATAGCTGATGCTATGATAGTCGTTGACCCACTTTCATTTCCAGCGAGGAAGGGGGAGAGTCAGACACATTGTCGCCGTGGTAAGGGTGAGCTTTTACTCGGCGTTTTACGCAGTGCGTGCCGTGCCCCGTGTATTATATTATAAGCAACGGCGTCCGCTCGTACCAATCTCGAATCGTTGCAGGGTGTGCGCTTCTTCTCTACCCTTGAAAGTTCAATCGAGAGCTCGATTCGCCCTCCGTACGCGAAAAATCCTCACCCTCCGACGGAGGCCATACTTTCTTCCCTCTGCGATTCGGCTCAGTTTTTCCGCTTCCTTTGCCCGGGCCTCGAAACACAAACCGATCCACCCCTCGAGCGTTTCTGGAAGCGGCGGATCTTTTCAACTTCCTTACACATTTATCTCGTCGGGAAAAGAGGCGCTATTCCCGTGTCTGCGGGCTCGTGGTGGAATCTGCGAAATAAACGTTATGGTACAAAGAGCCGAGAGGAAAAGCGATCGTAAAACCTTGTGAAATGTTTATCGTTTGTTTCAAAGGGGAAGAAAAAAACCTTACAA
This sequence comes from Ischnus inquisitorius, assembly GCA_963924025.1. Taxonomy (NCBI): domain Eukaryota; kingdom Metazoa; phylum Arthropoda; class Insecta; order Hymenoptera; family Ichneumonidae; genus Ischnus; species Ischnus inquisitorius. The sequence continues at coordinate 6,230,709 of OZ001250.1, read as the reverse complement.
ACGAGATTATCAGCAATAATTTTCACAGAGACGGGACATTTGTTCTCGTTTTTTTCTCAAATATTTCTTCCTCTTCCTTTGCGATGATTTTCTTTGTAATTTATTTGTCTCTTTCAACGTCTCGGTAAGGAGAAGTCGTCACTTGTACGGATACTCTGCGAGAGTCGATAATGCATTTCGTAAACAAGCAACGACAGATGTCCTCGCGAAATCCGACGTTGAGAACAAGCGTCTATCCTCGTTGTTAGTTTTAAAAGAACGATTTTAAGTAGGTTACGTACGTCGAGATACCGTACGTCTCACTTGAGCGCGGGGGGCTGAGTCACACGGACTTATCGAGTTACAAACGTTGGCGCTCCTCTCGTCCTTCCCCTGTGGCAGCTTCAACGCCTACGTGCCTTCCGGTTGTACAACCCTTTGGGATATTAGCTCACCCCGGCACAACCTCTATTCAGAAGGCGGATAAACAACCTTCCCATCTATCTTTTTCTAGTTGAGACCATTGAGAGCTAATTTGTTAGTTTTTCATTACCTAAACGCTTGGAAGTGTACTTTTCTGTTGTCGTCTGTGCGTCCCCAGTTGTCCAAATACCTTTGGAATAAAAACGAAAATTCCCATCGGATAATTCATCAAATATCGTTTATGGATAAGTTGAGGAAAAATATAGTAGATGGCAATGGAAAAAATTACACACCTGATAATCGTTCGAAGAAAATTAGAATTCTTCTATTCTTTCTTATCTGCATCGAATACTATCCTCCGAAGTAAAATAATTTAGTTAATCAGTTTTTTTTCCTGCACTCCCAATTTCATCAGAATACGGAAAAACAGTCATGCGCGTGCGCAGCTCGCAGTTCTTTTAGTTTTCGTCCTTTGGGAGAAATATTTTTCAATTTGTACCCGTTTTACGTAATGCAAACGATAACAGTTGTTACGTTCCGCTGCGGTTCATGCAACCGCAATTGGTACCACAAAATTGCCGTGCAAAGCACCAATTTTCGTGCACTTGTTACGAAAAAAATATAGTGTGTGCGACACGAAACGAAATTGCCGATTGGGACTCGTGTGATTGTCGCTGTTGCACAGCTCGGGCGGCAAACCTCACGTTAGTCGCGATTGCTAATTTCCGGCTTATGTTACATAACATTCAAATGGGCACCTTTTTTTTACAATTTTCCAAAAATCTCAATTTTTGAATGCTTCTCTCGATATGTTATTAGCATTTTTTTAAAATACATACGTATTCTTTTCTTTCATTAAAGAAAGTATGTAATAAAAAAATCAACGACAGAAAGGCTTGATTCTCAATCAGCCATGTATGTATGTCACAGTTTCTTTTCAACGGCGCATCCAGTCGCCGGGAGGATTTTTTATTTTCTCGTTGTTCCCTAGCGACTAAGCAGGAAGGCGCGAGAGAGTAACAGAGAGAGAGTGAGATCGGATGGCGTAACGAATTGGCCCGCGAGCGAAAAGTAATAAAAGTGTAATTAGGTAGCTCCAGCGTCGAGCTCACTCCGCGATGCGCCCTCGCAGGATTCCGCTGGAGCAAGGAGGAAGAGTTCCTCCTCTCGCGTCCCCCCGTTCTCTTCGGTGAATCCAGTGCGAGAGAACAATCGGACAGACGGCAGACTGAGAGGGAGAGAGAGCTTATACAGCGATATGTTCGTGTTGTTCTCTCACAGGATAGAAAACCGTCGTCGCGATTCGCGCTCCCGGCCAGACGCGTCGTCTGGCTTTGTTCATTCGTGTTGGGAGGGCGAACCGCTACCCTCGATGTACCCCACCGCGTTATTCTGATGTGCTTCACTTCCCTCGGGATATTTCCACAATTATGTCGACTCGACGCGAATCATCCTGGATTTCTAGTTGCTAGCTACTGATGCCGCTTCGCAAGCTCGCGCAACGGAAAATACACGCGACCCTGTATCCGAACAGTATCATTAAGGCTATTTTGCCAATCTCGAAGAATATTCACTGATTGAAGAACCTTCTCGAACGATAAAAAAAAGTAAAAAATTATTTTTTGGTCTCGCGGGACCTGGAGAATGTTCAGGGAAAAAGAGAACTGTGAAATTTTATCTGTATCCATCGTTTATCGCATTGGGGCACCTTATTGCAGGTCTTCCGGAGACTGCACTGCAAATATAATTTTTTTCGCTAGAACTTCGAACCACATTGTAATAACTGCATGTGCAGAGTGTGAGTGTTACAATTGTGGCCATTTAATTAACTGCATCGCAGATGGTTCCTGCATAACTATTATTGCAGTGTGGCGCATGAATATTCAAAAATTGTACAGGCAATCGGGTCAGTGAGTCATAATGAACAGATTGTCAAAATATGTTTAAATGTAGGTCCCTCCACAAAAAATGTAGGTTTATTCAGGGTTCACATTGATCGTGTTAGGATTACGGTCTAATCGGAAAAAAAATGAAGAACTGTTTTGGGTGTCGAACTTAAATCCTTTTCTACCTAAAGTACGTAATCTTACACGCTGCCACTAGGCTAGCGACAACTGCAAAGGCGTTCGATAAGATGATGAAAGAATTCATTTTAGAAACATTTTTGAATGACCGGAGGCGATAGATTAGCTCGTATAATGAGCGCAGTTTTTCAATGTAGTATTCGCAAATGACCGGTCGATTGGGCTAATTTTCCTGACTCCATCGTAATAATTGTGTTGATGAGGACAGCATTTTCTGCAGTGTAAGCTGAAACTATTGATAAAGCAACGGGACCTTGAAAAATATGGAACTTACATAGGGATTTCATCAATTGAAGGATTAACTCGATAGCTCAGCAAATAAACTTTCAATATTCTATTCGATAGCGCAATATTTTCATGATGACCGTTTTCATTGCTTGTAATTACAGTGCACGTCTTATTTTCAATAGTGCTACTTTTTGGCGTACGGTTTCGATTAGTTAGTTTATCTTTAAACAATTAGTAAAACAAACAAACCGCGCATAACAGTGTGATAAATTCCTAGCGGATTGCAATGAGATTTTCTTCATTTCGTCATTGGCAACGGTCTTCCATTCAATGGCTCATTCTGTACTGACTATGTCAAGTATTCGATGCTTTCGAGACATATTTTTTCCTCAATTCGTGAATTTTTTCTTCAAACTTTCTTCCGTCCCGCCACGCTTACTCCACTTGCTCTCTCTATCCAGTTCTTGATACTCGGCCCTGACTGTCACCGGGGTCGTGCGTCGTTTCTCTATAAATAAAATTGGAGCACACACACGGCGTTTGGTCGAAAAGGAAGTGAAAAGGAAAAAAAATACGATGAAGCACGTTAGCAGCATCAGAGCTAGTATCCGCGAGAAGAAGCGTATCTGGCGCTGATGATGCCGGTAACAGTTACCGATGTTTCCACTTGCACACGGACCTTGAAACGCGCTGTTCTCGCTCGCGAGAGCCTCGTCACGACTATAGCAGTTGGAATAAGACGAAGAGGCAAGAGCAGCAGCAGCAGCAGCAGCAGAAGCATCAGCATCAGCGGTAGTAGTGAACACGAGCATCAGCAATAGCATAGAGTCGAGGCGTCGGGACGTTGTTGAGCAACGCTAATAGACCCCGGCTGCCAGGGCTAATGACTGTCGCAACGCTCAACTATCTAAGGTGCCTTTGAGAAACACCTATTCGTGTATATATTCATCGCAAGCGTATCCGCAAGCTTCGAACGCGTGCTTCGTTTATACCGCTCTATCTTTCTCGCGCGACCGCCCTCTCGCGACTCTTTATCCCTTGCCCCTTTTTGCTCTTCTCTATGTTCAAAACTCTTCGCTAATTTGATCGTCGGGCGTGTGTGCGACGGCGAAAAACCAACAACGTCGATGATTCGTTCCGCGCTCTGCCAATCTTCGCGACAAACACGCATCCCGTCGGCGATCGCAGTGCTTGCACTGCCTTTTCTAAAACCGTTCAGGGATTTTACACCCGTGAGTCAACGAGGCCGAATTCGGCAGTGTTCGCACATTCGCATCGTGATTGTTTCTATTCCCTTGCGCTCGACGAAGTCGATACTGCCATAATTCATCGATGCGATCCGTGAATTTCATTCGTTTCTATTTGCGATTCATCGTCGCGTGACTGGACGTTTCTTTTTTTCCTTGTACCGTTTCCTGGATAGCGAGCGAGTGAAAGCTGCTCATTCGTTGGGTGGTCATCGATTTTTCGTTCTCGTGCACGCAACCTGCCACGGACTGGCATATTGTTATTTTTTTTTTTTCACTTTCCGAAAAATGTATCCCCAAATGCTTTCATAAACAATTTTAATTTTATTTCATTTTTCTCCGTCGTTAACTGGAGTGTGATGGATCGTGGCAATGGTACAATTGAGTACAAAAAGAAATCCGATCTTTTATTAGTAGACTATTAGATAAATAGATTTGCTAGTAATCTGGATATCAAACAAACGCACCTCGTTAATACACACACTGGGCGGTATTCATATTTTTCTTTTTTTCTTTTGTTCACAAACGAATTCACTCCATCGAGGAAGAGTAGTGAATAGAGAAAAAGTCAGTGAGTTATAATGTGTACGGTGATTCGCGGTTGTATGACTGGCTGAGTATTTAGGTGTGCGTGTGTTTCACACAGAGGGTAAAGAGAGAGAGAGAGAGAGATATTGTGTTGCGCTTTGAATGTGAGCTTCAAGCATGGGTACAGCGTTGAAGGAACTCCTCAACCGGGCCCCGTTTCCCTCGTTATAAATGGAAACGCGCGTCATAATGGTATCGCTGGGACAAAACCCGTAGCCGTCGAGGCCGCGCGCAGCGAGCCTTCCATCCAACCCTCGAACGGTATTCTCAGTTTGGCCTAGGTACGCAAGCACACGATGAAATAAATGGGGACCAATGTGAGCTTTTTTTTTCTCGCGTCTCTCGCGGTTATGACGGTATAATAAGATTGGACAGTAATCACGTGTACATTGTGCTCCAGATTCGTAAGCACAAAGCCGAAGGGTTTGTAAGCGCTGTGATACCATTCGCATGTTTGATATTGAAGAATTGTCAAATTGGTAGAAGAGAAAAAAACAAAATGCAATGCGAGCACGCGTAGTGGGTAAACGGTGCAAGCATGTTTAGATAAACATTTCACTCACGTGGCTCGACTAAGCAAACAAGATCTCTTAGATTGTGTCTCGTCGTTGAAATATCGAGGCTAGACGCACAAAAATAGAATTCGCTTGGTTGAGGGTTTGATTGTTTTTGCAACAGGTAATTCTGTTTATTGAAAATCACCCAACGAAATTTTGATGGGCCATCGGTTAATTTTAATTTACGCCTTTTTACCATAGTTTTGATAGTTTTTCGATTCAAACATTTGAGACTCATCGCCGACAACTTAAAGAGAGTCAATCGTTACATTCTATCCGGATCTCACTTTTAGCTGGGATTATAACGATGTACACTTCTCAAATGAACACAAACGAGTGAGAAACTCCCATTCTGTTTATTTTCGTTTCACTCCTGAGTTCTGACTAAACAAACGAAATCTTTCGGATGTAATCATCCGGATGAAAGGCTCGGGATACGCAAACACAAAAATAACTGATTAGATCGTTTCTGCGATGGGCACTGTTCTACCGCCCATCCATGCGAGTCAATAAGATTTTCGCGAGTAAATTTCGCCGTTTTCATTCCGCTCTATCGTTACAAAGTTCGTCGAAATTCCCGATGCAGATATCGTGATTCGCCGTTGCCAGTTCTAAATGTGTTATACGCGAAGTGGTAAATCCCTCAAAACCCGTTTCTCTTTGTTCAGTCTAATGTGCGTTTAATGCTTCCGAAGTCCTCGGCGCATGCACTTTCCCGAAAGCTTCATACTCCGTGCTCGTTGCCCGGAGTAGAGATAAATGCGGTGGCCACGATTAAAATGAATTATTCAGGAACGTCGCGGAATGGGTTGGGAGAGAAGAGCGAGCGACGCGAGAGAGGAGATGGAAGCAGAAGAGGCTGAGACCGACCTCACTACGTAAACCCGGGGGCCACGTAATTTCCTGGGTTCGATTTCGTCTACGTTCTCGCCAGCTCTCGCTTGCTCTCTTGTACTACACGCATGTATATACATATACATATAGATATTCCATCTGTATATCTATATATCTGTACACTACGTATCAGTATACTATCACTACGTGTTCTATACGAGCTAGAAACGCGCGAGCGCGCATTATCGATTTTCCGGGCGGAATATCCGATAGAGTCGCGCATCCTCGTCTTCCCTACTGAGTCATCGTCGTCGCGTTCGGATTATTTAAAGGAACATCGACACGAAAACAAATTAACTTTTTTGGTGACTTCTTCGACGAGAAAATACCTCCCCTTTCGCTGTTATTTCGCTTACAGTTTCTGCAGGATCTCCGTACCGTTGTATATACGTCGCTGCAGCTCCAACGAATGCAATTAACGCTGCAATTAAATCACATTCGAAGATCCCCCACGATTTGGCTGGCGTTTGCCAAAAATCTATAGATACCCCCGTTGCCGTACGAAGTAAACGCGTTAAACGTATATTTTCGGGCACGAAATGGGCATACGCTCTCGCCTCGATACGTATGACGATCGAGAGTTTAAATGGTCATGGGCGCGACCCTGCCTATATTATCAACTCTCTATAATTGGAATTTAACCTTTGGTGAGCTCGGCCAATCGAGTGACCCCCGAACGAGCGACCCAGATAATATAAAAATCCGACAGTCAGCTAGTGGAACACACATGCATCGCACACGTACGAATCGCATTCGGTTTCCCGCAGCGCAATGAAATGTGCACTTTGGCGACGTCACCTGCGGTGTCTTTCGTTCGACAGTCACAGCAGGGCTCTTCGACGATTTCGTGCCAGACCTCAGTACCGTAAATGCACACACGAATATTCCAAACTTCGTACACCCGAATAGAGCTTCGGCATCAATCTTCTGTATTATTCAATTGAGCTTCCGGCTGCTGGTTGGCGGTTCTTTTTTCTCTCTATCTTCCACGTCTCTCTGTTCGTATCTTCCTCGGCGTGCTAGCTCGTTTGTCGATGCAGCCCCGAGGTTCAGCGAGTGTGTTTTTAGATAGTATATACGTACACGCTTTCCGTCTCGGACAGGGCCAGAGGCTTCTATTTTTAAGAGTTTCGACTCTCCCGAGGAAGTCGTTTGCCCGCGTGATACTGCCACCGGTGCAAGCTCTGTGGATTCTACACACACACACATCCTCATTCACGTACACAGACGCTATAGCCACGAAGGTCCCGAGGGCCGCGACCTCGGCAGGTCCTCGGCTCTGTCTCTTCTCCGCTCTACGAGTACCCTGCACGTTTTCGTTGTATAGTTTCGTGATATAAGTTTCCGCTTGTATATCTATATATCTCTCATACTACTTCACTCTCTTTTCTTTCTCTTTTTACCTCTCTCTTTCCATTGAATTGCCGGCGACAAACTCCGTCGCTGCGGGACTCTCCTATTAACCGAGTACCCACTTTGGTTTGTTAATATAACCAAATAAGAGCAATCCCGGTTGAATGTATAACGAGCTGAAGATGAGACAAAAGAAAAGAAAAAAAAAAGGAAAATGTTGAAAATCCCCTGGAAGATTCATTCTCAGATTGCGAGAATCTTAACGAAATTTGGCACGCTTCCTTATCTCTTTGATGAGATTCGGAAAGTAATCTCTTTAATTTCTTCGGCTTACTCGACGAATATTTCGAGAAGTTTGTCGCCACTTCCGGCTGTGCGAACAGATCGCTCGATCGTAGCGAAAAATATCGGCGAAAGATGTGGGCGCAAGTGGAGTTTTGCATAGAACGGTAGAGCGAAGAGTTTGCGGATCGCGCATACGGAAGCCGCTGATTGTGTCGCACGTGGAGCGAAATTCGAAAACACCGGCGGTCCGCGCGCTTAAGCGCCGCGATGAATATGCATTTGCTGGACTTAATTGCAGGACAAACCCGGGCCTATATCATATTCGGAAAGAAAAGTCGTTAGTGGCCCGTTGGCCGACGGCCAGTATCCGATTCCAAGAATGTAACAGATTTGTCACGTTTCCCTCTCGCTCTGTTGTACACTCTCGAGACGCTCGCGAGGTTCGAGGGAGAACGAGATAATCGCATTTACCTCCCTATTCGAAGTAAAACGTAAGTAGCCAACTGACACGGATTTTCAGTGTGCCAAGGCTCATTTCCGATAATCCTGTTTTCTCGCTCGCTCACTCGTGTGCTTTTCGCCGCGACCTTTCAACTCTCTTCGCGCAAATGACTTTTTCTTTTCAGACATACATCATATGCTCAGAGGTCTTAGCTTTTGGACACTTCGAGTCCGATTTTGGGCATTACAGTTGAAAGAATATAAACTAATTTTATTGTAGAAAAAAAGCATCGATCATCAAGTCAATTTATACTTGGGGAAAATCAACATGCAATTATGAAAAAGGAATTTAAAGGATATAATAAGAGAGGTAGACACGAACGGCACACCTATTCTAACACTTATTTTGATGAAGGTCAATGGCCTCTAATTAGTCTTCGATTTACCGTAAATTTCGAAATGTCCAAGCAGCTTGTTCGGCTTAAAATTTAGGAAAAAATGTATAAAATTACGTCTCACGATCATAATTGCTCTAAAAATAATTGATTCCCATAGTTACAAAAAAATAATACTTACCAATGAGAATCATTAATTAACAAAATCCTCAAAATACAGGTATTTTTTCTATAATCTTTTTAGTACAAAAACCGTGATTGTCTTGTGAAGCTTAAAGCTAAACAAACGAATCTACGTCGAACGTAACAAGTATCAACGTAAGTGGTGTCCATCTCTCTTTATCTCTTTCATTCTTTTTTTATTTTTTTTTATTTCTCTCTTTTCGCTCTTTTCGCCGCAGTCAGAGAGATAGCCGCGGCGAGAGGCGGAGGTAGAGATGGATGCTGGGCTGTTTTAGTACTCGACTCTCACGAGACTAAAGAGAAGACCGCGCGGCGTGAGAGGGTATAACGGGCTCAGTTTTTCTCTAGCCTAGGCCTTGGGGGAGGGGGGGGGGGGTTGTAGAGGAGGGAGGGCTAGTACACTCACACGTATACACACACACCACACGGTCTAGTAGCACTGAAAGAGTCGAGGGTTGCGAGAGAAATAAACGTGTGGAGTGTGAGAGGGTCGCGGATGTGTCTGCGGGCGGGTTGTGTTCCTACTGCATCGGCATGCATTGCAGTCGTGTCGGGGAGAGAGCACCGCGTCGGGTGCCGTCTCGCCTCGACGTGCGAGAGGGGAAACAGGTGTCAGACCGTCCATCCAGAGCCGCGGTCGCTCGTACTTTATAACCAGTCCATGCTGCAACACGCTGCTAAAACTGTATACACATCTCTGCGTCCCTCCGCTTACAACGGTTTTGCCTCGTACATATACCAACGAAACACAATGTATCCTTTTCTCGTTCGCTCTTTCTCTCGTGCATAGCGACCGAGAGAGCCGCCGAGAGCGAACGAGCAAAAGCGCGTGCAAAACGTGCTCCGTATATTTATCGCTTCTCCAGCGAAGCTTTAAAACAGGTACGGTCTGTTTCGGCCCAGTGCGGGACGATAAAGCAGCTTTCGCAAGCGTTATTGCCAGCATCGTCATCATTATTGGCTCGTAAAATTTCGAATGCTTCTCTATCAGCCTCGTCGCTTCCTAGGTTCATTATTTTATTGACCGGCTTGCCAATTCTCCAGAAAATACGTCACACTGTTTTATGTACTCGATGTGAGATACGTCGATTCGCGAATATCCATTGATTATGAAAATTAGAGAATCATCATTATCGGCTCGTACAACTTCGAACACTGATGAGCAACGTCGGTCCTTCGCGAGATTATTTTTTTATCACTTGCCGGAATACTATTTTTCGAGGGGGTTATCTGTCGCAGGTTCGATATGAGACAGATCAAATAATATTATGAATCATCAAATTTTGAAAATCTCACAAGTCCTCATACATTTATTTTGAAAGAAACGAATAATGATTAAAAAAATTATAAAATAGTGAAAGAAATAAACAATAATAATTTTTATTAAAAAAAAATAAATACATGGTTCGAATGAATTTAATTGATAAGTCGCGAATCGGAAAGTTTTCAGTGTATTATTGTCTCGTTGGTTAAATGCCGTAGGTAACAGACCGTGACGAGGTGGTAGACTATGCGACACGTGCGACCAAGTGCCGAGGATTTATATTTGTCTCTCGACTCCGTCCCGGCAACTCGATAAAACTAACACGGTCTATCGATTCTCGCTTGAATATTTATTTAATTTACTTCTCACTTACCGCCTCGTCGCTATATGCACAGTCGCGCACGGCGGAACAATTATGACGCGAGCATGTTGGTAGAATTTTGGATAGTCCCCCCCCCCCCCCCGTCGTCATAGTTGTCGTTCGATATGCGCATTTCGATTCGTTATAAATAAAGAAGCCTTGATAACTGACCGTCGCAGAGAGCGGGTGTATCTTCATCATCGGTTAGCACAATTTAAATATAGAATATCTGCAAGTTTGCATTGTGCCTGCCCGCGCGGTCTTCCTCGCCTTCGTCCCACGAGACCCACGCTAATTTTCCGCGCTATTATAAGAGCGTCGCTGTTTATTTATACGCCGAAGAATATCCTCGCCTCGTCTCGTTCTCCTGACGCTCTCGACGAGCGGCCTCACCTCTTCCCCGTCGGGACCGTCGCAAGGCGACGAAGCGAATCCTCCGCGCGCGAGTCAACGCCAAAAGCCAAAAGCCAAATGTCTCGCGTTCCAAGAATTTCGTCGAAAATTCGAGCGAGCGCGAAAACATTCTATGGAGTTGGAAAATTCGCAAGTTTCGCTAGCGCGCGAGAATTAATCGCGACGGGGGAGCATGACGAGGAATGTCTAGCATCAGAAACGAGATGGATATAGCGGAGTGGGATCGGAACGAGCGGCGGGTGGAGGCGAGGATGTAGAAGCGCAGCGAGGTGGAAACCGGGAGGTGTGGGAGTTGGTCGATGGATGGACGATGGATCGACAATTATCGTCACGAACAGCGTGGGATACGCAATCATGTCGAACAACCTCATTATCTCATGTCCGCAGCAGTTCGTATTATCGCGGGAACTATTCAGCGTAGAGAAATTCAGGCTCAGATACGATAGCTTTTGGGCATCGCACGGTCTCATTAACATCGACGAATTTGTCTTGATTTCTAATGAACATTTGAGACTCCGAATGATTCGATATAGAATAAGATTTCATCTATTAATTACACTTAGTTTTGGAGATCGAATTGATTCGTATGATTCTACAGAGCTTATTCATGTTTCATTATGATTATCTGCAACGCTCGTGAAAAATGAGCAAATGAAAATTGAGAAAAAAAATACTTGCACAAAAAAAATGTCAACAAAGAACTATCCAGAAATCTAACATCCCCGCGATCTATTAACTATATTTCCTTCGAAATTGGATTGCTACTTGGGACGATACGGCGTGAATCGTGTTCAACACTTTTTTTGTTGCACTGCTGTGATTACGTACATCCTCCGAGAAAAATAAGCCGATAAAAAAATGTATAAAAAAAAAATTACTGGCACTATGAAGAAAAACTAATGCTCACGTAGAGCTTTCGAGTACAATATTAAAGTTTGGATTCCGCGAATCCGAAGGGATGAATTTTTAACTCGGTGCACTCAGTCTCATTGGTTCGTGAGAGGATTGCAAGTTCCAACCGCACGGTATCTCCCGTTGCAATACGTGTCCCCTGGTGATAACCCGGGAAACATACGCCGTCTTGTCGTTTTCGGTACTTCAACGTTGCAACGAATTTAAGGGCAAGCCGCCTATTCTAAGGGGTAGGGAAGGGTTGTTAAACTTTTTACCAATCCTGAAAATTCCATCGGACTTCCGAAGCATTGTACGAAAACTGGATAGGGGATAGAAACGAGGAAATTCCACGCGATTGATAGATATACGGTTCTCGAAAAAGATACAGGGCGATCGCACAACTCTCGCGCCCTCGCGGGGTTGGAATGGTACGTGCCACTCTCGTGCGCGAGTTGCGCTTACGGTTTCTAGTCACGTCTCCGGATGTCCGGCGTCTCTCCTCAACCTCGCGCGTTTTCTCTTTGCCTCGCCCGGCTGTACCAGATCCCGGTGTACGCGTCGGGGGTTTCATCGTTCGCTCAACCTCGTAAATACGCCATCATCCCCCGTCCGACGCGATGGAAGCGGGACAAGGGGAGAATTATAATGTCGTACGAAACCTTCGAGGAGTTTACGAGCGTGGCGGACGATCGTTTCGAAAGGGCTCTCTCGAGACTCGGTGTTCCCTTGTTTTTAAAAGCCAATTAATCGTTCGAAATTGTCGGCATTGTCGCGCTGTACAATCAGAAGAAAAATAACTCCAGTCGAGCGAGCACATCGAGCAGCCGCGGCTCGGTCATCCGGAAGACAAATTTTACCGCTTTCCATTCGTCTCTACTCGAGCGGAAAAAGGATCAATCGCGTCAATAATTTCATACGGAAAATTTTCGTTTATTCGAGTAAATGTATTTTGTTGACGGAAGATACAGTAAGACTTAACAAATTTTATTCAACGTAACTAAGCCTCAGTAGAATTAACAAAAAAAATGTTAGCGGACGTATTTCGATCAACGATCGTCTTTAATCCAATTCATAGCTATTAATTTTAGTTGATTGGAACAACAATCCATTCGTTGAAACTTAGGTTTATTTCAGGCTCATCGCGTGTAAGACAGATACAAATGCGTAATTTCCCTTGGATCGTCGACAGGGAACAATCAGCCAACAATGCTTACATTGTTCGAATAAAAAATTGTTGGCCTGACTAAATTTTCTTCACTACTTATTACGCTTGGCTGATTCATCTAAATACATTTTACCTTCACCATTGGCATAGGTCAGTTTTGCGTCATCAAGAGAACGAAATATACTACGTTTCTCTTTTAAATATATGATTTGTCGGTGTGCATGAAAATGTATGCAGTTCTGCAGCGGTAAAAAGTCTTCATTCCGCTAATAATCGAAATGCTCGAAGCAACAAAAATGCACATTACATCAATTAAACACGTAGATCGGTACAAATTAATATTCAGTAACCAGACACTCGACCAGTTTCAAACCACTCCACACATCATTTGTCGCGTTTCTCATTTTTGCAAAACAACAAATTATTCGGTACATATATTTATTTGAATGTACTGACCCGAATGATTTCGTTGAGTTTTTATCTCAGTGAAATTTATCACAACTGAGATAAACGAATTTGGGCTCTTTTTTTCATTTTTCGACACTGTCGAATGCTCTCAGTTTTTTTTTTTTTTTTTTTCGAGAGTTAAATCGAGGATCCGCGACGCTGCAGTAGGTCGTTCGATAGACTATTTCGCGCAGTGTCTTTGCACCTTTTAGACGCAAGAAGAACACCGAGCTAGCTGCTCGCTTCTGCAACGTAGTGCAAGCCAAGATGGAGGGTTTCGTACCGTAAGTGCCGAGATAAGAAGTCCGGCGAGAGGTTTTTGAGTATGTTGGCTGATGCTTTCGCCCGCAACGCGCTCGGAACGTACCGAAAAATGCTGACTATCGCGATTCTCTAGTCTCCCTTGCTCTTTCTTTCGCGTTCATTCCTTATTCTCGTACGTCAATCTCGAGTAGTTTGAGCATCTGCGATCGACGCCCACAATTACACACACACACACACACACACACACACACACACACACACACACACACACACACACACACACACACACACACACACACACACACACATACTGTCCGAATAGCTACTCGTCGTATAATCAACTTTAAACGCCAGTTTTCATTTCACTTGCGAGTCAACTCGCTCGCGAATAATAAATGAATACTCGGCTTCTTCGACGATTTTACCGTGCTTTTAGGAAGTTTGAGCGAATTTCCTCGACTCCGAGAACTTTGTGAAAACTTTTCATGCTGGTTCGGGGGTATTTTGCCTATGCTCAGAGATGCAACTCTTGGTTCTTACGTCGACGAAATACACGTACATCCCTGTGAGCACTATACGTATTGTGTGTGCGCAGTGAGTTTAGGGAAAAGGAGGCTTTTCGCGTATAGCGCCACGCATGCCAATTAGCGTGGCTGTCTAATTAGCGCTAATTAGTCCGACGCAGCGATACGGATAGAGCTCCGAAACGACCAGGCGCTTCGATACACGGTTGAAATTTAAGCGACGACAGCGGGGGACAGCGCCGCTACGCAAACCGCGTAAACTCGAAACCCCTAGGCTCTCTAGGCTCTGTTGCCTGTAGCTTTGCAACATACCTATGCATCACCGAGACTCGGTACAAGAATTTATGTTCTCCTCCTGTGCTTTCCATCCCGCCGGGTCGAGCGAGGGTAAACCATCTTTCGCAGCAGCGGGAGTTGCATATCTTTCACTCGACGGTCCTGACGGATACCGCATTGGCTTACCGTGGAAGAGAAGAAAATTCTCGCGTTATTTTCTCCGTATTTCACCTACCGCAGGAACGAAAAAAACAAATGGAGAAAACGAAAATTCACCGCTCGATTCCACGGCCTCGCGTGACCCCGTTCCTCCCCCCTGTTGTCGTGATGTGTAAACTGCGGAAAATGTCTATACTCGCACACATATGCATTATAGCGAAGTAGGTTTGGTACCTTAGCGAGGGGAAAAAAATATACAGCCGAGGCATCGATGAAGGGTTCCTTCGACGAGTCTTTCTTTTACTTTTTTCATTATCACAATGCACCGATATCGCAAGAGTCTCGACGTAGATCGAATGTGGCTAATTCTCTTCATTTCGGCATTTTCGGCGAGGCTTCTTTGCATGCAAATTCACACATGCATATGCATGTCCCAAAGTTCGAGTTAGCGAGTCGGAGCTTTTTCAACCATTTATTTTTTAGCGCAAAACACCGATGTAAATTTGCGCAATTTTTTTCCCATCAATCGCGAAGTTTCTTGTACGAGAAAGTTGAAAGATCTTATAGCAGCGAGCAACATCGGCTGATTTATCGATGAAAAATTTCTGTCGACGTTGCACATTCTTATTATTTTTCTTTTGGAATTTTTTTCACGTTCTACTAATATTGCACGAGAGCATCTCGGAGTATAGAACTTCGGCAATATCGTGGGAGTCAGCGTCCCAGGGCTCTCGGTATCGTTCATATATCGGCGATACGTGTGTGTCACGTGTAGTATGATGTCAGACACTCGAGAATCGCGCCGCAAGTACCACCAGTGTCCGTTGTAAGGGATAAAAAGGCCGGGGGAGCGGGGGGCTGAAAATTATTCGAAATTTAACAAGTAGCCGTTTGTTGGAAGGGTGCCAAGCCGAAATCGATCGGTCAGCGAGCACCGAAGCACACAAGCCGTCTCGTGTCTTGTTATTTATTTACAAGCGTACGTACGTGGCACGAGGGTTGTTGCGGCTCGGCCACGCTTTTCACTCGGAGCTTCGATCCGCGTGCTGGATAACTTTATTTGACACGTTGCGAATAACCACCACGTATATTCGCCCAGATGTCTTGTGCGCGAGCATATCTTTTTTTTTCTTCCGACACGATCAATGTTCCATTTAAGGGCGCTCACCCCCTTTGTTATACCGTTTATTTCTAGCGTTTGCACTCATAAATCGGTCTATCAACGATTGGCACTCGTTATACCAACCCATCAAGCTCGAGGCAGATGTATCGCTAGATTTCCAGCCAACTGTAAGATTCGGCGAGAATTACAAAGATTTCCCGATGGGATTGAGATTAATTTGTTGATCACTTCTCAGCACTATTATTAAGCACGATAAATATTCATAGGACCGATTTTGTGGTTAATTTATTTCAGTCCTAATTATATTTGTAAATATTCGAAATTCGCTCGAAATCTCTCTATTGGATGGGCCTGCAGCGTAACACTAGCCTCCTCTCGCGTGAGCGTCAATTTAATTCTGCGGTAATTTCGATTATTACTCCTTGATTCAACTACTCGTTAGTGCAACAAAGAAAAATCAATTATATATTCGGTGATGTGAGGTAAAATAGAATGAAATTTGGCGAAGAGTTCGGCGAAGATCAAAAGACGATTTTTCGTTTGCGCATCCCGACACAGAGAGACGCGCGCCTCTTTGCTCCTCTGCTGAAAGTATACGTATAGTTCGCCCAAAATCCACTCTACTCAAACATAATAAACTCGATCGTAACGCCTCATCGATTCGAGTTTTATACGAGGTCGTTAGATCAGCATCGTAGGAGTCGAAGACTGCCGTATACCCGGCTGGAGCGCAGCGACTATATAACGATCCAGCGCGGCGCCATCGAGAAAATTCTTTCTCCCTTCTCTCGATGCCAACGTGCCAGGATTAATCCAACGTGATCTCATCAAAGATTATTTTCTTTCAACGCCCCGGAGCACCAGCAGAGAGACCAATATCTTCCCTATATCTACTTTCTATAGAAACCACGACGAAAAGCCTCACGGGAGCTTTTTTTCATCGGGTCCTCTCGAGCTTCCAGAATGATAAAGAAATTTTTTGTTTTTCGTACATCCAAAGCTTCCAAATTTGAAAGCGACGTAATCATATACGATTTAATCATTTTTTTTCGCAATCTTAGCGATACGTCCAATTCACATTTCTACCGAATCATTAGTATCCTCGTGGAAAATTGTAGAGTTACATTGTTTCCGTGATTCCGAAATTGACGATCGAGAAGAACAATATTTTTGACACGAAGCGAATCCCGTGAACTCATCGTCGAAATGTTATAGTAATTTATTTATAGTGTCTCACGCGTGTGACCGGCTCGTTTGTTCCAAGAATAACGTCGTGTCGCGTGTATAGGCTTCTATCGTATATCGCGCGTGTATGTGTGAGCGCGACCGGAGTTTCTCGCATCCATTTTGCATCGCCGCATTACCAGCAACGCGTCTCCGTTACTTGCGCACAACCTCTTGCAACCCCTTGACGACCTCCGGGTCACCGCGTCTGCCAGCATCTTGCTTAATAATAATAATAATAATAATGATAATAATAATGGTCCGAAAACACTCAATGCTATCGGACGCATTAACGCGACGGACCTTAGGCCGGATCGATACGTTCCCGTTTTATAGGCAGCTTCAGTTTCGTTTGATCTCAGTCAGGCCTCATTATTGATTCTTCTTCTTATCCCCTCGATAGATCGTAATTTTGTTGTATCCTTTGTCTAGTTGTTCTTTTCTTTCTTTCAATATAACGAATATCGAAGTCTGCATATCATCCGGTCGTAAACAATCGGCTAAAGTTCAATGTCCGTTTCCGCGACGAGAACGAACCCTCGGCAAGCTCGGCCTTCCTCCTGGCGGTGGGGAGGAGCATAGTAGTTTCGTTACTCACTGCTCCGTCGACCTGTCTGACCCGCATGCGCCGTTACTACTTTCAACCTTTCTCACTCGCGCCTCTATCGGGGCCACGCAAGCTCTTTTTTTCTGCTTCTCTTTCGCTCTCTCTCTCACTCTCTCCGCAGATATATTTATATGTGCGTCTATACACATTCGTTCTCTCGACGTGTTTTTTCCTCTTTATTTTAATTCGAGGGTGAGTCTTTTGACAATTATCCACTGTACCGAAGAACCTCGATGTTTATTTGACGAACGCTGATATGGCGAAGAGACCTCGGGTCAGCCCGGAAAACCATCGACTCCCCGCGGGCGTGCGTGTTTGGTTTTTTCAATTACCGCATAGCAATATTTCAACGTGACGCATAGTTCACGTCAATAATTTTTATGGCGCATGGCCTTCAGAACTCTCGAGGCGATTTTTTTTTCCCCTCGTACCCCCTCCTTGACCCGGCGCTCTACTTTTGACTTTGTTTGTCTTTTTTTTTTATTTTATTTTTTTTTTTCATTGTTGAATCTCGCCGCGAGTGGGTGTCACGTCGTAAAAGCTGCCGTTATAAGCGAATGGTGAACATAATTTTACAATGGTATAATGAAGGGTAGGGGAATGGTCACTTCTCGGAAACACGTATTGATCTTACGGACGCGCACGCATCGCACGTGTGACCACCCCCGCAGTCCGAACTCTCCTTTCAGTCAAGGATATCTCGAACCATTCACAAAACTTTGACATGATTTTTTCAGAGCTTCCACGCAACTTTGTCGATCGTGACGGAAATTCTATCGATTTATGAAAAAAATGCAGGAGAATTCTTTTTCCATTCTCGATTATGAAAAATGCCGACGTATTTAATATCTTAAATATCTCGTTCGATTATAATTCATTTCTACAACCAATTTTACGTAACAAATTATGACAAACGGATTCGACAGATTGTCGTATATAATTATTTTTCACGGTATAGTTTGGGTCAACAATTCCCGTCGATTCATCCGTTCTCGGACGTTCGGGAGATACTCAGTGCTATGTATCTTGCGCGGACCGAGCGTTGTGTTTCGTCTTCCGTATTTTCGTTTTGTGTGAAAGAACCCGAGGGAAGCCCCGAGCCCGGTTACCAAGCGTATTATGTAGCATCTTCGGCGATCTTACTCTATCCAGTTTCGCGAAACCACTTTGGCACGCTCCCAAGGACCTCTTACACGAGCGTACAGCGAATCGCCCGTGGTCTCTGGCAGGACGACGTGGTCTTCGTCGCGGGACATTGGCGGGCTCGCGGGAAACACGGGGTGCGCCCTCGAAACATTCCGGATTCGTGTCAAGGAACGATTAGGAGCCGGTGTGCAAGACCGCAAGAGAACGAGCGGCTGGTCGCGCGCTTTCGTTCGTAAGCCTCTGTGGTGTTTCAGATACGCCACACGCTTCCTGTATCCTACCCCACTTTTCACCACCAACGCCCCCTCAATCTACTGTACTCCGTGCACTGCCACCAGCGGCAATTGGCCGCTATCTCACCGACTCTCCCGGGCTCTTTCGCTTCGCGTCCAGTCACCGGAAGGAATTATTTTGTCGCTAATTAACTTAACGATCGTTCGCAAACACCGAGATAATGAGCGGTTTTTGAATAATCGACCTGGCCGATTGTGCCTTCACCGGTATAAACGGTTATGCTAACGAGAACCTCAACTGTGCGGCCGTAGCCGGCGCGTTATCCGGGCACGCGATCAAATTGATCCATTATATAACTATTATCGCCCATAACCGGGTGTCCGCGGGAGACGAGTCGCGATTATGCAATTATTATTCAACTACGCCAAGTTCTTTTCTCACTCATGGTTAATCCATCGAAAAATATTTTGCATTCGCACTGAAATAATAATGCTTTTGAATTGATAACATTAACTGTCGTGGACTGCCAAAAACATATGCGGTTTTCTTGACTTCGCCCAAATTCTTAAAATTATAAATGGTATTGACAGACCAACATATTTTTTTTACAAATGTTTTTGTTGTCTCAATTTGATATGGAATTTTAAGAATGAGAACGCAGTTGAAGAATCCCGAAACTTTGGCTGTTCGCGATGGGTGTTATTGAATCAGGGCACATTTTTTTAGAGCACACATCCGTGCTTTGTATTCTCATCGATTTTTTTTCGATATAAGATTTTTATGATGCAACGATTTGGTATCGTCTGCAACAGCTGTCTACCCGAGACGGAGTGGCGTTACGAAATGGTAACGAAACCGCAGCGGATTTCTTCTGCGTCCGCAGCATCAGCGTTTGGTATACGATAATCTTCACGATAATCATCTACAAAATATCATAAAACTCATTACTTATTGTTTATTTTTCTGTTTAACGCCTGCGAAGAATACACTGTGAGAAATCTCTTCGTCAGTTGTTGTCGCAAACGGGAGCAAAAAAATGCAATGTGAGACATTTTGGTTTTCTTGAAATGTTTCAGGTGGTGTTGGTCTTCATCCTCAGTATAGCATCGCTTATAATATACTTCATCGACGCCTCCAAGTAAGGGACCTAGAACATTTGCTTGAAAAGCGTCGATTCTAATTAAATTGCATTTCGTTTTTGGTTCTGTTTCCCTTTTTTTTCACGGTCATTGAGACACCACACGTACCGTGAAGGAAAAATTGAAATTTGAGAAAACGAAATGCAAATTTGACCCCCGCAATGGCAATGCCCGCGATACGCTCGAAGGAATTGACAGAGTGTCCGTGATTTCGTGTTTCGTTATGTTGCAGCGACCAGGTCGAGCGTTGCCAGCAGTGGAGCAACAACATTACTCAGCAGATAGACTTAGCTTTCAATATATTTTTTATGGTCTACTTTTTTATACGCGTAAGTATCATTGATGGCGCACGACTTTATGTGTTGTGTGTTCTCGGTGTTGGGGAAGCTAGGTCACTTTTTTTTTTCTTTTTTTTTTTCCCCCATACAGATCTATACAATATTACGTGCACATATGTGACATATATGTATGTATATATAGCGATAGAATCGGTAGTGTCCACACAGAGTTGGCGACCTTTGGGTACAAGCTTCGATCGGGGTTAGAGTCTATTGACCGTAGCCGACTGTCGTGGGCGGAAAAGAAAATGGGGCTGAAGCATAAAAGCCTTCGGTTATCGGAAACCGTCCGACGGTAACCGTCGAGGCTAAGATAATGCATCACCAGCGACGAAAACAAACTATCGGATTTATAATAGATTATCGGTTCGGAAAAGTCAAACGGCATCCGAGACCGTTCGATCGCTGTGAAAATATTTTCGAAGGATTTTTTCGTTCTTTCTAATACTGTATTTTTCGAACGTAGTTAGGAGAGAGTGTAGATGTTTTTTGGAAATTGGTAAAAAAGAAAAATACTAATGATACGTTTTGTTGAAACAGTTTATCGCCGCCAGTGACAAGCTGTGGTTCATGCTGGAGATGTACTCGTTCGTGGACTACTTTACGATACCACCGTCTTTCGTCTCGATCTATCTAGATCGGACGTGGATCGGGCTGAGATTCCTCCGTGCCCTACGACTGATGACGGTTCCCGACATCCTCCAGTACCTCAACATTCTAAAGACATCGAGCTCCATTCGTCTCGCCCAACTCGTCTCCATATTCATCTCCGTCTGGCTCACCGCTGCTGGCATCATTCATTTGGTAAACAAATTTCCGACGGCCCATTCCTTCGACTCGATAAACCTGATGCCAAGGACAATGCCAATTCCACTAGGAATTCATAATATTGTACAGCAAAATTCTATGAATTCTGGTGTTAATCTTGGGGATGAAATTGTCAAATTGGCAAATCCACGAGCGTTTAATCCTCCGCAACGGGTGTATTCGCGGTTATTCATACGATTTTATTGTTTTCCAGCTTGAAAACTCAGGGGACCCTTTCGAGTTCGTGAATCCTCAACCGCTCTCGTATTGGACATGCGTTTACTTTCTCATCGTGACGATGTCCACGGTAGGATACGGCGACGTTTTCTGCCAGACGGTTCTCGGCCGCACATTCCTAGTATTTTTTCTACTCGTCGGTTTGGTAAGCTCACCACTGCATTGCATAAAACTTACCTATACTATAAGTAGTTCTATGATATATATCGATAATAAGAGAAAAAAAAGAATAGAAAAAAAAATGAAAAGCAGAAATTAAGAAAAATCGCATATATATATAAATACTATTCTTCGTTTCTACTACTACATCTGTACCTACCTCGCTATCCATCCATATCTATCTATTCTCGCTCACTCTCTTTCTAGAAAAAAAAAGAAAAAAAAACCTCAGTATCTATTCTATTCTCTGTTCTATCTTCTCTATCTATTCTCTCTCATACTTCCTCGAACCGTCATCATTTTCTTATCTGAACGTCAAGTCAAGCAAAACCAAGCGTGGTGCGTTCGACTGATGCGTCAAACTCGTCCGGAAAGCTTCGAGCCTCGACACGTCAGTTTTAGAAGAAACAAAAAAAAAAGAAAATCTTAAGAAAAATCCAATCACTCGTAATTTCCTCTTTGCAAGTACTATCGATCTTTTTTTATTCTCGAGATCTCGAATACGAGAGTTTTGCCGGTTTACTGAGAGTGGCCGCCGGAGCTTTCCGGCGAAGACTCCGCGATGGGCTTGCGAAACGAACTTTCTCTTTTTTCCTTTCGTTCGAAGCTTTCAACGTCAAACTCGTATATATACTATATATATATATAACTATTACTCCGACAAAAGTTTTCCCTGCGACGAGAGGAACTCAAGTGGTGAACGCGCACCACTTACGCTTCCGGCTTCCGGCTAAAAATTCTTACACGTGCTCTATCTTAATTTTTTTTTTTTTTGTTACTTCAAATATCGCGTTCGTTTCGCATGCCTTGCCTAATACGCGCGTACGCGTAATTGCCAGTTTCACGTTGGATAAGAAAAAAGAAAAAAAAAACAATCATGCAGTTGATTCTACGTTCGAGTAGACAATTATGCTTTGTTCCGTTGCATCGATTCGTTAAACTGGCAATTGTGCACCATTGTGTCTCGGATAAAGAAACTCGTGGCGGAATGTCCCGTGGTGGCTCGATTCTTACGCAATATACACCGCGTGCGAACAAAACTAATCGCGAGCTTTGTCAAAAATGCCTCGTTCGATGGGGCCACGATTCATGAATTCTCGCACTCGACTCTTGACACAGATGCGGCGAATGGCTGAAGCTCGATATTGTTTAAAGACTCGGTAAACGAAGAGAGCCAATCACGGGCCATTCGATGAAATTATTCGAAACGAATGCTTTGTTCGAATGGTGATGCATGGTGTAATATGCACGATTGCCAATACCGATAAATAACAGCCCTTTCTTGTGCCGAATCCCGTATTGATTAATACTTGTACAGTAAATAAGGCGTATTATATGAAATTGTCGATATTGACAATCATAAACGCCAGCTCGCGGCTAACAAACGCTTTCGAAAACACATCAATGGTGATTTAGTTATTGCGAATTTTGTCGCGGCAACGGGGAAGAAAAAAGAAAATTTAGTTTCGGTCCAATCTGCCAACACCAGTGTCACCGTTCGGACGAGGTTATCCTTTCTACCAAACGTTTGTCAACCGATTTATCGAGAGATTTTTTTTTTCACTCAATTCCCACACAATGGAAGTATCTTTGTCTTTTATTTTTTTAATTAATTGCATTAAGCTCGTTACCGACGAAGGGGACGGAGCGTTGACAAACGTTCGGTCATTCAGAGCGGCATCGAGAGCCGCATTTCATCCGGTTATAATATATATAAAGACTTAATTCGTTTCGTTTGCATATGAACCGCACGATGCGATAATCACCTTAACGGGATTGTTGCTCGTCGAGGGCTCTATAAGTCTCGTCGATTACGATTAATTGTCGCTTATATACTGATTTTTTTTTCTCAATTTTTTTTTCGATCTTATCTTCTTATCGTATATGTCACTTCTCTATCCCGCCTAAGTTCTTGTTTTAAAGATTGACGCTAGTCCAAACGATCACTCTCTTACTTATGGATCAACCGGTTAATTGAACATGACCTGCACCTCGAGCAGAGCAAGGCAGCACGTTTGGTAAACTTTATCACTGAGCAAAAGAAGTACCGAAAAAAAAAAAGAACAAGAAGGAAATATACGGAAAAAAAATTATTTTTTTCTTTTAATAACGGACGTGAATTAACGAATAACGGAGAACATGAAATTAACAAGAAAACGAAAAAAAAATTACAAGAGAATTGTTTAAAATGAACGGAAAAAAAGGACGACCACCTGTTTCCCCTCCGCAAAGCGAACAACCGTCGACGGAGGATTAGATTTCGTCGTTGCGATATTTATTCGCGAACACGACTCGATCATTCGTCGACGGGGGTTCCATCCACGGATTAGGTCTTTATAAAGTATGCTAACGAAACCAGCTTAAGAAAAAAAAAAAGAAACCAAGCCAATCAGCTTCAACCTTACTTACCTCTCATTCGATCTAACATGAATATTTATCGAACCCTCCCCTGTACTACTTGGCCCTTACCCTTCCTTCCTATTGACCTTCGCTAATTATCTCTCTATCTTTCACTCTCTAATCTCTCTCCATCTGTCTTTCTATTATATTCTATATATATCTGTCTATAAATCTGTCTTTCGCAATTCGTACATAATCGTTGTTTTCAAACGATTGGCGCCGCGACGCTTCGACTTAGGTCCACGAATTTTCATACTTTGGCAAAAAAAAAGAATACGAAAGAAAGAATGAAGCAAATATTCGCGTCTGTAACTGAAGGAAAGAAAGCGAATTGTCCATATTGCGGTAACGACTACCAAAGAAAAGAGACAAAAAAGAGAAACATTGAGCGTAATAAATTAGTTTTAAAAAAGCCTACCCCGACATTCGTATACGATAAAATAATCTTCAATTAGCGTCACTGTACGGCTACCTCTGCCTTACGCCTATACGTCTATGCGGCCGTGGCCGGGACTCGCTTGGCACTTCCTTTCCTAAGCTAGAAAACGATAGACCTACATTACGGCGTGACGTCGTTTGGCTCGAGTCGTGATGGTACGAAAAAACAACGTATACCGAAAAAACAAATAATCGCAAAAAAGAAAAAAAAAAAAAACGAAACGCGAGAATAACCCCAAGAAATAATGAGTGCAGCGAAGTAGTCGCTGACATTTCTCGCTTTTGAAATTTTTTCATCTTTTCTATTATCATAGTTACGTCTATATATACATAGCAGTAAATTATTACCTATAGTAGTTGTTTGTAGTCTCGTAGCGGTAGAAAAGTCACTTGGGGGTATGAAGCTCGGTTTCGTAAACACGAGAAAGGAACTCTGGGGGGTACGAGAGACAAAAAAAACAACAAAAAAAACAAAACACTGTCTCTCGCGTGGACGTGGGCGAGTATCGCGAATTCGGTATTCGGAGAGTGGTGAAGAAAAAGAAAAAAGTATAACGCATCGATAACGCCAAACGACGAGGTATAAAACGTCACTTGCAATTTTGGCCGGGATCCAGCACCCGACAGTATAAGACCCGCTCGACCAGGTGGCTGGCAAAAATGGAGCGAAGCTTGAAATACGTGGCTCATGATCGCGGAAAGCTAGAGAATACGGTTTGCTTGTGTATACCGCGAGTATAGGAAGTAAAAGAGAAAAACCGAACGAGTCCCGACACCGACCTAGTATATACTTAAACACACATATATATATATATTATATACAATAAATATATAAATATATATATATATTTATCGTGCTCGTACCTACACGCCTCTTGCTATTCCACTCTGTTTTTCTAAGAGCCTCGAGGTAGCTCTCGCAGTTTGTTACGATAAATGTTCAATTACTATTACGCATATAAACTTTTTTTGAATCAATTTTTTTTTCGCGCATCGCGAATAGTTAAAGGCTGAGAGTATACATGTGCAGTCTTGAAATATATAATAGTAAAAAAAAAAACACAAATACTTAATTATAGTCTAATATCAGATTAGATTGAGGGTCGCGAAGCTCTAGACCTAAAGAAAAAGCAACAAACGAAAGAAAAATGCTACGCGCGTACTGTCGCCTGCCGAAAATGATCTCTAAACATTATCTTCTCGTTACTCTTGACTATCGCTCCGTTTCGTCGCAATCTGTATTTGTACCTTTGTGTCTCACCGTTCGATATACACAATATCGAGGATAGAACGTGCTTTGAAGTTTTAAGGAGCTTCTCTCCGACTTCTTTTATTTTGATTCTTTTTTTCATTTTCGTACGATCTTATTTTGGCTCTTGAATGAAGATGAACAGAAATTGTGTCTTTTTTCGTGTGTATCTTTGGAGAATTTCTATTCATATATTTCTTCTCTTCCTCTCTGTCTCATTGGGCATCGCGTGTACCGCGTGGCACGTCGCGGCGTCACCGAGTTAGCCCGAGTCTCGAAACTCGATTCTGTCCGCGAGAGTGAACGGCCCCCTCGTGCGACTGCCGTGAGCTTTTGGAAGACGAAATATTCGATCCTCCGAGAAAACTCACTTTCGCGATAATTCTTTTTTTCTCCCTCCCCGACTCGTTTTACTCGGCGAATATACTTTGCGTTCGGTAAATTTGATACTTCGAGTTTCGATGCTACGTACTCTCGCTGTCGATTACTTTCTCTCTGTGACTGTGTTATTCTCTCGGTAAACGAGATTATATACGTATTTGAATTTTTTTTCATGACTCATACTATTGTTCGTTTGTTGGGTAAAAAGAACTCGTGAGCCGGCAATATGGAGGACAATGCGTTTCCTCGTGCGAGCTTAATCTTGATCGTTCGTCCTGTCCGTATGTCTGTCTGTGTCCTGCGTATGCTCAAACGCTGCTGAAAATTCACTACCAAAAACTACAAAATTCTCTCTACCGTTATGACTTCTACAAGCAAAAAAGATAGAAAAAAAAATGACAGAAAAATGAAATACTATTGACAAATAGATAAATCGATACGGCCGCTTCTGCGATGTAATAAATTACGTAGATCTATTTGTATACTACTGTGTCAAATCAAATCGCATCATTTATATTACTTTTACACTTATAATATATACTTATATATATATATATTACCTATAACTCTCTTCCACTATTGACTACTGTGATATATCTCGCCGCCTGGATTTCTGCCGCATAAACTCGAATGCTTTCGGTGTCTCAATGAGAGATCTTCCGAATTCATTTTTGAAAAAAATGTATCTCGTGACTCACGTTCTCTGTCTAGTCTCGCTGATCTACCTTAACTTTTCGATCAATGTAATAACGCACGATCTCCACACCGTCGAGCCAAAGTCCACTATCGATCCTGAACGACACGAAGGAATCAAGAGTCACGCTCGCTTCTCAGCGGTGATGTTTCGTGTCTTTTTTTTATTTTCTCAAAAAATAATCAATCTTCGTAAGATCTGATTAGATTCGAGTACATTATCGTGAATATATTGACGACTAAGCATCCTTAAGTCGCTTACAATAACGTTCTCTCTACTATTTTCATTTGCATCGTAGAATTCGTGAAAGAAGAAAAAGATTGCTCACAATCGCACAAGTAGTCAAAAAATAATCATTTCAAATTATCACAATTAGTTACAACGACACGAATCCATCTCTCACTGCAGTTATCGAGAAACTCATGTTCACAGTAGATTCGTCGCGTTTCAGCGTAAAGAGTAGATATTGAAAAAAATGAAACGATGAGTATCGAAAATATTCTCGAAAGCACGAGAAGCAAAGTCGTCTCTGCGGATTCATATTAATGCAACGATATTTTCGGAGGGTGCGTGATAAAAAAAAAATCGTTTATAAATAATCGATAACGTTGTCTCTCTCGCGCGAGTGTGGCACTCGCGGCGGATGAGTGGATGCTGCTATTCGAACGAGGCCAGAGAACTCTACGCTTCTGCGGTGTTCATAGCGTTGCCGAGTGTATGCGAAGCATTCTCGAGTCGTCCGAAAGACGCCGAACCCGTGAAAACTCATAGTGAACGACATTCAGAACTCGGGACTCACTCTCGTGTTTTCGTGCAATACTTTCGAAACTTTCGACTCGACGCAATATATATATATAACGCGTCGCGAGACGCGATCAAACGAACATGCGCTTTCGAGTTTATTTTTGAGATGTTACGACGACTCATCCTTCCTTCTACTCGCTGTACCTTTAGCCATGGCTTTGCTTTATCTAAAAAAAAATGTATAAAAAACCCTTCGTATACCTTCTTGCTTACTTCAGAAAAACTATACTGCTGCTATAGTTCCTGATAGAAAAATGCTGTTTCCTCTCGCTAAAATAATCTCTGCTCGTCCCCGAAACGACGGGAAGCAGAGCTCCTTTTTGAATGACACATTCGCGAATCACTTCTACTCTCCTCGCATCTATGCAGCTTCTCGAAGTAATTTTAGAGAAATGAAAAGCACGAAAGAAAAGCCAGCATTCACTCTGCTTCACGGTTATCGAAACATTGCGAAGAGTGGCCGTGCGCGTCTCGATGCAATATGTAACGCGCGTTATCGACGAGTTGATTCAAACATTAATTGTCGATAGCAACGGATGTACTTGACGGTTGCCAATGCGGTTTGACAATGACAAATCGTTCGACGATTCTGGTCGAGGCGTCGACCTTGAAAAATCATCGAGTACACGAGGCTTCGTCGTACAATTAATTACCCAAAATTTGCATCCGGTCATTCGCGCCCGGCTGCATTGAATCTTCGTTAAATTCCTTTTTTTTCCATTGTCGAAAGATCGATCGATCCGAGCTTCATTGCTTATTCTCTACGGCCACACTTCGCAACGAACGGAAGATAATAAGAAAGAAAAAAAATTACTCGATCTTTAACGAGATTCTTATTCTACGTAATCTATTCATTTCGCTGTAGAGCTCTCTCTGTCCAAGTGCCTCCTGTCGCAAATCTCTTCAATCTTTCCAGTCTGGGCTTTCTCAAATGAAAATAATAAGCAAAAAAACGAACGAAACTGCTGTAAAAATCGCAAGCCAAAGTAATAATCACCACTGCCTGTTATAGATTCCACGTAGTCGCAAACAAGAGGTTTCTCCACTTATTATTTGTATTTTACAGGCGATATTTGCTAGTAGCATACCCGAGATAATAGAGCTCGTAGGCAGTAGGTCCAAGTACAGCGGCGAATACAAGCGGGAACACGGAAAGAGGTATAAATACATAATTACATTTCATCAATCGATCGAACAATCGTCTTCGTACTTTGGATTATGAAAAAAAATAAGAACAAAAAAATATTTATTCGCCATATACATCTGTGCGACATCGTGCTATAGACACACACGCACACGTACACGAATACACGATACGCAAACATTCACACATATGCGATTAATCGTATTAAGCTCTTTGAAAAAATTATGTGGGTCTTGATTTTTCTCAAGTACGACGTTTATTATGTTACGCTTTACCTCGCTTCGTTTATATCGATTTTGTTTTAACTCGTTCGCGTGAGGTAAATATCCCAGGCCGATTAGCCATTCACGTACGAGCTCCATTCGTATACATCGAGAAGCTATTTTGCGTCCCCGTTGGGACGTGGGGTCTTTAAACCCTATAGATGATTATGAAGCTGAATCGAAAAATACTCAAAATTTCGCATATCGAAAAAAAGGTCTGCGTTGTATAATTAGGACAGGATAATAGAATTTTTTTAGCAGCTTCCACTTCGTTAATATAACGTATAAACAGAGAGTCTAATCAGGGCTAATGTCCGAAAAAACTTAATGTCTCTAAATTTTGATTGGTAACATAGTTTTTTCGTCGGTACAAACAAATATAACGAAGTACGGTACATTTGTAACGAAAACCGCGACAACCACGAAACGTAGTCAAATTGAAAAAAAATGATTCAGCAAATAAGATTCTGTATCCAAATTCTTTATCATCGTAATATTTTGCTTTTTGCAACCGGTGGCGCGAAATACTTTGTCTTGCGCACTGGCGCTATTGCACTCGTCGCGGCCGCTGGGACTATTTTCCGCGCGAGGTTACAACGCGTGAAATGTTAAGACGCGTTTGTTTGTCAATATTTTCGTCGGACGTCCGAGTCGAATGGATTTCCTGCGATTTCTCATAGACTCGGAGAGCTTCTTGGTTATTGACTGGCGAAAGATCCTGCGGGATATGGTTTCGGTGAAACGAGCCAATCTCGGACGAGGTTTGAAAAAAAAGTCAGTCACAAACTAAGAGGTGCAATTTTCGATTTGGGTCTACAATCGTGAAGCGACATCGACGTTGTATAATAATACAAGCACGACGAAGTCGGGTGATGCAAGAGAGCACGCGGTTGCTCCGGTCCTATCGATTTTGATATTATCATATCGTCGCAGAGAGAAGGATGCTGCGACGAGTCGGCAATGTCGAACCATCTGCCGTGTGCAAGTTACATCACGAAGGCCCCACTATCAATCGACCGTATCTCTTGTCCCGTATCGTCTTTTAAAGCCTTCTTACTTCGCTATCTCGTTCGTTTCTTCAATTCGATTTCTTTCTATTCGGCGGTCTTTTTTTCTTACGGGTACAAAAAAGAAGATCGGAGCATCAATTTTACGATTAAAAAAAACGGACTTTTCGGCAAAGTGCGGAAACGAGCGAGCCTACAAGGGGAACTTTCTATCAAAGCGTTAATGTGATTTTATCGAAATTCATTGTTCGAACGAACTTGACCAAAAACGTTTGAAAGGCTCATCGGCGGGAGGGTTGTTCAGCATATAACGTTTTATATCAGCCGACACAGCGTCACGACGGAGCTTCGTATAAGCTAAAGCTTGCTTACCTCGCATGACATTACGTCCCTTCACGATCCCTCCTCCGCAAGTCAATCGGCGATACTTACCCAAGTAATATCGATCGCGATGCACGAAGCGGAAGAGGCTGCAGTAGAGTGCAAAAATCAAAAGCCGCGATATTCATGCACGCTTCCGTCTGAGATTGCGATACCCTAATTACAAATTGCAAACGCAGCGGCAATTAAAATGAAGAAAAATACTCCACAATAGCGATAGAGGTCAGAAGGGCGACACACCTTTTTGTTTTCGATCCGCCTCAGCCCATTTTCCCGGAGTGAGCGATATTCGTTATCGAAAATTAATACAATCGGACTATCGTCGAACGACGTCACTCGCGAGAGAACGCGAGAGTGATCGCTCTCCGAATGATTTCTTTGGGCAAGAACAAAAGAGCTCCACGCAGCGCAATAAAATCGCTCGCGTGATTCTTGCTTATTTCGGCCATCCCCGAAATCCGAAATTGCCAGAAATTATGCTACAAAATTTTCTGATCAGCGAGTACGAAGCGAGCACGTTGGCGCAGCGAGTATATCATTCCCCTCCCCAGCCCCATATATATATGAGTAATTCTGTATATATAATACCACTCACTAAAATATGATATGAGAAAGAAAAAAGAATGAATATAAATACGAATAAAATTAAAATTAACTAGACGAGGTCTATGCGAGTCCGTAAGAGCGGATTATTCGCAATGCAGAGGGGCTAGGCTTTCTTGTGTTCTTACGGCAACGGATGATTGTGGGTGTGTAGGCGGTGTTCGCCAGCTGGATCCCAGAGATCACGGAGCTCGCTGCGAACCGCTGCAAGTACGGTGGCCGGTACAAGGGCGAGCGTGGACGCAGGTACCCCAGATAAACTTCCACCTACGTGGACAGCCTCTCTATCTCTAACTCTCTATCTCTCTTCTCTCTCTCTCTCTCTCTCTATATCTATCTCTTTCCCCAATCCTCTCTATCCTCTTTTCTCACATCTTTCTCACCACTTATTAGTCCGTCAACCCCTCTCTAACCTTCACCTCTCGATCTACAATAATATTTCCTTCACTTCTTTGGTAAACGCGTAGTTGAAGAGTTGTAAAAAAAGAAAATGAAGAAAAATTGATTGCAATGCAAATCAACACGTATAAAGAACGAGGAGAGGAGCGATGTTACGCATGGATAGCGAAGTGGTTCGAACACGAGACGGCCCTGAGATCTCGGGTCACGCGCCAAACATTTTACTATTATTACACTGTCCAATACCGTGTCTAAGTTGTATCATCGCTACGTATACATAGGCGTACTTGATCGCTCGAGCTCTGTGCTTGGAGAAAGCGCTTTGACGAAGTTTCCAATTATTTTTGTTTAACGCTTCTTTTTTCGATTTAATTTGTCGTTAAAAAAAAATAATCGCTCGAAAGATCATCGCGCGTGAAAGAATCCATTAGAAAGTTCAACTCGTTGAAATTACATTTTTGTCCTAACTAAAGTTGCTACGAGATTTCGAGCAATGAGAGATCGGTGGGAATTTATGTTATCGTCTGATCGTTGAAGGGTTCATTTATAATGGTTTATCTTTACAATACTGGCGGTCTCTCTCTCTCTCTCTCTCTCTCTCTTTTATTTTTCTTCCTTTTTTTCAAATTTCATTCTTTTTCGCGATCCAATTTATTTTCTTTTTCGCTAGCTCTATACACTGTTCTTCCTTCTTCTCGAGCTCGGTCTTGTTCTCTCCCACTTTTTCTCTTTCTCTCCTTCCCGCTTTCTCTTTCTCTCTCTCTCTCTCTCTCTCTTTTTCTCTCTCACTCACCCGGTGAGATTCGTGGCCCCGTGACGTAGAAACGCGAGCTTACCGGGCGTATAACCCAGTTCCCGAGGGGCTCTAGTCGATCGAGGCGCAGACGAGAGAAAACGTTTAATTTCGTATCGATGCACGGATACGGCTCATTGTTCTCCAAACCTTTTCCCGTGTCTCCCACACACCCCACCTACCACTCCCACACATCCTCTTTCGACCGTCCGTGCTCTCTTGTTCCTCCAGGCTCCATTGATCCCGGCTGGAATAATTCGGCGATTCGAGTTTTAACGCTGGGAACGTCGGCGCCTTCCACTTCTCCGAGCACAGATATTTGCACGATGAGCACCGTCTTGAAACCGTCGAAACAGTCGACGTTTGTTATTCTGCATATACGAATAGTGACGATCTATTTATCGGAGTTGCCCGACTCAGAGATCTCGATCTATCGCATCGATTTTTTTTCTAGAAATCGATTCACCCTGAAAAAAAAATCCCTTCATCATCTAATTCGTAACGCGGAGCCACGGCTGCTATCTGCTCTCTTTCTCCACTTTATAACGTGAAAGGAATGTAGTGATACGAAAAAAAATCGACTAATTGGCATTTTAGTCATATCGCGATTCCCTTTTCTACAAATAACCAACTACAATCCATCAATCTTCCAAAAAAACAATCTGAAACTTTCTACTTTAATAATCACTATCTCTATCTTTCTTGTCACCCTTACTTCTCGTTTGAGCCATGCGCTGATTCACCGCTTTCTTATTGATTACCACTATATTCACCAAGTTAGCGATCTTGATAACACACGTGCCTCTGGTTATTATTGCTTGAGACTTTTATTTATGAAGGAAAATGAAAAACACACCCACCGTCTTTATTACTATGATACCTTTAAGTAATGATATTACACACGCACCACACTGATATACACCCGAACACGGTAGATATGAGAGGTCAATAATGACTATTGCATCCGTTCCGATTGAACATGTTTTCGATATTTAATCGTTATCATTTATTTTTGTCCTCCGACCCGGTCGATGGTAGTTTAATCGTTTAATTGTCTCAGTTGTCTTTTTTCCTTTTTGTCACATTTGCCGAAGCCTCTCGAACGATTTGACCCTTGCACTTCATCGTTTAAATTGCAATCGAAAAAAAAAAAAAATCGACAACGATCCTCGGATGCACTTTCTGTTTTTTCGTCGAGTTATCGTTTCCGTTGATTGCAAATCCGTTGCTCTGACGAATGATAAACAAAAAACAATGAAAACCCTCCGTTGACATCGAGTTATCGCGATAAACAATTGTCGTTGCGCGTCAGGAAAGAGAACAGAATGAAAATCAAAACAACTCGTATCTCAGACTTACACGGATTGGGTTTCTTGGCGGCATGCGTTAGTGTTCTCGCATAGTTTCTTAGAGAATTCGCTCTCTCACTCAATATCTTTGTCTGTCTATCTATCCATTATATCTATTCTATACTATACTGTCTGCCCATATTCCCCCCCGCCCTCTCTATATCTATTGAGCGATCGAGTAATATAATAAGATTGAGTTGACGAATGCCATACCGTCCGACAGGCGAGAGAGCTAATTAACATTATAATTGAATTCATATTATAATTAGTATATTATAAATACTATGATATTGATAATTGAAATTTTATTATTGAAGATGCGTAATTTACACGTAGTTGCGGCAGTAGAGGGGTGCAGGCGTAGGCACAACCGGCTAATGTTTAAACCTAGGGATTGTAGATAAACGCACGAATTGACGTAATGATATTGAATCACACTGATGCTGAATAACGACGAGAGTGGAACGGCGCTACGGAGAAAAAGCGGTTTGTAAATATTCCTTCGAACGATGACGATGCAAAAGAACGAAGAGTTAAAATAAGAGAGAGCAAAGAAAAAAAATATACGGAAAGAAAACCAAACGTGTCGTTAGAGGACAATGAACGGGGAATTTATACGCGCGTTGGGTGTTCGATTTTTCACTCTCCAGGCAGCAGCATAGGCTTTGCTGAAGCTTGAAGTTCGAGACGGGCCGCCCTTTCACCGTTCAATGCGAAACCCTCGACGATAGACCCACTCTTGGCTGAGGCACTCGCTAGTCTAGTCCATAGTCCACATTGATTATTATTATTATTCTTTTTTTTAAATATAAATATATCATTTTCCTTTTCGTTCTGTATAATGAGATCGTGATCGTACGCGCGTACTGCTGCAACACAATACGTCCGAGATAATCGGCGATAAAAAACTCGAAAGAGACGCGATTCATTTTTAATTCAGAAAATACAGTTTGCCGGATACTTACGCGCGTGCGACTACTTTAACAAAAAAAGAATACCGATTATTACACTCGTCGAAAACACGAATACAGGCTCAATCACAACTATCAATTTGTGTAATATAATGAAGAAGAAGAAAAAAAAGAATGAAAGTATAACGCCGAGACACGCCACATATGCCACAATCGGTGAGGATAAACTGATTAAAACAGACAAAAATGCAAAAAGAAGAGAAATAACACGAGTTAGAGACTGACACTAGCCCATGTCCCAAGAAACACTTCCGGGTTATTTCTTTCGTTCGTATACTCTCTCGAAAAGCGTCGTTGAAATGAAACAAACGAGAAAACAAAAATAAAATACACACTGCGGTTAGTTTTATTTTATTTTTTCTCTGTTGACGGATCTTCTTACTGCGCAGACATATATTTTCCACGCGATTTCATAACATTCACATATCTCTATATATACACTTTCAGTTCAGACCGCGAAACGTCGAGTTGCCGAAGAGAAAAAAAGAGAAAAATCTTAAAATTTGTCTCGTCTTATCTTATTCTTTTCACTGGCAAGCACCCATTCACCGCAAGTTTTCGCAATAACATCTCTAGAAGCATTATACATATATATATATATATATATCTGAACTTGAATATATATGTATATATTTATTTATTTTTCATAATTCTCTCCCAAGTTACACGAGGCTCTTGGAATGATGTTTGCGCGTATGATCTATCGATAGAGAGGTTTTCATATTGTCGTAGGAAATCGAAAAACATGAGTCGAGGTGAGTGCTCGCAAAAAAGCAAAGAAAAAAAAGAGTGGCCAGACGAGTAATGCGGGGTTGCACCCCCGATTAATAAAATGTAGAAAATATTATCTGAATAGTTTTTCGTTTCTTATCGCGCGTGTATTCTCGAAAAAAAAATTGCTAACTTTGGTGCGTCGCAGCTCAAGGCTAACACAGGCTCCGATGTGGGTATCATCTCAAAGTAATGCGTGTTTGCTGAATGTGAAGGTGATTACAGCGATACATGTCGCTGTGATGCGAATTAGTAACATTGAAAACAATAAGAAAAAGCGCAATGCTACGTTTTCATCGTCGTGCGGCTTTGTCTCGACTGTGCCAGGCGCTATATCGTGTTTCAGCGAGTGGATATTGAAGATTAACATAACACACTTTTTTTACTATTGTTATTATTACTGTAATGCCGCTCACTAACTGCCGGTGTAGTACGAGTCGCGCTGTACTCGAACCGAAAAAAAAAGAAGTGAAAAAGTACATTAAAATTCGTCGGGTTTATCGTCGCAAGTTTCGGGAATTTCTTTGGCGATAAAAAAAAAAACAATAAAACAAAAGACAAAGCACATAATTTCTCTTTCGTTGCGGTGCGTGGGATTGCGCGAGAGCGGATCGGTCGAGCGTGCATCGATACAATTCAGTCTGTTTCATATTTCTTCGTTTTTTTTGTTTCTTTTTTATCTTTTCATCAAACTCGTTTCGGCGAAATGGTAACCGAAAGATATTTGAATGGATCACAATGAAAAGTGACGATTGCATTCGTGTATTAATCGACTGGTCCAATCTAGCGCGAAGCCAATAACGCGATCAGCAGTGTGTGAGCGCTGCACACGACAACGACGACGACGACGACGACAACGAACTCCAAGATGATCGTCTCTATCTCTGTCTCTCATTCCAACGTCTATCTGTCTATCTATTATCGATCTATCTCTACATCTTCTCTCTCTCTCTATCTCTTCACTCTCTTTTTTTTCTACATCTATCTGTTTATCTCTATCGCGTATTTCCGCCCCGCCCGCCATGTGTGAGGGATCCTTTGACGGTTGAGTCGTCGTTCGAGTTAATAAAAAAAAAAAACTTACGCGGGACACTCAAGTATTAGTAAAAACATGAAGAAAAAAAAACCAAAAATATTACGGTTGACGCGAGAAAAACAAATTTTTAAGAGTGCTACAAGACACAGCATTGTTTACCTAAATGCCATGTATACCTGCCTATGAAAAAAAAAAAATGAATTTATATCGATATAGGTAGACGTGTCGGCACGTGTAGTTTGTTAGGTCTTAGGAATAGGTGTGTAGGACCTAGGTGTAGGTAGCCTTACCTACCCCGTCCTTCAGAATCATATAGGTATATACGTTTGAAGTTATATACCTATCATTGGTATTCTGTAGGTATACATATTGATATACGCCTATATATTTGAAAAGTCACCGTTTTTTGATATGATAAAAGAAGAAAACAAACGCAGTTGGGCCGTGGCGCGCATAGCGGTACAGCACTGTCAATCGTGTCTCTATGGGTTGCCCCGCGGCCCTGTAGCTAATCAACAACTCTTTTTCTTTCCGTTCATTATACAAAAAAAAATATATATATACCACCCTTGGCTCCCTTGACCCTTCGCCACCTTGTTGAAATTCCTGCTAAAAAAAAAAGAACAAATCCTCTTGTACCACCTGCTTTCCCTCGTTAAAATTGACTATGACGACCCCGCTACTTACGATCTTCGACGAACAATGATAAGTGAATCAAAACCGACACGACCATTTAGTACAAATATAAAACCAACACGAAAGATATCGTATGATGATAATGAACTGTTTACGACGAGACAGCGTTCGTGACGTGAATGACAAAATGAAAATGAAAAAACAAAAAAAGTAACGGAATCGCGAGCTCCGACTGTTCGTACGACCGACAAATCAACCAATCAACCACAATCGACAACCCTTTCAAGTGTATTGATGCGAGTGTTGTGTTCTGTTCTATCGCGTGGTGTAGGCCATATTCGCCAGTTGTATCCCCGAGATAATTGACCTGATCGGGACGCGAAACAAGTATGGCGGCACTTTGAAGAACGAGCGAGGTCGCAGGTGAGACACAAACCAAAACTAGCTTCCCACAAAATTTACCTCCGAAGAAAAAAATGAAAAAAAGAAATAATAATACCGTTCCTCTCCCGATGTTCCCGATCGTCCCTTCATCCGATCGTTTCCCCCTTCACTATATGTACTCATGTGTATACTCAGTCTATAGACCTTTACGTCCTTCCCTCAGAGTTTTAGATTTCTCTTTCCTCACCAACTTCTTTGTGTCCCTCCGCAGTTATCCGCATATCTTTCTTTTCACACACACACACACATTTATTTATCTTCACAGTGATTCATCGACATGATCCTATCTCTTCCTCGGTACTCTCTAAACTCACTTCGAAATGTTTTTCTACACGATAATTAATTATCCACATTAGACGATACGCGAGCAGCAATTAGTGTTTATTTTCTTCATTATTTTTTTCGCAAGACAAACTTTATTATAATACTTCTATATATACTTAATAATAGAGTCGCGAGAGGCCTAAAGCTCGATCTGTCTCGGGCTCTCGCTAGTTTCGTTTCGGCTTTAGTTTGCCGACTCACAAAACACCGGTCCCGTCCGCAAACTCACAAACCCCTGTCGTTCTTTCTCTATCTATATCTGTATCTTCTATTCCCTTCACTCTCTTGTACTCTCACTTTGTTACCTCCCCTCACCCCCCCCCCCCCCCCCCCCCCTCCCCGCCCCCCTCGGATCCGACCAAACAGCCTGAAACTAGCCTTCTCAAAGTACCAAAACCTTTCCCTCCACTTCACCTCACCTACCCAGCCAAAGCCACTACCGTCACTACGACCACTGCCAAACCACTACTACCACAGATTCTACCACACCCAGCAACTGGTGTTAGCTTGTTTGTTCACACTGACCGCACTTGGGACAAATACGGCTTTACCCATGGACAGTTTCGACTAATCGGCTCTCTATCTTGAGGAAACGAGGAATTTCGTGTTGCAACTCTCGGGTACCCTTATCGACCCCTACCCTTAATCAAGAGACCGCGCTATTCTCTCTTCGTTCGCCGCAAACCGAAATTCACCGTCAAACCGAGCGAGCGGACACTTTTCATTCGACTGTAACTTAATCATGTCGCTATTTTCGAAGGGCTATTATTCGACGTTCGTTGGCGACCGATCGAGTCTACAACTGTGAACAATTACGGAGAAAAAAAATGGTGTCAACAGTCTTGTATCTTTATCTTTGTGTTTGTCTTTAATTTTATTTTTGCAAAATCAAAATGAGCCCTCATTACGAGCTTTCGTCTTACACCGTCGACAATCTACTTACGGTTCCGCAGTAGTAAAGGCTTTACCGTGATCAGACACGTGTCGCGTGTGTCTTCGGCTTCGAGAACGAACCAAGCTTTGAAATGAATTTCACTGCCCCCGCCAGACTCTTTCCGTTTTGTCTGGCTGTATAACGACTTCGTCCGTGCGGCTTTTCGCCCCGCTCCCCCCCTTCCCCGTTCAACCCCCGCCGAATAGAAACCGCGTTTTTAGGGTACAAACGCGATGCTTTCTTATCGTAATCGAATCTTCTCCACCGGTCTCAAATGTAATGGCCTCGTAGCTCGAGATCGCGGATTTTTCGGTATACATATGTACAAAGTAAAACGCTCGTCGCATAACGTCGGGAATATCTATCGTAAACACCCAACTGTATACGTTCGTGAGCTGTATTTATCTCCGAGTGCAAAGAGTCATTGTCCAGCATGTGCCCCTGCATATAACCAGCATCGAATGCATCTGATCCCCACTGTTGTAACAGTTCAGTGTAATTATATATTATAATATACATAACCTTGGTGTCTTAGTCAGCATTAATTATCGTTTGCGTGTCCGTAATAATTTTCTAACAAGAAAACGAACTAATAAATGAATCGTAAAATAATAATGAAAGAAAGAAAACAAAAAAAAATTACGTAATACGTCTTCGTAGGTTTGTACTCGATAATAAATGTGTTGAATATATATATATATATATACCACAGGTCAGGTTTTGTCGCAGTGTCATCGCAGATCAAATACGAGTTCATTTAGTCAGGGAAAAGTCTTACGTATGTATCTCTTTATATCGTGAAAAGATGTCGCAGCCGCCACCGTCGCCTTGTTCAAGAATCGCCAGTCTTCCTTTCGGTGAAGCTGACTCGTTTCTCCCTTTATCAAGAAGCGAAAGGGTCAGCTTCGCCAAATGGAGGTCCTCTTACGGTGAAGCTGACCCCCCAAAGCAATATTCTCTAAGGGGGGACCTTAGCTCGAAATATTGTCAGTTCCTCTACGTGGGACCATATTTTCTCCCTTCCTCCTTCCGGTGCACCCTTTGGCTAAAAATATTCTATTCTCCAAAAAGTTTCTCTTGATCGAAGTATTCCAAGTCCCTCCTGGTCCTGGAATATTCCGAGTCCCCCTTCTGGGGGAGGAAAGCGGCAGCGGCGATATCTTTCCATGTACGGAGAGATAACTCAATCGGTTGTTTTGGATAACCGCGATCCCTGCGAAACCCTAGTATATATATATGCATATATATACGGGGATAGATTTAGCTCGGTTTCATACATCGGCATTTCGTGCTAATTCGTTATGTGTGTGTGTTTTTTTTTGCCGCTCCGATGAATTCATTTGGTGTCACATGACGAGAACAAGACAGAGGAAAAAAATCGTTTATTGAATACAAATTGATACAAGAAAACAACTTTTAAAAAAAGAAACAAGTCCGGTGCAGTCTAAACGCGTGCGCAATAAGCATCGTGCCAGGTTCTCGTGTGTCCTAGAAACATGAACACGCATCTGACTCAGATAATTCGTACATGAAGAAAACATGAATGTCCACTCGACCATTTTTTTAACACTCGCCACGATCTCACGGGACTTTATCATTTTCTTTTTCGAAACGATCTTTTGAAAATGTTGATAAAAAAAAAAGTA
The DNA here is from genome assembly GCA_963924025.1 of Ischnus inquisitorius. Lineage (NCBI taxonomy): Eukaryota > Metazoa > Arthropoda > Insecta > Hymenoptera > Ichneumonidae > Ischnus > Ischnus inquisitorius. The sequence goes on along the minus strand of OZ001250.1, from coordinate 6,190,603 downwards.
CAACGTACATACAATTTTTATCATAGTTTATCTACGTAAAATAACACCTCTCTGTCGGTGGCCTTCGTTTTTGCTTACAACTGTAGTTGCAGAACCCCCCCTCCCCCCCCAGCCCGCCCCTCAATTCGCCCATCGTCAGCCGAATGAAATATTCATTGCACTTATAACGGGTCTAATACGCGAGTGTGCAAACGGCGCGCACGGTCGATTTTACGGCATGCAGCCTGTGATGATGTTTTAGTTGAACGCGACACGATTAATTCACTTGTTTCTTTTTCCGGTTTATGTCGGGCAAACGTTGATACCCGTCGCGATTATCGGAAAAACGCGTCTCGCGGCTTCCCCTGTCTCGTTGATACACGCGATTACGATCGGACGTTTTTGTTATATTCGATTCGCGAGCACTGACACACATCCAATCCTTCACCGGATACACCCGTCCAATGATGCCTCCGTGCACACATTATTAGAGAAGAGGAAAAAGATAAAAGAATTCAATTGCATCGTCCTCTTGCGTAGAAACACCATCGACAAAATCGTTCATTCGAAAAAAATTTAAAAAACATCATAAAGAATCAGGCCTTGTTTTGTTTTATCACCGAACGATCACCGATTCTCAATGCACATTATAAATTCAGTAGACAAAAGTGAACATGAATTTCTAAATTCACTATACAAAAAAGGCATTTTTTTGATGCAACGAAGCTTCAATTGTTTGCTGAAACTCGTTAATAACTGAATTTACAATGAGTTCGAATATTCATTGACTTTTTTTAAACTACTTTTTGTTATTCCCTTCACATACCCACATCAACACGATGCAGCCGAAACAGCATGGAATGACTATGCGACAAATGAAATTGGTCCCTCCACACGTTTACTTTTCGTCATCTATTTATTCCTGGTTGCGTTTTTTCGTTATTGTTTAAATTCACGAATCTTTCACGATGCACCAAAACACCTTCTTCTCTTATATATACATATGTATCTCCACCGATGAAAAAAAAAACACCGTATATATACTCACACACGACTCGAGGAATAAATACACACGAATATATATATATGATCTATACTAACACACTCGTAGATGTCTTAGATCTATTATCATACACGAGATTAATAGATGATAAATAGTTTTTTTTTGTTTTTATTTTTTTCGTTTTTCGTTTTGTGCTTGAACGTTTTTTACTGCAATGACTAACACGAACGAGGCCTGCTCACTCACGAATTGTTTGACTATAGTTATTATAATTGGAATTAACAATATATATACTGCGTTTAGCATAATTAACTTGTACATAGGTGTCTAGTTGTTCGATAACGTTAGTCGGCTAATACGACTCACTCCATTCCTATCGATATCCCGGTAAGTTTGGCCATTTGATTGATTACATTCCCGCATCTCGTCGTTACTCGGACGAAGAAAAAGCAAAGAACTGGAAAGCATCAACAATTCGCCGTTTCTTCCTTTGTCGGCTAAATTTCTCGATAATCTTTCGTAGCGTCGAATTACGTTTTCTCTCGACGTGATTTTTTTTCTCATTCGAATTCAAATCTCTTCAAGGCCCGCGCCTCTCGATAAAAACTTTTTTTTCATTATCTTCCAGCTCAAGATGTTCGTATCGACTGTTTTTTCTGAAAGAGTATTTTTATAGTCAATTCCATCGATATTCGAACTCGAACGCTATCGACAACAATTCCTCCCGTGAAGATTTGAGTCGTGTTGACGTTTCGCCAATTTGTGTGCAAGATAACAAGGTTTAAGGGAATTAACAACAAAAATAGAGTTGCCATATAGCCACGTAGATATTCGATGTAGCACTCGTGGTAGTCGCTTGTACGGTTATTAAAAACAAAACAATTGAAAGTTTAGTTAACTCGAATTTTCGCATCGTTAAATACGATTGTACGAGGTTTACAGGGTGTCTAACGTTCGTTATGTGTTGGCAGACACATTGTTGTGTGCGGCCACATCACCTACGAGTCTGTCTCGCACTTCCTCAAGGATTTCCTACACGAGGATCGCGAGGATGTCGACGTCGAGGTCGTCTTCTTGCATAGGTATGTGTTTCGTTACATTCACAATTTATCAATCTTCTTTACACGTTCTTTTTCGTCGCATTGCAACGAAACTCATTTATTCAACGAAAAGTAAAAAAAAAAAAAAAGTAAAAAAAAAAGGAAGATGTAAAATTTATCGTTCTGTGAAATTTTCATCGTGTCCGCCACGGTGCTCCGTGCGAATATGACGGGAAGAGATTATCGAAGAGGCGGACGGAAGCGTGGTAGCGCGGAAAGGGTCACAAGTCACAAATGTGTGTTCGTCCATTTTTCTTTCAATCTCTCTGTCCACAAAACGCTTTTACTTTTAGTTCCAACAGACGGCGATTATGTGTCTCGTGGCGTGATAAAAAACACCTTGATTTTATTAATAGTTATTCTTTTAGCATATATATTACATATAGTTAGATAATAGATGATTAATGAAACTTTTATTTTCTTAATATTCATCGTTTATGTCGTCATAATATGATTGTTAAATGAACAAGAGGTTGTCCGGTGAGTATAAAAAAAAAAAGAAAAGAATAATAGATTGAAGGAACTGAAATAGCAACTCGATCGTTGCAATGTGCCGTAGGGTGATCAAGTCTCGTCTCTTCGCAACGCGACATATATCGTCGTATATGATCGCGAACTAGAAACTTTTTCGACGATTTAACAGCAATTTGTATTGTTGTTAATGAACGAGGGGCGATGAAAGCAAACAAAAAAATCAGCCGTTACCCGAGATAGCTTGATCGCCCTATCGTAAGGAGTGGCCTGTGCTTCCAGGAAAGAGCCTGATCTCGAGCTGGAGGGTCTCCTGAAGAGGCATTACACGACCGTGGAGTTTTTTCAGGGAACTATGATGAATGCCGTGGACCTAGAACGTGTCAAGGTATCCTCGAAATTTAGCCAACCAAAAAAAAAATCCACCACAATCCGCTCTCACTCAACAACACTCGCGACTTATTCGCGCCGTTCATTAACAACGAAAAGAGAAAAAAAAATACCAACATAGATATATATAGAGACGTTTTTTTTTTTCATAGGTTTTTTGCCAATCTTTGCCTGGGTATTCGACAACGACTTGATGGATCGATCCTCCCATATCGATTCGTCTATTAAGCGCACTGTTTATCGTTCAATATATACATGCTATACTATTTATTATACTACATAGTAACTTACATAGTTAAAACTATTATTACTATATTTACACACTGATTTATATACATTTTGAGATTTATTACATAGCGTACTTTTTGGGCTCTTAGCGCATTGGCTACGTGAGCGTGTTTTTGTATATATACTTTCGTATATACGCCAACACGTTGTCGTATGATTTCAATTGAATCTTTTTGCTCATTCTTATTCTCTAGATTATCATATTTCGTGATATCGAATTGCGAGCAATGGCTATCTCTCGTTTTCGGACAATTCTTTCAATGATACTCGGGGTAGAAAAAAAAAGGAAAAGAAAAATTACCGAATTATTTTCGACGCCAGTCGCTCGCGTTTTCCATCGAACGCAGACGAGAGATAGCGTGGTTTTACACGTAGTTAAGCAACCGCCTGCGAGTGCATGGTATGCTGTATTGAGCTATGGGCCAGGATCAGCGTGCAAGTAGATGAAATATTTAGAAAACGAAATTCTATTATGTAAATACGAGGAGAAGGTACATATTACCAGCGACATTGTCGCGATTGGTGAAATGTCCATGGAGAGAGTGAGTGTGTATCGTGTGCTGTGAACGTACAAGAATATCCATCGATATCGTAACGTAAAAAAGGAAACAGCACGTTTACTCTGCATTGCTCACCCAAACGATTCGTCCGAATCGCGAGCTGATACGTCACTACGAGCGCGATAAATGATTTTCAACGAGAGAAAGAACCGACAAATAATGCGAAAGAATTAGAGATTAATGAAACGTTGGCGAAGTTGTTCGTCTCGTGGATTGGTTGGACGCAGAGGTCGCGAGAAGGCCTATCGAATTATTTGTGAATACGATAATATATATCGTTTGATCGGGTTTGGACTGACAGGAAGCCACCAGATCTCGAGCTGGAAGGACTGTTCAAGCGGCACTTCACCACTGTGGAGTTCTTTCAGGGAACCATCATGAATCCCATTGATCTGCAACGGGTGAAGGTGAGTCATCGCCGAATAAAAAACAAAGAGCATAAATAAATTTAAAAAAAGTACGAATCGATGGCAAACCAAGTGAGCTTGTTCACACTTGAACAATTTGTCTCTGACCTACTAATCGACTGTATGTGTTATTAATCGAACATACCCCCGTGCCCCGTATATGGAAACCCCGACAAAATCCAACTGACCTCGCCGGATGGCTCGCCAGAATTCTCTATTTTTCTCGCGTACTGATAATGTACTATCGAATCTCTCTCTGTGGCTTCTGTCTCTCGACATCTCGCCTGGGAGCTTCCACGATTTTTCATCGAAATTCTCAATGCAATCGCGTTTTTTTGCGACTAAAAAAAAACTCTACTGTTCGCTCGTCGTACGATCTCTCCACATCATAATGCGCCTGTAAAATAGCCCGGTATCCGCTTCTACGTGCTCCAAAATCTTCTCATTGCCATAAAGAACGGTGGAAGTTTGTACGCGTGAGAAATTGAATTAAAAAAATGGATACTTTTGTTTCAATTTTTTTCGTTCGACGGAGATGACGATGAGCTAAGAAAGCGCAGGAGGCCTCATTGTATCCTGTATATCTGCGGGCATGTTTGTTGCCTGATCGATGTTCCTGTTAATCCATCTCGTGTAATTATGTCGTCATTGATTTGTCCCGCGACTTGTCCACCGCCGCGAGTCTCGAATCGCGCGGAAATTTTTTTGCTCGTCCCCCATTCCCGCCCACTCTTTGCTACGATCCGAGCCATGTAATTATCGATGTGTATCGTCATATATATCTTCTTCAGTATATAGACTTACATTGTCCTTGTTGATCGATCAAACATCAAAGTCGTCAATTCGACTATCATAGCCCATTAGGATTCGACTATACCCCGAGAGAACAAAAACAATAATACTGTGTATACCCCCAAAAACATTCGGATGTTGTTGAGAGCGCTAACGCGAATCACGTGTATCTCTGCTGTTCCCTACATTGTTCCTCCGTTTAAGACAAATGTTACACCTATGGATAGACCCATGCCTGCTGTCGACCCAGGTGGGTAAGTGCTCTTCATTTGTTGGAGCCTGATGTTAACGATCGTTATTAGTAACGTTATTAGTGGACTAGCATATAGATCAACTTCTCGTCTAGAGGCAGATATGTTGTGTTTAATTTTCTCATTTTTCTTCTATTCTTCACTTCATAAATTTTGTTCTGTACTCTCGACACGGCAAACGAGCGAGATTCGTCCAACGACAACGACCCAACGGTTGAGCCGGCGTTATCACCAATTTATTCTACTTCTATAGTATATCCGTGTCAAAGATAACCGTACGATTCCTGTTCATTCATCCACCGCAGCCTGTCGCGTGTTTGCTTTTACTCATCTTAGACATAGACAACTCTTAATTGTCGAGCATGCTGTAAGACTGCTTTTTCACGATGTATTATTAAAAAAACAAAAAACAAACCTTATACGATAACGAATCCTCGTATGTGTGTAAAAAAGATCCCCGTAGTTTGTAAACGTTTCATTAATAACATATTTATACTTATATGAAAATACATCCTGATAATTCAAATCGTATATCTTGTGTATCTCGTTGGAGAATGCGATTGAGCTGCTTTTGAATTAACAACAACGCTCTTTGTGAAGAAAAAAACATTACACATATATACTTTTTTTTTTTAAGCAGTAAACAGTGCGGTATTTGTTACACAATTATCGAAAGTATGGGCAGCTTAGCTTTATAGATGGCAAATGCAATTTTTCGTTGTCAAATTGCAAATTCGTTAATGAAACAAATAGTGTCGAGAAATTCTCTGATCGATGAGAGATATTCACTCGTATCTCTTACTTTTCGTAATTCTTTTCTTTCGTTCTTACAAGCGCTGATTATTGACTGAAGTAACCGCTAGAGCTACGGGAAAGAAAGACTGAGCATCGATTCATCGAGTTCGATTATTATTAACAATTCTTGTTACGCATTCTATTCTCTATTTTTCTCATTAATATCCCATTTACCCCCCCATTTCATACTAATTCACCCTGTTTTTTTTTCCTTTGGCGCCGACCGACGGAATGGAAGAATGTGAAACGTTTGCCCGATGATTTATAGGTCCACGAAGCTGACGCGTGCCTGGTCCTAGCTAACAAATACTGTCAGGATCCCGACGCCGAAGATGCGGCCAATATAATGCGCGTCATCTCCATCAAGAATTACTCCGATGATATACGCGTTATTATCCAACTCATGCAGTACCACAACAAGGTAACATTTTTTCATGCATCCGGCTCACATGTAAGTCACGCGCATGTGTAGCATTTTTTTCTCTCTCGGTAGAACCCACAAGATTTCGAATAATTGTTTTCTAATCGATTCTTCTTCGTTTGTTTTTTTCTCTCTCTCGAACAGGCCTACTTATTGAACATTCCATCGTGGGACTGGAAGCAGGGCGACGATGTAATCTGCCTCGCCGAGTTGAAGTTGGGATTCATAGCGCAGTCGTGTCTAGCCCCGGGATTCAGTACGATGATGGCCAATCTCTTCGCTATGCGATCCTTCAAGACGGTCAGTAAAATCGTCCTCCGGCCGCCTTAGATCCATCTATGCATGTGTGAATCGTCGTGACTGTCGGGTCATCTTTTAGACCAAGAGAAAAAAAAGAACAAAGTTCACAGTGAATGCGCGCGGGCGCCTGAAAATCACTTTGAAACATACATATCATCATCTCTCTATCAATCTTCCACGAAATGCATTTCGCAATTTTTGTTTTTTCTTTACATTAGCAACACGTATATAGTAGTCGTCGAGCCAAATGGCTCTTTCACTGATAGTCGCAACGAAACGAAATACCCTTGCAGATTAGTTTACACTTTGCTTAACGAACGAATTGAAAAATAAGAAACAAAAGAAAGTTCTCACTTCGCCTCACTGTGGACGACTTGACACATCAGTACATGCATAGGGCGTGCGCGCGCGCGTTACTTGAGAATAGAAATGGTTGGTTGATTGGAACCAGTCGCCCGATATATGCAGGCTTGGCAGAATGACTACCTGCGTGGAACCGGAATGGAGATGTACACCGAGACACTGAGCCCTACCTTCATTGGAATGCCCTTTGCCAAAGCCACTGAGTAAGTCGCTCCATGACAAAAGAAAAACCAAAAAAAGTCATCCAGCAAACCGTAAAGCTCTGATTCAAGAGACTCGACAATTCCTCTATTTTCCCGCCTGTTTGTTTATTTGACCATTTTTCTCCTCTCACCATTAGAAAAAAAAATTACGAAACGACGGTTTTGCAAAATCGAAGAAACAAACCCTTTCTTGAACTCACGCTTCATTTTATTTTTTCACTAATACGACTTGCTCGCGGTTTGCTCAACGCCAACATTTTTTTTTCTTAACTCGTCGATCGACGCACGTTTGTTTTTCTTTTGCCACGATTACATCTTTGATTTATGAATTTGTCTGAGCTTCATCTTTCGACGAAGTCAACTTTCGCGAACTCCGGTCAAAGTAATTCTCTATTCGAGGCTCGAAATCCGTTTTCTTTTTCTCACAAAAAGGCGTATTTGTACGGCACGATCCATGCACGTTGAATAATTTAATCCTCGCCTTAGCCCTGCGTCACTCGCGTCTCGAAAGGACGTCGCGAGTTACGGCGAAAAAAAGAGAACAAAAAACAAGAATGAAAAGAAAAACGTGAGAAGGATGTTTCATCGCATCCGCTGCGCGACTGACGCCCGGTTACTTTCCTTGCACAAGAAAAGAAAGCACAAGAACAGTTTTGCGTTAATTCGGTGTCTCTTGAATCGGAAGAAAGGGATGAAGCTTCGCCTCGCCTATGTCTCTCACTACGCTCCACTCCGCTATTTGAACCTCTACTATAATAAACGTGTCAAACAAGAATATATATTAATTATATATGTATGTATATATATACATATATATATTTAACTGTATAAAATCGTATCTGTGCTACACCTAATCGATGTAAGACCACCCCTCATCGCTTCAGTAAATCCGTTTACCTTTCACCTGTTATCTGCAATGAATAGCAATGTCTTTCCATTTGGAAGAAAAAAAACAAAAAAAAAGTATGTAGGCCGAGAGTTTTCGCAACTACATAATTTTTTTTCCATTCCATCCGGAATCGTTAACAACGAGCTCCGGTATTATCCGCCGGTCTTGTTTCTAGACTTAGCATACGCGTGATTTTTTTTTTTCCGGTGTTTTTTTTCTCTCGAAAGCTGTACAGCCGTCTAACGATCGAGGATATTATAAGTATGTGAACGTTGAACGTTAAGGTACCGAGAGGCGAGATGAGAAGGTACAATTAGCGGCAAGACTGCGCCTCCGCGAGTTGTCACAAGGGAATGCGTGATGAGGCGCTGCGCCCGAGCTACGACGTATTCACGTATGGTAAAGGGGGGATATAGCGCTGGAGAACGATCGATTGGTAGATTGAATGCGTGTTCGAATGGAATTCCCATTATCAGGATGCATACTGTAGGCCTTAAGCCCAGGGATATAGAAGCTATCCCGATCGATTATACTGCAAAGTTCACATCCCATCGAGCTCAACATCGGCCTCCTCGGCTTGCGAATCCAAGCGTACTGCAAACTCGTGTGAGAACACTTCCCCGCGCATACGCGAGCCGCGAAATCATATGGACCTTGACGCGGCTGATACACGCGTTATATATTACCCATGTTACGCTCCGTACGGCGCAAGTACCCACGCTATGTCGCTTATTCGCGTAATTTTCATAACGGGCTCGTGGCCGACTCACGGACGTTAACCGATTTTCGGACGTTGGGTTCGCTTGGAATTGAGGTCAAGAGGTCATAGCGAACAATTCGATTACCGGAGAACCGGACGAATCCTGGGCCCCATCCCCTCGCGGGCGAACGCCGAGATCTCTCATAGTATCATCAGAGTCGCTAAAAAAAAGACCCTTCATTCGTAACGAACGAGTGAGACAATTACATAGTTTTATGTGCATTAATGAAATCATAAAAAGTACCTTGTTTAGGAAGTTCTTTCGATTCTAGCAATATCTAGTTATAGCAAAACGTAAAAATTGCAAGCGAATTATTAATTTGATTTTTCATTGTCCCCTATCGAAACGTGGAAGACGAAGGAAAAACGTAAAATATATAAATTGTTTTTGCGAGGGACGAGAAGAAGATATGCGTCCTCGCGGGACAGTCTGACTCTCGTTGTCAGGGTGTCAGCCTGGCGCTCCGAAACGGGGACCTTAGTAATAGAAAGGTTTGATGACGTGGAGCTGGTTGGTTGGTGTTTCAGTCGCCGGACACTCAAGCGTGGCAGAATGATTACCTGCAGGGCACGGGCTGCGAGATGTACACGGAAACCCTCTCCCCGTCCTTTACCGGGATGACTTTTCCCCAAGCCAGCGAGTAAGTTCTCGCTGCCAACCGCGGCTGCCACACATGCAAACTTACTCATTTTTCATTTTTTTTGTCTTCAAGTATAAAAGAATTTTTTTTTTTATATATATATATATTTTTTCTTCTTCTTCAAACTCTTCTAACTCACACTTATCACCGCTATCGACACACGCACACATCTACATTGTCCATTTTTTTTTTCTTTACTATCTGTTCTTTACATTCGTTCTCGTTTGTCTATCACGAAACGGAGAAACACAAAGCCGAATTCCAAATTCTTGTATCCAATTTGCCGTTCATACTTGTTCGAACTAACTCCGCTATTCGGTAATAAACTTATTGAATTTTCTTTCGTGTCTTTCTCTTCCGATTATTAATATCACACGATGTTCTATCTTCCACTGTCAATCCATCGTACATTTGCAGTGACTTTTGTCTGTTTGTATCTCCGTCACGGATACGATGTTACACTGTTGGCCCTCTCTGTCTCCGAACAATCTCAACAAGCCCACAAAAACTACTCGATAATTTTCTTTTTTTTCGTCTACTTTTGTGAACATCACCTTTTCCGTAGATTAGTTGCGTTTTGGGTATCCAAACTCCGCCGGTTACCCCGATAGAATTTTGTATACGGTATAAAACAACTTTTTTACGACCCGCACCTATTCTCACCCGCACAGTGCACAGTTTTGCATTTTGGTGACCTTTTCTTTTCTCGTTTTTTAATCTTTGTTTTTTTTTTCCTACCCTCTTGTCATTGGAGATATATACTATATATATGTAATTTTTTTTTGTTGACGATTCCTTTGATTTTGTAATGGTACGTCGTAGGTATTATCTTTGTTTTTGTTTTTTTTTGTTTTTTTTTTTCAACACGTACGCCGTTTCGGCTGAGGCCTACGTGTGACCGTCATATATGCCTGAAATACGTGGTATTCTGATACATAGTTATACGTACATATATATATATAAATGGTTACCTACGAAGCCGCGAAATTGGCACGTTCACCGGGGTGGAGGGGGAGGGACTGCGTGAGAACGTTCCCGAATTACGGAAATTCCCCTCGTAAGAATTCGCGTGATTTCTGGCATCTACGCCATCCGAAATTCGGCAACTCGGGTTGAGGCTTTGCCAAAAAGCTTATTGGACTTGTACGGTTAATTCATTGCTCGCGGAAAGGGAGACGAAGGACGGAGGCAGCAAGGGATGTCACGAGGTAGGAACGCGCGAACGCGATATCGCGGACCTACTTCCTTCGGAAAGTACCTCGGAACGTTTCATTGAGAGTACGAGAGGGAGAGAGAGAGAGAGGAACCGGGACAAGAACGTGGGACAGCAAATACCGTTGCGAAGCCTAGACACGCGATATTCTCTTGTCTCCCTCCCTTACCCTCCTTCTCGCGTTACTGATAAACTTCTAAAAACGTTCTCCGGTTAGCGTGACCGTCGGAAATGTACATACGTTAGTCCGCGAAACGAATTCGCCCCGTTCAAAAGTTTGACACAATTTTTTTCATTCTTTCTTCCATCAATTAATGAAAACGATGTGTTTTTTTTTTAATTCAATACGTTACAAATTTGCGAATACGTTCGCATCTGCGTCGATGATATGTATTCTTGTACTATTAATTCAGTCGTGCCGGATTCCGAAATAACTCTTTGCACGATGCTGAATCCTTCATATAGTCTCCATGCCTGCACTGTATCTTTTGTGTCAATCGTTTTGCGACGCGGCCCTCGACGAAACGGAGAACAATATCGAAGAGCCGATTGTTTCATCCGCGACGAGAATAGCGTTTCACCTCTCGCGAGAGAATCGATTCGGGCGATTGAACGACAACGACGACTCGAGACCGTCTCGATAACGTATCGCGGGTCCAAAAAAAAGAAACCTATGATTTTTCTCATGCATCTACAGACAATTTATGAATTAGACATTTTCTTCGCACGCACGAAAAATGCACTCTCACCGTAGTATGCATCCGCTGCGTTCGATACTTCTGCGAAATCCTGGCGTTTCCATGATTTCGATTTTTTTGAAATTATTATACGTACAGAAAAGAAAACATAAAAATAATAATAATAAGAGTCTCTCATTTTTGGCACGATTATTGATCACCGATGTCAGCCGATTGGTTTGCGTGTGTGGGAGTACTGAAGCCATTGCAATAAGAAGCGGCCCTCTCTTAGATCCTAGATAGCCGATCGCGACACGCGAGATACTACCACTCTTCTCTCATTCGTTGTACATAATGTTCAATATTACAATATATATAGCCGACTTTACTGCGTACGGATATGCCTTGACTGTCACGATAATTATACTTACCTCGTACAACGAAAAAAAAAAACCGAAAAATGTACTATAATCGGGCCTTCACATCGAGCCGAATTTGTCGTCTGCCGTCTAGTATCTCAAGTAGATCATAGCCAGGAATTATAGAATTTTTTTTCTTATTTAGATTAGTGCCCATTAGATATCCTCGATTTTTTTCACATGTTTATCGCAATACAATCCGTGTGACCGATTGAACTACCGTCGGTATTTCGGCCGATTTTTTTTACCCCCTTTAATTGCATGTGTTTGTGTGATCGCTTTTTTTTTCAACGCTGTACATTGATAAGCTGCATTGGGCGAGTTGTACAAAACAATTGTGCTGCATGAGTGACTCTTTGGTGACTAAGGGAGAAGAGTTGTGTTGACGACAAACGTACCGCACCCCGTCGCTGTTTCGATCGTAAAGTGTTGCTGTTTTATCGTCGTTCGTATGTGTGTCGTACATTCCGTTAACGTTGCTGTTTTAGCGCGCTTCATTACGAGAGCGGAGCGTAATTTATGAAATTCTCTCATTATCGACTGAAAATAAGAGTGCTCTACGCTCAAGCCTCGAGACATAGTTTATCTTTAGCATCGAGGGTAAAAAAACAAAGCTAAATGGACAGTGGAATTCGTTTGAATGCTAATGTGGGAATTTAGTTGGCTGATTCGAGTGAGGTAAGCATGCGAGTTCCACTGTCTACACGCGAGGCATGTGCGATCAATCAATTGCCCATTAATCAATGAAAGTACGAAGCGAAAGAGGAACAACAACAATGTTGTCAATGTAGATACGATGGCTCGCACATTCTCGTACTCGTTAACGAAACTCGCTTCTTTTATTTCTACGTTACGGATTTGTACCTCTCCTTGTCGTGTATTTAACTGTATCCACGATATACCACAACCATTTGCTCACAACTTTTTGTTCCCGTTTAACAACACTTATACCGACAAACTTTTGGCATTCGCTATTTCTCGTTCAAAAACAGAGCATGCACGTAACACTTTCACAATGAAAATATATAAATTAAATTAAAAAAAAAAAAAACGTAATGCGGATATATTTATCTTAGAGAATAATTATTGGCCGAGTGGGGCGAGTATTAATCAGTCACTTGTCGCAGGTTGTGCTTCACGAAATTGAAGCTTCTCCTACTGGCTATCGAGATAAAGGGCGAGGGAGGCTCCGACAGCAAGATCTCGATCAATCCGCGTGGTGCCAAGATCGCAGCTAACACTCAGGGATTCTTCATTGCTCAATCAGCCGACGAGGTCAAACGGTGCGTATGAGAACAATTTCGACCCCGAGTGCAGCGGCAATTTTTAATCATCTTTAATGGAATTTCAGTGCGTGGTTTTACTGCAAAGCATGCCACGAGGACATCAAGGACGAGACTCTGATCAAGAAGTGCAAGTGCAAAAACTGTAAGTCATTCAATCCGATAATCCACCAAAGAGCCTTAAAAAAAACGACTATTCGAATTGCCGAACTCTCTACTAACCAATATCTATTCTATGATTCGACTCTTCCAAAGATTTACGTACATATATTTATGAATAATGCGACGCGCGACGAGTCTTGTCACGCGTGTTGTTGCGAGTCACGTGACGATGCATTATGGTGTCTACAATATTATTGTAGGGAAAAACGAAAAAAAAAGAAAAAAAACCATCTATCTATAATCATTCACTTCATTACTTTTCGTTTCGTCCCACTATATTTATTTGTTTGTCGCTCTGTTTTTTTCTCTATGACCCCAACATTTGTTCTAATCTCATTTCTACCTTCACCGTCGCAAGTTTTACAGGTGGGCAACGAAGCTCATTTAGGATGTTCATAAAGGAAGGATAATGCGAATCGCAAGGAAAACCTGTCTGGTATCCTCCGATACTCTTTTTTCTTTTCAAATGAAACTCTTCTTCTTCTCCTTCTTCTTCTTCTTCTTCACAAATTTCGCCCAACCTTCTGATCTGTCTCCGCGAACACAATCTCGTTCCTCACGTTCCTCACATCCGAAAAAAAAATCTGTATCACAAGCCATAAAGACAAACGAACAAACACAAAATCCATATATATTTGCGTTCAATGAGAAAAAGTGACATGGCAGTGACGATACTATTGTGATATATTATCTAGTGGGGCAGCAGCAACGATCCTGGGGCCGGGATTTAGGTAACGTCTCTAACTCGCTCGCTTTACTCTCAAAACTTTTATTCTATTTTCTCTACTATCGTCTGAATCTCTTTATATACTACTTTTTAATTTTTCGTTGTTATCGATTAATTAATTACTACTTTACTATGAAAACCCGTCTCTATCTCACCCTCTTTGCGACCAATCTGGCCCTTTCGTCTACCAATTCTACATTCAAAAAAGAAATGAAAAATCAAAATCTGTTGTTTTTATCTTCGTCTATATTTCTCTTTCTGTCTGTACGCCTCCAATCACTGTCTTGTTTTGAACACACTTTCTATCTGTCGCTGCCTCTAAAGAGAAAAAAACCAAACTGTCTATCTTATGGCTCCGAAATTTGACGACCGTTCTCTGCATTTGTCAAAATGGGTGATGATGATGATGATAATGATAATTGCATTTTTTAATCCCCTGCCCAAATTTATACCCAAACACCGTCGTACCGATTGCATTGACGCTCCTATGCTTCATTTTTCACATCTTCGAAGAGTAAAGATAAAGAACGAATTTTCGCATTTCGCTTCGGACGTTATCGTTTTCGCGTGTGGAACGGCTTGTCGGTGTATTATTTCGTATGATCGCGAATCAGTGAAAAATGATGTATCACGAGTGTACCCACGCAAGTGACTTGCTACACCCCAGTCCACGAATCCGATAGATTTAAGTCAGCTGGCGCATGTCCACCTGACTCTGATAAGAGAAATATAAAATAGCCTGCACTCTAGTATGTGCCCTCTTCGTTCCGGCTTGCAAATGCATGAATAGCTCGGTTATGGGACCCTTTACCCACCACCGATATTGCAAAAGAAAGAAAAAAAAAAGGAAAAAAAAGATTGTAATAACAGCTTCACTCTTCGATCGTGGCATCTGTGTACCTATCAGC
This sequence comes from Ischnus inquisitorius, assembly GCA_963924025.1. Classification (NCBI taxonomy): domain Eukaryota; kingdom Metazoa; phylum Arthropoda; class Insecta; order Hymenoptera; family Ichneumonidae; genus Ischnus; species Ischnus inquisitorius. Next base: position 6,175,601 of record OZ001250.1, on the reverse strand, counting down.
GCAATTCAGCTGCGTCATTGATGAAGCTACCTTACATTTATTCTTCCCGTCTACATATATCTATATATGATCTCTTGCCTCAGCTCAATCTGTAACTATATTTCTCTGTCGCTCTCGAGCATCTGTCTCTACATGTCGCTCCGTCACAATCTTCTGTCTCACTGGCTACGCAAAATTTATCATCTCTTTCTCATTCGGCACCGCGACCTTTCGAGCGTTCGTGGCGTTCTTTCATTTTTTTTATTATTTTTTTTGGCTTGTTCATCTTGCAATGAATTTCGAAATCTTCCACGAGAGTACACGTTCTCTCCAGTATATTCGGCGCCTACGCGCAATCTCACCGATTTTTCTCAGCGGAAAGAATTGTCCGCCAGTGCGCGATCCTTCGAGAGTGATTCGAAAAAGCGCAACTATTAATCCCAATTTTCCGGCAACGCCGTTCCACTGTCCCGCACCTCTGTGTTCGTTACCCAATCACCTTGACGGAAAACAGTATCGGGCAGGTCACTGATTAATCCAATTTGTCCCTTCCCAAACCCACCCAACACACGATACAAATTATCCGCAAACTCACAAACGATCAACACAGCTTTGATCCATTAAAACCGTTCAATCGTCGCCGAGAAACAACGTTCTCTTGTACCATCCGTACATAATTAAATTGTTCACACTTATGTATTTATGAAGAATTCTACTTGTCGAATGGAACGGATTTAATGTATTAAATACCACACGATGTGATGTACAAAAAATTATAACGGATTACGGGTACTCGCACGGACTAACAGCACTTTTAAACCCTGGGCAATCAAAGAGACATTGGTTTCGGCGTCAGCAGCAACAGGCTAGAGATAATTGTCTTTCAGGTATCGCGAGGTATCGCTGATTCTTTTTTTTGTTAATTAATTTTTTTCTTATCTTTTTGTTCTTGGACATTACATGCGATATTTCAGATGCCTCAGCAATTTTTTTTTGTAGACAACTCTGCGCGTCCGACGAGGAGAAAACGTTTTGGCAGGTTTTAAGTCGTCTGTGTACGTGATCGATATTAGCGAGAGAACGCGAATGACCGCAACATTTTTCCAGATGTTGGGATGATGATGATGCAGACCGGCATGGTGAAGGGAAATTCTGCATACCGCAGTTACCTCGACGGTACGCCTTGTTCCATCCGCTCATTATTTTCCTCGCCCAACGAAAACGAACGACAACCAAATCCAATTCCACTCGTAACTCCCAATCGATTCCCCAAATAACAACCCGCTCCCCGACGATCTTCGAAGTTTGCGCGGCAATTTATGTCCGACGAACGTTTCGATCGTTAAAATCTCGATACCATTGTTGGGCGCCCAAACGCAAAAGCTTATCGATCATATCGTGCAACATTTAATCGTTGAGCTTTGGCCCGCGTTGAGCGCATCATTAACGAAAGTTCAGCATAAACAATATTATCGATTTGGCATAAAATACGAGTTACCACATATTCTGGCTGCTTACAAACAAATTGAATTGAAAATCGTGCTCTAACGTCGATTATCCATTGTATACATTCCTTGTCACGACCGATAAATTAATAATTATACATTTTTTATTCAGTATATATTAATGACGTTGAATCTAAAATATATAAAAAGCAAACAAAGCCGCTACGCACTGCCTCTGCAGAAAATTGCATCTAATTGCCGAAGCACGTTGTCTATGGTCGTTCATTTTATATTTCGTGTTACTTTTCACGTTTATGTTGTTCGTAACGTATGTAAAGAATAACTTTCACTAATACATAAATATAATATTATCAATTACCTATGAATATGATATTTTACGATAATTAGCAAAACAATTGCCGAATCAAGAGCCACACGCTTTCAAATGGTTGAGATATTCATTAACTGTCGTTTTCAGTGTGCTTACGTGAGTTTTTCATTGACAAGTTTTTATGATTGACATTACTTATCTATACATATAACTATATATATACATATATTGCCCGTAGAAATTGGCGCAGTATTTAAAGGTATTTATTAAATGTGCTGGCTTTTCGCTAACAATTGATTATACATTACCTCGCTGGTTTTTGCAACCCGGTGCAATCTCGTTTCTTTTTTTTTTTAATCCGTCCTTATTGCGAGCGAAGACAATGCGTCCCAGGTATTCCGTACATTGTGCGCCCCGAGAGTCACAAATCCAGATCGAGATAAACATGAATTGTAGTAGCGTACTCAGGAGAAAAACAAGATTAGCGACGTATCGATGGCTAAGAAACAGCGGGGCGTATCCCGTGCGTTGTGACATTTAAGAAACGTGTGTGCATCGTTAAAGTACCGGCCGAAAGTGAGATTCCGAATTTTTAATAATTGCCTACGGAATGAAAATCTGAAAAATTCAACTATACTAAACCTAGGAAATTTCATTTTGCATCACGATAATGTTAACAAGTTGTTAACAAATTAGTTCAAACAAATTCTCAACGAATCATTGAATAATCCAACATTTTCTTCGAAAAAACCCGATTCGTTAATTTCTTTGAATTAGACGAAATTCTAATAAAAATCATATGTGTCCCGGATTGCACGCCAAGTTTTTTTTTTCAAACTGGTTTGTTAACAACTTTTTGGAATCATGATGAAAAATGAACGTTCTGTGTACCTCCTGTGTGTTTGATTTTCTTTATATTTTTACTCCATCGGGAAGTCTTCGAAATTCTCTCAGAATCTCGCTCTTGGCTGCGAATGTGCCGATACACTTTCACGCGAAAAGATATGGGACAGGTCCTGTTTCTAAACAGTCCATACAGTAATGGCGTAGCACTATAAAGAAGGGAATTTTTTTTACCTCTCGCGTGCCTGTGTTCGGGCCTGTTAATACTTTCACAGGTGAAACGACGTAGTCCTTTAGCGAACCATCGACAGTGCTGGGCACATTTGCGAGGTTCTGTCTTCGCACCTCGCGTAAATATACCTTAGTACATAATATAAACTATCGACCTAAGAACGAAAGAGTTTCCCCGATGCCCAGGGTTTACCCGTAAAAAAAAAATCTTGCGATATATTTAACCTTTTTTTTTTTAATATACCAACGATATTTTCCTCCATCGACGCCGATACACACAATACACACGCAAACATAAAAAAAAACCCACACACCGGTATATAATTACCATATAAATAGGATAAACATGAGTCACCGACACTGACGAAATGAAAAAGAAAATCGAAATAATAAAATCACAGCGTATCGACTGTAATTGTGTACAGGAAGCATCGTCAGGGCCATTCGCATCGTCGCATCGTCTCACTCTCTAATATTCCGGATCGTTCTGTTTTTTTTCCACCCCCCCCCCCCCCCAAAAAATAGTTATTTCGTTCGATGAATCATGCGCAAAATAATATTCGTCTATCGATGCGATTTTTCGACCATAAGCGTGTGTGTGTTTATCTTAATTTTTCGTCGTTTCAGTGATAAATTCGTGTCCCGCATCTTTGTTTTTTTTTTCGCAATCAACGACTTCGAAGTCACAAGATTGCGTTCTTGATTGTTATTGATTAAAGAAAAGAGAACATTATTTTGTAACCCGCCCGTACCGGAGTTCGCCGAACTCTCCATCGATGCAATCGTTTCCGGTTTGAGAACAATATTCGTTGCAGTGGATAAAAATTGCAGATAACAGCATCGATCGAGAGTGTCGGGCCCGGTCAACGTAGTCCCCAGACCCCTTTACTTGTTCAGCCCTCCCCTCAGAATCTATAGGATCAAATAATAATCGATGTGAAGACTAACAGCTCTGGTTCTTCTCCCTTCGGGCAGTGGCCACATTCCGGAAGGGCGTGCGGGCTGTTCAGATGGTTGGAAGAGCAAGTACGTATCCCCCCGAGAGTAGAAAAAAAAAATTGTGTCACGTGTATCGCATATTAATTTTCCTTATTTTCTTTACTTACGAAACATTCTATTTTTTTTTCTCTCTCTCTCTCAAAACAATCACTCCCGCATCGCCGTTTCGATGAGTTCGAGGCTTCGAGTCGATTCGTCGACTCATCGATAACTCATCGATTGACACACGGTCGAAACAGGGAGTGCCTCCGAGTGTACTGACTTCTGACATCGATTACTTTGCTTTCCGTTTCCCATGCCGTCGTTTATCATACGGAGTAGATGCGAAACTGGATAAATGAAAAAAAAAAAAAAAAGAGATCGATTTTTGCAAACCACCGAAGGTGAAGTCGAGCCACTCGTGTTCTTTGCATTGATCGATTGGCCAATTTCACGCTGAACGGCGTATCAACTGGCGCAGCGAACTCGTAAAAGATAATGGAAAAAGTCTGCTCTCCATCCGCGACCGTTCGTACCGAAGAAAGAGACACTTTTGTTTTAGAGCGTATCGAGACACGAGTTTCCCATCGTAAAGCCTAATAGTTTTATTCTATCGGTGACAAAAAAAAAAGAGATCCGCGATACGTTATTGAATTCGTAAAAAATTCTTGGCTATTCAAATTTCGCGGATTCGAATATGTAGAATGGTATGAGATGCAGAGGGGCGTATGCCACATCGTTGAACATACGAAACGGTGTGTGACACGGCCCTTCCAGAAGCCAGTGCATTCGCGAGGTCGTTGTTTTTATTTACGTCGAGCGTTAATTAATCAGCACAAGTGTAACCACATTAACCGTATAACTTGGCCTAAATTCATCAAAACATGGATCGCGAAAGATCTGAATATTTTTCTCTTCATTCTAATGTTCTTTTTTTGTCGTAAAATCGAATCAATCTCATCCCCTGTTAACGATAAAAAAGAAAAAAAAGAAGTACCTGGCAATGACGAGTGAACGAGTTTATCCCGAATTCCTCTAAACATTCCGAGATCGTTTGGTTCACACTAAAACGATTTGTATAACAAAATATCTCTCTCTCTCTCTCTCGTTTCCCAGCGTAGAACAACGTTGTATTAGTGTTTGAGTCCTATTGATGTGGTGTTTATTGATTATTATATCTTGCAACTACGAATAATTAACTCTAATAATTATGTATCGGTGTCGTTTGGAATGTAGTTTTTATTTTTGCCACAAAGTTTGTGAGTGTCTCGATGGTTTATTTGTTGTGGGTGAATTTTTTCGAGACTTTACGAGAAAAGTCCGACGACGAAGAATCATAAAATCTCTCTGAACTTGTACTTCCATCTAAGTTTGCTCGGACTGTTATCTTCACTTTTCTTTCGATCGGTGTTTACAGTACGGTCTTCTTCTTCATTCGGTTTTTTTATTATTTCATTTCACAAACGAGCATCAAAACGATCCGCAAATTTAGTTGATAAAACGATCAACATCGTCGTACAAACGCGCGATAATCGCTGATACTTCGTGAAACGTATTTGAAGAATATTCATAAATCAATTTTACAACAAATCGAAGTTGCCTACATTGTCTGTTTGTCCACTGTCGGTGCAGGGTCCCCTCCTTTCCCGATAGAAAAAAAATTGATTGGACTCGCCGACTATCGCTCCGTCTGATCGTGCAAGGCGCTATCTTACTCGCACTTTTTTGTCTTTCGTTGTAACAGCGGCTAATCAACATCGTGTTGATCGCTGTAGACGCGTGACGGTTTCCTATTTGTCGTCTGCATCTTAATCTCGATTACATCGAACCTGCAAATCATTGTTTATTATTATGCGCATCGATAGTCAGGCGAACCCAAACGATACTCTGTGTCTTGCCTTTAACTGATAAGAAATAACTAGAACTTATAGTGGTGACTGCGTTTATCGAGCGATATGTGTGTACATTCCCGAAAGAACGTAACCGCATCTCATTAATCTCGATTCACAATCATTGTAACGAAAGAGAAAAAAAAAAATATATATATATATAATAACACGAACACAGGCCCGCCCCATAAAGAAACACGATGAGATCGGAATTAAAAACAAAATAGTCCGATACCATTAAATATAACGAGATATAATATTCGAATTATTCGCGGTTAAAACGATTTTTACAAGTAAAACATGCGTCATTTCGCAAACACGTACACGAAAAAAAAAAAAAAAAAAATACCCCCCACCTAGATACATAAACAGAAACTACTGACACAATACAATAGACACGACCGTAAACCTTTGAACTAACCGTCTATGTGTCTATGTGCCTGAACCTCTCGTCCTCCAATCGTTCTACGTAGGTGAAGACTTCTCGTACGCAAGTAAGTCAATCGGAGGATAATCTCTTACTTTGATGTAAATCGAAAATACATATTGTAAGGATGAGAAGCATTCTATTCGTCTCGCGCATCACGCGTTATTAGCGTTTTTATAGTTTAGGACACGCGCCATAATCAATTAAAGAGCAACGCTGTTTCATTACATTGAAAAAAAAATACATATAAAGAAAATTAACATACAATAAGTATATATTTATATACTGTTAATGCTCGATGAAGAAATCCTGCCCAATCACTTTGTGCATTAGTCGGATCTCTTACGGATCTTCATGAATCTACTTTCTTGCTATTGTATCTCTGTGTCTTCGAAACGTATGATCATAGAAGAATATATGATTATATTGTAACGACTACGAAAACGCTTTCATTATGTCTTTGCCGATACATTGGTGAATGCACAAATCGCTTTCTATCCTCATTACGTCCTTGATCTCGGCTAAACTTTTTGCGAAAAGAAAAAAGAAAAAATCATCAATAAAATCCCTCTCACACATTTATATTTTCCTGTTTATCTCTTCCGATGTAAACGGCACTCTTCGTATCCTGCGCCCTCCGCACGTTGACTCCCCCGTAGCATGAAATTTATCGATAAATTTTAGATCTTATGCTCAATGCAAAAAACACCATGCACAGTTGAAGAATGACGATGTATACACATGATCACATTCTACTTGCGTGTGTGTTTGTCGAACGGAATCAAACTATGTATCCATTTCGAAAGGTGAATTTTTCGCTGCACGCTGATTACGTACGTGAGATCGAAGGATCGTTTATCGACGCGAACGCAAAAAAAAAATTGAATGATATGAAATTTCGAAAAAAGAGATATTCGAAACTTCGATCGATCACCACCGCTGTAGTTTGAGCACGAGGCATGTAGTAGATACGAAAAAAAAACGATATATGTAGTTTGTAGTTTTTTTTTTCGATATCGTCTTTTGGCAACTGGGAAGATTGTTCCCGTTGTCGGAGTCGATTTACTCTCATCGGCTTCGGGTATGAATTCATCGAGAAAGGTTGCTTGAAAACGATACTCGACTGTTCATACCGTTTGTCCGTAACGAGTCGTTATCGACGATTCCAAACGCTTCGGCGAGGCTCGTATCGGGTAAGAAAGTAAATTTATTCATAACTTTGCTCCAAAATCCCTACATTTTTTTAAATTGTCGATTGTTTCGAGTAGACCACGCCGAAATGTTTAATTGGTGAGGGTACGATAACGACGCGTATGGAGAGAGTAAAAGTAGAATTTAGGCACTAGGTACATAGATAGGGTAGCTAACATGTGTAGTGGTTTGTTACAGACGACCATCATCCTCCTCCCACATTCACTCCGCCAGAACTGCCCAAGATGGTTCACGTGAGAGGTACAGTTGCACCTCAGTCAATCCATGCTACAGTCTCGCAAGCTAAAGCTCCTAACAATAATTTTTCTCGAACGTTAAAATAACAACAAAGTAATACTGAAAAATTGGCCCTAACAAACTGGCTTTGTCGTTGCGTATAAACTGGTACTCGTCGGTAATTCGTATCTATTCCAACAAAAAAACCCAATGCCATTTCCTGATTGTCTAACACTTTTTACTCTGTACATCTCTTTTTCTTCAAACGCTTTCGAGATACTCGTTAGATAACAGATATTTGTGATCGTTGGCCGATCTAGACAGTCATGCCTTTGCTTCTATCTCGATTTACCCGATATTTTTCTTCTTCTAGAATGAATATAGACAAACGAACTTGGAGACTTTACGTAGCATATGTATTTCGTTGTTATCATTATTATTTTTTTTTGTCTATGTGAAATTTGACTACAGCATGCGGCCATTCGATTGAAATAACGATTCTTTTTGGGACGATACTGCAGGCTGGAGATTTAAAAAAAATTGTTTATTCGGAAATATGAAGAAAAAAAATTGATATTATTTCGAACGAGCTACTGCGCTTTTTTTTCGGCACGAGCAAAAGACTCCCAGGACAAAGGTATGCGCGTCTGTAAGCATGGGGCTGTAGGTTCATTATCGCGACGAGCAGCGCGCCAATACGAAGGGGGGGAGGGCGGGAGAACTGTTAACACGTCACGTTTATAACGATATTCTATAATTGAACTATTGTCCTTAATCGAATGGCTGCCAAGAGGCATCGAGTAATTATCAACTAATAGCCTCGTATGAATTTTAGGTGAGATCAGTCGCGAACGAGAAGATCCCAATGGTAAGCTTTAATCGCTTCTAAAACGCCTCGCTTATAGCGCATAAAGTATGGATTAATTGGTTTAGTCTCGAAGACTGAGCCGCCTCGATAATTAGTACTCTCATCCGATCCCCGCCCGAGTCCATTATCTCATCTTTCACGAATTAATTTCAGCCATGAGAAATCATCGAAACTCCGTGGGAATGACGACGATAAACGCGACGAAGCAAGTTAACAAAGTTAAGCCGAACGTCAACAGAGCAGCCAGCGATAGTTTGACGAGTCCTAATCAGCCATACAATCAGAGGTATCGTAACAACGTTCTGGACACAATTTTCTTTCGCGTCTTCGCTGTTTGTCGCAAAATTTTCTCATATATAATCACTAATTTACCATCTCTGTAATCGGCAATTCCGCCCATGGACGCCACAATATTTTGTAGCAGTATTTTACACAAATATTTTACTTCGATACATAATTTTATCCGTCGACACGAATTTGAGATTTTATCGTCGATTTGTCGCGGCGACCGAAGCTTCGTTGAAAATCAGTATAAAATTGTATCGTTCTGCAAATCTCGCTGCGTTTTTATCAACTTATCACCGCGCAATTCTCGTTATGGTACCGAGAGCAATGCATGAGCGGTTTTTATAATAAATACAAATTTGAATAACAATAATCATCGAGTCATGGGGGTATCGACGATATTCTGACAATCGTCGATTACAATCATACCGAACAACACCCACGATTATCCTAATCACTGAAGAGTCGTCGGATGTTTCATTAACAGGCGCTGCAGCAATTAGATCACGTAATTCGTATGTATGTTAATAATTGCACACTGTTTGATCCGTCGACTGAATCGTCAATAAGTGAAGATGCAGTTAATGTTAGAAGAAAAAAAAAAAAATTTTAGGTATATTTTATTAACGGCGATTAACAGTACGCTCTGACATTCTGATTACAGACCTCAAGAGGAGTCCGCATACGCTGGCTACCATCTCGCCTACGAAGTCAAAAAACTCATGTATGCTTTAATGCCTTTAACAAACTATGTATCTCGTTGAACTTTGATATTTTCGTTGCCAACCCGTTTTTTTTCAATTAACAAATTATTATAATATCGCTCACTACCGCTGATTAACCGATTAACTTTCTTATCTTCTCTCAACTCCACCAATCTTTATCGAAGATTATTCAATATTCGCCAATTTACAACCAGTGGAAGCCCTAATCGTTTTTTTCTTGCATGTCTACCGAAAAAAAACACCGTCAAGCTTGTATACGTCACCTAAAAAATGAAACCATTTCATTCGTGTTTCCATAATTCGTCGTGAAGCACGGAAATTGCATCGAGTTGCCGGATTTATAGAGTGCCCATCTTCCCCGCTGTATCCTTAACGATTGTTAAAGAAAATTAAGCGTAGTTGAAAAAAAATCGATAGCCAATTACACATTTGTCTCTAGTCCCGTTGATTGATTCTGAGACCTTCGAGAATTCGAATGACTTACGTTGACAATTATTCTAGGCCAACGAGCCGAGGGTCGGGAGGCGCTAACGTGAACAACAACGGTGGCCTCCAGATCGGTATAGCCGACGATCAAGCGAAGGATTTCGACTTTGAGAAGACCGAGATGAAATACGACTCAACGGGCATGTTCCATTGGAGCCCCGCCCGAAACCTCGAAGACTGTATTCTCGATCGGAATCAGGCGGCAATGACGGTCCTCAACGGGCACGTTGTTGTGTGCCTATTCGCCGATCCTGACTCACCCCTCATCGGACTGAGAAACCTTGTCATGCCATTACGAGCTTCCAATTTCCATTACCACGAGCTTAAACACGTAGTCATAGTTGGATCTGTCGACTACATACGACGGGAGTGGAAGATGCTGCAGAACCTGCCCAAGATATCCGTACTCAATGTAAGTCATTCGGCTATCAATGAAGACGAATTGGCCTTTTTTGAAAATTGAACTTTTGTACCGTGAATCGATTAACGATGTTTTGCTCTTTCGGTAGGGTTCTCCGTTGAGCCGAGCGGATCTACGTGCCGTTAATGTAAATCTATGCGACATGTGTTGCATCCTGTCGGCAAAAGTGCCTAGCAACGACGATCCCACCCTCGCCGACAAGGAAGCCATTCTAGCGTCCCTTAACATCAAGGCCATGACTTTTGACGATACGATCGGCGTACTGAGTCAAGTCGGCAGCCCCATTGTCCTGCAACGACGAGGATCTGTTTACGGTGCAAACGTGCCAATGATCACCGGTACGACGACCATTGATCGTTTCTCGAAACAACGTTTCGTCATTCGGTCGATGAAATTTTGATGTATTTCATTGTTATTTGTCAGAACTCGTGAACGACAGCAACGTGCAGTTCCTCGATCAGGACGACGACGACGATCCGGATACGGAGCTTTATTTGACACAACCGTTTGCCTGTGGCACTGCCTTCGCTGTCAGCGTACTCGACTCACTCATGTCAACGGTAATTAATCTTTCTCTCGCATTCGCTTAAAACTTCGATCGATGATTCATAACTCACGGAGAGACGAAACTTTTTCAGACATACTTCAATCAGAACGCGCTGACTCTCATTCGGTCGTTAATCACCGGTGGAGCGACGCCGGAACTCGAATTAATTCTAGCTGAAGGAGCAGGCCTGAGAGGTGGTTACAGGTGAGAGTTCGATCGAAAAAATCTACAAGACGTCTTCTTAAAGAGCTTCAGAGCGAGCGGACGGATCGTTTTACGATATTGCGCTGGTCGATGTGATAAGGACACGCAAAGAACGATATTGTTTTTGTTCGCAGTACCGCGGATAGTCTAGCGAACAGAGATCGATGTCGCGTCGGTCAGATCTCGCTATACGACGGGCCATTAGCCCAGTATGGCGAGGGAGGCAAGTACGGTGACCTCTTTGTCGCAGCATTAAAGTCGTATGGAATGCTGTGCATTGGTCTGTACAGGTACAGGTACCGGACTTTCTTTACCTCGATGGTATTTATTGGATTACCCTGGGTGCACAGTGACGGCGGTGTTAACACCGATCACCGCTACTACTGTTTACTCACCAAGTTTCTCACGTCTATTACTTACTATTTATTCTATCATATATATCTACTATATTTCTCTCTATTCGCTCCGTCGTTTTTGCCTACGACAATAAGTTTTCTTACAAAACATAATTTACGGTTATCCTATATGAATTTGATTGATTTTTTGCCGCGCACACGTTTTGCATTTTTGCGTTTTTTGCCTTCATGTTTACTACACGATTTTTTACCACAAAAAAAAAATGTACTAATATCCGACGTTTCGTAAGTTGGCCCTCCCATCCAAAAAATATCATTTTTGAAGATTTTATTATTGTCTCGTCATCGTTTTGTTTAGCGTTTAGTTGCTCGCCCAAACGTTTAGTTTAGCCTTTGTCTGTTTAGTTAGCTTCTGTCGTGATTTACATGCTATTATTATTATTATTATAAACAATGAAGTATATACGTGTGTGTGCGTGTGTCTATGTAAGTTAAGTTTGGATAATTCTGAGTGACCAACATGCTCGATTCTCTCCTCCCAACCCAATTATAGGTTTCGTGATACGAGCTCGTCGTGCGAAGCCTCATCGAAACGCTACGTTATCACAAATCCACCTGACGACTTTACTCTACTACCGACTGATCAGGTATCCGATATGAAAAACAAGTCGTCCAACTATAGCGTCGAGCGATACAACGAGACTTTGACTGATCAACTGTTTTCAATGTTTCGCAGGTTTTCGTCCTGATGCAGTTCGATCCGGGCCTCGAGTATCGACCAAGCCGAGGGGCTCGCGGAAAGGACGATGCCTCCTGACTGTTGCTGTGTAGCGCCCTCACTGACGGACCATATTCCTACATCTAATCGAGCGTAGGGGACTGTCGTGCCACTCCAATCATCCCCCAAGCATAGCCTCCTCATCTTCCTCAAAAGTAACGAATTTCTTCGTTTCGCCACGAAGAAATGCACGATAACGGTATTTTATCGACAAGCGAAAAAAGAAAAACGGGAAAAAAAAGAACGGCAAACTTGAACAACAAAACGAAATCGGCAATCCCAACTGTCCCGAAAAGCACTGCGCAAAATTTAACAGAGAAAACCTCGCTGCCCTTGTCAATTATCAACCTCAACGTATCAGCCCGATTATCGTTAATAGTCATAGATCGACTTTTTTCGAATATCGTAATGGGCACAACACTGAACAACCCATTCGTCCCCAGCCCCGTCACCGAGCCACGGCCGAGTCTCGAAGACCTCTCCCGTTTTCCAAAAGTTTTTGTCCTTTTTTTCATTGACAAGACCGACCGATTCGCGCGGCCAATGCGACGAGAGTAGTTGTAAAGATAATAAGAAAATGTGACGCGCAACCGAAAGTCGCGAGGCAGGTGGCTGAAGAGGAAGATAGAGGATGCTTGGTTGTGGCACGATGGAGCCTGGTCCGAGGGCTGCTACACGTCCACATTGCCCCACACCACCCCAAAGTATTCTGTCGCATCGAGGAGAAGACGTATTCGCGGAAAGGACACCGAGTCTCTGTCGGGCCTTGGGATTGCAGCGACGTCGTCGTTTGGAATTTCTCACGGGTACGAGTTTCGACTGACCGTCGCGTCAGTTCCCGCCCCTTCTTTCCCGTCGTCGGGCGAATCGCCGCGTCGGTGAAGAAGCGCCAGTGACAGAGAAATCTCTTTGCTGACATCGGCTCGCGGAAGGCCTCATCACGTTAAACAGTGTCTCATCCGCGAACGAATGAAGTGAATTACGTTTACTCTATCGACAGACCGAAGATACTTACATATATTTAAAAAAATAACTAAATTTAAAGAAAACTAATTAAATAAAAACAAAAACTTAAAGAAGAAATGAGAACGAACGGCGGCGGCGCCGCGGCGATCGGCGTTCGTCCGTCCCACAGACATTCTCGCCGACGCCCTTTCTCCGGTTAGCTGACCTCTCTTAACCCCTACCCCAATCACCCCTCGTGTGCCGAAGAGGGGCTGTTCGCGAAAGCAAGTGAAGACGGAAAGCGAGAGGAGAAAGAGAAATAAACGAAATATAATAACGAGCAACGGAACGAGAGAAGAGGAACATAAAGAAAAAAACGAAAGCAAAGTAAAATTCGGAATATGTTGCGACAAATGTGAGAGTGCGGGACTACCAATGTAATCTTTACCTCGTGTGTCTTGTTTACGACTTAAAAACCAAAAAAAAAACAAAAAAAAAAACCAAAAAAAAAAAAACACAAAATGATGAAAAAAAAAAACGAACAGAAACTCTGAATCAAGCACTTTGTACAGGTTCTATACTATAAATAATAATGAGAAGACAAAAAAAAGCGCCCTTTTCCACACGACTTTGAGTATCTTCGTATAGTATATGTCGATATGTGCATAAAAGAAAAAATAAAAATCGTACTCAAACTATGCACATTATACCACACATACATACGTACATACTGTAATTATAAATAGAACGCTCTCTCTTTTATATATTTTTGTGAAACTCACGTGTGTATATATACGGACGTACATATGATAATTATACTTATGATAAACTTAAATAAACTATTAAAAAGAAAAATGCAAAAATAAAGAAGAAGAGGAGGATGAAGTAAACACACATACACGAAAAAAAAAGAAGAAAAAGAAAAAAACGTACACACGAGCATCAAATTGCAACACTCATTGCATATTGTATGGTCGGGACACATTTTTTTGAGCACACACACAAGCATTCACACACGTAAAATCGTAAAGAGATTTAAAACATAAAGAAAAAACACGCAGAGACAAAACACGTAAAGATCGAAAGGGGCGTACGATAGTGTTTAAGGATTCGAATAAAATGAAGTAAAAAAAAAACTGGAAGGCATGCGTTAAGCGATGCGGTCTCCGTCTACGGCTGGACGACCGTCGATAAAAAAAAAATTTATTCAACTAAAGATGATCGATTAAAGAGATATAAAAAAAAAACTAGCTGTGGTAGACGCTGCCGTGTTCGTATAATGCATACACCGTGTATAACTGCTGCCGCCGCTGCTGCTGCTGCCGCCGCTGCTGCTGCTGTTGCAATATCCACGTGCACTGTTCACTGCCACCGCAGTTCGTGTTATCATCGTATATATAACATTTATACGGTTCGGTTGAAGTGAGAGGCTATTTTACGTGCGAGTCTCTCGATCTTTCTTCCCTCTCGTGACAGATTGAAGGGGAGGATAGGAGACGCGCGTTATTTATCTTTCCTTCGTTTTACTATATATATATTAGGCGCTCTTCGCACGGCACTCCGTCTTGGATACGAAATTGTATTTGAAAGAAAAAAAAAAAAGTATCAAAAACTCCAAACGCAATTATCGTAGCCGAATATGCAATCAAGATGACAAAAGCTACGATAGTATATTCGATGCGTTTGCCAATAATTAGCGTTATGGTATTCCGCGAGGCGAGAAGAGTCCGCGTATATTAGCGTTTCTCTTTTTTTTCTTTTTGTTTTTTTTTCTTTTTGCAAATATAATGTTTCGTTCCTGGACGGAACGCCGAATGTGCAAAGATAATCCTCGCGAAACGCAAAACAATTTAATGACTATCGCCTATTGAACTGTGTTTCTCTCTATCTCTCCCTCTCCATCTCTCTCGCCTCGAGGGAAATTATACAAATTTGTGCATTAGATTTGTGCAAGTCGTTCATTAAATCGTCGAAAGCCTTGCGTAGAATTTTAGAATGAAACGTGATTGTCCCTGTAACGGTCGAACCAAGTCATTGATCTTCACGAGAGCGAGCAAAAACAATATAATTTCTTTTCTTCCAATTCTTATCTCTAGTATCGTTCACAAATAGACTCTGCAGAGTCCAAAAAGTCTATGCACAAATATTACTTTTAGTTGACTTGTTGTTTTTTTTTTTCTCGATAGTTTACAATTGTTTTCTCGAGTGACCGAATCCTTGTCGGCGCAATTGCAAGAAGATCAACTTGGCTCGACGCGGTATCGACAATTATTGGCGCACTCTCTTTAATAATTAAATCATGCACCGATCAATCGATTCATTCATCCCCTCGTCATGTTCTCTTGTGCTAATGGATAAATGGTGCATTCGCGTGTATGTATGAAGTATCGACGTATGTGTCTGAAAAAATGAAATGAAATATGCAAACAAAAAAGAAAAACAAACACAAAAGTTGAAGGTTTCGACGTGAAAGGCATAATAT
The DNA here is from genome assembly GCA_963924025.1 of Ischnus inquisitorius. Taxonomy (NCBI): domain Eukaryota; kingdom Metazoa; phylum Arthropoda; class Insecta; order Hymenoptera; family Ichneumonidae; genus Ischnus; species Ischnus inquisitorius. Next base: position 6,159,953 of record OZ001250.1, on the reverse strand, counting down.
AATCAGACGATCGTTACGATGTCGGGGTTTAAAGATGTATAAAAACAACAAAAAAAAAACAAAAAAAAACAGATGAATTAATGGCGCGCAGAGCGTTCGCCACCTTCAATGCCTCATTGACCTCATCCAATGCTTTTTTATCTGTACATTTACAATTTGTGTACCAATGAGGAACGTTGTTTAATCATGTTGTTGATGTTATTGTTAAAGAATGAGATTCAATATTGTACATAACTATATATTCATTATAATTGATGATATAAATAATTATATACATAAAAGTCAGCCTGAAACCTCTGTCCCCGTGTTTCAGGATCTATGTGCCCCTCGAGATAAAAAAAAACAAAAAAAAAAAAAACAAAAGACAACACTTTTTTTTATAAGAAAGTCTGAAGCAAGCCCCGAAAAAACAAACCCACCTACAACAATGTGTAATGTGATCGTTATTGTGTAATAAGAAAGAACGAAAAAGAAAAATGCGACAAAAATTACAAGCATGAATTTCACGTAGCGAGTCGTGTTTTGTTTATCACCGGCTGTCGCCGTCAAAACGTTACAAACATTTCCCACGCCAATGTTGCCGATAACTGCTACGAGGATTCGTAAAGTTCCCGAAGAGCGTCCAACATTCTTTCCCTGTAAGGAGGAACTCGATGAAACTGATCGAAGATCATGGGAGTTCGATCGACGTAGAACACACTGTCGAGGAGTTCGGGATTCCCGTTGAAGTATTTCCTCGCCGACGATGGCTCGAGAAGAATTACGGTGCTGTTGAGAACGCAGTGGGCCATGCACATCGGGCGAAGTTCATTTATCGAATCAATGAATTCCTTCCAAGGAAACACCGTGGAGGGCTCGAGGCCGGCTTTCTTCAATGACTCCGCCATTTGTTCCCAGTATATCTTGAACAAATCGTCGGCGTGATTTTTCCGAAAGTTCAGCGTAGTCGTGAACTGAAGAAATAGCAAGACATCGTGAGCCGGTGGATTGTACCTGAAGCACAAGAATTAGGGATGGGTAAAGACGATGCAACGTCGCGAAGGTCAGCGGTAGATATTGTCGAAGACGTCATGGGCTTACCTGCCGAGCTGAAAATCCACGAGACAGCAGGCTAGCGGTTTTCCGCTCTCATCGTATCGGAAGAGAATATTGTTAGCCCAAAGATCACCGTGACAGAAGACGTTCTTGAATTTGCTCGATGGCAACAATTTCTCTCGGTGATCCTTGGCCAGCTCCAAAATTCTCTGCTTGAATCTCGAGCGTCCTACATCGTCGATCTCTTTCATGAGGTCGATCAGGGACACGACTCCCTTAACCGCGGCGTTGAAATTACGCTCTGCCATTCCCTCTTTCGTCTGCCAGAGACACTCGTTCATGCAATGCGAAAATTCTTCGTACAAATTTGTCTCGTTTAGCTCCTCGAAGATCAAACACTTCGCGTGAAATTTCGCCAACGTTCTCAACGCAACGAGGCAATGCTCGAGGTCGAAGGTAACGAATTTGTCGGGCATTTCGTATCCGTACGCGGACATGTCGTCCAAAACGATCTTCTCGTTTCCGTGAACGCCCAGATAGCATCCGGGTATCGAGTGCTTATCGAGACCGTGCATCAGTTTCGGAAATACCGCTGTATAGAGCTCGACCTCTTTCTTGAACGAACCGAACTCCTGATTCCAAGCGTACTGCGGACTGCTCGGCGGTGCTGGTATCTTCACGAAGAAATTGTAGATACGAGTTTCCGGCGATGTCTTCGGGCAGTCAACGACGGTTTTGAGCTTGAAGTATTGGCCCATGAGACCGTGTGTCTCGTCGATCGGCTTCACTTCGTAATCGACGAGACGATAATCAACGACGGACTCTTCGTCGAGTTTCTTCCGAACGATCTCCAAGCACTCGTGATACTCGATCACCTTCTCTTCAAGCGTATCACTCATATTCGCTCTTCGAACAATGTGACTTCTCGAACGCGAGTTCAACGACTGAAATGACAAAGCTCACGAGAGTTTCGTTATCACGATATGTACATTGAATTTATCGGTGGCAATTAAGTTATCAGTTATGACCAATTAATCATGCGAGACAAATTTATCGGAGTTTCCAAACAATGGCTACATCTTCGAGTTAATCGTAGGATCTCACGTTTCGGTTCCTTCTACATATTTTACGATATATCAAAAAATCTGATGACTTATGATTTATGATGATTTTCAAATCCACCGTAATAGAATCATACAAAACTATTTTGCCATAATGTAGCGGCGATTTACCCGTTGCTCTGCTGCGGGTAGTGCCGCTTTTCTGCACAACTCGATTCTAGAAATGCTTGCCTCCGCCAATGGGAAGCTCTAAAACCGAGCATTCACCAATCAACGGCGCGCGCGTAGGACCGATTTGTGGGGCAGCGGCTGTCCAACGGTGGCTTACCAACCTTCGCATGTACCAGTAGGTGACCCATCTACTTTTCCACATAAAAATAAATTTTGAAAGCGGAACGCTTGTCTCGGCATAACTTATTTTCATCTTCGATCCTCATCAGCGTTCCTACCTTAACGCAGCCTGGGTCGACGGCCGTTAAGGTTCAAGAAATTTCGATCGAATTAATTCTTGTGGGCGCCGGTCGACACACGTCGACGAATTTTCGATAGCTTAGGAAAGCCTCAGGGTGGGTACAAGGGAAGACCCGTAATAATTTAACATGACAAGAGTTTCCAGGAAAGTATTTTTATAGCAGAGCGAATTCACAAGATACTTACAATCTCCAATGATCGCACAACACTGACAGATTCGACCCTCGAACACATAATTTCAAAAGTTCGATCGGTTAGCTTCCTTCTCACGTCTAGTCTCCGCGAGGCCCGAGGATCGAATGCCGTCCTTTTCGACGTCTCGCGTTTCGTTCGGTTCGTTCGATCGAGGGTTCTCGCGCGTTCGCGGTTGCCAAATGTCAGTGCCACGCTGCCGGTTGTTCGTGGACCTTTGTATATCGACTCTCGATCGAGCGTACCTCCCGTGATACTTATATATTTCGTTCGGTTAAGGTTTTTGCGCGCGCGACGTTGCAGCGACAATTATTTCCTGTCACAATTTGCTATTGTTACTTTATTTTCCGTCATGCCGGATGCATATCCGTGTAATTGTAATATAAATTGGGAACGTGAAAAATTGAATATTATCTAAAACATAAATAAATATTACAAGATCAAATTTCACATTTCGGTCTTGTTTCGTTTTCGACTGGCTGACCGGAGCTTCCGAATTGTCAACGATGCGAAACCGCGACATTGTCCTCCTATAATTGCTGGAGAGCGTCCAGCATTATTTCTCTGTACTGGGGATCTTGGTGGAATGAATTCTATAATCCTACCGTACAAGTTGCACCGTTTCACAGTGCGCTTTCGAGTAGTAAAGACACTTCGCAGAATCATTCGCTTTTAGCTGTTGAGTTCAGCAATATACGAATTTATTTCGCCATAATATAGCCACCGCGTTGCTCGATCCCGAATTTTGATGTTATGATTAACTCGTCTCGAGAGCCGAATGTGCTACAGATTTTCCCTGCCCGACGACTACAGCGCACCGAAGCTCGCGTGTACCAGTCGTTGACACAGTTACACTTTCGGCATGGCAACAAATTTGCTAATGCGGTTATCGTAATGCCATTTGAACGGCACAATTCTGAGGCTATAAATTGAACTCGACATGGTACGACAAATATTGGCGCACGTGATCGTTGTCGTGCAATGAGAACGAGAGAAATGGAGCATTACTAAACAAACGTTAGGAAAATTACGAGCTTGAATTTAGCGTTAGCGCACGATTTTGTTCGTCGCTCGTTGACGAAATATCTTTCGAATCGTTAACATTTACAAAAAGGCTAAAAAAACTCCTCGTGCTCGTACAGTTCCCGAAGAGCATCCAACATTCTGTCCTTGTAATGGGGAACTTGATGAAACTGTTCGCAGACCATAGGAGTTCTATCGACGAATAGCAGGCTCTCCAGCAGTTCAGGCTGTTCGGCAAAGTATTTGCTTGCCGCCGTTGAATCCAGCAGCATAATAGGAATGTTCAAGATCCCGTGAGTCCTGCACCACGTGCCGAGTTCGTTTATCGAATCGATGAATTCGTTCCAAGAAAATACCGTGGAAGCGTCGAGTCCAGAGTCCTTCAACGACACAGCCATTTCGTTCCAGTAGGTTTTGAACAAATCAGCACTGTGATTTTTTCGCAAACTTCGCGTCGTCGTGAACTGAAGAAACAGCAGAATATCGTGAGCCGGTACGTTGTATCTGAAACACAATAATCGTGAGCGTGAGAAGATCACGAGAGATACGGCAACGATCCCGCGTACTCACCTGGCAAGCTGAAAATCCACGAGACAGCAATTCACCGGTTTTCCATTCTCATCGTATCTGAAGAGAAGATTGTTAGCCCAAAGATCGCCGTGACAGAGGACGTTCTTGAATTTCTTCGATGGTGTCAATTTCTTCCGGTGATCCTTGGACAGCTCGATAATTCGTTGCTTGAATTTCGCGCGTTCGTTAACGCCGATTTCTTCCATGAGATCGATCAGAGACACGGTGCCCTTTACCGCGGCGTCGAACATGCGTTTCGCCATGCCGTCGTCCCTCATCGGCCAAAGTGTCTCGTGCATGCAATGCGAAAATTCTTCGTTCATGCTTATCTTGTTGAGTTCCTCGAAGACTATCGATTTAGCGTGAAAATTCGCCAATGTTCGCATTACAACGCGACAATGCTCGAGATCGAAGGGAACGAATTTGTCGGTCATACCGTATCCGCACTGTGACATATCTTCGAGAACGATTTTTTCGTTTCCCCGACCGAGAAAACACTCCGGTATCGATCTCTTCTCGAGACCGTCCAACACTTCCGGAAACACCGTCGTGTACAGTTCCACTTCCTTTTTGAACGAACCGTGCTCGCGATTCCAATCGTACATCGGACTACTCGCTGGCGGCGATATCTTCGTGAAGAAATTGTAGACACACGTTTCCGTGGGAGCTTTCGAACGCGCGACCGTAGCTCTCAGTGTGAAGTATTGGCCCATGTAGCCGTTCACCGCGCCGATCGGTATGAGCTCGTAATCGACGAGACGAAAATCACTGGTCGAATCCTCGGTTAGTTTCTTCCTGACAATCTCGAAGCACTCTTGATCGTCGATCACTTTGGCTCCAGGCGTATTCCTCATCTTCGCGCTGTGGGCTCTCGGATTTCTCAGTCGCGAATCCTTCCGGTGTTCCTGCGGCAGCTTTTAAGACTTTTCTTTATCTCGAAATTTGTGTTCGGTAACGATAAATTCATCGACGTTGTCGATCAAAGACTGCGACTCAAAGTCGAGCGCACGAACAACGTGCTTTTTCGTTTCTCAGAGTATCGCCGTTATTCACGGAATTAACAACACGAACGGCGTGCCTTCGCGTTTCTGACGGTATCAGAATTTCAGTAAGCGAGGAAAAAAGCGAGCCAAGATTATTTCACGACGGCAACGTCATTGGGAGGCTGTGTTGCATAGAACGTTGGGCAGAAGGCCAGGGCCACGGAGAAACGGCGTTGCACACGACCGCGGATTATGAAGTGCATAGCGCGACCAAGTTTTACATCGCTTTATATCAACGAAGGGAATCTCGTCACGTGCGTTATACTCGCTGAATTAGACCTACGCGTGTGCATCGTTACGCTCTTCATATTATTGGCGCTGATTGACGCACGTGTTAAAAGTTCCCGCTCTCCACACGCCAATTATTGAACCATTCCAACGGTATATTTATAGAAGAAAATTTATTCGCGCTGAATCACGCGTTCTCAACGAAAGATCGCCCGCGTTGATCCCACTTTGAATTATCGGTATATTTGTACAATTTAAAGAATACTGTATGCTTTCAATACTGCGATATAATGTAACAGAGCGCATTACTTCATTATAAATATTTTTCGCGCTTTTACTTAATTATAAATATTTTTCTTCTCTTGATCGTATGAATTCGGAGTTATCGGGTAGTCCTGCTCGAAGAATCCTTCGGGAACTACTCCGGGATTCGCGAACACAGGATTGACGCTTCCCTGGAACGAAAAAAAAAAACATTTCTTCGCTACGCGAAACAGCGCATGGGATTGAGGTTGATCTACGTTAATCGAGAAGCCACACTAGTCACGCTATGATGATGAATACGATCAATCTTCCGTTCAACGGAACTCCGTCTCGAATGGACTGGATAGGAACGACGGTTAACGATACTTAACGTCGCACGTTATAGCCATTGGACACACGAGACGATTTCGAGTCGTTATCGCGTAATTCGTTTCCGCGCTCGAAGTTCAAGTTCATTCGTTCAAGCTCACCCGCTTCAAGTTTTCCCATCTGTCGTCCGCGTCGAAGGCTCCGTTCGCGTACCCAAAGTCCGGATTGTTCTCGACGCCGATCAGGTCCGAGTCACCGCTGCCTTGACTGTGGTACAAATGTGACGATGATTAATTTCATTTGAAGTTTCCGTTTTTCCTTCTGAACCCACGCTGCAACGTTAATTAATTACCTAACGTTGTCGTCGATCTTTTTTTCCTTCGTGTTCCACATCGGATTGGACCCTGCCATGGCGAATTGATTTGTCGTTGGAACGACTCCCGCTCGATCCAAGCCCGATTCTTGCGACCCGTACTTAGTAATTGCCAGCTTATCGAGTCTCTCAGTCAATCTTGGAATGCAAGTTATTCAATCATCGGTATTAGATACTAATTTTTTAGGTGTAAATTGCTTTAATCGAAGAGCTTGGATACCTTCGCGTTCGTAAAACAAACACAACGAGGAGAGATATGCTGCAGACACAGAAGAATATAGTCAACGAAACGAGAATCCAGTGAACAGTCTGTTCCATATCATTGGTAGATGAAGCACTTCCGGTCGGTACGTCGACGAGACGCAAACCTCTCGTCAGAAGAGTCAATTTGAGATCGGTGATTATCTTTAGATCGCTCGATGATCTGCAAATCATTCGATGTTTTTCACACAAAACTGCGTCTCTTTTTTTTTTCGAATATCCACGACGCGCGAAAATAGAACGATCTCTGAATGCCTCGATGCAAATCATGCAAAGCTATAATATTTTGTATTTAAATAACTTACAAGATTATTGTATCCGCGCTGATCGGCAGATTGTCGTCGCTACTTATGAAATGCGTCGTCAGTGAAGTTACGTTGTCCAATACCTGACCGTTGCTTCCCAGGGCGCTCTTAATATCGTCGATGTTGCACACATATCCAAACGCGTTTTTGAAAGAATCGATGATCTGGACGAATAGTCAGACAATTACGCGATGCTCGCGGAGAATCAACCGATCGCTGCCAGATAGCTTGGACTTTCGTTTATGTACTTACGAACTGTCTCTCGTCTGTGACATCGCTGGCGCTGTTATTGAATGTGAAGACGACACGATTCTTTTCTTTGATCATGTAAACCGTCACTGCAGCCTTGTCGATGTGATTCACTGGACGAGAAGAGGATGCCGATTAGTCGACCTATCGTGAAATATGACAAACCGACAGACTCGCTTGAAACTTACCCGCATCACGAACGGCAATTTCAAAGTTGAAGGTCCCCTTCATATTGCTGGTGGCCGTGAATTTGACTTGCAATTCTCCGGTTTCCGGATCAACGAAGAAAGGTTTGGAAATGCCTTTTAGCGACGAATCGGAAGTCGTCATGCTGCCCGCAACTTCGCTATACGTCAGTGTATCATTGAGATCCTTGTCGGTAGCCTGAATCGCGCGAAGGAATTGAACGAGGAATACATCATCATTGGAATGCTACGAACTTCACTGCAGCGAAGATGTCAATGTGGAAAATCAAACCTTGACTGTGAGAATAACTTTGCCAAGTGGATCTTCCACGGCGACACCGCCGTGGTAAGATTTGTTCTCGGCGGTGAATATCGGCGGATTGTTGTTCTCGTCTACGACGATGACGTAAATCTTCAAAACTGCTGCGTCGATCGGATTCCCCGGTGGCGAATCCTTGTCGGTTGTAGCGACTACGGTCAGATTCATGATCGCTTGCTTGTCCCGATCCAATTCCTTTACCACCGTCAAGTCTCTGGTTACCTTGTCCAAGGTGAAATACTTCGCGTCCGCGTCATCTGCAATGGTATGACTTTTTTTCTTTACGTTGCCTATGTCGACGCACTGATGCTTTGTCGGGACAAAGCTCGGAGCTGACCTTCGTTCATGAAGAAGTAATAAATGTCGACGGTATTTTCGCCCACTTCGTTGACCATATCGCGAGCTTCGGGTATGCGAGTCTTGTAACCGAGGCCCGTTTTGTCCTCTTTGATCCACACGTTCCACTCATTGTTGGGCTCGACGAATTCCGGGCCCGATGCCGAAATGAAGGCGAGTGTGACTTCGTGCTCCACGTGTCTCGGCGCATTTCCGTGATCCGTTGCCGTCAATAGTATCTGACGATAAGATACACGATGAATCATTAAACGATTTCTCGTGAAAACAATATTACTTTACCTGGTACTTTTTTGGCTTCTTGATGTCGGGGAATTTCGCGAGCCGAAGCCGTTCCACGTTTTCGCTTATCGAAACCATCTCGAAATATTCGTGATCGCCGGCTGGCAAAAGAGAAACATACAGATCTATGTCCGAATCGCGTCCAATAAGCAAACTGAATTATAATCTGATAACGCTGAAGAATCATACTTGTGCTCGATAAGGTGAATGTGACGATTCCGCTATCGCCGTGATCTTTGTCGGTGGCGTTGAAATCACTTAGATTCTGATCGTCGTACGTTCTTAATCTCGCGTGAAGTTTTTGATCCTGAAACGTTCCGACAATTAAATAGAACAACGATCACGCTGGAGTATCGACGCTAATCGGCGCAGAGAATCGAAAACTCACCGCCTTCAGTGCTATGAGATTGCTCTTCGGAAATTCAATAACGGGATCATAATAATTGAAGTCGGTAATTCGTATTTCGTAGCTTCGGCTGTCGTGCTGAGGGCCTGGATCGGTGCCAAGATCTTCGGCCTGAGCGCGATCGTGAAAACGATAAATAGCAGAAATTAGAATCTTGATTTGAAGAAATAAAGCCTGTTTAGTATATGGCTATGAATCTGTGAATAATTACATAAAGCTCGACGTTCCAACGACCATAGTAGCCTCGAAGATCGCAATTGGCGAATATTTCTGCATCCTTCTGATCGCGGGTCGTGACTTCGAAGAGCTTACTGCAATCTTTACCGGGTTCAGCGCTCGTCCCGTCGACCGATGAAATGTTCCGTACTTCGTAACGAACTTTTGTGTTATCGGTCGCCGGATCGTCGTGATCTTCGGCTGTAACTGTGAAGAGGACGGCACCCTGAGAACATTTAATAGGAAACAATTATAATCCAGGAATCTTGTAAATTTCAATACTTCGATAGGACTCGGTACCTTACCTTTTTCAAATTTTCCGACGCGTCGACCGGCTCGATTTCGGGTAATACGGGTTTCTGATCGTTGATATCCTCGAGAATCACCTTGACCGTGATATTGTCAATTGTGTTTGTATTAACTGAAAAGAGAACATTCAACCTTTTTTATGTAGACTATGCGATCACGAGCGCTTCATGTAACCAGTAAGAAACCTCGGCTACTCACACAATACGTTGTCCACGAGATAGTTGTCACGGAGTAACAAGTTCAATGTAAAGTCTGGTGATCCGAAATCGCGATCGAGAATGTTATCGCCGGCGAGATTCACCTGCAGTAAACCGTCGAATCGTCCCATACTGAAGTACTGCAGTGGCGCAGGATAGTTCGGGTTTATCAGATAAGAAACGTTGTTGTACGGATCTGAAGATTAAATAGATAATAATCATTCTGTTTTTTTTTTTTTTTCGAAAAAAATACATCAAACCACGTTGCGAAGGTACTGTTGAAGGCTCACAAGTTCTGTCGTTGTCCTCGGCGAAAATATTTGCGATTTTCGTGCCATTCGATGATTTTTCGCGGATGCGAATTGTTGAATTCAGTTTGTTATCGGGCAGATAAGGCACCTCGTCGTTTTGATCCACAACGAATATTGCAATCTGCAATAAATTTAAAAAATGCATCCGGATTAGATACAGGATCGTTGATCTTCAAGTGGAATTCTTACCGGCTCCGTCGTACTCAGTTCACCATCAGACGCAATAACATTGTAATAGATGTACTCGTATACTTCGGCGTCTATTCCTTTGTCCAAGTCAACCTTTATCACGCCAGATGTTTTATTTATGTAGATAAGACCAGCCTCCGTGTTGTTTATTGGCCTTGAGTAAGAAAATAATGCTTTCTTAAAATAAATCCTTCAAAATAGAATTTTAGTGTAGAATGAAAGGAAAACTCACTGTATGTCGTACGTGACTTTATTGAATTCCGGTCCATCGGCATCCGTAGCTGTTACCGGACCGATAAGAGCGTCCTTTATTTGATTCTCAATGACTTTCATCGGCTCTATCGGATCGAATTTTGGTTTGTTGTCGTTTATGTCGATGATGTTGAGAGTCAACGATGCTGAAAAAATCGTAAAAGAAAGATAAGGTATGTTAAAAAAACAAAAAAATATAATCCAAGAAATAAACATGTTCAATGAAGATATTTACCTGAAGTCGTATTGTCATTATGCACAGTAGTGAGATCGGTGACGGAAATCGTGAGGAACATAACGTCGAATGCCTCGTAATCGATTCTGCCGGTAATCTCAAAAACAGCCTCGGCGTATCTTTTGTGCTTCTCCGGGTACTCCGTGCGAAGATTCAAATGCCTGGGAAAATCCAATAAATTTGTGGGAATACTTGGGCAATATTGGGACAATGAACGAACGCGAATCTACGAAATAACATAGTATTCTTCGAAATAACGTTTTCTGCGGATATTCGGTAGTGGCAATCGCCATTGAGGAGACTGTAAATGAAAGATAAAAAAAGAGATTAAAAAACATTCTTTTACCCGCGATACAGACTCGGATCGACTGGAACGCTGTTCTTGTGAGCCTTTGTATTGTCCCAGTCGATGCTGAAGAGCAACTCCGCCTCAGTATCAACATCAGATGCGTATATCAGAGTCTTTATCTCCGTTCCGGTTTCTTCGACGAGTGTTGGAATTTGTTTGGGCTAGCAAAAATAAGATGAAAAAAATCATTGGACGGGTCTCACCGCGACAATTTCTTCTGGGTTTTTTTTTCATCCCTTCCAGATTGAACTTACGAGATACAAGTTGGGTGGAACGTCGTTGACGTCGATTACATTGATGGTCAAAGTCGCGTACGTCTTGTGATCGGCTAGATCGGTAGCGACGACTTGCACGACGACGACCGGCATCGATTCGTAATCCAATGTGTCGTTTTGGCTCGTCGTGATTTTTCCGCTCTCCCCGTCTATCGTCAAACTTCGTTGAGCCACCAATGAATGCCTGTAATGCGAGTTTCTCGGCATTATTTTCCCTGATTTTCCATTGATTATCGAACGTTGGGGAAGAATCTTTGTAATCATCGTTTCACTAACGTCACTTTATCGTCGACGTCGCGATCAGTCGCGTGCACCGTTGCGATGAAATGATTTATCTTCACGTCCTCGGGAATTCGCACTTCTAATGGAGTATCCTCGTCGAATATCGGCAGCTCGTCGTTCCAATTTTTCAACTGAATTCGAATGTTTTTCGTGCCTATGTGACTCGCGTCCGCCTTTTCTATCGCGCGCAGCTACGATTGATCCGTTCATGGAGAAAAGAAAAATTACATTTTGAGTGAAAGTAATGGAGAAGAAAGGGAAATTTTAATGGTTGGAAAAGTGGATCAAACCTGAATGTCGATAACTCGCCAATCTTCGTCTTCGTAATCGAGTAATGAAGCATTGACGACCGAAATGGTGAAAATTCCTTCCTGATAACCAGTCGTAGGCACAACGAGAAATGCCGTGCTCCACTTGTGCTGGGATTCGTCTACGAGACTGACGGAAAATTGAGCGTTTTCAACCTGGTGAATAAGCGAACGATTAACATTCATAAAATCTATCATAAATCTGAAGAATAAACCAATTTGAAACACGAAGAAAATTGATGAATCTCACCAAGTCCGGATCGGTAATCGCGATCGCCGGATCGAATTCGAGGGTCGTGTACTTTTCCTCATCGATTTCAATCGTTAACACGTCCGGCGTAATTACCGGACTGTGGTCATTGATATCCTCGACCATGACGATAATAGTCGCATTGATCTCGAATTTCGGCTCGTGTATCTCGTATGCGATTATCCGAAATCTGAAGACCTCTTTCTTCAGTGCATCGCGATCGATCGGATTTATCGTTATAACTCCAGTTTTTTCATCAACGACAAAATATTTCTCGTCACCTTGCAAGAACCATGAAGAGAGTCGTCAGTCAATATTTATATCAATTTCAATATTCAGCAATAATATTCAAATATTTAGCACTCATTTTTATTTTCAATTTTTTTCGCGGATGAGTTGTCTTTATACTCGTATTCGTAGGATTACTATTTTTTCCTTTTGTATTGAAAATTGAAAATTTTGATACGTATGCATTGAAGATGGGTTTCCTATCGTGTTGCCTATGGGCGAAAGCCCGTTGATATTGAAACAAATGAATAAATACATTTCGATGGGACGTTAAATCGGCCGTGTAGCCGTTTACTCACCATCCTCGATAACTTCGATACGATAATTGATTTCGTCATTGATCTGAATGTCCCCGTCCACGGCTCTGACTGCGAATGTCTACGACGGCGAATCATTTTCGTATATTCAGTTGAGAATGGCATTATTATAAAAAATGTCGTGGTATTTTTATAGTCTCACTTTGCTCGATTTCTCCAATATATTTTCCGCCGGTGTCAGTCGAGTCCAAACGGGAGGTTCGTCCGGCATGTCGATTACCTCGACTACCGTCGCAGAACTGCCCTTGTTGCCGCCACCGTCCTGAAAGTCCCAATTATTCGATAAACATTTGAAAAAAAAAACTTAATGTAATTCTTCGAGATGTCTTCCCGAAAAAGAGGCTCAAACTTACAACAGCTCGAATTGATAACGAGTACATAGAGATATTCTCAAAGTCGAGAGGCTCGACGACGTGGAGAACTGCGTTCAATTGGTACTCGGCATTCGCACCGCTGACCTTGGAGGTGACGAGTTTGAAATGGTTTCCTCCGTCGTTGGGCTTTAGGGAAAAAAAATTACTCGACGATTAGCGTTACGCAGGCGATAAATTATTCAAACGATTATTTTTATTATCGTATATACTGACGGAAGCGACTATAGTGATTGCTGTTGTGCTTATTTGGCTGGTGTCGTTGACAAACCCATCCGCATCGCTGACAGTGTAAGTACAGCTCGACGGACCGGAATAATTTTCCTTGAAGAATAAACGTTAATTCGGATTACGCTTAACGTTGGAAATCGGGATGGAAGTAATTCGCGAGATGATGATTTAATATAAAACGCCTTGCCTCGATTTTGCAGTTGCGCTCATCGGCTTGTATGACCGGTTTATTGTCGTCGATATTCATTATATTCAGAGCAATAGTGTGCTGCGAACTTCCGATCATTATCGGAAATCTGTAGTTTTGCATTATCGGCGTTTCGTAGTCTTGCTTCTTCGTTATCCAGAGCGTGTGCTTTCGCGTCGCATCGTCGTACTCCACCGTTGCGCCAAGGACAAAATTATTCTTGTCCTCGGCAAGAGGCCCCACGTACGGCTTTTCCGTGCCTGAATTACAAAAATTTGGGTGCCAAAACGACGTTTCGTCATGAATATTGTGAGAACGATTCCGAGGAAATGTGAGATTCGGAGAGACTTTCGAGCGCTTTTCAATGGAATAAAGATCCGAAAAAAATCAAGCTAACTTTTTTTTCTGAAAAAAATTATTTGTCAATTTGTCTTAATATATTTACATTTTTTCAGAAACTTTTCGGAACGTTGAAATTGTTTTCTATTTTTAAAAAAGTGTGGAAAATAACGAATTTTGGATATGTGTCTGTTAGAAGACCGCTCATTATTCTCAAGAAGTTTCAAAATGATTGATCGTGTAGATTCGCAAATACAGCTCAAACAATTAAAAAAATAAAAGCAATTTTCATCAAATGTCATAATAAAACGGGTATTTCGTTACAGAAACGGGATGTAATGCGTTTTTTTTTTAGTACATTTTTGGATCACACATTGGCATTACTGTTACGAAAACATCAATTTTTTTTGTAACTCGAAAGTTACACAGCAACATTCTGCGTTTGTTGGCTTATGGACTTATTATAATGAAAACGAGCCGATTTCGGTAGTAACTTGCCATCGTAGTTAATAACAGCTATGCAAACTGGATCTTCGACTTCTTCTTGGAGTTTAATATATGTGCGCAGAGATGCTTCTTCGTATATGACGGACCAAACAACATCTTGCTTGGGATCAGGCTCGCTGAATGGAGGAATTGTCCAATCTACAGACCCGATGCGGAAAATAGTGAAACTCTTTTTTTACTCGAGTCGACGAGGTGCATAATTAGCCAAAGCCGATCTCACCTGCTCGCGATGTTTCGATCGATAGGGAGAAGCACAGGATTAACAGGCCAAAATAAGCAGCGAAATTCATTTTTCCAATTTCTTCAGCCTCGCTCGTTCGCTGACATTCAAGAGGTCGAATATCCGGTCGAGAGCGTTATCGCATCGAGACGTGTGTCGACCAGTGAATCCGCAACTTCCCGTCGGACGATGCTAGATAAATGGGCTTCGCGATACGGCACAACGATTTTCAATATATGCACGATAATCATTGACACTCACGTAGCGTTGTTGCAGGCTGGAGCTTTTTTCGCTGCCTTATCACACTAGAGACAGTCGGGATTTGACCTTTGTGCCACACGCGATCGGCGGAACCCTCTTTCGCTACTTTACATCGTGTTATTATTATTATTACATATATATTTTCTTTTCGATGTCGCCCAGTGTCGGCGAGACGGGATTTTTTTGCTTCCCGATCGGTCAACAAACCAGACCCTAATGGATCTAAATATTCCACGTGCAATTATAAATAAACAATTTATTGCGTATTACGACACTATATATAAAAGCAATATGTGTGGAAAGATCGGTTGGAAAACGCGACAAAGTTCACCACTGACGATGGATTAAAAGCGCACGATTTTTCTTTTTATTTCCGACCACGTTTCGTGCACGTTTCTCCCAACGTTGGGTCAGCAGATCGGACGCTAATTAATGAAAAATTTTCCACGTGTGATATCGCGGCGAAGATGTATTAATTGCTTTTTAAACGTTTTATTTGTCGAGCGCGTGAAACGTCAATGCAACGCGACGCAGCGTATACACGGACGATGAATTTCAAACTAAACTTCAGCGCTATCGTTAGTGAAATCTTATCGATGAGGCTTCGGAGCGACGATAACGACCACCGACGGACCGTTGCAAAGTGCTTTCCGC
This sequence comes from Ischnus inquisitorius, assembly GCA_963924025.1. Taxonomy (NCBI): domain Eukaryota; kingdom Metazoa; phylum Arthropoda; class Insecta; order Hymenoptera; family Ichneumonidae; genus Ischnus; species Ischnus inquisitorius. Next base: position 6,144,475 of record OZ001250.1, on the reverse strand, counting down.
AGATAAGCAATATCCCTTCTGCGTCGTTCAAGTTCGACATTTTTTCTTCGATCGATGACCAAAGCCAATGGCGGTACCTTGTAGTAGCGCGAGTTGCGATACGTAGCGAAAGAGAATCCGATCCTTCGCCTTATCTTCCGTGAAACCCAACGCCCGCTCTAAGACCCGCGATCGAGAGGAATCGCGCGTGTGAAAAAACGTCCCCTCCCTTCAATCGAGTCTGACACCGCGATGTGTGACTCGAGAAAAAAAAAGAAGATCACGAGCGTCCAGGGGTGACGAGTAAAAATGATAAAAGCCCCTGGTGAATCGCCTCGAGCCGGCGTACGTAAGTGCGAATAAAAATAAAAATAAAAAAATTAATATAGAGAGAAAAAAAAAGAGAGGCAGCAGAAGGGAGTTGGACGTTAGCGAGAAGCGTTGTGCCTAAAGCTTCGTACCGATTCGCGTAGTCCGAGCGGATGAGTCTCGTCGCCGTCGAACCGTCCGGACTAGCGCCATTGCATTTTGCGCCAACATCCACAATCGTCGTGTCATAGGTCACGCCGATGAGATATCGGCCAAACGTCTCGAACGTGCAGTCGTCGTCGCGTTCTTCTGCGTACACAGCGACGTTCGTTCGGCCTTAGGTGTACAGTCGTCGTTCCACCTTGCGCAAGGTAATTTTTTTTTTGTTCCGACGATCGGATATTGCACGAATCGGCGAAGAGACACAGCAAGGATCGCCGATTCTTCGTCTCAAATATTTTTTTTTTTCGTTATCGAGAAGAGGAAACTAGCACGGGCAGAAAAATCGTCACCCGGTCGAGAACAGCTTCGCGAAGCTTCTGTGAGTCATTTTGAACTACCTTTTGTCGATTCTACAAATTGAAAGAAAATTATTAAAAAATTATTTAAATCATTTGTCAAAGGGCTCGTCCCGTGAATAAATAAATAGGAAAATTATTAGGGAATCGATTTTGTTGTGCCGAATGAGATATTAATGATAATTGATTTCTAATCGGCGTTTTAACGAAGACACTTTACCTATATATAGTCGGAATTTGAGGATAGTATCATTAATCGTGCGGTTTCATCGAAACGCCGCCGGTCAGTTCGCACACTGCATGCCACGAAGATATGAATATTTCGAGTGATGACGTTAACTCAATGAATTCGGAGTCAACATCGGAAGAGACTATAATCTCGCGTCAATGTTGCATCGCACTCTCGCGAAATCGTGTTAATTCTATTGATACATTTTACTTCGAGCGATCGACGCGCGCGCGTCGGTATTAATTTTTTTTCTTCAACGCCAACGTTTCGGTTCTCGTTCATTCTAGACATAAGCTTATTACGCTTGGAACGGTTAACGGACACAGCACGCATCGGGAACGATATCGCATCTTGCATCCCTCTCGTTAATCGAGGCACGAACTTTCGTGCATCGTTTCGTTATTAATTCATTCTTTCCTCTTTGTTCTCTTTTTTCTTCGCGAGTTTACGCGCGAAAAAATTTTTTATACTTGAATCACGGATTTATGCACTTGTTTTATTGCATTAAATTGACGCATTTTTTCGGATAATTTTTTAAATTATCAATTATTGGAAAATTCGGAGCCGCGCATCAACGCCCGCGGTGCCAACGTTGCAACGTCGGTATTGTTGAATAATCCATTACAGTTTTTTTGTTTTGTTTTTGTGACATCTGGTATTGTTATGCATACATGACGCGCCGTATCGAGCCTCGGTACTGAAATAGATCATGACCGAGTGATATCCGCGCAATCTCGATGAAAAACATTCGTATCGATCGGCGAATATATAATCGTGTAAACAACGTTTGTTTAATTACGCGTTTCTGTTCAGACGTCCAAGTGCGAGAAAATGGCACGGGCGCACATGAAGCGTCGGCACTCGGATGTGCCGAAATTCGAGTCCGTTACGAGAATTTCTAACCTGCCGATCGTCGAGAGTGGAATACACATCGCCGGAAACGTTTACGACAAGATTAAGGTAAAAGCATGTTTCTATTTCCTTTTTTTGCCATGCTAGATTTTTTTTTCCATATAAAAAAAACAGCCACACAATGATTTTGTAGTGTCGATCGATAATCGATAATCGATACAGTAAATTTGATATTCGAATTGCTGTAGCGTTCGAATTCGTTGATGAGTTGGAGCCTCGACACTGCCGAACTATCTTTGGCGATGGCAACAGCGTCGGCGCGACCAGCTATATACGCCCTAAACGGACCAATCCGTACGATCGATCAGCTACTGTGTCGAGGCATCGACATAGTGGAGCAGAGAGTCCCCGCGGTTCATCTACCCCCGCAGCTCGTGAGTTCTCGTTTCATTATTAAAAAAAAAAAAAATTTTTTTTGTCGATCCCAAAAAAATTGCGTTTTCGATGCGATTGTTCGGCCGATTTTTATTCCATAGCTTTATTCGAACACGCGAGAGTACGTGAACAACAAGTTCGTAAGGCCGGTACTTAGACGAGCCGGAAGCGTGAAGGAGATCGGTAGCCAAGCGGCGAACGCGGCAGCCGATCGTCTGGACGGTGCACTCACCGTTGCCGAGGAGTACGTCGATCGTTACTTGCCAGCCGATCCTGCGGATAAAGTTCCCGAAGGTACTCGCATCTACAAAAAACTAAACGATTCTCTATCAATTCTCACGCTTTTGGAGCAGTCTATACAACGATTTATCTAGCGCTCAAACCCGAAGCCACGAACATTCTCTATTATTCGCAGATGCCGCACCGACGGAGACGGTTAGTAAAACGGCTCGAACGATCAAGCACGGAGCTCGTTTCTCGCGGAAGCTTCAGAGAAGGCTAACACGCCGAACATTGACGGAAGCTCGAGCTCTGAAGGCACAAGGCACAGAGTGCATCCACGTTCTTCTTTACGTCGTCGAATTAGTTAGTTATCTATTCTCAAATTTTATTATACACTGATTATTGTTCTTCCAACGTCTTCGATGTCGGCGATGACCGCAAGATAATTGAGGCAAAAACGTGTTGAATTTATTCGCAGATAGCCACTGATCCGAAGATGGCATTGAAGAAAACCAAAGAATTATGGAAAGCGCTGAGTCTCCCGGAACCGGAGAATCAGGCACGGCCGGCGACGCTCGAACAGTTGCTCGTTCTTCTGACGAGAGAATCGGCACGCCGGATAGTTCATCTCGTTAACGGGACTGCATCGTTAGCCGCGCGTACACCGCGTCATCTTGGACGGGCGCTCGTCGATGTTTCGCACCAATTGCTCACCATCGCCGATGCGGCACTGAAGGTTCGTTACAATTCTCCAAACGTCTCTAGCGCATCGCGAACAATTTTCCGAATACCTTTTTTGCCTTCTTTTTTTCACTTCGAATTTTTTTTTTCCCTCAATTCCGATTTCGCAGATGACGCCGATAGTCGGTTTCAAGCGGGGCAACGCGAAAGCCCAGATATCGGTCCTACAAGCCGCCATACAGAGGCTCAACTCGACGACGAATACACTACTGGCAAGTATCGTTAGGCGCGGCTTTATTGAAATCGAAAGCAACGATGTCGAATTGATGCGATTTATGTTTATCGCGCTCGTTTGCGTAGGAGCGAATGGCGGCTTTTCTCGCGGGACGTCCCGAGTGTCCGGATAACTCTCGTAGATCCCAAAATTGTAAGGAAAATAATAGCAATCACGTGACGGTACCGGCGAAGCGTCCGTTGAACGGGATCGAATAATCCGTACGAAGTTGCAGCGATGGACGAGCGCAAACGTCGCGTCGCAACACGAACGTGTTCCCTCGTGTGCCGGACAGAGTCCGATATCTTTGGTATATCCGTCGAGAAACACCTGTGGAGGATCGTCGTGACGGCTTCGCGTTCGTCTCTCGAAAACACGATAGGCGAGCTTGTAACTCGTTCGAACATATACGTATATACACCACCACTCCCCGCTTTGCCCTCCCTCCCCGTCCCCTTTTCGTCCCTTTATCTTTAAGCCAACTCAAATTTTGATCAATTTTGTTGCCTCATCGATTTAATGTTATGAAATACTAAACTATTCTCGTATTCAATAAAGGGTCATTTGCGCGTGCGTACTTGAAGACTTGTATATTTCATGTTTTTGTTTTTCACATCGTAATGCGAAGAAAGAAAAAATAGGAATTGTCGATAAGTCGTCGTTGAGACGATAAACCGGAGATCCCGGACGCATATCATAGAGAACTCTAGACTCTGGAAGGTCTAGACCGAGTACAGACATCGCCAAGCCGCGTGGACATCAAGCGCGATATTCAACTCTTTTGCAATAAACGCGCGATAAATCGCAGAGAGCGTATCAGAAAGCCTAGGCGTGTAGTTCGTGTCGGAACAACATTCGAGAGATAAGCCCTGAGGAGGTCTGTACTATGTCCGAACGGCGCAGCGCTCTTTCACGTGATCGAAAAACAAACAAAACAAAAAAATGAAAGAAACGAAAAGTTTTACAGACGACTCGTTCGACGGATGACCGCAAGCCGCGATATCACCGCGGACTGTGCATGTTCGAACTGTGCGAAGCTCACTACTTCCGTGTATGGGTGTCTCGACGCTTCGCGAATCGATCGTTGCCTTTGCTACCGTTTTAACCTGCACAGCGGTGGAACCCTCGCGACGTTAATGTTCATAATTCGATTAACATGGTCGGCGAGACGCTTCGCCCAAAGGGTCGATGATTATTTTCACGAAGCAAGAAAGAAACAATTTGCAACGAATTCGCGTGCGCCGACTGGCGCTACGACGAGGGCGAATGTATCCAAGAATTATATCGCTCGCCAATCGCGTTAATCTTCATTTGTTATGTATTTACATATGGAAATATGTTTTGTCAAGAATAATGTGTCGCGAATATTCGGGAACGCGGCTGAGAGACAATCTTCCGATGATTTAATGCCGCTTGGACTTTGAAACTGCTCGCTCGCAGGGAGAAGAGAGTTTCAACGTGTGTGAACGTCGCGCAACGGTGTGTCGGAGAGACGCGGCTCGCTCGCGGTGTGTTTCTATTGGCACGCTCGAAAGCCTCACACAGCAGCCAGCTATAGCTAGCCGCGCTAGCACCTACTCGCTTATATACTCTCCTCGCCGCCTCTCTACATCGGAGTCGACTGTTGTAAGTCTCGGTCGGCTTTTACAGCTAACCATTTGCCACTCGCGTTAGCACGTCAACGATAGCTCCGCTCGTACACGCTCTCGGTGTGTCTGTCCGTCGTCGGCAAGCCAAGCGATCGCGAAACGGTCTCCCGGCATCAACCGAGAGATATCGTGAATCGTCATACTTCGCATATACGTTGCAACGGGCGACTGGTTGCGAATAAAAAAAATCCCTCAGTCGTCATCGACTCGACACACACATCGACGATAACAACGCGAAGCAAAAAAAAAAAGAGAACCAGGCAATTCTTTATCGGTGAGTGATTGTGCGTTTACTTTTAATTCATTGCAGTGAGAAACTGCTGATTTATCATCGTATTGCGATTCTCGTATTTTGTTTTGTATCTTCAAACTCGTTTAACGACTGCACGGAGCGCGAATTTAACGGCGTTCGATGAGGTGAAAAGCCGGCTAATCTACGCGAAGCGTTGAGAAATCATTTAACATTTGTTTTTTTTCGTTAAACGCGATCAGTAATTTTATGATGAAAATTAATTAAGAGTGAATGCGATTGTCGATGCGCATTTTCGAGGGAATACTCGACGTTGGAAATATTATCGTGAAACGAGCTTCGAGACGAATGTTGTTTGTATTCGTTAGTGCCGGCGATCAGCGGGGATAATCGGACGAGGCTCTGAATTGATGATTGTTTTTTTTTTTTGTATGTATTTCGCTAGCGATTACGGAACTTATCGGTTCGGAATATTTACTCTTCGGTACTTATCTCGTTGGAATTAGGTTTGTATTTATACATCGAAGAATCGAAATATTAATATTTGTATGTGCGTTTTTTCGAAGGGTTCGGCCCGAATAAAATGCGCCGCTTCGTCAGCGTTATTGGAGAATTGCTTGAACGTTCGAAAATTTCGTAGAATCGTTGAATGTTTTCTTCTTTTTTTCAACCGTTGTAAATTATTCGTACAGGTGTTGGAGGCAAAAATGTCTACCCAAGCTATGGAACTGCCCCAGATCGAAGTATTCAACAGAGTGCTGGGCCTGCCGATAGTCGAGTTAGCGCTCGCAAAATCGGCTCTGACCTATCTGCGCGTCAAGGACTCTCATCAGTTAGTAAATTGGGTTTTGTCCACCGCCGAAGCGTCATTGAGCAACGCGACCAAGCAGGCTGTACCGATCGCTGCACCGTTCGCGAATAAATTCGCAACACCGATACACTTCGTTGATCACACTCTGTGTCTCGGACTCGACAAGATTGAGGAAAAGGTTCCGATCGTAAAAGAGACGCCCAATCAGGTAAAGCACTTCGGATCCAAATCAAGAGTGCAACGTTCGTGCGCTATCATTTCCGAATCGGTCACAACAGCCTATTTCAAAGGTTTTTTTTTATCGTGCAATATGTTATCGGCATTGGACCGAAATAATAAAAAAAAATGGAATCTATCGATTATTTTTTTCTACGTATCAATCGCACTAAATTATTTATTATATTATATATATATCGTCAATATCGAGTAGTGCGTCGTTAAAATAATCGCGGTCTTTCCGTTTTTTATGTTAATAAATTTGTATTTCGTGTCGAAATTTATCGGTGGAGATTAATTAATTTACGCTATGATTGATTATCTAGTAGTAATTATTTAGTAAAAACGTTCTTTACGTAGATTCTGGAAAATGCATACATGTTGGCTTTGGAGACCGTGAGGCCCGCTGTATCAACGATATCCTATGCCAACGATCTGATCATCGCTCAGGCAACGAGCCTCAAGGATATCGGTTGGAACAAGGCAAATCAAATTCTTGGAACTCATTACGGTATCGCGGCTATCAACGGTCTCGACAACACGGCCGTTGTCGTCGACAAACTTTTGGACAAATATTTTCCGGCGACTGGAACCGAGGAGAATATAGGTGACTATCGTCATTATCCGAATATTTCCATCTAGCGGATTGTTCGAATGTTCGAGAAGCTCAAACCGTCGCTCGAATTTCAGCTCCCACGTCGGTCGAGGAGGACAAGCTCATGCACACACTGCAGACGGTCGGTCGTCTGTCGAACAAAGCGGCTCGTCGCGTGTACGCCAACGTTATCCAGAATCTACGAACCGTCAATAAGAACGGCATCAAGTCTTACGTCAGTTCGGTCGTGGAGTTTCTACAATGCACCGAGTATCTTCACGCGGTGAACGAAAAAGTTCAGCACTACACGAGCCCGTCGAAAAATAACGTCGACAAAAAGACCACCGGTTGAAAAAAAAATCCACAAACTCGACTCACTTTTCGTTATATGTTTATTCGTTCGTGTATTCTTCTCGCATGTTTTTTAATATATTTTGTAAGCGATCATCCGGATTAGCGAAAGGCTCGTTTCGATCCACGTAATAATAATCGCCGGTGCGGTGTCATTCGAAAAACAAAGAAAAACGCATCCTCATGTTTTGTCGTTCATAGTATTATTATTATTATTTCCTACGAGGTTCGTTCAAAAGAATGTATTTATATGAAAATAAAAAAAAAGCGTTAATACTGATATATATGACTGATGAAACTGAACTTTGGACCCAATGTGACGATATTTAAATGAAATGAAAATCATTCTAGGAGTTTCTGTTATACGGCGTGATTCAGAGGCCGGTGCTTTTACCACCACGTCACGAATACGGCGAATCGGAAGCCGAGTGCGCAGTCGCCGGCTCAGGCTCGCAGGGACGAACTCGAAAAGTCTCGTTCGCCCATGTGTAATCTTTTATTTTTAATAGTTCCGTACTCGTTCGAACGAACTAGAATATAATTGTGACTCATCCGGACGATTCGAGATTGGAAAAGAAAAATCACAAGAGATGTTCCACGTGTTGCATGATTATTCGGGCTGACCGATAACGCCTAAGCAACGCATTAGTCAAAAGTCCAATCCAGTCCAATCCATGCGGCCCTGCTGTTTATCCCCACCGTGAGAGCGAGTAACCGCGTAGACTACGTGTTCCTACACACGGATAAAACAGCAGTGCTCCCCCTGTCTCTTGAGTGGAACAGTGTCTCCGACGACTATACCGGTTCTTTGACCACAAGAAAATATTTTTACTGAGAAAGCTTTCCACAAGGAGAACAACCAAAGTATTCGATGTAAGTACCACACATCCCATTCCTCGAGGACAGCAGAAATTATTACGCGAAAGTTCATTTCATCTCGATTTAAAACAGCACATACTTTCGGATTGTTCGCGTATGATTGAATGAGTAAATAAAAATGATTTGAATGGCTATTAAATAAAATGCAATGATTATTTATTATCGATGATTTAACTTATTCGATCATTATTCATTCTTATCAATTTAAATCATCGTTATTATCTGTTGCATTTTTATATACTCGTGCTCTCGCACTGGGATGTGAATACATGAGATTACAGCATTAAATGTTTCTCGTACATTCAAAATTTTTTACATTTGTATCTACATCAGTCGGGATTATAATTGGCTTTGCGTTGAACACAATGTAGGTAGCCTGATTAAAGAAGATAAGAGCCTTTCGTCAGCCGCGTGAAACTGTCCAGTTTCATTGATAAGTCCAAAGTTCCATTTCTAATAATAAGCTCGTGCAATTTGCCACGCGCGTCTTTATCGTCGGAAAAAATTCAAGAGTTTCGCATCTATCTTCACTACCATCCTCGAGTAATTTTCTTCCTTTTAAAAATCTTATTGGATTGTTATCTTTACAGAATAATGGCAGATCCGGCGCAAAGTCCTACAACACCTACGGGACCGCAAATGGGCGTTATCGGTCGTGTCAAGAACATTCCCGTTGTTCAATCAGCTATCGAGAAGACCGGCTCGACCTACTCGTACGTAAAGGGATCTCATCATCTGATAAATTGGGCCCTCGGTTACGCGGAAGCTGGATTGCATTATGCGACGGCAACGGCCGCACCAATCGCCGCACCGATAGCCAAGAAATTTGAAGGTCAAATCAACACGGTCGATCAGAAATTGTGCCAGGGTTTGGATATCGTCGAGAAGAGAGTACCGATAGTCAAGCAACCGCCGCAACAGGTAAGCGTACTTTCGCATGATTATCGGATGTGTTATCGTGATAGTCAGTGACCACGCGGTCACTGAGCAATCCACCTCATCGCGTTGGGTACAAAGTTCGACGAGTCTTTGGAGTGTGTAACTAACGAGAATATTGACTGTACCCTCGTGCAGATATACGACGCGGCGCGGGCCGTTATGAGCAGCTCTCTACAGCCTACAATCGAGAAACTCATGAGCGTCAAGGAAACTGCGACGCAACAGGCAACGACCTACAAGGACATAAGCATAGCGAAGGCCAATGAGCTTCTCAGCACGCACTACGGCTCTATGGCCGTTCAAGGGGTTGACAATACGAGTGTACTTGTCAATAACTTGCTGGATTATTACTTTCCGCCGGTAAACGGCGAGGATGCTGTTCCAGGTAAATCAATGCATTAAGTATTCGTCGGTACGGTCTTGCAGATTGAAAACGTAAAAAGAAATTTCGTCATACTTCAACCGAGGGAGTTCATTATTTTTACGTCCTCAGCCAAAAGTACTTTTGAGAGAATGTTGAATGCTTTCCAATTGGATGAGAACTTTCTAGAATCAACTATATGGAAGGTTTCAACAATATAAAAAAAAGTAACAACTTTTTTTTCTAGAAATAATTGGTGCTGACATTTTTGTGTATACACGTAGATTTTGTCAGAATTATAGAAAAATTCCACACACTGACTAAGAATTTTTCGGATAACTGCTCGAAAGAATTTTTTTTCAATTCTACACACTGTCTAATACTACACTAAAGATTTTTTCGGATAACAGCTCGAAAATATTCACAAATACCATTCAAAATTAATTCGAAAAACGGAGTTTTCAGAAATTCGAAATTCTCGACGAATCTCACTTTTGGCGTTGGATACGTTATCGTATTTTTTCCCGCGGATGTTTTGCAAAGAAATCGTTAGTCGCCCAATAGTCGCATTTATCAATATTTTCATTTTCGTTTACGAATCCACAGCGCCCGTATCGGCAGAGGAGAACAAAGTGCTGCACGCGGTGCAGACGGTCGGACAATTGTCAACGAAAACGGCGAATCGCGTCTACCACTCTGTCGCCGCACAGTTGAAAACCGTCAAGAAGGAAGACGTAGCGGAATATATAAACAGCGTGGTTTCAATTCTCCATCTGACGAACTTCCTTCAGTTCGGTCAGAAGGAAAATACAAACGCGACACCTAGCCCGGCGAGTCCAACGGACTCGACGAGCTCCACCGGATCCGAAAAAAAAGATTTGGAAAAGAAGTAAAACAATATTAATATAACATACATATGTTATATATAATATAAATATGTAACATATCGTCGTATAGTTCGTACCTAGCCATTTACAAAATTTCGATAAATTTACAAAATCGAGTAGTATTTTTTATATTTGTACAAGCACAAAAGATTTGTGTCTCTCGCCACAAATATTTTGATATCATTGCCGAGTTATATTGCAACATCTTGAAATTGCGCGCCAAAACGTTTTTTCGGAGAATGAATGAACGCTTAATATTGGAAATTGTACAATTTTATATATACGTACTGTTGGAATTTATGCATTTGTTGATTGCACGCTTGAGGCAACGAATTTTTTAGAACGTTTGTATTATTTATTAAAAAAAACTTGTCATACCATAAAAGTGTTCGTTTTATTTTCACACGCGGCAACTTTGTTGTACTCGGTCGAAACTACGAGAAAAAATGCTACGACAGTCGCGTACAATGCGGATGTAGAGGCAAATTGTTGGAAGTCAATAGTTCTGACGATCGTCATGTAGCAATGTCAGTTATTTCGCTTCGTATCAATGAATAATGCGAATGAAAAGAATACACTACGCGTACGCGCTCAAGGCCAAATCCATGATGGCCGTTCGGTAGGGATGCGCGCGCCGCTGCAACTCGAGACTGAGAGAACACCTGCTGTTCTCGACGTAGCGGGGGTGTCTGATACGAAGTAGCGAACGTAAGCAAACACTCAAAAAGTAACAGTAGCGGTCGGACGTGGGCCGCACGAAAATCACAATCTTTTTTTTCGCTCATCGAAACGTATTATAAAGACGCGAAAGAAATCTTGTTTCGTTGCGTGTCAGAGATCAAGGTGCGTGTTCGTTATGTAGATAGCAGACATTTGCGAACGATAACAACGTCCTCGTTGCAACGAGAGCGTCGACGAAAACATCGCGGGTGAGTGTTTAAGTAACCGAGTCGCGGGCACAACACAAGTAGCCTTGTTTTTCCTCGATGATTGAGTTTCGACTTAAAAAAAAACAGAGTAACATTCGTTCAGAATATTGTGTTGACACTCGAGCGCGATACACGCGCGGTTTGGTCCAATGACGTTTGACCCCTCTCTTTGCTAGAAATCTTTTTCCTTCCACGGACCAAAACGACGAGCGAAAACAAAACAGTCGCGCCCATTGTTTCAGCTGCACGGAGAGACAGAAGCGTCGAGTATTCGTAGAAAAAACGACTCTATGAGCCGTATGTGACTTGTTGCCAAAAAAATGGATAACGAATTGTCCGAAGAGTATTACAAGATTCAAGCTATCGATAGAGCCCTCCGAATACCGAGCGTCAATTATCTGTGGGACAAATCGACCGAAGTTTACGAGAGGGTCAAAGGCGCCAATGTATTCATCAACTGGGCCTTCGACACGGTAGAAACCGTCGTTGGCGCCGTCATCGAAAGATCGATGCCGATGGCAAGGCTCATGGAGAAACCGATATACAATCTCGACAAGACTCTTTGTCAGGGTCTGGATTTTGTCGAAGTTAAGCTGCCCATTATCAAAGAAGAGCCGAAAGAAGTGAGTAACCGAGCAACGTTTTGAGCTTGAGCTTTCTTCGAAGCGACTAAACCATTGTTTTCTCCCCAGATTTTGGATCGTACGAAAACGCTAGTGACGAATCATCTCAGACCGGCGATGCAAACATTCATAGACTTGAAGCAAGAGACGAAGCAGCGAGTGAGGATAATACGACTTCGTACTTACTACAAGGTTCATTATCTGAGAGTCTACAGCTGGCAACAGGCGGACAAAGTCATGTCGACGGAGACAGGGATGAATATCTTAAAGACAGTCGACTCGACGACCGATCTCGCCGAATTGATGCTAGACAAATATCTGCCTGCCTCGGAGGACGAGAGTTACGACGATGACGGTGAGTTTCCCCCAATTACAACATTTTTTTTTTTCATGTAAATAAATAAAATAATTATTAATTCGTTATTATGATTACTATTACTAATTAATTTTCATTCGATAAATTGAATTTCGGAATTTGGGTTGATTGTTGTCTAAATTTATGACTCGCTTGCAGAGGACCAGTGTTGCGAGCACGTAAAGCTACACCACACGATGATAAGACTGAGCGAATTCGGGAGCCGAGCGACCCGACGAATTTACGTCGCTTTCATGGACCGTTTGCAGCACATGTACAAAATCGAAATACTTATAGTGATAATTCACGCTCTCGTCGTTATACAATTTATCAAATTACTGGAAATGTTATTTAACTTTGTCCTCAAAATGATCAACGACTGTTTGACCGCGTACTGAGAGGTACAACATTGATTTCTGTGATCTATATATATATAGAGATATTCGATATATATATGTATAAAAACGACGTTAATTCGATTCATCATGCTTCTGTCGCTAGAGCCTTTATCTAGCAACATTTACGCGTGTTCGAGCATTGACGCAACATTTGTGTTGTTTTTTTTTTCACTTTATCGCACCAATAATGACTTAAACATAACGAGTGAGGCTGAATTCACTAGTCCCGAAATGAGCATAAATTTACTTAAGATTACGAACGATTTCGCAATGGAATTGAATGACTTGAATGTGCTAGTGATCAACTTTATCCTATTTTACGAATAAAAATTGTACATGACAAATTTTCATCAGTTAAAACCCGTTTGATGAACTCCTCTCTTTCGCAAAGTCAATCGATGGAATACGCCGTCTCACCGTTCTCACATGGTATGCGGGAATAATATCGGCACAGAGGGTTCGACGGATACGTGGAAAATTGGTCCGTCCGTCAAAATCGACGTTTCTGCCCGTATCCACAATAACTGTGAAATACTCAAACGAATTCCGCGTTTTCAACAAAACGAGAGAGACAAAAATACCGCCGACACCTTGCGATAAATTCGTCTACTTTTTTTTGTTGCTGTTCTTCTGTTTCAACTCGGACACATCCGCGTGCAGTCTGTATGGAGTTTTCCCAAAAGAATGTGTGCGGTGAACGCGGTAGAAAAATTTGTGAAGGATACTTTTTTTTCGTCGACCAGCGAGCATTTTTCACGAGGGCAAACGCCAAGACCGGCGGATTCGGATAAGAGAGCGTGGCAGAGGGATGGATAAGGGCATAAGCTCTGTTGCCCTGCAAATGGCATTTGCGGAGTGTAGCGGTAGGAACTTTTTTATTTCTTTCTTTTTCTCAGCCGGGACTTTCGCTTTTGGGATATTTGTCATGGTCCGGTCGAGAGTGGATTCCCTGGTATTATAGATAGCAGAGTTGGGACTTAGTTTTCATAAGGATTTTTTTTCGCGCACGTACCTACGACAGCTTTGAGCGCGCTCCCAGTCGAAATGCTTGCAGTGAATCGTTTCGCGATTCCCTGAGGTGAGCACGAGTGTCGTAACTCGCAACCTCCGAAATGCTGTTTGATCGTAATTCTTCGTTTCTCCTTTCAGAGATCAAAAGAGGAGAGACGCAAAGGAAGGGATCTGGAGAGTGCGACGCGGAAGTTTGAAGTTCAACGTTCAATCGGATGCCTCGGCGAGATACTTGATAATTCTTTCCTCGCAACTTGGCTGAATGGTAGTCCAGTTCTATAGCGTCCTGAGGGTTGCAAAGAAGAAATACACGAAGCAACATCGTTTACAACTCTGTGCAGAAAGAGAGAGCGGCAGAGTTGGCTCGCGATTCTCGACTCACGTGTTGGTGGCACCAACGACGCGAAAAATGAATCCTAAGGCAGATGGGATTTTGTCGGTGGTTTGATGGGACATGGAGAAGAAGCGAAAGGAGGCCGAAAGTCTTTTGCCCCGGGTGTTAGGTACCCGTAGTCTTCCTCCAACATTTTACAAACTATAATGGATTATAAAGGAGTCTGCTACGAGTATAATGCCGGCTTCTGTGGGACGAAAGATCCACGAGAGAGCCAGAGAGATAAGCTCTGCTTCATAAGCAGAGATGTTATCTTTGGCTTTGGATACCAAAGGGCGGGTTGAAGCTATATGCTCCGGGTCGATGCTTCTCGGCGGCCCACGATTCTTAAGTTTTACGCCATCAACCGCTGTGCGTTGAACAAGACGGTTGAAGCCTTCTCTCTTTGATATTATCCGTCGATGAGTTCGAGAATGAGAATTAAAAAGAAAACACAAATAAACCCGATAATTCATTTGATCTATCGAGCCAAGGTATTTTCGCCTGTTACCAACGTGAATTAGCGTCTACCCTCTCGCCCACTGCATTTTCTCCGCAGACTCTCCTACCGCGGTACAGTGCAAAATGCATTTATCACTGCTCTCCAGAGTGAAGTTTACCGCCCCCCTCGACCGGCAGGCATACTGTAAGAGCCAGAGCATTATAGGAGCCTACAAATTATAGCGCGCGCCAAGAGCACAAGCCCAGCCAAGGAACATTCCGCGGCAACGACGGCGGCTGCATCCTCTACCACCGTTACGGCTTCTGGTATTCTCTGTTCCTCTCGTATTACTACCACCACCGCCACAACCGCCCGCGACTAATTCACATTATATTGGAAAGGCATAGCGCACAGGGCACCCGTTCAACGCCACAACCGCCGCCTCCGAGATACACACCTCTCTGTTGTATATGTCCATTCTTCAAGAAGATACCAGAACTGCGCTCCAACCCTTGGTCACCCGCCCTTTCCTCCTCTCTCGTTATTCCCTCGTTACCACTCGTTATTGATTTCGCGTTCGGGCGCACCAAGCATGCTATTAAGTGAAAAGAATTTAATAATGTACGGGAGAAAATAACGCCGCAACGCAACGTTATGACTTTATCCTTTCGCTTCTGAACTCTGCCGGGCTAGCGCTTCGCTATACGGAGTTGTTCACTGCAAGCATGTATCAGATTGCGATAACTGAATAATATTTTGCCGATTGCTTATCAACTGACTACTTCTTTATTTATTTATCAATATACTATGTCTGTTTATTTATATATTGATTGTAATTTACTATTTGTTAATTACCTATTCGATGCTGAAGCCTTCTAGAAGTTGGAGGGTAGAATTATGTTTGCTGCTATTTTTTTCTCTCGTATCAGCAGCATCGGTACCGTTGATAAACGTTTCGTAAAGAATAAATGAAGAAAAAAAATGTATTTCTCGTCCGGACAAAATGTTCTTGAATAATATAGCAATTCTAAGTAAAATATTGTCTCCGATTGGAGACGGGTTTTTAGACTCGAAAGAGAACATTTACATTGAATGACATTTTTGAGGACATTTTTTAAAATTCTTTCGAACCGCGATGTCGTTAATTTTCAATGATGACCGAAAAAGAGTCCTCCTTCGGGGCGATTCGGGGTTTTTATCAATTTTTTGTTCTCATACTTTTGGGATGTGGAATAATCGAAATATCGACAAAGCTTCCATCACAATTATAGATAATTCGTTTAGTTGACGGATTGCTCTATTTCCAAAGTAAAAAAGGAACTTTGATTGAATAATATTGTCGTATCCATTCAAATCTATAAGTTTCTTTTAGCCGGATTTTTGCATTACTTCTGATCAGGTTTATACCACTGGTGCTCTCTTGCTTAAAATCTTCACTAAAAAAAAAAAGATTTTCAAACGAATTCTCCAAAATGTAATTTATTCTTGTATCATGGCATTCGATCCGATGCCATTCGATATTTTCTCCGATAACGTTATTATCAAATAATCGAATTCGATTACTCGATATTCAAAATTTCGATACTTCAGTATTTTTCGGTCTCTCAATTTTATCACTGGTGGCTTTACGGTCATCGCAGTCATACGTTCGCGTGCATTGGAGGGGGGTACAGTCGGTAGCGGTACGAATGTGTAATTAAAATCTGCGTGGACTTGCGGTTATTATGCGGCGTGGCCGCTGACACGTGAAATCATGCAAAATGTTGAGCGTAAAAGCTCGCCGTCAGCTCGTCTCCAAACCCCGCTCGCCGTCGTTCATGGTTTACGCCGAGGACGGCGACGTTTAATGCACTGGAAGCGAAACAGCAGCTGTCGCATTTGGAATTCGCGGACTACTAGCCACCCGAGCTAGCTAGAAAATACTATAACGTTAAAACTGTGGAAAAACCTATGGGGTGGTTTATGCTAATTTTTTCGAAGCGCGCGTGCGAGCGAGGGTGGCGCCCGGGCCTGGAAAAGCCTCGGGCTGCTAAAACAATCGGTCGTTTTGCGAGCGCACCAGAGAGCCAGTGGTAGTAGGTAACTCCGAAGCGCCCGACCACCGGGGAAAAGCGGCGCCTGCATATACGGCCTGGTGCACCCGATACCCGACGTCGGCGCGTATACTCTCTCCTCGTACGCCGAACCTGCCCCTGCCTCCACCCAAACCCCCGCATTACCATATCGAATAGAATTTTCATATCCTCGTGTATCGGCGAATCTCCCTGAACCGTACCATCTTCTTCTTTCTTCGCTACCAACGCGCCAGACGAAAAATATTCGATTCTTTCTTTCTCAACCGATACGCCCACGCAATTTTTATCCTTCCGCTATCGAGAGGCTTGAACAAACATATATCTCGATAGGATATTCGCATTGACTTTGAACATATTTTCTCTCGTAAGCTTCGCCGTTCGAAATAGCCGAACGACCGCATTTTGCAATATGTGGCTTTAAATCGTCGGAGTCACGGGGACAAACATGACAAATTCTGACGCGTTTCACGAGTATTAATAATTATAGTTGAGTTCTTAACGAAGCGACGACTATATGTATTTTCATCCGAAAGTAATCCTCTGTTTCGACGATTTTACGCGGCACACGAAAATACGCTGTATCGATAAAGGTTGCGAAACGTGGAAAGCCCGAGGTTTGGCGATTTATTTTTATGCACATCTAAAATTTATGCCTGCCGTAATAACCGTGGCGCGTGATATTAAATAACCAGCTCGTAAAATATGGTACAGCACGAATATAATCCATATAATTCGTTGCCATACTGATTATATTCGCGCGTCGTAATAAAATTCATTCAACTCCATCGTCGTTTTTCGCGTATGGGTCGTCTAGGAGAAGAGAGAGAGAAAGTTTGAACAATATTCGTATGACACCGCGGCAACGAGAGACTCAATTACGTACCTATTCCTATCTCGACGTGCAGAGCGAACGTCGTTTCCTTCTCTCGCTCATGCGTCCCCTTCCTGCTAGTATTAATTTGTCCGTGACGAAAAAAAGGGCAGAAATAGAAAAAAAGACGGGAAAAAAAAAAGAGAGCGCGGAGAAGGAGAATCGGAGGATCTGGTACACCGCAGAGAGCGAGCGAGAACGGATCACAGAGAGTCATATAGGTTTGCCGAGGAAAATGAACGAAGTTGGCGGGGGACGGTTGCCGCGCGCACGACCGAGGAGCTTTTCCGCAGGCAATTTATTTGCCCGGTTAGGGCGATCCAACTTTTTCCTCCGTCCATGTGAAAAATGACGCTGCCGAAAGCTCGCGGCTACTAGACGAGAGCGGGCGGGAACAGAGAACGAGAGAAGTGGAACGGGAGAAGCTGGAGTTGCAGAAAGGCCCAAACGTCGTTTCGCGCTTTCACACAGGACGCGCTAGACCGTGTTCTTCGTGTATATACGAATCGAACACAGACGGCTTCTCGTGGCTACTCCTTTTTCTCGTGACCTCTCTCCCTTATACGCCTCCCTCGTCCCCTCTCACCCGTGTATACCTTTCGTTGGACTCTCAGACAATGTGCCGCTTTAGCTCCCTGTGATGTCGCTGGCTCGGCAACTTTTTTCCAGTTTATATATTTACTTTTAATTACACCGAGCCGATGAAAACTTTGCGCCATTAAACCTCGGTACGAAACTCTCCTTCCTATCCAGCACCGGAGATGAGGTATCTCGGTTTAGAGTTGAAACGAAATAAAATTAATCAAGTTTTGTTCCACGAATGAGTTTAAATGAAAAAATAAAAATAAGCTTGTAACTTCTGCGGAAAGTTCTGTATGTAACACGGTGGTTCGCATGACGACCACAATGTGAATGTATATTATTTACAAAATGTGTTTATCGAAAATTTTCAATATTTCGACTTCCAACCCGAATTCGGCAAATTAAAATTTGATACTCTATCCTTGGCTCAACGTGTTTCAAAGGTTTGAAAATGCAACGACGATTTCCACGTAGTAAAAAGTATATGTTAAAATTGTATTAAAAATATAAGCGGAAGTTGGAGCTTTTATATAGGTAATATAATGATAATAGAATTTCTTTCATACGCGATCACGTGTATTTGCAGAAATCTGTTTCAATTAATATATCTGCAATAGTAAGAGTTTTATGAAAAAAAAATCGTGTATTGGATATATTAGACACATGCGTTTTGTATATTTTTATCATTTACTACTATATGTCTCGAATATATTTAAATATATTACATATATTTTGCGATATGCTTTTTTCACGTGGATGTCGATTACCGATCGGTATTCCAAAAATGCTGTCTAACGACAGTAGGCAGCATGTGGTAACGCGAGCAGTTTCTCTCATGGGATTCAATGAAAAGTACTGTCGCAGCGTCGTTGCGTGTCGAGACCGACTCGACGGCGTTTCGCCTCAAGATTGTTGAAGCTAGCCTCGGCAGATGAATTTACAGGATTCAGCACTACCGAGATTTCTTTCATTTCCACTGTGACAACAATCAGCCGAGATGGCCTTTGGGTTAATGCGAGCGAGTCCGCTAGTCGCCAACCGCTCGTATACAGAAACTGCGCCAGGGAGGCTTCTACTACTTATTTGCCTCGTCCGCACCCGCCCGGAGTTGCATTATCAGATTAAAGGCCCTGAAGGCCCCAGACGAGGCACTTGGTGGCTTCTTGCGCTACGGCCACGTGGCCCTTCCTCATCCCCGTCGACGTTCCGACTGGATATGGTCCTTCTCGCAAACTTGCAAACACCGAACTGGTAACTTTGCAGTTTCTACCCTATTCGAACCCGTTCGCCTCGGCTCTTTCTCCCTCTGTATGCTCTTCGCCTGTGCCTCCGCCTTTGTCAAGGCAACATTTTCCGTGTCTACCGACCGTACGCCAAAGTAAGACGTCTCGAGTTCTCTGACCATCCAAGTAACACATTGTGCAACAACTAAAATATAATAACGCTCGAATGTCGCCTGTTTGCCGGAAGAAAGTTACAATTTGTTTCTGACAATATTGACGAATTAACATCACGGGAACAGAGACTTTTGTTTAAGAAACGTGAAAGATTAGAGTGTTGAGAAAAATTATTCCATTCTATGATTCTTTCCTCGTCTTAAACTCCTCAACCGCCTACTTAACGCTCTTCCTTATCAATCCGGTGATGAAACAAGCTTTAAATTACGGTCCTAATAATTATTTCCAATGGAATCGAGTGCACGCAATCGCAATCGATGTTTTACGTGTCAAACTGGTAATAACAGTACACACGGATCGAAATCTCGAGTAGCGGAAATATTAGTAGATTCTCGGATCGCGGACGAAATTTGAGCTCTCGAGAAGGTAAAAAAGAAAAAAAAATCTTGCTTACCAACGAAGAGGAATATGGCTATAGCCAGATAGCTGTCCCGGGTTGTTCGGAGAGGTGCGGGGGGTGTTCCAATTAACCCGCCACGTTGTACGCGATATTAGTTGGATGTTGACAGTGGAGCCGATAAGATCTCGACGGTCTAGGGTCCTAGCTCCAACGCTCGCTTATTATTCATTACACTTTGAACCGCACGAACGGTTTTGCGCCTCTCGCGCCTCTCGCACAGTTGCCCGATATAACCCGTAGCTCACACAGAGCCATCCAAAGATATGTCCCGTAAAGCGACAATTTTTTTCCCATCCAAGAATATTCGGCGCGATGAAAACAAGCGAGCGAAATGTGTTCACGATGTATCGCGAGTTCGAGCGACAATACGCAAATGCGCGCTGCCCGTGGAATTCGATAGTTTTCAAATTTGCTATGTACAAATTCGACGTGTAACGGGATCGAAACGATTCAAAGTGCAACTATTCGCTTGTTGCGAGAAATACCCCTCGGATGGTCGTTTGTCGCCGATATTGAAACGGCAAACGGGTTGAAAAAGGGCCTCGAAGGATTTTTCCATCCACAGCGAAGAATCTTCCGCGGCACAAAGGAAAAAATTTCTCCTTCGCCGAGAACTACGCTACGTCGAATCGGATGCAGTTTTGTTTATCCGTAAACAGGCTTTGTCGCGATGTGTGTTCGCGCGCGCGTGTGTAACAGAGCGCGCGGGCCCCGTTCGCGTGTGTTTCTTATGTCACGCGAGAATAGGTGTACCTGGCTGGAGGGGTCGTTGGCGGCGGATCTCGCGAATGCATTCGAGCACATTTATGTACATACGTAGCGCACGGAACCTTTACCGCACGGGCGGTCGGGGAGGGAACGAGGGAAAGAACTTCGAAGAGTACTCGCGCACAATATGCCAGGTACGTTATATAGGTTTATATGCGCGGGGAATATGGGTACAGAGTTGCAGCGCGAATGCGAGCGAGCAAACGGATAGGCGCATCCATACGGAAGATCGCGCGAGAGGTAATAAGTTTCCTTGGGAATATATACCGGTCGGGAGCGACCGGATACTTTATTCCGTTTTGCGTCGAGTTTTCCTCGCCCATTTTACTCCCTTTTCCCCCTCCCCCGGATTCACTTTCTCTCTCTCTCTCTCTTTTGCTCTCAAACGCGAGCCGCTCGAGCGATATTTCCCGAGCGTCGAGCGCATAGAGAGTGCAGAAAGGGAATACGTGAACGCGCCGACAAGAAGGGTGCGGATGTGTCGACGCGCGAACGATGGGGCCAACTACGTTGTATCGAGGATAACCGCTTCGCGACGTGTAACGCAATTCGTAATTGAACTTTTTTCGTCACCAACGAAAATCGCCGAAAATTTCATCGCGGCAGATAGGCAAAATATCTGTATGACAGTTTTTTACGGGTGTAACAAACGATTGAAAAGAATTAATCGAATCATATTTGCGTATTGCTTCCTTCCAATGAGAAAGTCAAACAACCCTATTTGGCTTTCGCAAGGAGACAGCTTTGTAAACAACATTAAAAACGAAACGAAGGAGTAATGGGCAAATTAAATTGGCGTCTTTTTTTCATGGGCCAATCGAATTCCAAATGTGATCCAAAAAATGCAGGTTGATTACGCGCGAAACGATATTTTCGACACAATTTTCAAGCGTGGAAAGAGTAAAAACTTGCATCGAAGGTTAAATATCAATTTTTCCCGCAAATTGGAGCAACACCAAATTGTGTGGAATTTAAACAACTCGATCAATTCTGGCCAAATTGAACACCAATGACCAGATACTATTAGCCCATGTATGCACAATTGCTCCGTCCGGTATCTCAAAAAACGCAAGAGTTATTGTGTCAACTCCTTAACATTCCCCGTAAATTTCAGCTTGATAACTAGAAACGTTTCGATGTTATGTAGGTTTAAATTTTCTGACATTGTCACCCAGACATTTTTTCTAAACATGATTATTCGACGCTTCAGAACATTCTGGGCAAGTCTTTGCTGAAATCCCGATTTTTTCCCATCAAAACAAAGCTTCCTGTATGAGGAAGTAAAAAAATTCAACTCGGCGGTTGCGAGTAAGGTGCTTGGAAATGGAGATTGCTTCGGTGGTCCGGACTTCGCTTGGAGGGGAAGTGATGTACGAAAAAAAGTACGAAAAAAAAAGAAAAGAAAAAAAAAACAAAAAAATGGTGATCGTAAAAGGATCTGCGATAACTTTGCACGGGCATTTCCTGGACCGTGCCAGGTTTCGCCTTGGGGGCTCCCTACGAGAAGCGCTTCCACGAGCGGGATGTTAATGGACGCGAATAAAAGTTGTATGGTACGGACGTCTTTGTCGTATTTCTCTTCGGGCTAGCCCCGCCGTGTGTCTGTGGAAGAAAAACGAGTGGAGTGTTGCGAACTGCCCGGGTGTGTAGCAGCCACACCGCCTTTAGGCAGTAGAACGTACGCGCGCGGTATAAGCTTCTCTCTCTTCGCGAAAGAAACCGGAAGAAGAGATATCCAAGAAAGGAAACCGAAAAAAGAAAAGAAAAAAACGAGTTGAATTTAGGGAAGAAACTTTTGGAGCTTCGTTAAAGAAAACGCCGCGATCATTCCTTATTATTACTGCGAGGGGTTAAGGATCGTTGTAACGTCTTCTCGTTTAACCCTTCGAAGTATAAGCTGGCCGTCAACCATGTCGATTTGGGTTTTCACGTTATTTTGTCTCGACCCCGTGGACGATTGTTCATGGATATTTAGGGGTCTAGAAAATAAATTAATTCTCAAAAGAACTGACGGGCAAAATTCTATTTCTTCGAACGATCGACGTTGATAATTGTCTAAACGCGAAGAAAAAAATAGTTCATACAATGAATTCATGTTTTTATGGTGTTATTCTATAGAAAGTATTAATGACTTGCGTTACATTTTTTTCGTGATGCGATTGCTCGACCGGCAAACAGCGACACGCACTGAGCTCTTGTTTCCAAGCCGATTTCATACATTCGTCATGCTTTGACGGATTCGCTAATGCTTGCAACAAATTTACTGAGCGCCCTCGGCTACAAAGTTCCCGGCTTTGAAGATTTGTATATTTATTATATCGTGATATTCATAATCTTCACGATAGCAACGTCGTTTTCTTTTTCTTCCCTCCTTCTCCCTTTATATTTTTCTTTCGCCTCTTGTTCCCCTTCACTTGCGTTGAGTGCTTCGCGGGGCTCCGAGCCGCGCCAAGCAAATGGTTATCTATTCGAATGCTCTCTCGTGGAAAATAACACGTGAGCCGATGTGGAAATAGTATTTTTCTGAATATAAATTGAGACGTACGCGAACGGTATACATACGTACGAAAGCTATACGTAACTTCTGGTACAAAGTCCGATGTTCGTCTCGACCGGGCCTTTCGGGCGCTCTCGCCTTTTGGCTCTCGTTCGCTCTTTGCGCGGGGTCGTCCGGAATAAAAGGAATCGTTCGACCGTAGCGCGGACGGTAAGCGACATCTAAAAGCTACCCGATTGTGCCCGGACTGCAGTTAAAGTTCAGATTTTATTCACGACCCCGAGTCTTTGGCCCGGTCGACGCTACGAGAAAACTCTTGACCGCGATACGAACTTTTGTGTCGCCAAAACATTTTATCAACGACTTTATACGGGGGTTATTTTTTTCCTCTTTCAAACGTTGCTTCTTTCATCTTCAATCGGATAAATAATATGATTCTTTATTATAGAAAATTGTACTCTTAGCAAAGACTTAGTTTCTTCGTTCGAGCATGTCTTCAAACGTTTTCGTCGATTTCGAGTTTCTCGATCCTCACTCAGTAATCATTCGCAAGTGGTATTTAATCGTCGTTGGTAGGCTTTCCGCGTCGTGATTTCAAGAGGTGTTACGCGGACGGAACCGAACGTTCAGTCAATTGTCAGAAGTAAGATGAGAACGAGTAGACAATCAGCAGCCACGAAAGCGGGCGAGCTTTGGATCGTTATTGCTGATAATAAGGTACGCCGGGAATGCAGTTAGAGGAGCTTACGAGTCGAGATCGTTAACCTACATGCAAAACATCATCTGGCCAAGCCAGTAGGATAGTTGTCGGGTGGTTGCTTCGCACAGAAGGCGGTTTGGGTAGGGGGGGCCGAGAGATCGTTGCTCCAAACGATGTTGCGCAACCCCGGAGAAGCTCAAGTCTATCCGTAAACCGTGAGAGCCCCGAAGCTATATTCCACCCTTCCACCGGCCCCTTTCCATTGAATCACTCGTAATCTCCTGCGCAACGTATTATGTTCGCGAATACGTTGTGTGCAACACCATCCACCGCAGCGGCAATAGCAACGCCAGCCGCATCTCTTCTGTCGGTATATGGCCAAACGTATATCGAGATGCGCGAAAGCAATTGCAATCCGGATGAGAGTTACGAGGTACTCCATACACCGAGGATTCAACCAAGCCCCGGCGTCTCGCCCGAGTTTCGAATGTTACTTTTCCCCCTTTCCTCCTATTCCGAAGTGTCGCACGGCCGTTTCGTCTTATCTTGCCGATGTGTCCCGTATACGATGTTCCCAGACCGTTGTCCGAACACCGTGCCGTTTCGATATATAATATACCAGACCAGACTTTCCGAGCTCTCGATGAATATATACCGAAGTTTGAGCGAAGAAAGGGTCGCCGAACGATGTCGAAGCTTCGGGGCATCCCCCTATCCTATCATATCTTCGTAACAACATATAGCCCGTGTCAACGCTTCGAGATGACCATCGATCATCGAGTTTTATCTATTGTTACGAGCCATCGTGTACCGCAAGCTTTTTACCGGATAGATAAATGGTAGCCACGGGCTACTGACTATCATTCGTGAAGGGGAGGAACCGCAGTTTCCGAATGTTTTCCACTCTAGCTCGAAACACTCGATTGTTTCATTATTTGACCCGTGCGGAAGCTAAGCTGGCTGTTGGTGGAGGATGTCGATATATATCTTGCATCGTTTCCCCCTCGAAATTCACTGGCGTGAAACTTATTCGAGGTGAAAGTTTAGACGAACGGTGCCAAGGGACCATTCTCGAGTGGCCACCTCGTTTATTCACGATTTTCTTTTTTTTTTTCCGGATTTCGCACCAAGGACTAAGCTAAACTCTCGACTGTTTCTACGGAGATCGACGGAGGTTGATACCGAGCTTGGCTGAACAGCACGGACAGTTACCACTGCCGATGTTCCAACGACCGTTCAGCCGGTATCTACGGTGTTCTAGTTCGAGTAACTACCCCTACCCATCTTGGCAGAGCCAGTCGTCCTTCGAGACAAGGACGCGAGGGCTTTTCGAGCTTTTCGAAGCTCCAGTCTTCTCCCCGGGCGCACAAGAGACCGAGAAGAACGTAGATAGGATGACCTCGTGGGGATGGGTCTAATACAGGGATAATGCCCACGGGGCAGATCGTTTGATGTGGCCTCGGCACAAGTTTACAACCATATACGCACGAGGCCTCGTACTGGAATTGCTGAAAAGTTTATCAGGCTGCTCTATCTCTCTACGCCTCTTCCACCTCCCTTTTCTCCCTCCCGCCCCGTCGTCCCGTACGTCGGCCGCAGAGAATCCTACATGCATCTCCGCATAGAATCAACATTTGCCGAGATACGAGCTTACTAATACCGCTCCAGATGCGAATGCTTTTAATGCTCAGGGCTCGTAGGTGGGGCCCTTCCATCACCAGCCACCAGAATCCCGCAAGCAGAGAGAATCTCGCTGAAGTTATTATGGAAATATGAATATTCCCCGAGGTGAATTTTATATTTTTTTTATTCTCTCGTTTTTTTTATTTTTTTTATTAGAAACTTTCCTTTTATGTTGAGGAACCATGTAGTAAAAACCCTTACGCGAGCGTTCGAGCGTGATTCGTCCATCACGAATATGTTAGCCTGCGAAGCCTCGGCCTTTGATGTTCGAAGGCGCTTCGTTCGAAAATTATACGTCGTAATGCGATGATTCTCCATTCAGTTGATCGTTACATGCATCAACTACTAGGTTCTATATTTTTCTTCTCCTATGGCTCTTTGGCGAGGCGTAGAAGATTGGCCGATCGATTTATTTATGATTTTTTAATACAGATACACTGCAAAAAAATCGAGTTTGACTTGATAAAACGACCCGATGAATATCGTCAATGATATATTTGATCATTTGAATTTTACTTCTATTTCGTGCAGTTTTCTATGAGATCGAAACAAGATTGCGATATGCACGGCGTTTTATGCTACTGCTTCGAACTTACATAAAATCGCAAGAATTATATATTCACCGGCGGCCGGGCGGTTTTATGGAGGTAATGAAATTTTTCTGTGTACATTATAATATGGTAAGCATTTAATTTTTTATTAGTACCCAACATTGTTGTTAATGGTTCTCCGAAAGCGTAAATATAATTCAGAAAATAGTTTCAACGTTAACTGGAACTATCAAAAAGGGAAATTGCGAATTATCTTTTGCTTCGCGAATAATAAAGCTTGTACTGCCAATGACAATAGCATCGAAAGCGTGTTAACTTTAAATACCTTCTGATATGCTCGATAGCCTTGTATTTTCAAACTCGAAATCAGCAAAAAAAAGTAATTAAAAAATCGATTCAATTGTTACCTCGGCGTCTCATTGTTTCCAACGACGCTGCGAATGCGTTAATTTTATGTGAAGAATAGTTTCTATCTCTCGCCGTCCGCAGTGCATACCGGGGTTATATCTGTTTTCGTTGGAGCATCAGAGTCGTCTGAGTCGCGTCGTAAAGCTTCGTCGTGTCCGCGAGTAGTATATTATCAAGATTCTTAATGAAAGCGAAGCTAATAAATGCTCACGAAACGTCCGCGATGCTACCGAGATTGTGCTTAACCGAGATTTATTTTATGACTCCGCCTTTCGACAAGGCGCGACGCTTTAAATTCATTTCAAACACATAGACAAAGGTCCCTTTTAACGTTGGTTTGGATTGCTCGGTGTAGGCGTAGGCTTGTATTCACCGCGACATTCATTCGTCGACCAGGAACACTCGGTACGCGTTTCTATACCCTGTATATCCTTCATCTAATAATTTCGCGTTATTCGAAACGATGGTACCGCCAATATTTCGCGCATTTGTAACGAACAAGAGGCAAGACACGCAAACGGAGAGTTCGGATTCTCGGAGGTGAAATGCTAGTACCGATCAAGACTAACTTTATCGTGTAATCAAAGTTTCGGTTGGGTACAAGTTAGAACGGGATGACGTGCGGAACCTGTAACTCTCCAAGACATGTACCATTCGGCGGCATAAACGAAACGACACGCGACGAGAAACGCGCCGCTGGGACGTCATGCCGTTGCCCTCGCTCCGCCGAGATGCAAATTACTACTTCATCCGAAATTCCAAAGACACTGGGAACGAAGACCGGACGAAATATAATACTCGTGAGCGAAACGGCATCAGCTGCGACGCGCCAGTTTCTGCATATCCGGAGCGGGAGAGCCCGTCGGTGCGTATACCTCGTACCGGCACGCTAATAGACTTCCGCTTCACGAGAGAAATACTTTATTCCCCGCACGAGACTACAACGGATTATACGTATTATTTTACGGAGTAACGCGTGCTTGTTTTTTTTTACTTTCATAATCCGCGTGTAATTTTTTGGGCGATGCCGCGTCGCGTTCGATCAAACGGATCGGGTTGCATTTCATTCGCGCTGCGCAAGGAGCGCGAGCCTCCCATTCCGTTGTAATTCGGGAATTTAATTCGCCCGAAGTGCAAGCCGTTTAATGTAAGCGCGTCCCACGGGCGCGCAGTGTTTATCGAGCGGGGATTGGCGAGTTATATATACGCCGATCCTGGCCCTTCCGCCGACGCCCGCTCTTTCACAAAGTCGCGGAAGTTTTCGAGGGAGACGAGGGATTTCACGATCCACTCTCGGATATTCCGTATTACGGCTACTTCCACGCTCGGGATTTCCACTATCTCTGTATCTCTTCCTTTCACGCGGAAAACTTCTTACTTAGACACGCACAAAAGAATCACGTTAACTCGCGGAAGACGAAGGCAACGATTTCATTGCGTAGGGCCTTCCAACGCTGCGTGCCATTTATTGAGACTAACGACGGAAAATATCTTCTCTGTAAGGGGGTAGGCGGAGGCTAGTCGATTCTTGTCGAACGATTTATTCGTGAATAACATGAATTTCCTAAACGAAAAGCACAAACGTCGAAACGGTAGAAGCTGAATAGAATCCCCGCTTCCGTTTCTGTTTTGCCGCCGCCGGCGCGTGGAACAAAAGAAAAAGAAAAATAAACGCAGCGAAAGCAAAAAGGGAACAAAACAGAAATTGTTGCTCTGGCGGTTGCGAACTCGTGTGTGCCGGGGTTCGGTAAATCGAGTAGTCAGTAGTTACGGAAGAGGCTGAAGCACCATCCGGGAGGATTTGTATTATATATGTCCATATGTACACATATGTACACAACACGTATACATATGAAAAAAAGAGAAATAACCGTATGGTATTTTTTTTTCGTATCTGCGAGAATCGCAGAAGGATTTTGAGGGAAGCGGATTGATTTGTGGAACGAAATTGGGATCAGCGACATGGCAGAGGTGGAGGAACCGTCGAGTAGGGAAAAAGAATAAAGAACCATGTATAAGTAAAGGAATAGGAAAAAAGCGGTGGGAGCAGCTTTCTCTCGTCGACTAATGCGTTTCTCATCCGGGATTACGTTGCTTTTGCCTCCTTCCCCCACACCCCCTGGCGCCCTTCGGCGATCCTCGCGACGTTCGACGTTTCTCTTTCTTTCACGTTCATGGCCCTTTCTAAGTAGTCTTTCGAGATCGCTCGCTTGGCCGTATATATCGAATGTCTCGACTTCTCGTACCGCCCATTCGTTATCCTTTATTCCACGGTCAGGCGCCCGACGTTATTCCTTCGGGATCCGCTTCGCACTGATACATTTTCCGAAAACCTGTCGATTTTGCCCGCAGCGTTCGCCAGCAAAACGTGAAATTTCGGTGAACCTTGTTCAATATTTTTTTTTTACCATTATTCTGTCGATGCAACTGATCGAAGACGATTGTAACGGTGTAGTTCAGACAAAAAAATAGTTTCATTTTTCGAAATATCGTTTTTCATCCAACGCACCACGTCTATCGATACAATCCAGCGACTGTCGATATTAGAACGCGGGGTAGAAATTCAACAGCTCAAGCGAACCTTGCTGTTTCTATTGTCGTTATTGTCACTATTATTCATCGGTATTTTCGGAAAATGGCGCTGACCGCATTGAGTGGAAGGATCGCGACAATCTTGGTTTTTTGTTTTAAGATGACATCAACGTCATTATCTGAGTTCTAGGTATGGTTACCAGGTTTCCAATATAGGAGAGTTTCTTGGAACGAATTGCTTTCGACGTCGAGAAAGAGAGGCGTGGGAGAATCTTGGTTTTTTATTTTAATACGACATCAATGTCATTATTTCGGTTCTACGTATAGTTACCAGCTAATATAAGAGAGTCTCTTGGAACGAATTGCTTTCGACGCCGTGAAAGAGAGGCGTGCTCACTCGCCCCGGGGCAATTAGTTGAAGCTCTTCTAACGATAAAAGTGAGAATGAGCCGGAGGGGGATACTCTACGTGAGGAATATAACGACGAGTGTCC
Source organism: Ischnus inquisitorius (assembly GCA_963924025.1). Lineage (NCBI taxonomy): Eukaryota > Metazoa > Arthropoda > Insecta > Hymenoptera > Ichneumonidae > Ischnus > Ischnus inquisitorius. The sequence goes on along the minus strand of OZ001250.1, from coordinate 6,114,890 downwards.
GAGGGACGCGAGAAGCTGTTCTCGCATTGCAGTTAGCGGAAAAGGTCGGGTTATATCGGCGAGTAAGGAGAAAGAGAGACCGAGAGACGTACGACCACGTGATCGATGGGGTGCGCGAGAGTTGGTAAAACCTTCATCACCGGAAACTCGCTCTTTCTCCTCTTTTACGATATCTGTTTTCCCCGGAAATTGCCCGGTCCAGGATAGTTTCTCGCGGGAGAAAGGGTTGCCTAGTAATTAGGCCGAACTCGTTTTCCTCGTCGTACATCTAATAAAACGTTACTGTGAGGGTCGAAAAACACTAGCGCAACATTTTCCCGAGAAGTAACGTCAAACGGGGCTCTTAAAACTATTATACTTTCGTCGTAAAGAAAGCAGAATATACATCTCGGTATGTGTATATCCACAGATATGTGTGTTATGTTGTTGTTAGATTCCGTCGGTGTCCGCCACCAATGATCAAAGTAAAGATCGTGACCCGGTTCGCGAAACCGTTAAGAAGCTCTAACAATGTCGCGAAAGCAGGAGCCAAGCCTCGTTACCGGCAACGTAACAAAGTACTGCGGAAGCTACCGCGAAAACTCTCCTCGAACTCTTCTATTTTCTCGTCGATAACGAGACCCGCGACGCTTGGCGCCTTATCCGCCATCTCATCGATTCCTCTTCTGGAGCAACAAATAAAGCGTTTCTCCTTTTTCACACCGAATTTTTCGTCCTTTGAAATTCAGCAAGGCCATCACGGTGTGCCGATCCGATCGGGTTTTAGCCCTGATCCGGGACAAGTCTACAGCGACGAAGAAGCGTCTGAGTAAGAGCAATGTTTTCAAAGGCCCCGTCGCGATCAAAGAGAAAATCCTCGATACATTCGTTATTTCATTTCTTCGCTGCGGATATTGAGATACACATCGAAAGAGACGAAAAACAAAACGGAAGCTCGCAGTCGTTGAACACGCAACGTTAATTGGTAGAGTAACGACGGCGAATTCTCTAAATGATAAGTAACAAACGTTTCGGAATTTACGATTCGTCGGTTGCTCGACAATTATCGACGTCAATCAATTGCGACAATTGGCACATTGCGAAAAAATGGAATGTTTCTACGATAAGTCGGCGATATCCGTGAGAAACATGAACGATGTCGTTTACCATCAAGGCACGTCTGAATGAACAAGGTCGAAGAGAAATAATAAATTTCATCTTCGAACTCGAAACTATTTGCTCGACCGAGTGAGTCGAATAGCATCCGAGTAGAACAAACAGGTGAACTTCTGTAGTTCGTCTTCGTTTCGTTTTTTTTTTTCTTACTCCTTTCTTTTTGTTATTCGAGTACATTGTAAGGCTTTTGCCACGTCGTCGATCACGTACCTGGCTCACCCACGTATTCCAACCTTCGTGAGTGTACACGAGTCCTCGCCATTAGCCCGATTTCGACCTTTACGAAACGTGATACGTCATCGAAGTCTCGTCCTACTGCACGCTTCGTCGTTAAAACAACGATGCCGTTCTTTTTTCCTTTCTTTCTTTTTCTTTTGGTTAAAGCACTGCCTTTACTCCCGCTTTGTACCTTCGGTCATAGATCCATCTCTTCAGGTTTTTCCGCAACACGTGAGTTTCGAGCTGTTGCGTTCCCTTTATCTTTTCTCGCGCATCCCTTTCGCCGTTGTGTGTCTCTGGTCTGCGCTGTATGCTGTGCCGGTGCAGAATCCGAGACCGCGTTATACCACGCACCGTTGGCCGGCTTCCGCCTTTCCCACATTATTTCCCGTTGCGAATTTCGGAGTCATTCCTCGCCTCGTATTATATCGCGTATATGTATATAAATATGTACGTATGAATGCATATTTAATACATACAGCTACGCCATACGCAGTCACGTAGAGGCAAGGCCCCCATGGCGCATTGTTCTTGTGAAAAGACGGATGCATCCACGTCACAACGGGCGTAATATCCGTGCCGGGATTTCGACATTCGGATTCACCGAGGCGCGAGAAAAACCCTTACCACGCGGGAAAGGGAGAACGAACGGGAACCGAATGTTCGGAAAATTCCCGTGAAGTCGACCCCCCCCCGCCCGGGCATCGATCGCCCAGTTCTTTACCGGAGTTTCTCGCCTTTCGGAATATACGCAGGACGAATTTCAATTCGAGAAATCGTCCGCGTAGAGTATAACACCCCATCCACCCTTCTTACTATACTTTACTCACTTGCTACAACGGCGGAGCGGAGCGGAGAAGGGGCGGGGGGCGGGGGCGAGGGCAAGAGAGGGTTCATGCATCTTTCGCGAATAAGAGTTGAATCGTCAGCCCCCGTGGGGGTTATTGCTCGTGACATTCGAGGGAAAAAAACTTTTTTAACCTCCCGCGCGACGAGCGAAGGCGAATGACGTAGAACAGTAAAAAAAAAAAAGAATCCGAGAGAAAAACTTCAGTTGAGAATTCATCAGCATTTTTTTCTTTTTTCGAAAGCTCGAAAAAAAGAGAACGAGTCTCTTGCAGCGTTGACGATTCCGGTATAATTTTGCAAAGAATCTTTTTCCAGGTTCGCAAGAAAATTCTCTTACAAACCTTCGTTTCGAATATAATAACAATGATTTTTTTTTTTTTTCTCGGAACTGGTCGCAATCCGCATTGTCACAATCTACGAGCTGGAAATACATGGTTTAACCGAGCTAACGTTATTCACTTCCTATATAGGTGTTATTATAGGTTCTGAGCGATTTTGGTTTTTTTTTTTCTTCAAACCGGCATTTATAATAAACGTTTTCTCTCTCTTTTGCGAGTTTCATTCACCGCAGTACGCGCTCGACGCCTCAAGATTATTTTCGTCCGGAGCTTTAAATCTTTTCTCTCCTCCCCCGCTGCCCGCCTCTCCGTTACGTAGGTTCGGGTACTTTCAAATAAACTTTACGGTAGCGACAGAGTTGATTTATATGAAAAAAGAGAGAAGAAAGTAGAATTTTCGTGCACAATACAGGGGATGGTTGGTTAGTTGGTTGGCGGTAGCGGAAGAAGAGCGGGAGGGAGGGGGGATAAGAGTGGAATCCTCTCGTTTCGCTGGGCTATACATAGTATACATTGTACTCGCGCAACTTGTACGTATCACATAGCCTGTTCTACGTTCTCGGTACGTACAGAAATCCCAGAGATTCTGCCGCACGATATTAGCTCTACTGCTCTGCTCTTCCTCTCTCTCTCTCTCTCTTCCTTCTCGACGCAAAGTTTTCGACTCTTGTAAAAGTTTTCAACGCCCGCGCGTGCACATCCGCAGATCGATCCTTTCCACTGGCGCACTCCCTCCGACGGGCGCGCGGATAAGAGGTTGAGCGTCTTCTCCGAAACTAACCACTCGAGAGCCGAGAGTCTTCAGCATCTCCTTATATCTTTCGCGTTATACGCGTATATATTTTATGTACACGGCGGTCTCCGCGTACTTCGTGCATATCGTGGCGGTATTACATACGGCGCAGTGGGTAAAGGATACACGCTCGGTGAAATCCGGACGCGCGTCAGACCCGATAAATTTGGCAACTCGTACCTGCCCCGGCCTCCGCGCGCGGGCTATGCCGAGAATTTTCTTTGAGGTCTTGTTACTCGAGGTTTCGCGCAAAAGTTTTCCGCGCTCGTGTATACCAAAGACAGAATGGGAAAGAAGAAAAAAACGACGCGAGCACGGAGATACTGATGCTGGAAGTACCGAGCAAGTGAATTCGCCTCATCACTTTGTGCAACCCCAAGATACCTTTTTACACTTCCGGCGAAATGTTTCAGCGAGATGCACCCCAGTAGAGTAGGCCATCTATACAGAAAGATACCGGCGCCCGTTGTGCCACAAAGACACCCATAGAAATTCTTCGTATAAATTTCGTAGCTCCCTTCGACGTTCTTGCCGGCAAAAGTTGCCTCTTAGAGAGGGCTATACATATATATATTCGAGTCCTGCGGCTCTCGGGCGACAAACCATGAATCTTAATTCGCACGCTCGCGGTGGCTCGAACGTACCGCGAGCCTGTCGTAATGCAACGTATCGTAAAACGTGTAAGTATTACCGTCCCCATGAAGTATACAGAACGAAAAGTCTGCCGCGGCTCGCGGCCGAAACGAAAGTGCCCGAGATGAAGTTGAATTTATATACACACGTGTATGTACAGACGTATATAGATCGTTCGTGTACGGTATGACGTTGCTATAGGAGAAGAAGACCGTATACTCGTAAACTATCGCCGAAACGACTCTATTTTCGTTTATCTCACCTCTATCTTTCTCTGTAATGGGAGTGGAAGACGGAGAGGCACGTATGCCGCCGCGAGCATCGGGCCTCAAGCTCGAATGCACTTTTGCTATGCCGAGGTAGCGCGCACACACGGGACGACCTACCCCAGTCGTGTCTACCCTTCCTCAATGGTATATACGTATCTTGCTGGACGTGGAATCTCTGAGCTCTACTCGGCTCGTTCTCTAATCCACGAATGCCGTGTAACGCTACCGCGCGATCGTACAAAACGATTTCGTGCATCGTGCGCCTCATTCGAGACGCAGCGTTTCCAACCTATTGCCGATATTCGCACGCGCTCCCTTTCACCCAAAGGTGCTTGCGTATATGTGTGTGTGTGTGTGTGTGTGTGTGTGTATGTTATCAAACGAACGGCAGGCTGCTGCCGCGTTGCGAAACCTCGGTGAAGTTGTACCCGAAAGTTTCGTAGAGTCCCAGAACCATATAGAAGACTGGATATACGAGTGACGGAAACTGATTCATTCGTTATACGCAAAATTTTAATAGATTCGGGATATACGAGTCACGTTCTATGCAGAGGTGAAATCTTGCTTTGGTGTATATACAAAGCCGGCGCACTCGCCACATTGGACGGAATATTCTCTCGGCGTGTTTCTCTAACCACCCTCTCGTTCTCGTAACAGTCGAAGGTAGTACAAGGCAACGCAGGGGGGTCGAGAGGATGGCGGCAGAGTCAGAAGGGAAGCGCAGTTTATTTACGATTCCAGCTAGACTGCGAAAATGCAAATTCCATTGGTTCCGATGCCCCTCCGAGAAAAGCGAAAGAAGCTAAGGGTGAGCTCACCGGGGGTAACCCGAAGAAGCTGGCTGACTCGGCGGGAACGGCTGTATATGCCGGGGGGCGTATACGCTACGAGAGACTTTTCTCTTCCTCTCCTTCGAGGGGGGAGGCGAAACCCCCCCCCCCCCCCCCCCCCCCCCCCGCGTCCACTGCTTTACCTTCGAGCAGCTTTCGTCGACCTGGCTTTTCAATTTGTGTGCCGTACCTTCTCGCGGTATTTTCGTAGGTTAGAAACAAACTTTCCACTTAAGTTGCTTCATTTAGTTGAGACCACCTCGCCCCTCTCTTCTGCTTCCTCCTTCGCCCATTCGACGCAGGTATATATTGGTTCCCTAAGTTATTTCACCAAGTTCCGCCGCGGTATGAGATAACTACGGACATTTTAGTATGGGACTCGAGGCCGTCGAAAGCTGTACAACGGAGTCTCCGGTATCCTTCTCCCTTCGCACACCATCGGCGTACTAAAGTCTTCGGGGGTGTTTACTCACAGCGAAAGTCGATATTTCAGTCTCCGTGTCTTAGCATCGCAATCTACCTTCGTTACCTACATACCAAATCTGTGCGAGAGGCAGAGAAAAGGGGCCCTCGTCGACCCATTATAGACCGCCTACGCTTCGCTCGGATCTCCGTTTTTCGCTTGACGTCGACCGGGGCGCCTAGTTGAATATGTATTTCAACTAGAGTCGGCCGTACTTATGAACGGTGATGTCTGACCAAACGGCGCACTTACTACTGGCTCGCAAGGGGGGCTCGACTCGAAGGCGAATGAGGCATATATCCGCGAGACGGGATAGCGTGCCACATTCGTTCCCGATGGTAAGCATAGCTATTAATAATAATTAGACCCTTTGGCGAGGGTCCCGAAGTCGAGCAGACACATTATAGCGAGTCACGAGATCCGCTGTTGGCGTTTGTGGCTCGGGGCAAAAAAAAAAGGACGTATGAAAAAAATAAAAATAAATCGTAATAATGGACCGTTGACCCCCACCCCCCGTGTCTCGGAGCAATCGTTCGAGAAGTACGACGAGCCGTAGGAAATGAATGGAAACAGAAGACGAAGACTCATACGCGTGTGGAGATTCGCAAGAGGATGCAACGCTTCGGACCGCTGAAAGAGCTTGCACAAACCGCAACGGAAAGGTAGAATGAAGAAAGGGGGAGGCTCGGGAGGTAGTGAGAGCGCAGTTTTGCAGTTGCAGTGAAGCATAGGCCAGCGCTTATACTTTTCGTTCGTATAATACGTGTATACGTGTGCATGCAACCATAAATGCCACAACTTTAGTTATTTATGAGAGACGGCCATAAGTTTTCTCTCCCAACTACTTTTCGCGGATGTATTTATTTGTTATTCTACGTGCTACCGGTATAACTGGGTCGAATGAGGGCGGATACGAGAGAAGAGACCGGTGAGGGAGAGGAACCCTGCCGCACCGTCGGAAGCGTTATTTACCGCGAGTTTCCACGCTCCGTGACGCGGCTGTTTCGTTTCTTGGCGATAAATATGCGTAATTACCTATATGTACGCAGCATGGAGCTGGAGCAAAATCTTGCTTCTCACAGGCTTCGGCGGCATAGCTTCTACAGTCATATGCGCCCGTTTCCTCGCTCAGACCCTTCCGCCCCTCCTTTTTATTCCTCTTCTGAAAAATGTTTCATTGCGAATATTAATAAATTTTACTACCTACATCAATTCGGCTATTCGTACATTTTTCGATTCGACCTTTGACCCAGATAGCGTATACGTTTTTCGCATCACGTACGCGCGATGAGTAATACGACAAGATAGCGGTGTGACAAATGTTCGAGCGAGATTCACCATATTTTTCCCACTATCAATAGGTCTTTTTTTTTAGCTTCGACAATGAATCGGCAATCGATGACGGCACAAAAGAAATCATTCGTTCTTTCGAACAATAGAGGTTTCTTTATTTTTTCAACAAACGCGCACGAGGGTCGCGTCGAGAGACAAAACAGCAGCCGATCGTTGGGCCAACGACAATGCAGCGAGAGACAATAATATCAGCATCGACGCTACTGATTATGGAACCGCACCGAGCGTCAATTAGCACGCTGGTAATGGGAAGGTCGACGGGGCTCGGTGGGCGTATATGCGCGAAGGATTGTTGACGTGCGACGCATTATTCGTCCGTTCGGTCGTACAATAATAACATGTTCGCCGAGGCGCGTGCAACAACGATGACGAAGTTTGGGCGAACGAGATCGAACGAGCGGACGCGGGGGAAATCGAGAGAGGAGCTTCGGGTGATTATACAGCGTTAGCCTATCACGATGGGAAGCACGGCTCGGTTAACATCATAGATATCGATGAACCGTAGCCCCTCGAGCCTCTCCGCGGTGTCCTCCTCATAACCCATGCTATATAGCCGTTATAACCGCTCGAGCTGAGTATTGCGGATCTGGGCCACCCAATTACACGCTCATCTACGATCAGCGATCTGGGAGACGTACAAATTGATCTGCCTACGAAGTAAACTCCGTTCACGGACGTATCTCTATCCTAGGGGGCGGGGAAGGGCCCGCGCTCGCGCGTCGCTTGACTCTACGGCTTATTGTACTAATGCGCTATGACAGCGCAGATTAGCCCCCATGAGATAATAGGGCAAAGCAACGTATGTGTAACGATTGTAATGTACATTGTGCAATGTACGGTGGACGATCGTATTGCCAACTGATCAATCCGCTTGAGCGTGTCAAGATCGAAATATACTCATGGATTTAACGTCTAATTCTACATTCTATCAGGTTATCGGCGCATATCGGTTGCATAATTGGATACTGAAGTAGATAGTGAAATAGTCAGGTACGGGTCACTCTACTACTGATCACCCAAGGGAAAAACTGGCTAAGTCATATCTCGCTCGAGAAACATTTGGAACATTAATTATTCCTAAGAAAAATGTTTACAAAAATTACAAAATCCCCGAATAACGGAGGAGTGTGAAGAAGAAATTGTATCAATGGTATTCAAGGGTTGTTAAATACCATTTTATTATTAAGTTTATTCGTAAGCTCTTCAATTTTTGTAAACATTTTTTTATCTCACCCTTTTAGACGAACGTTTTTCTTCAATCGTCTAGCGCTGCTTTAAAAAGCTGTCTGCTCGCGCAGTGTTCATAATTTGTCGTTCAATAAATATACTTCATGACTCACAGAACTAATTAATTAAGGTTCGTCAAAACACGTTGAGCCGTTTCGACAAGCGTGTATGACAATGATACCAGATGAAATGTCGTGACCTCCGTGAACCATTCGGATCTGCTGCCTAAGTGGGCAGTCGAGAGGTCATAATTAAAATTGATTCGCTAGTTGCTCGTTTTGTAACATGAAATTAGATTCAATCTTGACGTTTTGAAGCACTGAACAAGTTGAAGAAAACTTGATCCCGACATGCCTGGCCGGTTTTTCAAAATCAGCCTGATCGATATTAGTTTCTGCTCCCCTATGCCAGCGATGCGAAATATTTCATTGAAGACCCGTTATGAATGAAAGTTCTTTGATAAACCAACGTCGGGATGGTATAACAGCCGAGAGCCTCCGGTGCGGTAATTACATTTTCCATTCCAGCGCATATATTTTGAAGTCTGCATGCACTCCCTGGTTCCACGATGCCAGTCTAGATGAAGCACGATGGTGTCCCGATATTTTCTTTTTATACGACCGAGCGCATCAAATGAATTATATTCATTGAAGAATTTCCGCGTCCTCGTGACGCGACTTGACCGAAGCTGAAGCAGGAGCAATCGAGCAACTTCCTCATGTAGAATCGCGGATATCGAAGCGCAAGTGGGAACGCTAAGCTCGAGGCGACTCGCGATACGGTTATTTATGCCGTCGGACGTAGATAGTTCAAAGCGGTGCACCTTGGCAATGCAAATTAGTGTTTATCAGGAGCCGAGCCAGTGAAGCCTCAGCAAATTGTACAGCCTACGACGGAATCCGCTAGTGTGCGGCGGTAGGATCGAGCTCTCGTAATGCTTAGAGATTCGCGAGTTAGAGGTACGTAGGTGGACTCGCTCTAGGTGATCCGTACGTGCAGACGTATATCGTATCGCATAGGCGAGTCGGAGAGCGAGGTTTCCAGTCAAGCGCACAAGCCGACATTGCTTCGCATCAGAGAATGGCAGAGGCAGCGGTAGGAGAGCTACTTAATTTATATCGTCTGATGCTCTCCGTTTGTAATCCTATGGACCCTCGTCAGCGAGTCCCCGCCGCCTGGTCCGCAACTGCCTCGAGTCTTCGTCTCCGTTTCGCCACTGCTATTCTCCAGCTTGCCCACCGCTGATTCAGAAACAGTTTATTTGCCAACTCTCTCCGTTGCCACCGGTGCCAGGGATTAACTCGGGCTACTTACCATAAATAATTGCTCAAAGAGCTCACAGAGTTTGAGACAACCTCAATACACTGTATTCGGTGAAACTATCATTACAATCTACGACGAAGTCTGTTTTTACCGTAGAGATGGCACCGGATTTGTTACAAATTTCATTATCAATTAAAAACGCGATTCGGCTGAGAACATTATCATGTAATCAGCTACATCAACACTGAACATTAAAATCATGGTACCGTATTTCGAATTTCGATATCGATACGGTCGACGATTCGATCTGTCATGAATTTACGATGATGTTTGTGTAATTAACTCGTGTTACTGGCCTTTTCACTCCTATATTGTGTTATAATCATAATAAACCTTGGGTTTTTACGCAACAAGGGCATGCTAATTTTCGTCGCCACGAAGAAAGAAAAACAGAGCTCAGAATTCCGCGGATGTTTCCGGCCTCGTTGATTGGATGAAAAAGCTTTCGATGAGGATAGAGTGCCCTAGCCGTCAGGAAAATATACGCTATATAGCTCAACGCCATCTATTCTCGCATCTCCCTCCAATGTTCCTAACACCCCCGTAGGACGCTCTCGGCAAATGCAGAATAATTTGCATAACAGACGAGTCGATAACGAGATTATTTTTAAGTGCTTAATGGAAGTTTGAAATGCAACATTATCGACACGAGGGTCGCAAGCGCCATGTCCCCTTCCCTTTTCCCAATGATGTTTTGCATATCAAAGGATCGAGGAATCCCTCTCGTTGTCCCGCGGCAGAGGGATGGCGGATCTCCAAAACTGGGACTTCGATATGTTCGGTAGCCAAATTTCAACAAATTGTACAACACTGCGGTATAGTAGTGGACGAAGCCGTTTGTAATGCTATTACTTCCCAGAGAAAAACAATTTGACGAAAGATATTCGCTCAATGTTGTCTTCGAACGATAATTCTGAGCGATTTCATGTTCGGAGGGACACACTGGGTTAGCTCAAGTAACACGAAAATACAACTCTGCGAAATCGACGAGCGAGACTTACCTGCTGGCGTTGCAGAGCTGGAGCCGCAGCACCAGCAGGTCTACGGGAAGTTTGCCATTATATTCTACGCCCGTTAACTAGTCTCGGGCGCTGCACGACTCGCGAACACCTTCCGCGAGTGGCATATACAGGGTAAACTATGAGCGCCAAACTATTCCATCGTTAAGGGTCCACCCCATCTCTCTACATATAGTTTCGGTTTAATTCAGCCCAACCGTTTCTCCTATATTCCAGTAGACGCTGTACCACACTATACGCAACTAAACAACGTTTCGTCCGCTTCCGGCGGAGTCAAGAACCGGTCTGGGCTTCGCTGAGCGCCCCATCCTAGCGACTATCGCCTCCCATGTGTATATGTGTGCGCGTATATACACATAGATCTACATAGAACCATCTCTTACCACGTTCATTCGCTTGGCTCTTCGGACCTAAGTCCACAACATGCAAATTCGGTGACTGCCGTACCGAATTCGCTCGATCTTGCCAATCTTCGTAAGCGTTTGTGGGAGCGCGTATACGTACCTACAATTCCTTCAACTGTACATTGCGGCCAGGAGCCCCGCAAATTGTGCGATAGTTGCGTTTCCTCCATTCTCACCGGTACCGGAAGAGCTTTAACTGAGCAATATCGGCCACCCAACTTGACTTACTCGAGGAGTGTCAACTTAACGTTTAGGTTGCCGAATCAGACGTATTCCGCTGCAGCTATTCACCACCATTGCTCGTATTCCATCTAAATATCCACTAGCCAATGCATGCGGTTAAATTTCCATGTTCGCGTCTTCTCGTATTCGTACTGAAATAACTTGGAACCTTGGTTCTTGGTTCTTGGTTGGTTCGTTTGCACGGTCGCCGGAGGATCCTTCTAATCCTCGGGGGTGCCCTTTTCGCGACACAGCTCATGCTCTACGTTCTGGATGTACTTTGTGCAACCATATATTTCCATCGTAAAGAGAGCACATGCAATTTCGTTGCTTCGACAGTATTCCCGGGATATGTTCGTTATTCGTTGACGCTAATTAGACAAATTATGTATAGAGCGCGTTATTATTCAGTTGTAATTTGGCGGTGTCAGCTGCAATGAACTCGTTCGTCCGTTAAATTACTTTGCCACTGGGCGATCAGCAGTATTGGTCAAAATTGACAACTTTTTAGATGGATGGGGATATAATTTTCGAGTATGCATCGCTTGACAAAACGCAGAAAAGCAGATGTGGATCTGTTCGTTTCATATAGAGCGGTGTATCCTATTTCATTTCTTAACGATAACTTTCCGCGGATCATTCTCGCAGAGCTCTTTGCATGAGTTCGCGCTCAAAACATTGAGGTACGATCAAAATTTGTTGTTTTTGTACAAACGGTGCAGAACTTCTGGTCAAGTTATCTTCTCTGCCGAAAGAGCACATTCATTCACCGGTAATGAAAAGTCACGTAGAGTAGGTAAGTGTATCCGTTAGGCTAAGAGCGCATTATGTTAGTTTGGGATAACATTTTGCAAACCTACGTAAGTTTCAGAAACGGCTTCTCGGCGAAACAAGGCATGATTTGGCCTGCGAATTATACGTATATGTATATATACCTGTTAGCGATGAAAAATTTGCACGAGCCGCACTTCCTTGCGCATCGCACGTTTTCTACCAGCGGTACCGTGAAAGTTTCGTCGCGACGGCTATTAATATCAGCAATCAGCCCGGCTCAGAGAGCTCATTCATTGCGCCCGAGGACGCACGAACGGACGGACGTACCGACCGACGGGTGGGTTGCTTAATTAAAACTGTTATCCTACGTGATCGCGACGGCAGCAAGTGAGATTCACTCGCGACAGGAACGCGAGGAGTGAGCACAGCGGGGGAGGACAACGCCGTAGTGCTCGTCTCCTGCACCCGCCCTCCCCGCACGACTACTCATTTGTCAAACCTTAATGCACGTCTCCCCTTCACCGGTGGACGCGCGCCCGTGGGAGAGGGAGAATTGCCAAATTAATCTAATTAAGTTGATGTTGCCTGGGCGTCGTGAATAGTATACGTTTCTATCTGTTCACCGCGCGCTCGCGCGCGCGCTACCTGCCCGACTTACGCCTTCGTTACGCCCGCAGTCGTATACACGTCGGATAGAATTTATTTAAAGGAAGAGAGTCGTTTCGTGCACGTTTTTCTCCTGGCTCTTATTCTCGGTGAGACGCAGTTAACATGGCGATATAGGCTACATCCACTATACCCCCTTTACGAGTATACGGTGCATAGAACAGAAGGAAGACGCCCGGCAACTAAGTTGTTTACCAGCCGGGGAGTGGTCCCAAGTCCGAAACATTGCCGAGTTATATCGTTGACATCTCCGTGTCCTCTGCGTCGGCTTGACTAGCAGTTCTCGACTTGTTCCTCTCAGCGCCACACCGCCACCCCATTCACCCTTCGACCCTCAGGATCCGAGGAAAGGCAGCCCGCGCCGTTTTCCTTCCCGTGTAGCCTCTGGCATGCTTTCGTCCTCGCGACTGCTCTACAAACCCTCAAATATACATGGGCAACCTTCGTATCGAATTTCCCAAGTGAGCTTCCTCTCTCGTCAACGACGCCGTTTCCTTTCCCGTCTACAAGTGTTACAAGCCAAGCTCCGGGGCTACTATCCACCGTACCGTATACCCTGTGTGCAGCGTGCGATTCACGAAGGAGAGAGTTTGCGTGCGCTTGAACGTGCTCGGGAAACCCAACGGCGATTGGGGGTAGGTACACTTCCGCGACGTGATCCACACAACCCTCGACGCTATTTCGCGTGTCACCGTCGAAACCTTCCACCGAATGACTATCGTCCAGACATCTCGAGTACGCTTTGGCATGAATAATAGAACAAATCTATCTGAGAAATGACTCCGGGCATTGAGACACTTGACACGATGACAAAAATTGTTCTGCGAATGTACAGCTTCGAGTTAGATCGACGTTGAAAGGAAAGATCTGACGCGACCAAGTTGTGAGGTAGATCGAAGATTCGAGGCGTACGACTATAATTTTGTTTGAATTAAAACTGAAACCCTTAAAGACCTTTAATTCACAGCGCAGCTGTTACGCAGTCAACTGATGGGAAGACGTGGGTTCTGACGTTGGACCGCAGAATCGGTCATCCCCGGAGTGTACAACGGTAACGCGGGATATGGTCGGTAAATGTGAAGGGATTCACGAGGGAAGTGAAGTCCTTTCCGGCGATGCAATCTTAGAGGTTGACCTCGGATGTAGCCGAGAAGTCCGAAGATAGCGGAGGTGGCTTAGCAGCCACAGCAGAGGCTGACTCGCGGCTGTATATATATGACTGTGCTTCCAGAAGCTGCGTAGCCAGTGTCGACGACGAAGCGAGGGCAAACTTCCACGGGTATAAGATAATGGTCGCGGGGCTCCGGTCCTCCGAGGGCCAAGCCCCGAGTCTTTAGCGACACCCGTGGGACAAATATATTATTACTAAAGGGTAGAAGCAGGTAGAATCTCCCGCAATGTACGTAGGGTAGGTAGGGCTCTTCCGTGGAAGCGCGGACGAAGAGAAACCCTCCCGACGAATGCGCTCAACGCAATTCACCCGGCTGGGAGGAGAACGAAGCGAAGGGAGAGAAGCGACCGTGGGGAAAATGGCTCGGATGCACACTGCCTAGCACGCGTGAATTTTCGCTCTCCGGTGAGACAGAGGGATTGAGAGAGAGAGAGAGCAAGCGAGCGAGCGAAAGAGAGAGAGCTGTGCGGCTGAGGTAGTTCCGGCGAGGTGTTTCCCCATTAAGCAACTCCCGTATCCACATGACCCGAGGGAATACAGGCATCCGAGGAAGACCCGTTAATGCTTCGAGTCGATTAATCGATAATATTTGTGGATGCGAGACCACCCTTCGGTTTCTTTGGCGGTAAATATATTTCATTCGATATCTGAAAGTTACTGCCTTCATTATTTTTTAATTAAAAATACATTCGGACTTCATAGATATCGATACTGCGAAGACATTTCAAATTCAACCGCATACGTGCTTCGGGAAGCTTTGCCGGATATATCGATCCTATCAAATCCTAAAAAAAGGAAAGAAGAAAAACATACTTTCTATCCTTTCGCATGATGAGGAGCTTTTTTGGCTTTCATTAGCAGCCAATGTGAGTATCAAATTTGGACGTTAATTAATAAATCCGATACCCTTGACGCATTCGTATCAAACTTGTGTTCTGATGAATCGGTCAGGTTCGTTGCGCGAGATACTCGAATTCTCAGAGGAATAATTCCATGTCCAAACTATCCGAAGAATTGTTCGAAACTGCGTATATCGATGAGGATTCTCTATAGCTTGCAGGTCGATCGATGCACAAGAGGGTCGGGAGAGATGAAAGGCAGAATACCGACACACACACAAACCCTCACACATATGTGACGAGAAAACGGTAATGGTCGCCGGGGAACAGGATGAAAGAGGAGGAGTATGAGGTAGTGTTGCCGGAGGTGGTTGGGCGTGTGGCCCAGCCGTGTGGTACAAGCGGTCGGTGGTCGTCGTCGTCTTCGTCGTCGTCGCCGCCTCGGCCATCGCCTCGAGGCTCGCCTTCGTGTCCACTTTCGAGGGTGGACCTCGTTGTTGGCTGTTACTACTGCTCCTATAAGCTACACACAGTGTACTACCGCCGGAGCGATAGGAGTGAGGCAAAGCATCCCACCGTAACTCGGTCTACAGGACGACCGGCCACCGGGCACACACTGTATTCATCCCCGTAGACATCCCCGTACACACTAGACCTAACGACTGTTTAGTTATCTCGCGGGTGAACATACTGTATAAGCCGCATATACACACACAAACGGGAAACCAAGTGACGGCGGGAACCTTCCGATGGCCCGCTTCCATCTTCCGTTTCCATCATGATATCTCTCTCTCTCTTCGTGCCCTTGCCGCAGTTACACATCCGAATATGTAGGTCCTTGAGATATTCAAATGTTCTCTCGTCCGATAGGGAGAAGCTTGTACACTATCATCAACATACCTTTTCCGACTTCCTGTTATCTTTGAAGCGCACCACTGCAGTGAAACTCGGTATGCCAGAAACTTGGACTTTGGAGTTCTGTTTTTCATTTTTGTTTGGAACTGAGAAAAATGGAAATATGCTCACTCTAATTATATCTTTCACGTGCAAGGACTATGCCGTGGAAACGCGGGAGAGCTTAGGTAAACAATAGTGCTTTTTCAGTTTCGTTCGAGGTACTGGACTTGCCGGGAATGGGTTTACTGACCGAATTTAATTGTTGACCCACTTGCCCCACGTGGCAAACGGGAGGCTTCTACAGAATTTCCTAATTATTGTGGGTCAAGTGTGCAACTCCCGCGGGAGCCTCGGGGCGCGCTCGACGCTCTGATATACTTTGATTGCACGAGTTTCGAACAAAAGAATCGCGGGCACCGCATCGCGGACGTTTCCGCATTTTGTCCCGACCAACGAATTCGTTCGCTAATTCACCGAGCCGTGAACTCTTTCTCTCTGTGCACGCGGACAAAGTGAAAGAATAATCGACTAAATATTAAAACGTATTAATCGCGTGGCATGAATAATTTATATTGAAAAAAAAAAAAATGAGAGGACAAGAGGATAGAGTGGTGCTTGAGTGGGATAAGCCAAAGCAGCCGTAGGGTTCGAGCTCAACCTTGAAGGAATGGTCGTACGGAAAGAGAAAAAAAGGAAGGAAGTAAAAGAAAACATAAGAAAGAAAAATGGTTGATCATAAAGCTTGATTAATTAGCGATGGCGTGCGGCACAGTATTTTAGTGTTGCCCGAGTGACCCGAGCGACTCCGAAGGGGAGTTTCTATCTTGCAGTTCCCCCTTAACCATGCTGACTCGGCGGCGCGGTGTTCGATAAAACCGACGGCGCACTTGCCTTACACCTTCGTGAACGCGAGAATGGGCGAGTATGGCGGTGCTCGATAACTTTTCACGAGGTAATAACGATTGAATAATTATACGCCGCCGAAATCTCGTTCGCGGCTCTCGGCTTGATGCGCGATAGACACGCAATTCATTCGAGCACTCGTTGCGAGGACTCGTCCTCTCGCCTTTCACCTTACACACTCCCGGACTTTGAACGACTTTATCGACACGCCTTGGCAGTAACTCACTCGCGTTCCACGACGATCTCGGCGGAACGCTCTGACAACGCGATAAATGTTTCTCTCTTTCTTTCACTCTCACGTCCGCCGCCGCTGCCGCCGTCGCCACGATAGATCGAACGGGCTACAAGAAATAGTCGAGGAAGAAAGATCTCGACGTGCTTGTCGCATCCAGTGCGCGATCTCCCGAGCGTTCATAATCGATTGCATCACCGATTTGGAAACGAGATTCAGTAAATAATCGATTTCCATTAGCATTCGAACATCGCAATGAAGTTTCACTTTAAATTGCCGGCATTAATCTGTGTTTTTCCATTTTATCGACTCGGGTTTTGCGATATCCTCTACAGTTCTTGGTCTCATAAATTTTGCAAAGCGATACATTTTCTACAGTCTTCATATTCGTATATTTCTGTATTACATATCATTAATCATAGAGTTCTTTTGGTCTGAAGTCGATGACCAACCGAACGCTTATAATCGATCGTGTCATCAATTTGGCAACGACATAATTTTGCTAATCGATTTCTTTTGGCAATAAAAATCTGTCTCTATAATATCTTCATTAATTTTCTTTGCATGCTTATGCAAAAATCATTCGGTACACTCGAGAGAGTTCGCTCGATAATATTCATTTTTACTACCCACCTCCATATTTTCCAAAGGTTTAACTCGTAACGTTCTGCGAGTCGAAATGATGTATTAATTCCCGCTGTGTTAATATTAATCTTTCGAGGTCGGAGGTGTTTGCACGGATAAGAATTATTCGCTCATTGGCTCGCATAACTCTGACGCCCGGGGCGAGAGAATTTTTTTTCGAAGAATTTTAACTATATGCGATATCAAGCCGTTTCGCGGGAATATTATCCCACAGATTGCACAGCTACAACGTGTCCTCGAGGAAGAGGAAGTTGTCGATTTTATGAAGTTCACATAACGGCAATGAGCCGTGCTTCCGGATACAACGAGGAGTGTTAAAAAAAAACGTACCGTTACGACTCGTTGTTGCAGAAAATGGTAAAACTGACGATCGCCGTGCCCAACGCGAGCTTCCGCGCATTACCGTGACGTTACTGTTACCCTTGTAGAAAAGCTGAGCACAATCAGCTGAGAGTGGCGTGCGTGCGCGATACAGGCGGGGATGGGTTGGAAGATATTAAAAAATATCCGACAAAGGGCCAGAGCGAACGTTTTATGTTTCCCTCGTAACATTCTAACTGCTGGAAGCGATTGCGGATATATAACTCGCAAAATCGATATTTATTCGCTACGCCGTTTTACACGCGTGTTGTCGTCATACACGCGAGCCATATAACTGTCAATCTATTTTTATCTTTATCGCCTGGGCGACCCGGAAATCGGTAAAAAATAATGGCGCGACATTTATTTTTGTACAAAAAAAAAGAATTTGCGAGAGGAAGTAAACTTCGCGACGGATTGTAGCGTTCGAGGTCCAGGAAGCGAGGTGAAAATTTACTAAGGTCGTTAGAGCGTCACTTCGGAAGAAGGTGCCGAGGTGAAGCGGAGCAAGGAGTTATTTAGCGTGAGCGCAAGGGTAGCTTGCCTGGGAACTCTATGGGCGGCCACAGCAGCGTCGAGGTGGATGCTGCAGTCGTGACTCTCGCCGAGAAGGGGTCGAGAAGCGTTCGTGCGCACTTCAACCCCCTCCCGCGACCCTCCAACCCGAAACTTTATAAGTTTATCACGGATATTCTTCGCGAGTCGTCAGAAAGAATTTCTCTGATGCAAAAGTTTTGAACGCAGTACCTTCTCGTTCTTACTTCGCGGATTCGGTGATGGGGCCGAGCGCCACTTTTCACCTTTCTCGCCGCTGCCGCGAAGTCCCCGTTCGTTTTTCTCAACGAACGACGGGAGAGATAGAGAAGGAGAGATCCGATGCCGCGCCGCTATCTTGCCCCATCACGTTCGCATATTCGGTGAGCTGCCGCTTCTTCTTCTTCTCTTCAATCCTCAACCTCGCACTCGCCCCGTACGAAAAATATAAAAGTCGAAAATTCCAACGGCAACGCCGCCGCCATCCCCGTCCTCGCACTCTCTTACTCGCGTCGTAAGATCTTTTTGCCCTCAGACGTATTCCCTGCTATGCGAGCGCTGTAGGGTATTTACGTTCAATAAACCCGCCCGATGCACACGAGAGAACGAATTTTTTTATCCACACCCCGGAACTATTTATTTTTTCGATATGACACGGAACAAGCACGTATACTCTTTTACAACGTGAATTCTCATTTCGGTGACGGAATTCATGCGACATACCGCGGAATATTCGTAATGACATGATTTGTCTCAGCTGCACGGTGAGAGATTTTCTTCTATCTCGGAGCAATGAAACGAGCGGGATAAGAAAACGATGGTACTCGCTTCCGGGAAGATGAGAGAGAAGGAGACTCAACGCTCTTGCGGTCTCGTCTGAGACGATTTCGAATATCGTTGTCCGAAGTATTATTGAGAATAATAAATCTCTCCCCCAGGATAGATACACCCATATATATATATATATTTATAAAGATCGGGATGAGCCGCGAAATTAATTGCAAAAAGGCGATTGCGAGCAATTTGCGATACTGATTGCAGTGGGCGCCGGTTCAAGAAGAGAATGAGAAGCATCTTGGGACTCTTGGGAGGAGAGAAACTGCCGCTCGTCGCCACCGCAAGAGCTTCGATTCTCCTTCCTTCTCCCTCGCTTGCAGTTTAAGAAGCGAAGAGAAAAGGGGAACAGTTTTGCCTCTCTTTGAAGGCTCTGAAGAATTTCAATTCACGGTTCCACAGGGGAGAACGGGAGGGGGCCGCAATTAATTCCCCAAGGAGGAGAGACAGAGAAGTTGCATTTCTTACGTCGACCGCGAAATCTACGCGGAGAAGGAAAGGATTTCGCCTTGGCCGAGGAAGAAGCTTGCCGACTGGCAGTACCACAGAAAGGGATGAGGCTTAGACGACGTTCGGCCGACCCATTCGTACCGCTCCTTGGGCAACACACCGCGCGATATCGCGGCAAGCGAGACGGAGAAAAAAAAAGAGACTTCAACGAAAAGACGAAGAAATCGAAGAAGGAAACTAACCAAAGAGGTTTCTACAAGCTAAGGGATTTTCTTTCGAGACTCCAAGACTTTCCGCGGATTTGCGTATTATCGACTATCGACCCCTAAAGAGGCTCCCGTCCGCTAAATTCCGATACTACTCCAATAATCTCACTCTCTTGTTAAGTAAATCATTTCGGAATCGTCTCTTTATCTCTTTATGCCTTCCGTGGAGGCATTCATTCGAGGTAAACTCTCGACAGGCATATAAAAGTTTATATTGAATGCGAGCGCGTGTATTTGGCGATGGGATATAGAATAGTTGGAAATAGAAACAGTTTCGGAGGCTGCGTTCGAGAATCTGGCGAAACTCTTGGTCGTAACAATATCTCGGGGATGGCTGAGAGATTGTGCTCTTGCAAGATAACAGAGAGAGAGAGAAGGAGAGAGAGTGAGGGAGAAACGGAGGAGAAAGGCGTGTTCGTTCGAACGGAACGCGGCCGAGGAAAGGGGAGGTGATGGTACTCTAGTTAGCCAGGGCTAATACACGTCACGACGTATTGTTCGATGCTCTTCGCGTAATTGAAGCCAACTTCCGCTAGTGCATCGGAGCTGATCGCCCTTTCAAAGCTTCGAAGCCAAAGTCCTCTAGTCCGATGTGGATAGTTGAACAACATAGCGAGTATCGTGCACGGTAGGAAGCTAACAAATCGGGACTAGAGCGAGAAGAGAGCGCGAATTCTATGATGAATCCTACAACAAAAACAATTGTGATACCGGGGATTCGCGATTTCAACGCTGCTCGCGAGAACGTATTGAATGCACCGCTCCCGCTTGCAAACAGATTCGACCTAATCCCATTAGAGATTGCTCGAGAGATTTCAAAAATCGACACACACGCCCTATCGGTTCATCAATGTATCATGAAAAAAAAAGATAAAAAATCCCCATCGGAATAAATTTTGATGTCTTTCCGAGCTTCTGCATCTCGGCCTGCTGAAGTTTTTACACTGCCATAATGTTTATAATAGTAAACATTGCATCGACAGCAGATGCAGCGTAAGCTTTATGCTAATCGCCGAATCGATATAGTCCCTCATGTTGGTTCGACGGTCTAGTCGCGAACGACTGGGGCGGACCCTTGACAGAAAAGCGGAGAGAGGACCAAGCGGCAATTGATCGATGGCTTTAATTTTTCACGCTAACCGGAGGAGCGAATTGAAGGCTTACGTTTCGCGACTCTTTCCGTCGGTATCGTTATACGTCGTTCAATTCACGCGCCAGAATAAATAGTCCCTCACTCTCTCTTTCTCTCGCGCGCGGGCGAGCGTCTCGGGGATAAACCTCGAAAAATTGGACACTAGCGAAGGGAGATGAAGCACGTGAAACGAGGTAGACGACGGGTCTCATTTTTCAAATCTACACGAGGCAGAATATAGCCGGATAAGAAACGATCGCGACAGATCGGCAAATAAACGATTTGTATCCAAAACAGGACACTTTAAATATGAATTATTGACGGCGAATAGAAGAAAAGAAAAATCATGAATATGCAGACTTTTATAATCGTTAACGGATCAGGTCTATTTTACGGGACTGGTATAGTTATACGTGGAGGATTCGAACCAGGAGCGAGCGCAGGGAGTACAGAGAATAGCTCGTAGGATCGTTAGCGTGTTCAAAGGTCAGCCCGTTGTCGTGGCAATTACCTATCGTTAACGCAATTACTCGTTGCCGTCGGTGTGCGGCGACGGCGGTGGTGTCTGCCCGTTGTAAAGGGGGATGAACAGCCGGTAGGGATCGAGGAACGGAACAGAAACGGTTTCTCTAGTGCCGGACCTAGTGCCGCTATGCGGACAAATATGCGGGACAATGTGCGGCTATACGAAGTGGAGTAACACGCGAAACTGGCCGGCGTATACCTCCAACCGGATACCACGAATCCCGGGAATTACTTATCTTCCCTTCGCTCCTTCTACGGGCTACACATACGTAACCATGGGACAAAGATAGCTTACATTACAAGTCTGATACCATAACGAAGGTGAATGTAGCGAGAGGTAGCTACGCCGTCGAGTGAGCGAGGTGGAATCTTCCCTTTGCCTACCCTACGATCACAATTTGCATCTACCCGCGGCTCTGAGACACTCGAAATTAATCGTTCTGCACGCTTCTCAGCCCCGCCTAGTCGCATTCTTCAACAACGTCGCTGCTCCTTTTCATCGCAGGCGCGCAACTTATCATTCTCTCCATTGGTCTCATCGAACCCGAAGTCTTTTCGTCGTATATCTATGATTATGTTAAATATTTGAAGTACCAATTTATCGGGGAAGAGGAATATTTTTCGCAACGATCATTCTTCTTAATATTCCAACCGAATTTCCGATATTTTATTTTACGGTTTCAATCATCCGGACGCTTTTAACGAATTGCTATCAGATGTATGAAGAAAATCCGCAGATACAGATTGCCAATCCGAAAAGCGTTCAAGCTCGAACTTAAATTCAAATTTGAGTCTCTCACTTTTTTTCTACGATCGCACTTCGTCTTCGATCTCAAGGTCGAGCTTAAGTTCGATGGTATAACCTAAATTTCGCTCCTAAGACGCTTTCATAGGTCATAAAAACTCAAAGAATAACCACTATGTGAGTTCTAAATGGTTAAATTCGATACCTCTTCGAGTACGAAGTTTTATCGAATAATTCGATCGACTGTATTCTTCGAGGAAGTGAAATTTGCGTGGGAGCTGAGTTTGATGGAGCTGCAGAGCAGAATGGTAAAAAAGAAGTGTAAGGTCTCAGGGAATCTAGGCGACACTCGTGAGACCGTGAAATCTTCGATCCCGGTGGCTGTCGTATACTCGCCGTCGCGAACGGGACATTTTAAATTAGTTTGCGCCTTCGTGCCCCTCGCCCCCTCGAGTCTCGTCCCGTGGATGGAGCGTGAACGAAGGGGGTGCCAGAGACGAGAGAGATCTTTCGCGCTTCAAGACCGGAGCGTTGTCTCATTTCCATCGCCGTCGTGACTTTTCTTCCCCGAATTGCGTCTCGCATCGCGTTGGCAGCCCGTCCTCTCACGAAAGTGTGTGCAGATATATATATATATTGTAACGTTTCGAGATTTCAACGAATCGAAATCTCGAACTCAGGATTTTTTAGATCCTCTTTTTCCTTTCGGAAAGACTCGAGTTCGAGCTCTGGACTGGCGAGGTATTGTGAGGAAAGGAGTTTGCCGTCAGATTTCTTCATGACTTGTACTTCGGGGACCAGAGATCAACCCGACATCCAAGAAAGAGTACTTTCCTCCGATCTAGGAGTAGGAAAGAAAGGTGGTGACGAGTTATAAAACCGTCGGACATTTGGTAAGCTGGGCGCGCTCACGATTCACGATTGGACGTTGGGCTATCGAACAATCGTGGAGAACCAAATGAACGAAAGCTGTACATTCGTCCAGAACATCTTTAACGCTTAGTAAGCACTATTGCACGTTGGGCTACCGTACAATCATGTGAAAACCAAACGATAAATTCGTCAAAGAAATGAAAGCTAAAACTTGGGCTATGCTTTAGCAAAGGGTGTGACTGCGAGTCATGAGACTGCCAGTCACACAAAGTCAAAAATGAGTTCGACGCATTTGCGAAGATACTCGTGTGTAATAATGTTGTGTGGTAGGAGAGGATAACGTGATAAGGAGTGGGAAGGTGGGGTATTAGAAGACAAACTGGTGGGCTTTCGCTTACGCGAAATCGCCGCCAATTCGCCATCTAGCGGAGCGGTGGAAAATTAGGAGAGGATGCTAGGGGGGGGTAGCCGTTTCGTTACATCGCCCCCCAGAGAGGGTGATCTCGAGACACGGAGTGAATCGAGGAACACTCTCTACTAGGAAGGTAACGGCAGGACACAATATCGCCAGCCCCACGTTGGGCGCCAATGTAACGTTTCGAGATTTCAACGAATCGAAATCTCGAACTCAGGATTTTTTAGATCCTCTTTTTCCTTTCGGAAAGACTCGAGTTCGAGCTCTGGACTGGCGAGGTATTGTGAGGAAAGGAGTTTGCCGTCAGATTTCTTCATGACTTGTACTTCGGGGACCAGAGATCAACCCGACATCCAAGAAAGAGTACTTTCCTCCGATCTAGGAGTAGGAAAGAAAGGTGGTGACGAGTTATAAAACCGTCGGACATTTGGTAAGCTGGGCGCGCTCACGATTCACGATTGGACGTTGGGCTATCGAACAATCGTGGAGAACCAAATGAACGAAAGCTGTACATTCGTCCAGAACATCTTTAACGCTTAGTAAGCACTATTGCACGTTGGGCTACCGTACAATCATGTGAAAACCAAACGATAAATTCGTCAAAGAAATGAAAGCTAAAACTTGGGCTATGCTTTAGCAAAGGGTGTGACTGCGAGTCATGAGACTGCCAGTCACACAAAGTCAAAAATGAGTTCGACGCATTTGCGAAGATACTCGTGTGTAATAATGTTGTGTGGTAGGAGAGGATAACGTGATAAGGAGTGGGAAGGTGGGGTATTAGAAGACAAACTGGTGGGCTTTCGCTTACGCGAAATCGCCGCCAATTCGCCATCTAGCGGAGCGGTGGAAAATTAGGAGAGGATGCTAGGGGGGGGTAGCCGTTTCGTTACAATATATAACTCTGCTTTGCTACGCGCGCCATTACCAAACGGTAGAACGATTGCCAATTAAATTTTCTTCCGTCGTCTCACAGCGCGATCTTGTCGTACGAATGTCCAACTGCTCGACGCGTATAAATGTGGATTCTTCTTTGTTTTTTTCTACAGTTTCGCGATTGTCGCGAGTTGTAAGTGAAAATTAAATAAATCTCGCTGTGATTCAGTGATAACGACTTTCCACGCTCCGTTTCCTCATAAAAACAAAGCAATTTATTTACTTTCGTTTAGTCGAGGGGCAGGTGATACGATGCCATTTTCGACCGTGAGTCATTGTAGTATGATGTGATAATTGACCGGTTCTATTTAGACAACAGCGTCGACTTGATAACGAAAGTATGCGGAACAGTTTGCCGATAAATGAAAAGTTAAAATCGTGATAAATGCAAATTGTGAAAAATCGAGAGACGAAACATTGATCGAGCGACCGATCGTGTGACAAAATAAAATTGAGGGTGACTGACAAATGTGAAATTTGTTTTCTTCGTCTCGACGCTCTGAATTAATTATGCCAATTATCTCGTTTATATTTTGCTTATTTATTTGTGGCAAGTAATTTATACAATTCGAATTGCAAATCTAACCAAGCTCGTCAAACTCCCGTGGTTGTGTCCTTAGGCGTCGAAAAATGTCTATGTATATACATATAATTTTCAACGTCGCAGCGACTTATATACGAAAAGGTCGAGGAGAATTTTCGGTACAGAGGCTCCGCTCGGTGCTCTCTCTGCTCAAGGGCGTGATCGTCGCGGCGGGGCGTCGACTCGCTTTAATTAAATGCCCTTAATTGCATTTCCCGCTAATTACCGCGGGTGCTACTGCGAAGGGAGGAGTATAGTATGGCAAAGGATAGCCATACCCGTTAGTACATACAAACTGGTGGCGCGGAGCAGTGGTGGTAGTAACCAACGGTGAGGGGGTGCGCGGGCTAACCATAGAAAAGAAAGCCTTCGTTGGGCAACTGGAAACGAGCAGTTCTCAGTAGGAGTCCGTAGTACACTTTTTCCTCCAGCCTTTTCTTTTTCTTTTTTCATGTCTGAAGGTGTTCGAGAGGTCTCGCCCACTCGCACTTTCCATCTGCATCAGCTACCGTTAGCTAGTACTCTCACTCTCTTTCTCTCCTCTCTCTCTGTATCCAAAGCTACGCGTAAAAAAATCTCTCGGTTAAAAAAATAAATCGTACTCCTGCGTACAGTTACGCGGCGAACGATCGACAATATTTTTTCTCGTTTTCTCTCACTTCCGACCTCTGATGTCCTTGTTCTACTCGAAGCATTTGGTCCTCGATGCGAAAGGGGAGTTGGGCGAAAATGCTCTCGGAAGTGAGAGAAAGAGGGGGAGAGAAATAGAAGAAAAGAGAGGCAAGAGGAGGCGACGGGAAGGGGTTGGCGTTGGAGAGAAAGCTACCGCGTGAATGTCGGGAGCCGTTAGCCCGAGGAAGAGTCAGGCGAATACGAGCAACTTTACTCGCGCGGCGTGAGAGCTTTTTCCTGCCTCCCTGGTCGTTTTGACTCCACCGTATATAGCCCACCCTGCACTTAGTCCAATGAGCGAGGGAGGCTGTTCGTTTGGGCCTTATACTCACTCGCAATGCCTGTGGATAAGCCCGGTGCCTTGCCTTTTGCCTACTGGATACTTGCCACTCCTACTCTTCTGCCGTGCCGGCAACGGCGCGGCGAGTTCGAGACTCGATATTCGAAGCTGCGTTAAATCGCTCTGCCTCCTCTCGTTCAACCCGTCGAGAAATCCTAATGGGACCTCGACGCATAATCCACCGCCATTATTTTCAACGGTTCTCGTTGAACTAACACTATTTGGATTATCGCTAATACACGTCAGACAGTCGATCCTATTCTGCTCCTCATCTGTATCGCAAATCCAAGTCTCAGATCCGTATAAATCGTTCCATCGTTATTAACGCCTAATTGCTCGTTATTTCGAATAAATGATCGCCGTTAACGTGTTTCGCGCCCTCCAGAACGCTTCAAGTGAAAAACAGAAGTAATATGATGCCTTTTCCGGCTTCGTTCCAAATGTCGATATCGAATATCCAGTTGCGAGTGAAATAACTGATGGATTCGTGTACGACGCGAAAAATATCCGGCACCGGGTATTCGGGGTAAAAATGTTTTTCATGTTCAATGCCAATGAATACTGTTAAAAAAACACGGTATGGATTTGCAATTTTTTGTGCCCAATCGAAATGTCTTCAAATAGTGTCAGTCCAGACATTGCAATGTATTTTTTCGTCCGCCTAATTGAATAAATCGGCAACAATACACTCGATAATTCTGATACATTTCGCGGGTAAATCATTGTTTTTTTGTCTTGTGTAAAATAGGAAGATCGAAGAACCAACGTTTTGTTTTGGAATTACGGTGGCTTGAATAATCAGATAGGCCTTGCCCGATGACGGATGAACTACACATCCGTGATTACATAATGGCGCGGAGAGCACACGTCGAGATTAAACCATAGCGATAACGAAGGCGAAGATGTGGGCGTTATTTTATCCGGCTGCTCGGAATCTCTCGGAAAGCTCGTGACATGCGGGCACGCCCGATAGCGGAGGATATGTCTTTGGACTGATGAGCGACGAGAGCCGTAGCATCAAGATCTCACAAATCCCTCACCAAGGTATTTTCACCCCGTGGTAACGTAGTATACAATAGTTATAGCTCAATTAAGCTGAGCAGGCAGTACAGCCTACAACTAGTTTACCGTAGTCTATTCACAACGTCTGACAATGAGAAGGCGTTATATATACCCCGATACTCGGAGTATGTATTCCTCTCGCCGGCTCTTGTGCAATGTATAACGAGAACGCGATACGTACTCTCGGTGTGCATGCGCATCTAACTTTCACACCCCACCTACCCATTGCGCAATTTCTGTCAACTACTCGGCCTCAATTTGCGCCACCCCTGTACACGCTCTATATAAGAAAATAAAAGCTATCAGAAAAGTGTAACATGTTTAATGTATGTAATACGGGTAACAATTACCCGAAGCTTTTTTTTACTGTCACTGCGACGGTTTGTAATTAAAGCAAATTGCGAGGGAGGCGTAATGTAGAGACTGTCCAATTAAGTCGGATTTTCTGAAATATTTTTTACGCCTATTTTTCTCTTTGGTTCCTCATGGGAAAAGCTTTGTTTTCGTGAAAAAAAAATTATCCCGGGATATTCATGTCACTCGGAATCATCTAAAATGTCGGAGAAAAAGTGGTTTGGAGAAGAAAGAATCTATGATTTTTTACATGTTTTTTAGCCCTCCAGCGAATTAATTTTTTTTACTTCGGCCCCAAATTTGAAGGACAAGTGACGTGTTGCTAAGTAAGCTCTTGGATTGAATTCGGTGCAAATCCGGGGTAAAAATTAAAGGCGTTTCCATTTACAACTTTAACTTTTTTAAATGCCAAGTGTATTTTGTGAATAGACGTTTTTGTAATATTGACTAATGTTTTTTTCTGTTTCAGTTTTGTAAATTCCGGGATAGAGGCTAATATTTTCTATACAAGCGTGTCGAATCATGAACAACGGTGCAGAGTAATAAACCTGGCCCATTGCCTCCTCATTATTTTCTATCTTTCGCGAACCTGCGTCCATGAGGAAGGTGAAATTGATTACCAGATTTTCTCGTTGAGAGAACTTTGCGAAAGGAAGAGAGTGATGAGAAAGCAACGTGCGAGTTTCTACTTTTCAAACTTAAAAAAGATTATTCTTCGTATGTACATACATATTGTATATACAGCAAATATCCGGTGTATATACGATTTCCGCCACTTCACCGAGCGCCACAAAGGACGTGCTTTTACCATCACTATGCCTTTCCGTCTTCGTAAATTAACGCTTTTGTAAAAGAAAACCCCGTTGCATGGTACAAAAGTCCTCGCGGCAATGGTTCTGCCCCGTCGACGACAAAACTCTCTCACCGCGGCAAGGACTCTCGGACGTGGAAGACTGGAAATCCACCGAGTCACTCTCGGGTTCCTACTGCTTTTTATTTTAGTTTTTTTTTCTTTATTCCAACTTCCATCTCTCTTCGTCGAACAGAGAAAAAGAACGATCGCGCTTCTTAGCGAGTGACTTTTTTTCCCCTTTTATCACAATATCCTCGTTCCTCGGCGACGACAAAGTTCCGATGTTCGAAGGCGTAGCAAGTAGTAAGTCTCTTTATAATACGATTACAAGGAGTCTCGGTGAGTTTGCCACGATCTTTTATGACGCCTCACTATTTTGCACTGAGAATTCATTCGCTTCCGTGATAAAAAATAGTTCGGAAGCAACGAGTAAAAGAAAAAACAATCTTTCGCGACGATGAGTCAGATATATCTGCGGAAGTTTACTTATACGTAAATCTTTCGGTTCAACGACTACCCGATAGTTGTAAATCTGCCGCTTTCGAGCGAGAATAGAATCTTTATACATTCGTACTCGCGTAGACTCTACGCCTTTCGGTGGAAAACTTTTATCTCGACTTTGTGAGAATCGACTTTGTTAAATTCACGGCTTTTTTTCGTTTTACGAGAAAAAAACGTACAGGATAACCAGCGAGCATGTAGAACCCTCGCACTTCTGCTTTATTTTTGTATTTTTTTTCGATGGTCCAGACTACTCGTAAAGTCAAGTGAAGCGTATACTCAAGTCACCGGGAGTGTACCGTGTCTGAAAGTAACGCGTCGACTCTAACTCGTTCTCTCGCTTTGCCCTACCGATCCCTCAAAGGGTTTCAAAATTTCTCGTGCCCTCGACGAGAAACGACTGAGTAAGATTGGTTGAAAATCTAACGAAAAAATACACGGAAAACGCCGTAAAGAAGATTTTTCATTTGGAACAACTGTATTTCTTTTTTGAAAGTGCTGAACTTGCCAGTTCGATAAATCAGCATTTTGATTGTCCTACCAAGCGTCGATAGCATCGATGTAACGAACGAATAGATAGAATTGTCGTTCTCTCAGCAGCGGGGACGATTGTAATTCACAGATGTTCGCGATTCGCTCTTCGCGTCGCGAGAATTCGCATGGCAAATCTCCGAGAAATCGATAGCGAGCAAAAGCAAATACCCGGCCCACGCCTCGGGGCCGAAAGAGTGAAGAGATCTTGTTCCCCCCTCGTATTCGCCCGACTCCACCTATATTATACATATTACCAAGCAAATTGTACGCAAATACGCACACAACGCGAGAATCCTCCTCGCTCGTGTTCTCCCATACGGCATATTATCCGTCTATTCAAATTTCTCGCCGTACTACCCACTGACGAACAATCAGCAGCCGTTTGCACGGGAAAAAAAAAAATTCCATATCGCATGAAAGATTTCGCATCATTCGCGAAGCTCGGGAAGGTTTCCTGTTTGACCTTTGTTCGAATTCTAAACGGTACCAAACAAAGGAGCCAAATGCTAGCGTCGATCGTTCTCCGACGGCGAATGAGAATTAAAAAAAAAAAAAACGAAAAAAGAATTCGTCACTGTAGCGCGTCAAAACGACTGTTCGAACATCCCGTTAGGATACTCGAGTATGCATGAAATTTCCCTTGGCCATCATGCACGTTGAAAAACCGTACGATTGGGTGGTTGTGTGGCACAGTCGAGCGGAGGGAGAGGGGTACATGTACAACGCCGGAGACGAACGAGGGATACGATAGTTACTATGATTTCCCACGTGTCCCCGCGAGGCCGTTCTCGCTCTCTTTCTCTCCTCGCTACAGCCGAGTAACGAGAAGCAAACTTTATTCCCGTGTAACTCGAGAGGAACGCGATAAAAAGAAGAAAAAAAAAGAGACAAGGCAAGAAGAATAAAAGAAATAAATGGAATATGCGAGAGATATGAAATATCTCACTGGCAACAGTTGAGAATAGTCGATGGGAAGCTGCACGATTGACTCTTGCCGAAACTCGCGCAGCATTTCGACTCGGCTAATATGGATTCTCCGGGCCGACCTATCCGGCCACGTTGAAGTAAACTTTTTCATTTCTATTTTTTTTGTATTCTTTCCATTTCTTTTTTTATTTTTCATTCACCAATATTGGGTCCTTCGCCGCAGAGTACCAAATATCGTTGAAAATGTTATTCCCCCTCTACGTGACCGGCTATATCT
This sequence comes from Ischnus inquisitorius, assembly GCA_963924025.1. NCBI lineage: Eukaryota > Metazoa > Arthropoda > Insecta > Hymenoptera > Ichneumonidae > Ischnus > Ischnus inquisitorius. Next base: position 6,084,496 of record OZ001250.1, on the reverse strand, counting down.
CGCACCGTCGGGCATTATTAGTCCGACCCGACTTAAAGTGGATCTCTCTCGCCAAGAGGGTTGAAAATTTCTCAGCGGGATTTTCGTCGATGTCGCGCTCGCTGGCGCCCCCGTTTACTCTTCGCCCCTGTTTTTTTGTTCTCTCCCCCGAGATCGGGTGTTCTTATATTCACCGGAGACAAAGACGCGAATCGACGGAGCGTGGAAGAGTAAGAAAGATTATAGCCGGGACGAGTGAAGCTCGAGCCTCGGAGGATGATCGAGTCTTATAGTCGCGGCTTCGATCTGCAGTCGATTCTTGTCTATCTCACGAAGATCGTTTGGCCGGAAGACGAAGGAGATAGATCTGTCGTTTGCTTATTTTTCTTACATTTGTATTCACGCGTGTAGCGAGTTCGCGCGTGAAACAGCATCCTTCCGCGGCTGTATCGAAGGTCGCAAGTGCATTGGATACGATGGCTAGCCTAATATGCATCACGAACGCGTACATGGAAAAGCCTTGCTATATTCTCCTCTCGAATGGTCGCGAATTGAACATGATTCGTCGCTGAACGGCAGAGATCTCGAGAGCATACACACGGTGGCTCGACAGGAGTCTCGGATGAGCGCGAGTTGAGCCGCCGCGGTATCGAGAGGAAACTCTCACGGAGCTTCTTGAAAGATGCTCCGCTCGCCCGATGGAATTCGAGAAGGCTGCACGCTGCTGGCAGTTTTGTCGAGTCGAGAAGTTGCAAGTGCAAGTCGTTGCAGGGCAAAAGTGAGAAAGAGAAGATGGAGATGGGGAGGGGAAGGGTGGTGGATGAGGGACAAAATGGAGTGGGGAAAAGTCTGACGGTCGTGGTAATCTCGGCGAAACGCCTTACCGGAGAAGAAGATCCGCCGCCGGTCAAAAACCTGTTGTCTCGTCGTCCGGGCTATTACCACTCGGCAAATAAAGTAGGGCCCTCTCGCTCTCTCTCTCGCGCTCTCTGAAGACGAGATATTTCGCGGCGTGTTACAGTAACGATTGCGAGAGGTCTTTAAAACCCGGCGAAAACTTGTCTTCCGCACTCTCCATCCCTTAGGAGCGGCGACCAATGTTTGAAGGCAAAAAAAAGAAATACATATATATGTATATCTTTTTTTTTCTTTTGTTTTGCAAGCGAAAAAGGAAGGTGGACGGTAGGAGAGATGGGATGAAATTTCGGCGTTTATCTCGCGCTTCCTCACTCGCACCGCACTATTGCTGGTGGATGGATCGAGAGACGGGATATTGAAGCTCGGGCGCGCGACCACTTGGCCTCTCGCACTCTCACACTTCACTTCGCGAACGAACGAACGAACGGGTTGTGAAAGAGGACACGGCAATTGTTGGGGAAAGGGAATGAGAGAGGGGGGGTTCACGGAGTCGGGCGGAGAGCGCGAGACTGAGAGGCCGCGAAGCGTGATGAAGTGTCTCGGAGAACACTCGTGGCGGTTTCCGCGCGCGGCCCTCGGTCACGCCGTCATGGTATAAAGTCAGCAGCACAAGCGAATTTCGAGAGCGAGTACGCGCCGAATCGCTTGGACTCGAGCGGATTCATCGTCGATGGTGTCAATGCCCCGCTTGTATTTCTCATGCTACGACCCCGGGGCGTTTATCGTCGGCCGCGTGCTATTGACAATACGAGAAGTGGAAGGCTCGATATACTGATCGAGTACGTGTCGATCGTGTCGTCAACTTTCCACATTTCAAATATTAACAGAATATTCGAATGCAATATGTTTTTGCGACATTGTATATTTTTGGAGATATTCCGATGGGCCGCCACTCGCGACGAGAGATGCGGGCGTTCAATCATTCTCGACTTTGAGCGTCCTTCGGCTTAGAAGATAGAAAAATCATTGAGAACATTTTTATCGAGATCCAGAGAACATGATTTAATTCCACAGGAAAACAATCATGCGTTGGGGAAACTTAGATTGAGCTAGGAAAAGGATGTTTTCATGAATACCTTCTTGGTACAAACAAACTATTAGTTCCTTAAACTAATTATCAGTTCTGTCAATTGAGATTTTCCGTTGATTCTCGCACTCTTACTACATCTCTTTACTATCTAGGATAAACGAATTTTAGAGAAAACTGCGAAAAATGTCTTGCGAACGAGTATGAATGAGGGCTGAGGCTATCTGCCGTCGAAAGCAGTAAGAAACTTGAACAACACCGAAAATTTTAAAGAACTTTTTTATCGCGATTATCACTCGAGTTTACGACGAAATAACTATTGGGCAAAGACAGTGCAAAAAAAAATTTACCGAAATCGGTCGACTAAAATATATATTAATTATGACTCTTCGATTCATTTTTTAGCATTTTGATTAATTCAAAACTTTTTTTTTATGTAAACCAGTTGAAAAAAACTTTTCCCACGGTGTAATGGAATAATACTCGATTCTGCAAGCGCGACCGACGAGACAAAAAAAATCAACCTTGAACGAGCGAGAACGAGGTAATGATTCAAAGTTACCGCTGATCTTTGCATCTAAAATTAGTTTTTCGTTCAGCAATAAATTAACCAAGCTCGACGTCTTATTGCTCCTTTATGCATAATTTACACGCGTATTTAATATTCGCAGAACCCACTGTACTGTTTTATATGCGCCCTCGTATTCTCATTGAGTTTTTTTTATTGACCATCCGGACGCGCCTCGAACCTTGAGAAAGAAAACGATAAAAACCGCCCGATGAGGATCAAAATTTAATGAAGTATATAATATTACATGGCGTAAAAAACAAAAAGTTCCGCGAGGCGAGCGAGTATCATCTGTTGCATCTAAAACTTTCGAACGGCATTTCGTGTGTGTGTGTGTGTGTGTGTACGTAATACACGCGTGCGCGTGTGCGCCTCCGCGGTCATTCGAAAAGGTTACGTGAGCTAGAGCGAACGTCAACGATCGATTTGAATATGAGAACCAGATTAACACGTGGAGGTCCAGATATCCTGGGCGTTGTTTGATTAGCGATGCAGTGAAAGTGTAGACGACTCCTCTTAGCGGCTTCCACGGAACGATATAAAAACCGAGTGGAATCTTCGTTTAGATCACACTTCGTCTTTCGTCGCCATCTCACAACATTGATCGAACTTCATCATGAGGATCTTTTTGGTGAGTATCGCAACGATACTCCGAAGTACGAGGACTAACCGCATCAGTAATCGAATAATCCGTTAAACGCAATTTGTTACAGATATGCCTTTTGGCGGCAGGCGCATTGGCCGGTGATGTGAAGAAATCGACGGAAAACAAGCAAGTGAAACGTGGATCTATACCCGTATTTGGCTCTGTCAACGGCGGACACGAGTCGGCGCATGGTGGTGTATACGACCACTCCAGCGCTGGATATCAACACGCTGCGTACAGCAGTTTGGGATCGGGAATCTCTGGACACACTTCCGGTTTGCAATACGCCGCCTCATCTCTGCCCGTGCACCATCAAACCTATTCTACCGATTTGTACAATAACCACGGACAGAACTCAGTCTACCAGCTCGGACAAGGATCCGTTCTATCCGGCGATGCCCATCAGCTGGGGCAGGGCGCTTACGGTTACAGCGTGAGCAGTCAGCCGATCCACAGTCGAGTTATCAGTCGCGTGGTAAATGTACCAGTATCCGTGCCTCATCCAGTGCCGGTTACGCGAACCGTTCAAGTTTCCGTTCCACGTCCGTATCCCGTTGAGGTCAGACGACCGGTAAAGATTCCCGTGCCTAGTCCTGTTCCTGTTTACGTCAACAAGCCTTATCCAGTTCACGTTGATCGCCCAGTGCCTGTTTCCGTACCCGCACCGTACGAAGTACCTGTCCCCGTACCTGTATCTGTTCCTCATCCGGTTCCCGTTCAAGTACCTCATGAAGTCTCAGTTCAAGTACCCGATCACGGACCCGTCCAAGTGGGTTATCAACAATCCGTTCAAGTGTCCCATCAGGAACCGATCCAAGCTTCCTACCAGGAACCCGCTCATCTCGGTTCCGGCTACGAGGAACAGAATTACGCCCAACATTTCGGTGTAGGAGATGCTTCCTACGGGCACCACCAACTCGCTGGACAAGTGACCGCCTACGAGAATGCCGCGTCCCTGGGAAATCTTGGTGGACACGAACATCTGAACGTTGAAACTCAGCACTACAATTTGGGCAGTTCCGGATTAGAAACCAGTGGACTGGCGAACGCTTTCCACAACGCCGAGACTCTTCTGCACCATCACCAACAACCGACTTACAAAGTATCCAGCGTAACCAAAAATGTTGGTGGGGGCTACGTCTACAAGGCACCTACCAAGAAGTTTACCTTCTAAATCTTCATTCTAGGTTCTGTGACTATTGTCTGTACTGAACATGTTCCTCCAATAAATTCTATTTTCATAATAATCTCGACTACATTGATTGAACATTAGCGACCCGAGCTCTTCAAGCCGGCTGTGTTGCATCGGTCCGTGATAAACACTCTATTTACACGAAATATAACACGAAACGACCAGAGAGGAATACTCGGCGAACGTGATGGCAACGTCCGAGAGCCTGGGCTCGCCGAAGGCCTTTGATCGATTTAGATTCGGCGAATTGAGCTCGGCAAATACGCGGCAGTTTGCAGGTACACCGACGGAGATAAACGAACGAAATATGGGGATGGTAAAATTGACGCACACGGCAGGTCTCCCGTTCATCGTGTGGCTGTTACGTCGAACATGGGATGGAGAACGAATCCTGCGGGTTGTACACCACCCCCGAGCGATACACCCATCGCAGGTCCTGCTTCGTTGCTCTGTGGAGGATGACTTTTTCTTCATTTTTTTGCTAAAAAGTTTACACCCCGTAGGAAATATTGCTATATCGACACAGCCTGTGTTATATGCGTGCCATCACCCGAGTCTCCGGGCTGAACGACGGAACAGTATAATTTACCAGCTGCGTTACGTGCGACGAGAGAATGAACTCGGATCGGAATCGTTAAAATTGAACGTTCGATATTACCCTTTGCCATGGAAAATCAAGCCTGTAATAGGGTGATGTGTCGTGAAAACGAAAATGGATCTTGTCGATTTATCAACGCGATTGGTCTTCGTCAAAAAACATTCGTAAACGAACGCGCGCGTTTCTCACTGCGGCTCGGACAATTGTTGAGTTATCTCAAAGCTCGGCTTGTGGATAAACGTGCACTGGCAGGATTGACGTACGAGACGTACATGCAAACAATTCGAGCCTCGAGTGCACACACATTCCCGTGACTTCGTTTCTCGAACTGTGCGAATGATATAGAGAATGAGTGAGAGACACACGCGAAAGCCGACTCGTTTCGCCCGGAGGTGCCGGATACCGCTATACTCGCTATTACATTGCACACCCAACAGCTACCTAATAGCACAGTGCTTCAAGCATTTTTACGATCCCTCCTGGCAGCGCTCACAGGATACACATCATCCTGTGCTACTTCCCTTTTTACGCTCCCCGGGGTATCCGCGACAAATGGAACGAATTCCAATGTGTATACATACTATCAGGTTTGCACACCAGAAGGTTTGACGCTGTCGATTCGCCGACCCGAAATCCGATATCCGTGTGCGGTCGGATGCTGTATAATCTCGAAGGACCCTTCTTTTACGATTGGTACACGAAGTTTTCTTTCCTTTTCCTTTAATTGAAGGATTTCGAGTTTATAACCCGTATAAAGTTGGTCCATTCGTGCAAAATTCTTGCTCTATCGGCTCTCGTGCCGCTGTGTCACAATGCGCGAGAGTCCGGCATCGATCGATGGACATTACGTTCCGTGCTGTGCGCCCGGAGACGACGAGAAGACAAAAAGCGGTAGACGAGGAAGGTCGAAAAGGGAACGAGGCACACAAACGAGACTGCGATAACGATAAGGATAAGGAGAAGAATGTACAACAGAGGGAAGGAAGCTCGTATACACAGCTTCCCTCGCGTTATTACTCGAGAAAGTCGAGTTTTATAAGCGTCCTATGAGAGAAAGAGAGATGGAACGAGAGACGAAGGGGAAGCAGCTCGGAGAGGAGGAGCTCTTTCCGGGCAATAGAATCAGCGCGCCACGTCGAGAGATATAGGGTTGGTTTGCCCGGAGTTGGCGCCTATAGCCGAGCTAATTGCGAGCATTAATCTAATGAGAAGGATTTACAAGTGGTGTAAATTTATTTGTAAGGTATTTCGCTTAATTACGCGAATAGCAACGACGTGAGAGGGAAGGGAGGGCTTGGGCGTTTCTTCTTCTTAGTTGCCTTCTTCGGGGCCAATGAGTGGAAACAATAGATAGATTGAGTAGTTTCAATTAGTCTTCCAGTTGATACGAGAAACGAGAAGTTCGGGAAGTTTATCAGATCGTGGGGGGGTCGAAAGTTTCGGGTGTGGGAGATTTTTGTCAGATCGAGTTGCTCGCTGTGTTCGTGGCTTTAAAAAAAAAATGGTAAAAAAAACTGGACGGCCAACGTACGAGCGAACGATTGTTTTTAATAAAAACTGTTTTACAACCATCATAAATAGAGGTATGCAGAGTAGTATGCGCGGGAATTCTTTGATTTCGATATAGGAACTGACCGGCGGTAACCGAGAGAGCTACGCGCACGTACGCTCGGTTGAGCAACGTGTGCTTCCTATCTCGCGAACGATAAATCCGTACCTCCAAACGAAATGAATATCGTTGTACGCGCCACGACACTGGCGGGGGTTATAAATAAACACGTCTTTCCTGCGGATGAAACATCCAGCTACACGGAGATTAATTGGCCGTCGGCAAAACGCTTCGCTTCAGGTAAAAACACCGCGGGGCTATCTACACGTCTACCGTGTCCTTTTCGTTGTACGCTGTGTGCAATCTAATACACATCCCATGGTATACGCGAGCCTAGAACGAAGGATTCACGCTCCGCGAACGAATTGGTGCCGGACAACGAGAAAAATTCTATCAAACGAGACGGAAGTAAAGGATCGCTGAGAAATTTTTATTCACGAACTTTTTCGCGAAAATTATTCTCGCTATCTGGGTCAACTCGAGGTCCCGCGATACGACCTCTGGACTCATAGAAATCAAATCGGCTTACCGAGACGAGTATCAATTTATTTATTTATTGATCGTAAGCAATTAATGCTCGAGACGAGAGCTCGTTAAAATGAATAACACTTGTGGCACATTCAAGTGGAATTAAATAATTGTTGAAACCTGGAGGAGTATTATGTACACAAACACAGTAATACGTGAATGTATGCCAAGTCGTCATTAATCGTCAGGATTCAATTTGCAGTAGAAATGTCGAATACGAATTTACGAACAGAATTGTTTTCGTTATCGAAAAGATCAGGCATTCGCATTGACATTGAAACTTTGATACTGAAAGAAGTTTGCCAACACGTTCTCGAAATGACATTCGTTGGCAATTTTTGCATATGTGAGCTCAAACGTCCTTGCAACGAGATATCTCCGTGTTCGGATTAATTTCTTCCGAAGCGGAAGAGATAGCAACGAAAATCTTTTACTGCCCGTATTTACTTCGAGACACCGGAGAGAATCCCGTTAAAACAAAGTCACGATTGTTTGTGTATATGCCGCGGAATACATAAGCAAGGTTTAAGCCCGCGTTAGCGCACGTGTCAGGTAATACGAGGAACGTTTATCCGTCCTATTTCTTTTTTTTTTTGCGCCAGTCCATGGAACGCGATTTGGAAGCTCAGGCTCGTTTCGCGTTTTACGTCCGGGAGAGCCCCAACGGAGTCGCTATTTACGATCGCTCCAGAATCGCTCGCCCCATCGGATACGCATCTACACGCTTTCATACTCGCGCTAGCCAATAACCTCGACGTTTTATTTATTTTTACTAGCAACATCAGCGAGCCTTGCCGTGCTCGAGCGTTTTTCGCAAATGGTAAGCATCGAAGATAATATTTTTTTCGCTCTCCGGATGAATTATTTAGTTGCATATCGAGGGGGGACTAAAATAAGTGAAAGATTCGTGGTCGACGGAAAAAAATCGAATCGAACACGAAAAAATTCCTATCGGCATAAATTAGGTCTGTTTTTCTCGAGCAGGACCCGAATACAATACCACAGTCGAACGCGGAAGTGTGCCGACCATTTAGTAATAGGCGAGAAATCTCGACACAACCCTAATTTCTCGACAATAACTTCTGGAGTACGGTCCTTCATTGTTTCCCGATAGAATTCATTTCCGCTGCATTATCCGCGCCATCGTTCGCGACTCAGTCGACGACGTAACGAAACGTAAAATCAACGAATCGACGGAACGGTGAAGAACTCGAATAATCGAAATAAAAGATGAAACTTTCTTGAATTCGAGATACAGAGATGAATCAACGATTCGTTTGGACGATCGAAGCAGTCGAAAGTGTTTGCTAGAGTGTAAATCCATGAATATGCATGAAAATCAACTATAGACGGAGCGTGTAGCGGTAGGATTAAGAGCGGAGCGGCGAGAGAGTGGGGGTTCAGCAACAACGAGGACGTCGTTAATGAAACGAGCGGTTACGGATAGCAGAACATCAGCAGCCGGTACAACATCGAGTTCCGCGGGCAAGTATAGAGCAACGTTACAAATGAGCAATGCCGCTCGTACTCCAAGTCCAATTAGCAAGATTGGTACGTTCGTTATAGGCCTGCGGTTCTTAACTATGCAAATCTCGGAATTTCGTTAAGAATCTCTTGGCCGTTCTCCCCCTTCGCACCACGAAGATTAAACGATATTCCCGAGATCGGATAGCCGAATCGCAATATCGATTTTTTCATTCGTTACACCGAACATCCTCGCGGTACGTTTTGCTTCGTCCAACGTTTCCGAGAACTCGATATTCAACTCGAACTCCGACAATTTTGGGCGACACGCTATTTACCGCGAGCTAATCCAACATTTGTAATGTCCCAGTTGTCTTCGTCGTCTCGTCTACGAAACATTCGTACTCCAACGGTTCGCTCCTCGTATTTGGCGAAAAGTAGATGGTGCGAGAGCCCGAAAGTACAAGAGTTCTCGCGGAAAGCTCACCTCCTACACTTTCCGTTTACACTCAATGTCGACTCGGCTGTGCGCGATTCTATCTGCGGAAAATTCGAAAGAGCCGAAACGAACTTTTGCACCGGTACGTCCCTCGCCGGGCGGAACTGTGGAAAAAGTTTCGTCGTCCTCCGGATACGACGTCGGATACGATTTCGCTCGAGAATCGCAACGACCCCGACGAGGGAAATCCACGAAAGAATGGTAGTACTCAAAAATCTACGAGGAATAACATCCGACAGCGTTACTTACGGTAAACCGTCGCGCGAAGAAATTAAATTATGGATACAAAGACGAGAAATTGCAAACTAAAAAAAAATTATCTTGTAACTATTTTTCGTGATTATCCGGGAAAGCGTGTAAAGCGTTGAGAGCCTGCGCGATGATGAGTACACGAGACACAAAGTACTCTCGGAGTTAAAGTACCGTCGTAGCGTAAACCCTCGGAGGAATAACTTCTACCGACGTTACTTACTCCAAGCCATTTAGCGTAATAATGAAAGTATGAATAAATAAATAGAATAAAAATCCCAAACGTATTTTTTTAGAAGCCTCTCATGTCTGTTAATTATAAGAAAGAGCGTGTAAAGCCGAACGTGTTAGTGCGATGATGAGTGCACGAGAGACGAGGGAGATATAGGCTGAGAGTTAAAGTATCGTCGGTAGCGTAAGCTCTAATGCTGCCCGATGGCGAGGTTGGTACTAACCGTCGGTACTAAGTGTCGAGATAAAAAGCAGTGGCGAGTGCTCTTGTAGTACAATAAAGAATTTTCCCGTAGTCCGCGGAGTCGGAGGCAACGAAAGTCGCAACGCAATCGTCAAACCGGAGAAGGGGCGGAACGAGCTAGCGAGAAATGAAGGGCGAGTTTCGCGTTACGACGAGAAAGGGTGAAAGTGCGCTGGGCTTTTTTTTTTTTAGAACATTCCTCCGTCCTTTTCCTTCCAACCAGCTCTCGGGTGGACTCTTTAGAGGTGCAATAACTCTGAACGTCTGCCTCGCGCTTCTGCCGTCACTCTGTCGACGAGCTCGCACCACTTTGAAGGAGAAGGAAAGGGGGATGAGAGGGGGGATAGTATGTAATTAAGTAATTTCGCGGCCGGCGGAGAGTACGGGAGAGAAACTCTTGGTGCTCTGTGCCGAAGCACAATCGGGAGATGAGAACGCATGCGCTACCGACACGCTCTAGCACTCTCAACCCTTCTCTCTTTACAGTAGATAGTAGTTGTCCAAGTCGTGAACCACCCTCCAAACTTTCCTTGCTGATGCAACGCGAACACACAACACACTCGAGAGATCGTATTTTCGAGTGTATATGCCGTGTATGACTGTGTAGGTGCGTGTGTTATAGACAAGCAGTTCCTTTACACCCAGGCCGCATTAGAGGGGTCTTGCGAACTCGACTGATTCGTGTTTTTAAGTAGAACCGGGAATACATAACGTATATTAGGTTAATTAAATTACGACCTGAACGTTTCAAGATCGATTTTTTGTTCTTACAGCGCATAGCAAAAAGTTTTCGCTGTAACCAGATCGCATCAGATTATGCAGTTCCTTAGATTATAAATCATTAATGCTACGTTTCTTGAGCCCTAAATTATTCAAGGTCAAGGTTTTTAAACAGATATCACGGTGAATGAATATTAGCTGCAGTCTAATTAACAGTTGTACATATTTTGACGCTTCGTTGACTCCGTCAAATTCGATAATTGACAATCGTCAAGGTCGTGAAATAAGCGATGCGTTTTCAGTTGACGGTGCAAGAAAATAAGTTTAAGTATATTGGAAGGCAATAAGCCTTGAGTGTACTAGAGTTTCCGGCGTAGATTTCGCTATGAATTTAATTGAACTACGCGATGCGAGAGCACATAATCGACCGCGTCTGGTCATAAGCTCGGGCTTGTCCCGTCAGGAAGTCTGCACCGTCGAGAGTGACAAGTAGCACTCGATAACGAGAGTACGTTCGAACACCGACGTGTACCGAACACCCAAGGATCCCTTCAATTAAAAGCCAACGACGCATTTGCTCGAAACTCAATTAACGCATCAGCCGCGAACGACTCTTTTTCTCTCTTCAGTTAAATGAGAAAACGAAAAGAAAAGAAAAAAAAAAACTGGAAAAATCCGATAAAGAACGTTGATCCGAGCTGCAAGGATTTAGCTAGTCAACGTTCTCGTTCGTTTCGAGCATCTTGACAACCGTCTCCGGAGCACGATAAAGCATGACCTCTGGACGAGAATGATCGCTAGGCTACCTCGGCATACAAAGTTTTCTGTGAAAGATACGTGCTCGCCGGAACAACTAGGCACGCGATCACCGACCTTCGCTGTACACGAGCGACGACACGCAGAGACTATTTCGTTTCGTCTAGAACTCCCCCAGCCGCTCATATTCTCTCACGACCGTTTCGAACTCGAGTCCTATCTACGATTCCTTCTTTTCCATTTAAGGATCATTATAATACCTTTGCATGCCGTTGTGTCATTCTCATCGTTTCGCGAACGCGATATCGTGTTCTTAACCTTCGTGTTATTAATTGCAAATGTTTACCGAGACTTTCGTGAAAAACATCAACTTCCCGGGTTTTTTCATAGCGACCAATGGTCATGAAAGAATATCGCGAGATGTGTGATTCGGCGATCGGGGAAAAAACAGTAATTGCACTTTCAGCCAGATAGATTTTCTCACGATTATTCCCGACACAAAATCTTTATTGTGCAAGGTACATCTCTACTCTGGGATGCCGTTATTCAGTGCTCATCCGTTAGAGCGAAGTTAACCTTCAAAACTTCAGAATTGTAATGGGACTTACCGAATTGCTTGGTTCCATCGTTGGCTCCCGGTTCGGCCTTTTTTTGTTCTCTCATCCATCCTCGTGTATCATCCACTTTCTGGTTGTGCTTTTTTTCGGATCCATCCATCGTCGTGTAATGGCCTCTCGACGTGTTGCAATATGTCGTCGAAAAACGATGTCACTGCGACGTGGAAAACATACAGTTTCATAGTACCCACGCTTTCTATAGAAAAATTACACTGCAGCATAATGAGTGTCACGTGACAGTCGGAATGTTATTGCAACTTCCGCGACCGCCTTTTTATTTCACCTGTCCATCGTCGCGTTGCTGCATCTCGACACGTCGGGCCTGTCGTCGAAGAAAAACATCGATGTCGAAACAAAAACAACCGAACTACGGCAGCGTAGGAAACAATGAGAGTTACAAGTCAGTTCGAATGCCGCCGATCGCTGTTAGTACGATGGTACGAGCGTACGGAACGAAACTCAAAGTACGCAAGTGCGAGAGAGACGGCGAAATGAAAGAAATGGGATATAGCCGCAGCCTCGACTTCGGTGGCGTCCGCGTTCCGCGATACTAAAAAGTATTACTGTATTAGTGTATATGCGCGAATACACCGAGAGACACCGGTGGGAACAGTGTGGTGGCACAGCCCCACTCTACTCGACAAATCCTCGTTCGGCTCGAGGGTGAAGTGGAGGGGAGAGTGGCTCCCTCCGACGGAGCCGTTGCGCCAGTCGCGCCGTGAGCCGCATCGCGGTAGTGTCGAATCGTGCGGAGTCGCTCTTCGACCTCGCGTTCTCATTCAATTATGATATTACATTCGTCGTCGTGAATTATGGCTCCGCGATGCCGGATCATATCAATCGTACGATAAATTCACAAGCCCGCTCTTTCGACTTATCGCGAACGTATTCTCTCTTTCGAATCGCGAATAATCATTCAAACATCGAAGAGTTAACGGAAACGACAAAAAATTCACACACATTTTTCGTAAAGACGCGCACCGGCGTCGGAACTCGGTAAAATACCAGGCATACGGGAAAAAGTCGAGAGAATAGAGATTCCATCTGTCTTTTCGCGTTAAACGAGATTTTCTCTGAACACGAGATCGCAACGAATAATACGTAAAACGAGAAAGTAACAGTGCGCGAGTGTTTGTGTACATGGCTTCGTCGTGTCTATCGAGACAAATGGTGTCTATGTGTTTTTGTGAGTGCGCGTGTACCGTGTTATATTATAGTTTTGGGTAGACGACGAAGTTTTCGGGGTAAGCCGTGAGAGAAACGAGTCGGCGGCGCTAGAGCGCAGGCGTTTTGCAAGGAAGGCAAAAGCCGCGTGGTTTCGGCGTACGCGCTGAGGGGCTCGGCGCGCCGGGATCGAGAGAGCGCGCGACATTCAGGGTCGAGGGCTTGACGGGTTCGCTTCCCATCCACCGAATTATTTCACAGGATCTATAACAAATATATCGATTACGAAAAATCAGTGCAGTGTAGAAACGACATTGACCTCTCAACATCGAACAAACATTGTCCGTAATAATTTCGAACAAAAACTCATTTCGTTTCGAACGTACGCGATTGAAAAAAAAACGGTCGCCATAATAATAATTCTTCGGTTTCGACGATCGTGATTGGAGACGAGTAAAAGAAACAAACGAATCTTTCGCGAGAATCGTGGATGTTGGCTGCCGGCTCGAGAGCGTGAGTATAACAGCAACATTCGGGATAGAAGGTAGTAGCAACGGGAGAGAAGCGGTCGAGTGCAACCGGCTGCTGCTCTCGCCAGCCAGCCGCGCACATCGAGCCAAGGATCAGAAAACTTCGAGTTCGAGACAACGAGTGAGAGGGCGAGCGAGCGAGAGAATAGAGTGAAATAAGTCTCGCCGAACGATAGAGGACAGGTAGAGAGAAAGACAGAGCTAACGGGCGAGGGAGAAAAGATCGAGCACGAGACTCCAAGGCCGCCTCGCTCCCCTCGATACCTCCTCTCCTCTACAACAAGAAACGAAGCACGTTGCTTTTTTTCTTCGTATTTTTTTTTCTTTCGTGGCAATCTCAGCGGTGTGGTCTCTCGCCCACTTACGAAAAAAAGATACATCGGCGACAGTGTTCGAAGCGACGAAAAATTTAACTTTCAAAAATTCTCGAGAATCTACGAGCGTGTAAAGTAATTATATTACGATCTATACTTCGCGGGTGAACAAACTTTTTTCGATAGAACAAACTGAACGAAACGGTGGGAAAGGCGAACGTACCGTTTGTCGCGTTCGATATGGGCAAACGATCCCGCGGTCGACGATATCGTAATCATTGCCACGTGAAGAGGTTAATGCTATTGAAATAAATGTTTACAAGTTACGCCGGCGCCGGTGATGACGGACCATTTGTCAGTGGTCAGTCGAGCCCGTGCGAGTGACGATTGAGCGCGCACAGGCGACGCGTGTAGTCGACATCGACGACGTTCGTACGACTCGTGGGAGCGCGTGGGCGAGAATAGAATAGTCGTTGGGATTGATAAAATAGACGATCGTCGAGAACGGAAAAAAATGACGATAGCCAGCAACATAGTGGTGGAGTGGTTGAGATCCCTCCATCTCGGTCAATATTCCGAGTCGTTTATCGACAACGGTTACGACGATCTCGAGATATGCAAACAGATCGGCGATCCGGATCTCGACGCTATTGGCGTATTCAATCAGACGCATCGGGCGAGATTGTTGCAATCGGTTAAGACCCTTCGGGAGGAGGGCGCGGCGAGTGTTTACTTTACGCTCGAGGAAACGAACGACTGTTTGTGCGACAACGTTAGCTCGAAATCGTCGAGAACATCGTCCGAACGGCCGACCAGTGACAAAGAAGCACAGAGAGCTTCGCCGACCGCTAGCTCGTCGAGCGGCGGTCAGGAACTCACGAAATTCGCCGACGAATACGAGGAGGGAAAAGCTGAACTTGTCAGGATACCGAGGATGCAGTTGAGGATGTTGCTGCAAGAGAAATTACGTCACGACGGCATACGGCTCGCTTGTCAACCTTATACGACACCGGTGAGTTTGCGACATTCATTTTTTCATCGATGTTCTGCTATCGATCGACCATCCACTGGATTTCTCTCAAATTTCAACATTTTTATTTTCAACCGTAAATAACGGGATTCCATTATGCGCGGCATTTTATCTCGTATCTTCAATGCTATTTTATGGCTAGATGAAAGATAACAGACTCAAGAAGAAGAATCACAAGAACATGAAAAAAAAATCGTTCGGTAAAAAGAGATAACAAAAAATATTTATAATATCTACCGTATGCACATCGGTTTTTTATGAAGAAAATTTCCAATTCATCGATAAAACTCGATAAAACAATTTTGTCCCCGCTAGAAAAGAAATTGAAATTTCCACGAAGTTATGATCGTACGTACAATATCATTTTATGCTTTATTGATTTGAAAACATGCAAATATTTTCCGAGAAAAATGGAATGGTTGATAATGCGGCTACGCGGTTATCATAATATTCGTAATAAATGCGAGAAAAACACGTCAGAGTTAAGACGTGATTTTCCGCGAAATTAAGATAATGCATGAATACCCACACGGCGGGGGGTAGACACGCCCACAATCGCAGTCTCAGAAGATAATCCTCTGATTCATTATTTCGTTAGTCGCGAGAGAGCGAGGGAGAGAGCGAGCGAGAGCTCAAGCGTCTTAGTTGCATGTGTGGCGTGAGATAAGAGGCATGCAACGTGATACGTTATACTTGTATCCGGAGTTGCGCGGGGGGAAGGGTTTCGCCCTGCCAGCTGTACTTTCGCTCACGTCAAATGCGAGGAAGACTTTCCTCGACTTCATTAGAACAAAGCTCGATATATATTCGCCCTTGCCGTTGCGCAATACCGCCGTCGTTATGAGAGTGCCTTGTGCGAGGTTTTTATCCGAAAAGTATATTGACGAGAAACATACAGAGGGAGGGAAACGACCGGAGTTGCGTATCAAAGTAAGAGAAGATGAGGTAGAGAGAAGCGCACGGCTCGACGCGTCTGTTGATCGCGTGCTTGCTAGTAGCCTAGATTTTCGTAGCCGACCCTAATGACTCACTCGCTTCCCTCCGCCTCCCCTCTCCTCCCCCTCTTCGCGGCTCTTTCCCCGGTACTGGACATTCCCTGCCGTTGCTTCGTTGTTTCGTGCTACGAAAACCTTCCCGCAGCCCCCGATGCACGAGACTCTAATTAACTGAGCGAGCATCCACCGTCAAGCTTCCGTGTACTCTATACATATACTTCTACTACCTCACGGCTAGGATCTAGTGGGCACAAATTAAAATATCGTTGGAGAAAAAAAAATTGCCGCGGTTTCGTATGAGAGTAATGCGACCAGGCTACTACGTCAAGAGGAGTGTGAGAGTTACAAAGTGTAAATCGTATTTACGATACTTGTTTTGCAGCAAATTTAACATTGACGATTCTTTCAAATAATATTCAAAAATCTTGGGAATTTCACACTTTTCATTAATAACGAAATACCAAGTTGTTTCATATTGGAATTTTTATTCAATCTCTCTTTCGTATATTAAATGTTCAATTTGTAGATATCGGAATTTTGGGAATTTTGTCGTATTATCCCAGGTATGTTGTCGACAGACGGTCTTGGTTTGACCCAAACAATTTTACGGTAGATTCGATGTTCTTTCTAACGCCGTGGAATTTTCGAGTTTGCAATTGTATCGCGGACCAGGTGACGACGATTCTGTAAGACGCAGAAAATTAAAGAATGGATTTGTAAGCTGCGATAGAATAGAGTGTCGCGGTATCGCTGAAGACTTTGACTCGTTTGAATTTCACGCTCGACGTAACTCGACAGGATTTTCGTCGCGGTCATGAAACTAGGTATAGGGAAAGAGGGGGAGGGGGGTACGACACAGAGAGCAGTGGTAGCGTCGTTGTCACGCGAGAGCCTCGAAGGTTCTCCCGTTGCTCGACAGGTGAACACACACACGCAGACACGGGAGCCCACAGGAGTCCGCAGAAAGAGCGCTGGCGGATTAAACGGAGAAAGTAGATTACCGGGTGTCGAACGTCTCGTAGCTTGGCAAGCCACGTCGTATATACTCCGTGAAACGCCGGGCGGCTGCTACAAACGCCTGGGATTCAGGAGGCATGCACCGGATTTATTTATGAACCCGCTCAATCGCAACCGCTCCTTGCTTCCTCGTTCACGCCTCGTTCAAATCGCGTACCCAACTATCACCTCTCAAACCCCTCAATGTTTTCATTCGCTTGAGCGCGCGCTCTCTCCTCTCCCGCCATTTAATATTTCGGCTCGGTGTCATCGAGTCGATGAATCGAGCCGCGCTATCCCAAACGCGAGAGGCCAATTTTCACCAAGCGGATTTTCCGACTCTTTGGTGCAACCCGTTTTCGAGCGTTCGTGCGTGCTCGATGAAAAAAAAACATAACATATTTTTTACTTCGGTCACAGGACCGATAACAAAAATCGCTAAATAATAGCCGAAAACCAAGTGTCGCTCGATGCGCGCATAAGCCTTGGAAAATTTGATTATCAACGCTAACGGTAGAAACTCGTCAAACGAGCCATGGAGATTCATGTTTCGATGACGCAAGAAAAAATCAATTTGACTCACAGGCAGGCTTCGTTATGATGAATAAAAAGTTATGTAAAAAAAATAGAAAACGGCACGCAGCCCCTTTCATGTTGGCCCTCGAAAAAACATGGAAATTGGTTCCTTGAAGTAGAAATTTTACTAAACCCGATTCCGATAATTGTCCTCATTTTTGAAATGCCTTCGCGAAATCATTCGTTCGTTCGTTGGGCTCGAAATGCATGATGTTGCAACGGCGTTAGCAGCGCTTACCGTCGAGCCCGAACAAAGTGTACACAGCCGCGAAAACCAGCCACTCGAAGCCGATCGATAAATATTAATGCCTTTCTAGCTATGTCATGCGACATCGCTATCGTTCGGCGAATTCGTTTCTCCGATATACCAAATAACTCCGTTGGGATACATAATGTATATACGTGTATGTATATAGATATATATTGCGAAGAGCGATAGATGGAAAGTACATTCGTTCGTGGGAGCCGAAGAGGGCGAGAACCGTGATTGCGTTCATTGTGGAGGGTTTTCGGTGTGTGCGGGAAGGGGCAAAGGGAAGAAGTAGTGAGAAGAGAAATAAATCTGTGGCGTGCGTAAATAAGGAAACGCCCACGTAAGCGTTGAGCCGTTGCGGGAGATGCTCGGGATGAGGTTCGAAAAGTCTCTCACTCTTCCTCGCGTATACACACACACATATATATACATACACGTATATCTATACAATGTTCTTGACGCGATGCTACGCGACCCCTCGCGCCATTACAACACCCGTAGAGTCGTTCAACCAACCCGTATAAGTAGTAAATACACCGAGAGTTCGACCAGTCGAAATATACGGCTTTGGCTTTGGTACAGAATCGATGCTTCGAACGATGAAATTGCCGTGGACTTTGAGGTTCAAGCCTACGGTAAACCGGTCAATTTCATCGTGTAAGCGTTTTATGTGCGTATATATATACAGTGAAAGAGAGGAAGAGAAACGAGCGAGAGGACTCGTGGGACGCGCACGAATCGTCGATAATATATCGGTGAGTTAAATATGCACGCGGAACGGAACGATCGAGAGACGTCGGGAGGGGAGAAACCAACTATACGGTCGCGACACGCAAGCTACGAAGCCGAGAAAAAGAAGAAGACGAAGAAGCATAAGAAGAAGATTCGACGAAGGGAAGCGCGGAGGGGGGAGACAAAGATCCCGTTCGAGTCGAGAGATCACGGTGGTCCAGTCGCGAACGTTTTGTTTCTTCTTTTCTTTTTTTTGTTCGTTGCGTGCGCCGGGTTATGGTACCGTGCGTGCGAGAATACATTTCCCATTTGTGCGTGGGCGCGAAGCACACCGTTCGGTCTCAACGGACGAGAGAAATTTTCTGTCATTTTCATTCTCGCAGCGGTACCAATCTCTCGAAAGTGGAATATAGCGATTTCGGTCTGAGGGAGAGGAGGAGGAGGGGGAGAAGGTTATATAGCGGGAATTGTAGTTTCGGAGAGCGTTATTAAAGCCATCGCGTCAACCCTCCGTTGTGCCGGCCGGACAAACTTCGTATTTATTGGTTTAATCTGGAAAGCGTGATGCTACCGCGCGAGCGGAAGGTCCGATTTGTTGAACGCTAGGCGGTTCTGCTCGCTTTTATATACAGACATATTCACAGGAATATATATACGCGCAGGTATGTGTGTGGATACATGCATGTATCTACGTGTACCCGCACGCCTATCTCGCCAATCAACATTCCGGCCATAGGAGAGACTACGTGGCCAATTACGGTACGCTCGCGATACAATCGGCGCTATGCCTATTTATTCACCGGTTCTACAGTGGCGCGACGCAGCTCTATCCAAGAGAGAAGCAGACCAGCAGCAGCAGTACCGCGGGCCTCTCTTCGGGCTTCTCTCTGTGTTACCCCTTCGCCACGATCCTTCGCCTTACACGGCCGTGTCTGTACTCTCTGCCTCGATCCTGAGAGCTCCGACGCGAGCACGGAACCTCCCCCCACTTTCCTTCCCGCACTTCGCGAAGCTCCGAGCTAGTTGGATCACGTACTAGCGGAAACGAGTTATTCCCTTTATTTCATCGTACCTATTCTAATTCCTTGCGAAACTCTTCGCGTGACATAGGAACTTAGTGAGATTGTCGGATAAAAAAGTCTGAATGATTTTCGGTTTCATGGTTTCGGAGGTAATCTTCGTAGATAATCCTTTAATGCTTTTAACGAATCTTAATGCAGAAACTGAGCGAGGTATCGTAAGACCATATTTTTAGGCGCATTGACCGTAAAAATCTTCCCGGATGAAATATTAGTTCTGCTTTTTTTTTTTCAATACGTTGGATATTAAGTTTGCCAACACTGATTGTTAATGAAATAGTATGACTCATTTTGAGCTTCAGTTCTTTACTCTCTTTAATTCCGGAAATATATGTGTAACATAACAGTTTTCGACGAAGAAATATTGCACATATCATCGATAACATTGTCGATATAATTTTTTTTCTCGATTATTTGAAAGCATTAACAGCCAACGACTTCTTTAGTATTTCACGATCATATTCTCATGCCACAAACAAATTTGCGCTACAAGAAATAACTCGTCATTGTTTGAAAACATTTTCGGATACGCGTGTGAAGCTATTCAAAGTACTGTAACATTTGTTAACGTTCCTGATTTCGCCCGTAACAGCGACATTTACCTTGGTCACATATAATCCATCCCGTTCCCGTTCTTTTCTCGTGTGTCTTCTCATCCCTCGCGATTTTCACGCAAAGACGTGTCTGAGGAGAGGGCTCTTGGGATGGTTTCCTCTCATCGCTGCCGAGAAGCGTACACACACGCACACACACACATACACATACATATGCGCGCGCGTACACACGCGACCCTCGCAGTGGCGAATAGTCGAGGTGGTCGGGAGAGGAGTCGACCGCGCTCTCGGTGTGACAAGGAAGTTATTCTCCGGTCGAGTACCCACTCGCCGGAGGGATAGTCGCCGAGCGGGGGTCGACACGCCGGGGTAGCATCCCTCGAATTCACAAGCACAACCGAGAGAGCCCTATCGTTCGCATAGGGTTCATAACGTAGTATACAGAGAAAACCGGGAAGAAAAGATATAGAATGCCCTGGTACACCGCGAGCATCACAGGAAGCCAGTGTCTACTGGCAAGAGAGCGAGCGGGGGGGGGGGGGGGGGGGGGGCTGTGAGACTGTGAGATGGGTCCTCCACAATCTCCGACGACGCACATGGTTTATTCTCCTGGTTCCTCGGTCTCCTCCTTGCCTCCTGGCTCTCTTCCCTCCCCTCAACCCTGTTCACCCCTCTCTTTTGCCGTACAACTATACTCGGCCGTCCGGTAATAGCGTTTAAATATTTGAGCGAATGTTCAATCGATATTCTCCGTCAGTTTCTCCGGCATCGTGTCCTCCTCCGCCGCTTCACCTCCGTCTAGAGTCTCACTCTCCTCTGTCCCTCTCGCCAATTCTCTGTTCTACCAACTTCGAGCTTCGTTGTCGTCGTCGCCGTCGTCTTCTTCGTTCCTCTGCTCCTTTTTCTTCTCTTCCATCGGCAGCCGGGTGAGCGCTATCGCGTTCTTCCATGAAATATCAAGCGTTCGGAATGAGATTCTCTTATTTCAGAGGCAGTGAGAGCAACGAAAGAGGCGAAACGAGTCGAAAAGAACGGAAGGTATACAGAAGGATAAAAAAAGAAAACGTCGATGGCAGGAGAGAGATACATTATGAGACAGTACCGAGAAGTCACTGTCGCGATCGGTTCCACCTTATCGAACCGAGGATGTAGAGCTTTTTTATAATTTATTAAAAAAAAGATAAGAAGAAAAAAATCTGAGACCAGGTCATCACGATCGTCTCGTCTGTTCGATTCGGTAGACCGAGTTCGCACGTAAAGTTTCATTTATTTTTTCGCCTTATTTTCGGGACGTTGAATTATCTATCGACTACCGGTGGGAATCGCGAAACCGTCGAGACAGAGAGAACTTAGAAATTTATTTCGTGTGTTCCTTCGCTTTTCTCGCCTGGCCTGCGGTACAGATGCATACGTTTAATTAATAAATTCGCCCATAACCACAACGTCGTACAATAGCGAGAGGTCTTGTTCGGAGAGGGTATTACTTGAATTAGGTAGTAAATAGGCCAACTACGTGTGTGCAAGTAGATAGCCATCGACACGTGATCCTTCGCAGAATAAAGCCGTACAAACAATGTACAGCGGGTGGAGGGTTGGTTTCGAAAGGGGGCGGTGGGAGGAGGGATTTATCGAGGGGCAGCATCATATCGGTCGACGACTCGTACTGCGAGGTCAGGGATGAGGTGGGGTTTCGGCACGGTATCGCACGCAATCCTCCATGTCGGGGACCTCGTCGGTCAGGGCCCAGCGTATTACTCTCGCCGTTGGGCAATAAACGCGTTTAATTGCGCCGCTAATGACCCAAGCAAGAGTGTATCCGTCGGCATCAACGTTGGTCCGCCTTTCTGTCTCTGTCTGTCTCTCCTTCTCTCTCTCTTTCTCCCTCGTGGCCGTCTCTCTGACTCTATGCGTCAAAGCCTTCGGCTTCAACCCTTCGTACTGGCAATTCTATCTCGTAAAGCTGGTTACGAGAGTTTCGGTAATTCTGACTGAGTTGGTCAACAAACATGTTCATCATCGACATATGCACGGGACATAACCGATAATAAGGAATGGGAGACGTTCTATTTTCATGCGATCGTAGCTGGACGTAATTAGTGTATGGAAAGCTCGGATCAAACGTAAAATACACGCATCGCGTATTACGGCATGCTCTACTGATGTCATCCCTGCAGCATCAGCTGTTAACGCTAATTTAAGTTGGGTAATTAGGTAAAAATGTGTATTCAATATCTGTTTTTATTTCTACTCCGAGTTTTCGTATGGAATATTAGGGGACGAACAAAGCGAGTAGGACAATTATGATCAGCGAAAAAAAATAATATGAGACGCGATTCTGAAACAACAATTGATTCATATCTCTTGCATCGAACTTTTGTAGACGATTACAGAAAAATTGTTATCTTTGGTATTTCCCAACCGTTACATGTTCGTTTTGTTAGGAAGTCTACGAAAATTCCAGACAGCTAAAATTCTCATTTCATATTCGTTCTTTGAGCCGTTGCGAAGCGATAAAAAGCAGTTGATTAAGAGCAGGGTTTCCGCAACTCTCTTTTTGCGTCGGCTCAATAATCTTGAAGAATTCTGAAACCACGAATTTCAGTGTAGTTGTTGTCGCATAATGCGATGCTAACTGCTACTTCGTTCCACAAAAAAACATACTTTTTTTTTAATTTTCCGCGTGACTGAATTTTCTCATGAATAACTTTCGCTCTAAGGATCGCGCTGGACGCAGTATCGGCGCATGAATAATTGCTTCACTGATGTCGGAGACGTGCGAAAATAATTATTATTTACGTGACGTTTGAGCGCCAGCGACTTCAACCTCGAAATGTAGATCTCCGACGTATAATCAGTGTCCATCAAGTCGCTTACGTTAAACCATATCATTAAACATTCAATATTTTTCATCGATATGAAAATTTAATAAAATAAGATGCGAGCTTTTTTCACGATATTTAATCGATTTCTTAGCGTTGCTCGAACGTTATGACTCGACAAATGGGAAAATTTCCTGAAATGCGTTCGCGCTAGAAGCGTATCTGACGAATGTTCTTCATTGCCCTAGTAATTGGTAATTGCCGTTGTCAAAGCAATATGGCAATAAGGTGCTCGAGCGCGATGGCGTTGCATTAGCGACTGCTGTACAATTACGCGCTATGCTCTACGCACCGAACTAAATAAGATATATCGACGGCTAATCATAAGACACGAGTGAACACCCTTTTGGCCGCACAACGATGTTGCCATTGGCGGCAACCGAGTCTCTCTCTCTCTATACCTAGCCAATTAATTATGACTGATTATTAAGTACTACTAGCGGTGTTCCCATTACGACTTCCGTTGTAATAAACATTCGCTAATTACGTACCTAATGGCCCGCGAAACTGCTCTCGCTGGTGGCGATGCAGAAACCTATAACTATTCGTGTTGTGTTATATCTATATCCGCGCGGCGGTAGTACTTCAGGCGACGGTTAGTACACCTCCCTTCGCTATCATTATTAACTCTGTGGACAGCGTCGCGAGTTCTCTTTGTGGCCATTGGCTCGTTATTATCGATCTTTCGTTAACGACGATAGTCCAATTGATTTCTTGGCGTCACGCTGACGGCATCATACCCGATGAATCCTTAATAGCCTGACGACCGGTGCATCTATTTCCAACTGGGATTTGGCTGTCACGCGCAGATTGTTTGCTTACGAGGTCAGAGTCGACATGTTCGTGAATTTCCAACAGCGAGGAAAAAAAGCATACTCGAATGTTTCGTAGGTGCACATATTCGTATTCGGTGTTGAAAGAAAAATAAGAAGAGGAAGATAGTGTAATCAGTTGAATTTCAATGAGCGAAGAGATCATACCTTGAGATAATGAAGAACATCTATCCACACCTTCGTGTTTGGGTGTAATATTCGGTTTCCCGTGTACGATGGTTTCAGCTGACCAGTAACAAGAACATTTATTACCTGGCTATTATCTATCCGCTGATAATCGTCTGCAAACAGTGGCTAGAGAACCATGTTCTTTTCTACTCGTTCCCTATTTTCGTTTTCATTCTTTGTTTTTTTTTATACGAGACTGACATAGTCGTTCAATACGACATAGAGCGGGAGAGAGCGCGCGGAAAGGTTCGTACAGGAGGCCTCGTTATCGCGATTCCGTTCGTCCGGTTAGCTCGAACCTTATTCTCCAGGGCGGTCGAGAGAGGGGCAAGGGGGAAGGGGAGGGGGGGGGAGAGTCCCGGCGAACGACGAGGCGAGAGAGTCCTCGGCCGAGGAAAAGGACGCCCGTTGCGCGAGTATACGACGTAAGTCAGGAATCTTTAATGCCGTCCCGTTAAACCGCACGACCGGGCTCTGAGTTATTGCAGTTTCCGGGTCGGCGCGAGCACAACGATATATCACGCGCCAGTTAACTCGGTTTTCCACGGTGTTCGCCGAGTTGAATCGGTCCCGAAGAGTCACCACCCGAAAAAGTAGGCAGCCAGCCAGCCAGCCGACCAGCCAGCTAGCTACGTACCTCCATAGTTTTCTTCTACAGGGTCCGCGCGCGCGGTTCGGGTATAGCGCGAGAAAACTCTCATTCTCGGGAGAGAAACGCACTGGTCTCTCCGATTCCCTGTACGAAGCTGCTGGCTGATTTACACCGCTCGACGAGGGAAATGGGTACCGGTGCACGAGAAGCGAGAACGCTCTCGCGGTACCAGAAAAATTGCCGGTTCTTTAGCGCAATCCCCCTCCCCGCCCTTGCCTTTTCCGTATACGCTTCTGGGCTTGCGAACGAAGAAGAAACGACGCCTCCGCACCGCTTGCTCACTTCGCCCCTTCTTCAAGCGTTCCGACTTCTCTTACAGCTCAAGCTGCGAAAGCGCCTACTTTATCGCGACTTTATTCTCCCGCACACAGGCCGTTAGTCCCCTCTCACCCATTCTTTACCACCCTCGGAATGAAGGAGAATGGCAATTATCCCACGTTTCCGACTCGTCCGACAGAACGATTTTTCCGATCTTCTCACTCGCTCTGGGCGGCCTCACCGCCAGCGTGGATCTACCGTCGTTGTAGCCCACCACGACTAGACTATATATATCGTTAAAAGTTATAGTTCCACTCGTTAAAATCTACTGCATCCCTCTTGCTGCCTCTTCTCTTCTTCATCGGTTATATTCGCCGTTTGACCTCGCCATGCTCAAAGGTTCACCCGTCGTTACAGTTTAACTTTGATGGCTATGTTCCGCGATAAGATTGCTTGCGATGACAAAAAAAAACGCAGGTATACGTCCGCCTTGTCTGAGCACTATGTGCGTGAGTTTATGGAATATCTTTGCGCTGAATGTGGCAGTTTTTTTTTGTTCATCCACGCGACGGTCTTCTAAGCTTCCGAGACAGCGAAAAAATTGATACACCAATTATGACTCATTAATCATGAATAAGACAGAAAACAAACGATAATGAATCGATAATGAACTAATCGGTTCTACAATGTGTTTGTCCAACGCGTAGTTGCGGCTACTAAGGTGCACCAATGAACGGATCAATGATGTTCTCCCACTTGTTTTTTTTTCGGCTGGATGTGGACTGTATGATCGTTTCGAGTCTCGAGTGCACTCGAGCCCGATGCGTCGAGGCCCGCTGGCGCAGAGACCTTAATGGCCCTTTAACCTGTAGGCCGTCCCTCTGTGTTTCGCGACCGAACGAGTAATTACGGAGTTAACCGATGCAAATTACAATAATTTACGCTCAGGAAGTGGCGAACCTCCCCCCCCCCCCCCCCCCCCCCCCTTGCCTCCTCGTTTTGTTTCGGTAGTACATTGGCTTGTCCGCGTATCCTCGTTCCGAGATATACGATGCATCGCTCATCGGACCCGCGCGGAATCGTTCGAAGCGTTATCTGCATTTATGTTTGCTTTTTTCTTTTTTTCATAACCGCTCAAGTGAGAGCCCTGCCAATGTTGCCCGAGGGAATCTGTTTCGGCTCTTGCTTCAAATATCGATATTATAATCGGTGCTCGAGGCAAATCTATACGTATTATTCGGGGCGCGTTAGCAATGTACCAAACCGTTCGGCAAGTACGGGCTGCGGGCTATAACGAACGTCGAAACAGCTGTTCCGTGTAATTCACGCGAAATACCGAAATTCTGCTTCGTCTAATAATATCGATAAAATATTGATAATATTCTCGATACTAACGATCGGGTGCTTCGCACTCCTGGAGATACGCCTCGAGACGCCGAATAGTAAAATATCGCCGGAAATTTCGTCCAACGTTGATAACCAACATTTTTATGTGAGCAAAAAAAGAGCAGTTCACAAAAATAGTTAGGATTATTGTATATAATTATTCCTTAATTATATGCTTAAAACGAGAATCTTAAGGAATAGCGGAGGACTCATAAATTTGAATGACAAACAGCTGGGCGAAACATTACCCGTCGTCTGTAATGAATGCATGTGGCCCATCGCCGTTCGCCGTGCATATGTCGTCGAGGTAAGAAGGAGCTTTCCTGATACATGGCAAAAGTAAGCGCGATGACAAACGAGCATTTCTCCGACTGTCACGAACAGTCACTCGACAGGGGCATGGAGAATTGTTGTTGTTCGTGGATATAGGTATTCAAGCCGACTCCTCGAATTAACGTTTCGTATATGCCGCTCGTCGAAGTCCGCAGAGACACGGCTCGCACGTGTGAGAGAGAGTGAGTCGGGGGAAAATCGTCGAAATTCGGTTGAATACACAACGAGGGAACTTTGCACCTCGGATGCAAGCGTTGGTATAGTGCAACGGCTCGTTGCACGCAGAGAGATATATATATATATTTTAATACCGACACACGAACGCACATATACAGATATGTACACATATATGGAAAGAGAGAGAAAGGAAGAGAGAGATAGTTAGCCGATCGAGGAGAGGGCGGATCGCGGGAGGGGGACGTTCCAGCCGCAGAGAGGCAAAGTGGCTGCATGGTAATTAGAGAGCACTGTAGATATGAATCAAGCGAGGTCAGCGGGGACCCGGTGGCGGTGCAACCCTTTATTAATTTGTAATTGCGAACGAGGGAAGCCCGTTGCGCGCGCGGTCGTGCCGCGTTGTGTAGTGTGTGTATACACTATGGGGGTATAGCTTTTCGTGAAATTACAGGTCTGTCCTCGGCTCGTTGCTGCCACGGAGATTTACTAACTCGACCTGAGACACTCACTTCCGGTCGCGCCGTTTACGAATCTCGAGAGCTCAACGTGGTCCCATGGCAATCATCTCTCAAGCGCCGCGTGTTATACATACTTATATCGAGGAGCGTATACCGGCAATGAAATATAAAAGAATAATAATGATTTTTTTAATCTAAATTCGAGTAGTTTCGGTGTAATAATGAGCATTTTCATGTCGCACCGATAGATATCAGTTGTAACACAAAAGTCAATCGATCAAATCAATCATTCCGATCAGTGGATAGAGAGGCTAAAAACTGTTCGAAATGGTCGAATATAAAGTACACGCTTATAATTTTTTTTTAAATCAATATGAAGATTAGACCAGTGATTGGTAAAACGAAAAAAAATCGTTCGAAAAAATCGTTTTCCCTTTTTATCTCTTATCTGCAGTAAGAATTTTCTAACGCTGCGAGAAATTCTCTATGACGAATCGCGTATCACATAAATCTGTCTTCCGAAATTCCAACATTTTCGTTAATACTTTGTCTCGCTTCTGCCGAGAAAAGAATATACTATATGTACAAAAATAAGGAGCTGTTGTGTATAGCTACGTTAATATATCCATCCATCCGTCTTGTGCGTTGCGGAATACGGGCGGGGGGGGGCGGTGCACCGGCGGTCTGAACGTATCCGAAGAGGGTTCGAGTGTGCCATTAGGCCATCTGTCTTCTCCGCTAATGATTGGACGTCCACGTGTCGGCGATGCCCTCCTCGTCTTCGTTCCAACAATCGCGTCTTTCTAGATTCTCGCAGCTAACTCTCTCTCCTCGACCTCACGTATATATGCCATTCGTACTACTAATACGTTGCTCCTTATCTCCTTGGAGAAACAGTCCCGAAATCCCGAAGGGTACAACGAATACACTTCCCCATATATATGAACCAACTGTATAGAAACACGAGCGGGTAGTGTGACACGTGGTGAGCGTTTTCAACTCGCTCGCCCGAGCGTAACGCCATGGTATTTATCATTACTGTTTTTTTTTTCTGTGGACCCTCTGGACCAACCCTCTTGCTACTGCATAAAGCCCACGGGACGAATAGACGAAAGAACGAATGTCAGAAATAATTGATCAGTCGCCGCGTGATCGATGACCGCGATAATACACGAGTTGTCGCGCGGAATCATGTTTCCACAGAAACGTTACACGAGCTACGGAAAGAAAAATGTGCTCCGATTCTCGAAAGATAACGATCTTTCAAATTAACTAATTAACGAAGATGCACTTGGCGTATTTTTCATTTAGTCGGAAGAAACGTCAGCGGCGATAATTAATTGATTGACGCGTGATCGATCACGATGAGAAAGAGTTTTCTCGTAAGATATTTTCGCTACAAAAACTTTAAAATAACTACAAAAAAAGTACTGAGCACGTTTCCACGGAAATTTTATGTGAAAGAATCTTTGGTCTTTTTGCTTTAGAATCGGAATCCGGATTTCATTTGGTTATAATTCAGTGCCACATTATAATTGATTCAAATAATACACGTAAATTTTTTACGGCACTTTGCATTTTTGAGTTTCACTACAGATATTTTATATTTGAAAAAATTGCTGTATCGTTAAACAGATAAAATCATTCCGCATCGGAAAATGTTTCTCGAATTAGCACATTTTACTTCGAAGGCGGATGTACCGCAGATTCCTCACACGCGTGGATGTGAATTCCAAGGCAGATTAGCGAAGATCCGCTTCATTTTTTCGTGAAATTACCTGCACCGGATTCAACCTTGGAATTAACGAAGCTGTCAGAGCACGGAACAAGGACGGCGGGGGCCGTACCGCAGTGAGTGTTCAACGGGTTGTGGACGACGTGTGTTCGAGGTATGCGAATGCACTTGCATCGCTGACTCATGGATTCTCCCTTGCCTCCATAGTCGGAGAAGTTGAAAGGAGTATAACGCGAGTGAGTTTGGCGTGAGATAGCCCAAGCAGATATTCTCTCTTTGGTGTTATCGCGTTAATTCTCCGAGCGCTTAACCCTCAACGAATTCGCAACGGACGTGCGCGGCGTTTCTCCACCGCCTCGCGTGGCATGTTATCTTCGAGATACAACGGCGGCAGCCAATGCCATACCGATTAATTCATTATTCGTTAATTATTCCGGGCTATCGCCCTCGAAATTCGTCGCTGTGCAGTCGAATGAATTCAAGAAAGTCGCATTTAATCTCACACCATTGCGAGAGTCAGTATAACATGTAAATTCTACAATGCATAAAATGTGTAAACTCTCGTGAAGTTTTGAAACAGGAGTGATAGTACGGCAGAGAAAGCCGTGCACGATGCACTGAAAGATTCATAGAGACGATTAGCCCGTAGCCATTCAACCGTGTCGAGAGTATACGTCGTTGAACCCCTCTCTCTTTTTGCTCACGGTAATCTCGAATGTATACCGGAGATGTATAATCTAAGCGTTCTACTGACTTTTATCTCCCATACAGAGAGCACTCCGCCTCTCCTCTACTTTCCGTTTCAATTTATACGCGGGATAATCGCGAGTTTGCGTTAGTTTCGCAAGACTATAAGAAAATCCGTTGATTTACAGTCACGCGTTCAACCTTTAGGCGTTACTGCGAGGGAAGAAAGTTGTTGATCCATGATACACTGGGCTTATTCGATATCACGTGTTTGTGTGCCCATCGGCTCTACCTCCGGTTCGTACGGAAAAAAAAACTGCGAAACAAAAGTCTGTAGGTCCTGCGTTATGTCATTTTACGTAGGTAATTGAGTGTTATTTGAAGTTTTGCCAGCTGGAAAAATTGATCGATAAAATTTAAGGCGAGACCGAGAAATAAATAGGTTCCATTACTACTCGAACTTTCTCCCAGTCTCACGCCGCCGCTGCACTGCTCGTGTCGATCTACAAAGTTCCTTTCGCCTCTGTCTTTGGTATTCTTTTTATTCCTATTTTTTTTCGCTTTAAATCCCCTTCGTGCCAACTTTATAGTTCCGACTTCTGTCCAATAAAGTTTGCTCCACCCGTATTTGTACAGGCAGCATTTTTTTTTATTCCGCCGGCTTTTCCACGTTTGCCAAGGTTATATGCGCCAAAATAGCAAGCACCGGTTGTCCCTCTCAAACGGGCACCACGGGCCATTCGTTAGAGTTGGAGCGTGTGTACCTTGCGGTATTTTCGGTGACATTAATATCCTCCAGCGTGCGCTACTACAAGTTCTCCCATCTTTCGCGACTTTAACGATCACGAGCAGCTGTAAAGTTAACAGAGAAATTCGTTGATTGTAATATATATACACACTGGAATACATAAATTCAATGCCGTTCCTCGTTGTGCCTTTTGACTCATTCCAATCGTTTTCCTCGCGCAACTCATGCCGGCTGACTCGGTTTCCATCAATTCTTATCAGTGAGTTATATCTCTCGCGATTCGTCACGAATTTTTCATGACGCATCGCATCGCGAAAGATCCGTATCTTTGCTACTTCTCAGCGGAAAGACGTTAAGATCGCGCGCCTTTCGCGGCTCGAGCAGCTGGCAGAAACGAGAGAATGGCTTTGCGAACGTCGATTCGTTCCGGCAGGTGTGCGAACTCGATGTACGTTAAATTAAAAAAAAGAGAAAAAAATAAAGATAATAAGCGTGAAATAATATTCTCGTTCACCTGTGTAGCGTGAATTTTATACATTTAAGTCGATTTTTCGGGTGGGTAGGGAGGTTTCGCTGCCCTGCCTATTTATGCTGATATCCCGAAGGATTTTTCTCGCTGCTCTCGACGTCTCGGTCGGTGGTTCCATCCTCCTTCTCATTCCTCGCTATATTCCGCATAGCTGTTGTACAACTTTACGAGCCGACTGGCGCTAAGCCCCTCGTGGTGTCTCGTAAGCGAAAGGTGCAGCACACAAAATCGTCCCTACAACAGCCCCCTCCCCCCCCTTCCACCCCCCTCTTGCACGTGTTTAAATAAGCTAGGGGATTTTCGCCGTGACGTAATTTCGGCCGAGGCAGTACAAGCGAAGAGCTGCTGCAGCGCGAATACGCGCTCGGCTGTATATCCGGAAATGAAAAATGTAGACAACCTCTGTAAAATAAGATTCTATTCTGGGTTACTGTACTACTGCTGTTCATGGAGCGTGATCTTTTCACTGCCAAGAGTTTCACAGCATAGTTCGAACCTATCGTAAACTTGTTCTATAATGATTGTCTTTTCCGCAACGCTGCAAACGACGAGGGTGATGATTCAATATAAATTTTAAGATCGGCTGACCGTGGGATCATTTCCTAATACGGTTGAAAAAGGAAAGAAACAAGGACACGACAGTTTATGGAAAAGATAAAATTCTATAGGTCGTTTCGTTTTTCTTTCTTTTCGAGACGTGTTTACAAGCCGAGTTTTAAAGTCGTGACGCGCCCGGGATTTTGAATTGACGCTCATCGTTTATCCGGCATCTTTTTCCAGGAGATTCTCATGTTGTAGATAAGATCAACGCGGGTTTCCCACGTATGTAATACTATACGTGACCTCGTCGAGGGAGAAAAAGAAAAACCCCTACATACAGCGAGTTCTCGGCGTTCGAACAAATTTATCGCACGTGTCAAATATCGAGTATCGAATATCGAACGGAGATAAATTATAGTCGCCCTTCGATCGTCGGAGGAATTTCGGTTTCTCTCTCGGCTTGAGCGCGCGAGATAGAACAGGGCGTTAATGTTTCACGTGACTGATACGTCGGACTATCTCACCTATCGTTTATTCCTACATTATACATCGGTCTGTAGGTTACCGACACTGTTGCGCACGTGCGGGCAAACGAGACATAGTCCAAGTTAACAGAGAGGTCACACATACCCCGTACATTATCACTTATATACGTATATATCCATAAATATCTATATATATCTGATCGCTAATCCACTCGTCCGCGTCTCGGCCGCATAACATAGGTCTGTCATTTGGTACCAGATGACTAGTGCTTCAAAGCAGTGCACGGCATAGAGTTAGCGACGTTAATCTAGGTCCAACCAACCGGGTTATAGCTCGTTCAGTCCCACGTCGCTGTACGGTCTATGCATGTATCGCGGACTCACGGCATTGCCAATCTTTGGAAATCTCGATAGCGTTGTGTGGGATGAGTGAAGAGCCCCGTCGTTCGATGTGCTCCAGAATGCAAATGCATACAGATCAGCCCGAAGCTCAGCTGTACTACGACAGCGTATACCTCTCTATTCATCGTACGACAATCCGGTCAGCACTCCAATTATACGTTCTGGATTATTAAGTCACCGTCATTCCAATCCGTGACATCTACGCTCATGCACAGAACACCATGCCGATGTCCATTCTGTGGATCGTGCAATTCACGTTCGCCACTCTAATAATGCCGAGTTTCGATATCGTCCGTGTTTCTATTTGGTTTAACTTGTATTATTATAGCTAAAACTGCATAAACGAGGTTGGAATGATATTCGCAGACGTAGGAACGAAAACAGAGGTAATATTTCATGAGTCGTCTGGCCGAGAAAGATAAGGCGCTAATGGTGCCATATACTATTTCAATATAACAGCGTCAACTGGGAAGAGGCAAACGCTCGCGCGGCGCCCCCTTCGACTTGCTGCTTCTGGTGCTTCTGGGTGTGAGGGTATGCGCTCTTAATAGAAAGCTATCGGCGTGCGAGTTGCCTCGTAAACGTTCGAGAAACTGCGGCCTCGTCTAGCTCTGCGAGCGGGCGGAGATAGAAATTCGGGACGTCGGTTGTGGGTCGGCGAGGGTGCGGGGATTTCGCACACATCGAGGAGGTGTAAGCACGTTCATCACTTTCCACGATATTCTTGCACCAATACTTGCCACCTGCGCGCGCTCCTCGCGTAAGGAGACTCGCAAGTGCGATCTACACAACGGCGTCGGCTCCTTTAACGCTGCACGATCGCTTTGCCAGCACTTTTTTTTCCCTCTTTATACCATTTTTTTTGTATCGTCGCCGAGGAAAACTGTAGCAAGAGAGTTCTTTACGTTCACACCTCGGTGAGTGAGGTCAATCCATAGGCTCTATTTTACAAACTTGCGAACTATTATAGTTCGAAATGTGCGCCAGATTCCTACCCCGTCACTTTTCGGTAAATTACCTAGCGTCACCTGATCGTCAATTGAGAATTCTAAAAAATTACCACACTGCGACGAGAGTGCCATTAATTTCGATAACGTCCTCGCTTTCAACTTCAAGTTTCAAGAACCAAAATTCATGATAATTTTGATTTACAATCGACGCTCGCAAGGAATTACCATGACGACACATCTCTTTTTGTAGTCGTGTTTGGTGACCGATGCATGCTCTCGTCGAACATTCTGATTGGAGACTTGTTTTGCTGCAGAGAGAAATCGAGATTCGCGTAAATTCGCGAATCCCCTTAGTAAAGCCGGACTTGAGTTACGTACGCATGGAATTAATAAGCTTTACTATGCATGCACCGGTCCATGAAATACGATACCGAGGAGGGCTTTCGCGGGCTCTCTCTCTCTTCTCTCGCTCTGGATGTTATATACAGATTGCTACACACCCCTCAACATGCATATAGTGGTATAGGAAAGCTGCTTTGTGCCTCGAACGGATGCCTCAAGGCTCCCTCGCCTCTCTTCGAAATGCTTCCGAGCCCATTCAACCTCCGGTGCTATACCTATGTCTAGCAACCCTTCGCCCTTCAAAATCTACAGCCAGTCCGTATTTCCCGCCCCGCGTTTCTCTCGAATTCACCGAACCTCAGAAACTACAGACCAACCGATATCCAAACACGCTGTGATAACACGAGCCTTGAAAACTGGTATAACAATCGATTATCGGGATATACTGAAACCTCTGTGAATACACGCGGGAAAGTTAAATAAATATCTCCGTACGCACGACCGCGAAGGTGAATCTAGCAAATATTTGTGTATTTACATACGCATGTCGTTCGAGGAGCTATTATCGAAACACGAAAAATCGATATAAATAAATATGGGAAAAAAATTGAATAAATATCTGATGTAACAGCGGCTATAAATAAATATAATAATAATACGTTATGTGCGCATGCATATACGGTTTTTTGTATTTTTTTGCGGTAGCGAATAGCTCTCTTTATATCCCATTGCAGCGGTAGACGAGCAACGATTATGAGTTCAGACTTTCTTTTTTTTACCCCTTTTTTCTCTCCTCATCATCCACCTCTTGCTCTTTGTAGGCTGCCGAGAACTAATGAGCATTACGTCCGAAGACGCTAGTAAGAGAGAACCTTAGGGAGAGCCCCCGATACGACGATGAAAAGCGATGCTGCGTTGATGGCCGCGACTCTGCCATGAGCGCAGAGAAAGATAGAGTAAGAGTGGATGGACGCTCGCTGCGTGGAATCTTTGCTTCGCCTGTATAAAGTCCGAGGAACCCGTGCGCGAGCCTGCGGCATCTCAGGGGGTTTTTGTCCGCGTGCTCAGCCGTTCGTTCGCCTCTCCCTTCGCCAACCGAATTAGCCTCGAGGCTCTCACTCTTGCCCGAACTCTTTTTGCGCTCGGCGAAACGCGCATGAAGGTGCATTTTTTTGTTCTCAACAATGAGATCATGGCAATCGCAAGGTGGTCCATCGAAAATGCGTACATCTCTAGTCGAAATGAGCAAATATACAGTGTTAGTGGAACGTGTTTATCGCAATGACGATAACTCTCGCTTTCGAGCTCTCCCACTTCTCCGAAAGCATCTGGTTACTTTGCATATCCACTCGAATATAATCCGCTATGATAGCCTGGTTTCCCCTTGGGGTCGAGGGAACTCCGTTGTGAAGAAAGAGGGCTGACGGCGAGTTCTTTCGTTTTCTTTTTTTCTTTTTTCTTATCGCTATAGCAGGTTCGCCCAGTCCCGGTCGAAGGGACTTCTGCTTACATTTGAGGCAGTACACACGAGAATACTATATACCGTTGGTGTACCGCTATAAGATCCTTCGGTAACCGCAACGTTTGGCATCAGACCAGGCGTAGGGATTGCGGTCGTGGCATCGACGACTCTCTCTCTCACAGATCCAACCCGCACACTCACGAGTTTTCTCTCTTTCCCGTCTACCGTACTCGTCAATAGCCTCCTATCGAAGCCCAAGCCAGTCGGACTTAACGCGCTTTTCGACCAGACTATCAGCCACCGACGACGAACGCCGATCTTGGAAGCAATTTTCCTCGACGCTCTATTCGCCTTTTGGCACACGCACTTTTTCTTCGACCCCCTTCCAACTTCCTCAGACCCGCAGTCTCCCGAGGGAGTTCGTTTTAGCGTTTGCTGCCTTTTTCTTCATTTCTCTATCTGTGCACGATCGAGATTCCATCCTTTCGAATACCTCAAGGTCGAAAAATCGAATGTCGCCTCAATAACGAAATATAAAACGCTTATTCCTTCATCGAATTGCGGAGTTATGCAATTTTCTTCCTTTATGCATAAGCGTGTTTCCAACGAAATTTTCTCGGTCATCAAATGATTTATGCGTTGCGTCGAATCTACGGCCGCTTCAACTGTACGTACTGTGTTTATTGACTATTGAATGAAGATGTTACTCGAGCCAGGAAAGGGTAAAAGGTACGGTGAGACAAGAAGTATCGTGAGACTTAAGATTCGTTCAACGTTTCATACTGTCGACTCGACCAGCAGCTATATGTATATCTTTTGGGAGGTAAAGGATAGGCGTGCGAAATCGACGTTCCGATTCGCAAAGTTTCAAGGCCCGCTTGCTCCGTGGAATCTCCGTGGGAACTTTGATATGAAATAATTCAAAGTTGGTCGTTCCGAACGACTTTTCCTCAGGCAGAGCAGTCCGGGATGTGCAACCGAGCAGCAGCAGCAGCAGCAGCACCGGGCGGGATATAAAATCTAGTCGGCACTGAAGTTGCCAGAAGCTTTTGGACTCTCGCGAATATCACTTCAGCACGTACTTCAAGAAAGAACGATTTAACGCGACGTGACCATCTTACTTTGGACCGTTCCTCCGCTCAGGAATATTATCTCAAGTTAAAAGAAAAATGTTCTTCCATCGTTGATTAACATATCGGGAACTCTGTCCAAGAATTCCAAACTTTCGCTTCAGCGTGCTGAAAAAAAATAACAAGAAAAAAGTGACTTCACTTATTTATAATAGATTTCTTTTTATTGTTTTATTTACGATTGAAATTCACCAGATGGTTCCATTTATTTCGATTTGTGCATGGCCTTGATATATTTCACACGAACAGATGTATCTTTTTTGCCCTAGATGTTGACGACTGCATCGCAATCATTGTGAAAAAAAAGCGAACGGGCTCTCACACTAAGTTACTATTTTTGACGTCGAATTTCCATCGCTTGAACAGTTCAATTTTTACATAACACAGATTAAGGCAGCCTAGGGAGTTGCCCAGGTATGAGTTTTTTTTTTATCATACTTTTCTTCGTCCACTTTCTTATCTAGAAAATGAGGAAATGAAATTTTTCTAACAAAAATTTAAAAAGCCCCGCCATTAAATGGAATGTAATAAATGTACTATAAAAAGAGGGGAATAAAAAAGAATTATTCGCTCATTACGGTCGGTAATTTCCCGGACTCAATGGCGATTAAATGGCCCGTCTATCAGCGAATAATTATTTTTCATTCCACTCTTTTTCACGAGCCACACAAAAGAGTAAAGTAAAACAACGTCTTCTGCGAATATAATTTTTCGTTGCTTATTGAATTCGTTAAGTCCTTTGTATGAAACTGTAACGAATAATGAGGGCTTCGGATCTAGCTGTCTCTACGGGCAGCCGCACTCGGATATTCTATTGGGTACAACCACACTCGGGTATGCTCGTTATTTAATCACGCGGCGCCGCCCCTTCAACAATAATTACGAAACGGATAGTGTTCATCCAGTATATTATCAACAATGTATTGTCCACCACCGTTTTAGCAATATTACTTACAAATCAGCGTCCAAATAGTTCACTACCAGCGACATTCAATCCTCTTCTAATGGATGTGCTGCTCATTTCCGTTGGCTTAAACAAAGACCGATTAAAAAACGAGAAATCATACCCATATATAATCGATCGAGAATTACTCCAATACGCGGCGGCATTGATATTCGTCAATTAGCGAATTGCAGTATTATTTGCTTCGGGGCTGTTATTGCGCTGAATATTGACTACTAATTACCACCGACGTTGCACACGGCTTTACGTGAATTTCAATTGAAATATCTGTTGCCTTTGTAACGACGAAACGCTAGAACAGAACGTAACCACGTATTACGCCGAACCGCGAACATTACTGCTCGTTTCGAAGGCTTTGCATGCATCGTTGCACGCAGCGAAAAAAAGAAAAAGACTTCTGCATCAGCATCGTCGGAGACCTTTCATACAAGATCCGTGGCGTCGTACCTGCGAATGAAAGGATTTTCGCATCGCGGTGAAATTTCACTCTTATATTTCCCTTTTTTTCTTTCTCTTCGCTTCTTGTCTTTTCCCTGAGCAACCCCGGCGTTGCGCGCAACAACGTACTCGTACAACGTTGGCGGCGCCGTGTGGCTGTGCTGTGCACCGGCGGAGGTACGGCTCGGCGAGGAAACGTGCGAGAGACTCCGTCGTGGCGGGTATTGTTGTACCTGCTCGCCCGAGCTTCTCGCGAAGGTTTTTATACGATCGACCGTGTTTCGCTTTCGATCGTCTCCGCGCGTCAAACCCCCCCTGAGTCACGCGGCAAGTAACTCAGGGGCTGTAGGGAGCATGAGCTACAGGAGAATAAATAAAAAGCTCAAGCTCAACCGGTTAAGCCAGCTTACATATCCCGCTTGTTGTGAAGGCTTTCGCCCCCGTTACCCTCGGTCTCTCGCGCTCGCCTCCCTGTCCCCGTGTACGGAATCCGGCAGCCAGCACGTGCCGAAGACTATTTCTTCGTCGACGCCGAGGCTTTATTTTCTCTGCGCTCGAAAAAAGAAGACTATAACCACGCTGAAACGGTGCTTTTATCGATCAACCATCAACGTCCGCTTGCGTTTATGTCCGTTCGCTCGACAAAATACAAACATAATCGACAACAGTTTTCAAACGTTGGAATACACGAGCACTCCGATGAATCAAACCTCTGTCGATAGTCCAATGAAAAATCGCGGCCGATTCGCATCCGGTATATTTGCCGTTACTGAAAATTGAATGAAATTTCGACAAAACTGTCGCCCGTCATGTGTATTAAACCGTTTGTATCAAGTCGAAAATATTTACAAGCTTTATTTAACTCTCGTTGAATCGACGAATAATCTGTCCTCGGGTACACATCCATTCGAACGTCGGGATTATCGTCCGAAGCCCAATGTATTTACGAGTATCAAACGTCTCTCGCTTTGTACTCTAACCGTATATATATTTGAGAGATAAAAGAGATGTCGCCTCGTATATTTCGCGCACACAGAGACGACGGATATATTCTCGACTAATGAGATTAAATGTCGGCAGCTCACTTACTCGTCGAGTTCGACGAAACGATCGTCGCGTTGAGGGAGGGAATGACCGAAAAAACTGGAAATCCCCCGAAGGGATATCTCCCGGCTTTTTGATGACAATAAATAATCGGATGAATCCGATCGAATCGGGACTTTGTGAGTCAGTTCGAGGGACAATCGGGAAGTCCATGGGCCATTGTTCCGCGCTTGTGAATGGTCTCATCCCCCGAATAGTTCGATGTATTGCCAGTACGCGACCCTAACCCGAAAAAAATATAATGTCAAAACTCTGTGGAATATACGGAGTATCTCAAGTATATACGTTGCTCTATTCTCGATAAAAATATTGATACATGGGGCAGTAAAGTGCCGCTCACTAAGGCTCGGGGGTTGCACGGTCCCCTTGTTATTTAGTATTTCCTCAGCCACGCGGTGCAAGGTGTGTGTAGACAAATATTTTTCTATTCGACAAATTGGCAATTCAATCATAGTGCAGTTGCGTAACTTATATGTTAATTACTGATGAGAAGAGATGATTCCTATTTCAATTATGTACTTCGTTTATTGACCTCGAAGATCACGGCAATTAAACGTAAACGCAAAAAACGTATGCCCCGGCCCAATGTCCGTTTCGAGAGTGATTATCGTCCTCTTTTCAAATTCGTTGGGGAGATGCGCGTCACGGAAATCCGCAATGTTTCGAAACTCAAATATCCCGACTACTCCACGTCTGTTTGGACAGTACTTTGTCGAGGCTATGACAATCAACTGACAGTCACGTCGCGGTTGATTCTCTCGCGCACAAAAAAAAAGTAAATAAAAATAAAATCAAATATTTTTGTACTCAACAAATCGCCAATTCAAACAACCTATAGTACTTCAACACCCGAGTTAATTACTGTGTATCCTTCAGTCTGACGCTTTTGTCAATAAAATGCATTTCGCTGATGGAAAATTACACGCAAAAAAAAATATCGCCGATCCTAGCTTCAGTTTTGAGAGTAGATATCCTCGTTCTTTCTAATTCGTTGGGCGGGGTGATACACGTCAGAGAATTTCGCAATTTTCGAAACTCAAATTCCCCGGGACTCCCATGTCCGTTTGGACAGTAGTCGGGTAGGGTTTGGGGGAGGGAGGGGTGGAAGGAGGAGAAGGCGGGTGAGGAGGCTACCAGTCAACTGCCAGTCACTACGGAGGCTTGGCGCGTTCAGCTCGTTTTATCCAACAGTACGCGTAGGTACACCGCACACGCGATGGGATTAAACAAAAATTGTGTTTCCGCATAGCTGTTTCTGTCTCTGGTCGGTGTGTACGACCGTAGAGGGTCGTTGCATGCAGTCTGTCCTCGTGTACATATATATACATATAACAGTACAGTCTCTATATTGCAGTAGAAATGGAAGCGCTATAGTGGGTAGCGCGAAGGGTGACGGTCGAGTCGTTGGGGAAAACCGGCTGTTGCCTCTCGCCCTCGCCCCCCCCCCCCCCCCCCCCCCCCCCCCCCCCAACGTTCTCGTGCGGGGGATGTATACTCTATACGCTATGCCAACACTGATGCTCCGTTGGTTGCTCTATTGCTATATCTGTCCGGAGAGTAGGTATGTAGAATATACGAGTTGAAGCAGCAACGAGGAGAGGATGAAAATCCGAGGGCGAGGGTGTATACGGGAGATAAGAGGGGGTGGAAAGGGGGGTATGGTTACGCCAGGGTGTCGTCGAATCGTCGCCTCGGTGCGTGTTTTAATTTGACGTCACTCAGAACGTCAGTTCCATCTGGTGTTGCCGAGGCCTCGGTATCTTCTATATATGCTCCTCCCCCCACCCAACTCCCCATTCTGCGCGTTCTCATTCACCCTCTCTCAACCCTGTCTCCCGTCTCGCGTGCAGGATACGCCAGTCAGGCGGATTTAATATGAAACCAGTCCTCACGTGCACTGCTTTGCTTCGGGAACGACCTTACACAGGATGGTCTCTCGGTTGCGCCACGGCATCGCCTGTACATTCTGCGACTGGCATCGCCAACGCCATCGTCGTAGCCACAGACTCAACCACCGTACACTATAAACTACCTTCCTAACCCTCTCTTTTGCACCCGGCACGGTCGCGTTTCGGTATGAGCATTGTCGCGTCCGAGCATCAACCTGATAAGCCGGATATGCATAATCAACCCCATGCAACTCGTAGCCATACGCACAAAGTCCTCGACCATCGTGTCCATCGCACTCGCGTTCGTTCCCGTTCGTCCCGTTTACGGGCCGCAGTACCGGCATATACACCTGCGGCATCGTATCGACGAAACTTCTCCTCGGTCACCTCCATCCAACCGCAAAGGGCCACGCAAACCGTACAGCTTCCTCTCGTTTCGTATAATAGCAACGTTGAGTACGAAATGGAACGGACGGACGGACAGAGACACAGAGAAGAAGTCTGCAATGGTAACGAAACGGCCAAACTTGGTAACCGCTCAAGAGCCGGAAGAAATGGCTGGATATCGTTGAGCAGAAAGCTCCGGCTAGCATAGAGAAGGCCGGAAGGATTATTATTTATACGTAGCGGCGGAGAAAGGTGGAGGGATCGCAGCCGGAGGGGGAGGAGGTCGGAGGGAGGGATAAGCCGAATCCCGATCTGGCCACGAACGCGTAAGCCAGCCTTAAGCTTGGCAATCCTCGAAGGCGGAAAACGCGACGAAAACGCCCGGGTTCTCAAACCGCCCGGCTAAAAAGCATCCGCGTAATGCGAACCTTCCGGTAGAATGCTGGTCCTTCTGGCACTCGAGCGTCTTTCTCCATCTCTTTGCGGGCCTCTCTATGCCACTGCTATGACTGTGGAAACAGCGCGTCGGGTTCGAGTTAGTTTACTCGCTTATACGAAGGTTCCCTTTTTCTACGAGCAAAGATCATCCACCTCCCTTCGTCCCTACCTCCCTACCGCAACCGAAGGAAAGCAACTTCTCGTTTCGAACGGGAGACCGTGAGTGCTTTCGGAGTCGTGCCCTCCATATCCTTGTCGCTTGTTTCAGCGTTCGTAATTCTGTAAATAACTGCTTTGTGCAATCCTGCTTACACAATGTATAGAAAGGGAGCGAAACGAGACTCACGGATGAAGGGCGCCCCTTCGCTAGTACACTTTCGTATATGCGTAACATACATATATATCGCTCTTACTCACGAAAATCCGCAAGGAAAACGGATTGTTCTTAGCCCTTGTGGTAACAAAGTCCTAGCGGATTTTTCTCTCTATCAAAACTTGGATACTTCCAGAAATCGTCAGTCGAAATGGATTTATCGAGCGGGCCTTTATGCGAAACAAGAGAAAAGTCTTTCGAAATTGTAATATCAAAAAATTCCACTTACTTTTATCGTTTTATTATTTATGTAGTTGAAATGCTATATCTGAAATTGTGACAGAGAAAAGTTGCCCCGGGTCTCTCATTCGTTGCGGATTCGTGCCGCTATATCTTTCGCCATCCACCTCGTCTCCGCCCCCCTCCGCCCCCTCCGCCCCCCTCTCTCCCTCAGATTCGATGCAACGCGGACGGTATTTCATGAAATCCAATATCTCACTACATTCCTTGGACGAGATGGGAGGCAAGCGAGAAGGCCAGACAGACTAGTTTTCTCGGCTTGTTGCTGAATCACTTGCTCCTGCGCCAAGTAAGGTACCCCGGTCTAAACCCCTTGATACATCGATGCTGCCGAAGCTCGGGATCGACTCATCGGAAGTTGCATCCTTCCCCTCTCCTCTATTCTCTTCAAGAAGCTAACCCGATTCGCTAACCTCTCGAGAATTTTCACAGCGCATCCTCGATATGTATTCGTGAGTCTCAGAATTGTACACGCAATTCTCTCGGTCTGTCGCTCGCATGTCCCGCATATTCTTTTATTCTTATTTTTTTAATAATTAACTCAAATAAACGAGATTACGTTCGAGTTCTTTTCTTTTTTTCGTCTCGAGTTGAATGAATACATCTATGAGCGAATAGAATGGGGAATAGAGTATTAGATATCTGCGTGGAACAGTCCCGACACTTTTCTGCTCTTCAGCCCTAACGAGCTTTACTGGGCGAATACGGATTCTTTTTTGTGAATCCGTTTCAGTGCGGCGATTAGCGTGATCGACTGAAAGCCTCCCAACCCATACTGCGTC
Organism: Ischnus inquisitorius; assembly: GCA_963924025.1. Classification (NCBI taxonomy): domain Eukaryota; kingdom Metazoa; phylum Arthropoda; class Insecta; order Hymenoptera; family Ichneumonidae; genus Ischnus; species Ischnus inquisitorius. The sequence continues at coordinate 6,041,659 of OZ001250.1, read as the reverse complement.
CCTCGCATACCGTCTCCCATATACAGCGATGCGTTCGAATAGTTCATGATCTCTTTCCAATAAAACGAAAAAAAAAACATTATCAGCATTTCACATATCGAATTCCATTGAGTGATTGTACAATCGTTCGATTCATATACCGGGATCAATTTCATCGTTCGCCGAGCAATATCAGCGATAATTAAAAAGTTACACGCACACCGGGACCTGCAGCATCGGGAATTGTAACGGGAAACGATATATATAAACTCGCTCGTCGAATTTTCACGCTCCGAGATGGGTCGATTTTACTTCCGGACGCTGGTGTATCCCGTGAATTTTTTTCATCCGACACACCTCGCGTGGAGGAGTATGCGGGGGTTGAAGAGCCGGAGAAATGAAAATAGAGAAGAGCGAAGGCGGGGGAGGGGAACGAGTGGGCAACTCCATAAAACGCGGGGCGGCGCACAGACTCGAGAGGCCGTAACGAATGAAGTGTGCAGCTGTAAAAAATGCGATTTTATAGAAGCAACTTCACGTAACGTCCGAGTAACCACGATGCTGTGGTAACACACCAGCGTTGCCTATGGATGTGTGGAGGGTTCTGGCTGCCCGTAAAATGAACATCACGCATCTGCGAAGCCTGCTGCTTGCGCTGGTGCTTGCTGCTTTTGCTGGCGTGGTTCTTACTACCTCTTAGCTTCAACGTTACCTGCCTGCCTGCCTCTTGGTTCAGTTCGGCACTCTCGGCAGTCGCCAAGACGTCTCATAGCCCAGCACGCGCATACTTTCTCAGCATCGACCGTAATATCTGCCTTTTCAAGTTTTCACTCGTGTGCGCATATCTTTCGAGCTTCTTATATGCACATCTATACTATTATCATGCTGTGCTTCACTGTAGCGTAGTGTCTATGTAGTACGTGCGAGATGCTGTCGCTGCGTTGAATTTCGATCCGTGAGAGCCCTGTGGTTGAATCATGCCTTTCGTCCTTCACTTCTCGTTCCCATCGAGCGCTCTCCGTCTCTCCTTTTCACGACAACTCTCTCCATACCTGTCGTAAACTTGGCTGTAACCGCGTCGACCACATGCACATGATCGCATGCGGTACAGTTTAACGATTATTCAAACGATCCGGATCACATGAGAAATCGATTGGCAGGACGACCGACGAAAGGGAATAACAAGGATGGGTGGAGCACCTGACATATTCCTGAGCACGTCAATTGACTCCTCCTTATCATCACGGTTCCTACACTACGATCGCCACTATACCTACACTATGATCTACATTACGCCTACACTACATCTACACTACGTAAATATTAAATTCGAGACTTTGCTTGGAATATCCGATCTTGGTTTAGTTTTTGCATCCTTGAAAAGCTTTTTTTCTCACCAGCAGCTTTTTTTCGGGTTCCCATGTTAACATGTACAGAACGTTTAAGAACATCTAAGAAAATGTTTAATTGTTAAATGTCAAATATCACTCTGAAATTTATAACACATGCACAGGAATCAATTTCACTTTATCTGGTCCGATTATCAGCTGAAAACTCCGGGAGCGTTCCATCCACCTCATTTTTTCGAATATCGGGTTGAAATTCGATAAACCGTCGGATGCATATTATACAGACAATAACGACATTATTGTCGTTGTTAATAAAGTCTCCTGTAAAGAATTAATGTTTTTGCTGAATACCGCGTCGCAACCGATGTGGAAAATCCATTAGGCGCACAGAATGTCAGAGAATGCCAGTAGATAAGTCGGGAATATAGTACGGGAATTCGATTAAAGACATCCCGTTGGATAATCCATGGGACGTTTTAATGAAGTCACGATGCCTGTGCCACGTCGACTCGGTGCACGCTCCAACCACTACACGCAAAGCCTACCTGCATCAGTTGTCTGGAGCATGAAACGGGCATGCCATGCTAGACGGGATGTATACACGGCCCTTAAAAGCTTAGAGCGTTATAACGTCGAGGGAACGACCGCGAATCTACCTTTCAGGCCCGTACAAGGAGAATAACGAGAACTCGTTTGATTTTGTTATGCGCCTATATACGTCAGGATGCGCGCTACTCCCCGGACTATGAGATCAGCGCCAGCTCTTTTTTCTTTAATTTTTATATCATTTTTATCATAACGCTTTTAACAACTTGCTACGTCTGACTCTCGTCGCATGAAAGACGTTTTCTTATCGTCGACAGCTTCGCGCAACCGTACGAACATCTTATAGCTTGAGAATCTCGCGGTCGGGTTAATATTAAAATATTCTCGTTAAAATCCGCAGACGCGCTATTACGTCGAACAGTGGTCTTCGGTCGGCATAACGAGAACGGTGAAACTCCGAGCTTCGGCGATTCCCGATACGCTCTGATTCTCAATTCTATAACGAGCGTCTCTGGAATCGGCATTGTGTTCTTTTCTTCTTTAATCTATTTTTTTTCTTTTTTCTCTTTCATCAAACAAAAAGACCGACTGGGAGAAAACGTTGGGAATCCGAAAGAGAGAGTTCCGCGACGAATTTTTGATTTCATTCGACACCCGTCACCATCGCTCTCGTTCAGGATAATGCCGTCCGATCGAATCTAATCGTATTATCGCACGAGAAAAGCGCGAGGGGAAGGAAAAAAAAAACTTTTATCCCAGTAGTCCGAAGAGAAGTTTTGAGGTAGAGGGCTCGGGCGCGCGGTCGACGCGATCACCGCGCCCTACCGACCCAACGAATTATCTGGGGGGGAAAACTTTGGCCAAAGTCCATAGAGACTCGTACGATGTAGGCACCTATCTTCGCCGAGTAGGTACCGCTATAATTAAATTCCACTTTTTTTTTTCTCCCTTTACTCGTCTTTCCGATTCTACGAGCGCCTGTTCCATGACTCAGTCGCCAATATCTATATGCAATGAAGCGTACAGCTATATGTGATTGACAATGGGGACAGTGTATTTTTTTATCATCATACAAGCTTTCGGCTCAGTTTTTTCCAACAGAAGAATGAAAAAGGCAAAAAAGGTGTTAGTGATATCCGGCATCATTTTACACGCCTTTTTGTTTTTTTAGCAAACGATATACAAACAGAATATATGGAAATTGAAATAACAAATCATTATCCGCATCAAATAATCGAGAGATTTATCCGACTATGACATGCGAACAATGATTTGTTGTTTCAGCGACTTTTGTCAATGTATCGTATGGCTTGCTGTACGCAGTTAATGCCGAGTTGCGAACTATGGTGTGAAAATAGGGTACGTTCGATTAGGATAATTAACGACAAATAAACTGCTTAGTAGTAAAAAAATGTTTAATGAAGCGCTTCTATTTCTTTACTATACAGGCAGTTGGGAGTAAAAAATTCTAAAGAACTCCGCTGACTATAGTCATGGAAGTGAAATTGCGTATTTCGTGGAAGTATATCGATTGCATTCTTCCTAGCGTAGTACATAATTTCATGTCAATTTCATCAATTTCATTCCATATTTCAATACGGGCGAGCAATTGACTTTTAATGCGATGCCACGAGTGTGCAGCTCTCGGACCGATCGTGAGAGGCAAAAAAAAAAGACGGGGTGAGCGTTCCGTGTATCGTCTCGATTAACTGTATTGCCCAGCCACCGAAGGGTTGCTGTTGCGGATGCTGAGGGGAAAATGCACAAGAGTTATTCGTACCGAGAGAGCCACCACCGCCGCCGCCGCGGTGAAGAGTGTTCCATGGGAATGAGAGTAAAATACAAGCGAGACGAGAGGGTGGAGAAGAGGAGGTTGGATGAGCTGCAGCACAATCATGAATGCCTCGGTGTGTTCACTTTTGCCTGTCCGATTCACCCGCTTCATAATTCGATTTCTCGTGTGTCCTGGACGAAACACGATATTACTCACGTTGTGTCCCGCTCGGCGGCGACTACCCGTTGTTCCGAGTCATCGCCACAGCGATATTATTCGCGGAGGGTCGTTTCAAACCCGTTTGAGCCTATCGGGAGAGAGGAGTGAGCTCTCTCACGCACTCACTCTCTCTCCTTCTTTCTCGCGACTGCTACCAGTTCGCGGCTCTTTCGTTGCTGAAACAGCCCTATCGCTATCCCGCCTTTCCGTTCTCTATCCCCGTCTTTCTTATTTTCTCTCGGTCATTACATTGCGAGGAGGGACTGCTCGCGCTAATGCTGCGTTGCCTCGAATCGCGTTCGTCCGGCCGACTGGACCGCCTGCATGCCATCCTAATAACGGGATCCGGAGAACTACCGCGGCTAACGACAAGTCCGGTAAAACCTCCTCATCAACGATAACGCTTTAGCATTCGATTTAGCACGGCTAAGCACATATTTATTTATCTGAGAATTTTTATTAATTGCAACCGTGCCGAGCACGCTAGTGTGCAACTCGGCGGTCCGATAAACTCACGAGTCGAATGCTCAGGACTACCTGGGCGTAGTTAACATGTTAAAAGATGCAGTATATCTTTTCTGGTTAGTTTTTCTTCAGCAGACGAAATGTATATAGAGTTAATAAAGAGGCAAATGACTGCAAGTACATATACTAGAAACAAGATTGTCACGCTAATTGTCAATTTATCGTTCAACTCGAAAGCTCCATTAGCGATCGAAGAGTTCTTGTCAATATCCATTCAGCGCGTTTCTATTCGAGAATCTGGTAATTGTATAATCAGTCGTGCAGACAAGAAAATAAGATTCTGCGGGACTTTATTCTGCCTCCTCGACTCGTCGTTTCTTCGATCTGCTCTAAGGAAATCGTTCGCTTTTCGAGCTTACTGCCACTCCGTGATTTTAAAGAGCTTCTCGACGAAAGGGAAAAAATAGCAAATAAAAGCATAATGTCGAATCGCTAGGGAAATAAAATGACGAATCCCTTGTAGTTCATTTCGAAGTAAATTATTTCTTCCACGTTTATATATCTTATGAATTTATTTATAAATGCACTTTTCATCGAACAACAAGAATATTTACGAAGTAAATAGTGCGCTAGCCAAGTGTCATAAACTTTGTTCAGTCTCAAGTGCCCTTGGAGAAATAACACATAATTGTTTTTCTTCTTGTGTTCTTTGTCAAATTTGTTCGCTTCAGAGAGTTCAGCGAAGATGACGAATTAGGCTTCGGGGCGATAGAATTTCAGCTTGACAAACATTTGTCGGCAGTGTCGAGATGCGGGGCGATTGGGGGAGTGGCGTCGGCTGGGTGAAGTGAGAAGAAGCATTGCGCTGGTGCTGAAGAAAAGTTCCTTGGCCATTGTGCGACGGCGATAGCTCCCGGAGGAGTATTAAATTGGTCGGCGGGACGATCCCAGCGTGAAATCCGAAAGTAATCGTTCGGAGATCCCTTTGTCCCGGCGTTTCCTCGATACCCCGGGCAATGGTTGTGGGCCTCAGCCGGACGCGTTTCCTGTGGGAATCACTTTTTTTCCCCCATTGCCGCGCGTTTCGTCTCTATCTCTCTCTTCCTCCTCGCCCGCGAACCACTTTCTTCTTCCACGTGATTGCGGTCGCCGCGTAATGGGGAACGACGATGGAGCCCGGGCTGCGGCTTGCCCTTGGGTTCTTCTTCGTCTTGAGAGTCTTGAATCTTCTCGGTCCGATGCATCTCGTCGTTCGTCCGGGAATCTCTCGTACATATGCCCCGCGTTGCGATGTTGATATGACGACGGTAATTCAGTGTATCGTCTCGCGGTATTAAAATATCAGAGATCCCATCGTTATGACTGCTAATAGCTGAAACCCCGCATCAGAGCCAGCCTCCGCGCTTAATGATTATTGAAGCAATTGCCTCTGGACTTTCAACCTCGGAAAAACCTTTGTCGATACAAATCAATTATAGTTGCACGCGGTACGTTCGAGCCATCGCTTTAAATTATCGTCGATCCATTGAACGCTCATTGAACTTGTTATCTACAGGATATTTTGTAACTACAGGAGAAAATTGCACGGTTTTCTTAACTTTTTTTTTTCGCTGATGCGGAAAACAATCCAGACGGGCATCCACTGTGATGTTGGATGCCTTTTTGTCTCAAGTTACGTTCCCATAATTATAGACGGGGATTTCGAGTAACTAAGGCAACAATGCCGTTTTCTCTCTGCTTTCTTAACTCCGCACCGAGGAAAGAGAATAATTCTTCGTTGGGGGTCGCGCGAGAAAGCGCCTTTCATTAAGGGAATCCGAGTTGCCTGACTTCAACGTCGAGGCAGCAATCAACTCTCGTTCCAATCATTCAGAAAGCGAATAAAAGAATTTGATATGGAATGGAAGACGTTCGCTGGTACCTCCCTCCCTGTCTGGCAGCGGGAATGCGAATCGCGATCGCACCTGGGTAACAAACCTTCGCCGTCTCCGCGGCCTTTTGGGACATATTTATTAGGGTAAGATGCGGTTTTACGAGAAACTCCGGGCGTATCCGAGGTGGGAACGTAACTGACTCTCTTTTACAACCTTCGTGGTGGTAAAGAGACTACGCCACGATCTTTGGTACCCGCTCGTGGTACCGACGAGATCTCTCGGTGCCCGTGAAACGACCCAAGCGCGCGTCAAGACTCTCACATCGTTATATACTCTGGTCTTCCACCAACGGCATCCGTGTAAGTAAAACCCTTGCCGCCTCTGTATAGGCGACACCTATGCTCAAGATATCTTCCCAAGTTCAACGCTTAGGCTGTTTACCCAGGAAAGCGATGCTACCCACGGCTCTTCTCACTATTGGACGTTGTACATCCACACCTTAGATCCCTATACATGCACAAAATGCCACTGAGGCTGTAGGGTGGCGGTAGGTAACTTTAAACTCGTGTATACACATCAAGATACGCGCAGTTGTACTCTGTGTAACATAGAGATGTCGGCGATGCGGGACTCGATCCCGGCCGTAAGGCCAAGAGAACCAGATGCAGTACGAGTAGTAAGCAGAACCAAACATAGCATCTCCTCGTCGTTTCGGCAAACTCGACCTCCCCTCTACACCTTCACTCTATTATGTATAATAGGGATACTTCAACTTCTCGCAGACGTTGTTTGCCGTCTACCTGTCTGCCGTTTCAGCCTCTGCGGAATGCTGAGCCTGCCGAGCACACTATAACGGTAGCTCTCTAGTGTAGACTCTAAATATACATGAATACCAGATATATATATCTCTGTAAATGGTATAGGTAGATGCCCCTTGGCTCACATCCGTAGTATAGACCCACGAGCAACAGCAAAAAATCTTCCCTACCTAGATGAGGAAGCTTTCGTGAATGTATACATAAGCAAAGTCGGACGTTTTATCGTTGCAGGAACTGTTTTATTTTCGGTGAATCGCGCGAAATGTTTTATTTTTTGTTGTATAGCTCTCCCTCGAGTCAAGCAGCATTAGGATCGAAGCCAAGGGGGTCTGGTGGATAAAAATTTCGAACCCCGAAGAAAACATGATCGTGACGAATTTTTCGGCTTCGCTTGAATCTCGCGGCAACTGTCCCTCTTTGAAATATCTCAGCGTGCACCATCCAACTTCGATACATTCCTGGGTGAATTACCGATTGGGCATTGCGGAAACTCAAGCGACCGAGTGTCGCGCACGGGGAGGAATAAAATTGCGTTGGCGAGAATGGGTCGTGTACGGGGCGAAGAAGGGTGGCCCGCTGAGCGCGTTGGCGCATCTCTTCCACCTTCCCTTTTCCACCCCTCACCCTTCGACACGAGTCAGGCGTAACCTGGCTACGAGTAATTTTGCACGCTTGGTGGTGGATCGATACGACACGCTATCGTACGAACGATTACACCGTCACGCCTGCTGATGCGATTTTATCAAACAGCTGACGTTACGGAGATTTTCATATTAATACACATAGTTGCGCGATAGCAATCAGTGAAGAATGCAACGCTGCAATCGCTCGGACTGCGTCGAGCTTTATAAGCTCTTGGCTCTTTGGAACGAAAGCTTTTCCTTCACGCGAATTTATTTATAATTTATTTACAATTTCGTTATGCTGCTGGAAAGATCAAAGGACCTCTAGAAGGAATATCTAATTGACGGTGTTATTGAGAATAGACGTCGAGAAATTGTCAGTAAAAGTGTTATCGTACAAATGAAATGCATTTACATATTCCATTAAATAGTGTCAGAGTGCAAGAGTGCAAGAGGGCGATCTTTGATGCAAAACGAACCGAAGAGTTGCCGTTAAATAGAATAGGGAAGTTCTTATGTGCTTGTACATACTTCGGTCGTTGCACCATGCCATCGCTAGAAGCCTACACTTGATACGAAGTAGTATGAGTGTTAGGCTGTATAGGAACGACGGGGCTTGCACGATCTCGTCGCGGTATAGCTGTTTTTAGTCACCGACGATTCGAAGCCCCGTACAGTACAGTACCATGGCCAGAGCCGGGAGTCGGCACGCTTCGCACCACGAGACCATCGGGTCGTGGCCGATGGTGTTGCTGCTGCAGCAGGAACGACGAGAACGGCAGGCAGGCAGGCAGGCAGGCAACCCCTCCGCCCGAGCGAACGAACGGTCCACGGAAATCAATAGCCACACCAAGTCTAAGTTCAAGGGGACGCGCTTCCCTTGTCGGTCCACGAAATTGTCGGTCACTCGAGAGCGTCTATCTTCCAAGTTATTTATCGATATCAAAGAAAATTCCACTCACGATTTCTGCCGGCTCTATCTTACTGTGGCAATGTTGCCCCGCATCTCGAGCGGAAAAGAATGATTAAACCACGGAAAAATGAGAGACCGCACAATAGATTTAAGCTCCTACGTACCGTGATATTGGTGGTCGACCAGGAATTCTCTATTACACGAGTTATATGCTTCTGCTTCGAGGAACAATAATGAAATTTCTACTTTGGATGTTTCGCTCCTCGTGGACTCAAAATGCTTTTATGGCGAATAAAAAAAAAAGATATGAGCATTGAGACAAGAATGTATTGAATATACTGTTAATTTATAAAAGTATCGTTCATACATTATTCAGCGAAAATTGTGATTGTTCCGAATAATTTAATATCTATCAATTTTAAACCCTGAAATAATTCTTCGCTTCTGGAACGAATCATTCAGCGTTTCGAAATCCGCGGCGAAAATGCATTAAATATATGCTCGAAATATCGAATGAATATGTCGCTTCACGATTTATTTTAAAAAATACCTTTTTTTTTAATCCGCCTAACAATATTTCCTTCTCTACGATAATTTTCTACACGAAAAATGCGAAAGATATGGTACTTAGAGACAGAAACACGACATTCTTTCCATTTTTCTTCGACCAGAAAAGCGAGTGAATAGTCAACATAAATGGCAATCAACGATGTTTCCAAATAATTTGATAACAATACGAACAATATAGTCGATAATTTATGTAGAACGAAATATTGGACGAGTAGGCTCTACTCGAAAAGAAGAAAATTCGAAGATTGACACGTTAATAAATGTCAGTTCTCAAATTCTCCGCAACGAGCACAAACGAATAGAAACGATTCACGAGAAGCAGAGCGAGAGATTCGTGACTATAAACGGGCTCGTGAGTACCGCGGCCGTTGCGAGTCAGCGTATGCAATAAAAGTTAACGTTAACGCACTTGTTTCGCATACGTACGGGGTTGTCGTGACGCTCGTCGTGTAACGGCTGGCCGAACGTACTCTCAACGCCGAAACGCGCGTATGCTTTTTTTTTCCTTTTTTTTTTTACGAACGTTTTAATCCGTCGAGAGTGTACCTGTGCGTGTGGCGCGACGCGTGTATGTGGGATCCGCCGGCGAACGAATGCGCAATAACAAATCGGATCGAGTGCGAGCGTGCTCATCGGTTGGGTGCAACGATGCGTTCCCATCTCGTTCACCTCATGCAGCATACTGTACAGTCGTTGCATCGGTTTTAACCATCTGCACATCGCAGAGAGTAAAATGCAATAGTCGCAAACATATCGAAATAGTCTTTTAGCCGTCTCTCGTTTCGCTACTGTAATGCGCATGAAAATAATATTCACGCGCTCTATTAATTTATCGAGCTTTCAGGGGTGCCTGCTCGATGGGGTTTTCGTGAGTGCTGGAAAATGATGTTCCGGTTGATACCTTTTTTTTTCGTTGATTCACACTGAAAGCTTTAACAGAGAGTGCATCAAATGAAAAATCGCCGAATCGTTCAGTTGACGCCCTCGAATGATAATAGATATTTTCTTGTTTCGAATCGTGTCGAAATAATCGAAAATTACCGGGAAATACGAGTCAGGGACGCGAGTAGCAGATGCACAGCTGGTGGAGTCTGTGCTCGGACTTCCGTTGTGCGTTCTTATATCTGAGTACGGGCTGGGTATATACGACGAACGAAGAAGAGGCCTTTAGCATCCCGAGTGTCTCCTCGCGTTCTTATGTCGGAGCCGCACCCGGCCGACGTCGACTATACACTCGGTGCCTCGAGAGGAACACCTCTATACCTGTGTTGTCTCTTTCGTCGGGTCTCTCGGACATCTGAATACAATGTCGAGCGGTTCATAAATTTTTCACCATAAATTAAAACCGTGGTAGGACAGTGAACCAAGCGAGAAGTATACTTGTAATGTGCTGAGAGGATCGAGCGAGAAGCAAAAGTGTGGCGGAGAGTCTGCTGCTAGCGAGCGAGAGTAGGGACAGGGCAGTGTACAGGGTATCGCAAAAACGGTAATAACTTGGTGCAACTATCGTAAGTAATTCCAGGAACAACGCATATTTTCTAATAGACGTCGGAACTCATGGAATCCCTTTACTCATTTATTTTTTGTATGTAACATCTTCGGTAACGAAAAACATACATCTTTTTCCAGGATCATTAGTTTTTTATCACACGCGAAGCGTGCGACGAGAGAAAGTATTCTAATTACAAAAAAACACGATTTTTAAACAAGTTTTTCATCGTCTACAATGTGAATAAAAGCAGATCCACATTTTCGTCCATCTATTCTAATTTCATTGTCCAAAATGATAGTAATGCGGAAAACTTTTTCCCTTTTCATATTTCATCCAGTAAAGAAACGGGTAAGCAAAGGAACAAAAAATAATTGTATGTGAAATTTCAGTAGTTTTTTGATAGAACAGACTTTTAGCTTATTCAGATTCACACTTGCATGGATAGGTTAAAAAACATTCGTCGCAACTTTTACATTTTTAATAATGTCTTTGAGGGTACTTTTAATGAATAGACGGGATTCTCACAAAGATGTTTGTACATTAAGAGAATGTTATAAGCTAATGACATCTATTTTTTCATTTTTTGATGGAGCCTGTACATCTAGCTTCGCCGCGATACCGTGCGTACTCGAGAAATAATTGTCATCCGAGAATGCCTCTTCTGCACAGAGGTTTGCACGATGGTACGTAGGGTACATCGCGGCTTTTCTCCCTTGCTTCCCGGCTCACACGACATCCCTCTTCGCCTCCGGTTCTCTCTTTCGCTCAAAGGGCAACCAACTCGGCCACGTCTGAGATATCCGCCTCGTCGCGCACATTCTATATACATACGTCTCGGCCTTTCCTCGTATATACTCGCCGCTATAGAGTTTCGCGATGCATCAGCGAGGTGTGACTCCGACTTTAATTAATATCGTCGTCGTAGCCGCACTCTGTATTTCGGGCTCTTGCCTAATTAATTCTATAATAAAGTAAGGAGGAAAGAGGAAAAATCGTTATTTCGAGAGTATGCACACTTATCGTATATACTCAACTCCGTGTAAAGTCATGACCTTCGTCTACCAACCTTGTTTCAAATCCCTTCATATTGCTTCCGTTCGCTGGGCGGCGATACTATAAAATTCACCGACTGGAAGAAAATCAGCTCGGAAAACTAGTGTGCGGAAGAAAGAAAAAAAGGAAATAGAACAAAATTGCGTTGAGTCGAGCGTTTCGCAAGCTATAGAACGTTATTAGGTCGATACCATTCCCTATGCTCGGGTAAAATGAAAATTGTAACGGGTAGGAAATATTTCGCAGTCCCGAGGAGTCGACCCTATTTTTACAGCGGCCTTCCGCACCAATATGCAGACATAAACGTGTACATATAAACGTTATTCCGCGGAAGAAAAACATGCGAGAGGGCCGAATAAGTTGCTACGCGAACCTCGAGGGTGGAACACCGTTATCGCGTTCTGGTGAAACGTTACACGCGAAGATTCTAAGGAAATGCGCGAGGGGGCTGAAGCACTAGAGATTTCGAGGTTGGAATATTTCGTGTGAGAGTTTCGGGGCTTGCGGGGCGAACTCGGGCCCGCGCCACGCGCCGCTCACGACGACAGAGACTCGGAAAATAAAGCGGAATACAACCCAAGAGAAACAAAGACGACAGTCGCCACGCGATGCGCTTCACGAGGTCGACGTCACTTTGGGGGATTTCAATAACCATTCCATAAATAGCTCGACGGCGAGAGCATAGACAATGTGGAGATACTATTGTGAACCATGCGGTGGTAGACGAGAGGTCTAGTAGATTTCGCCTTCTTCGCTCCCTCTCGTCCATCCGGCCACGGGAAAGCCTTCCAACAGGCAAAACAGGAATATCCGCAGGACACCACCGCTATTTTGGCATCCGGCCCATGTAAATGAAAACAAATATTTTCCCTCGTGCGTGCTCATGGGGTACTACTACCGGGTAGCAGCGTTATTGCCTCCTTGATGCATGCCTTTATAAGCGAAACGAATGGTTATTACCCCCGTACGGTTGCCTTGTAACCTATACGTCGGAATATATGTACCCGGCTCGTGGACCCCTCTCGGTACAGGCTCTCTTTCTCTCTCGCTCTTCGCGTACGAATTATTACACCCACTATCATACTCATACACTTGTGTGGGGAAGAAATTAGGGTGTTAGCGACGTCTTAATCGCAGCATCGTACTTCACAGTCATAGTCAAGAATTTGTGGCAACATTTTCGTAACGTCGTCAACTTCAACGACTCGGCTTTTCAACTTTTCAAAGAATATTTGGACACTCTATTTCAGTTTGTGAATCCGCGAATAGCGCGAAGAAATATAAATACTGATGCTATTATGAAAGAAACAGAACGACGAAAGATAACGTGAAGCATTTTGGAAGCTGAAGGACAATTGGATCCCGCGAAGCGCGTATTCTATGCGTGTATATTTAGTGCAATGTCCTATTTCACAAAGAGCCCTCTCCCAGGCGTTACGTAATACAATGTTATACGAGAAATGGCGTGAGGAGGTTTGTACGGTAGTGTGGTTCCGGTAACGATGAGAGGAAACAGCAATGCTCGTGGGCTCGGATCTACGCGCAGTTGTAGCCTCCCCCCCGCCACTCCCGTTCGCAACAAGCGGGCAGAACAGAACGCCGGGAAGTGCGCGCGGGGTATAAGTTACGATGGCGTACATTATACACGGTGGTTTCGAGCCCCGGCAGAGAAACGCGGCTCGCTGGTCCCCTTCGTGCTCGCCGACCTGGACTCGCTGAATCCTCTCGGCGCTCCCTGCGCCTCTCCTCTTCTTCCCGTCCCGGTAAGGAATTGCACCAGTCTACATCTGCAACTCTAACCTCCACTGGGCTCGCTTCCTATAGCCACGTAGGAACCACGACTACCTGCATATCATTCGAAATCGCCGAGAACTCGAGCTATTTCTATCTCTATGTAGACTTTGTACATCCACCTTGCGACGGCTTGAGTTCGTCAACGGGCGCGGGTCTTCATCAATATTAATGACTATGGCGTTGTAACGAATTTCATTTAGTCCATTGAGAATTCACTGTTAGCATTGTGCTATTTGCTGTCTGTCGTTTTTTTTTTTAGCCCTTTTGTTGCTTTTACCCCTGCTTCCAATGTTTCGATTTGGTGAAACAATTCACGAATTTTATAGTCTCCGCATTCGATGTTATTCCGAGCTTGACAGCATAATTCGATTTTCTTCACGCGCAAATTTGATCGTGATTGAGACGCGCCGATGACGCTGAGTGCATACTCCTGCCACCTCAGCTTGCCTGACATTTCTAGGCTTCAGCATATTATTATTCATACGTGTTATGAAATTATAACCGTGACGCGCGTTTCCGGTCGCAGAAGCGTTAATTTTGCCGACGGTATCGTAGAGAAGCAGACGCGTTCGCGAGTTACGCGCGGGAATCGAGACGGGGAAACGGGAGAGAACGAGGACGAGTCAAGGTACAAAGCGATGGCAACTAAATGAGAGAGCCAGGTAGAGGAGAAATTCCCTTCCATCGGTGCGAAAGCTCTTAGTACAGCGTGGGGCTCTACCGTTTTACGGGGGCATGAGCTCGCCGCTAGTATTATGCAATTAGAGGTAAATCTGGTAATACGGTTCCGTGTCGTACCGGCACAGTTGCTCTGATTCTTGTTTCACGAGAACCAATCGCATTAGTGCACCAGGATTCCGGATGTGCTCGCACATTTCTGCCAGCTCTCAGCCACCGGCACAAAGCATCGGAGCCGTTGGCTTTTGAACCTTATAACCTTGCTCGCCCCCTCTCCACATTCAAATACAATATACGATTTCTCCTATGCAGTTTCTCCACACCCTGGCACCATCTACGCTACGCAAGTGGCACACGCCAAATATATTTAACCCTTTAACTCCTGCCCCGCCTCTCCACTCAACCCGCGCTCTGTGGTAACCAAGGAGCAAAAGCCTTCGTATTACTCAAGTACCAACTCTAATTCCAAAAGGGGATTTCACCGAATTGCTTGATCCCACGCCCTACACGCGAGACACACCGAGCTATTTTTCTTAATCTCCGTCTATTATCTCGCAATTAACTGAAACGACTTTGACTATAATCCTCTCTAATCTCGAATCTTCGAACGCGTTTACGTGTTTCGCGGACTTGACGAATTAAGGCTGCAATTGTTGCTACTATACGAGGCATTGGAACGCCATGGGAATAAAATGGCCGCGGATAGAGTTTCATTGCCTCGCAACCGCATTGAAGTACGCAAATAGTAAAGATTACGCCGCGGCATTATATCAACAAGCGTTGAACAGGAGACCGGGTTAAGCCAACAGATGTTATGCACCGCGGTATTTATGTCTTTATTATCTCCAAGCTCCGTTCTCCAATTAGCTGACTCTATATTTCGCTCTCGCGTTCTAAAGCCTTTCGAACCCGGAGAGAGGCTTTCGCGACGACGACGACGACGATGGTTACGAGGTCGGACGTTGCTCTCGCCGAACGGAGAGAACTCCCGCTGGCATTCTCCCCCCGCGCGTTCTCTCTCGCCCCCTCTGTACACGCCAAGCTTCACGGGGCGCAGACGTTTAAGTCTCTCGGATTAACCGCGAAATCCAGATTTAGGTGACGCTTTAACGTTACCGGCTATGAGTTATCGTGGCTTTTTATCGTTTCGCCAGCAGCAGCCAGCGACGATGTGTACGCAATCCGCTATAGTTCCGCTCTCGGATGTGCGATATAGTTATCCGTAACACGGACACTCTCCCTCTTCCTCCTAATAATAGGACTAACTTTTTTTCTCCGGGGTCTGAATCTCTCGCACGTTTTACCATGGAGGCGACGGCTCAAAACGGTGAGCCCGAGAATCGTATAGCTCCTTGTCGGCAAAGCTCAATGCACGAACATCGCGATAACGAGCCAACAATTTATGTATTTCGTTGTCATCGCGGCATGAATGGAAAAGAGAGTGGGGGGAGAGGGCGAAGGACCCGCCTGTGTCATATATCCTATATTCATGGCGATCAACCCGATAGCGAGGGTGAAAACGGCAGTTAAACTCGCGTATCCGACGGAGCTGTATATGGGTAGACACGAATATTTCTTCGATAATCAAACTGTCCGATGGGCGAGAGAGGCTCAACGGGAGCGCGATCAAATGAGAACCGAGAGAGCGTCAGAGTGTCCGCTAGCGCTGTGCACAATGTTCGAGCTTTTGTGTACGTATACGCTACGCATCGACCCAATGATCCGTGCGGCATTTTCGGCTAACGAGAAACTCGAACGGGGCCCACACTGGCCTATGGAAATATCGCGATAAATTTGAAAAAATTTCGTACAATCTGTCCGCGAACTCCCCGCCGGCCGCACGGCAAACAGGGAATTGTTATTCTCGTTAAAAAAAATCGTACGGTTTCAACTATCGAATAGTCAAATCGCGTTCGTTGTATCGCGATGCTTTTTGAAATTCGAACTTTACGCTTCGATGAATTACTCAAATTCACTGAATAATCGATAGAGATTACTGATGTCGGGGTCAATTGTACCGCCGGGAGTTGAAAAAAAACACGAAAAAAAGAAAATCGTGAAGTTCGGTTCGATAGCCATCGTTCATTGCGTTGGAATTCCTTATCGCGGCTCTTCCGGAGACGGAACTGCATATATTACATTTTCTGCTACATCTTCGAACATTGAAAGTACTGCAAAAAAGAATTACTGCAACTCGCAAAAAAATGATAAGTTTGTTCAGCGTTCACGTCGATAGTTCTCCCCCGTAGGGCTATACCTTACTTTGTAACACTATAATATTTATCAGGATATTGGAATAGCCCTTTTCCGAGTAAGCGATGAACATTCCAAAATGTTGAGATTCGCTGCAGAATTGGTTGGAATTTTCACAGGTCATGTGAAAAATCGATAGGTCGAATTGTGTTTCCGATTCTAGAGACGAACGCTTTTTCTCGCACTGTCAGAAGCGCATAAGGACTCTCGGTATTCGGCTTTGCGTCAAGTACATCAAAACGTTCCCCACATTCCTCGGGGTCCCTTACTCTCTTATCTCGAGTTTTCGTGCGTATATCGATCTCGATAAGAGAACTCGACGAAGGGCCTTCGGGTAAAGGGGTCGAAATGCTTCTCGCTTATCGTGCGAGCTTTAAAATGTCGCTTTTCTCCTCTCGCTAACCGCCCCCTCCCCTCATCCCGACGATGGAGCGTACGCGACAATCTTTCGCGTAATTGTGTCTATCACGAAATATATATTCCTTCTTCGCGGAAAACCGGAGTTCGGTGTGCCGGGCTTCTCGAATCCTCTATGCCTGTATATTCCGACCTATTCGGCTATCTTCTACACTGTTGCCCGAAGAAGATGGGCTATCCCCGTGGGGTAAGACACGTGAGGCATCCAGGCACGAGCGAGCAAGAAATAAGACGAGCGAGAATGGAGCCAGACCGAGAGTAGCGAAGAGAAGCGAGTTGGGAGAGCGGGTTGATGTAGAGACTCCGAGAGTGGCGAACATTACGACGACGAGGGGTTGTGCCCCCTCGCGCGCCCGAGCAAGTGCTTCACGTACCATAAAACTATTCAAGACTCATTGCCACCGAAGACGCGCGTATTGTCGCCGAAGTCTCGACAAACTCACCTACTTCAGACGAATGACCCGTGATGGAGATGTTCCGCGTTAGAACAATTACGTTGCTATTCCTCACCTTCTTGTGGCAATCGTTCGACATTCTCTCCCGGTTCAAACTTTATGCTCTACTTTGTGATAATAGTTCCTTATCTCTATTTTCCTCTACCACATTTATATGTATCTTTGCGCTGTGACAATTAAGTTCGATATCTAACGCACACCGATTTTCTTGACTGTTCCAGGTAAGCACGAAGTAACGTTATATTAACCTTGGGGGAATGCAATTGGCTGTTGGCCGAGACTCTCGCGGCCTTGTTGGATTAGATGCTCGACCGGAATGGGGGGGGGGGGGGGGTTTACAGAATGTTAGAAGAGTCGAGGAGAGGTATCGGTGAGTTTGCTATTCTCGTCCGGTTCGTCCCCACGGGAATAAGGTAACCGTCGTCGTCGTATTCGTGTCGGCGCCATTGAGGATGTCGCCGGCGAGTGGTAAAAGGGGTGAGTAGCGCGCGAGACTCTCGAACTGGCCGTGGCAGTTCCGATCCGGCGAGAGAGAGAAGCTCTTTTCACGCCGGGATCGTTGCCACTTACGAGAAAGGCCCAAGCTCTTTTTCCTGCCGGTACGTGAGGACTTGAGGCGTCGCACGGTACGCTGAAGCGAATAGTGCGAATGAATCGACGGCAAAAACTCGAGACGACGTTCGATTACGCGATGGTATAGGGCGAAGGCACGATCTGACTGTGCTAAAGGATAACCGAATAGAAGAGCATTCGTGTCTCTAACGCGGATTGCAATAACCTCCTCTGCGCTATTCGCGTATGATCGTGCGTTTGAAATTCTCACCGTATTTTGCGATACAGTAACCTTTGAAAAACGGAAATGATTCCATGGCGTTCTGCTCGTTTGAAATTCATTCTCAATTTAAACTAAACTTCGTTTGTTTTAAACTAAAATAGCACGGCGCGCGATGATGAACTGTGATTGTAACATCGATTATCAAACGTTTCGAATCAGACGAACTACTTTCGAAAAAATCTTATACCTTCATAAATTCATATTTAATCCCAACTCTTTTTCGCGAAAGACATTCGTCATCGATAAAAAAAACAGAGCATTTTGTCGTCTCGCATTCGACCGATGTACTTCGGGTCTGTTTTCGTCGACAACGATTTTACTACATGCCCAACCGATGATTAACGTGCGGCTGACAACTGTACCGGTCAATTCGCCGACGTCGCGAGAACCGGAGGGGTCGGCGCGTCTCCTTGCGAACAATCTGTCGTTAGGCGTGGCGCAATTATCGAAATTATAACCGAGTGATATAGGGTAGGGTGGACGCATTGGTTAAGCTTATATATGTATGTATATAGATAGGACGATCCGGAACGGGATCACGATTCGCTGCTCTAATTTGTAACGTCCAGTAGATAGAAGGGATACGCACCCTTGGGATATCTGGCAGGGAGTAGAGAGTCGGAAGGGGTTGATTCGAAGCTTCGAATTACACTGGCTCGGTATATATACATAGTATTTATATAGTACATATGTATATAGGAAGATCGGTTCGGGAGCACTGACGGCAGTGATCAGCAACTAGAAATGCATGGACAATTCTGGTACCACTGTTGAATTCCCTCCAACGTTGCAGCAACTGTCTGCCACTCTCGATCCACGCACACCTATGTATAGCGACGTATTACATACGAGCCCGCTGTATACATATTGCGAAACTATGCATACAGTAGCCGTTCGTATATGCCGTCGTAGTCCCGGACTATATTTCCCCGGTGTATTGGACGGGTGATGCTCGACTCTCAGATGCGCTCCATCAGATTTTGGTCGTTCCACCGAGTGGAACGAAGGGCGCGAAGCGTACGAAGGGAGTCAGGTGCGGTGGCAATTGGCAGAGATTGGGAGGGAGTTTTGAACTCTCGTATTCGATCGGACTCATGTCGTCCAGACACGCGAATATCGCAATTCGAGAGATACGTGACACGCTCGCTTCTCTCGGAACCCTGGGACTAGGTGGTGCAATGACTGCCTATGGGTTTGACGCGAGCGTCGAAGATCGAAGCAACCATAGGGCTAGCCGCGAAACGAGAACCCTAGACCAGACGACATTCGAATTATTATCGGGGATATAGATATAGAGGAGATACGAGTGCGTCTGGTAGATGTAGAGAGCGCGTGCTACACGCGAGAGACCCATCGACATTCGTGGTTCCCGTCTATCCTAACTAATAATTCCCAATCGATTATACGTCTCTCGAAGTTGTCGTCGTCATCGATAACGTGCATGCCCGTAGTATCGATTTTTTTTTTCTTTTTTGTTCCATCCCTTTCTCACTTCCCTGGCCACCGATATTTCTACGGTTGCTCGCGCGCGCGTATTTGTATAGGCACATGTATGTGAAAGCAGTATACGGTATCGAGGGCTCGTCGTCGCGGAGAGCCGTCATTGGAAACGGTCGGCGTCGATTGGAAGAGCTAATTTCGTTTCGTCGAAGCAAACCGCGTTAACTCTCTCTCTGGCACGTACGCAGAGACCGACCACGTATACCCCATCCGTGCTTTACCTCCATCGCTGCCCCCGCCTCCTTCTCCCTCCCGTTCCCCTCTCAATGGTAT
Organism: Ischnus inquisitorius; assembly: GCA_963924025.1. NCBI lineage: Eukaryota > Metazoa > Arthropoda > Insecta > Hymenoptera > Ichneumonidae > Ischnus > Ischnus inquisitorius. The sequence continues at coordinate 6,021,779 of OZ001250.1, read as the reverse complement.
ACCTGCTTGCTCGTTGCCTTCCCTATCTCGTTTTCGTCGCTCTCGCGGATACATTCGGTGTACACCCGCGCGCGCGTTCTCCACTTCTGACAAAAAGTAATTGGAGACCGGTGCTTGACGAATGAAAAAAAAAAGGCACATGATACGGGGTAAAAGAAAAAAAAGTTTTTCGGCAAAGGCGCGAGTACGATTTGACGCCGATGTCTCTTTGATTCTCGATGCGCTCGCTCGCCGCCGAAAGCGCGTATTTCGCGACTGTATACCGAGTTGAACGCTTCGGCAAATATTCGACACCGAGATTGATAACGATGCTTCGTGTGACGGACACGCAAAATAAAACAGAACGAAAATGAAAATAAAAAAATTGTTTTCCTTTTCGGCCATAACTGGTGAAGCCCCGTGTGACACATACGCTCGAGGACGAAAAAAGGGTTTCGAAAATCAGCGTTGCGTTTGAAACGCAAACTGCGCACATGCGTATGCGAGCGAAGGATCACAGTGCACATACGCTCTCCGATAACAAATTGGGCCACAGCGCCGTAACGCTTGATTAACTTGGTTCCGCGAAATTAATTATCCAGCAATATGACTGTCCAATGAGCATCGCGAGGTTTGAAAAAAAAAAAATAAAGAAAAAATTGTCACGAAATTTTCGTGACGCACGTGGGGCAAGCTTCGATACATAGTCGGCGTCGAGAGAGAAACGGCCCGTGCTGTTGCCGAGAGCCGCAGCGGCAGCAGTTGCGAGCCGCGACCGCGAGAGTGCGGGACACTTAAATTGAATGCAAATAGACATCGCTGACCAATATTTAAACGGCGCAACGTGTCCAGTGTTCCGAATGGCTGGGTCACATATATATTTTTTCCTCTCCCACGTGTATTTACTTGACTCTGGTGTGTGTGTGGGCCCCCTGCAGAGTTCGACCCCTTCGCTCCACCGACCGAGATTGATCGAACGTGGAAAATCGTCCTGGAGTTCGCAACCTCCGTTGCTCATCGGCCACCGCCTCCCTTCCCCCTTTCATAGTTTTCCAGCAGATGCTATATACAGTACGAATTTGAATCATTAACGCTTCCCGCCCTGCCCGCCCACCGTCCTCTCTCTGCGTTAATTTTCGGTAGAGAACCTGCTCGCCTCGTTCAATTTTAATTAAAGTGCTGAAATTCAATTAAGAGCCGCTTTCCCCCACGCGCCGTCGCGCGAGCGCGTGGCTCAGCCCCAAACTACTTTCGCGTTACAACTTCCGCTCTGCGGTAATTTTTCTAGCAACGGAGATTTTATCTTTGCCCCATGCCATGCCGCCCGCACGCTGTCGAGAGGGACAAACTTTCTCTGACGTGCTGTCCGAGCAAACTCGCCTAAGCTTCTCATCGGATCCACCGTTGACAAAGGATTAAAAAAAAAAACAAAAAAAAGAAAATTGGAAAAACTCCCAGAAAACGAGAATAACAAAATCTCGCAGATAATAAACTACCTATATTCGTTGGTATCGGAGCCTTTTTTTCCTAACGAAGTTATTCCACTTATCGCACGGGGAAAAGTTAATTTGTATAGTTCGGTGTGAGCGAGTTAAGAGAAAATGCGGGGGGGAGGGGAGCAAAAGTTCGAGTTTTAATTACTTAATAAACCGAGAAGGGGCGGGTTAATGGGTCGGACGACACTGAGAACTACGTAGTCCGAGGGGACTAGAACGATTTACGAGGCAACGACAGACTCGCTCGAGTTCTCCCCTTAACCCCCTCACTCCGTGTCCGACTATGCGTTATTCGCTATTTCATATACTCTTCTCTCTGTATCTTTACATTTAGTTTCTGTGGGTCAAGAGTTTCTGCTCCAGAACTCGCTCTCCATTTCGCTCGTGTCGTCCGCAAATCCTTCGCGTACTCGGCGACCAAAGGAATTTTTTCATTTCGTTACTATTCCATCTTCCCTTTATGTAAAAGCGCGTACTTGCGACGAAAAAAAATACACACGGCCGCGAGTTATTTTCACTCTTGAGTTTCGCATCACGCGATTGTCTCGACCGTCGAGTTTTACAAGCTTTGCGTCTCCGCGTATCCCCGTCGAACAGTCGACTCCGTGTTTATCAGTCAGACGGCAAAGAGTTCATGGCACCGCGTATACACACGCACATGCGCGCTCTACACCGTTGAGGATACGACAACGTGCTATTAAATTCGTCATTCGTAAAGCTGGCACCACGCATCAAGCATCGCGATGTATTCCCAACGTCGTTATTTCGCCCAGAGTTTTACGGGGCCCTAACTTCTCGTCCTTAACTCGTTAATTAAGGCTGCGCTGCGCGTACAGAAACGTACGCGGGGTTTGTGCGTCGACGAACGAAATGACGCGCTTCTCAAAACTCGCTTTCACTCTCCCTCGGCCGCAAAATTTCTCATTCTCCCGAGCTCGGAATGAGTATTCCTCCCCCCCTCCTCCCACTTTCCTCCACCCAATCCCCGACCGCGCTCGACCTGCAAGATGAGTTTTAATAACATTAGCGTAATAATAGCCATGCCCGCGACTTCTCGTTGCCTCGAACTCTCATTCCGTCTCTGAAATATCAAAAGATTGTTCTAGCGAATTCACGTACGCGTTCTCGTCGACTGCAATGTCTATTCAGCGAGATACGAGAGATGAATTATACGTTTCTGAATCGTGACAAAATAAATTCTCGTATTTCACGCTCGGGGACAAAAATGAACGCGACATTACGGTCGACGTGAAAATACGTGTGAAAACGTTGCGTTGATACATCCGACAAATTGGCACCATAATCGTCGTACACTGCTGTACAGCCCTCGAGTAAATAAGCTCTCGCAAGGCCTTTTGTATCTTGAGATCTCGAATTGAATAGAAATTTTCGTCTTGCCCTTGCCCGGTGTATTTGCGAAGTAAACAGCGTTTCATGTTCTAACTTAGCGTATCCGTACTCGCTATAGTTGAACGTTGAATTTCTCGGTGCCGTGCCTGGGCGCAATACAGCCCCGGGGGATGCTTCACGAGAGCGTAAATTCGAGCCTGAGTAATAAAGATAAACAGGATCGTGGAAGAGGAGAAAACTGTAGAGAGGAGAGAGCGCGCTGCAGAAGTAACCCCCGAGTCTTCACGTACGCTTTGCAGCAGTTGAGCGCTCGTATCACGGACGACTTTGTAGTCGAAAGATTATGAGCGGGCGTTATCACTCCGCAATGGAGCAGCTGCCATAATGAGATATTCGACCTTTCGCGTTTCGTAGACTACACAAAATATGCATGTACTTAGCGCGTACTCCCGAAGTTGATAAGCGCCGACGGTTATCTCACCTTCGTGGTAATATTATTTTCATACACATATAAATGTACATATATATAAATATATATATACACAAGTGACGTTCAAACTCAACGAACATACTTGTTACACGCTTCACCGGTGACTGCTAATTGTCGAATTATTGGAAACGAAATTTGCGCCGGGGATTTTCGTCCGATGACCTGGAAACACGGTTTAACAATTGCCGGAGGTAACTCGGTCATTCTCTTCCGCTGGTCTAACGAATGAATATCCTGCGCTTTGCCGAATGATCCGGCGCACGATTCTCTTTCCATCCTATTGCACGATTTTTTATTCTTTTTTTAAATCTTTTCCCTCGGTGCAAATGAACGGCCGCGAGCATTTTCATTCTCTCCCATTATTCGACGCTGTTCAAGCTATTTATGGAGGTATCAGTATATTGAGGAGGTAACGGAAGGTGTAAACCGAGCTTTTGTGAAAGACTAACCGCGATTCAGTGGTTTATCTCGTTGCTATAAAATTGATTAACGTCGGGGGAGATCGCACTAAATGTGTTCTGGAATATATGTACATGACGGGCGTTCGTCAAATTATCGATAATGAATGGGCCGTGTTCACGATAACACGAGAAATATATTAGCTACTTTTCTGAAAATCTTGGAACACAGAGACGAATTACTAATAGATATAAAAATGAATAGCGTTTTTATTCTAGTCTTTTGAGAATAATGCGTTTGAAAGTACAATTTGTGGGTTTATCGACACGATTCGGCACATCAAAACATCAAAATATCTCTCGGAAAAGCCTCAACGATATTCGTAGACGCTTTATCCATCCGAGATAGGTGCGTCGAACAGGAGCGTTGATTATTTCGATGGAAAATTGAAGCGGATGTAGAACATTGGGTAGCCCTACACGCTCTCGTTGTTCGTGCGCAGCATTTTGCCACGGGCAAACTATATATATATATGTATACATGTGGCGAGTACAAATTATTCGGTGGGTTTTGCAACCAAAGGAGGTTGTTTGGGCAAACGTGACTATTGATGGTAGGATCGTTACAACGTATAGCTCTTGGCTACGGGTATGGATGATTTTAACTGTGGCTTTCAGTGTCGATTGCATTGGCCCCTAATGATGACCGCTCTGGAAGTGCGGCTCTGGCCATATTACAAAAATAATGGGCCGTTATAATTTTATTTCCTCATTATTAAATTAAAATCATTTTGGTCGATGCATTTAATTGAATAGTTTACTCAAACCTTTATCGACGTTGATTATTCTTTCGATCGACTGCTGGAACATTCCTTGCGCTCTCGTTTTTCGTTCAACTTAACGCTGACATTCCGGAAAGTCACGCGACGATGTTGCAGTACTCAAAGGGGTGTACGCGACAGTCGTGCATATATTGCCCGAGCGAAGGTTGTTCGGGTTATTTAAAACATATGCCGTAGCAGAATGACGCAAAGCGTAAATGCCTCGCTCGCGCGCTCCCGGTGTCCCAGAATCGTTGTCTGAAATTCCGCGTGGTCGGATGATCGCGGTTGAAGCTTGCGGCTTGTGAACGACCTAACCCTGTGGCTACGCAAAGGTACGTGTCGGTTGTACTGCGTTACACCGCCGTTATGTATCTATACCTTCAAACTTTGGGCCGCGCTGTGCCTCTCCGTTGCACACCGTGTTGAGCGCAATCGCTATATACATACCATCGTACGAATGTGTTGTGTTTGCGCAGAGGGTGAAATTTCGATTCCGCAATGATCGTTCACGATTGCTTTGGAGTGTGTTTCGGCATTGCTCAGTAGTATATATCCATTAGCGAATAGTGGTTTTGGTGTGGAAAGCATCAATCCGGGCGCGGACGCATCACGGAGTCTCTCTGTAATCCAGAACCCGCTTAGCGCCCAGCATCGACGATGAGACTCTGTATCTTGAGCTGAGAGCCGAGAGATTACCATAATAACCAAATTGGTTATTACCGGCCTAACACCGCGACGATCGCTTGTCTCTAACCATCTATGATGCCGATCTCTCGGTTCCTTCGTCGTTGTCCCTTAATTTTCCATCATAGTTGATCGATCACAGCAATAACGCCCCAAGCTTGATTTTCCTTCCCCAGCATAAAATCCATTAGACACCAAATTAAGTTTCAAATTTTTGCTACGTATACCCTTTCGCGAGTACCAGAGATACGTTATACAACTGCTGACCGATTGCGAACGACCTTCCTTCTCGTTCAATTTCTCACCGTCTCATCTCTCTCACGACGTGTCTCTTTGAAGTTGCGCCGCGTTGCAAAGAGCCGCGTCGGGAGCAAAGCTACGATAATGAAAATAAATCGTTCATTGTCTCGTGGCGCGCCGTGCGTGGCCCCGCTCGTAGAACTTCGTTGGGCGTCTCGCATTTGATCTTTCGCTGAATCAGACGAGACAAGGGATGCGGGTGTCCGGGATATAGCGAGAGGGCAAGACAACGCACGGGGCCATTCAAGGCCGCGCACATCGGGCGTGTAACGCCGATGGGAGGGCGAGCATTACCGGGATAGAGAATGAAAGGGAGAGCGAATGAAACAGGCGGCAGCCGAAGCCCCGAGGGTTTCTCCTACGCAGCGTTCGCGCAACCCCTCTTGAAGAAAACTTCTCGGCACATTGAGGAAGGGGGTCTCTGCCCGCGGCTTCTTCGACGCCCTTGCACCGTTGTGTCGTGCCGCGGGGAGGGGGGTTTTGACGCTGAGACGATAGTTGCCCCTTGCTCCTGGTGGCACTCAACGACGATAGCTATATGAGAGAGTCGGATCTTGAATTCCCGGGCATCCTGCGAGCCACAAGCGAGCTCGGTGTACCCTATTGTTCGCGTTCGCTACCGCCGACCGGCGACATCCAAGAGCCTGAGGTATGTAGGTGTCTATGGCGTTCGAAATTCCATACTCTCGAGGTCGAGCATGAGGACGACCTTGTTCGTCGATACAAGATCCACCTCTATACCGGTACCAGTTATATATTATTCCAATATCTCTGATAGCATAATATATCTGAACACTGTTATTCTTACTTAATTTGTAAAGCGTATCTCTGCGAATTCGTAGGTAAGGTGAAGGTAACGATTTATCGTGTTAATCACATTTCAGTCTTCACATAGATGATATAAGACATATTATCCATTATTCTTAAGAGGCTTCCGCAAACATGCATGACATAGAATAGAAACCGGTAAAAAAATGGAGGCCGCAGGGAAGCGCAAAGTTCTCTTTTTTTTTACCCTCGTGGACAGTTTAGGACGCGAGAGGTTCTACGGAAAGAGATCCTTTCGTCACGAAAGTTCGGAGTACTAAACTCGTCGAAAGCCGTAATCTCTTGGGCAAGAACAATATCGTTCGTTGAGGGAGAAGAGCAAGAGGCAAAAGATTTTTCGAAAGTTGCCATGCACCATGTTCAGTCCACGGCGACGGCGAGCCCTCTCCCTTCAGTCGGATCTTGCTTTATGGAAAGTTAAACGAGCCATTTCGTTCCGCGGGGAATCCCAGTGGAAGTTACCGGAGCGCGACCGACTCTTCATCGTGATGGTATTTATATATACGTATATATATATCCCACGCACGGGGGTATACGTATATACCGCAGAGAGCACAGTACGAGAATCCTTTGGCGTTGACCTCAGCAACAGTTCTCCCGGGATCGCGTACCGTTGACCTCAGCTCTCGTACTAAACTCTGTCTCTTCGACTCGCCGATGGTTACGAAGGATTTCCTGAACTGTTGTTTCACAGTAGGAATCCGCATAAGTCAAAAGCTTCCAGAAATCGTCTTTGGCCAAGTTTATCGTGACTAGATGTAGATTATCCGGATGTTGGACATGAACCTTTCCAGTCCGACCATTCACGACACTCTGTACCACGATTATACGGTAGGAGACAGTATCATCAATGTTCCATTATTACTCGACATAGTTTCTATTCGGTTTGAAGTAGAGGAGCGTCGATGGGGTATCGGAGAGGCGTTGCGAGGTGCTCGCGGCACAGGCGGGAGAACAGCGAGGTTTCGCTAATTGCGCCGGTGGTAGGAACAGCAAAGGCAGCAGAGAAGAGTAACGAAGTCAATTTGCGCTACCGAGACAAGGCGAGATTGGATTATCCAGCTCTACTCCTGACGGTTCCCATTGCTCGGTCCTCGCATCTGTCCCTCTTTTACTTATTTTTCTTTTCATCCTTTATCCTTGCACGGGTCAGCCACGCTTCTGTTCGTATATACATTCCTACGGTCTCGTTTTATCCTCTTTCACGAATGCATCAGCAGCGGCAAAGAGGCTGAACAAGTGAACACCTGGCAACCCCCATAGCGGAGCATCAGCCGGCTCCATCACCGGCACGAGGTGGCAGCGGTGACGGTGGAGGAGGACGACCTGTCGAAGTAGTTCACGGAAGTCGCTCGAGCAATCTTTTTCTTTCGGACATTGATCGGACGTGCGAAATTGACCAGCGAAGAGAAACCGTCCTCTTTGGTCCGCCGGTGTTTTCTATTCGCTTGTCCCGCAACGGACGGCGATACGTTTTCATCGATCGGGTGAAAATCCACTCGTGTCCCGGTGAAGAGGAGCTATTTTATTCTATCGCTTTGTCGTCTCCTCGACCATCACGGTCTCTCATCTTTACCAGAGTAAACGTAAACACTACTCCGGGGGTTTATTTTTTATCGGAAAGGAAAGATCGCTGTCGTTTGCGGAAAAGGAATCGACGCGAGAGCCCTGACGAACCGGTTAAACTGCGAAATGGATTATATACACGCGGTGTTGATAGGAACAGTTATATCTTCTAACACGGCCTTCTAACATATACGAAATAGTCCGCGAGACTTGTAACCAGAGGGTGCTTGCAACTTGGCACCCCGGTATCGTGCGGTGTGCCGTAGCACTTCGTGGCGTGGTCTATCCCGAGCTTCGAGGGAGAGTAGCTGCGTTAGCCTTAGTCTACGGCGGTTGTTATAGCGTTGTACGCGTGACGAAGAGAAACGAGCGGCCGAGTCCGAGCCATAAATCCACGGACGGCGGATTAATCGCGGCGGGTGAGACTCGTTGCGAACTAAACTAAACTAATCTAAACTCGTTGAGCGCCTCGGCATCCGGATCTGATGCCCGCGAGCGAGTGAGTTCGCGGGCCGCGGTACACAACGTGCGTCGACAGCGTAAGCACACCGGAGACGTATCACGGATATCCACGAAATGGGTTACGACACGCTTGACGAAAAGGAGATATTCTTGGTCGACATACGAAAATAGCGAAGTAACGGGAAGATATCGAATGTCCGTTGGCCGGCGGAGATATCCAAATATTCCGGGTGGAGAAACTGGGGCATAATGGGAGACAATGACCCAACTGTGACCCGAAAAAAAAAGTGCTGCTCGAGAGTCGGCACTCTCGAGCTTCAAGAGAGAGGAAACGTTTCGAACTTCCCGATATACCCCTTCTATCCTTGACTCTTGTCCTCGGCGTCGAGAGTCATCGGTTCGGCGGAGAAATAAATCCTTCGACGAAAGAGAGGATTGGACCGGGCTCGAGTTTCGAGTGTTTTTAGTCAAAGTATATCGAGGCGATTCAGTCACTGGATGGTAGTTACGGTAAATTATGTGATTCGGGCTCGTTGATCGAGATAAAAGAAATAAGAGTTCATTTTTCCGCGGAACTTTTGTCACGTAATCTCGCGACATGGAGACGAATAATGAAAAATATCTCTCTATATTACATATATATATGTACAGATATCGGCGAAAAGATTTCATTTTCTATAGAATCGAGTTGCAGCAACTTTTTCCAATGCAATTGTTGAAAAAGTATATTCCTTTTATGATGAAAAACTTCGTGGATGAAGAATCGTGGAAATAAAAGTTTCATTTAGCTTTTACTCTCACTCGAACTTTTCAATCGAGAGCTCTCGACAGTGAAGGGGGGTTAGGAGAGGGGGGGCTCTGCCTCGTTGATTCGTAACGATAGCACTTATCCGTCCAATTGAGAATTTCTCTGGAGCCATGGGTTTGGTTTGGTACAGAGAGATAGGAATGAACGAGGCTTCTATAGTCGCGTTCGTCGCCCTTCGAGCCTCTTTCACTTCCCTCGGCCGGAATCGTACGATTGGCCCGAGAGACTGTGCAACGATAAATGCTAGAGGCCACTATATAGAAACGAGAACGATGAAAATAAGTAAAGCTCCGTAAACGGCCAGAGAGAGGCCCAAAAGCCCCCGTTAACTTTATATTCCCAACACGTGAGATTAAGCCAATGTTCTCAGGCGAACGCTACCGGCCTCGCCTCCCTTCACCACTGTCGACGATATATACCGACTAGCGCACTTAGCTTTCCCCGTATCATCTTCATCCAACCTTATCAATCCCCAAAGGAGTATCCTTTCGAGATCGTTCGTGAAATAGCTGGGAGGAGGGAAGGATTCGAGAGAACAGCTAGGCGCTCGCGAATGTTTCCGGTGTGCTTCGTTAACGCGGGGGGACGACTGGATAGAATCGTTCGGGATACTGCGGCCGCGTAATCACAATTACGATCACTGTTACCGAAACCTGAACACTTCGGAGAGTTCCGAAGATCCGTTAGCGATCATTAAGAAGAGTGCGGAATTACGTGAAAAGTTGAACAAATATGTTTACTTCTTTTTTTTTTGTCTCTGCGTAGAAATATCAGCCCAGTGGAGAAAGTCTTATATGTGTCTACGGTAGTTGGAATGCGCCACGTACTCTCTTTAGGGGTTTTTCGATTTTTCTCGTTCTTCCCAACGGGACTGGATAGAGAGTCGCGCACGCCGGAGACCGAGTGAGAAGGACTGCTGGCACTTTCCCAAACGAGAATATATACACACGATAGTAGGGCCATGGGATATATATAGAGGAGAGGAGGAATAGTCCCAGCGGCGGTGCCAGGCGGTCCGCACCGATCATTTCCATTACGCTCTCGCAGATAACACAATTAAATGCCAGGCTCACTCTCTCATCCCCCCCCCCTCCTCTCTCTCGCTCCTCCCTCTGCACGTTTCCTCCAAGACGTTGCTTCTCTACGTACACGTTTGCCTCACTGTGACTCTCTCGTTCAACCTCTCGTTGGTCTCTCTGCCTCACTCGCCTGCACTTTGGATTTAAATAAAATCAATTTGCGTGAGCGTAGGCAAATGTTGACTCAAGGCATTTCAATGTGGCTGACTGCACTGTAGGAGGGGAGCAAGGGCAGGAGCGACAGAGAGAGAAGAGAGCCCGTGAGCGAGTAAACCGCGACGGAGAGACACGGTGCGCAGCGAAATCGAGGGAAATTGTAGGTAGTAACCGGGCTCCGCGCTCTCTCTCTCTCTCTCTCTTCATTGCGCGAGGACCCTGACGGCCCAGCAGACTCGGCCGCGTTTCGAACGATTTGCAAACCAAATTGCCATTATTGATGGTAATAACCATACAGTCGACGAGTCTCCTGCGTGGTCCTCCTCCTATCCGCGTTCGGTGGTTACTCTCTCTCGTCGTCGCGATCCTATCTAGCATCGTCTCTCAAACCATTCGCGATAGATAGGCGGTCGTGTATGGCTCTTCCGTTGATCAACGGTTGAACATCAACTAATGCTCACTTTATTCACTTCTACCAGGGCTCGACCAAGCGATACATAAACATCACAATTTGTTGCAGCTTGTTGGCTCTGAGCTAAAAATGAAAAACAATTTGCACGGTGCGTAATGTATTAAAATAATTCAAAACGTTCTTGTCGATTCATTCGTTCGCTGAGTCACTGCCCCATGAATTCGAAGCTGAAATATAACGACAAAAACGATTACAACGATTTATTCGCGTCGAAAATATAGATCTTTTTTTGCGTCAAAATTGGTGCCGGTGTTAATATCGGGTTAAAAAAGATATATTGAATCATGCGGCCGTTTTTCGGGTTTAGTGAAATTAAAATTTGCATCGAAAAACATTAATACATGCAAATTGCACCCATTTCCTGATTACCGTCTTCTTTTCACGTTTCTCATAGATCTTTTACCGTTCAAAATAATAGTTTAATGTTCTACATAAAAAATCGTAGAAGTTTGACAACATTTTTTTAGGTACGAGATAAAAAAAAATGTTAGCTGGATCTTCTGAACCGTGTTGATGTCGTTTGTTCTCCAAGACCTTAACTGAACGAGATGTATCTTTTGCTAGCGTTACAAACTGCTCATTCAATTAATTCGTTAGAACATAAAAAAAAGCACCCGATACATTCCACTACATTCGCCAGCTATCTCAAGTGTAATGCATTATATATCGGCGGATTGATCCACTGAGCTGAAACGTGGAAGAACCCACAGGGAAGAGACAAAGAGAAAAAGAACGGTGTAAAAAAATGCGGAGAGGAAGGAGCGAAAAAGAAAAAAATGTGCTCAGTCGGTGCGCTGTGGAACGCTGATCCCAAGAGCGTTCGTGGCGGCCGTTCTGCAAATCCTGATTAATCGGGAGAATGCGTGGCGTCGTCGTCGTCGTTCGGTGAGCGCGCCAGGCAAGGCGTCGCTAGAGAGACGAGAGAACACCCGGGGACGGCAAGAAAGCCGGAGCACTTTGTATCGAGAGTAACGTTTCCAAATAAATCACTGGGTAAATGCCACGTGCAACACTGACACATAGCATAGAACAGAGAGGATTCGATTCGTTGAGAACGACAAGGATATTTTTTTGCACCGGGTTGCCTTGCCGACTGAGGGCCGCCAGCGGGAGGGCGCCCTGAGTTTCGAAGCTTGGGAAAGCCTCTCGCGATCGAAAAGGGAAGAAGACAGCGAGATAGGTATAAGTTGTGTTTGCCGGTGGCACCCCCGAAATGCCAGCGAAATCGACTACTCGATTTCGCCACTGAGACTGTCCGTCCAGCGCCAAATTGGGCAATTATTTATATTCCACCTAGCGCGCCGCGCGTACCGCGATCGCGTACACCAGCAGCAGCACGAGCAGCGCCGTCTAAATCGACTATACTCCAATATACCTCCACTCACGTACCTCTCTGGTCGACCTACCTTCGCGTAAAAGTCCCCATATAGAAGGCAAGCAATAGTACACAGCCTCATGGCTTGTGGCACAAGAGGCTTGATAAATCGATAGGGGAGGGCTCTAATAGGAGCGATTTGCTGAAATGGCATAATAAAACGTATCTCATTGGAAATCGAACTCGTTTAGAACTCGTTTCGTGAACTTTGTGCCCCACTCTCTACGTAAGCCCCCTTCTCACACGGTTTCTTTTCCACTTTTGCCTTCCCCCCGCTCGATAAAGCCCTTCGGCGTCTATCCACGTCCCGTTAAAAAAAAAAAACTTTCCCTGCGCGAGCTTCGAAGCTCTCGCATATATCTTGCCTCTTCTTATCACAACTGTTCTTGGCCTATCCTCGATGGCTCTCTGATTGATAGATTTTATGTTAAACTAGTTTCTCTACACAGCATTGAGGAACGGCTGCTAGATATCGAAGTGATGAATGGATGCAGGAATTGACGAACGAAACGAGAAGTCGAAATGGGAAGCGAGAAGAGCCGTTTACGCGCGCACGCGCGTCCGCGCTGAAGCATTCGTCCGATTCGAATTTCGCGAAAGCCAAATTGGCAGACGAACGATTCGAATCGCGTGCTCGTCCGTGCCTCGTAACCGTATCGGCTCGCGGGCTTCTACCCTCTGAGAGGAGAAGCAACAGCAGATATACCTCCGGGCCCAATCTAAAGCCCGTGGCATTCGAGAATTGCCGTTAAATCCGCAGTACAATCAAAGGCGTCCGTCGCCGCTGGAGGGGATCTGGTTCTCAACGGGCAGTCATTGGACGCGCGAGGTTGTGCTTCCCCACCGCCCATCTGCCGAGAGAAGCCGAATCTCGCAATTCGGGCTAACTAAAGCGAGTTTGCCTAGAGGGTAGAGCAGTGACTTGAATCCCCTGTATTATACGGAATCTATGGCAACGTACTGCAGCAGCTACGAGAACATGACCATCGTCCATCCTCGAAGAGCGTCTGTGTAGAGAGATCCGTACGTACTTGTACACGATGCTAAGTGGCAGCAACAGGAGCTGCAGCACCAAGAGCCTCGATAGTAGAGCGAAATGATCATACATACGAACTCGAGCCGCTAAGGCTCTCTCTCTGTACATCCGAAATCCCGTAGAGCCCGAACCGATTTGAAACGCCCGGAGGCCCCTTCTTGTACACGTACCCTCGTCTCTCGATAGTGGTAGTACATTCACCGTATTCCCTGTATACACTCTCTCGTAACAGCACCGATCAGGATTTAGTCGGGATGTATATATCCGCGCGCTTTGCCGAGATACCGGACAGAGAAAGAAGTGGGAAAGACAGAGAAAGACGCCGATGGCTTCATTCCGAACCACCCGGAAAATACTCCAACGAACGCGAGCCGTCCACCTGCTTGGCTTTGCTTCTATTGCTTTGCTCAGCTTCTCTGGCTTTGGCCCTGTTGCAACGAGAGAAAGAGGGAGAAACCGAACGCAACGGACGATGCAATTTAACTCACCGTCGCTCTGCGAAAAGCCCCTCTCGGACGTTGCCTTCGGAGTCCGCACACACCGATCGTTTCAACGAGCACGTAGTTGAGGAGACGCAACGAACAACCCAACATCGGTGTTTTACCCGGGCTCTGTCTCTTCGGTGCCCACACGAGTTCGCATTCTGATTGAACATTCGCGCGACCAACTTGGAGATTTCCTATTTGCCCTCGAACTCACTTCCTACGTATATATCTATTCGAGATTGCGCTATTTCTATCGCATTTCGCTGTGAGACTTTAAATCGTTGTGATTCGGAGCCCCCCCCCCCCCCCCCCCCCCCCCCCCGCCCTTCTCCCTTGATCTCTCGCCTCAGACAAAATCCATGCGATGCATTTGTTTCACGCAGGGTAAACAGAGATTGCGACGCTACAGTTTGATGTTGAAACAGTGAGCGAAAATTTAGATTATTAGCAGTTTTAGAAATATGCCCAGAATACTGATATAGAGCGTGAAACGACGTGTGGCGGAATATTCTCGCCTCTTCGAACTTCGAATTGCGGATACTAGGCATACAGATCAAGAATGCGGTAGCTTTGCTTATGACCCAACAGGAAAGGCGCACTAAGAGCATTTATTTATATTTTTGAGTCATCATCTATTTATTTAATAATTACAATTGCGTATTTGTAAATATCTGTAGAACCTTTGTCCATGATTTCGCTTTTTCTTTTTGAAGGGATTTTTTTTAAATTGCCTATTTATGTACGTTTTTTTACTTTTTCACAGGTAGAAATAGACTAGTATAGTATACATGTATGGGACGAAATGTCGAGACTTTCAATGGTTCGCCTCTACCAATTGTAGTTCAGGCGAGCATAGATAGGGCAGACAGAGAGATAGGTATAAGAGGGATATACATAGCGTAGGTATGGAGAATGGTCGATCGTGCGGTACGCTAGAATGCACCGGTTGTAGTCCTATATTCCTATATAACGCACATCCCTGCCAACAAATTCTCTCTTCTGCTCGATGCGCGACTCGCCGCTACTTCTCCCTGTTTGTGCATTACGTGTGTTACGTATCTTATATACGTGACTACGAACACGCCAGCGTGCTCCAAAAGTGAGAGAGGCGCCTTCGCCTCGAGACGAGACTTTACGGTGCGAAAGTATCTCGTCCCTTCGTTTTTCCGACCTGCGTAACTCCCTGAAACAAGAACAGTACGAAGAGGAGAGTGCAGCAAAGTGAAAGAGAAGAAAGGAAAGAATAACAAGAGGGGATAAGAGAATGTGGACGGTGGAAATAGTCGCAGGGAGGTCGAACGTCCGAAGGTGGAATATACATGAAATCCGAGAGATGGTCTATTTCACATATTGTTTCTGTATTACTCACATCCACGAGACTTCGATAACCACAATATTTGTACATCCATATTTCACGGCGAAGATACTTACCCAATAGAGTTTATTATTAACCCTTCACGTATGGAGACCTCACGCGAAGAATTGTCCTAGCAACTAGGAACTCGGTGACCTCAACGAATTCGATCGTTTTCCAGAGCTGGGAATACCTTGCGATCAAATCATCTCGCGTTGCAAAAGCTTGTCGATTTTTTCGTTGCGAAAATAATGTTGTTTGCTATATTTTTTTATAACCGTCCGATAGGATAACGTTTAAGAACCATACATGAATTATTTCAGATTTCTCAGTAAACTTTTGGTGCATAAACGAAACACTTAGAGTTCGAAGACGTCGTCCCGTCTTCGCGGCCGTCGAGACACGCAATCCCCTTGACATAGACGATCGATATGATATTTCGATTATGTCATTCGATATCGAGTATAGACAATTGTTTTTGCTAAACGTCTGGCTCTTGTTAAGGTACTGGTATCGAATCACGTATCATATCGAGTTGCTTTGATTTATCACTTGCTATTCAATACTTTAATTGCTAACGATAAAGATACGACTTATCTTAAACCAGCAACTCACGTTTTCTTGGCGTCTCCTTTGGTCTCTGCGGGGTCGCATCATTCTTCTTGCCATTCCGGTAAGCCGATACTTTCATACACTGCGAGATATGACGATGCACCGGAAGTCTCGGAAACGGGAACAGAAACGAAGCGAACTGATGGTGGGGAAGAGGAACGAGGGCGAGGGCGAGGGGTTTCTATCGTTTTCCTCTCACGTATCGAGTAGATAAACGGGATACCTAACGTCCTGTATCGATGAGGTAGAGGATGGAGAAATTGGCAGTGAAACGAAACGACGCCGCGAAAGGTATCGCGGCCCTTGCCTTGAGAGAAAAGAGTTGTTCTCCCATTGGACACCCCCTGCGCTCCATCGCACACCAGGTGCGATATACGCTCGGAACGATTCTTGCGTTATCGTCTTGCGCGCACCGGGTCCGGCACGATCCTGGCTTAAACCCTTTTTTCACCCGACCTGGTGGAAATAACTTCTCACTGTAGTCAAAAAAGGATATATCAGTAGGGGTTGGTTTTACGAATCTCGAAGGAATGCACTCTATCGTGAAATCTTTCCTTTATTCCAAGAATCATTGTTTTCTTATTTATATAGTTGTATGTCGACTGGTGCGAAGCTGCAAAAGCGGATTTTAACAAATTCCTTCGCCTTATTGTCATATTCTACCGATATAGCAATATATATTGCTCGGAGACTTAATGTATACGATGTTAGATACGCTTATGTTTCTTTGGTGGACCAGAAGGTTTTTATCAGATTCATGATCTCATGGAATTGGAATCTCCGACAAATCTCGGCACTAGATCGTCTGCAAATCAAGAATCCATACATACTTGCGTTTGTATTACGAATGCAGAGTAAGAGAGAGAAAGAGGAAGCTTTGGCAACAACTCCGTTTTATAAAGGAATATTCTGAAAAAAAAGTAGCAAAGTCTGTGGCCCAGTCACGTAGAATATGCCGTGGTCCAGACTGCGCCCTGGCGAAACGTCGTTCGTTCGGCTGCTTCGTCAAACATACAGAGCCCCCGAGGGCACAACGTGTCTCTACATCTTTACATGCTCGTCTCGCCGAAAGACTTCTCGTCCAAGTTTTCTACCTCCAGCTCTAGGCGTTTACACGCGAAAAATAAGTCCAGTCAAACGAACGACGCCGCATACGTTTGAAAGTGCAAACCTGTAGATACGACCAGCGCTCGTCGGAGTTGCATAACCGAGGAATGCCTGAACCCCAGGGAGGTCAAAGTCCCCCGAGAGTCTCCGCACATGTTCTCCGATACATTGACGCAAAATGACCCGCCGAATGCTAAACTAGCCAAAGTATAGTTTTATACTTTGAGTAAATCGCGTGTCCATTGAAAAAGAAAGCTTCGCGATAGTTTGGTACCTGAAACATTCAAAAGCACTTGTCAGCCCTCGGCGAAAGCGATATTTGCCATTTTTTTGTTTCTTGTATAACAAAAAAGAGAAGAACAAAACCATCGAGTGGTTCATGGTCTATTAATGATGAAAACGAGCATTCGGTTTCCGTGTGCACTTGTCGCTGTTCTGTTTCCGGAACCGCAGTCGATCGCCGGACCGGTGAGTGCACTGAATTCTCTAGTGGCTCCGGCTGCCACAATCGCATGCGAAAACGGTCAAAAGAACGAAGGGAGCGGACAGGCGGCAAAAAAATAAAAGTAAAAGAGGAAGAACAAAAATTCCGTGTATTGTTCGCGTCTATCGCGCCGAATGCAGAGACGAAAAGAAAGAAATATACACGAGACATAAACAATCACGAGAAAAGCAGCAAGAGAGGGAATGGATATTGTGCTCTCTTCCGTCGCGGAAACCGGAGCCTTTCACTCTGGCTAAGAGAAGATGATGAGAGACACGAATGCGGTGCACTTAAGTGGCAAGCAGAATAAAGAAACAGATACAGCGAAGGTGGGATTGGTGTACAGTAAATCCGAGAGGGCAGATCGGGAGAAAAAGGATTCCAAGTAAATCCTTGTCGACTCCCGATCCTGCCAATTTCCGTGGTATAAATATACGTATATATATACATATAAGTTGACTATAGTTGCGCGCGGTGTGTATGTATCTGCAAGGTACAGAAGAACGACGAGAGAAGCGTGAGCAGCTTCTGTTTGCTCTATCGTTATACTATCGCCGTAACGCGACTCTGCGCTCTCGGTCCTTCAATGAAACCATAACATTATCATATCGTCTTCATCGTTTCCTCTCGTTCAAGCTAAACGTCTATACATATTATCTATATATATATACATATCAACACGGGCTTGCAACTCGCTGAGTTGCAGCCTTTAGAAACACAGTGAGACATACCGGTAACTTTTTGAAGTCTATTGTTTCACGATTTATAAATGTTTCTTTCATCCTCTATGATCGTAAAATGAATAATGTGAAGTTTAGAAAATCGATCAATAATAAAAACATTGAATAATCATTGTTGCATTATTTACGCAATCGGCTCTGCAAAGACGGTGCGAAAATAATTTTCTTCATAATCAATAAAGGGCAGTAATGCGAATGTGTGCTTCAAAGGATTCAGGAGCTTTCGAGCTCGTAGGGTTTCTTGAGGATTTGTAAAAAAATTGAAGTACATAAGCACGAAGATTTACGGCACGTTGCTTTGTCCAATACAGTTTCTTTAACAGCTGCCGTTGATGCAGAAATAGTGTCCAATTCAATAGGTAGGCAAGTGAAGCAGTATCGGAAACTGAGATTAGTATTTCATATCTTGGCCTTCGAGTTTTCAATCTCCGCTCAACGAAAATCCTCTTCACCCTGGCGCACATCGCGTATATCGCCGACCCACACGGTACATTGCCCTATTTTCTTTCGCCACGATGCGACGCGAAACTTTGTATCCCGTATTGTTGCCAGCTTCCTCTAGTTTGAGAGTTCGAGAGTTTTCATCGCTGCGTTGTATACGTACACCGAACGACGAGGCGGAAGTATACACACGTAGTTCGAGGGCGGATGGGGTGAAAATTTACCTGTGTAAAAATTCCACTCGGGAAACAGGTGGGCCGAAAAAATGTTGATGTAACATGCTTCCGCGTTACGGAGAAAGTATTTCCGAAGGAAAAATATCACGTTTGAAAACTGAATATAGAAGCGTTGACCGAAAAAATACGAGTGTAGAAAGTAATTTCTTTCGACAAACGTGCCGAAACGAAGGGGGGGGGGGGGGGGGGGGAGTTGATGCACGCATGTATCGCATATGAAATAGAAAATAATATCGCGGCGCGAGCACGCAAATAGAGAGGTAGCGGCAACGGGAGAAATGCCGATAGGTATGCACACTGCGGCCGATAGTACATACAAGCTATACCTATAACTTTGGACCAGCAAGCATGGCACGGTACGTTCGGGTTTACGGGGCAGGGAGGAGAAGACTATGCAATTGTTAAAGCCTCGTCGGGTCACTTTCCGCTCTCTGGCTGTTGGAGTCTCTCACTCTTCCGCGCCAGATCCGGCTCAGGCGGGTGCATGCACTCTACATTCGATTTTCATTCTTGCTCCCACCTCCCCGTTCATCCCCCTTCTTCTCCTGGTTGCCGCCTCGATAAATCAGCCTTATCGAGAAAGTCGGCGTATGTACAGTTTGTATACTATAACACCAATGCTTGTATATACGTAGATACGTATAGATGTGTGTATATAAGCAAGCCGGACCTCTATACGCCTCAGCTAGTTCGCCTTTAAATTTATAGTCAAGCGCCGCCACCGTTACTCGCGCGTCTTTCCCAACTGTGTTCGATAGACGCTCGAGAGAGCGACCGAAAGATCTGTTTCCCCCTCCCGGGCCTTCGAGCTTTCGCATATAGATGTTTAATCTCCGCCAAGAAACTATGAGGCAGGCAGCGGCGTACACAGCCCGAAGAAATATCTGGCAAACGTTCAAGAACACTCTTTCAAAACAGGGAGTTAGAGAGGAGCCTGCCGGGAGCCGTTTATTGGGAATACGGGCCATTCGCCAGTCCAAACTTCGTACAGTCGATATTCCAATGGGGTGTCGATGTATGAACAACGTTTATGGCAATACCTCTCGTGTATTATAAATCGACGACTGTACGCATGTCCTCGTTGCACATTCTCATATACACACGTAGGTAGAGTCGTATTTATAGGATTGGGCCAAATTCAACAGTCGGAGATGTATGGGGAGGGGCGTTATACGTGACTATGTCGAGGGGTCTGTGCAATCAACCGGATACGGGAAGGTATGGTAATAAAACAACAATTAACGACGATCACGATCGGGTTATCACGGGGTTTCATTATATGCATATCCGTGTTTGAAACGAAAACGTGAAAATTATTGTACAGAGAGAGGGCTCGCGGGCAAAGTGACGCTCTGTGAATGCATACGATGTTCTCTCGGTTTTAAATCGTAGGGTATTACAGTACGGTGGTCCGCATGGAGCTGGGAAATCCTTTCTGACCGTGCGGCTACGAATGTGCGACCGGTGGTAGCAGCAGTCGTCGACGAAGCAGCACGAGAGACCAACGTGCGCGCAGGGCTCATGTAGATACGTGTGTCACGTCCGCTAACGAGGGGAGCTCGTGCCACCCGATGCTTCGTCGACAGACCGGTGGTTTGCATTTTACAGCATATAATATGACGAACAGTGACCCGCTCGCAAACCCCCTAATGGGATCCCGAAGCGTCGCTCCCACAACCTGATCGTACCACGTACAACACACACATGCACGCATACACACCCCCGGCGCGCCTATTTTATCTCATGAACATCGGTTAGATATTATATGGAGTTTGCTTGATGCACGTTCCATCACTAACGAGAATATTATAATCGCAGATAAAATATAATGCAAAGTTCAATACATCGCGATAATTCTTTTTTATTTTTTATTGCGGAGCAATCGGCATTCAGCACTTTTCGATAAAAATATTTATTTTAATTCCGCAACGCGCAGTTCGTGGTTAATTTATGAATGCAATTAAAGCCGATAGATGCGATACGGGTGAATATTATCGTTATTTCGAATTTCATGCGCGAACTTTGCGGGGCAATATCCAGTTTTTCTTTTTTTAAAATATTTTAGTTAATGAATAAAAATAGAGGGAATTCCGCGTTTCTCTCGTGATATTCGTCGAAGCGTAGTTATAGTGTAGATGTACATATAGATATACACGTGAAGCCTGAGTTGCCGCAAAAGGGGATGGCTCTTCTCTCCGCTATTACGCGATTTTTCGCGTTATAATTAATCGGTGGGACATTTACGGTGGGAGAACTGTCAGAGGCAGTGCCGGTGACCTGTGCAGAGAGGAGATTCAGTCGTCCGACAATGCGAGAGCTCGCTAAAAGAATAATTAACGCGACCATTCCCCTACTCTGTCCTCCTCTCTTGCCTCCTCTCACTCGCCTCCTCTCTCAATTACGGGGGCCCTCGGTTGTTCACTAAAATGGATTATGCCGTCGAATTGCTATACGTATATTAACCTCTACGAGGGACACGATAACAAAGCCTCTGGCATTTTCCTCTGCATGCTCTCTCATTCCCCGTACTCCTATATCTGTACCCCTATCCTCATCCCCCTCCCCCTTCTGTTATACGATAACACAACAATTTCTTTCATTAACGTTACCGGCTCATTCGTCCCGGGAATTAAAAAGGCCCATCGCCGTTAACGCTGCTGCTGTTGCGAAACCGGAGAAATATTTCACCGGCTTCTCCTTGCTTTTTTTTCTGTCTCGGTTTGGTTGTTTTTTTGTTTTTCACCAAATGCCAGAAACGATGAAATTTATTCATTCTCATTTGCATAACGTCCGTTTTATTACTACTCGCTGGGCGACACGAAAGCCGATAATATATTTCTCTCGATCAGCGTTAAAGAGCTTTTCGGTTTATGTAAGTACCTCCGGCTGCTCGTGTATACTCGTTTATACAATGGAACGTTTATGCTCAAAATGGTCTCTCGGTCATTCGGCGTAATGTTGACTATGCATCAAGTTCACATCCGCCAGCGTGTAGGTCGGTTTTTTCTTTCTTTTTTCTATCCACTACACTGCCTCTTCCAGTCGAGACGATATCGCTTCTACAGTATTTAACGGGCTAGCGAAAAAGAGAAAAGAAACATGGAGAGTAAAGAACGACAGGATCTAGGACGAAGGAGGCGACGAGTGGGTGGTGAAAAGCTTGCCGCGTGTTCGGGAGCCGTTAATAGTCGAAACGCTGTCGCGAGCTTCTCGTGTCTCGTTGCCTCGCTTGAATCGACGGCACGTAAAAAGAAAAACAAATGCCAAAACGACAAGAAAAAAAACATACGCGAATACAGAGCGATAGATCACAGTTTCACGTGTGTTCGAAGGATAACATTTTGTTCATGTAAATTGACTGAATTGCAGAACGCAGAAAGTTGGTCGTTAATCGGTGTTTCGTTCTGCTAATCGTCATCAATGTAAATTTGATTGTCCCATTTACAAGAATAGCGCTTAGCCGATGGCTCAATTGAATACGCGTCTTAATGTGAAATCTAAATGCGATTGCTTTTAAAGCCCGCTCCATCGCTCAAATACATATATTTAACCGGTGTAATCGAATAAATCGATTGCATTTTCGTCGAATAAAAGTTCAAGGTTAACTACGATCTAAACGTAGCTTAGATACGTCAAGGGTATTAAGTGTCTCGGGGAATGTCAAGCAAATAATCAACCGCATAATATGATGATCGATATGCAATTTTGGGGGAGTCAAACCACACAAACCGACGACGCCCAGTGTGCGTTCTATGGGCTGTTATGCATACAAACATCCACTACATACACCCCCGCGGGGTCGCAGGTATATACAAGTAGATATAACAACGACCCTCCAGCCGGTGTAGGTAATCGTGGCTCATTAAGCCGGGCTATTAGCTCATTGAGCAATAAACCTACCTAGTCGGCTAATTGGCGACGAGCCGTCTCCGTTCTCTTCCGGTTGGATGCTCTCGTCGTTCGCTGTTCGAGCAATCCGACCCTACGACGACGAACGCCGATCCGCATTTTCGGCCGAGGGAAACAAGTTTCGAGCGCCAGTATGTGTGAGGACACGAAATGGTGTATGTTCCATAGTCGCGGTGAACACCGGGCCATTCTTCCGAACTATACGACCATGCGCCGCGGGCGGCGCAACGAAGTCTCTCGTTAACTTTCTTTATCTTATTTTCGTTTTCCATTTCGGTACCGATGAAACGAGTCTTGTGCGAAAAGAAATTGGAAGGTAGATGCCAAAAATGGAGCCTCTACCCGGACCAAAGTAGCGAGGAACTCGTCCAATTCCATCGCGCTTATTCTTTGCTCGATGCTTCGTTACGCGCCATAAGATTGTATGAATGTTTCGAGGAAACGCATTGATGCACTCCCACCACACGTCTCTCACACGATTATTGTTCGCGCTACCCGTTTTAGCTGTATTTTTCTAGGTGTAATTGCTCACCGCGAATGTACACGGGCTCGATTTAGTTTTAATTGCATCAACAGCATCAGCTTGTTCAAGACGAATTTAAAGATGAACATGGCAAATATTTTTTTTTCAATTTCTGACTTTAGCCGCCGTATCAAACATTCGTAATAAGTAAGAAAGAAATACATTTAAAAATAGCAATAACAAAAGTCTTCGTTATTTTAAGTCGTTTGTTAACAAGGACTTCCACCAGATACGATTAAAATCACGGGAAGATGGAAACTTGAAGCGGATGTCATTAAAAAAATATCTCGAATAACAACATCTTCGCTTCGAAAAGGTTATGAACTTTGCGGGACGAGTAACGAACGCCAGTAGGCAAGTTGGACGCGGCTCCTCGCGATTTTATATACCCCATCGGGATTCCTCTGAACAAATAATTGCTCATGGAATCAAAGTACTCTTTTGCTCTGTCGGATTACGAGAGCAGAATGTGAGTCGTCGTAGCTACGGACGGGCATCGACCTCTCGTCGCCTCAAGTGGTAAAGAGCTTACGAGTAAAACCGATTTTCAATCTCCAACAGACATTCGCACAGCGTGCAATGGGCGAAGATTGCACTGCGCCGCAATGCTATTTGTCACAAAGCTCGCTGGCTTGGATTGCTGTAAAACGTTGCGGCCACCGACGATATCGCTTGAGGATGAATCATTTTCACTGCATGCCCCACTCATTAGGTCATTCCCGACTGATAATACTCAAAGTCATACGATACCGACGTTGAGTGAGCGCGTAAAATATAAAAGCATACGCACAAGATCGTTCGACCGTAATCGGGACTGCAGGTGCACACGCACCGTAGTGCAGCTGTCTCCGCGCGCGCAAGCGTCTTGGTTTATTTATACCGCTTGCAATATGCCTCTTTGTGCTCAATTTTTTTTTTTCCTTCTTTTTTTCAACCCGTTGGCATGCCAGAGTCCCTTACAACGCTTGGACAATGATAGATTGCTACAACTCCCATATATCTGCCTCGTTTATCGTTACACATTCTAATCAACTGTGCAAACATTTTTGCATTTCGCGAACGAAGCTCCGCACAAAGTATGTAGATTATTTCGTTTATTTCCGTGGCATTACCTCTAGGATTTAAAAAAAATGCTAACCTGGCGATGGTCCACGTAGCAACCGTGGGCGCTGATGATGGTATGGCCGCGGCGCGTTGACCAGCACGGCACACCTAACGATAATGACAGCCGTAGAGCGAAGCTTCTCCACTGGGAGACCCCAACCGATGGTCCACCGAATCCCTCGGCCGCTCGGCCGTTCAATTAACGAAGGTCTTCGCGAAATTGCCAAGCGCCACGTTGATTAAACGGCCGACCGCCGACCGTCCTTGCTCTCTGTCTATCCTTCCTGTGCACGCGGGCACCAGGAATTTTGATAAGCTGATTAGGAACTCGCTGTGCCTCTTGCTCTCGCTTCATCTCTCTCGTCCTGCCCGCACTTCTCATCCTTCAAGTCCAGTCTCTGTGAGCTCTGTCGACCTCTCGCTTCTCTGTGCGGCGTTAAAATTATGTAAGCGATTAACGCAACCGTACATGCTCTCGAATCTCTACTAACCCTTTGGGGTTTACATATCCCTTTTTTGCACGAAAAAGGTGTCGCAGTGTCGACTGTTTTTGAATTTGTAATGTCGCTTTTGGATTCCTATTCGAATTTCAACGACTTCAGATTTTCGTACCAAATGCGTTTTTCTTGAGTTCGAAGATACGTTGATTCGCATCAGCACCGGTCTTCGAAGAATGAAACAATATCGAGGAAAAAAAAGCGTTTGATTCCCAGTAAATTTCATTTGAAGATTAATGGAAATTATTTTAGTGACTCATTTATTCGCGATTATTTTTCGTAGTATACTTGAAGCTTCCTAAAAAGTTACTCCGAGACTTTCACGTACTTATCCGCGCGGTCGTGCCAGACCACTTTTTCGACGCGGTTGAGCTGGCGCAAGAAAAACACCCGGAGTTTCTTCTATTCAGCATACATAAACGATTCACCTCGTACGGAACTATTGTAAAGACGAGAGCGAGCTCTCTCGCGAATCGCGATATACTCGCGTTTCTTGTATTACGTGCTGCGACATCGCGCACGCTCTTCCTGGCTCTCATATATCCCCAAGAGAAAATACAAATTGTACTTTTACAAGAGTTAATCCGAAGTCGCATGGACGAGAGTGTGTATGGGAAACCCCGAACATTTCCGGACGAAGAAATCAAAAGTTTTGTTGGATATCTTTTGCCGACGGAAAAACTCGAGAGATGTATCGGATACTTGATGGGGCGAGGAGAGGAGGAGGAAGGAACGCGAAAAGAGAGTCCGTGTCGCCGAAGACGGACCGAGCCAAGAGCAGTGTATAAGCTACGAAGATAGTTTGCCGAGGGATGCGATCGTGCGACTCCGGGGGATGCACTTGAATGAGAAGTCGAAACGCCCGTTTGCCAGCTACCAACTTTTTCACCCTCCTCTCTCTACATCTCTACCGTTGCTTCGCAAACAAACTTCACTCAGGTTGTGACCATGTTTACCCTTTTGCTCTTTAGCTATTGGTATAATTTATTTTTTCATTGGTCGAGGAAAAAAGAAAACAGAAAAAATCAAATGAAATTACGCGCCAAATCGATCACTTCGGCGAGGTAAATATCTTGAATAATTTATTCATGATTACCATCTTTCGCGCGCGTGTGCCAATAGTGCAAATCAACGAAGCTGGTACATATTGTCATTGTTGCCCCCGATTTTGGCCCAATGAGACTTTTCCCCTAAATCGAACATATTTGACGCAAACATTGCAATTCTACTGGCCGAGAGACGTCATGAATATTCTGTAAATTTAACAAATGCGCTGAACAAACGTTGAGCCGTGCTCGTAAATTAATACTGCCGTACAAACATTTGAAACGGCCATGAACATCGATTGTTATTGTATGGATAGTAGGTTGCGCAAGGATTTTCGAATACATATTGCGCAATTCGCTCGTGTGTACAATATAATGCAAATTTGGTGTGGCGTTGGGAATAAAAATCAGTGAGAATATCCAAACGATAGCTCTGTCTGTTGCCGCTCCATCTCATTATAATGTAATTTAATCGAAAATTCGTTAATACTCGTACTCACGGTTACAATCATCGGAAAATGCTGTATGAGCTCATCTCGCACTTTTTTTTCCATTCGTCGACCATCGACGCCTTTCACCGCACATGCATCGTTCTCTCCGGCTCAATCCCCGTTTTGTCAGGTCTCTTTTTTCGCCTGCATGGCTACCCGTACGTTAGCCCGCGAGTTTGTACAGAAGCTTTACCAATAAACCGATCCTGTATCACCTGCTACTCTGGCTCTCGCACCAACCCCGGTTTTTCCGCTTTCTCCCCATTTTTTTTTTTTTTTTTCGATCTCTACTATCCCTCACCCTCTCTTGCTAACTCGTTTCGATATACGATTTTCACGAGATAGTAGGCCGCCCGACGAAAACGCGAGCTTGCAGCGATTGGGGTACCAAGCCAGGCAACGCTGGCACGCACAGGATTATTTGAAAACATAAGAGAAATGGGAGATAACCGTAGAGAGTGAGAGAGAGAGAAGGAAGGGACGGAAGGGGCATGTGAACCTTTAGGAAAATTGAAAAACCCTCCGAATCGAGAATATTCCCTGGCCGAGTGGGATCATGCGCCGCGCGGCAACACGGCCGTTTAAAAGCCTCCAGACAGAGCCCTGGTGCTATTTGGGTTAGTTGGATTCGATAAATGAGAGGCAAAGGTATATAAAGCGAGAATGGCAACCGGCAAACGCCGTCTGATTTATCTCACAGTTTTTTTTGTCCACTCCTCGCCGTGGAATGCGCGGCAAAAACGTGAAAGAATGTTTGGTCTCACTCGTTTGTTGGATACCTGATATCGGAGAGTACGCGTACTCTCACATTCATCCAATTCTGAAACCGGTGTTTGCGAACCTTTTCGGACTCCAACTGTACCGAACGTAGTCGATGAAGCATGAGTGAGAAACGTGGCGAATTAATTGCCGTGTCGATGCGATGAAAAATTCGTATCGACGGACCAAACCGGTATCGACATTTTTCTTTTCATCAACGTTATCCAATAGAAGCATTATCGGGAAGAATGTGAAAAATGTATGTCGAGTAATATGCGGTTTTATTGATTTTTCGACAATTCAATGTTGCATGAAACGAAAGTAATAGTAAAATGGTTACTTTGAAGTGTATTTTATATTGATTCATATAAATTGTGCCATACACGAGTGAATTATTAACAATTAGCTCATTCGTAGAATTCGGCATTGTACGCGATCTTCTGCAAGCTGGATCATCAGCGCGGTATAACGTACATAAATGAATTACACATTTTAAGCCTTTGATTCTTGATATTGTGGATGTTTGGAGTATAATTAACTGATTTTCGTCCATGTTTGATCACCGCACAAGCACATGGGCCGCTTTTAGATAATACATATTATCGAAGGCATAAGCTAAATTAAGTCGTAAATTATGAGCTTACAAGCGGTATTGAATATTGGTTACTAGAATTCAAAAAGCTTATCGAATTTGGAGCCAGAAACAAATACATGTAACGCCGGTAACAGAACTACAGAGCGAACCTGCCAACCTCCAAATCGTGATACGTCGAACTATGTAATTACGTGCCTGTTTTCCGTCCGTATTTAATTGCTGCATGGATCGGTTGCTGTTGTTATCCGTTATTAACTCCTGATAGCGATACATGCAATTTTTACCGAATTGCAATGCTCTCGATTAGTTCCTTTTAAACATTTTCGCTCTCTCAGTTTTCCGGAAATTTACATCTGGTGTTTGGGTCCGGTGATCCCTGCGTTCGCATGAGGGGGTTAAAATCGAGCCAAACATAGTTGCTCAATGATCCTCAGTCAGCAACGGAGCCTACACGTGATAATTGTACAACAGTTAGCTTCGCAATGCCTAGACTAGCTTGTGCAAGGAGAATCGTCGAAGAAGAGGCGACGATACGACGAAACGCGTAAAGGAAGTGAGCAAACTAAACTTTAGCTTGCGTAAGCTATCGTACGATATATACACACAGAGTGTAGTTTCTCGTTGGGCTTCCCGCGAGCTCTTACTTTGCGATCGCGTGAGGCTCATTTGCATTGTGGGCCGTATCTATCATCTGAAATTAACACTGTCGGCGATATGGCTGCATATATAGCACTGTGTATGCATATATAGGTGAAGTCAAGTTGTGCGGGGTAACCAAAAGATCGTGGCAACACACGCGGGTATGCCTACCCCGCCCCCTCCCCGCGCTTCCGTGTTCCGATTAAGTCGCACACCCCCTCTGTAGAAGAGAAAGGTCGACGTAACGAGTCCGGTTGCCCCTTTCCAGAAGTCTGACCCGTGCTACCTCTCTAGCCCTCAGTTTCTGATATTAACATCGGGCACGTAGCTCGCCCGCGAGATTTGATTCCGCGGGGTAATAACCGCGGCGGGCACGTTTCACGTGGAAGAAATCTCTCTCTCGACTCACGCGGATGGAACGTTTCTGTACGGCGAGAGCTCACGTTCCGACGCCCATCACCTGCTCCCTTCACGCTCACCTTCGACCTCCACCTTATCGCCGACCCGCTTGAGCACCCAAAGAGCCCCGCGCACGGGCGCTACCGACGCCAAGAAGTTTCGCACTACCGCTACGACGGCTCACAGACAGGGAGGGCCGCGTGGAGGCGAGGGATTAATCGAAAGCATTGCAATTCGGTATGTCTGTTATTTTCACTGTCGGGATGTAGATAAAATGAAGTACTTCAGGGACGCTCTTATGCAATGGTTGAGTTGATCAGAATCAGGAATATGGGATAAATATCCACTGTTACATATTATTTGTGAAAAAAATGGTTAAAACAAGTGTAATAAAAAAAATGCATCAACGCACGAGAGTGAAATAACAATTAATACTTCGCATATTGTAGACATGCAATTTTTTCCATTTCGTATGGAGGTTTTTAATTTTTGTAATGAATTTTCAACTTCGAAATAATTTTCAAATACGAAAATAAATTTATTGACTGTAGAGCCCTCGAAAATCATAAATTGGTAATACTTAACTTGTCGTTACATTCCCCACTTCGTTTGCATTCATATTTGTTTCTTTTACACTGGACCGAACAAAATGATTCGATATTCAATGAATTGCTACTGGAGTTAATTCATAAACTGGTTCATTAGATTGTATGTAAAATAGTGATGTGAAATTAATTTACTTTTACAGTTCAATTAACTCAAACTACTAAATTACAGTATTTATACCAATTGCAATACACCGTCGATTAATTTTTTCACGCACCAGCACATTTTTTTGGTACCAGCCCATGCAATATTCAGGAATTTTTGTTCACGCTGCAGATAAAAGGAAGTTGCGTTTCTTGGAGACTTCTGTTCAACAGACCCCAAAAACTCCAAAGGGATCACCAAATAAGAGTTCATAAGGAAGTAATAAACCACCCCTCTATTTTATGAACAATGTTTTGAAGTTTGAATGAACGCAAGGTCCCGAACTTCGTAGCCCGTGTACAAACTTGCAGTATACGTAAGAGGCACGTGTCACCGTTTCGTGTGACAGAGCGTATAATCCCGCGATCGCGCGAGAGTCACGCTTCTTTCATCGCACGATGACATTGTTAGAACTAACTAGAGTGTCCAGAGTCAATAGAACGTCGACCATTCACGGAATAATAAGATCCCTCCTACGTTCGTACGTGAACTGGATAATTCACGTTCTGTGGACAAAGAGGTCCAGCCTCACTACAGTGAACGATTATGTATAGACACAGCAGCCTATATTGATTCAAGAGTGAGAGATCGACCGATTCCCGATACGCTTCGTCTTCATCATCATTTTTTATATTATTTTCTATCCGAGATTCTCGCAACCGGATCTCGCGATAATACAGCTGCGGCACGGCTTTCATTTACATGAGCGCGAGTATACGAGAGTTGTAAGATGATCGCCCGGTCGAAGGACACGCGTAAAAGCCATGAGTAGAGCTCGTCGAGAGACGGCACGATAGATGATGCTGCGGGTAAGATGATCGCAACAACCGACCGACCGTACACCAATGCCACCCACTATTATTATCATTATTATTAATATCCCTGTTCATAATTTATCGGCAGAATGGTTACGAGAAGCATACATATACCACGAGGAACAGATGCAGCAACGTGAGTTTGACGTTCGCCGCGTAACTGCTTGGCTAGTTCTATCTACGCTATAAAACAGGCGGACGGCGGGCACGCAATCTCTCGGTAACTCTAGTCACGTACCACGCACAAACCGAGAGAAAGGGATAGGGAGGGAGAACGCTGTGTTGCGAAGCACACTGGCTACTATATATGCAACGCGTAACAGGGGGGTACTTTTCTCGTTCCGTGTCCTTCTCCATTCGTATATGCTGCAGTTTCCGTCCACAGTAGGGTTACGCAGAAAACTACCCGACTACCTACGTGCGCTCGTTTCCCCCAGAATTACCGCGGAATACGATAAAGAAACGACGCGTATAAAGGCTGAGGCCTCGTATATCTGGGTACGCCGGAGAAGCAAGCGGTGAAAAATCACAAGCGGACCAAATAATGCGACGGAAACTTTTTCTTGAAAAAAAATAAAAAAAAGAAACGAAAAAAAGGGATCCTGGACGCGAGGTTTCCATCGCTTTGGCGAATGAGCAATTTCACGAGAATGAACATTCTCGGATGGACGAGATACGGAGTGATCGACGTGCCATCCTGTGTATGGCAGCCTGTGCATTACTCGACGGCCGGTTTTTTTTGTCTGCATTCTCCGATCAAGCGTGTTGGACATTCTAGCATATTGGAACCTGCTTTTCATTCAACTGATACACGCATATAAACTTTTTGGTGATAAAAAAAAGGTTGGGTTAAACGTTAAAAAGCAAAACGTAGGCTTCGCGTCAACACGTTCGTTGATTATCAATGATTCAAGAAGCCTATAAAGGAGAATCCGATGTTGGATTCCATGAGAGACGAGTGTAAGGGTGAGAATCGTAGCGTGCACCGCGGAATCTTACACGTTTCTGCACTCCGGAGTCGCGTGTCGTTTGACCAAGTCGGAGCACCGGTTCGGGCAATGCGTCACTTTGCCGAGGGACCCAGCGCGAGCCTCGGACGGAACACACGAACGCGTTCTCTTGTCGAGCCTGACCTCTAACTCGGGCTCCGATCGTTATACTCGTCGATCTTGTTCACGCTCGCACACGTGACTCCGCTCTCTCGTTATCTCCTATCTTATGGTTTACGCCTGATCTACACGGTAAAAAGAAAACCGTGAAATTTGGTCCGTTACCCATCGTTTATCGCATTGGGGCGCCTTATCGCGGACCGTTTGATAACGGCATTGCATATATTATATTTTCTGCTACATATTCGTATCACATTGCAATAACTGCTGAAGCAAAACGTAAATGGTACATTGGAGCGATTGAGTTGGTGGACACTCAAATGGTAGACATTTTACTACAGGATGAGACATTAATAATTAAAAATCATACAGGCAACCGGGTCAGTTAGAGTTAGATCAATCAGTTTGTCAAAATATGTTTAAACAACCACCCTTGCGTTGAACATTGCTGTTGACTCAATACTAACGCAAGAATTTCTCTTTCATTTTCAGGTAAGTTCAAATGGCTCTTTTGGCATCGATATTCAAGTATTCCACCGATTGTCCGTGAGTATCAGCAAACTCGACGTTGAATGAAAACTAATGTGTTAACTACAATGACATATTTTATCCTTTTCTATCACGGTCTACCCAGCTCTGTTTGTAGAAAAGTACGTTTGTTACTTTCAGCTTTCTCAAGAAGCTTCTTGTTGTCATAAGTCTGAAACCCAGAATGGATTCACGTCCAAATTTTATCCCAAAACTCGTCTAATATTGATTTATTTGTACGCGACATTTTTTCGAAACGTTCAAAATGCCATAAAATTTCAACCACTCAACGGGTTTACGTCCGGTTTGATTGCAAACTTTGTTCGATACAACGATTGCAGAGATTCCCTCCAAATACATCAAGACGTTTTTCCCGGATGTGTTTTTCGGATACTTCCGAACATTCTGAACACGTTGAAGTGAAATCGTCGAAAAACATTTTTTCGCGAAAACAAAGCTTCTTGAGGAAGCAAAAGTTCTTGAATCTTTTTGTCTTCAAATGTACGATACACTTCGCATTCCGCTATTCACACTTGATGATGGGCAAGGTGGCGAAGAAAAAGTGTGATAAATATATGCTATATATGTGTATATATATATAGCATATATATATATACGAGTCTGGACTATCTGTCTCAAGCAGCCACTCCGCCTCTTTCTCCTTTTGAGGCGGCAACATCTCTTGAGGAAGGGCATTGTTTTATTCCGAGCGCGTACCAGACACTCCTCATCCTCTCTTCTTCTCTCTTTCTCACTAACGCCCGTCTTTCTTTCTTCCTCACTTACAACCCGTCTCCCCCCTTCCCCCAAAACCCCTTTCGAGTTTCTCATCGTCTCTCGCTACGACGCTCCTTTTACTCTCCCTCACTGCCTCTACTCTCGACAATTTACACCCTTCCTCCCCCCTCTCCGCGTACATTCGCGGGCAAGCTCGTGGTGTCCTACCCGGCGACGTCGACGGTCGGTTCTTGCCAAACGCTCGACGCTTCCAGCGTCATCGACAGGGTTTGCCCGCCGTTGCTGCTCGTTTTCCTCTAGCCCTTCGCGTTCTCGCTATGCGCTCTTTCTCTTTCACTCGATCTATCCCGACAGGCAGTCAACGGCGTCGGGCGAAAGCGCGAGTACCCGCGGCCACGGCCCGCTACTCCCCTACTCTGCGTCTACCACCTCCGATAGTGCTGAAGCTTAATGACGCTGCCTCAATATCGCATCGCCGCGGTACAACCGACTCGTTTCTCGTTACGAACGTTCGATGAATTCTTTTTTTTTTTCGTTAGGGTTGTTTTTTATTTTTTATTATTATTCTTTTTTTATCTCGTACTCCCGAAATATTTCGGAAAGCTATAGGCCCTCCGTTGCGGCGGTTTAATATGTGGAAAAGCTCGTACCGGCTTATTGCCAGTTGTTATTTTCGGTCTGGAGGTAGATTGTCGACGCTATGGGAACCGAAGAGGGGGTGGAAGGGGATGGAGGGTGAATAAAAGGATAACGTTATTAGCGAGCTGGAATATGCGTCTATATAGATTTTCCTTCGTTTTATAATGCATGAAATGCTCAGCCCTTTTATTTCATATATATTTTTTTTGTTCGGAATGGCAGTGCGTCGAGAGTTTCCGCGTTGATGGGCTTTCTATGCGAACGAAACATTTTTGCCTCTTTGCCGGATGAAACAAAAAATGTATCGCAAATAGCATTCGAGTTTTACTGCAAGAAAGATTTGTTTTTGGAATCTAACAATTTTGTACGAATAACTTACATGGGAATTATATTTCCTCTTTCGTCTTCACTCGCAATCGGCTTATGCAGTCGAGCTGTTGCGCGTTCTCAAGTCCGCGAGCTCGTAGCAAGCGGCCACCTTGAATAACCATCAGAGAGCCGCGCGATACTGCGGAGGAACGGAGGAAACGCAATTAAGAGTCAAGCCTTATACGACAGGCAACAGTCAGGAGTGGCAGACCGGGTGGTAACAACAGCTAGAACGTCGCTACCGAACTCGTACTCGAATTTCACCTCGCGACTCTCGACCGCCTTTTCCCTCCATGTCTTTTCCTTGTGCCGAAAGCAAACGAAGGGATCGTGCTCGAGGAATTAAACAGCCAGTCTGACGTTTGAGCTATAATTAATCTCCTAATTAGAAGAGTGTACGCGAGGAAATTGGCAAGAATAATAAAATGTTGCTGACACGAAGCTCTTCGTTCTCGCGGGATTTCAGTATAGCGTTATGTGTATACGTACGTCGTCCCGTTGTACACTTTTTTCAACTACAATTTTGCTTATTCTCAGAGATCAAAAGATTCTGTTTTAAATTATTATTAATGACGTTAAAACTGATTTCGTCAGTACATCGACAAGATACAACAATCTTAAGTCTCATTGTGCCATGCATATAACTTACAAAAAGAGAGAATGTCCTAACTGTAATCTGCTACTAATTATTCGTTAATTTACTATTTCTCGCTGATACCATTCGCAAAACTACTTGCAGTAACCGGGGACAGAGTTAAAAAATTAAGCAAGATGTTTTTAAATAGCTCAGGTTCATAAGACCCATCTGTGTTTTCCAGTATTCCAGAGAATTTTTCCAGTATTAAAAGAGCATGAAATGTGTAGTATAAAAATTTCCGAGCGAAATGCAAGAATGAAAGCCGCATTTTTTCCTCATGAACACAGCGGGCTAAAAGATAGGTGTAGTGAAGCATAGAGACATCCACCACAGTCGGCGCCAGAGCCGCAACTACTGTGGGAGTCTGTGAAACGCATGCATCAGCGTTCATCTCCACTGAGGGCTCCGTGCGTGCGCATGGGTCAATCTACTCTGTACGAGACAGTTGCTGGTGAACGGACCAGCGCCGTTACCGGGACTATACGACAGCGTATGCCGTAACACCTGCCTTCTCGCGTCTGTAGCAACATCGTCTTTCTCTACTTAGATCGTTGGGCTCTCCCTACTCCAGTAGTCCACTCGGGCACACGGTCCGACAACTACATAGTGCACTCGAGCTGCATTGCCGGAACCGCGCATGTACACATAGATGCACATGTGTATAGTTAAGCTTCACGTGTTTGAGTCAGCAGGGTCTTTCACCTATTCCGCTCATACAGAAAAGTTACCTTGGCACTTGCTATTTTTCCATGCCATTAACGACCGACGCAAACGACCCCATCAATGACTTTATGGCTGTTTCCTTTTATTCTCCCTCCCCCGTAACCCTTTTCTGACCGTCCTTCTTCGCTTCCGTTTTACCTCCAAACCTGCAATCTTTTTCGTAGTTCAATAGAATAGTAAAAAAAAACATTCTCGCCACGCTCGGGTTCGATCGCCGCCAATGAGTTGCGATACAAGTGTCCGCAAACATGATCCTTGATCTGGTTTGACACTGTTTTTTTTCCTATGAAATTCGACAGCGATTGTAACGTTGTATCGAGCG
This sequence comes from Ischnus inquisitorius, assembly GCA_963924025.1. Lineage (NCBI taxonomy): Eukaryota > Metazoa > Arthropoda > Insecta > Hymenoptera > Ichneumonidae > Ischnus > Ischnus inquisitorius. Next base: position 5,986,425 of record OZ001250.1, on the reverse strand, counting down.
AAATACAATTATTAGTCTTGCCGGATTGTCATGGTTCAAGGATATCCGCGTCGATTAGCTCCATGAGCTCGTTAACATTGGATTCAAAATGTTTGAGCGACTGGCTATACGGCAATGAACCATCGATTAGATTCATCTCGAGGAGCTTTACCATGCGAGCTCGGGATCTACTGCGGATTGGTGGTTACGTTCGACGCGCCGCCGCGAATAACCTTAACACACCACTTTAATCGGTCTTATCCTAATACCACCCGAGCTTGCCCGGGGAAGATCTACTAGCACTTTAGTCGTCTCACGATTTTTCCTCGATAAAAAACGCGTGCGAAGCGTCGTCGAAACTCGCGTGCTTTGAAAATTAAATAGCATTCTTGATTTACCGCAACTTTGGCCGTGCTTAATCTTCGAAAAGCGAACGTTACGCCATGGATGGCTCTTGATGAACGTTCGTCCATCGAGATAGACGATAATCCGTTCAATTTTAGCTTCTTTAAAGTCCTCGAGTACCGCACGCCGCGATCCAATTTCTCATTCGAAGAATCAATCCTATGAATCAACCGGTCGGCTATCAATGGCAGAAAGAATGGATATCGTGTTAGGTATTCTCGTTTAACTGGAAATCAGTACGTAAATTTGCATGCGAATTAAGCCGCGTATTCGTAGTGAAGGCTATATGGATATATAGGCTCTCGTTATACGCCGAGTCCGAGGTGAAATCCTCTCGTGTAGTCAGATAATCCGTGGCGGGCACGCTAGACGATACTATCTCCAAGATTGATAAGCGCGCGATTGTAATATCGTGTTTCACGCTAATCTTCGGCACACCGAGGAATATGGCCTCTCACCGGGACGGGAGGTTCGGGGCGAGGCTGACTCGGACTTAATGCGACGAGATCCTCGTGGCGAAGTCCGCCCCTCTCGTCCGTGCAAAAGATTCACAAACGAACGCGAATGGTATGAAACGCACGAGCAATATAAGGCCTCCGAACAATTTATTCAAGGAACGAAGCAGAGGGCATTAAAAGCACCATTGTTACAATTCTTCCTCGCTGCTTCATAATACAATATTACTGGTTAGCTCACGGCTATACTCTCCTGCCACCTAGTACACCGTTCGGAACATCTCTCTAGTAGGTATTTCGCGGCTTCTAGCTTGAAAGCTTTCCCCGACTGATTTATTTAGGCTCTTTTACGCTCCGCGTAGATAGTGATTTTTTTCCTTTTTTTTTCTTGCCGTTACGTAAAGGAACTTTTTATCGCGGGTGAATCGGCCCGCACGGCAATATTTCACAATTACGAAGCTTTATGACCGTACCATAAAGATACACGCGGCGGCGGTGCGTGCCAGTTGCATGATGGCCGACTACCCTGAATTTTATAGTCATAAAAGGCAATTCGCTGTACGGTTGACTTATCCACAAGTCCAGAAGTGGATGTGTACCGGTGCTTAGATACGTGCATGGTTACCTAGTCGTGTCATTTCGTATTTTTATTCCCACATTCGCGTAGTCGTCGATGCGGACTTTCAAAGACTCTTAAACTGCATCGTCGAGTACTGCAGCACGAATGTTCTCCTTCGTGTCCTCACCCTCTATACACGTTTATCTCTGTGGAGAACACACGCTTCGTCACACATCTCAGCAATGTCACACTCTCTGCTCGACACTCACGAAAATCGCATCAAGCGCGAAATTGCTGAGAAATTTTCACGTATTGCCATCGTCGAGGTTCGTTCAAGAGGCTTTTCGAGCGATGTCAATGGTGACGATAGAAGAGGCGAAGACGGCAAGTTTGAGAGGTATGAAGAGATAGAAGAAAGAACGTTGGTGCACGAAAGAGATGAAGCGGGAGAGGGGGGTGTGTGGTGGTTGAGAAAAGAGTGATGAGTCGTGAAGACAAGATGAAGAAGAAGAAGAAGTGAAAAGCTTTGGGGGAGCTCAGACAGTCCAGCGCGTGCGGGGGGGAGGCACACGTAGACACGAATCCAAAGATGGCCACTCGTAAACCTAATAATCCAGCCACTCCTGACAAACGATGCCGTCAAAATGTAATTCCGACGCGTTCTCACTCCCTATCCTTCGCACAGCTCGAATTCCAAGTGGGATGTCAGAGACGCGCGCGGGGGCGTCTTTCCCGGCAACTCGTGGGGGGACGTAGCTGGTTGTTGGACCGAAGTTCCGAAGCAGAGGCCACGAGAATCGACAGAAGTAAGGCCAGAAGAGCGAGTGAGAGGGATCTCGCCCTCCCCTCCCCCCGACCATCCGTCCGCTCTCCGCACACGAATCCGCTCAACTGTACCAACCCCTCGGTGTACAACCGCGAGATTTGACAGCCGAACGTGACTCCACTCACCCGAGTAGAAAATCAATACCTACTGCCTCGTTCGTCAGCTTTAGACCGAGTGTGAGAGTATTGAGGATCGGCGTAGGCACGTAAAACACACCCTATCTCCACGTGAACACGGTCGAGTGTCGCGGCATTCTTCATTTTCTATTCTCAAAAGCAACTAAAATTCCAAGAACGATGTGGTGTGCAGTCCTGCTTAGAACAGCCGGAGCAAAGAGTACCCGAGAGAGAAAGAGAGCATAACTATAGCTGATGTGTAGGTCTGGTATTCGCATTTATTCGTGTATACATGCATTTATGTATATGAACCTTGTAGACGCGAAAACGTGAACAACGAAGAGTGGAATAAGAGAGAGAGAGATATCCAAGGGACCGCCGAAAATTATAATGATTCTCCGGCCGCTTTTCCTCTGTTCCGTCGGCGACATATACAAGCGGGGAACCCCCGGCTAGCAGCTTACCCCTTGAATAATGCATAGAGACCCCCGGTCTCTTTATGAATTTTTATGCAACCCGTGAAACGGAATACATTCGAGTTTGTCACGAGGCGAGCCGTCCATAGGGGGTGTCACCGAACAGCCTCCATTCTCGTCGACTCTCGCATCAACTGCTATCTGTTCTCGACCTTGTCTCGTATCCGTTCATGTTTATTTTTTTTTCCTGTTTCTCACATCGCATATACGCTTCACAATGTCGAAGTATCGTGACGTTTCTGATGGTAACGTTCTCGTTTCTAGTCTTAGAGCCGCGAATGTAACACTAACGAGCGAAGCTCTTTTGTTATTTAGCAAAGCGCGCCAACCGGTGTAGCAATGCTTTCTTGATCTACAAAAGACGAAAGAAAAGAAGAAGCTCTCCTCCCAAACCCCGTTCGATACAGAATCCATGCGCAGCGTTCGGGCATCGGAGTATGTTTTTTTTGTTTACTCGTTTTTTTTTTGCCTTCCGATCGTTCCAGACTGCCGGATTTCAGAACGGGGAAGGACGAGAGCTGCGGCGTCAGCTCCCCTACGCGTACAATGTCGTCGCAACGGCATTCCTTTGTTAATTACAAGCGCACGATTCTCGGCCACGTACAATTAACGTGGCATCTCGGAGACGCCGAGGCGGGCTCGCTCTCTCCGTGAGATGCTCGCGGGACTCATTCCGTGAAATTGCACAGTTACCTTTTTTCTCCGTTGTTTTTCGGAACCGAGCTATTCTAAACTCCCGCGGCGTCATCAATTTCATCTTGTCTTTCTTCCCTCGCCAATTTTTTTACTAATAGATCCTCTTTTGAAAAAGAAGTTGCGCGATTTCGAAATCTTGAAGCCAAATAACGATTTGTTCTGTGATTGGTTGAAGCGGGAAGAGTCTCAAGACTGACAAAATATGAGGTAAGAGAGGAGAGGCGCCTGGCCTCAGCGGTGTTGCAGCGCTCAAAAGTTCTCAACTCGCCCGCGGTGTTATCTCTAGTTGTGTTTAAAAATAAGTCACCATTCATTCTTTCAATAAAATTCTACGATGATTCGTTATTTTACTGAGCCATTCGTCGTTATTTGAGATTCGAAGAAAAAAATGAAAAGGAAACCAGTGTATCTTCGAGTATACGATGTAGAAACAAGTTTTGCAAAAACCTTTCAGCATATTATCTGGATAAGGAGAGGTACGGATGGAGAAGCGCAGTACGAAAGAGAGGGTTTTGCTGTTGTAGATGCTATACACGAGGCCGAAGTAGAGTTGGCCGGTGTGTTGGCTGAGGTAGAGGAGAAAAGCGACACGGGGGTTGAGCCAATAAAGTCTAACTGCCCTCTTTACACGAAGTTGGCGATAGTGCGAGGTTCTCTAGCGCGGTCTCGTACTTTCAGTCGGGTGCTACTCACTTTTCTCTCTCCCTCTCTCTCTCTCTCTCTCCTTATAACGCGCCTCCCTCTCCACCTCATATACGCGACTGCGGCAAAACCGTCGTTACTAGCAGTCTTCTTATCTTCTCTTATTTCCTTCCCTCCTGCGGTCTCTCGCTCTCGGGACGCCGCGGTTATGCGCTATGTTCGCAGTTTTCTCGCCCGGGGTTTTCACAGCTATTGTGATAACCCCCCCAACCACAGAATTCGCCCGTAAGAAATCCGCGAAAGGCATGCAGTGCCAACTTGAGAACACAAGCGTCGAGACTCTACTAGCTCTGTTGTAGCATAAGAACCGCGTTACGTAGACGTCTGTTTGGAGAATTTGGTATATATCTATAACTGCACAGAGTCAGTTGCGAATACGTGCGGGACAAAATTTCGTCGTTCACGAGTCTTCGTCTGTCTCGAAAGCGGATATATACGGCTGTCGTCTCTTCCTCTATAACCCTGCATATACCCAACTAGGAGGAAATACTCTCTCGAAGCGAAGGCGTGCATTGCCGTGAGTGAGTTCGAGTTGCCGGGGTATACGCGACGACGGCGACGACGACGAGACGACAACCACCTCGGGAAATCCTCTTAGCCCGGTTCTTAACGAGGCCACTCAGATCTCGTCCCAACCCCACATGCCAAGCAAGTACATAGCAGACTACTATGCTCGTAACCCTGGGTCCATGCCCGCGCGCTTCTACTCGCCACCAGGATTTTAAGCTAATTGAATCATTTCAGTTTTGTGAGCCGAACGAGAGGATGTTCGCGGTGGCTTTCGTTCTCTTACCCTACACAGCAAACGTTTTGCCTTCCCGAGACAGGAGACCCGCTTCGGTGTATACGTGTGCGTGTGTGCGAGAATGATGCAAATGTATTACGATCTGCACGGACTACATCCTGGCTACAACTACTGACTGCGCGAGAGGAGAGCTTTTCCGCACAGGATCCATACAAAATCCACATAGTTAAGACTGCCGCATAAGCACACAACCGCCACTGCCTTCTGCCAAGTAACACGCTGCACTACTCTACATCTCCGTATTAAAATGTTCCTCCTCCAACACGTTCGCAGTATAGACAGTTGTATGCGCCGCTTTGTTGAGCCGGATTGCCCGTTCCTGTAAAGTAGATGGAAACTACAGTGTGTTCTGTATGGCTGCGAGTTGCGAGAACTTATCGCTGTACATCGTAGCTCCTTCTCTCCCTTTCCCCATTCGTTCAGCCATAATCCGTCGTTTCTCCTCGACCCTCAGCTTGCGCGTACCAACAATTTTCCATCGTCTCCTTCTCCGAGAGCGTAAACTTTAACGTCTCTCCGCTCTGTACATTGCAGGCTTAGTCTTCAACTCCGTCTCTCGTATTCCTCCCATTGTCGTTGTCTATTGTATATGCTAGACGGATAAAAACGCGTTGACCACTGATCACGCTCAGGTCTGTATTCAGGGCTGCATTACGTTGCAATTAGTGCAGGTTGAAGGTCCGCAGAAAAGGTCATTGGATGTCGTGTCGTCTGGTAACTACGTCCTGTATAGGTTTACGCATTGAGGCAGGTAGTGGTCGTGGGCTTGCATGCAGGCGGACGCGTCACACGTTCCACGTCACACGGTGAGGTGGTGCGAAGGGCGTGTTAAAGGGGGTATCGGTAATTAGCAGCGTGTTAGCAAACAACGTCGAGCTCGCTCAGGGGGCACATGGGGAATGTTCTGGGTAGCGGCAACAGCAGCAGAAGCAAGTTGCCGGTAATGGGTATGTATAGGTGTGCGACTACTCATGCACGCTGGGCTGAACTCACCCGGTTGCTTATGCATCGCACCTCCGACTGAGCCCAATGTCACTCTTACGTATATGCGAGCTCCGTGCTCCAACTGCAAATCCTTCTTGCTCCTATCTCACTCTTCGCTTCCTTCCTTCCTTCCTTTCAGCTTTCCATCACATAGACCTCAAACATTCATCGTGATTTTGCACTTGCCGAGTGCTTTCGTACAGTATAAACAGCTAGGCGTACCCTGAGACTCTTCTACATCTTGCCTTATATACCTCGGGGGGAAATGTCTCGACGAATTGGTTCAGCAGCAAAGCAGAAGCAGCAGTAGCAAGCAAGTTCTCTTAGGCCATCCCTCGGGGAAAAGTAAAGGTACTCTTTATTCAAGGCCCGTACGTTCAACGACGGACGCACCCGTCGGAATACGACTACAAGTCTATTCTATCCCGGTTAAAGCATAAAGTAAAATAAGAACTGAGGAAAGCGAAACGAAGAACGAAGAAAAAAGATGAAAAACTAATTTTATAGCGAACCGGTAGCCCGCCTCAGCGCCTTTCTCGTTTGCATAATTGATAGAATTAATTGTGTACCGATGGTTGGTTCGATACACGAAGACAGAAGTCGCCCACGGTGCGGAATAGCGTTGAATAAATGATTCAAAGTCCGCAATTTACTGCTCGATGAAGAGAAGAAGAGAAAAAGGAGAAGATGAAAATTGAGAAAGGTATTGTATAGAGAATGAAGCGAGATGTATGCTGCTTGGACCGGCCAGGCAAATTGCCAAGGAGCTATAACCCTCTCGCGTGCCCGCGCGCGCAAGGAACGAAATCTTTTTTAAACGGCCCTGTTCGCATTCATACTCACTCCCGCAGTAGACCAGAGCGCAGCCTCCAGACAGTCTCACGATTATAAAGTGCAAATCCTTTTATTCCGTCGTTTCGTTTCGGGCCGACGCGCGTTCCTTCTCGCGGTTCTCCGCATAGCCCTCGAGCAGCTTTTTTTTTTCTCGGCACTCCATCTCCTCCACTAACCAACCATGTACGCTCCTGGCAACGTGCCTCGTACCGTACTGCAATATATGCGAGAGTCGGGCGAGCAAACGAGCATTATCGAGAAATATTCTCAACGAGCGGTCGACGACAGATTTAGAAGATCCTGCGATTATCCGTAACCTCGTTTGGCTCATAAAAGTCGTGTGCAGGAATTTTCGTCGAGACCCCGAAGCCCTTCAAGGAGATCTCGAATATTGACTGGTAAATTCAAAATCTTCGACCCCAGTCCATCAAAGGAGAATCCGTGAATATGCTGAAACTTCTTCGAGCTTTCACAACGTTATCCCGTAAACTTGCCGCGATGTCTTCCTTCGTTCGTGGCTTCGAAATTGCTTCGAATCGAAATCTTCGTGTGCAGAAAGTATTCGGCTACGGCGAACGAACGAATATCCGCTTTCACGTTTTAGAAGAGCTTTGAAGACCGACAAAGTCAGCTTATCGGTAGGTAGATATCGGCGATAGATGTTGGAAGCTCTTCACTCAAGCAGCTAGCTCTAGGCTATGAATACTCCTATCGAATTTAATTCGTTCCTTCACGATACATATCACCGAAGTTCCCGACATTGAATCCATAGCGTCGAAACCCGACACACGAATATTCCAACACCGAGAAAAACACGGTCAGTCCATCAAGATATTAAATTTCGATATCACATCTACAATTTACATCTCGTATCTCATGAACGGATAGCATCTCGTAAAATATTTGGTGATTTTTTGAATCGTTTTTTATCGAGAATTTATATGTGTTTTTCGTGAACGATAATTCACCGCGGCGTTAGAACAATTGGACCGAGTGGTAAATCAATCGTGTCGAGCTAATGACGGGAAGGATAATCTATTTGTCAGGTTGGAAGCAGGCCGTCTCGGGAGAGGGAGCGAGAGCCGCGTGATTAGCGAGTGCGCTCCATTGAGTATTAATTGCGACGGTTATACCGAACGCGCAACCGGAGCCTCTGCCGGTATATCTGTAGCTATCAGTAGCAAAGGGTCGTTTGGATTTCCGCGTTTCCTGCCGGTTGGTTTCCCATTGCGCCGCAGAAGGAGGGGTTGCAACGGAAAGCCCGTAAACTTTAGTCCGAAAAAGCTGCTGCTGCCGCTGCTGGTCCATGCGATTCACTGACTCCCTCGCTCTCGGTCTCCCTCGCCGGGTTTGCGAGGAAATCGTGCGAAATTCAACGCCTCTCGGTGAGGCACACAGCCGTCATGAGAGAGTTGCACCGGCGACTGTGGTCCCGGTGGCGCGTTAATGACGACTGCTTCCAGGGTCAAAGAGAATCCGGGGGGAGGGGTATAAATTCGAGGTGGTGGAAAACAAAAGAGTGTCTCGCGACGACCGGCTTCATCGTCGTTCTTGTCGCTGGGTTGCCCTTTGGCACCGGCTACGGTGGCTCGCATCTCGCTGAAATCTCTCCCAGCGTCGTCCCTTAACGAGTGGACGATATAATTTTGACGCCTCCACCATTTCAGCCCTGCGGCGAATTGCACTGCCTCTTTCCACAATCCGCCTTCTCGTCAGCTCTTCCGATTTCGATTTTCTCCCGCATAGCGGCACAACTCTCCGCGACTTCGTCGGGGAACGGTGCATTGCACTCTTGGGGTTTTGTCTACTTCCAAATTTTCCATATGTATACTATGTACTTTGGTCCCGAACAACTCCAAAAACTCCATGCCGACAAATATGCCTCTCCGTTGAATGTCGTTTGTGCGAAACTCGATACAAACACATCTAGACACAAAGAAACGAATTTGAAACGTTTTAATCGTCAAATACAATAACTGGAAATGTTCCACTCTGCGGCTAGCGCGAATTCAGACGCGAAATGTGTCATGCGAGTTGAAAAAATAGCGCAATATTTCGACATCTACTATGAATTTTGTCACCGCGACGCGCCGAGCGTTGGCAAACAGCATATCCGCGTATAATATTGATACAGGGATGACATATGTGCGCGAAAACATCGCGGGATGAAACGTGGCTTTTGATATTTATCTACCAATAATGTCGCTCTCATCTCTCATTATTCCCATGTCGGATATTCGTTGCCCGCGAGCTTCGAAATTAATTCATATTCATATTCATTTATTCATAAGCACAGCAGTACAAGGCCAATGAAAGTGCTTAACTGTACAGAGAGAAACAGTTGTACATAGAGTCTACAAAGTAGAAAGCGTTTTTTTTTTAAATTCCTCTCTTTGCTTATTGATTCATCCATTTCCTTATTTATTTAAATTCGTTAGATATATATACATGTGTATATTTTAGCGTAGCCTAGAGGCTATCAAGTAGCTAATGGTATTATTCGGGATTGTGGCTAACGAGTCGTTAAACATATCCGTTTACGCACCGTTGTCGACCAGGAACACATTAACAACCCGGGCTGCTCGTCGCCGCGTTAGCCCGCAGAGTTGGAGGATAAAACAATTCGACAGCTCGTGTTGTGTATGTTGGGAATCAGCAACATATTGGTGAACCCCAACAGTCAAAAACACCTTGCAGTAAATTGGCAGGCAAGATATAAGCTGCCATCAGTTTCTTGAAAGGTGAAGATTGTGGTTCGCTTGCTGAGAGTGAAGATGTATCCTCCTCGTTCTATATAAGTTCCATCGATCTTCCATGCGATATATTTTCAAACCGTTGTTTAAAGTAATTCTTTCCCGCTTGTATACAGCCTATAGCATGATGAATTCACGAGAGAGGCATCTTCGGTCTTCGATCGAATCAATCTGAAATATAGTAAGAATATTCCGCTAATGTTCTTTAGTCTGTCTGATTGTGAAAGCTAAGTTACGCATTGCGGATTCGATCGTGAAGTCTATATCATGGGAAAAAGTGAGCTTAGAATAAAAACCGACTCTACGATCAACCTAAGGAACCCTTCCTTACGGCGCTTGAAACAATATTATATAATTGACGATAATAGTATTTGCGAACCTTAAACACAAACAGCCTGGTGTCGCTTGGCGTTGACGTGTAAATTGTTAGCGATTGTCCAATTGACAAATTGATAGATGCTATTCTGCAAATAGCGACAATTGTCAATCATGCTAATTGATTTATAACGCTTCACATCGTCAGCGAACAAAAGGGCTTAAAAGGAGCGACGTGTTTGAACGCAGAGTTAAATATTGTGTGTGTAAAGTTTCCGTAAATATCGCGGCGCAATTTTTCATCATAAAACTAGGTGATTCGGCCCCGCTACCATCTTAGCTAGTACCCCTTTGATTGCCTTATATATGCGACAATGGGAAGAACAAAAAAATCACCAAATCATTCAAACTTGTCACGTAGACTCCCACGCGATAACACCGGATCAAGCTCGTAAAAGCTTTGAAAGATAATTGCGTATTTATTGAAGATTATTCGCGATTTCACGGTTCATAATATTCATTGCTCCCCAATGCGTGACTCTTGTTTTAATCTATCTATATACTTCCAAACCCTCGACGTTTCTATAATTATACACGCTTCGGTGTTTTGTATACCAGCGCATGAGTTTTAACAATGAGGATTTTAATCGATGCTCTCAGCGCTCAAAACTGCCCTCGATGAAAGAACGAAGCCGGTTCTTCATTCTGGGACGATATTTTATCGGTATGTCCCGAACGATATCGTGCGTAAACCACGGTGAATATTTTTCACGACTCGGGTCATTGGAAAATCTTGGCACGCACATGTTTGCAGCGTCGTGCTCTATCGCGTAAGTAATTTAATATTCGGAGGGTCACGCCGTTCGTGTTGTGAAGCTCCGGCTCGCTCATGGATAATGATTTCTTTTATTTTTGTCTTCTTCGTGTTACTTTAATCTTTTTTAATTTCCCGGTGCACTCCGTGGCGCTGTTTAATCCGCACACCGTTACCGAAGTCGCGCGTGCATATCCGTGTAATGGTGAGCGGGTGCGACGACATTATCGCTGGTTTCGGCGGCACTCTCGTCGCCAATTCCGTACCTCCGTAACTCTATACGTGCATGCACGCGTATGTACATCTACGTATGTACGTTATAATGAAACCACAGCCCAGGTTCACCTATTCACGCGTTATCGATCGTTCCATTCACGAACAACGTCATACATGCTCACAGTTCTTGTACTCCCCATCTCGGCATTTCTCTCGCTACTTTTCTCGCATCCTCCATTCGTTCCTCGGCTCTCAGAGAATTATTAATGAAAAACTGATTTCGCGACTCGTAAATTTTTTAACGAAGAACTCTCGTCACGAGTTATCGTTGCGAGCGAGAAGTGCGCGTGCGGGGGCGCGGGACGGGGGCGCACACGGGCGCTCGGATATTAATAAAGCTGTCTGGCGGCGTAGAGAGGGTGATGTTCCGGCACGCAAAGAGAGAGAGTCGAGGCGAGGGTATACGAGAGAGCATATAATAAAGCGCAAGAGCGGCGCGACGTTGTGGGATACCCACGACACCCATTGCCGTCGCACCACGCTTCATCACCGCACGGTGTACACCTCTACAGCCCGCTCGACGACCGAACACCCTCGTACACCGATGGAGAAGGAACGGCGGGTTTTGTGACCGCTCGATATCGCACCGGAGAAAGGATCGTTAACGCGCCGCGAGCTCGACGGATACTTGATATTGCCACTTTTGAACGGGGTACCACACGCGAATACATCTGAACCTCCCCGCGCGAACCTCCTTTCCCTACCCCACACATCCGGTTATCTTTATACTCTCGGCGTTATTAAGGCTTATAAGCTCATTAACGCGAGAAACCCGTCGAATGGTGGAGCTTCATGGGCTGCGTGTAACGCGACCCGATCGAGATGATCGAGGTGGGAAAGATTGCCAATCGCAAATTTCATTTCGCGCCGAGTCAACAGAGCCACAAAGTTGACACGACGATGATATCGTCGCGTTATTAATATTTCAATCATTAGAGGCATGTCATGTTGTAGCTTGGTAAACTATTTCACTCAATATGCCGTTCACTGTATCGATTACTGACTCACCGAGGGATGATTTCCATTACGTTTTACGGATTAAAAGCAGTAATGGATAATCCTCTCTCTGTCTCTCTCTCTGTTTCTTATGTAAAGTGAACGCATCACCTTTATACGATTTTCACAACGAGCAAGTATTATAATCAACATATCTAGAAGTGTGTGTGTGTGTGTGTGTGAACGCAAAATTGCGTAACTTAGGGCTGGTAGTCCTCGTTGGTACCGGCCTTTTAACTCATATACGCGGAACTTGACTCCGCGCAACGCTCGTAATTTCGTGTTAAGATAATTAAATGAATTAGTGGACGGGCGCAGGTCTAGCGGTAGGTATGCGCGTTGTATACATTCTGCATGCGTGTCGGGTCTACAGTAGCTGCTGGTGCACCTTGATGATGCACACTTACGGGTAGCAGCAGCGGCGCAGGACACGCGTGGAGGCGTATGTATACACAAGCGTTTACGCAGTCCGACCGCACTCTATAGTGCATTATACATAGAGAGTGGCAGAACGTACTCGTCGGTTCTCCTTCCAACACAATGTTGGATAGAGTAGAGAGAAGCTCTCGTGGTATTCCTGTAAAGCCCGTTCGTGCTGGTGCATTTGGCCCGCTCGGAGAGAGCACTAAACTCCGTTTACGGTGAAATAGCGCTGCCGAAAGTTAACGCGACACACGACCGCGCCTCGTCCTCGTGCTCGGCACCCCCTTTTGCCAGCCAAGCCAACGCCGGAGCAGCGAGCAGCGGGTATATACATAAGCGAGCTACCTCGAAGCTCGGATAATTTTGAGAGGGACCCCCCATAGGACTATGTGGAGAACCATCGCTATGCTAGAGCGCGTGAGCTTCTACCCACGTAACCGAAAGCTCCATGCGGCATCAAAAGCCCTGGATTACCCTCTCTGCCCAACGAATCTCTCTGTCTCTTCCCTCCCGCCTAATTCGTGATTAATTGTATGGAACTTTTCGTCCAAACGCCCTTTACGAATAACCTACGGTTGGCGGTCTGTCACGTACCAGAAACGGGGTATGAAGAAACGTTGGGCGAATCGGAAGTGAATTAGCAACGGTGAAGCCGGGGGAAAAGTCGCAACTGAGTTCGCTCGATTGAAATTTCATTAATGCTTGCCCCCTACGAGTTCTTAGGAGGTTATTTGCAAGCGGCGAATGGTCAGGTTCGGGATACAGAATCGATACGTTGGATAAGATCTTCTAAACAGTTTTGCTGAATCTGTATTAGAGAGAGTATCCAAAAGAGTACCCTGAAATTGCGACTCTTCAACCCTCATCTACTCTCTACGCCAAACCTGCAACGATTGTTTTCACGTTGGGTTTATTTAATCTTCCCATTGTGCCATATCTTGCCTGGGAAAATTTGTGGGTGACTAATACGTGTATCACGTCCCTACGTTCCATCACCAACGCACAGTAATCAAAGCGAGTCACGAGTGCTTGGCCTCTACACGAGTGTAGCATCAACAGGATCCTCCGCTAACGTTACCAAGACTCGATGGAGCATGATATATACATAGCAGTACGGTCCGAAAGCAACCCTACCGTTATGTTGTAATTCTCCACTAGCCGAGTTTAAAGTAAATTCGTAATAACCCCCTCCCGCTAGTATGGAGTAATCAACAAACGGCCCTCGGGAACCGAATGCCGAGGGTAATAAGTTCTGCTTATGCGTATCCGTTGGAAAGCCAGGAGTCAGCATTCCCGGACCAACACACTTATACACCGGAACCCCTTAACCGCTTGCTACATCGCGGCTACGCGAATGAATGTCCATGCAAATGCGTACCGTACACATAGTGTAGCCAGTAAAATAAGAGCATTCTTTATTTGTTGCAGTATAAGGTAAATTTCCCGCAGACACTATCGGATGCGAATGATTTTTGAGGGATTCAAATGAGTTTAATAATGAAAGAAAAAAGTTAATCGGGTCAAACAACGAGAATGCGGATTTTCGGGCGATATTTTAATTCGATAGCTCAGGGTAAATAACCATGATCCACCCTGAAAAGACTGGAGGATCGACGATCGCAGTCGCGCTAAAGCCAAGGCGTCGAGATGCTTTTCATCGCGAGCTCAAGAGAGACTCGTACAGAGACTCTCCAACTACTTAGCAAGTAGCATCGACCTCAAAGGACGGATAAATTGCTCGGCTGGACAAGGAAATTTGCATCTTGATAGTGAATTAAAAAGTTTGCCACGGTACCCGTGGCGAAGAGATAGAGAGCGAGAGAGATAGATCGTTCGCTCGGTGGATATGCCTGGATAGGTAGGATAGCTAGGCAAAGCTCTCTTCTCCTATTAAATGGCAGCGGAAGAGTAACGAAAACTTTGCCCTTCGTCGCTGTGTCACATTTATCAACGGGGGAGGGTTATACCTCCCCCCTCGCCGCGAGTCGAGCGGAATATCGTTGGCCCGGCAACGCCCGGCAGAGTCCGTCGACTAAAGTTTCGCGGAGCTTCAACGAGTGTCCCGTTTTCCTTCTTCGTGTTTCACCTTCAAGGTTTTCCTCTCGCGAATTTCCATCTGAATGTAGGTTCTTACGGTTTTTCTTTTGCCTAGTTTTATCAATGTCGTTATTTTTTTCGTTATTATTATCATTAGTTTTGTTGAAAACTGTTGACACGTAGCAGGTTACAATTCATTGTCATTCATTGAGCGATATACGAGCCGACTTCCTGGATATTGTTTACCGGTGTAAAAATGTTGTTTCGTTGACGGTCGCGAAATAAGAGGATACGAGCCAGTCGCGACCACCATCGGACCATACGGGATCGGACGATTAATAGTTTACTGTGGAGGTCGCGCTCGACATACCTGAGCGTTAGTCACAGCGTGGCTGCTACTGTTATAACGAGGCGGTTTACGAGCCATTATTTCTCTAGTACCTGAAAATATCATTGAAAAAGAGCCTCGAAGCATTCTATATAGCAGTCAAGAAACTCCGACCAATACGAGTTTAACGGGAAATCGATGCGGGAACGAAACTTATAGCGTCACTATCGCGGCAAGAACGACCCAAAAGTGCCTTCCTTCTATTGCACTACTTTCGTCCTTATCTACATTCGCTTTGTTCGGCTTGACTATTCGTATCTGCTTCTCAGCTGGACCACTCGGAACAAAATACGAAAAAAAATTGAACGACGATGGTTGCTAGTCCTGAAATTTATTTTACTTGGTGTATCGTTTTTTTTTTCTTTTTGCTTTTTCATGGAGAGAACTTTGTTTCCGTGAAAAAAAAACGTTTCAAACATTTTTGTTTGTGATATGCCAAAGTCGATTGTGCTCGTTGTCACTTGTTTCTTTTTCAACGAACCAGCCGGAAATTTATTGGGCATGCGTAGGTACTATCGATATATGATTTTTTTTATTTCAATTTTTTTAATTCATTATTCCCTGTCTTTATCCATTTTTTTCGGTCATACTTAAAATCCAACTGAACCGTAATAAAATTATTTCAATTAGATTTGCGCGTCGTGTCCGAAATTTGTTTTTAACATCGTTTACAAAGCCTTTGCAATGAGGAAGTTAAAATCGATCAAGCAACTTTCTCGTGGGGGACCTTTGCGAACGACGTTAACAACAATATGCGGACGCAATGCACGAATCTAATTTGCATACATTTTTTCATCGAGAAAACATTCTACGGCATCGTCAAACGGGCGAATCTATCAATTTTATTCGTCTCGAATCAGTGAAATTGACAGTTTCCAAGTGTCGTTGGAATCGTCTGTGTGCATTCACGGTTTCGATTCACAGGGGAAATTTCATTCGATGCACGCGAACTGCGGGATAGAAGAGACATGTAAACTTTTCGCCGAGACGGGCTTGGCGATGCCCGTGGGGAATTTGTGCGCGAGACCCGCCGGTGCCGCGCCGATCTCGCTTCAGTTCTCTCGACTTCTTCTTTGCCTGTCTTCGTTCACCGACCAATAAATTCACACGTGTTACGATAACACGCCCCGGAGTCTGCCGCTCTAGCTCGCCCGCCATTTATCTCTATACATTTAATTTTTTTTCTTGTTTCCTTTCTCGCTTTTGCGATTTTTTTTTGCGCCATCTCATCTCTGTAGTTATGCATACAGGGCACAGAAGATGAGATGGTTTCTGCCGGTAGCGGTTGGCCCGACAACGCGCCGGAGTGAGCTTTATTTAGGTAGACTCACTCTCGCATTCTCGCGATGCGGCAGATTCGGTGTAGAAGTCGTCGACCGCGAGCTCGTCGACGTCAACTTGTATCGTTCACCTGGAGTCACGAAGCTACCTTGGAGATCTCTTCATTCGCCCAACACACAACTCGCTGCCTCACTTCACCCCTGTCTATGAATAGGTATAGCTCTAGCTCGGCATTCGTGTAGGTTACCTCAACTCCCATCTCCCGCTGAGGAGGAGCTTCATTCGCGCGCCATTGAATTAAAAAAGCATAGCGGCATCTACTTTCCTTTGACTAGGAAAAAATCCGTATCCGTGACTTTCGTTGCTCAGTTTCACACCTTGTTGAATATTGCTCCGCACGTCCCATAATGTTTCCTCGGAATTTTTTAATAAAATGCAAAGTAACGTTTTTGCAAAAAAAAACCCACGACTGAATAGCAGTCTACGAAAAGTTTCGACTAATTTTATGGATTCGCAAATGTCTCCAACGCACTTGTCGAAGTCGCAGAAACTCGAATAAAAAAAATTCAATCGAAGTTTCTTCAACTGCCTCGTAGACTTTTTCCTAATTCGTAAAATTATTCAAACATGTGACGGGATTTTCCACAATATTTTTAGTTAACCTTTTTCTTTTTTTCGTTTTTATCGTGCCTTGAATATCCCTTTATTTCCCTTCGACGCGAAATTCCTTCCCTCCTTTTCCTGGGGCAAGTGATTTAAATGTACTGCGACTGTCCCATGCTCATATTAGAGCAAAATTGACAGAACATTACATTCGAGTGTGGATATTTTTTCTGTTTTTCGGACGTCGTTATTGCCATGTTTAAAACTTTACCACGAATAAACGGAACTCTATGAAAAAAACAGTTGCACGTCCGAAGAAACAATCGGGCAATGGACCGCTGAAAGATCTGGACATTTTTTCTGTGGGGCATTTTACGATCTATGCAGAGGTTTGAATGAAAGAAGACCATGGATCATTATGTGTAAAAAAATGTTCGAAATAATTTTGTTAATGTCAATTTGAACGGGTAATTCGATTCCTTTTTTTTACCGGATCGCTGGGATGCTATGACCAACAAGATGAGTTTTGAAGCGTGTATCCGAGTTTTTGTGACGCTATTTGGAAGTCAAATCCCCGAGAAGTTGAAAGTATTGGGGATATTCCATGCACGTATCAATACCGTGTTGTCCTACTTGCTTTTCTCCTTGCAGGGATGTATCCCGTCTACATATAGGAACTAAGTTCAAACCGCACGTCACATACGATACTACCGACATGTTTCCATCTGTTTCAACTCTCGAAGGATAACCTACAAATAGATTACACGAAATTGCATTGCAAGAGGCATATGCACTTCGAGTTAAATTTTTTGTTTTCTGCTTGCTATGCGGAGCGTTCCTCTCTCCTTGCTAAGAAGGTTTGATCCAAGAATTTTCCAATATTTGTTGGTTTGACCGGCACAGAATGAAAGGAGTCGTGAGATTTCGATTTCCATGAATCTCGAAGTCTCGAAAAAATGAAGTACCATCGACGGTCTGGTTCCTTTGGAGAATAAAAAATAAAAAAAATCTTCAACAAAAAACGAAAAGAAAACCTTTCGAAGGGTCACGCGGTAATCGGAAGGTTATCATAATCATTGCCGTTGAGTGCCTCGTCCTGCTTCCGCTCGAAGAAAAGTTGTTCCGATCGGGCAAGGATCACGATTGTCCTCGGTGCCCAGCTTCGACTACGTGCACAGAGGCTATTGGGTGTAACTACGAAGAGGTAAACTGCCGGCAGTTAGTTTAGTGACGCGAACACGAGCCAAGAGAGATTGCTTCGGAGTCGCTAATTGCCGAGAACACTTAGGACTCTAAATCTTTTCCGAATCTTTTTCTTTTTCTTTTAAATATCGCTGCTCTCTCCGTGGCAAACGAGATCCTTTTGAGAATGCAGCAGTCGTTTGTGAAACGAGGGATGAGGTAGGGAAGGAGAGAGCCCTGCGAGTCCAGAACCAACTTCGAAAAAGGACGAGAAGGAACAAGGAAGCAGGGTAAGGAGTGGGACGTTATGAAGAAGGGCTGCCGCTTTTGCCGGTGAAGCACTGGTTGAGTCTGCGGAGCGAGAGAGAGAGAGAGAGAGAGAGGGTGTGAGAAAGCGAGAATAAGAGAGAGAGACGCGACGTCGTCTTAAAGCGTACTCGCGAAAGCCGGAGCAAGAGTTGGTCGCCGTTGGCGTTTTTCGCGCCGTGGAAAGTTGGACAAAAATTAGTGTCGCGTAATTAAGTCCGGGATATAAATTCGCATTAGTGTGGAAAAAAAGGACTAAGAAAGAAAAAATGTAAAAGAAAAAAAAGAAGATGTGGAAGAAAGAGCGTGGCCGGCCGCGGAGTTTCCGAGCGCAAAAGGCAATGGAAAAAAGAAAGCTTGCCGTCGAGAGCATAAAATCGCTGCCGTAAAAATTAACCATTTAACCATCCACCCTAGTCCCTCCCTTCTGCCTCCCGGTCCTGTGCCGAGCTAACGAATGAACCTTCAGGCGCACTCGTTCCGACCACCTCCGCGTCACCCTTGAATTACTAAGTCCACGCGCGCCCGCGCAACTCTCGCTTCCCGTTCTCCGAAACCATAGCCCGATATTTTTCGCTCGCTTGTTTAAGCTCTCTCGCTCACTTCCTCGCCGGGGTACCACAGTAACGGCGAGTCTTTTTGTCTTTCTCCCTTCACACTCTTCTTCCTCCCACGCACGCTGCTCACGTCCACCCCCCGTCGGGTTCTCGGGTCTCATATGTTCACACGGACATTCGTAGTAGCTACGAGAGGCAAAACCGCACACACGCTGCGTCTTCTTCGCCATTCATCCCGACCTTCCCCCTTCTCCGCGTCCCTCCACATTACTAACAAGTACCCATCCTCTTTGTCGTGCGCTTTCCCTTTGTCGTACAACCATGCGCCCTCGTTCGAAGGTCAAGGTCCATCGGACTTTTTGCCATGAAGGACTTCCTCTACCTATCATCCCAGAGCTTTCCCGTTTTACAACTTCTTTTATCCATTCGTGTTAACCCAAAGATATTGAATAACAGATTTTGGTAATTAATGGCTCTGCATCCTGGAGTATAAATAAAAGAGATTGAAGAATGGTGTTGATAAATACGTGGTGATCGAATCGATGTTAGGTGTACAAGATAGGAGTGAGGGCCAAGAAGAGGGATGAAAGCACAGCAGAATCTCTCTCGGCTGATGGAGGTGCGAGTCACGTCGGCGCCTCATACCATCGCCTCGACTTTGGGCTACAACTACGCTTTCGATAGTATGTAGCGCTCCACCGGCAGCAACACAGTGTATATACACAAAACTGCACACATACACTCATATAAAACTAACTGTACTCCGAGTATCTCGGCACGAACCAAGCAAGCAAGCCACAGACTCCCTCGGAATCCTTGGAAAGTGCTGCCTCGAAGTATAACGACATTAAGCGCACAATCAACAGGATCCGCCCGCCGCCCACCTCGCAAATCGAATAAGCTTCCTTCCCAACTTGATATGTACGTATCGTGTCTTCGTTCGGATAGCGATAGAAAGCTCTCACTCGGGTTCGCCACCTAACCGCAAGTCTTCTCACGAATGATAAAGTAGCCCGATTGTATATACTCGATAGACGGCACGTACAGCCGTATTTATTATCCAAGATTATATGTCTCGTTATCGCGAAGTCAAAATTTTCACAATTTCATTGCGGCTAATGCAATTTGCTTCAACACCATGTTGACCATGTTTGTGTTGCTTATTATTCTCTGCGCTAATTGCAATCTGAGACTAGCACAACGTAACGTCGAGTCTCTTTAACGAGGTGGCGCGGTTCTCTCGAGCTTCCGCTGGTTTCCGTTGTTCAACGTACGAATGCAGTAACCTTGACTAAATTGCAGTGAGCGAAAAATGTTACATAGAAATTATTCTTCAACGTCGGTTGAGAATCGAAAGGACGTATTCTTCATTGTATTACGTACGAAATTACTTTAGAATGCAACTCTTTTTATTTTGTCAATCGTTATGAATTGACATTTTTTATATTATCATTGTGCAGATCGATAGATCGATATTCATCGGTTCGCAGTGATATTTTTGGCGATTATAGAGATATAATGAGATACAGATGTTTCCTCCATATTCGCGGAAAATCGCGATGTTGCTGTACGTTTTCAGCGAGGCGAGGAGTTTGATCGCGCGGTCGAACGAGCTGGGGAGGTTCGAGAGGAGCACACAAGAGAGCCAGAACTGGGGCTAGTGCATTGAGCGTCACATCCGCTTTGATGCTGCCGACATACCCGGTCGTCCATTGTCCTCCCTATGGTGGCCCCCGGACAATTGCGTAGCACCGTCTATACTTACAATCGTCGTCAATTCTTGTTTTGTAATAGCGCCGGAGTTTCACCACCCCTCACTTCCCGACGTTGCCCATTGTTTCATACCTCACAACCGACCACTACTCCACTATATTATTCTAGAGAGCGATTCAAAGTGAACTACTGCCCGGTCTCTCGGTTGTCACCGAATGGTCGTGGAACACGCTCCGTCGATCCCCCACGAATTCGCGTGAATCTCTTTGCTTCGCTCTGTCTCGTATACGGTCGAGACAATTAACTCTGGACTCTCTGTCACGGCTGTTTGGCCTGTTCACCGTATCAGCTGCGTTTACGTGGCTTGATGGGACGATTGGATCAACGAGATCGTTAATCGATTAGCCTTACCGACTTACTGCTCATACACACGGAGCTCAAACGAACTATTGACAATCACGATGCATCAAATCGGTTTACGGGCTTCAATTTCTTAGCAAACAAAGAAGCAACTCCTCTGCAAATAAATAAATCCACGAAAATTTGACTTTCAGAAGAAACGTCATGTTTTCACATGATAAATCGGGATTTGAATATTTTGGAAAGGTTTCTTTTACTGTAAATCGTTCTCGTCGGTCGGACGTACGATACAACACGAAATGACAATGCCTACGACGAATCGTGATAAAAATAGGGAGGAAAAAAATTTGGATGAGACTCCATCTCGGCGATGGTCCTTCTTACCGATCGTTTCAATCTCTTGAAAAACAATACGAAGCCAACGTCCGAATTCCAAGACAATGGGAGCGCCGTGTGATCTCGGCGGAAAAAAAATTCGCGTCCAACGAACTGCTTTTAGTCAACATTAATTTCCGGATTGCTGAAGACCATGGACGCCAAGCTGCGCTTGTACCGGAGTGAGCTTCTACGCTCGGATGCGTCGCATTAAACAATAGGTCGACGGATCTCGAATGTCTACCGCCTCTACCGCCGCTCTATAGTCCGAGGCCCCGTTAAATTCGTAGTCGCGGCAGTGTGCTTCACTCGGTAACAAACTCGTCCAAAATAGGCATGCGCTAGTCCACGCACACGCAGCGACGCAGTGTTGGAGCGTGCTAAAATAACAATAGAACTTTTTGTTTTTCGACGCGGCGCTCTCGTACACGCGACAATGCCGACGAGGAGCATCGCCCGGACACTTCCCCTACCTGGTGTTTCTTTAACCGGTGTGCATCCCTCTCTTCGACCCGCTCGTGCATCAAAAAAAACCTCTTCACTCGTCTACCAACCCTCCTACCCCGTCGTTGTTCATCCGCCCAGTGCTCAACAACCCATTTCCATGATTAAAATTTAGCGACCATCTATGAGGGGGTGGCGGTGAAAACGTTTCTACAAAATCCGTTGGCGATGAAAGATTTTCACCTGTTCGTGCGCTTTACGGGGCTTTGTCAAGCGTGCTGATAAAACCGGCTGTGGAGCTTACTCTCTATTCCGAGTAAAGCAATCTGCGATGATGATGAATGTTTTATTGTTCAATTTTGCTCGAACATAAGCCGAGTTAATTCTTATCTTCATAGACTCTACGAGACGGGTAGCATAGGTCTGCTCATTGTAAATCCTTGCATGGAGGATTCCTCGAGCTCAAAAGAGACCCCGTGAAGGAACCGGCAAGATGTCCGGTTGGGCAAGCAGAGATTAAGGCGACGCTTTTGAGCTTGCTTCGCATAGAAACTCCGGTGCAGGGCTCGTTGCAGACTCCGCAGCTCGTCCACCTTCTTAGGTATTGTGCGCCGTGAATGTCCTCTACTAGTTCATGCCGCTCCTCGGTCTGACGCACATTAATCCTTAACACAGACCACGGAGGCATGCACCGAGCGGAACTGAGCGTCTTCCTTCGAGCGTCGCTCTCTTTATGCCAGGGTCACACGTACCTCATTGTCTCTGACACTGGCGAGTCCCGAAAAAGTATTTTTTCTGTGGACAGTGCTTCAGCACTCTCATTAAGCGTGCATCTTTTCTTCATCCCGAATCTTACCAAAAAACATTCTGTCTTGGGCCATTTCCTTTCAAACAAAACCAAGCGAATATTATTTTGTTTACTTGCAAACCTTGCATGTTTTTAATTTTATCGACAAGTGCGTCCAAGATAGCATTGGGTAACGAGATACGTCAATTGAAAAAAGTACCTAAAAAAAAGCTCCGACGTATTAAAAGCTTCTTCTCCCGGCAAACAAAATCAAGTGTATGTAAATAATGAGACGCCGAGAAAAATGAATACAAGTTGAAAGAAAAAAAGGAAAACTGAATGAAGAGTTGACGAAGCGTCCTCTCCAGGAAGAGAGGAAAAGGAGAGAAAAAAAAAGATGTCGCTATGCGCGAGATCGGTTGAGAGACGAAGCGAAGTAGTCAGTGAGGCGTCCGCTAATGGTGGGTGCAACGGCCGTTGAAGAGGCTCAGCCGAAAAAATAATTCCGTCGTAGCTAGCGGGCGCGAGAAAGTACCGCCGACCAATTATCCCGAGACGCCCACTTGTTCGCACCCGGGCATAAACTCGTTCCTCATCTACGGCTTCTCCTCTCTGTCTATTCTCCATGTACTCTACTTATGTAATATATACATGCATAAAGTAGTATAAAGCTCGAATCTTCTAGCAGCCGCGTAGACGCCGAAGAAACGAGGGAGAAAGCTTGAAAGGCTCTTTCACCTTCAGTCTGCGGGCCTCGGCAGGCCCTTCATTTTTCGTCCTTCGTCTCTCCGTCTATATCGAGATCCCGTCGAGACCCTCCAAAATTTTCGGCGGGTCCGCGGGTCCGATAACGAAGCTCTCCCTACCCGCTGGGGCGTTATCCATCACACTTCTCGAAAAGCGAGCCTCGTCAAATTTTACGAACACACCACTTTTTCCTGTAATAAACGACAAATTTATTCCCGGGCTTTCGTTATATATAGCGTTCACAAGATTTCTACCGAGATAAACTCGAACGTAGATATTAATAGGTATACCCCGGTCGTCGATTTGATGAAAAGATGCAGGCAGTCTGCCGCTCAAGATCGGTAAAGATATCTATATATATATGGACGCGAAGGAAGATAAAAGGGAGCGATAGACGGTACTCTCGTGCGAAGACATATAGGCCCTTTGAATACATCGACAAAGGTGAATGCGCCTTCGCGATGAGAAGCGAGAGATCTGTTGGTACGGCGGATGCTTTCTTCTCGTCCTTGTGACTTTACATGGGAATAAGGAGGGCAAGGAAGTGCGGAGGGAAGGAAGAGGAGGAGTTCATTTCAGGATGCGGTTAAACTCGAGAACTGGCGGGGATGGATCAGGTACGCGGGGTATGTAAGGGTAGCATGGCGTCTTGACTTTTCAATTTTCCTTTACCCCCAACCACCCCGGATCCCTTCCTTCTCTCGGCTCTTCTACCAAGTCAATGGGCTTGTAGGAGGAAGGGTGAGACGCGGATAGAACGAGAGTCACACACACACACACGGAACTTCAAGCTCTCTCATCGAACAAAATAATTCAGGGCGAAGTTGCGAAACGACTTTTGTATCGGATGTGCGGGCTGGCGGGCAATACCGATTGCGATGTAATTTCTTATCGCGAGAGATTCTTCGCAATAACACCGATAGCATTTGCAACAACAAACATCGAGGCGAATAATATACCTCGCGAAAACTGGTTTATGTTTTTTCGCATCGCGCGATATCATTCGAAGAGATGCTGCGAATCGAGTGGAACTCTCGTCCATGCAGCGGATCGCGGCACACCCGTCTCCCCTTCGTCCCCCTCTGTTGCTTACCGCTTAAGCTCTATACCCACCGCCGGCTACACCATTCTAGCTGTACGAAGAAACTCTGCGAAGTTGGAGACTCCTGCGAGAGCATTTCGAGGTTTATAATGGACCGAGTTTCGGTGAGAATCGTTGTATAGCGGTAAGCGCGGGTAGAGGATAGGAGTAGCAACTTGGACCACCTCCTGCAGCGCGGAATCCCTTCGAATTTATCCTCTCCCTGTCTTTTCTCTCTCTTGAAAACCCCCTCCGCGTCCCCTCTCCCTTTTGCCATCAGAACCTTCCGTCCGTGTACGTTTATTCCCGGCGAAACGCCGCTGCACCGAGTTTACGAAAGTTTCCGAAAACGAACGACGAGCTTGCGGGATAACCGTGGGGGCAGGGAGAGATTTCAGAGCTCTAGGAAAAAAAATAATGAAAAGAAAAAAAAAAATAGTGGACGAAAGCTGAGAAAGGGGTGAAAGCGGGACTCTCTCTCTCGGTAAACAGATGTCCGTGCCGAGATTGCTAACAACCGTAGAAACGACTGATGCCCCCGAAGAGCTAGTCGAGAAACGGGGGTTGGGAAGAAAAAAGGAAGAATGGGATGAGTTGCTCCTACTCAATGTCAAACAAGAGGCACACCAACTTTTTGGCTTAATTGCTCGGAGATTATCATTCGCGATTGAGTTGAGATTTTCGTGGTAGACAGGCGGCGGCGATCCCTTTCTGGGCTTTACTCGCAATATACCCGTATAAAAAATATACAAAGTTTTGGACAGGTCGTTTTACACGTTGTGTTTATAAAAAAAACCTGATAGAATACAAGAGAAAAAAAGTTCTGAGTACGGGAGTCTCGAATATTTCAGCGATAATATCAACTCGCTCTCGCTCCGAAATTTCTATTCAAATCTTCGAATATGCTCGCAAAAATTCACTTGGATTTTGAATGCACGAAATGCCCGTCTTCCTTTATATTTGGTTTCTTCTTTCTTTTGCAATTTTCAAAGCATTGTCTTCGACGCGCGTCAAGCGGATGATCGACGACGATCCGTGAGAGTCAAGGACTCGAGTGACAATGGGGTCGAGAGAATACTCCTTTTTTCCCTATTTAATCGAAAGATTGGAATTTTAATTAATGGCCGAAGGGATCTTTCCCCGGTGACGCAAGCGATCCCTCGTGGTTCTCCTCTGCACGCTTCGTCGCTCATTGATGATGCCGTGCGAATCGTCTCGTTTCGCGTTCGAGAAATTCCTGCATCATTTAAGCCCAGAGCGCGCAGTCAAGAAGCCTATCGTAATGAAAATCTTGACGCTCGGAGCCCCGCTTAACTTAATGCTCGGCGAGGGTATCGGTCGATTATTCGATAATATCAGCCAATAAAATGATAGATGGAAAAGAATGAAGAATAATTTTCCTTTTTTCTTCTCGTATCTCTGCAAGCTTCGAAATTAAATAGTTCGGATTAAGTAGAGCATCGACATTTTTCGTAAAAATGTAACGTAGCGTAAAAATTGTCGAAACATGAGAAAAAGCAACTTTTATTCACAAATAGCAACTTTTATTCACATACTTCATCAATACTGTGAATTCGGTGATGGCCCATTACAATGTATGGTAGTCCTACGCGTGAAACTTCGAAAATTTCATCATTGATGCATTCCGTAAATTCAGAACATTTCATATCCGTTCTATTCGTTCAACCTTTGCTAATTTTTTTTTTTTTCTCAAACGAAAATCTCTCTACAAAAATGTAACGACGACGAGAATTGCAGCGGGTGGAACGAAATTTCGTGAGCAATTAAATTGTCACAAACGCGCTCTAATTCTCTATGGCTCCGAGGCAATGAATTATTCGAAAGTTCCCCTTCGCCTCTCTCGTCCCGGAGTATACGAAGGCGGCGAAGCACAACGGTCGTTATGGAAATGTACCCGAGTTTCGAGCATTCGGAAAATGCGTTACCATTCACTGCCGAGCCGAAAAAAAAATTCGACCACGCCGCTCACTCGTACGTCGCATAATTCGCGAAAGTAATTCACCTCCATACGGGAGTTTAATATTTGCGAGTGGGATTTAAATTCACTAACGCTTTTGGCAAAGGTCTTGCTTTACCCGTTGGTGAACGCGGTGCGCTGTCGCCGTGGCGAATGGTGAAAAAGGGACGCCGTACGAGCCCTCTCGGCTACCTCTGTAACTCACGGCACTCGAAGTGTAAATAGAACAGCGGACCCGGAGGTGCCGCGAGTCCACGAAAGCCAGCACGCCATAGACAAAGACGCGCAAAGTCGTATAACAGTGGGATTTCGGGAAAGGTTTCGACGATTCGAATCGTCACCCGTGTCGGTGCAAGAAGAGTACACACGGCATGCTGGAATATTAATGGCCAAACGGTAGACTCGGAAAACAAGCCCGTTGCCCGAGTATATTATTCCCTGTGTTTTACACTGCAGTTACTTTTAACACACCCACAAGTGTAGATCTTTTACTTGGTCATGATACGTGAAAACAGCATTCTTATAGGTGTGGAAAAAGTGGCGCGATTCAGCAACACGCTCGTTTTTATGTTGTATCTTTCTCTGAGACGCCTCTCCATTTCGCAACGCTGCGTTTTTGCCCCTTCATTCATCGAATCTTCATTCACGACGAATTCCACTCGTTAATTCATCATTGCGCTAAGTCGAGAGTCGGCGAAACGCGCCAAGTGACAAAACTTGAGAAGAAAAGTATTAGCGCTGAAGTTTGTACGCGCGTTTGTGCGGGCATCGTTTAATCGTCTGTCTATCGTCTTTGTTTGCAGGAAGGCGAGCAAGGGTACTTGGAGGGACTGGCGTCGAGGTACGCAGACCTCTTCAGAACGCATTACGGCGATGTCCTGGAGCCTCTTGAGGAGCTACGACGGCGTGAAACAAATGCCTCGCCGAGAATGCCCAACACTCAGCTCACAACCAGTCATTCGCAACCCATTTACGTGCCAGGAAAATACTCGGTAAGCTTGTCCGGGGAAACTCGTATACTTTCGATTGTGTAACGAGTCTCTTGCTTTGGACCATTTCGACTCTCCGCGAAATACTTTGAACGGCAACTGCTCTTTCGACAACCCCCCTCTCGACAGAGCGAACACAGAAAAACGAGAAGAGGAGCACTTCGTCTTTCGTACAGACGTTCACGGTATATGTACTCTGCAGATATTCGTAACGTGTAACTCTCCCAATGCCGTCTTCGACAACTACTTTTGTTACCAATGTGAAAGAATATTTCATAGACCATCAGAATAGAACGAATCATCTCTCTATCGGTCGAGTTGGCCGGTATATACCAGTTTCTCCGTTCTCTTCTCCCCCAAACCGCCCCCCGCCCGTTTTATTCTCTATTTTCTTCGGTTGCCAAGAGTCTCGTTTGATATCGGCGTCGCCTCAGTGAAATTTCCATTTGCAGTAAATTCCGATTCGTTCGGCCCCCCAAGGGGCCAAGCGGATCCGGTGAACTCGTTGGATCCGCGAGAGAGCTTCGGAGTTGCCGCGCGACAACCGCAACCCGCACCAACGGGGTTCGTTCTCTCTCCCCTTTTCTTCGCTCTCTCTCTCTCTCCCCCCCGCCGCCCTTTCCTCGTTCACAAAGTAGGAAACCTCGAGTAGCGAGGGGGTTAAGGCGATTAGCCGTGTCGACCTTATCGATCTCAGCTTAAGACGGTTATTGTTCGGCGCTCCGGAGCTCTTCCTGGGGGCTAATCGAGTTTTCAATCACGACCAACCGGTTATCGATTAAGGTCGAAGGCAGCCTCTCTCATACCCGTTGCGCACCACATCATAACCGCAACGTTTCGTTAACCCCCGTGATCCTTGCCCTCGGAGACAATAATATATCTTCCGATAATACACGGGTCAACGAAAAATCAATATCTGTGTCACACATTGTATACGCTAGGGGATGGTAGCTTGTCATGTTGGACCAAAAATAAAACATATCACCTGCCACTAATCGTTAACAATTGTGGGTATCTCAGAAGATTCACGTGATTGTCTATTTCAATCCCAAGTACGGAAGAGCTATTATGATGATGGCCTCTTCGCCTATAAAAAAACAACAACTCGTAATAGAAAGAATTGGCATCGTTTTATTCGTTTATTGATCGACAGTTTGGCGCTATTTACAAAAAATGTAAATGAAAAAAATATGTACTACCTCATATTATCAATTTTTCTCGTACACCACAATAGACCCGCACAAATTTCTGAAAAATTTAAGTAAAAATTTTAAAAAGTAATTGAATTTTCGAACGGATTTGTATTAAATTTTACCTTTATATGCTTCAAGCTTCATTTACCTTTATGTTTTTGAATAATTCCGTCACAAATTCATATTATTTCTTTTCTTAGGTGTTCGTATCTCACATGTAATATTGACATTAATAGTTGGAAGAATTAATTTTCCCCGTTTAAAAAAAAACGTTTATGTAGCGCACGGACGGTGTCGAATAGAAATTTTTAAAAACGCCCAACACTGCATCGAAATCAAGTAAGACGTCACTTTCATGTTGCACAGCCGTCGAGTTGCCTCAGCGACAAGGAGGAGGACGAGATCTACGGCTTCGGATACGGTGTCTTTGGTCGACAGATGCTTCAGCAACGACAGCAAAAACTCGCTCTAGCGACGCAGAATACGCAGCTCGCGACACCAGCTGGACTTCAGCAGCAACAGACTTATCAGAGGTACGTCAGACTTATGATTATCCCTTAGAGTGTAAGTGTACTTGGGAAAACAGTGCTGCAGCACTGCATCATAAGAATATGAAATCGTCTATACGATTGCTGAACCTACGACCGATCGTAAACGCGCCGGTCTCGAATTTGCGAATATCTCGTTTTCATAAGTTCATTATTGCGCTGTAACACCTGGAGGAGCAAGGTCTCGGAGCTACGGGTGGCAATGGCCTCCAACGGAGGCTTGGTAGCAGAAATCGACCCGAAGACGCGCACTCGACTCGCGGGCTTTATTATCCTTAATTGCCCATTGCGCCCATAACCATCCGAAACACCATCTGTGCCTCTATGCCAGCTGTTTGATATTTAATGGCTAATTAACACTGACTCTCTCTCTCTCTCTCTCTCCTTCTCTCTCCTGCTGTCTCTACGTTACTCGACGAAGCGAACGGGATTAAAATTCGCGATAGTCGCGCGAAACTCGACGCACTAAATACATCGCGAAATAACGCTGCGACCTCAAACGCGGCTTATGAAATTTGTCTTATTAACAAAATTGTAACCGAAAAATGTCCACCCCTCGTTTGTTTCCGTACCGTAATTGAACAGTACGACATAAGATATGGGTAACGAAAATTTATCGTGCTTCGATCGAAAAGCGACGACCAATCGATTAAGGAGGGTCGGTGGTGAGATGGAAAAATCTAAAATAGAAGTATACAATTTTTGTGTCATCGCAAAACATGTTTTGCCTCATATTTTACATTCTAAAACGTTTTACCGACACATTTCTGAGATTTCCATTGAAAATAATAAAAAAATCCTCCATATGGATATACTTTTCATGTAAATATGACGGCCAAGGTAAAGCATTTTTTTTCACAACTTTCATCTACAAACCAAAAATTCTCTCATCAATTTTTAATAACCTAAGTTGATTTTTTCGGAATTGTTTATAGTGTTATTCAAACAATATGGAATATGGAAATAGCACAATATTTTGATTTTGCGATAATATGTTCCCTAAAAATATTTGCCACAATAGCTTCATCTCGAATATTCCTGATGCGTCAATAGATTTCGGTGAAGCTGACCACCGAATCTCCTTGAACGATCGAGTTTCGTAAAATCTACTCCCTCGTGGCTCCGGCCGATCCTGGGAGTGCCGGAAGTACAATGTTTGCGAAACGTAAACCAGCTCGAACATATCGAAATAGAGTTTCAATATCGAGCGCAGCGCGATGACATCGTCGAAAGTCTGAATCCGTCGAGCTTGCGCCCGGGAAGCGTCGCGAATGACGAAGATGGATCGGGATTATACGCAACAAACTTCCGCATCTGCCTCCAGGCTCGTCTCGTCTCGGCGCGTTACATCCACCTCGTTTAACATTCCGAACAACTGGGTGCTTCGACGTTCGCGATGACGGGTAGTCAACAGAAACAACCGATGGAGTTGCCATACACACCGATAGAGGCAAACGCGCTTGCGACCAATTTCACCGGATTTTCGTTGTACGCAACCCGCGCACGTTTCCGAATGAAATCAAGAGAGTCGGGTCAATGCTCGTTCAGACGTTACATCTCGCGATGGGTTTGCGTCCGTATATTTCAACCGTCACGAAATAGAAGGGCACACTCGACCCCGGTCAACATACGAAATTACGCGAATCAAGCCCTTCTGCTTCTCAGCGAAGGGCTTTTCCACAAAGCCCGGCTCGTGATTAGCATTCGTGGATTTGAGCTTTTGGACGTTCGTAGCTGGTGAGTTTAGAGTTTACTCGAATACCACGGATATATCGCGCGGGTTGTTATGCCGAGATCGTCGACCCATCAACGGTATATGCGCAGAATTCACCTCTGTGTCCGATCTAATTGCATGCGCATAATGAAGCCCCCGTGTGCCAACGTGTATAAATATTTATTGTGTCTCCAGTCGTATCGCTAGTGGATAGCCATCGGCAAGGCCGAATTACGTTATTCTCCGTTCGCGATGACCGAATACCGGATATTCTTAATCGGTCTAATTAATCGATTAATCGTCGAACGGATATTCGTCGTATCTCGAAACCTACGGCCGATTGGAAAGCCATCGAAAATCCCGAAAACCATTATTCTTCGTTCGCGCGCGTGTAAGCATCGGTTTATTCTTAACGTGTCTAATCAATCGATTAGTCGGCAGCGCGTTCGGGACGAGTTCGAGCCAGGATCGCGGACGGTGTTACCGATAATACCAAGCTGCGGTCTAGCGTTGCCCTGTTATCACGACGAGACCATCCGCTCGTAGCTAATGGTACTATTTAATGCGAGTGCAGTTACTCGCCCAGCTCCCACAGTTCATCATTCACTCCGAATAACTTAATCGACTATGTATGAGACCGCGGCATGGCTTTTACACCCGTTTACGACGTTACTCTTGCGCGCCCGCCCCCGACCCTCTTTCTCTTTCGTCCATCTCTATCTAATAACGAGCGATCGCCGTTGCTGCGCTTCGCCTCCCACTCGATATAATATTCGGCCGACTCTCTCCTACTGACGATTATATTATTCATGCCTTGTACTCGACGGCTTGACGAGCAGCTTTCGCACACCTCGCCAAGTTTAAATAACGCCGAGTTATCGTAATCTACATATTTATTTATTTAATAGGACATTTTTCTTCTTACAGCTGTCTGAGCCCGAGATCCGCTTATTTCTACGAGTTTCCACCGAACGGTAAGTTCAACTTTCTCGCTCGTCGCTTCATCGTGTACAATCAATCAATATTTATTCTATGCACCTTATTTTATGTCTTTATTACATGGACTTTTCTGGGTATTTGCACTTGAGAGGACCCAACTGTTATGAGATATTGACGGCATTTTAAATACTTTGTTTGAATAGCAATGAATATTATGCGGAAGTTTGAGCCACTGAAAGATATTCAACTCTCGACTGTCTGCAGCGCAAAAAGGGAGCAGTTATGCGTTTAATGTCAATACGGCAATCGCGCAGAAGGTTGTTAGTGTTTTTTGTTCTAACAACAAAGATTCTCTTTCGTAACCTTTTCGTGCATTTTCGTAAGTATCGCATGAGCGATACATACTCAATTACATTTTTCAAAAACAATGTAAGTTCGAAGAATCTAACTTCGCGTTATCGAACGCCAGTTAGTGATCCGTTCTCTCGATAGGTAAACTCCTGGTATACCGAACGGAATCTCACAATTCGATAACCTCCGTTACGTCAAATTTCCATTGCAACAACAATTCGATGTTAGCATCACACAGGTTAACGCAGCGTAAAGAGTTGTTCAAGAGAGAGTTTGGTTTTTTTAATATCTTTTATGCAATTTTTCACCTCACAAAATATAGAAGAAAAAACATTTAATTCAGAACTCTCGATTGGAAAAAAGTATAATAAATTAATCGTATCATCGGAAAAAACTGAAATAACAAATAATTATTTGCTCGTTATGATCGGGAGATTATCCCATTCAGAGACAGATAAATCATCCGACCATAATGAGTGAATAATTGTTTGATATTTCACTTTTTTTTAATCACACAGTTGCAATTTTTCTTTTTAGAAGAATTCTAATTTTCGTTATGAAAAATGTTCGGTGCTTTTCGATTTCCCGATAGATTTCGCTTTTCACCAATAACGGGTTCAAGTAAACTCGATTACAAAATCAGCGTTACATGGGCCATCGGTAGTTACGTCGATAGATTTTCGGTTGAGAGACATTGTCGTGGCGAGCGATAGTGGATACGGCGTCGCTAAACTGTTTAGGGAGCCTCTATGGGGAAGCGAAACGTCGAACGTTTGACAGTAATTCCGTGTAAGAGCATCCCCCGCACGCAAACCTTTGGCCTCCGAGTGGATAGTGTGCGTTTGCTTGTCCGTGGGGTGGAATTCAACTAGGCTCGAGGACGCATCTGCTTATCCTTCGGCTAGTGTAGTTGCATTTCGAATTTCGACCTATCCTCAGACCACTCCACTTGGAATATGCACAATATTGTGGTGTCCATCGGAGCGTATTCGAGCATTAGCATCCGAATTGACGCAGCATATATACATATAATAATATACATACGTGTGTACGGATACGACTTTCGATGGAAGCGATGGTAGTCGAACACTATCGGTCCGCATAAAACGGACGTACGGAATATATCCATCGGCCGATCGACACTCGAACGCTTCTGAAGTGTCGATCATGCGTACCTACAATCCGTCCATGACGATACGTGACATTGTTCCAATGCCGCCGGTACATAAAAGACGCGCGATCGCGCGCGAACGAACTCTTTTCGCCGACGCTTACCGATGCGAGCTGGAAAAAAAGAGGGTTGCGCGCAGAAACGAAGGGAAAATATATACACGCAACGAAGGGGAGGGTGTCGGATGTTGCATAGCCTTTCGAATACTCTTTATGGAACCGCGTATATGGGCGCGCGCGCGGATAGACGCGAGCTCGGTGGCAAAGATACCTATGTATAAACGATAAATAGAGGGACGAGTATAACCGGAACTCGTGGCGTTGTCATGACAACGTTTATGTGCGTGCACGCGCGTATATACACATGGATATATACACATATATTTAATACTTCTCGTGCAAAGCGCGTGACAAATAGCCTCGTAAAGAATAGACAATGACGAGACTCGAGTGCGAGATACTCATCAAGGCTCGTACACGCAGTCAAGTCGGGCAAAAGTTTCTCTCGCTGTGTATAACACAATTTTCGGGTGGTCATGCAATTTGCGAATAAACTCGACTTAATTTCAATTCTCTTTTGCAAATTACTTTTTTTCAACTAAACGCAGGAGAATATAAGAAACGGAAAACCAGAGTTAATTCGGCTTGGTGTTGCAACTTACATTTTTTTCCCTCAATTGCGTCGCATGAGATACGCTTTTTTTAATCACAACGTAGCAAGTTTTTTCGGGTCTGAAAAATGCAGGTCGCTGAGTTAAAATTCGTACTTATGAATTCATTTTTATTATTCTTATCAGCTGTGGTTTCGATGTCTTACACAATCCAATCGCTTGAAATTTGTTTTTATTCGAAACGAAAATGCTCAATTTCAGCTTATGAAGCAGTGTTTTCATATTTTCTTTTGCATCGCGACAATAGTACAGCTACAAGAATGTGCGGAGATAGCGAAGCTGCATTGTCTTCAATGTACGGAATTTATCGTGGTTATTACAAAGTAACGGCGAGATAATGCCGAATAACGATGGTAATAAATGCCTCGCTGATAATATGGCCCGAATAGCTAAATGAAATTCCAATGTTACGGGCTCGTGGGCCCGCCGGAAAGGGGAGCAAGTGCGGCATGCTCGAAGATTTTCGCACCTCCGTCGAATCCTACGCCCGTGTGTATATCGCCATCTGGCGCGATATTCTCTACTTTACAATTTTGTACCTCCCGAAATACCTTCGGATATGTCTATCCCTCTATTCGTTCCTCGATAAACTTCTTCATAGCTCGAGAATTTCGCCGCGTTTAATAACGTCTTTCGTAGTAATACTCCTCTTCCCTTCGGCTCTTTGATTCTCTATCTATCTATCGCGCTGCGCGAGTTCAGCCGACCCGAGAGGGTGAACCCCGATATCTTATCGATGAAAATCGTTCGGAATCGATATCGGCGTCTACGCGGGCCTCGAGCCAAACTTTTCCCCTTCGATACCGCGCGCCCCGTGACCTCTCGCTCGTCGACCATCATACGCCCTCGAACAATTTCAGCAATCACGACGCAATGAATACAAATATTAAACCACTACGGCGAATAGTGTATATACTTCATAATAATGAACCTTGTCTCCGTCGTTGGTCGTAGTGGCGATTCCACCGGCGAGAGAGGGGGCGCGGGCAACGCTAATGAAATGCACGAAGAAAGAGCGGTCGAGACAAATCCTAATGAACCACACCGGGGATCCGTAGTGAGGGAAAATAACATGGAAAAGTTTTATCCGTCTCTACGCAGCGGGACGAGAGGTTTGGAGAGCTTGAGAGTCATGGTGGAGGAGGGGAATCGCGCCGTAGTGGAGCCCTCTCTGCGGTTTTCCCGGTGTAACAAGTATCTACCGCAAGAAAAGAGGTACGCTGAAATTGGATAATTTTTCGCATTCGTGGCTGGCAAAGTCGCGGCGCGTATACACCGCGGGAGGCGGCGGTGCCGCTGCGAGTTGGCGGATGAAAGAGAGGGGAAAGAAAAAAAAGCAAAACGCTGTCGGTGCGGGGGATAGCGCAGAGCCTTGTATCCAGTGTGTCGGGCAAGGTAGCGAAAAAGAAGTGACTCTCCCGTGGATGGGAAAAGATAGGAGAGATAAAGACAGGAGAGTCTCTCACGTGGATATTCCGGGGTATGTCTCGTTCCGGACTGAAACGCAACCAGCTAGTCTGGGCGCCGTTTGGTATTTGTCTCGAGGTTCATTCTCTCCCGAGCTACGGCCGTAGTGCAATGCGAAACTCTCTGGCGTGTGCAACAACTACGGGGCATATCGTGTGTGCATATCGTACGTACCGCGCGAGCGCGCGTGCGACATCGTGCCACAGGACTATGTCGTTCTTTTCCTCCGCGCGGGGCGAAAGGGGTGGATACGGCGTATAACACGTGTACATGTTATTCGCCCAACGACGATCCAACGGGATAGAGGATAGAGTCGGTTTTACAGAAAAGAGGAAAATGCGTCGCGTCGGAGACGACACTCCGACGGAGGCAAAAACTGGGGTGGCTTTTGCCATCCTCTTGCCTGTTCCCTCGTTCGCTCAGTCACTCTTGCGTGCCACTCGTCTGTGTACGTGTGCGTTTGCGCGCACGAGAGTCAGCGATGCGCGTGGCAAGAAAGGACTGTCGCGTGTTTTCCACAATTTTTCTCGCGGTCTACTCGCTCGACATGTCCGAGCTATCTCTGTACACTTAAACGAAGATCCCCCTGGTGACCGATGCCCCAGTAAGAATGAACGTTCTTACTCGCAACTATGAGGTAAAAGCGAACAGAATATTGAGAAAGGCAAGAAACAGATAAAGTTTGTTCAAGATAGGAGGACACAAAAAACTAGCTTCACAGGTTTAATTAGCATATCCCAACAGCACTTTTTCAGCAGTTTCGAGAGAACGTGGCCCTCTTCACGACGTCTAAGGGCTGCGTGTGCTTGCGCCGACCACCAAAAACTCTCATCTCGTCGTACCTAAAACCTGCAACTCGAATGCTTTTCCCTGAGCCAAGGCTTTTGCTTCCTCGACGGGGTTTCTTATCGCTAACCGCCCTAGCTTCGTCGTCTCGCTGAGCAAGCGGAAAAGCGAGAGCCAGCCGCGGCAACCTCTCTCGCGCGCGCGATCCGTTCTCGTTGCTCGTGCCGGATCGCCGACCTTACTATTCTCACTGTACGTATATCACACGCGAGTTTGCCGTCTCATGATGCATGCGCCGTCGGAACATTTGTTCGAACTCTCCACCCGCCTCCCCCGCGCGTACGCCGAATACCTATCTCTTATTCCCTTGCCCCCACTATTTCATCCCTCCGACTCGTTCGAACCACCCCCCTTCCCGACTTTCGTTTTTTGTTCGCGTAGTACACTTACTCTCTCTCTTGTACGAACTGCGTATAGTTACTACTTTATTCCTCTTTTTTTTTCTTCGCGTTCTCTTCTACATTTCTTTTTCATTTTTCATCTTTTTTTCTATTTTTCATTCTTTCCACCCTCGCGATTTGTTCGGTTGGCGAGTCAACCGCACGGGAGAGACTACCGTTTCTGCTGGTCGACAAAGTCGAGAGCGTTGCTCTTTCTCCAGTGGAGCACGAAGAATATTGGAATACCCACTCGCACCGTCGCCCATATAGCCCCATTCCCCTCCTCTCCTTTTTCTCCCTTTTTTGTTTCTTTTTTTCTCGATTTCCTTTCCTCTCTCCGGCGTCGTGAACCAACCCAGGCAGTCCCATAGACAGCTTTATTTTTATTCCATACGATTCATTCGATTGAACATGACTTGTGGTTACAGCCGGCCATATATTTTCGATATTACGAAACGACATTCCGACGAAACGCACTGTCGTGGCGAATCCCCCGGAGTCTCCTGCGTTTACATATATATGTATATTCATATTACGTGTATAGTATATATATTTTTTCTGTTCTTTTGCCCGGCGGTGATGTCGCATAATATCCCTCGAGCATCCCCGGTTCGCTGTGTGCGCGCGCTCGTATTCGAAAAGCTTCATCGATGTCTCACTATCCATCACGCACATGCACCAGAGAAATGCGTGCTAGCTTCGTTTGTATAATAATAGTAGTGTACGCGGTGGCTATAGAATGCGAAACGTTCGGTAGCCGACGATGGTGGTAAATCGCGTTTCGTGGAAATATCCCTTGGGTCGCGGAAGCAATGAAAGCTCGTTGGATCGATTGGAATAGATAACCATCGTACAGATAACCTTCCGGCCGCTCTGTAGATATTCGATATCCCCGCGAAGAGCCGGCAATATTAACAAAAATCACGAGTAAGAAGAGAAAGTAATTGCTTCGATATTGCCAGATAGGATATATATCGCACGATAAAACGAACGATATTTTGTCGGATAATCATTAAAGGGGGTACGGCAGAGCGTGTAGGTTGGTGGTCTATGCATATGGAAAACGCGAGAGATATACGAAATTGTGTCGGACATACAATATCCAACGTGGCACGATCGTAGGGGGAAGAGTAACACGCATTCATTAGAGGGTAACAATGTTCCGTAACGAGGCATTTCGTCGATCAAAGTCGTTACGTATAGTTATTAATTATTGCTTTATATACCGGTCTTCTTGATTAGCATATGAAAGTGGAGATTATCACACGGTGAACTGACTCATCCCCCTCCCCCGTGCGAGGAGCGGGGGCCAACCAGTGCACAAGTACATACGCGCCGTGTACGTGATGCGCATACCTCGCCATCTCTATATTGAACTATACATATTATATTACCGGTATTACATTTTCCTCGACGCGCGGAGAGGGTCGTTCACGCACACGATGTATCGATAACGGCGATATTGACTGGGCCGTTAAATTTTTACACGCTTCGCGGAAAAATTCGCGCCTCGCGAGCTCCGAAATGCTTTCGAGATGGTGCGACGCGATAGTAATGATATTGTTTTCACCTCTCGTCTTCGTATCGGTGCCGAATATCGATCGTGGATCGAAATAGGTCATAAACTCGCGGTAAAAAAAAAACCAAAATATCCCGGATATATGGACTCGCAACGAATTTTTTTCGTCCGACCCATTTTCGTAAGGCGAGAATTTCCGGTATTTTTAAAAACCTATATATTGGCCTTCCGATCGAATAACGTGAAAACCCGGGCGTCTATCGCATTCCACAAGGGAAAAAAACCAACCCAAGCCGCGCAGAATTTTAGGACTTTTTTTGCGAGCCTTAACGGGTTTATGAAAAAAAATGTTTCACGCGACGGGAGTCCGTTGCGATTTTTCCGCGGCGAAATTACCGGATTCGTTGAAAAAAATGTATCGGCGCCGTATTTTCATAAATTCATTCGCGCCGAGCACTAATTCGATATTAATTAATTTCGGTATTCCGGCCGCTAGAGGCAGAAGTGATCGATGATATTAATTTTCGTCCCAAAGTCAAACGGAACATTGTTAATTGGCAAAAATCGAATTATCATTGAAAAGATTCTCCTCTGGCTTTTGAGCCAAGTCCCAATGATTCATCCATTAGGGCAACGGAATCGTGACAAAACGATAATACGCACCAAAACGTTAACCGCATACGCTGATTAGAAACGCGGGGTGGAAGGAGGGAAGGCCGGGGGCTTATATTCCGAAATGTGCGCGATAATTCGTTTTCGTTGCTGCCATATAGATAGTAGATGCCGGCAAGGTGGCTAATCAGGCCGAACGTTATTGTCGCTGCTAATAAACGGATGTGCGGATCCGTGCTCTAATAGAATACCGTGCGCCGCGGGAGAGACAGAGCCGAGAGTTTCATCGACGAGGGCGACCCGGAACGGTTGTGTGCGTGTATTATGGGGATGAGTTACGTAACGGTCTTCCTCGTACGTATTATCCATTAATGGATAGCGATGTCGTGGCTAACCCACTATTCATTCGATTATTTGCGAGATTGGTACTATCGACGAACTATGACCCGATGCATCCTGAAGGACGCGCCGACACGGATTCTCTCTTGATGCAACGACGCGGCCACGCGACGCGGCTTTACCCGGAAAATAAAATTCGATTACAGGGAAATGGCATTTGCGCCGTCGGTGTTACGAGCGGAATTGTTTCCACCTATAACCCCGCCCCACCCCTTCCCCCTCCGCCCGGAATACATCGGTCAACATCTCATTCATTGCTGCCCGATTCTCCCCCTTCTTCCCTCCGGCCTCTTCCCGACCCAATTCGAAACTCCAAACTCGATTGCGTGCAGGTTGTTCAATAACGAATCTATTAGCTCGCGAAGTGTCGAACTCCGCGAGGCGACGAACGAATTTATATGAGTTTTTCTACACGCGTCTCTAAACAGCTTAGGTGATGGATTTGATTCATTAATCGGAGCGTTAATCAAAATCGTGTCACGCGAGTTATTAACACCGACACCGGCGCTTCGTTGGAAGATCATGAATGAGCGCGTTGCCTCCTCTTCAACTGTTCTTCGCAGTCGCGTAACATTAAAAGAAAGTTCGTACTTTGCTTTATTGTGAAGTTTCAAAGGATTCTACTGTGCACTCCAACGCTTCATTGACGAATCGTCAAAGTACATTTCTTTGTCTCGAGTCTTCACTTCGCTCGTATAACTTTTAAACCTCCTTTTTCTTCAACATTTTCAGAGCAAGGCCAGAACACGAGTAAGAAGAAGACTACTTTCTCGAGGCTGTTGAGAGGTCTGAAGACTCACAGGAAGGAGAAGCAGCAGGGCCAATCTCAGGGTTCGCCAAGGCACGGACGAGCGAGAATGGGTGTACCGCAGAGGGTGAGTCTTTTTCTGTTTTTTTTTTCTGTTTCCAAGCTCTTTCAAATCCGTAGCCCTGTTGCTAATACACGCAGAGACTATGGTACATAATAGAAGTACACAGCGTAGATTTCTCAACGCGAGCCCGAGCGTCGTCCCGCTTTGGTCTCGCTGCAAAGCCTTTTCGGAGCTTTTACGATCGCCCTCGTAACGAGGCAACGGCCGGAACTACGGGTCTATCTGCGATCCATGAAAAAAAAAATGGAAAACAAAAAACAAGACTGCTCGGGAGAATCGCGAACGAATGCAACTGGCTCATCCCCTCCGCCATAGCCGCGAAATTGCACGCATAATATTCTCTCTGTGTCTCGCTGAAAATCGTCAACTGCAAACGAGGCCGGCGTAACTAACCGAGTGATTGTCACCAGCTAACTAACTGTCGCATATCGTTAACGAGAGTTTCGTTGCTCTATTTCACGCGGGCTCCGACCGAATGACGGGAAACTCTCGAACTACCCGATTCTATGTATTCTCACGAAATCCTTGATTCGACCCATATTTCACCGGCGCTCATTGCATATGAAACTGTGCGCATATAACATCGAACCAAATCTCCCTATTATTATGAATTTTTTTTACGCGTCTAAAAGAATTCCGAATCGAGGACGGATTTCGATCCTCTCACCGCGGAGAAACATCGACGATTAAATATTTCTACGACCGTGCCAATTTACTCAAGTTGGACGGCATCCGCCGAGTCATCGCATCGATAACCAATATTGCGGTATAATCGTGTTACGAGAATCCCTCTCTATTTTCATGAAAATTCGTATAATATTCTCGTTTCTCTTCGCTATTGGTAATAATCATTGTTAATATTTTCGTATCTCCGATTAATGTTGCGCAAACGTCTCGTGTCTCGTGAAAAATTCGTAATTTAAAAGCCTTTCCGACGAGGCGCTCGGAGTGCCGTTTAATCGAACCGGCGAGACACTTTGGGTGACGGAGATTCAAGGGTAAACCGAGGTATAGTGGATAATCGAATTAGGTATAAATTTCCTTCGGCGAGAGTCGAAAGAACGATAGATTGGCGCGACGAGACCTCTCCATTACGTTCGCGAACGAATCCGCGCGTATAGTCAGTGTAGTTACGATAGATGGTAGACGAGAAACTGAAGAGACGGAGCAAGATTGCTATGTACATATATATACAGGTTGGAAACGGTGTAGAGCCGGATAGATCATCTGAGTCGGTCAGTTCGCCGCGTTGCATCGGAGAGTGCCGGAGAGAGCCTACCCCGTTTGACATGCAGACGGGCTTTGATCATCTCCGCAGTATGCACCGTCGGCTGACGTGTTCGCTCTCTCTGTGCTTGTGACTCTCTCGTATCTATCTCTATTCACACAGAGGCCCTCGCTTCCCTCCGCTTCTCTTACTTTAGCTACCGTCCTGCCAAAACGATCCTCGTACATATCTGCGGCCGGGTGGAACTCACCACAGGTACAATCGACGGCCATCCACTAAAGTCTACTCCTAAACTACAGTAATACCGTGCGCACGGATGTACACCATACAGATGTACATTTGCGAGCCTCGAACTATTACCGAAGTGAGTGCCGCTCAGAGCTCGATCGTCCGCCAGTTTCGCGCACCATCGAGCTGAATATCCACAACTGTCACCGTGCTCCAGCTGTCGTTCACCTATACATACATGTGTGCGCATTCATGTATATGGGTGTGTGCGGGTGTACTCTCGTACCGCATCGAGTTTCACATTTCGTACCATTGTACACAAACTATTCCCGAAGTAAACTCTGCCAAGCGCCAACCGCCAAATAAATCACGATTTCCACCATAAAAAACATGTGCTCCTCGTCATTCGGCTCGTATCACGATATGCGGTCGATCCAGAGAATTTTATTGTTATTTTTTCTTTTTCGTTATTCATTATTCAACGATATAAAATAAAGTCTATGCTTTTTTTTCTGGTTTAACGACGGAAAAAGCGCCATCGCGACGCTCAAAGGAAACGGGTGAATACACAACAAAATAATGATTATTCAAGGTATAAAAATAATAAAGGAAAAAAGCAAGGTACATAATACGAGGTGGGAAGAAACATTTCTTAAAGCAAACAAGACGGACGGGCCTCGCTTTATATGCTAATGTCACTGAGCTGCGTCGTGACTGTGCACGGGGCCGCGAAGGGTGTCGCACAGGGGCGTGAAATACACTCAGCTATTAACCCTATGACCCGTCCTGCGGTGTGGGGTGTATCCCGACACTCAAGTTTTCTTATTTTCTAACCAATGCCGACGCCCCCGTTCCGCATAAATCGTTGGTTGTTGTTTATTTTTATTCTTCTATTTCAAAGCGCAAAATCAAAGTAATTCCGGCGAAATTGTAGGAAAATCAACCAAAATTTTATGAATAACAGTAATCAAGAAATGCGCTGCCCTCGCGGCGCAAAGTTCTGTAAAAAATATTTTTTATAGAAAAAAAAAAACATTGGATCGAATTTTCTTTAACGGTTTTATGACTGAATCTGGGTTCCATCCTTTAAACGCGCCTATGAAATCGGTCTCGTGTTTTAAATCTAAAGTGTCTTGTTCGAAAACGTTTCCAAGTTACGTTTTAGGAATACAATGCCATCGAGGAACGTCAGGATGAGAAAATAGACGATGAAGCTCAAGTTCTGCTGTTTTTCGTCATTCACCAATTGCACTCTGGCGTAACAATCTGATAGAACTAAAGTGGAGGGTGAATTAAAGAGTTATCAATTGATAAATTCATTCTAAAAAACAAGTCGAATTTTCTAAGAAATTAAAAAACAATGTTCCGCCACGTACTCAAAAAAGAGTGTCAACGAAAAATGTATATTTTAAAAATGCATAAAATTGTGTCGGGCAAGAAATATCACGGGATACGTCGCAAAAAACTGTGCGAAATCACTGGGACGGCAATTATGTTTTGCAATTCTATCATTGGCCTTGGCCGATACGGTCCAATTGACTTTAACACATTTTTTGTTAACACTGATTTTTAAGCCCTTAATATACCATTTTTTTTTAGTCCGGATTTTTTATTTTGCGTTTAATAAAATTATTTTTCACGCAGTGGCTCTGTGAAGGATTTGCATATGAATTTTCAAATTATCACCGACGATACCCCCTTAACGCACGATCCTTAATGCCGCACCCGCCATTTGATCCCCCTACCCAAGTCTCGTCATCTCTGGGGGACCACTTATTAGCTCATTCGCAGATGAAAAAAAAAAGAGAAAGTACCAGGCCTGACTAATGGTCCCAGATTGTGTACACACTGCTTGTATGCCGTCGCGTGCGCAACTGTGTATATGTTTTATATATACAAGGACAAAGGAGAAGAACACAAGGGCGGCGAGGGGAGGATGGGCGGGAAAGGGGACTATACGACGAGTGCGTAAATGCAGAAGCTTCGGTAAAGAGCTGATGCAGACTTTCCGTGACAAGATGTAGAGGCGTAGTCGTGCGTGAAGAGACGCTCGCGCGTTCTATCCCCGGCAGCAGCATCCCTGGACTTTTTTTCTTTTCTCGCGAACCATACTCTGTCTGCCCGATGTATACAGAAGCGAAACGCAGAGTGAGCGGGGGAGGGAGAAAGAGTTAGCGGACGCGCGGGCGTGTCACACAGAAGAGAAAAGAAAAAGGGCGTCCCGACAGACGCGGCAGACACGAGGCGCGCGAGGCAACGAGAGAACTCCCCGAGTCACACAGGTGCGATCGATGTCTCGCGTACACCCTACATTCTCTACAACACACCCTTCTCCCGTTCACGTTTTGCCTTGGGTCGCACCGGGCGGAGGGCCGGGAGAGGGGTCGTAAACCTCTCACGGGAACTCCGCGGCGAATCCCTGCGTCCTCCTAAGGTATACGTAATACACACACGAGTTCGAGAACTCGTGTCACAGCTCGTCGCGTGCCGCGCTCACACGATGCAATCTCTCGCCCCGCGTACAGCGGTGTTAAGCAATCACTACAGTGGCAAACGTTGTACCTATGTAAAGGGAGGTTACGTCGACGAATCCCTTGAAACCTCAGAATTGCGGTTCAATGTCACGGTCTCGGAAAATTTCCTTGTCTCGGTGAGAAAAAAAAAAAAATCCTTTGCGAAGAAAGAAGCTCGGTAGACGAGACAATCCTTTCACATGCGCCTCGAGCTTCTGCTTTTCTAATTAGTAAATGTGCGAAGCCTACCTTTACGGACTCCGAAATATGAAATAAAGGGAAAATAACACAAGCATCGTTCTCCGCGGAAAAGAAAGGCTCTTCTGGGCTCTCTCTATCTTTTGCTTTCCTTTTGTTTTCGTATTTCACCTATGCGCCGCATGCGTCGTCGCCTCTTCTTCCTGCTACGTTTGCCCCTCCCGTCCGTTCTCCACCCACGAAATTAGAATATTTATGGCTTTTTAACGTACCGGTAAGGTATATATGTGCGCGCTGGAAAGAGGAAAAGGGAAAAGAGGAGATGCCAGAGATAAAGCAGACACTGACACCAGCTGCGAGAAAGCAATACCCGCCACAGCATCGCACAGGTGTTCTTGTACTTTCGTTCGTATCGAAAACCTCTCTCGCATTATGCA
Source organism: Ischnus inquisitorius (assembly GCA_963924025.1). NCBI lineage: Eukaryota > Metazoa > Arthropoda > Insecta > Hymenoptera > Ichneumonidae > Ischnus > Ischnus inquisitorius. The sequence goes on along the minus strand of OZ001250.1, from coordinate 5,941,898 downwards.
TCTAGGGGAGGGCTTCCTCACTGCGCCTACCACGCTCCAAACTATCCTGTCCTTGGCTATATTCTTGCGAAATTTTGCTCGCTGGCTCGCCGACAGGGGAATGTCGCGTGACAGGGCTAATGGCCCGAGGAGTGACGGCCCGACGGGGTTTTGATGACCCAATTAAGCTCTCGCGCAATTATCGTGCCAAAACCGCGCGAGTTTAAAGCTTAAAGCCGCATTTGCCCGACGACAGATTCAACTCGGCGAGTTCGAGGGCAAACAACGCTGGAAATACGGAAAGGTCTTTCCAACGATATTTAGTCAACCGAAGTGCCTATCTCTAATCGTGGGCTTTTTCGAGCGGAAAATATTCGTATGATTGATTAGTGGTTGATAAAGATCTTGAACGTTTTAGAAAAATCTACCTGACACTTGTTTTTTGTTTTTTTTATAACGAATATTACCAAAATCTTTTTACAAATCCGTGTTCACTGTGAAAAAAATGTATAATAGTGGAATAATAAGAAGTACCGAGCAAGAGTCTAAGCACGCGATCTTCGTAACAAAAAGCTTTTCTTTCGGGAAAAAAAAATTTATCGAGATTCAGAGGTCCCACCGGAGCACATCGAATTGTTATTTCTCTTTTATTCTTTTGCGATCTGACGCGTATTCATTTCGAAATAGCAGGCAGAATGTTTTTCTACGATCCGTAAATAGATAAAGACGGTGAAAACCCACAAGCTTGCCCATTGCTTCATCATTATTTTTCGACTTCCGCGGAGCTTCCTCGTGCAGAATGTCAAAATTGATAATTACGCTTTCTTGTAGAGTATAGCTTTGCGGAAAGATGGAAAATAATGAGGAAGTAACGCGCAAGTTTCTTATTTGCAACCTTTTTTTCCGTGCAAAGTTTCCTTTGTAATAATAAAGCCATAGATTCGTACGTATGTCAGAAGGAAAACAGCGGAGAAGGTAGTTGATGTAGAATTTTTAAGGATGAAGCTCGGTTGTGGGTCGTTAGCACACGACGCCGCGTAGAAAGAGAAGGGTCTCTCTTTTGTTTTTCACGTTGAGAAGAACGAGGGCCAAAGGGAAATCGCTCGAGGAATGTCAGAAGGAGCGCGGAAAAAAGTCAATACTCCGCCGACAAACGGAAAGCGGCGTTAAATTCCGCGAAGCGAAATCTACGTTCTCGAGTCTATCGGTGTCGCGAAATTATTCTGTCTTACGGAATAAGGCTTCCGTCGCTTTGGTTCGTACCTCGCCGTTTCGCTTCTCTCAACCGCAGAATTCTGTATACATTTGAACCTTACAATCCTTACGGTTTATGTATATTTCGCTATCGCGGTCGAGAGAGAGAGAGGGAGTTTTTATTACGCTTTCTTCGTCGTAAGAGTCCCGCGTCCTGATTCCTCCTTGCCCCGCATTTCGCCGAGCTTTCGCCGAATCCAAACAAACGCTTTTAATCCGTTTAACGTAAATACCGCGACGTTTAATTAAATGGGCTTGGAGAATCTCGACGGTGTGCGTCAGGCCGCAAGCGGCTTTTCTTACGTTTTCTCGTCCCTTCAATGCTGAAGAGTTAGTATTAGTATTTCGATCTCGCGACGAAGGTAGACTCGGCAGTCGCTGGCGGAGAAGACTGTTTCCGCTCGGTAGAATTTTCAAGTTTACCAACCGTCTTTCTCTCCCTCGAAGCTGCGCGACGCCGGCAAGATTTCTATACAATGCGATCTACAGTTGCTTCCACCAGCTCGTTTTTCTTTTTTTTTTTATCTTACCTCCAATCTGCAACGGCACTTGCTTCCACTTCCTCTCCGCGATATCACACTTCGGTGAACGAAAATTTCCGGCGTGTATTGCTTCAAGCGGTTTTTCTCCCGAGTGTCCGTAAAATTGAATGAAATGTCACCGAGGTATCGGGAAGTGGCGAAATATATACATATATATATGTATACATGGGCATACTATGTAGCGCGATAAAAGCTAGAATAAGCCAGGAAGGAGAGAAGCTACGAGAATTAAGGCTTTCGCTCGACAGAAAAGCATTTCTGTAATGCGCCTTTTGCCAGCCGTGCGTTAGCTGCTACTTCTTCATCCTCGTCGTCTGGCTTTTGCCGCGCACGCCTGCCCGCGCCTCGAGAGTTTTGTCTCCTCTTTGCCGTAGCAAAAGCATCGGCAAAGATTCCACTCGCTTCGGCTCTCGTTCTGCTATTACCTCACACTAAACCCTCATCCGCCGTCCTTCCTTCCTCCTTCCCCGCGCTCTCATCGCCTTGCACTCTCTTGCTTCGCGTTCCCCCGTTGCCTGGTGGCTTGGTAATTTTGTGGAAGCCCAGCAGCACCGTGGCATCCCCTTTGTAAATACTTCGAAAGCTTTGTCTGAAGTTACGCCGAAACTACTCAAGCCCCGTCTTAATTATTCAGCTAACGGCTCTGAGCGAGTGCCTTCGACCAAACCCACCGCGATTACTGTCTTGGGAAACACGTGTTTCACCCCCGCCCATGCCCCTCTCCACTTGTTCGTCGATAACTGACGATAGTCCTACATCCCAAGAGGACAATACGCTATACAACATGAAGGAAGGTTGCTCAATGATCTTAAGAAAAAAAAACACACACAAATTCCACAAATCAATTTGAATTTAAATTCGATCAAAGAATCCCACCATTCGGATTCGATTATAAATAAAACTGCATGACTCAAAAGTCCACGTACTACTAGTACCTATTTCCGCTCATTGCTAGCGTTAAAGGAGACAAAACATTCCAAAGAACGTTGCGGTTCGAGCGAAGGGACTGAATCATTGCGCGGCGCTGACGTTGAAACTTGGCAATCTCTTCGCTTTTGACGTAAAATTAATTGCCTGTTCCTTTTAAAAAATTAACGAAACTTCGTCAAAGATTTACTTTCCGCCGAGCACTCTATTTTCGAATTTAATTTGTACCGACAAAGGTCGATTATTGTGAGAATTAATGGGAGCGCGAGGGAATGAATTGACGTTAAAAATGTTTTGCAGGTCGATACACCGGACAGCGTGTTGCAGAGTGGCTTGGGTATGGGACCGGACATGGGACATACGATTCTACGCTCCATGGTCGATCCCCGAGACTACGATAGACTGAGATACCTGCAGATGAACGGCGGTCAGCCAAACAGCTTCGAAGAAACTATACATAGGGTTAGTAGGAAATCCGTTTTCTTTTTCTTTTTTTCTATCTCGACACTTGTGTTACGCCCACAGTGCAGTTGCACGTGTCGGTATAGTACCGAGCGAAGTAGTAATAGTGGTAGTGATAGTATAGTAGTGGTAATAGTAGCTTGCAGAAGGGACGCGAACGAAACGCTTCAGGGCTAGCGCCTTTTTTCGGTCTCTCGACCTCGTACTCCCTTTATCGCGCCACATTATGCCACACTTTTTACGATTACCATAAATTCTCCTTTTAGTCGCCGGTGGCTCTTTCCCACCCTCGAATTTTCTACCCGTTTCACCTCCGCGCGGCGCGTCTCTTCTGCTTCTCTCACGAGCGCGCCCGCGCGCCTCTCTCACGCTCTTCTCTGTACTTTCGTACACGTTACTCTTCTTTGGAACACGTTCTTTCTGCCTGCACGATAAGCGACACTAACAAATTCAATTTATTCGCTTTTCTCGGCGTCACGACGCGCGTATACCCGTTCTTTATATATGTTAACTCCTCGTCTCCGGCATTATGAAACAGTGGCGGTAACGTACTTTCGCGATCCAATCGTATCGCTCGAACTCTATTCGCGATTTTTTGTGATCACGCGAACGAACCGCCAAGTAACAAATAGGCTAAGACAAAAAATAGATTAGGTTATGAAAACAATCTTTGTAATTTTTTATTTCTTTTCCAGCTCAAAGTTCAGGACGCTCTCAGGAAGAAAGAACGGTTTCACAAAGAGCACGAAGAGGTGAGTTTCTATAATTTATAAAAAAACACGTTTTTTTGAGTTTTTACACCTGCATCGCTCCGCGAATTGATGAAAAAACCGTCGTCGCTCTAAGAGATATAGCACGCGATTTCGCGATAAACGCCCAATGATGGGTCAGGGCTGGACACGCGCTTTCACGGATAATGCGAATGTAACGCCCTTACATGTTACCGTACCAAAATGTTATTCTCGGTAAGCATAGAGAAATTTGCATACGAACTCGCATGAAAATCGCAGCGTTCTTCTGTACGGAGGAGAGGCCCACTCCGCATCTACCGTTCGCTCGACTCATTCTTGCACGTCTCGAATCTGACACGAAGCCGACGCCACTTATTATGTAAAGTGGTGAGATCGACCGATGATATCGTCTTAAGGGAACGTTTTCACCGTGACGATGCTTCCTGAATTTATTATGCGTGACGCACCGAGATTATCGGTCGTATACGTAATTATTTGCTCCGGCATCGATATAACTCGCGTGATTGTCTTATTTCGCAAATTGCGAAGAATCGAGGGACCGCGCATTCTTTGGTAATTCCTCTTTTTCTCTCGGCCACCCTCACATTTTTGGTGGCAATCCAAGATCATTGCACTCGGATCACTAACATTCGAATCTCGAGGCAAACATTTTTCGATCAACGAAAAAAATATGAATGGAATTTTCTCGCATAAAATCTATAACGAGTAGCAGATAAAAGTGATATATTGAATCTTTTCTCCTGCAAAAACGATCATTGTACTATAAATAATTATATCCTACAAATCATAACGAGAACGACGATATTTGACTGCATTAAATAGGGAAATCAATCAATCAGTGGCCCTGCTTCAGACGCTGCCAGGTGTTTGTGCGAATAAAATTAGACTGTATTTTCGGGTTATGAGAGATTTTCATTTCTGACACTGTCGTTTTCAATAAAAAAAGTCGATGTTAAAAAGAAATGGATCTCCGATAATCGATAAATGCAATCGTCCCTATCCGCGACGATGATCTACGCCGAAAATACTTTGAATGGCTTTCGTGTCGGCATTATCGCAAGTGTTACGCGAAGCAAATGTGCGGCTGCAAGAATGCGGGAACAGAAAGGGCCCCGAGAGCCGAAAGAGAAGGCAGCTAGATGATCCAGGATTATCCGTACGAAGACTCCACGAGCGTTCCGGAGAGATTGGGAAGTTTGTCCGCGAGCAGCGTACTCAGCGATCGCGACAGTACGGAGAATTTCCGAACGGATTCCAACCATCAGCAGCCAAGTTTCCTTTTCTCACTGTGCTCTTCACCGACGTGTACCAAGCATCGCTCCGCTCTCTCGCTCTCTCCTCCTCTTCCCCTGTTCTCGACGATTTGCGAGATTTCCTACTATCGATTTAATAAATTAGCAGCGACACTTTAGTCGTGCAGGAGAGTCCCTCTGTGCCGCCTGCGCGTAGTTCTCTCCGTCCCCTCTTCGGCAACTGAAAACTTTGCTCGTTTCGACGAATTGCTGAGCGTCGAAACGCGAGAGAAGGGCCAGAAAGGATTTAATCACGCGAATGGAACGGCCCTGGCCGAAAATGTCGCGTGTACGTGTTTTCATTTGTATGTGAAGGGCTGTAACGAAAATACAGTAAAAAGATGCAAATGGGGAGGCCTAAAGAATTAAGAAGAACAAAAAAAAATGAAAAACTGCCTCGTCGACCTTTTCGGCAGAGTGTAAAGGGCGAAGAGCAGACAAGCGGGACTGTACACACCGGCAACGCCGATGAAATTAGCCGAAACTACTAGCCGCAGAGAGACAGAAGGAGGAGCGAAAAAAAAGTTAACTTTGAGGCTGCAAGCAATATGGAAATAAAGCTTGTGGTACCCCCTGCCGCCGCTCTGTTCCCGTAAAAGTTTTAGTGTCACCTCCACCGCAGGTTTACGGTTCCCTCGAGAACCTCTTCTTTTCTCCTTGGCCCCGCAAACTCCACTCTTTTCCCTTTTTTTTTTTTCAAACCTCTCCTTGCTTTTCTGGTACGGCGGAGCTTCGAGTCGTCTCTCTTTGCTCGCCATCGCCCGCACGTTCCCTCTTTCGTCCCTCTTCGTTTCCACCTTCCTCTTCTTCTTGTCCTCTTCGCCCTCCCTCTTCGTCAAACCGTCAGGTTCGCCGAACCCTCTCGGCGATACTTCACCGCCATTTCTCTTGGCTCTTTTCTCTTTCCCTCTCCCCCGCATGCGCCGTTTTCTCCCGAAACGCGTAGAACACCCCCGGGCCATCGCCAGTCGACTTCGATAATTACTTCTGCCTCGCTACGAAATGCTTTATTCTCCGGCCTCGGGCCTGTTTCGCCCCGAAGCACTGTGCGCGTCGATCAAGAAACTGCCGCGGTAGTCTACAGGAGATGGAGAAAAAAGAATGTTAAAAAGCGATTGACTCGATCTCCGCGGCGCAACCGAGGAAATGTATTCAACTTTTTTCGCGAAACGATGCTACCGCGGAGAAACTCGTGTTACTCGACTCTTGTAGATCGTCCGATTGTCGGAAGCGACGCAAGTTTTTCCATCATCGCACAGCAAGCCGTTGCGAAACGACGGAGTATTCGGTGCCATTTTTGCGGCTATCGTCTGATCAGTGCTCGATTTACATTGTTTCAGATACTGAGAGATATTCGCCAGGGATTGATGCAGTTGGGCCGAGACGGACGTGGTCAGCTCCCCGGTGGTCAGTATTTACGCGTTCGTAACATCGTAAATTGCCGAACAATGCGAGTAAGAATCCCTCGACCCCCGGGAAACGATCATTGGCTAAATGGAAATTCTACAAATTCCTAAACTCATCCATTATCAATTTTGCTTCAAAGTAGCTACGAGAAGCCTGAAATTTTGGCATATTAATGTATTGATTAAGGTGTCAACGCCAGCGCGAAGACGAGTGAAAACAAAATGGAATTACAACACGCGTGACCGGTATTCACCGGCCTCTCGACGATCGCGATTATGGGGGATCGTCACGTAGGCCGACGAGAAGCTTCGCGAAGCCCCACTCACTCTTTTCTCACTCCTCGATGTCTCGTTTGCCTGTAATCTTGTTAAACAACCGTTCGTCAGTTTCTCTGACGCGGTTTCTCTCACTCGCGTTGTCGAAGACACGGGAGGATTGTTTTTTTCTTTTTTTTTTCACACCGAAACGACAATCTTTGCACCTTGCGCAGGTCACGCAAAGTTCGACGCTCAATTTTCCGTTCAACGTTTGTCTCTCGTTCGTATTCCAGACGACACTTACATGTACGACGAGGACGCGAGATGCGGAGGCGGAGCTGGCGGTGCGATGCTGACCGCCGGACCGGGTCCTCAGCACTGGTACGACGAGCCGCCCTACGAGTCGGATCCCGAAGATTTTTTGATGGGCGCGAGCGGAGCGCCGGTGCCAACGGCAACGATACAGAACGGTCGTGTGTGCTTCACCCTCAATCTCAGACCGGAGAATCGTGGCGAGGGTGTTATATCGTTGCGCACAGCCGGTGACATAAGTTTGCCAAGGGATCGCACACGCAAAGCCGCAATGTCGACGATGAGGGGTCTTATCGTGCCGCAGGGTCACAACAATCCTCCGACCATAATACCGCTAACGCACTCGAGAGCATCGCGCGAGAGCGGCGACTACGCGAGCAGCGACGTCCAGGTTCGTAAGCTATGACAACGATAGTCAATAATCGATTTAAAAAAAAATAATAATAATCGAAAAACAGAAAAAAATCTGCAATAAATCATCGTGACTAGGATCACTGATCGCTCATTTTTCGCCACTATCTATCACTACCTATGGCTGGTCTCTCCGTTTCTCGCTGTCCCTCTCGATTGTCTCGTTACTTTATCACGGCGCGCAATAAACTATATTTCGATCACTTTGCCGATCGTTATGTTACGGAAACTCCCCGTACGAACGAGATTGCCCGCAATGTCTCCCACGACACTTTGTCGACTCTCGATGCCGTATAAACCGATTCATCGATGTGGAACCTTGCCAATTTTTCTCACCCCGGCAAGCGAGTTCTCCCCCGTCGTCGTTATAGGCGACGATGAAAGTAGGCATGGTCTTTTTTTTTGCATATTTCGAGTCTCCCGTCCCCGGGGTTGGCCGCTATTTCCGTACGCACTTTTCTTTTTCTAACGGGCAATTTTTGTTATACATCGATCCAAGACCTTCCGAGATTCGATATATTTTCGTGTATTTCTCGGAAGACTCTAAAGCCGAGACCTTCGACAATTGAAAGTAGCCCTACGTTCAGATTGTTGGAAAAAAATGAACATTAAAAAAAAAGTACGACTGCACCGCACATCGAGACCATTGCTCGGTGGTGTCCTCGTCCCCAAACCGGTCTGAAAGTGCCACATAGCTTGAAGCTCGAGACTGTCGACTGTGTCGGTGGATGATGAGACAATTAGGATCGGGCGTCGTCGCTGTCGCTTGCCTACAACATCGAAACTACCGATATACGCACGTTCCGCAACAACGTAACCCAACACGATCAACCATTACCCGGGGTATACCGTCATCGTTCCCCGATCCAATCAGCGCTATCCCGCCGCAAGCATCGCAGAAACCATCGCATCGTCGTAACTGCTACAAGCGTAGCTAGTCGTAGTAACGTTGATGATAGCGTTACCTACCCATTCACCCCGTCGAAGCCTCGCAATTCCAATCCGTTAGTCGACTACCAATTCCCCCTGGTCCTGGATATCTTCGTATTTACTTAGAATATGCAGACACACCACCTACGAGCTATGTCTATTACTTCAATCCTTCGTCATCTATGTCTTGTTCCCCTGCTATTACCATATATCCGCGCTCATGCATATATATGTATCTCACTCATGAAAACCACAGATCCGCACTAACCCACTTATACGAGTAAATCCAGAACAAATATCAACATCTTCGACCATGTAGGAAGTGAGAGATTGCAAAGGATTGTGTGCTCCATGCATATCGCGCATTAAACTCCCTCGGGAATTTCTGCGCTTCGGTCGAGTCATCGTTGTCTTCGCACGGGGTCGGTGCGAGGCGGTGAGAGAAAAGGGAAACGCTCGGAACGGAATTCATGAATATGGAATACTGCCTTAAAATTTTGGTTGTATGGATCAGAGAGATATATGGATTTGTTCCATTCACGGACAGTATTGGCGTCCTCGCCGACGAACGTCGATTATCTATTATTTGCGAGGTTCAGAACCCGCGGTGCCATTGAATCACGTTGGATAATCCGCGAATGGGATGCCCCAGTTAGAGAAATTCACCATCGATGAGAGCCATCATCTCTCCCCGCGTATCTATGCGCCTCACTGATTTCGATCTGCCGATTCTCGTCCAATACGTAACGGGTAAACCCGTGTACGGTAAACGCCGATCGCGCACGCAATACACATTCCAATATCGAAGATAATCCTGCTAACCCACCAGCTGATACAAATATAACTACTATATTCTCCCGCTCGCCCCCTCCCCAAACTGGTGGTATACCTCGAACGCTACACAGTATGTTTAATCTGCACAATATCATACCGCTAAGCCCTTTAACGATTATACTATCTTCTGGTTATTCTACTCATAAGCCACATACTCTCGCCTATACGTTACCTATACGTTATGCCTAATACTAGCTGATCCCAGGTAATTTTCGTATCTATACTCCGAGACCCCGCTCTGCACGTTGTTACGATTCGCACTCCTCTCCCTCCCCTCACAATCATATCACAGTTGGGACGCCAATGTTCTTTTTTACAACCTTTACATTTCGCCAATTGTAAAATACAAATGTTTGCTCGTGAGCCTCGAAATACATATGTGAATTTTGTCGTGTAACGATAATCAGAAGCGCGCATCTTCCGTTATCGCAAACGGAAAATGCCCTCTTCTGAATTCGATCGAGCGATGTACCGGTTTGACTCGTCAGTATAGTTCAGAAGTTTTTTCTTTTTTATACTAGTCAATCCAAAATCCTAATAAAACCCACGAAGATTATATATGCGTTCGATAGATTTGTTTTTTTGTTTGGCTCTCGCTTCTGACTCTAACTCAAACGAGTCGGCGACTCATTTAGTCAGCTATTAACCCCGTAAACGGCAATCGACATCGCTAGCAAAAGGTTGTGATCGATTTTAGAGCCGGAGCAGCGGCGAGGAGGGGCTGTCGCCGAGCCAGAGCAGCGACTACGAGGATCAAGAAGATTTAGCGAACCAACACACGCCAGCGATTCACACAGTATGTCAGCAGCCGCATCCGACTCTCTACATACTACATACCGCTTTTGTCAATCGCACATAGTTTCGTTTCTCGGTTTTATTTTTTTTCCGTAGACGTTCTAGTCACGTTTTCATTTTTGTCTCCTCGAGCACGCTGTTTACGCAATCGATCAATCTGTGCATGCCAATCATCATTTTTATTTCCCGCTGATGTAGACGAATATTAATTAGCTAGATCCCGTTTCGAATCATTGCTGAAAAAAGAAATATTCATATCCACGCAACTCTCTTTGCATAGCCACAGAAAAACATGAGATATTCACATTTATATGCTGTTATAACATAAATATACGACACACGCGGGTGAAAATCGTGCAATATCCACCGACAAGTCGACCTTCACGAGAATCGATGCATGAAAGAAGCAATTTTAATGATATATGAAGAAAAAATAATTCAATACGATAATCCCCCCGAAGAAGCGTTCGAAGTCGAGTGACGAGTTGGCAAACATGCTGGAATGTTGAAACGTGTGTTACCTCCATACTCGTTCAATGATTTCGTTAATGATTTCGTACGGTAAATCGTAACAATCCAAAGCCACAAGGCAAATGCGGGGGGTCGGTCGGTAGGCACGAAAAAAATTAATGAGCGAAAAATATTTTCAGTCGGAAGCCAGCGCGTTATTGGATAGCGGCGATGGAAGGGTCGGAATAGCCGGTCGAGCGAGAAACCTTAGGCACGACGTGCAGAGAAAGATAACGAGGCTGAGAGAGGATCGAGCATCATCGGAGGCATTCCCGTGCAGTGCAAGCAGCGTCGAGAGTCTTCCGAGCGGAAGCGGCTCGAGTACCCAGGCTCTCGTTCGAGCGGGCAGCAATCACAGCTCGATATCCTGCGAGGAAAGAGAACCAGTAAGCCCGACTGCCATTGGAGATGTACAGTGCCGGGCGAAAGCTCTCGTCGATTACACGCCCAGTCCGTACGACAAGGAAGCACTGAAATTCAAGGTTCTTACAGTATTTTTTTTTTTTTTTCGAAATCATTCGTTGCAATGATCGTAATGTCGATTATCCGGATCATCGTCATTATTTATCAATGTCAAATGCGATTAATGCGTTCCGCAGAAGGGCGACATTATCGACGTGCTGCAGATGAACTCGAGCGGACTCTGGAAGGGAGTTGTTCACAACAGAATAGGCCACTTCAAGTTCATAAACGTCGAGGTACTGAACGAGAGAGTCCCGCGACGGGGTGAGCCGGAGCGCACCAAGTGGGGACAGAGATACAGACAGAAACCCGGATCCGTTCAAGAGCTCTTGCAGAGAATGAATCTTCAGGTGAGAGAAGAGAGAAAACGATATATACGGCTCAACCGGGCACCACGGACCCCGAAGTCTTCTCACCGACTCGAAATCCTCTTCCTCGTTCCTCAATCCGCGCCACCGATACCCCGCCCGCAGAGCCATTTCCATTCCCATTCACTTGAGATGTAAATTAGGATTTGCCACTTTTACTCCCTTCTTCTTTTCATTCCGTTGTGTACCTTCCACTGTCGTTCGCGATCCCACTTGATCCTCGCTATATAACACGATACAGTACTCGCCCATTGTGCCGTTCTTATATGCATTTTTTCTTTTTCCTTATTTCATTCGAACGAATTGAATTATTTATGTGCGATAAATTATCATTTCGCAGGAACACATTCCGGTATTCGTGCTGAACGGTTACGAAGATCTTGAACTCTTCAAAGAACTCGAACCGGTGGATCTCGATTATCTTCGGATTCATCAACCGGAACATCGAGCCAAGATACTCACGGCTGTGCAACTACTTCACGAACTGCAATGTGAGTAAACACGAGCTTGGCTCGCATTGTAATCGGCATTCAGATGCACGATTTTGGGAACAGTCATCAATGCTGTGTTGCTACAAGAGATTATTATTTATCTTGTTTTATGTTTCTTTCTTTGTTTTTACATTGAGAAACAGTCGGAAGCGAGGGAGACTTGGCCTCAAGTTCGGAGGGTGACGAGATCAGCCGATTGGCCCTTACATCCGGTCAAACATCCGGTCACTGTTCGCCGTTCAGCAGACGACAATTTCCACGCGATTCGGGCTGTTACGACGCTCACAAGAATCCAACGAGAAGAACCCTCAGCCCGGAGCACAAATCATCGCGCGAGAACAATCTCGACTCTACGATGCCCGTAAAGTGCGCGACGAGTATCGACGGCGGAGGCGCGCTTGCCGAGTTGAAAGACGATTTTCATCGCAACATACCGATAACCGGTGGCACAGTTACGAGGGACTGTCACGCATTCGACAAATCGACGGCGCAGCTACGCGGCGTCAATACACCGGGAAACGTGAGATTTATCGCGAAACGAGGAAACTTCAGCGATACCGTTGTTATCGGCGAGGAGGCCGTCGGCGTTCACAAACTGCCGCCGATGAGTTCGAAATATGGCCTCGGCGGTTCGAGCGATATCGGTATTGGTTGCGAGAGTGCCGGAGTCACAACGCCGGCCGGACTCGGTCAGCGCGGATGTCTTAGCGAAAAGTCCAGTGATTCGGGCGTCAGTTCGTCGAGTCTGAGCTCCGCACCGACGCCGCGTGATAAAGGATTGTCTGGTGTCGCGAGTCACGTGGCCAACGCCGCGACAACTTCGTCGATCGCGACAACAGCCGCGACGGCCGATTCTCCGACAAAGAATTTCGGCAATTTTCCGAGGGGTTCACCGACCTCGCAGGCTTCGGCTAGCAAAAACACCAACGAGACCAGTACCTATCAGTAATTTTTGCTTTAAATCGTACGACGAGACAGATGTACATAACTCAACGCTACTAGGTTTATCGTTAATTTAATAAATCGCAGCGCAATCGGAGAACAAGAAGCCAAGCTCATCGGATTGGAAGGATAAGTGAAAACAAAAAAAGAAATACGAGCAACTCGCCACTAGTCCCGGCGAGATTGAGAGAGCAACTATCACAGGTGGAAATAGTACATTGGGCGAAAAGGGTCGAAAGTCGGCAATTTCGATCCAAGGTGCAAACCATACTTTTTGTATCAAGCGCGTGGAAACATGTGCTTTGCGTGGAATTTTTCGAGACGAAAGCGGTCATCTCATGGCACGCTGGAGAACTAAGTTAGGGCATGGGCAACGCGCAAGCGTTTGCTTTCATCTCTCAAGAGTTGTAAGAATGAAACGTCCTAGGTGAAAGCACCAGTTCCTATGCGCTTCATATAAAAAAAAATTCATATACGAATTTGAACGCGTACACATTGTACACAGTTTCAATGATGTAGCCTGTATATAAACCATTCATGCATTATGATTTTTATTCTATTTTTTCCAACTGTGATGCTCTCGTGGCTCGCGAGAATAATCCATAGGTATAGGTAAGAGAAATGTGATACAGCGGACGAGTGAACGAAGTGAAAAGGTACCCCACGTTAATCACGACTGCCTGAGCGAGTATGGAGAGTCACGGGGTCACGTCCCTGCCCGAACCATCGTCAATCGATTAGCATAGGGAACCAGGATTCGATAATTCAACGCTATCACGATAACGTTGTCCGTTCCCTGTCGAATATTTAAAAAGATACTGCCAATGCCAAACGAGCTCGAAACTCGACTCTTCTTTTATCGCAATTTATTATCAACGACTGCACGATTGAACTTCGTACACTTGACATATCGATTTAAAACTCAAGATGATAATCGAGATTAATAAAAAAGGAAAAAACGAAGAAAAGCTCGAAGGATTGAGAAATTGAAAGATGCAACTAAAAGCAGTAATGACACAAATAGAAAATGATGTTTTTCGTCGGGAACAGAAGTGGCTCACGCGTAAACGAGGCGAGACTCTCGCGCGGTTCATTGACTTCGATCGTACCGTAGATTCTGTGTATAATAAATAAATAAATGACACGATATGGAGACGGTGTATCATAAATAAGTGAATAATTAAAGTGCCCCCAAGGGCTGGATAAATTCGCAAGCATTGTCCATCGGAGGACTTTCGACAATCTACTGGCATCGTTGCTAACGCGTTCAAGCCTCAATCTCTGCTCGCGTTCGACGCGCGATAGCCTCACTTGTAAATTGTGTACATTACAACGATCGCGCGTAAATTGAAAGAAATAAAAGAATGAAATGAACGTTGAAAGTTACAGTTAAATTCGTGCGCGTGAATAAGAGAGTCGTGTAAATACGTGATCGATCCCGTTTAGAAATCTCAAACAATGTTTTCTATCGGACCTAACTTTGCCAAAACTCAAGACTACCAGACTACGCTACGTAGAGATTACATATGATTATAATAATTTGAGGAAAAGTGAGAAAAATGTGTAAAAGTTTGACGAACGAGATGAGAATAATGATTATAAGAGGACGCATACCTGCGTAGGTGGGTAACACGAGTATATGAATAAGTACAAGAATGTTGTATCTTGTGTACATTCTCTGTATAGGTAGAGCAATAATAATAATTTTAAAAAAGTAGATATCGATAGCGAAAGTGACCCGAACGGATGTACGAATAAACAGCAGAAGGGGAGTAATTAAAATTATTCATCATCGAATTATATATATCCCGCAAGGGTTCACGTTCGCTCGTGTACATACGCGGCGAGACGACACGTCACACGAATGAACGTCGTGCTTTCATCTCATTCTCGAAAAAAAATTTTAAAGATAAAAAAGATATGCGAAAGAAAAAAATAAAAGTAACACCTAACGAAAATAAAAATAAAAGTATAAAGTATATTTCCATTAATTAACGTTGCATGTTCACGTTTTTTCCATCATTATCTACGTACGTAGAGGAAGTAGCGCGAAACATGCTTGCGACGATCATCTCGTCGGGCCTCTCTCGGGCGCTGATTCTACGAGCCCAAAAACAAAATAGGAGTAATAAACAAAACGATACAAAGAAGAAGAGAACAAGTGCGCGACTTTGTCGCGCGTCGATTGGAGGAAGTAAAAAATTAATAAATAAAAGGAGTTAAAAAAGGAAGAAAATTGACGGCGAGACAGTGATGAAAGAATGCATTCGCCGTTGCTACGACATAGATTATCCGTTCCATCGACATTAAGATTAAGTGTTTAGCGATGAGGTAACATGTTAATTAGTTACAAGTTTATTGGGATGGAGGAATACATAAAGAAAAAAAAAGAAATAGACACGATAGTGATTTTATTCGCTCGGAAGATAACGATGCGCATTCGATGTAACATTGTTTTTATTCTACCGTAGACCCCCGACCGAGAGCCGCAAACGTCGTTAGGTCGTTTGATACGTTCGAATAAAAAACGAAAAATAAACGAAAAAAAAAAACCCCATTTTTTAGTCGAGAATTTCATGACGCAAAGAACGGATTCACAAAAAGAGCCGCGAGAGGCTGCAATGAGCTGTAAGGACAGGTCTCTCTCCGGACGAATTCTCGATAGATATCTTTATTGTTAATAATAACATTTTTTTAAATCGAGGAGAAGAAGGATAACGACAGCGTTCAACGACGCATTCGTGCTGCGAACGTGTTCAACTAATTAAAAAAAACTGAAAAGAACATTTAAACAGCGGTCTAGTCCATTATCATCGCGCGATTCACGAGATTATTGTAAATAAAGAATAATAAAAGAAAATAATTGAAGAATACAATTTGTTTAGCGACGCTCCTCTGCGCGCGTAATAAGCACGCTGAACACGCTGATGAACATTTTTGTAAAATCATTTTTGTATTTATTGATTCATTGCGGGACTAATGGTCACAATAATAATAATTTCTTATTTTTTGTATTGTTTCGACGATAAATGTTAATTTATTGACTGTGGATCGATAGAAATAAATGACGAAAGAATCAAAGAAACTCGCACTGGTTCATGTACTGAATTTAATTCTTTGCACCTGCATCCTTTTTTTTTACATCTCTATAATTCGCCGGTACAGATGCAAGTTTATTACAGAAGGTAATTTCTACGCTTGGGTTCGCGGACATTTTCATGCTCGCACAGCTACAAAAGTTTCGCATTCAACAGCAACAAAAGTGTGTCGTACAGTCGCTGTTTCGTTTCAGAATTTATGCTGCATTTCAATACTTCGCAAGCGGTCTGCGCGCATTCTCTCTCTTGTGACCTCGACAAAACTCGGCAGCTACCGCGAAAACACAGCCAATTCAATGCGCTCTCAATGTAGAGTATAATAGTAGTTTAGAAATTTGGCATTAATTTTGGACGGAGCTTCGGCAGCGCAGAATCAAACTCTGGAGGACGCAACGAAACTCGGCTCGTGCGTGACCCGGGGACCCCCCTCTTCCCCGCTGTTTGCGCCTTACCCCCCTTCCGCAACGACTAATTGGTCTCTCAAAGGTGCAGAATACTCTACAAGTTTGGTAACTAACCGCGGCGGCTCTTGTTTAACAACGATTGTTCTGCTCAGTTTCCCCAGCAACAAGCTCGTTACTAATAATTAATCGAGTTAAGTTAAATTCGCAGAAGGACCTCAACCCGCCTTGTTTCTATCTCCGATAAACGCGACCTTTAAAGCTCACAGTTATCGAGAAAAAAAATTCACCCCTTTCTCGGCACTATTCACCGGCACAATAAATGTGTCGGATGATGAGTTCAACATGACTAATCAATTTTGCGTCCACGCGATTCAAGTTCTCAGACACGAGCACATTTAAAATTATTTACAAGTCATCGATAACGCTATCGATATCGTCACTAAAATACATTTCTTGTAATCTGGAAGAATATCTCATCGATTTCCATTGCTGATAGAGAACCAAAAGTTTGTTGCCAACGATAAATATAAAAACTTTACGGAATTCCGCAAAAAAACCAATTTTTTTCTGCGAAAAACCCACATTTTCAAATCCATATTTTTCATTCGCGGTTTTTTAAATTATCGATTTCAACACAGAAAAAAAATCCTAAACTAGATATTAGTTTCTATATCATCTACGTGTGAAAAAACTATTCTGTAATTCCAAAAAATGCTTTATTTAGTCAAATTCCCCGTAACGCAGACATCAAAAAGTCTGATTTGATTGCTCCATTATTGGAAGTTCGCGATATCGTTAATTTAATAAAGCCAAACCAGTTTTTTTCGCGACTGGGTCAGCGAATATAATTCGAAAGCTTCCAATTTCGAAATCGATGTTTTTCTTTCCCGCCGATCACGAATTCTCACCGGGTTTCGCGAGCCCGAAATTCCATACGCGAATTCGTCTAGCGAGCGAAACACGTAAAAAAAACTGATAATATTCACGCCATACGTAAATAGACGAATAGTGAGTTGAATAGTTTAAAATCGTTTAATGCGACATTTGCGAAATTCTATTCCATTATTTATCGTCGTTCGAGTGAAGGTATCGCTTTACCTGGTAGTTCCTCCTCGCTATTTAATTAGCGAGCTGCGTATAATGTTTACACACGAGCTGGAGAACGAAGGGGATGGGCTTTCGCGGGGGGCGTTGAGGGGGGGTGGGCGAAGTGCTGAGAGTTCTGCGACATCGCGCACTGTCTCCTCGTTAACGTTAGGAACAACATCTCTCCCATTAATATTGCCATAGAGAGAGAGGAAGAGAAAGTGCGCGATGGCATAACGGCATTGCTCTCGGTGTATGCACAGAGTAATAGAACGTCAAGGCGCATGCAGGTCGAGTTATTCAGTGATCCATGGAACATGCAGGCTTCGTATACTCGAACCGGCAAGCGCGGAATACTCAACCCTGCTGTTTTAGTTTTCCGTTTGTTTAGCAGCTTCGCGAATACCTATCCCGTCCGACCGTCCCCGGTCTCACCGGTACCGCCGATTCGCGAGTCTCCTACCGTTGATATTGTTTAACCGAAACCGTACTTGCACCCACCTCGTACCATTAATCAAAATTTCATTATCAAATTGATAAACTTGCCATCGTGGCAACTACGAGTCGCAAAGTCCATCGGAATTCGAAAGTTTCGTTATCGAAACGTAGTTATGGTTGTACGAAGAATCAGCGAGGGTCGACCGCATTGAGGAATTTTCGCGATTTTCGCGCTATAGCTTCACAGTGATTTATAGTTGGAGAACTGGCTGGTCGTGGATCGTCGGCTCGATGTACGTGACTCATCGAATGATACTCGACTATGAACATGTATTATATAGACAACACTCGCTAACGATAATAGCGTACTGTGGAAATGAAGAGAAGGCGGAAAAGAAGAAATTGAAAAAAAGGAAACTCATCTCTCGGCGAAGTCTCTCGTTCCGTTCGGTGCTTATATCGATATCACGTAATGCCGGTATAAATGTTGCAGACCGAGGGTTTCGAGGCTGGTGGGGGAATGATGGTTGTCCGTAAGGTGGAAGAAACACGGCACGGGTATATATATGGGTCGAGGCGATTTTCGCACCGCGCGCTCCGGCTATCAAGCTCGCTTCGCGGCCGTTAATCACGACGCTGGAGTACGAGAGCGCTATAACCGAAGAGCCAAAGAGAAAGAGAGAGAGAGATGGAATACAGAGAGGATTTTCGCGGGAAGGGATACGGTCCGGTGGGGATGCCTACCATAAATTTCATGAAACCTCGCCGAAGCTTCATGCAGCGAAGGCGCCCACACCCGAACACAACCTCTGGCCCGCCCTTCGCGGAAAATCTAATTTATTTCGACGTTGCGGGGCGAGCCGAGAAATCGAGAATCGCGCGATATATCGGCTTGTAATCGGTGATATGGTCAACACTTATCGCCCGATAGAAATCGTTCGATTTTTCGCGAATGATTAATGCTACGAGAATAAGAAAACGCTCGGCTGGGGTTGCAGAGAAGACACGAAAGAGCTTTTCTTCATTTTTTTTGTTTTGTATGTGGTCAAGGATGGGTACGATTCTTTTACTCTTGTCAGGTGATAACAGAAAAAATGTATATGGATCGTAGTGCCCGCGCGTCTTCCGTAAGAAAGGCGATACACTGCGAAGAAAAATTTGGTAAGATTACGTAACTAAGTGCTCGGTTGGATACGTGTATTTAAATATTCATTTGGTATAAAGAAAAATTTGATTGCAGCTAATATTGCTTGATTGTTTAATGCAATGAACCGTTCACCGAATCAATTATGTTTTTAAACAAACTGAATATTCAGTTGCACGTATTCACGGTATTTTCTATTCTCTAACATTGCTGCTCAATGCATTGATACTTATAGATGAACCGGATGTTGCCGTTCATTGAATAGACAGAATGTAAGATCTATGTCCCTCGTACGCAGTTTTTAAACTGTGGTTCGAAGTTGACGCAGAAAGTAATATTTCCAGTGCCGACGTCGGAAGTGCTGCGATAAGACGCCCGAATCCAATGAGCGATCGGTAACGGATCAAATTTCACGATTTACCTTTATCCGTGTATTGGCGCTGGTTCCACGGAGATAAAAGTTACAAATTGACGTTGCACGAAAGGCAAGGCTAGAATGTACACGAGGACCATGGAAACTTTAACACTTCCCAACGATTTCTCAGAAGTACGATAGATGGACCGAGGGGGATGAAAAGGGGTTATAACGAGTCAAGAAGAAGAAGGGTCGCGAGAGGGGGGCGTCTAAGGTTTTTGAGCTTTCGAGGAGAAAGCCCAGAAAGCAGAAGCAGCGGAGCTTATCTCACGGTCCAACGGAATCACGGGGGTTGAAGAAGCGCCTCGCTCGAGGGGAAGGGCGGCCGGGGCAGCTGGCTACGGAAGCTGGAAAAATTGCCGTCGTTTCGTCCAAGTCTCGACGGATTATTTTTCTAGAGAGGAACGGATTCGCGCGGCGTGCCTTACACCGGGAGCAGCAACGGCGAAGATTAGTTCGCGTCGCAGAAGCTCCAAAGGACGAGCATCGTTCCATCTCACTCTTCTCGAGTCCGAACATCCGGTTTTCATCTTTGCGCCGGTACACAGGCGGTGTAATATTCGAGGGTTTCAAAAGAATTATAAAAATGTATAGAAAAAAAATGTGTCGCGTTACATTTGGTGTACAGTCGGTTGGGAGCTGAGCTGTGAATCAGCCGGCTCCGGGCGAAGTCTCGAGTAGGGTTGTAACCGGGATCGACGGAGGCAGGAAAAACGGCGAACGTTACAACCGTGCGACAACACTCGCGATAGGGAGCCTCTCGTTCGACGTGGAGACACGCAAAATCCTCGAGGGAAACTCGCTCGATGGCTCTAATTAAAACGCGCCTCGCGGCGTGAAGTTCAAACTTGGAACTCGAGAGCCTCGTCTACGGCGTTCTTCCGGTACCCGATCTCTCCGACTCCGTTATCGTTCCTCTCTGTAACTCGCTTTTCCATACTCGGGCTATGACAATTTTTTTTTTCTTCTCTTTCATTCGTCGCGAACGAGCGGTCGCGACTGGTATCACTCGTGGCTCGTAATTATCGCGAAATGCAATTATAGCGAAACAGGAAATTAATTCGGGCGCGAAGGCCGTGGAGATTGAACGCGTCGACGAGTCCGAAATCTTGTATTGCGTCGTAAAGTCGAATTTTATTGTCGAGAAAGAATGAATCGACGATACATCCGGACACACGAACAAGTCGTTTATTCTCTCCCATCCGCGTGCACGGGTTTCTCTCTTTGAAGATCCTTCGGGGGATCCCTTCGGAGTCGCAGAATTGACTTTTGTGACTGAGGGAAAAACGAGCTCGCTATGTAGGAACGAAACTCGAGAATTTCACGTCGAATCACCTTTGACGAATTCGGCGTCTTCTAATACCCCCCAAGACGGATTTGAATGGACCTTTAAGAAATTCTTCGACGGAACGACTTCCTCGCTCTCGGACGATTCCTTCCTTCGGACCTTTTGCGAAAGCTCGAATCGTACACGGGTTCCATAGAATTTAGCAGCGCGCACATCAAAACGATTCCGCTGCCCCAAAGACGCAAAGGATCCGATTTTTTTTTTTTTTTTTTTTTTCGTAGCAAAAGAACTGTGGTACCGGCCATACACAACCTTTGACTTTGAAGCATTTATTGCGCAATCCACATAGCTCTCGCGAAAGCGCAAGCAATGATGTAAATTACATCTGCACACCCCTACCTGTTTTTAACCTCGTTAACAAAGGCCCTCGATCAATTTTGACTCGCAGAGAAACCTTCGTGCACGATTTTTAAATAAAAATAAGGAAGCGATCCGCAAAATTCAATTTGCGTTATTTTTTCGTGTATCAATTTGATTCAAAATATTAGCCAAAGAGAACAAATAAACAAATAAAGAAATAGCCGAAAAAATTCGAGAAACTAAATTCTTTTTATAGAAACTACACCTACCGGCACGATTTCAGTTCGGTTCGTCGTGTTAGCTTTTTTTTGGGAATATTTCTGAATGTGATTTTTTGATGTTTTGAAGCATCCTGAACGTAGATTCCGGAACATTGCGTCCCCTTCGAGAGAGCAAAATGATTCACAGTCGATTTCGGATTAAAAAAAAAAGTATAATTCGCGTTGCAAATGATAAATGTCGGTTGGTCACGCGAGTATAGTCGCGATTCATCTATTTAACAACGTTGGATCACTTGATTTTGTTCGACAAGCGTGAAACGACGACGTGAACGTGTCTGAACGTATTTAGAAGTCAATTTACCCTGAAACTGGAACGTGTTTCTCTACAGCGATACGCTCGTTAACTCTTCCGGTTAATAAGCCACGCCGCGAATTGCTCAACGGGGGCACTATGCTATTCGAAACACGAGCTTCGCGGATAATCGCAACGATTGTTTCTATTCCCGATTATTTCATTACTCGTGCATCAATCGCGGATTCTGTTTTTTTCAAAATGTTTCCAAAAAAATGATTACTTCTCGAATCGGCGTAATATAATCGAGAGTCCCTCGGCGATCGCGAAGGAGATGCAGATTATGCAGCAGACAACATTGTTGCAAATATCGCCTCGATATTTTCACCCAATATCGAATTTTGAAGCTCTCCAACGCGAGCCCCCAAATTCAGGTGCTCTCTTCCGCTCGATGGAAATTCTTGTTATTTTTTATTTTCCTTCAATTCTTTTTTATCCGTTCGCGAAGCGTGCACACAATGCAATTGCATCTCGTCCCGAATGCAGTGGGTATAATACGCTGCGAAGAGACGAACGAAGCGTATTATGTGCCTCCGCGTTCCGCCCTCGAACGCCAATTTCTTTTTTTTGTTTGCCCAACCCTCCTCGCGAGATGTGCCCGACTCGTTGGTGCATTGGATCGCCTATTTCCCGCCCTCTCGGCCGAACCAACGCTTTCCCCGAACCTCCGTGCTCGGTTACCTATGCGCGTGCACTTTCAAACCGTCAACGAGATTTCGCTGTTGAACGCATGAATTATGTACCCGCAGACTTCCCACTCGTAACTCACTTTCCCGAAAAAAAAAAAAAAAAAAAAAAACACACACAAAAAAAAAACAACAACTGATGCTAATTAAGGGGGTCCGGGAGGCGCTCGAGGGGGTGCCGATTTTTTCTTTTCGCGTCTCCCTCTCCGTGCACACGAATTTCTATCCGTCGTTTTTGTTCCGTTGGCCCACCGGTTGTATTCTCATCGCTGTAACCGTTGTACCGCATACTATTTTCATCCGCGAGCCATACCGAAACCGCTCGGTTTTTCGATGGTAGTACGCGGCAAGGGGGAGGTACTCGCCGACGCTTCGAACTGCATTCAACGATGCAACGCTCGCGAGCGTCTCTCCTCCCTCGCCGGTGGCGGGCGGAGGTACTCGCGGCGGCGAGTACTCCGCCGCTTGAGCTACGACATCGAGTTAATATACATATAGCCGGGAGCGGGAACGAGGCAGCACTTCATACATGCATATTCGCTTCGTACACGATAGGCCCCGTAGATACGAAAATACTGAAGCAGCTACAGTCCTTGGCCACTGGAGTATCGATAAATACAGTTGTGGCTACGAAAACTCGTATCTCATTCCCGAATACAATCTTGCCATAGAGACGACCGATAACGGATCATTTTCTTGCTTTTTCTTTTTTTTTTTTTCTTTTTAGGGATGAGCGAGCGTGATATTCCGTCGGGTTTCGCTCGCGCTCCCGGCCACTTTGGAACATCTCGGAATTAAAGCGGCAATCTCGAGTATTCTTAAAGCTAAGCTTCTGTCTCGAGACTCGGTGTCTCTACTCTACGTACACGAGTATCGTTCTCTGTATGTATATAACAAAAATGTCTACTATATCCGCCGTGAAACTATAGAAGAAGCCCAGGAGAAAAGACAATTGCGAGGAGCGCGAAAGGACGGGGGAAAAAAAAGACGAGAGAGAACGGAGAGTGTCTCTGTACATCCGGTCTGTCGGCATGGCTTTATCCTCACTGCGCGCTTTTACCCTCCGGTGAATAATAGCTACGATAGTTTTCACACCAACCACCCAGTCCAGCCCCCCCACGGGGGTGCCCGCGTTGAAAACGAGTGTCGCAGTCGAGATTGCTACGGCTCAGCTCGCGCGCCACAGCCACGAGGCTTAAACACTTTTTTTTTAGTTCTTGTAGTTCTCTACCGCTTCCTATGATGCCATAATTTTATGCAATTAGCGCAACTTGTCTGGCGAATAGTACGGAGCTTCACTTCAACTTCCGTATGCGCTTCCCCAAGGAAACTAAGTATGCGTGAAAGCAGAAAAAAAATAGCAGGTGTTAGGAAAGAAATCGATATTAAGCGGAAATCAAAATACATTCACGAAATTATTTTAAAAATTGTATTGAACAACATTTTTCGTTACATTGTCAAATTTTCAACGCACGTGTATTTGAAATTTATTGCATGCCGTAAAAGCTTTTCGTACCGGTGTCAAAATTTTTTTTTTTTCAGTCAATTCACGGGAAAAAACATTCTTGGGTATTTGGTCTGTTTGTGCCCGAAGTTTTTACGCACGAATGCATAAAAGCAATTATGCATAGTTTTAGTCTGTTCTAGAACATAAAAATTGAATGTTTGGTATATTAAAGATGAAACCCCCACAATTTTTGTAGTTACTTATTTTCAACTTTCATACTCGACATAAGCAAAACAATCTTCGATCGAACGATCTACATTATTCATATTAAAATAACAACCGTCTTATTCTTCATTCGCGGCGTAAATATTCTTGGTCCCGTTCTGTGAATAAAATATATCTATAGAGCGGCGATGCTTGAGAGTATTTTTTTGAGAAGCGCAGTTGAGGGGTTTACTTAAAAGGGCTGAGGATAATATTTTTGTCGCAATGACGAGGTTGGCAAGTCGAGCGATCAATAATGTTTTACTGTAACTTTAAAGTGACTCGTAGCTTTGCAACAAATGTCGAGGTTCTCTCCATTGCGTTGAGTGGCCGTTCCTCTTTACACTAAAAATTTCTCGTGTAAAGTTGCTGGAATGGCCGTGAAAAAAAAGAAGAAGAAAAAAAAAAAGACCGTGGAACAAGTCTTTTTTAGTACTTTTCGCCGGCAAAGCGTTGACCGTAAAAACGCGACTGAGGCTCTTGGCCTAACCGATATATGTACATGCATAATACGAGAGCGTAAGTCGAAACGCTTGGGCTCCTTGGGCCTCTGTGGCTGGCACATCGAGTTATACTGCTACTTCATACTATCCGCGTATATAACATTCCACGCGAGGAACTTGTCGTAAAAGCGAGCGTGTCTTGGACTCCGGTGAGGGAAGGAAGAAAGAGAAAAGAAAAAAGAAACAGTAAGAAGTGACTCTTGTTCTGAAAAATTTCTTATTCGTATCTCGTTCCTTTTACGCCATATAACGAGGGTCAGTAAAAAACGTTGTATTGCTCGTAGCGTATTCGCTCTATAATTATTACCGTCATCAATTTCATTCGAATGAATATTAAGCGTACAATGAGAAAAAAAATCACTAAAATTAAATGCTCGGTTGAAAAAGTACAAATGAATATTTAGATGAAAAAAAAATAATGGTTTCCTCGAATATTGGTGAAATTGTTTAATGCAAAGAAGTGGTCACCAAATTGATTATTTTCTCGATCGTTTGGCCTCATAGCCAAATATTGCTATTTCGAAACGTCACGTAATTGATTGACGCTACAGTGTACGCTGAATAAAGTGGAAAAATAAAAAGTACCGTCCCATCCATTATTTTGGCGTGGTCAGATGTCATCGCGATTTCGAAGCGGGTTCAATGTTCCGCGGGTTCGGTCTCGGAGCTTCGGTACGAAAACTCCGAGGGAAAATTACGAAGACAAAGTTTCACAACGGATGAGTTGGCCCCCGTAGATGCCCGGGCGGAGTTCGAGAGATAGAAAGAGAGCACGTATCGGGGTAAACACCGATTGGAAAGTTAGTTGCAGCTGAAATGGAGCCTCGTTCGTAAAAGCTGATGGCCGGCAAACAAACTCCTAGCCCCGGCTGTGGCGGCGTCGGTGGCGGCGGACGGCGGGGGGTCGGTATGGTTCGTGGTTCGAAAGCCACGATGTTTCGAAGTGGGTCAATTTGGAGTGTGCAACGTCGAGGCACACAAGAGGGGAGGGAGGGGTGGGATATATAGCAGTCACGAGGCAACGAGAACCACCGGTCCACCACCAGAAGCTCCTCTCATTCCCAATCTCTTCTCTTTCGCGCGCTGCCGCCCCTCCGTCCCTGCCCCCACCGCGACGCCTCTCGGACACAAACAGCGAGAATACCATACTCCACGTAATTTGCCATTTCCACGAGTCAATAGGGTTTCACATCCCAGAAATTCGCTTTGGTACTGGATTGCATTATTTTCAAGAGCGAGGCAAACCATTTTGCCAAATGCCAGGTCGGCTCTCTTCAAGCCCCGGTTATCCAATATCAACTGTGAGCCAATATTGACTGGTCGCTCGGCAATTCGTTCTACTCGTCGGCCACCCCCTCACTCCGCTCTGTAACACGTATTGCCTCTAATTGTGCACACGATAAAACTTTATGTGATAAATGAAAAGTTCAAGGTTTTCTTTAATCTGATAATCATATTTTTCCCGAATTCATTGTGAGACTTTGGAATTCGATTCTGATTATCGTTCGTTCACGATACCGTACAGGTATTGACTTCAATTGCGCGAACCACAGAACTTCTCTGTTGGGAATGAAAAGGATGGAAAATTCGAAATTCACTTGTCCGTTAACTGTACTGAACACGCCTTCGTAATTGTTTGTAGACCAAAACTTTATCTGGAAATCATATTTAAAAAGGAGAATGAGCATTCCGATAAAAATCGTCGGCGGCAAAGTGATCGATCCGAATAAAGTTTGAAATAATTTCGCAGATTAGTAATCCGATGCAATCGGGAACTCCGAATTAAAAAAAAATCAACAAGCGTTTCCTCGACCGGTTCGGAGACTTTTTCTTAATCTATACAATTATTGTAACCTGCTGGCAGTTTGATTCCTTCAGTCGGCTATTTTTTGGAAACTATTCCTGCGTTTTCATTGTGTAAGACCTCGATGCGAATTTTCTTCAATCCTTGCCTCGGTCGGGTTTCCTTTAATAAAGTGTAATACATTAAATTCAATTATATCCATGTTTTTTTTGTATTTGTATTTTTCATCCCGGAATTTATATCCGATTTAACGAACCGCCAAGTCAAGAAAATTCGAGGAGGATTCCGAACATTTTACCTGTTGGGCATTTCGCGATATGTTCAGCGGCGTAGACGCAAAAGTTGCACAGACACGAATAGGATAAATTCACGGTAACGTCAAATGCGCAACACGGTACTAAAAAACAACGATGTAAAGCATCGAGATTGGATTAAAAAAAAAAAGTATTATCCATTGATATACAGCACGTTCGTGAATTATAACTGGACGTGCAGAAGAAAGTTTAAAAAAATGATTCGAATCCGCTGTATCAGCCCCGCGCGTACGATGAATCGAAGAAAAGTTCGCGGCAAAAAAAAAGCTCATTTTGGTCTTTCCGACATAATAGGGATTTGGACGAGCGGTGTAAGAGAAGCACGGGAGCCAGTCCCTCGGGTTCGCTAGCAATCCCGTTCATCCCGAGGACCAACAAAGCCCCTATGCCTTTCCGCCGGCGCGCGCGAGGGAATAACCGAGAATATAGCCTGGGCGAGCGACACCTCCGCTTCAACGCCCGTTTTGCTGCTCGTGATCCGTCTGGCCGTCTGCAAGATCGTTCTTACACGTTTTCTTCGGCGTCCAAGGCACGGAAGCCCTTACCGACGATCTGCCCTTTTCTACAGTGGATACGTCCCGCGGGGAACGAAAATTCTCCTCCCACACTCGCAGGAATACTTGCTCAGCTCGAACCTCGACGAGTCCGCGAATCTTTTGCGATAGATACAGGGAGCTTGCACTTTCTCCTCTCGTACGAATTACCTTGAGAATTCTTTTCAACGTTTCGCTCTGGACGAGTCGAGATAGTTGGGGTTGCCATGAAGACGTACATTTCTATGGACTATTCAATGCGAATTGTTACATAGTTCTGTTTTGGATCGACGTTCGCGCGCTCAAGGGTGTTCATGAGCGATACGTGAATTTCGTCGCGCACGAAGTGCCAGCAGTAGCAGCAGCAGCAGCCACTACTCGATAATAATCGAGCCGGCGAGGGTACAACGAAGTTTGAATTCACTGGCGGTTAATGGCTTAGGAAATCTTGATTAAACTTAACGACCACCGGCAACTATCCGCGAGCGAGCATTTCCAAGTCTCCGACTGCGAGCGCGACCGAACACCGCAGCTAAATATGCCATACCGCATACTATACCCGCATACTAACTTCGGAAACACGAACGCTCCATCCTTAACGCGGTGGCTGTACTATTTCGCAACGTTCGACCACCGTAATAACTCCTTAGACTGCGAGCCTGAAAATCCTTGCGCTATTCGGCTACCTTGCGAGGGATGGCGCGGGAAACCAATTTAAAAAATATGTATATATCGAAAAACCATCCAAAATTCGATGGAGAAGTCGGAAAAATTTGAATATTATGAAAAAAAATATTGTCAAGACTCGGGTATTTTTCTAAGCTTTCACACTTAAGAATAAAAGTTCAAGCTTTATAGATACATGAATCAGTGGCCAGAAAAAGCTTTTGAATTGAGCATAGAGATAGAAGATTTTCGATATAAATTTACTATAAGACGCTCTATGTATCCTTTTATGCATAAAAATACCGACGCTTACGTTCGAAGAAAACTCGGAAAAATTATTCCAATTTTATCGCACAATTCTGTCGAGATTCAACCATTCTCTCCGAATTTGTAAATTTGTATAGATAACAAATTGTACTTATAATAATAATTATAATAAATAATAACCAATATAGTATATTTCCGTCAAACGAAACGGTTCATATATCCAACCGCGAAGATAAGGAAACGAAAACGTCAAATTTAATCGTGCATCTTTATGTGCGCATAAAATACCGATTTTGATATCATGCAATCGATGCACCCGACGATACAGTTGGTCTGCTTTTAATTTATAATAACTTCATTAATCGTTGGGTTGAAAAGTGGATTATTATTTATATACCATATGCTGATAACATCGGTTAAGATGGCAAATCGGATTCTTGACGCACTTTTCTTCACGAATCGATCGACATGAGATAAAACGGAAGAAGACTGATAAGTGCGATTGTCCGATACTCTTTCGAGTGACAAATGGAAATTCTTAGCGAATCTTGGCGAACAATGAGCAACGAACGGATTCGCATCGTATCGCTTGGCGAGACGCCGATTCGTTCTATATGAATTATTGACACGTGAGAATGATAACGAATAAAGATCGTCGGATTGTTCTATGTAGGCAGGCCTCGCCTTACTGTTGTCGCCGAGTCCCCCGTCCCTCCCTCTCGCGCCCCACGGCCTAAAATTAGCTTTTGGTTAATTTTTATATCAATGATAAGAAATGTTAATATCAGTCTTGTGGACTTGAAATAATTAAATCCTGAAGAACTGTCCACGAGAGATTAAAATTGTCTAAATCAATAATATTGGATTTTAGTTAATACAACTCGCGGCAGCCGTGCGAAATTCCTATGATGCAGAAGGGCGATGAAAAGCGAGCGCGAGCCCTGCGAAACCCTACATCATAAATATAAACGCACGTGAAACTTGCGTTGACGACTGTTTAATCTAATCTTATCTGTTCATTCGTGATTGTACTATCGAGTGGAAAACTCGACCTTCCGCGGTGCTTACTCGTATCGAGAAAAAACAGAAATTAGACATCTCATTAAGAGTCGCGTTGTCGCGGTTGTTGTTCGTCTCTGTGCTCTCTCGGTCCAAATAAATTTCTATTGCAAATATGACCGGCGCGACGAATTTTGAATTAGAGAATCGCGTAATCGTACCCTTGACAGGGACCTCGAACGCGGAAGATCAAAAGGAATTAGAATTATCAGGTAAATAAATATCGAGAATTTTGCATCGTGAAGTAAATTTTCGGATTGTTGAAAGAAAAATTCGATGTCTTTTAATAGAAGACGAGGCGCGCAGAGCTATCGAATTGAACACCCAGAGAGCTCTCGATGAAGCAGGTAGGTTGTAAAAAAGAATTTTTTTTCATTGCTCGTAAAAAATTTAATGAAACAGAAGTTTCACGGATACCGCAGGCTTCGGGAAATTCAATTACAAAACCGTTCTCGTTTCCGGACTGATCTGCGTAAACGTGACATTCAGTATAACGAGTCTGGGCTTCGTTATGCCGTCGGCGGCATGTGACTTTAACATGGACACGGTCGACAAGGGACGTATCAGTACATCGCTGATATCTGGCAAGTTTATCCCCTTGGCATAAATATCTTCGTAATGATATCTCATCGTATTTTTCGTAGTGTACATTCTTAAACTATAATTAGTCAACAAAAATCGCATACGAAAAACAGAAATCTTCTTTGATTAGTATTTTTTGTAATCTACATTCTCGAACCACAATTTGTAAACTAAAATCGCATATAACAAAAAAACAATCATTGTCATTTGGTTTTTTTTTTTAATTTGATAGGAATGCTGTGCGGCTTATTCGTATGGAATTGGGCCGCCGACGATCTTGGCCGTAAAAGGTCACTTCGGGATTGCTTGTTTCTTCAAGCATTCGCCGAGTGCGCCGCTTCGCTGATATCCAATTACTGGGGTTTTCTTATTCTCAAATTTTTAAGTGGTCTAGCGTGAGTCCTCGTTATCGATGAGTTATCCGTCTGTACTTTTATGCGGCCGCGGCTAAATAAATTCGCGGTTTAATCGATATTTCAGTGAGAGCGGTCAGATAACCATAGTCTACACGTATGCCGGTGAATTTCAGCCAACGAAATATCGCGAAAAAATTCTTGGCTACACGCAGATAGCGTTCACCGTTGGAGTGTTACTCAGTCCAAGTGAGTACATAGTTCAAGCACGTATAGGAAAGTTGCACCACTTTTTTTATTAATATGCGTGTCAATTGTTTTTTTTTTTTAATCGCGTATTGATTGTTCAAAAATGTTCAATTGTGGCAAAATATTTTTTTTTAATAACAACTGTACTGATTTTTCTTATTTGTGTAGTTTTCGCCTGGTTCATCATACCCCTGAACATTGAAATAACGGCGTCGTATTTCTCGTTCAGATCATGGAATCTCTACGTGCTATTGGTAGCGATTTGTCCCTTTCTAATTGGATTAGCGATTTTGCCGTTACACGAGACACCGAAGTATCTCGCCGACACGGGCCGATACTCCGAACTTTACAGCGTTCTGACAACGATGTATTGCGAAAACACTGGTAACACACCCGAAGAGTATCTCGTGAGTATGTAGAGGAGCGAATTGTACTCTCTATTCTTCATTTCTCTATACAAACTTATCTTAACCGTAAACAAACTAATTTACGACTGCATTACGATTCGTACAGGGCAAGCTAGTGAAGGCCAATATATCGTTCCCTACAAATTCACCAAAGGGATTCGTCGGTGGAAGTAACGGGGCGAGCAGCTTTCGTCGATTCTTCAAAACTCTCTACGGACAAACCGGCGGTCTCTTCAAACGAAAGTACATCGGTCGAACGCTCAATCTCTGTTTCGGCACTTATCTCTGCTTCGCATCGCTCTATTCTCTTATGTTCTGGTTCGCCGAGATATTCAATAGATTCGCCGAGTACGAAACTCTACATCCCGGCGTGCGTTCGAACATGTGCGTTGTTTCGAGGGCCGCTGCTCTACTGCGAGAAAGTGGAATTAATCAGACCAGCGCAAATTCTTCAGAGGTAGATCCGACCCTCGCGGGCATTCGAGTGATTTTTTTACTTCTCGCGCAAAAAACTGTATCAACATTTGAAATGATGAATAACGACTCGAATATTGTAGACGGAGGAAACTATTTGCGTCAGCACGATAGAGACTTCGGTATACGTGAATTCGCTGGTACTTGGCTTGGCGAACATTCCCACGACCATAATTTTCACCCTCACTGTTGCTCGACTTGGATTCCGATTTTATTTGGGTAAGTTCCATATTATTATTATTATTATCATTAATTACTAAAAAAAACTAATGTTAATCAATGATTGTCTTTTACTCTTAACATTTAATTCTTTCTCCACGCAGCATTTAACTCCTTTGTCTGCTGCGCCGTAACGATCGGATTTATGTTCGTGACTTCGTCCGTGCAAAATTTGATAATTTCTTGCATCTACTCAAGTCTCATGACCATCGCGATAGCCGTAATACATTGTCTGACGGTCGAGCTATATCCAACGAATCTGAGGTGCGTTGACTGCAAAACATAACACGAAATGCCCAGTGGCGATTATTCGTAATCGCTATCAATTCGACTTCAGGGTATCGGCATCGGCGCTGACCGCGTTGTTCGGTCGCATAGGCGCATTCGTTGGAAACATGACGTTCGGCTATCTGATCGATTATCATTGTTACGCGATGCTGTGGATCGTGGCTGCCGAACTGTTTCGTAAGTCCTAACTTTTTCGAGTCATACTGACGATCGATTGTTATGTAAGCTGTTTGTTTTTTTTATTGTGGATTGCAGTTGGTGGATTATTGGCGGTTATCTTGACCAAAGGGGACCAAAGCGTATTGAAGCAGCGACGATAGTAGATACGGCAGGCATGAAGAGTACCATTCTGAGATTACCGAGCACCAAGCGCCTCGTTGAATTGTTTCGCGATTTTTAAATGAAGAGCTTTGTAATGGAAGGCAAATCGATTCTTTCAGCCTTTTCATCGTTCTTTGGACGAGCGAGAAATTCTACTGATTTTATTCACCGAGCGAAAACAAAGCGGATTAAAGTTGCAACAATGCAACAATAGTTGCGTCGGCCGGCATTGAGCACTGTTCTCGAATTAACGGGGGCGTAGAACTCCGAAGGGTTTTTTATCGTTCACGATCTTCGAATAAATACCTTTGTAACAACAATCGAGCGCGTTAATAATTTTTTGCAACTCACAACTTCCTCACACAATACATATTTTAGTCGAATACGCCCAGGGAACAAAAGTTAGCAAAAGTTTGCATAATTTGCGGAAGCATTGCGAACACTTCTCGATGGTATAAAAATCATGGATATTAAAGGCACTGAAAGGATTAACTTGCATAATAATGATTCCAAAATGTTATTAGCAAATTGATGAAAAAAAATTGTTCGACCGGTTTACCGGCAACCAACATTATTTTTTTAACGAAAATGATTCGTTGATTTTTCTGAATACATATGAATTTATTAAAAATCTTCAAACTCCCTTCTCATTCTATGATTTGCCACACATATTCACCGTGTTAAAAAAAAATCGTAATAATATTTTTCGCGTATTTTCGTTAGTTCAAGATTTTTCGCCGTGCTACCAGCCAATGAACGAGTAGATATCGCAAATCGTACCGAGGGCTCGTTCATTCGATAAAAATGAGCCAACGAAACGGAAGGGAAAGTGGGAAATCTCGTTTGGCCATTGTTTAATAAAGCTCGAATTAGAATGGAAATTTTTTTGCACCTCTCGCCGACCAATTCGATATTTCATTCGGCCTGTACAGGGATTCTAATGTAAATAAAAAGTAGGAACGGGGGGGTTAGGTAAAAGCACAGACCGGGCGATGGGTTATCCTTCTATCCTCCCGCGCGGCATATGTCGTTCCCGGTCTAACTTGCTTTCCGAGCTTTTTTTCCTCGGACGCTCAATTTGCATTGTAGATTTAACTGCGGAAAGCTTCCCGGTTGCTCTTTAGAGGGGATTTTTACGGTGTGTAATGCAACCCCGTCCAGCATGAACGCTCGCTCACGGTTCGCGCGCGCCAAGCAGCCCCCTTGCCCTTCGCTCTGTCGGCCCTGCTGTCGACGCGACTCGCCAACAAAAACCGAACCTTCTATGCTCGACGCGCAACAATGTTCCCTTTTTTCTTTCCTGCTACTTTAATGCCTCTAATACTGTTTCGCAAGCAAACATTTTTGCGCAGATGGAACGAC
This sequence comes from Ischnus inquisitorius, assembly GCA_963924025.1. Classification (NCBI taxonomy): domain Eukaryota; kingdom Metazoa; phylum Arthropoda; class Insecta; order Hymenoptera; family Ichneumonidae; genus Ischnus; species Ischnus inquisitorius. The sequence continues at coordinate 5,908,367 of OZ001250.1, read as the reverse complement.
AAATAAAAACAAAAGCGCGCAATCAATTTATGCCGTTATAATAAAGGAAAATTCCTGGCTTGATTATATTCGGACGGCTTTTTCGGATATCCGATCTCTGAACCGAACTTCATTGTCTGTTAATAATTGCTCAGTTTCGATTGGAGAATCGTTGAAAAACAGTCGAAATCGTGAGCCCGCATTCATTCCAGTGCGAACGAATACGATGGTTCGTTGCGTATCCAATTATTCAATTCCCATGAAATTTCAACGAAAGCCCAGGCTGCATTCTCGCAGCTCATTGCCAAGTTGTTGGTAACTCGGTTTCAACCGCGGATATCGCTGACTGATTATGAAATAATTGCACTGGCGAGCAGATAACAATTGTCGGAATGAACCAGGCGTAGCGTTCGAAAGCCCCTCATATCGCCACTCCCACATACCATTTTCGATCTCGCAAACAATATCACGCGTGCGTTATTGAAGGGAAAAAGCTTTTTTTTCAATAAAATACAATTTTCTCCGCAAAGCGCAACGATAAGCGAACGTTTGCTCGGTGACAATCAATCGGCAAATCGCGACGAGCCCAATCCACCGCAACTGCATTGACGACGAGCTACGCGAAACATGTGTAAATTACCGACGTTCGTGCACGTGTAACCCCTCGAATCGCCGAGTTTCAATAATTCTTCGCCGTCGTTTACATTGCGAAAGAAACGATTTGAGCTTCCGTTGGCGAGCACGCGATCGGGAAGTATCGCTTCGTGAATCGCGAGTCTTTCGTCTTCGAGTTTTCGCTCGCCACTATCGAGAGAGCGGCTGCGATGCGAAAGATGTTTCTTGAATTTTCTGTACACGTCTACGGCGAGATTGCCGTAACCATAAGCGCCGGCGTGTTCCGTATTGCCGTCGCGACCGTCGCTCGCACCGCCGAGAAACCACACGACGTACTCGCCGAGAATCGGATATTGCTCGGTCTTCAAGTACCAATCGAGAGAAAAGTACAATGACAGTTCCTGATTCGTTCCGCTCTTATCGGCGATAATGGAATTCGATGGATTATCGAGAATCGGCGGCGGGGACACGAGAACGTAGAGGCCCCTTGACCATTTTTCCATCGACGGAAATATCTCGAAAATTTTACTTTCCGCGATATCGAAGATTTTGCTGAACTTCATTGCCTCGTACATTTCCGTTCGGCTTATCTTGTTCTCCGCGGCGAGAATCAGGAGCGACAGAATCTTCGTGTATTCCTTGCTGACCTGACGGACGTTGGGTCCTTTGGTAACGGTACCGCAGGTGCCGGCCGCAGGAAGTTTGATCGGCACGTAGCCCAGCCGAAAAGCCGCCACTGCCATCTCGTCTATCGCATCCTTTGAACTCGCCGCGACGAAATTATCGACTGACTTGAAGAGCCTTTCGTCGTCGACCTTCTTCGCGTCGGCTCCTCTGCCGTTGAATGATTCTTCACCGCTCAAGACCTCGCGCATGCTGTGCGAGAGGTCGTGAGCGTGCAAACCGTGTTTCTCCAATATGAGACGAGCCGGCGACTCGTCAGCGCGAATGTCTTTACTGACCGTTGGCCCGTCGACGATGTGCTCCAGGTGCAAAAGATCCGAACCCGCATTGGACATCACGAGGCTTATGACTTTCGCGGGATACGCCAATCTCGCGAGATCACCACCTGCCCTAAACCAAGAATCTATTAACGGGTAGCTCTTTCAATCCGACGAAAAACCAATTATATACAGATTTTTGAAAAATGTGTGTAAACATTTTCCTTCAACCCGCAGGTTTTATTCATTTCATTCGCGAATTTTTCCATTGAAAAAAAGAATCGTTAATCAGCGCCGACATGGTGAGTACAAGAACTCCGCCGAATTTCGTCTAAACAAAAGATACAAAAAATGTTACGAATGAAAATTCTCCCCAGGGATGAACTGAGTATTGAACTAATTTTTTAATATTAAAAAATGTTTGTGCTTCTCCGCTGTTTGCTCATAATCACTTTCAAGCAACGAAAAAATTCGCGAATTGTTCCATTGAAAAAAGGAATCGTTAATTAGCGCCGACATGGTGAGTACAAGAACTTCGCAGAATTTCGTCTGAACAAAAAATACAACTATGTTACGAATGGAAATTTTCCCCGGGGATAAACCGATTTTTGTACTAATTTTTGAATATCACAAATTTTTTATGCTTCTCAGCTGTTTGCTCATAGTTACGTTTGAGTAACGAAAAAATGTGCGAATGTGTACGCAAATGTACAGTGGATAAACTGTGCAAGTTTGAAAAAACGAATTGGCCCACAAAAAAGGAGTCATTTGTCGCTGGATTAACAGGACTGCCCGGTCAAATCAAACGACACACAACGGATCGAAGAACGACAAATCGATCGGTTCATTGCCTCTGACTGCTGACAAAGTTCTTCTAACATTTCCAATCTCGCGAGTAGTTGCGCCGGCGTCCCGAAGCTCCTCCAATAGCTTCATTTTCTCACGAAAGCCGATATTTCCTTTGGGCAAACACAAGAGATCGTTACCGCCGATCGACAATACAACGACCAATATGTCTTTCTTCTTCAATTTCTTGCAATAGTCCGCGATATTTTTCGTGGCTCTGACGCACGCCTCGTCCGGAATCTCGTCGCTCGCAGCCTCCGTCAGGCTTATTCTCGTGTTCAGCGCCGGAAACCATTCGGCATATATCGACATCTTTGCGATCGTTCTTCGCGGTACTACGAGCAATCCGTGCTTCAAATTATTCGGGATGATTTTCTCGAATGTCGATGCCAGCATCAATGCGTCGCATCCCCAACCGACGACGTGAACGTTTTTCTTCAATTTGTACTTTTTCCCAAAAATACTCATAGTTGACGATTTTTGGTCGAATTTCACCTTGTCCCGAAGAACTTTTGCCGCGTGAACCTTCTCCACTCCGGTTTTCATTATATTCTTCATTTCCTTGCGAATCTGGATGGTTTTATAGTTTTTTAATTGAAGGTTTCTTTATATCGTAAACATTAGTTACCGATACCTGAATCATCTTCGCATTTAACGATTCGATTTGATCGCCGAGATTTCTGCGAACGAGTTCCTCACTTCGCGCCTTCGCTGCAGTTACAGCGGCACGTTCTTTAAACTTTTGATCCAATTGGAGCTTTACCATGCCTATAATCTGTTCACGCTTGGTCTTCACAGCCTCCCGTTTTGCGAGTTTCTCTTCATCTATCGGTGCATTCGCAGCGGGCCGCTTCCTGCGCTTCCTTTCGTGTTTTTTCCGCATATTTTTTTCCGTATATATACTTTTTTTTTATCGATTAATCACGAAATTCTGATTGGTATATTTTACAAAAAATTTGTGATATTTTGTGGCTTGTCAAATAGCACGATACGTCATGCCCCGCATCGTGAACACAGCTGATTAGGGATGGAGTGGGTGCTGAAGTTCGATCAATTTAATGATTTCGAATGATTGAAATCATTTTTAAAAAAACTACATTATTATTTGATGATGTTCGTCATCAATACAAATCTTTAAAATCATTAATGAGCCCATCATCATCGATGATTCTCGATGACTTAATAATGATTTAATGATGTAGCAGTCACGATCATTACCGATCGCCAAAAAAAAAGATTCGCCGGCTATACCATACGGTACCTTCGGCGCGATTGGTAACCAACTCAAGACTCCCGAGACGAGGTTATCGCCGGTAGGCAAGCTCTTATCGCCTCCGGATAAGTTGCCGACAACATTTCGTATAACTGGCGCCAGTTCTTGCCACCTGAGTTTTGTCGGCTTCAAAACCAAGTCGAACATCAACATGATACATCAACTTGCGCAATCTGCGATGTTGGTAATCTGAACTTTTCGATAATTTTACATCGATATTTAGGGAATTGCATTCTATTTACTATCTTACGAGGTCGTCTAAATGTAAAGTTAACAGTTCAACGTCAAAAAGTCGTATAGTCTCCAATGCCACAGGCCTTATCGAGGCCACTATCGAGACATCAGCCAACTGATAACTGAAAGAGCAATTAAGCAATTATAAGCGTACGATTATAGACACGCGGAATGTTCAATAATTGGAGACATTTATTTCTTATCTCGGTGACCGCGCGTAGAACGTGAACCAACACGTTGCAGGTAAAGAAAGTGTCTAGCTGATGTCATCGGTTATAGTCCGTGCATAGTAAGAAAAAGAAGAGCTGACAAAAGGTGAAAACTTTGGTTGTATTCAAACCCTTTCGAATTTCATTCAAACATGGTAGACAATATTGTCGGACGTGGGAATTGCGATAGAAATCATGAAGACCAAGGTACGATGATTCGCAACGTGAAAAAATTTAAGTAGAAGACGAAGGAACGATTGCATTCTTGTTTTGCGCCCGGATTTCTCTTTTCCAGACGACGCTCTCAGAAAAAAGGAATCGGATGCCCAAAGAGCTATTGACGAAACAGGTAACCTTGTCGAGATCGTCGCTCTATTTGCCTATCCGTAGACTTCCATCAGTCACCGTTCTTTTGTAGCGTAGGCTTCGGCCAATATAATTACAAGGTAATCGCGGTCGGCGGAATGGTCTATATGAACGTGAGTTTGGGCATACCTAACTTGGGTTTCGTTCTACTGTCCGCCGCTTGTGATTTTCATATAGACACAGTACGGATGGATCGCCTGATTGCCGCTCAGATATTTGGTAAATTTACATATGGATTTCACGAAAACTGGCGCATTACGATCTGATGAAGTCCAAAAAACGCTTTATCAAGATCCGATGGGCTATTTGCCACATTTTATCAATGCCTGACACACTCTAGAATTTCTATCAGGCTGTGTGTCGGATTCTACAAGTCTAGCCAGTAATTAATCGAATCTATGATCTCCCTCAGGAATTATGTGCGGCTCGTGCCTTTGGGGTTGCGTCGCTTATACGAAGGGCCGACGAACGGCGCTTTTGAGTTGCTTGTTTTTTCAGGCCTTTCTCGACAGTTTATCGTCGGTTTCCCTCAATTACTGGGTCTTCCTCATTCTCAAACTCTTTACGGGTCTATCGTGAGTCACACGATTATAAATCCTATCTCTACCCGCAGTGTAACTTTAGCTTGATGACTCGTTGGTCTCCAAATTCTAGGCTCAGCGGTCAGATGGCTACAGTCTTCGCGTACACCGCTGAATTTCAGCCCTCCCAACACCGTACGACAGCAATGGCTATCACAGCAGTGTTCTGCATTGTTGGTGCCATACTTTCTCCGAGTAAGCATAAATAGTTATTCATATCATACACTAGCTTTACTCTACTTTCTTGTCCTCAGTGGTTGCCCGACTGATAATTCCTCTCGACATTGATATAACATATCGATTATTCTCGTTCAAATCGTGGAATCTCCTTGTGATACTCATGTCCGCAATGCCTGCTCTTATTGTTGGCTGTGTACTTTTGAAAATGTCCGAAACACCAAAATATCTTGCGGCGACTGAGCGTTACATCGAGCTACGCGAAGTTCTTACCGACATGTACTGCCGGAATACTGGTAACGCGGCAGAAGAATACATCGTGAGTTGGTAGAAAATTGCACCAACTCTGTAATAGCCTTAGCGCTTTAACAAGGTTACAATTGCTTAGGTGAACTTGGACAAGCGTGGAATAGCAGTTTTCACAAACGCGATCGATGACACCGACGTTCATCCTAGTCAAAGTGGTGGCAGAGCCTTAGAAACATTTTTCAGAACTCTTCGCACCCAAACGAGAATGCTTGTCACACAACCGTACATCGCCAGAACGCTTATGTCCTTTACGGCCAACAGTATCATCGTGTCGATCTACACTGTTACACTGTGGTTTCCGGAAATTTTTCAGAGATTAGCCAATCACGAGATACGATATCCTGGCGAACGAGCCGACATCTGCCTTGTGCCGAACTCAACAGTACACAATGTGTCGTTGCTCATGCAAAAGGAAAAGGTCTTTGAAACCTTGATAGTGCTTGTGTCTAACTTTGAAGGTATTGTACTTTTAGCATAACTCAATTCCTTCGAAACTTGCATTTTTCAGATGACCATTGCCGATTCGTTGGAATCACGTGATTGTGTCGCTACCATCGAGAACCACGTCTATTTCGAAGCATTGATCTTGGGCTTGTCCTGCATCCCGCCGTCTATCATTTTTATATTCATCGTTTCTCGATACGGATTCCAATTTTTCTTAGGTCAATTCACACCTCGGTTAACGAATGATCTATAATATATTTTTTTACTAACATCATTTATCTTTTATCCAGCATTGAACAGCTTCATCATCTGCGCCGTCGCTTTTTCATTGATCTTCGTCAGTTCGAACGCCCAAACCGTAACCCTCGCGTGTATTTGGGAAGCTTTGATTTCCATTTCCGTCACAGCTATGTCTGGTCTTTTGGTAGAAATTTATCCAACACACTTGAGGTAAATTGGAAGCTGGTGAAGGTATAAGTACGACGATATTGTTGTAACGATGATGACTATATCAATGAGCTTTCAGAGTCGCAGCTTCAGCTTTGGCTGTATTACTCGGTCGATTCAGCGCATTCGTCGGAAATATCATATTCAGTTGTCTTCTTGATAGTCACTGTGCCGCATTGTTCACGCTATTGGCTGTTGAACTCTTCGGTAAGTATCACGTTTGTTCGATAAACAAAGGAATTGTGATTTGTAATGATTTTTACGAGTTTCAGTGTGTGGCGTATTGTGCGCGGTCATACCTAAAGAAGACAACGTACAACGTAGGGCGACTGTGTAGAGTTCACTTTTCTACACATTACGATAAGTTTCCATTCATAATGACTGCATCGTTGAACTTTTTTCTAGTAACTTTTGTAGCATTATCGTTCAATTACTATAAATGTGATGAATTCAAATCCGTTTGAACCGTATTAGAATAAAAATCATGATTTGTTGTCTTTGTTGTTCAGTTGTGTAGGTTACGTCTACTAGGGGAGAGCGGGGCAAAACGGCATACCGGGGCAAAATGGTATTCACGCACGATGGGACCAGGGCAGAATGGTATTAGGGCAAAATGGCACAGCAAAAAAATCTACTTCGATGGGACTTTCTCTTGTCCCATTTTGCCCTGATTTTATCATATGGGGGACCTTATTTGTTATTGTTTATTTAACGGATTATTTAACACTTTGTCATTGCGAACAACATAGCCGAGTAAATGTCGATATGACTCTTATCGAAATTCAAAACTGGAAAATCAACCGTCCGATTGTCTCATAGGCCGAAGTGTTGTCAGGGGTCATTACGAGTGGTTATCGCAGGTAATGGAGTATTTAATGCCATTCTGACTTGTTAATTTTAGCTATCTATGTGGGCTTTTATGTGCTAAAATGGAGAAAATACGTAAACAAAAAAGTAAGGTTCAACCGCGTGTTCATCATTCGGGAACCCCCGACAACATAAGAAATGGTATGTTTAAAACCTTTGGATCAAACAATTTAAGCTTAGGACAGTAAGTTTTTACAGGGTGAATTTCATGAAAAATGACTCCCGAAGTAAGGATTCGTGTAATCGCAAGACCACTAGATAATTAATGTCTATTCATAATCATGTGCTTTCACACACATATTTTTTTCATATCTATGTAAGCTAAGGCCGCGTTGTTTTTACATAATGCGAATGTAGTGTAGTTGCGACGAAGTGGAGCGCGTGTGATATAAGGTCAACGGTACAAGAATTTTCATATTCAGTACAAGAAGCATTCAGCACTTAAACACTGCTGAGCTACTGTCACGGCTGTGATTATCTGTGGGTGCACGAAACAACCTTTATACGCCATAATAATAGGTATGCACGTTAAATATATCATCAATGGCACTGCCCCGGAGATCACCGACAGCGAGAGTTGTGGCGAACAAGGTAAATAATCTCTATAAGATCTAAACAAATGCACAAAACAGTTTCAAAGATAGTCAAATTCGATATTCTCTTTCAGAAGGAACGCATGAAAATGCAGTATCGGATATCGAGAAAATCCTAGACGAAACAGGTAGACCGTCGATATAGCGAATAATTTTTTCCTCGTTTGGAAGCTTAAAAAAAATGACTTTTTTCAACGCCAAAGGCTTCGGAAAATTCAATTACAAAGTCATTATCGTAACCGGATTGATGGCGCTGAATACCTCATTCAGCGTTTCGAGCCTTACGCTGATACTGACGCCAGCAGCCTGCGATCTCAATATGAGCACGGTCGATAAGAGCTATCTCAACAGTTCACTTATATTCGGTAATCTATTTTTTTAGCAATTGCTTCGATACTTCTGTATCAACATACTCGTACAAATGTGCACGACCTCCGTTTTCCGAAAGATTCTATAATAGTTCCGTGAATCGAACGATTATGCATTTTTACCGAATGACTTCTAGCAATATTGCAAATTCTGATGCTGTGAGAATGGTTTTTTTTACGGTAATCCTTCTTGTAATTGACCGATATCAGGCATGCTGTTCGGTTCGTGCATATGGGGCTGCATCGCTGATACGAGAGGCCGTCGCATAGCAATTCTGAATTGCTTGTTTCTCGAAGCTTTCTTCAACTGCGCAGCTTCTGTGATGTCCAACTATTGGGCTCTTCTTCTACTGAAATTTTCCAGTGGTATACCGTAGGTTATACCATTGAATGATATTCAATCTAAATAATAATAAATATGTAATAAATGAAATAATAAGGAAGACCGGAATTACAGACTTGGCGGACAAACGGCGTTGCTCTACACGTACCTTGGAGAATTTCAGCCTGCCCGGTATCGCGAAAGAGTACTGTCCTTCTTAGATATACCTCTAATCTTGGGATTGACGGTGGCTCCGTGTAAGTTGATAAATTGAACCAATCACGCTAATTCATAATCGTGCAGGTCCATCGATTTTTCACCTACAGTACTTGCTTGGTTCGTCTTACCTCTGGACATAAATGTGAGATATTCGTTTCTCCTCTTCAAATCCTGGAATCTCTATGTTATGATATCCGCATTGCCGGCTTTGCTGATAGGATGTATGGTTCTAAGATTTCCGGAGACGCCCATGTACCTTGCAGCATCCGGCAGGTTCGATGAACTTGAGAAAGTTGTCATGGCGATGTATCACGAAAATACCGGCAAATCACCCGAACACTATAACTGCGTTAGTGGACGAAGAATAACGAAGTTTCCTTTTGGTCTTTGAATGGTCTTTAAATGTTACTTTGATTTTCTAAATTTTCTAGGCAGTTCTGAACGCCGCGAGAGCCAAGTTATTGGACAGTCGTCAAAATGGATCGAGCATTAAAATGAAGACGTCCGAGATCGATAAATCCATGAACAAGCTCACTACGATAAGCGCATTTGTCAGTTTTTTCAAAACTCTCTATACCCAAGTGAATATTCTCTTGAAACCACCGTATAATGGCAAAACGATAAACATCTGTATGTGCACGTACTTCATTCTCTCGACGATCTACACGATAATGGTATGGTATCCCGAGATCTTTAATCGATTTGCAATTTTCGAAGAGAAAAACCCTGGCAAACGAATGAACATATGCATAGTATCGGAATGGTACTACCGTAATGTCGGAAACAACGAAACGTCCCTCAGTGCACCGGTGAGTCTCGCTATGATGTTGGTTTTTCTTTTCCTTCGAGTCGGTACTCGAAAGTTATGAATATCGTGCTTTATTATCGATTGATACACCTGTAGATGTGAAAATTGCAGGCGGAAATTTCGAATTCATCGGTTATGAGCAACTGCGATGCTATCGTGGAAAGTCAAGTAACCATCGAAACGTTCATAGTTGGACTTGCGTCTATACCAGTGTCAATCCTCTTTCTAATGTGCGTTAATCGAGTCGGATTCCGTTTTATCTTAGGTAAGACCACACTTTTATGTTAATCCCATCATACTTACGACCTGCAATCTATTTAATTATACAATACTTAAAATCCATGTGCGATACACAATTTCGTTTCTTAAAGGTCTATGTTTCGACTCTCATGTTCATATTTTACGCAGTGTTCGGTATCTTTGTGAGCTGCGGGGTGAATATCGCTTTGCTGTTTGTCACTTCGTCGAAACAAAATTTGATTCTGTCCTGCATCTACGAGACTCTGATGTCGACATGCGAGGTCACTGCGGGTTGTCTGATCGTCGAGCTTTTTCCCACACATTTGCGGTAAAATTATGTCCAAGCTTTTCAGAAATACGGCAGAAACTTGACGACCAACGGAAATGCCGGTTGGGGGTTTTGATTGCCACTTTTTTTACCAGCGCCACAGCTTCGGCCTTAGCTTCGTTATTCGGACGGGCCGGTGCAGTCATCGGCAACACCACATTCAGCTACCTAATTGACGATCATTGCATTGTTCTGATGTCCATTGTAACTGTTGAAGTGTTTCGTGAGTATTTTTATTTAACCTTGTTCAGTTAGAGAAATAATAATCTTGATTAAAGCTTCGTGAATTTCAGTTACCGGATTATTGGCATTATTCTTGCCTAAAAGGATGTGAAGTTGGTTGAAGAAGAGACCACAGTCAACTGCGCTTATATCGGAATGAGGAATTCTCGGCTAAACTAATGATCGACGCATATCATTGCATAACTGAGTATTTTCATAAGATTCGATTGTATGGACAGAAATGTATTTTTTTTTACTTCCGACTGCTGGGAGAGTAATAAGAGGCTTCGTGATTATTAACTGTTTCGTTTTGATACTAATTTGCGAAATGAGCTTAATATGTCTCAACCAAGTTTTGTATATTAATTCTGTGAAGCACCTGGAGTGTATTTTCAACTATAAATCTTGAGTATTGTCCATGAACTCGTAGAGATAATGGATTTTGGAAATAAAACAAGCAAAACTGGTTGCAGATTTACCGAATTGTGACCGTCATTTCTTTTTTCCACTTTTTTCTTCTCTTGTTTTTTCTCTTCTTGTGGAATTTCAAATGCACAGTCTGGATATTAAAAAAAAATGTTTTCTGTAAAAAGAATAACATTTTTTTTAAATTCCATCGTGTGGAAGACCCCTGACGGAACGAGGAGCGGAATAAATGAATCGTATCAACAAAAAGTGTGGAACAAAAATTAATTATTTACATATTATAGCCGTCAGATTTCATTACTCAATCACGAAGAAATCGTCTGATAACAATGCCTAAATAATTCATTGTTATTTCACACTATTTTGTTGACAGCATTTCCTTATTACACTCTTTTTTCGGTCAGCAGTCTTCAGATGTTCGTAATATTTCGTATACTTTATGTAAAACTAAATATAATGTGTAAACCGGAAAAGGACGAAAGAAACGCTTAAAAATCGTACAATCGTCCAAGGATCATTGTTGCTTTATTCAATCAATCATACGTATGGTGATTATTTACACGAACGCGATGTGACATAACAATACGCGGGATCTCATTAAACTTCGTCGGTTTACGGTTAAAACACATTCATCGTCGAAACATCGGTGTTTCTTTGTGCATGCTCGTCAGACGTTGCGAATTCGTTAACGCGGATAAATCGAACACTACAGCGTTCCAATCGAGAGTCAGCAGCAGGCCAGCGCGGGAAGAAGAGATGATAAATCTCGTTAGACATTAGATTTCAACACGAAAGAACAATGGGAATCACATTACAATGAACTCTCAAAGGTCCAAATACATGATTTGAGTCGCGGCGGCGGCGCCGCAAGCCGCGAGTGCGCTTGCGACGAATACGACCGCGGCTGTACTGCCGGACAGGCTGACAATCGTGCCCAAAAAGCAGGAGAGCAAGAACTGTGCCAGAAACACCATCGACGATACGATCGCAACGTCGGTGCCCAATCCGCGAAGATTTCCGCTCTGAATCGCTTCACCGTCGGCCGTTACCTCGAACTGTCGACAAAAATTTTCCGCTTATCAATCATCAGAATTATCAATGGTTCCACTCGTTATCAACACGCGGAGATCGAGCTGTCTCGTAATTCACTCGTCGCTGTTGAGATATAATAAAAGTTAAGATTGATCCCGCTCGCGGACGATTACGTACCGTCGAGGATGCGTGATAATGAGCGATAAGCAGGTACGGCATTGTGAACAGGGTCGAATACATGACGCCTGCCGTCCACGAGAATATTATAACGCCGAATGGATGCCTCATCAACGCCATCAGCATCATTCCCGTACTGTAGAACAGAAGGCCGCATATGTAAACTTTCCGAGCTCTACAAGTTGAAAGAAAAACAATTATTTCGTCGTGACGAACGATAGAGTCGAGCTGGAACAATGTATATTTCATTCGAATAGCCACTTGTATCGCTCGATGAGCTTCTCGATAATGAGCGAATAGCAGGCGCACGATAGAGAGTACATCGACATTCCCCAACATCCGAAACGTACTCCGGATTCGTAGAGTTCACGTTTCTTCGATCCTTCCGGAGCCTGTTGAGAAATCAGGAGAAACTCGCATAAGAACGATAACCGAATAAAAAATTAAGAGAAGCGATAGACTGGTTGAAAAAGTACCTTTGGATCACCGCCGTAAACTGCTTCACCGACGAAATCCGTGAAGTACAGAGAATAACAGACGTGTGCCATCCAACAGAAAAGATTGGTGAGGCATACCATTCGCATGCTGTGAGGCATGTACACGATCGACATAAGATATTCCGTGAGCGTCGCTCGCGGATCGACTTCAGGGTTATCGGAGTTCGGTAATTGAATTCCAACGTCCGGTAGCATAGGAACCGTTCCGTGCCTCTTGGCCGACTCATCCACCGGTATTGGCTTCAGAACGAATTCCTGCAACGACACGAGACGCCTCAGCGTTGGTATACCGTAAAGTCTCGTCATACGTCGTGCCCTATAATTCGGCCTTCCTTTCAATCAACCACATTGAGATTGATGGTTGATGAAAGCTCATTTCTGTTTTCTCGCCCCATCAAACCACGCACCTCGGGTTTCTCCGCATTGATCTCGGTATCACCAGCAACCGATCCGTACGATGTACATTCCTCGCCGTTCGCCAGTTTGTCGTATTCATTGTTCTCTTTCGCCTCCTCCGATAATTTCTGCAAAAACATCGTAAGCAGTAAATACATGCAACTAACGGTTGATTAATTAAAATCGCGAGGAATAACAGAGCCGATAAACCCGACGGACCTTTGACTGCTGCAGATTTTCGTATTCGTCCCTCTCCAGCAGATAGAGCGGTATCTCTTTGAAGCTCGTAACGGTGTACGAGACGCAAATTATGAAGATAATCGTTATCAGTGTGAAGGTTGCGTGAAGATGACCACCGAGGGCAACGCCCAGACTCGTTGCATCCCAATTTATACCGCCGAGAGCGTATCCCATGAAACCGCCCAATCCGGCCATAATGGTGAAGGTGCTCAAGCCTCTCGCGTGATCCTCTGGAAAAATATCTTCCACTCATGATGCAACAGGTTCTCGAATATGCAATGCGTCGCGATAGAAAAATGAGAATGCATTCTTGAAAGGGAAGATACTTGCCCGGAATCGTCACATCGAGAAGATAAGCCCGCGCAGGACTCTGACAAGCATCGGCGTCAAAGTCCAGTAGTACCGTGCCGAGAATCGTGAAGAATATTCCCCACGAATGCGACGACGGCGGCGCCGGTCCCGGTGAATTGATAGTGTGGTTCGACTGACTCGCAGTTATACGATGACCGCTCGCGGCGAATGTTCGATTTGCCATTGGGAGTGGATCTCCAAAGGCGTATCCCATTCCCTCGCCGTTCGGCACCAACAGAAGTCCTACCGATTTCTCATCCTTATTAAGGCCATGTGAAACGATCGTCAAGATAAGGTTCCGATGGTAACTAATCGTCTTCCCTATTTTTTCCGAAAAAATTGATTGCTCGACGAAAAGCAAACTATTTTAGTATGGGTTTAGGCAGTGATTCCAAAAATCTAATTTGCTTTTCGTCATCCCAACGAGCATTTCGAAAGAAACCGGGAAGAGTATTTGTTACCGGCTGAGTCTATATCTCATTGCTTCGAAGGAATTCAGCTTAATACATTACAATAACGAAAAAAATTATGATATAATGATAATAGTAAAGCAAATTCACCGATTAATACACCGACCGCGAGTAGAAGTATGAATGGTCTTCTCCTGCCGTATTTCGATCTGCAACGATCGCTGACACTGCCCAATATCGGTGTCACAAAGAAACCCACGAGCGGACTCAACGCCCAAACCAGTGTCATGTGCTGATGATCCACGCCGATTTTCAACAGGGTAGGTGACACGAATGCCGTCTCGGCAGCGTATGAAAATTCGATTCCCATTACGGCAGCCGATACGCGAACCAATTCACCCCTTGTCTTTTGCCTTGAATTTCATCAAATTTCATCGTTACTCCCTCGATCATTCGATCCACACCGAATCACATCGGTTATCGATTACCGATCCGATACGTTACCTGTACACGTGAGAATAATCCTCCAAAGTACGCTCCAACTTCGGCGGTCCACGTAAGTGATTAACCAGACCGGCGATACCCTTGTCGGTCGGTATTTCACTCTTCCATTCTTTCCATCCTTCCCATTTTTCGCGAATACTATCGCGAACCCCGTGAATGCGCCCGGTCAATCCCTCGTACTCGTGAAGCTTATCAACCATGTTTCCCTATTTTTTTTTTGCTACACACTTCAAACACCCTTCACCGACGCGTCTCGCGTCGTTTTTGTGCGTATGCTTTTGATTTATCTATAAATTCATAATGATTCATGACTCATGGCACAACGATGAACAATCTCACTTGTTCGGTTTTTATTAATAATTTTTGAGCAACTCGTATTGCTTATTTTCGCCGATTACGCGTCATTCACCGAATATCGATGCACTTTCCATTTCCACTCGATCGTTCGGACGGTTGAATAGGGAAAACAACAAGTTTTGTCAAATTGTGCCGCTAGAACGAGAGTCAACGAAGTGATGTTGCTCTTGTAAAGTCCGGTGATCGACTAACAGCCACTACGCAGCCTTGCACGCCACCCCTACCTGAGGGTGGTTCTGCCGAAGGTGGCGAAGGAAACGAGGGGAAGGATAGAGGAAGACGCACCGGAGGGCGGTATAGCCGAGCTCCGAACAGACGGAATGAAGTTGAGACCTAGCGAAGCTCTGTAAACTTTGATGCAATTTACTGTGGTCAGTCCTCGAAAAGCCCAGGCGGGTCACGCACTCGACAATGCCGTTTCTGTGTGACGTTGACTTGTTCTTCAATTACCCAAACACCGAAATTCTCGTGCATTCTGGACCTGACTTCGAACTTGCTAATTAAAGCCGTATTCGTTTCAGGTTCTTGTGCAAATCTGGAACACCGTTGCATCGTTATAATTTTTCTCATTTCCTTCGAAATAGGATCGCCGCATTGATTCCAATTTTTTTTCTACTCCGACCAAGTCCGCAGGTTTTAATGATACTCGTAGACTATCGAACGTTCCGGTCGAGCGCCTTTTTTTTTCGTTCTTTCATCAAGGCAAAACATTGAATTTCAATGAGGACGGAACGGAGGCTTGTCTATCGACGTGACAGATGTAATTTCCGGCTGCCGTTTCAAATAACTTCCTCGCTAAGCTTCGACGTCACGTAGACGAGCATAGCCCTCTTGTTTCATCGTCTCGTTCTCGTTCCTTCCCCTCTCCCTCGGACACCAAAGAGTATACACGTTGAACGAAGAAAGCGGAGTTTAAGTGATAAAGGTGAAAGCTTTACGCTCGTGGAATCAATGATTTTTCACTATCCCGGTGCCTTAGGTAGGATTTTGCAACACACGCATTGATTGAATAAGTTTACCGTTTGGTGCTTCGGAGGCCGGCTTGGAAGTCGTACAAAGTAGGCGGACGTTGGGTTACTGTTGCTAGGATGGCCTTGAGATGAGGATTACCTTGTGCAACAGCAACGAGCGACGATGCAAAGGGTAAGATACGCGCATGTTTAACCGTAACCATAAACTAACGGTGACCCAGAAGCGATATCAACCCCCAGAGATTTTTTTATAAATCGATAAGATTCCTCATCGTACGAATAACTTCATGAAACTTTTTTCCCGATCGATTCCCAATTAAGGGAATATACTTTTGATGAGAATTGCGTAGCCGGGCATTTTTATGTAGCTTAAAAAATCGGGTGGGAGGAGGTGGTTCACGAAGGCACGGGGTGAGCTGCAATATAAAAGTACACCCGAATGAAAAATACCGAGCCAATCCGATTACGTTGCTTACGACGAATCTTCTCAACATCACAATCGCATCGGATCAAGAATTAATACAGTGTATGCAGCTCCCATCGGACCTCGTTGTATCGATAAACTATCGGATAGGATATTGATAGTTAACGGTGTAGAATGGAGAAAAATCAATGTTACATTTCGTAGGAGAACATCCCTCGTGCCCGATGAAATTTCACTTGAAGCGAGGCTTAAAGCGTGATTCCTTCGAATGATGCGAACCAGAGGTACGCGTCGGCGAAGACGTAACTCCTTCTACTCGGAGGTGAAAGTATCGGATAGTCGATTGTCCTCTCGGATGAGACTCGGAGGTGGGAACAATTGCGAGCATCCGGCGGAGTGAAGGGGAGGACGAAGAGAAAAGGGGACGGATACGACGGAAGTCGTTTCATGAACTTTATTTCAACGTAGGATGAAAACCAATAGAGTTTACTGTTCTATCGTATTGCGTAGTTTTATTGCCCCTCGCACCGAAGACATCCACAGTGCAATACCACTGGCTACCTTTATTACTGCGAAGAGACCCTTCGACGAATCGAATTGTTATCCTTTAATACCGGATTTTCAACAATATTCCCTTGTCACGGATATCAAACGGATTTATGGGAGTTGGAATATGAAAGCGAACTCGAAGAGAATTTATTATAGTAATATGCGGTCAAATGTTATAGATTTTTTTTTTTTGAGACGAGATGCATGGAAATTTGACAGACTCGATAGGTGAATTGGTTGTGGGAAGATACAAGAAATCGAAATGAATCGATACCAACTCGCAGGAAAGTCGAAAAGGCATAATATGGTAATTATTATCGGCGTGTATCCTTATTCATGGTTTCCTGTTATGCTTTAAGTTTTTTGTATTAAAAACTTGTTTCGCATCGATTTTGAGGAAAATGGCACGTGTATTCACGAGTAGGCTGTCACCTTATGCGGCAAAGCCGCCGAACAACATCGCGACGTGGCAATAAAGAATAAAAGCGCGTATAGGTGTACATTAAAAAAACCTGAAACCCGCAGCGCGATTCATCCCCGTTTGAAAGGATCGCAGATTGGCGACACAATCCATCATCAATCTTCGAGTAATCGCGGTATTATGTATTATTGAATTATTGAATTTCTAAGAAGATTGAGCTGAATCGAACATAAGCACTTGCATAAGGTGTTCGGCATTGACATTGCTGAATGTTCCTCGGTGCATAGCGCACGCTAAAAAAAATCGGAGTTGGCGCGAGAGTTTTACTGGAGAACGATCGCAAGCGTATTATCATTCAATTGGCGTGCCTTTGATCTCGAAACAGTATTTGCTTAATTATTTCCATAAAGAGAAACGAAGTATGACAATTAAATATACCATAAATGATGTTGTCAGTGATAATCATAGAAGCCCGG
The DNA here is from genome assembly GCA_963924025.1 of Ischnus inquisitorius. Lineage (NCBI taxonomy): Eukaryota > Metazoa > Arthropoda > Insecta > Hymenoptera > Ichneumonidae > Ischnus > Ischnus inquisitorius. The sequence continues at coordinate 5,890,748 of OZ001250.1, read as the reverse complement.
AGATCGTTGACTTGAACAAGGAAGGTAAAGCTAACGAAAATTATTACCAAGTCGAACAAAAAGTGTTTAATGAATTGTTCTTTCGGTAACCCAACTTTATTTGCCAAAGTTTGCCAATTTCTTTTTTTCAACACTTCAATATTTTTCCGAAATTATTCCTAATACGCGATCTTTCAGTTATTTGAACGATTTTCTTTTCAATTTTTTGTTGATAACTTTTCGCTATTGTTGTTATGCGTAAGTAAAATTCTTTGCACCTTCTGTCAGGTTGATTTTTTTCGGTTTGTAATCACATTGCAAAATTCTGGAAATACTCTCCGAATATCACGTTTCCTTGAAAAGCGATACAAAAATAATCGTCATGTATTTTTGTAAATAATTGCCTAAAAAACGTCCAAACGTTTCGTGTCATCCGGTTTCGAGCGTACCACAAATTTTAAATCAACGCATCCGTCGACCGGGAAATACTATTCGCGGTGGGAACTTTGCCAAATCCCGCTCTAATCGTGAAAACGATACGGTCGAGCGACCGAGGGAATAAACGTGATCGTTAGTTTCTCGGCGGCACATTCGACACTTTGAATAAACCGCCTTTACGCATGAAGATATTATGATGTGCCAATATGATGCAACATCACCAATATTATTATGCCTTCGCGTGATAAAACGTCGATCAATTCGCATGATAATTCACTCGATTAAAAGACTTGACTCTCGCGCCGTCATTCGCCGACTATCGTGTCTTGCTTTTGCATATGCCTTCGCATCGCAAGAACAATTGTGGTTTGTTATCGCGATTAGAAATCGACAAATAAAAAAATATTTCTGAATGTGCAAATGTTTACATTGCATTTGCATCAATTTCGTTTTGTTCACGAAGCTCCTACTAAGAGTAAATTGCTCATGTGATTTTCTGACTTCCTGATAGTGATCTGAAAAAACGGTACTGAGGAAAAGGCGGTTGAAAAAATAGCATATTGCGTGGCCGCAATATTCATTAACCGTCGCGGGAAATGTTCGTTGAGTTTATTTCTGCTGTAGGGGGAAAAATGCATTAGATTTCAAATACACCCCATGTCGATAATGCCATCAGCGCTGATCCGGATCAATGTACAACAATTTTAACACGTAGGTCTGTTTTTATTTAAAGATGAAATTCAGAAAAAGGCTGAAGCGGACGTTCAAAAGGCGTTAGACGAAACAGGTAGTTTTTGCTTGATTATGTTTCTTGTCTTCTTGACCAGTTAAAAAAAACTGATATTCCCAATATTCCAGGTTTTGGAGTATTCAATTACAAGATCATTGTCGTAGCCTGCCTCATATGCATGAACGTCTCGTTCGGTACAATGAGTGTGGGTTTCATTCTACCATCCGCGACGTGTGATTTCGATATGAATACGATCGACAAGGGATATATCAATACCGCACAGATGTTTGGCAAGTTATAAATTGTTGTCTATACCGTCATGAGTCGACCGTAGAGTAGGATCAACGTGACCTGATTAACATTCGTTGACGAAAATTAGGCAGGGTACTCGGTTCTTTTATGTGGGGCTGCGTAGCGGATACGTGGGGACGTCGTCATGCACTTGTAAGCTGTGTGTTCCTTTACGCGACTTTCGAGTGCGTAGCATCCGTTGTATCCAATTATTCGGGTTTTCTGGCAATCAAATTTTTCAGCGGTCTAGCGTAAGTTAATTTGAACAAAAAAAAGAGAAATACATTCGCGAAATTTTGATTGTGCGATAAAAATATATAGAAGTTGAACTTTTAGACAGAGCGGTCAGATGACGATACTTTGCACGTACCTCGGCGAATTTCAACCTACGAAGTATCGAGAGAAAGTATTGTCACTTATGGAAATGCCGTGGGTCGTAGGAACGATACTAGTTCCGAGTGAGTAAAGATAAAATTTACCAGGTAATGTGCAAAGTCTGATACACTGATAATCCAAACTTTTACACAGTTCTCGCCTGGTTTGTCATCCCGATCGATATTGAATTCACGCATGCAGCCTTTTCGTTCAAATCTTGGAACCTCTTCATCATGTTGTGCGCATTGCCCTCTTTCGTAATAGCCTGCGTACTTTTGAGCTTACCAGAGACCCCCAAATATCTTGCATCTATCGGAAGTCACAGCGATCTTCGAATCGTCCTTGCTTCGATGTATCGCAAAAATACTGGAAAATCCATCGATGATTACATCGTAAGTGGGCAGAGAAATTTAATAATAAGCTCTTACTTTTACAAGATTTAAACCTTTTTTGAAATTTTCTTACTCATTGCTGCGAATTGCCAAATTTACTATAATACAATTATATAATTTGCATAGGCGAAATTAAATGCGGTTGGAGTGACGTATTACGCTGATCGTGGCGATGAGTCTGCGATTGAAGCTCGGAAGATCAATAAGGGCTCTGATAAGCGAAATAGTATCGTCAATGCCTTTCGTAGTTTGTTTCAAACTCTCCGCAAACAAACGAGATTGCTATTGAAACCTCCGTACATCGGCAGAACGATAATCGTGTGCGTCGGCGCATACTGCATTCTCGCTTCACTCTATTCTCTGACACTATGGTTTCCTGAAATTTTACAGAGATTCGCGAATTTCGAAATTAAACATCCCGGCGAAGAAACGAGCGTATGTATCGTATCACGCTCGTTGTCTCAATCCATAAACAGCAATGAAACAATTGCCAATGTGTCATTAACAATGCTACAGGTGAGGTTGCTCTGACTTGCCTTTTAATTATTTATTGCATTGAATTGAATCGAAAATAAACATGTATGATCTACCGTTGTCGGACGTAGCCGGCTGCTGATGTGATTTTATCATTATGACAAGCATATAGTTATGATTCAGTAGTAATTGATTCTAAGTTGTTCCCTTAAACTTAAAACATTACAGACGGAAGCTCCGAATCTCTCGTCCCCGAAAGATTGTGTTACTACAATAGACTCGCAAGTTTATATTTACTCGCTGATTATGGGATTGGCTTGCATCCCGATGGCCATACTTTTTCCAGTATGCATTGATCGTCTAGGATTTCGTTTCTACTTCGGTAATTCCCCTAAAAACTCTTATGGTTGTGTATTTTCATTGCCCCCATTGCAATAGTAATGAAAAAAGAATCTTATTTCTACTTCAGTGTCAAACACCTTTGCCTGCTGCGGTGTGACCATCGCTCTAATCTTTGTGACTTCGTCAACGCAAAATTTGATTCTATCGTGTTTCTACGAAGCTTTCTCATCGGTATGTTCGACTGTTATACTTTGTCTCGTTGTCGAACTATTTCCCACTACACTGAGGTATGAGATACTCCACATTACAGAATACCGCGACCGAATAACATGCGTGGACTACCAAAAAACTTTATCGATGATGTCCGTCGTGAATAATACTTGAAAACTTTGAACTTCAAGGGCAACAGTTTCCGCTTTCGTTTCAATATCTGGGCGATTAGGTGCACTCAGTGGTAATGCTATATTCGGATATCTGTTAGACGACCATTGTCTTCTAGCGATATTTATAGTGGGAGCTTATCCTTTGCGTGAGTATTGTCCGGTATTCTATCGAATCATGGGATGAAGGCAATAATTGATGGGGTAACATTGATTTCAGTTGCTGGGGTATTAGGACTTTTCTTACCTCAAGACAAGCAAAGCAAATCGAAGCAGCATCCACAGGGAAAAGCAGATTTACCAGGCGTCTGTGATCATGCCAACACCGATAGATACTCGTCGACCCAACCCTAGATTCAACCAGAAACCAATCCGCTTCGGGTCGCTTCCTATTGCCCGCATTACTATCACAAAGTTGCCTTTTACCGAAAAATTAGAATTGTAAAGTCCCCGATATGAGTGAGGTGTTGCTGACAATTTACTTGGTAAAGTCATGCCGATGATATGTGACAGCGGCAGGGCTATTTATTAGCGAAAGAAAAAAAAAACGGACAATCATACAACCTGAAACTACAGTGTAGACATTCTTGCAATTCTTGGTCGGCAGTTCACACAGTCGATTCAGTAGAACGCAAGTGTAGGTTGCAACATTTCTGTCGCAAATCAAATGATATTTGCCACATATCTTGCGGCACAAAAAGGAACGGAGAATGAAAATTGAATACATCATAAATCGCGCTCTCGAAGATAATCGTAGAAGTCCGGAGAACGCGAATTCGAGAGCAGGTAAGTTCAACGAAAGTGCGTAGAGAAATTAAACTCCAAAAGATGATCTTAAGCAGATACGCGTTGAATTATTATATTTGAAAATCGCAAATCACGTTCGGTAAGGATAAGGCTTGACCATTGAAAGAACAACTCGTTGACAAAGCTGACTAAAATACTGTAGCCGATTAAAATAAAACGGGTGTTTCTTTCTTTTGAAGTACGTTCTCGTACGAGCGATAATATATCATCAGAACAGTGATGGAAACAGCACAATATGTTTCTGCAAATTTCACGCGTAACGTATTTCGCGCACGATTGTCCGAATGTTGTATCGCGTCGTCTGTATTTGAGCTTGACACGAATCTTCAACGAGCCGCGCTCGCGAAATGCCATTCGCCGAGGGAACTTTGCCAAATCTCGCTGTAGTCGTGAAAACGAGACGGTCGAATGCTCGAGAAAATACACTTGTTAGTCGGTATCTCGACGGCAAATTCGACGCTTCGAATAAACCGCGTTAACCGCGTGAGGTTCTGTTACAAATACGATGATGTTTTCTCGACGGAGTGTAAGCGCTAATTTCTCCGTGGATTATATGCAGTGTCGCTATTCGATCGACCGATACGATGTAATACCATTGATACTCTTCTGACTTCGGGCGACCATAGCAGACTGGTTTATCTGCATACCAATTCTCTTAATTGAGAGTCGAGATTCCTGCACCGTTACTCAACGGACAAGCGTTCTTTTTTTTTCTGTGCATCGTAAGAATGATTATGGTTCATTAAAACCGATCGAAAATATCGTGATTAATAATGCATTCAACAGATCCAATAATTTGATTGATAATAAAGAACATTAGTTGAAATTGATTTCTTGATAATCTTTTGCTTACCAATTGCGAATATTATGTAATGTTTTTCAAAAACCAATGCCTTGTTATAAACCAATAATACTGAAAGGAACGTCTGTAAGTCGCGTCTATTGAACCCTACTGTATAATATAGATCATCAATTGTCATCCGATAGAACATTATTTTAAAAGTGTTAGTACACGAGTAGATAAAGGCGCGCGTGCCGTCGAGTGCAATCTAATCATCGATCGCAAGGCCAGACATGAAAATTAATAGAGTGCTCGAGCAAGAGCAACATCCAAAAAGAAATTGAATCTCACTGCAGCGGCTGTGTGCAACGCTTCGTTTACTTGGCTGAGCGTTTGGTGTCAATTTATATCTGCGTGTTATCGTATCGTGCAACTGTGTTTCATTCAACGTAACCGTTAAAATAAATTGAGACTTTGTAACGCGAAGGCTGTACCTCGCAAGATCGTGTAACAGCTTCGTGAAGAGGCAGAAAAGGGAGCTACGATAGTTTGCAGTTAAACGCGGAAACGACACGTCGCGTAAACAAAGTGATCTGGCGTTTGTTTGTGTCTCGCCATTAGTTGATTAATCTAAATACGAATATGGATGAAAAAGCGATCGATCTTGAGTGTGAGAGCATTGTTTTGCCATTGACCGTGGCCACGTCTGACAATGGCCGAAATGTCGTAGAGACTGAGGGTAAATTGCCGAATAGTCAAGAAGGCAAATGCAGCGTTTTTGACATCCATTTACTTTTTATGTATAGATGAAGTTCAGAGGACGGCTGAATTGGACGTGCAAAAAGCGTTGGACGAAACAGGTAAGTTCTCCTTGATCACGTTTATTACACTCCCGGCATGAACGACATTGAAAGAGAAAATTCCGTCGGTATTGCAGGCTTTGGGAAATTCAATTATAAGATCATCGTCGTGACCGGCCTGATCTGCATGAACGTGGCATTCAGTATAATGAGCGTCGGTTTCGTTTTACCATCTGCCGCTTGCGATTACAATATGAGTACGGTCGACAAGGGATATCTCAGCACTGCACCGATGTTCGGCGAGTCATTAATTATTATCTACATTGTCATGAGTTCAATCAAGACGAACATTAATGTGACGTGATTATTATACGTTGACGGATATCAGGCATGGTCTTCGGTTCTTTCATATGGGGCTGCATAGCCGATACGAGAGGACGGCGGATGGCACTTTTGAATTGCGTCTTTCTTCAAGCCCTGCTGGAGTGCGTAGCATCCCTTTCATCCAATTACTGGGGGTTCGTCGCGATCAAATTCTTAAGCGGTCTCGCGTGAGTCGAAGAACAAAGAATCATTCAGACATTTTTACTGTGAAATAAAGATTTATGACGTTTGAGCTTTTAGACAGAGCGGTCAACTGGCTATACTGTACACGTATCTCGGTGAATTTCAACCAACGGAATACAGGGAGAAAGCATTGTCCCTCATGGAAATACCGTGGGTCCTCGGAGTAATGTTGGTTCCAGGTGAGTGAATCCAACATTTTTTCGGACCTCAAATACTCGTTAAAAGCGCATTTCTGATGGCAATGTCGCTATGCAATCGGGCTTTATTCGCAGTACTCGCTTGGCTGATCATCCCAATCAATCTCGACATTGCATATGAAGCCTTTACGTTCAGATCCTGGAATCTCTTCGTCATGATGTGCTCATTGCCCTCATTCGTCATAGGATGTGCGCTTTTGGGATTGCCGGAAACTCCCAAATATCTCGCATCAACTGGACGTTACAGTGATCTTCGTATCGTTCTTACTTCAATGTATCGCGAAAACACTGGTAAATCGACCGAAGATTATATCGTAAGTACGTATAGAAGAGTCCATTACTTTTATGATAATCTAATTTCTTTCGTTAAGTTCTGTTCGTTGTCACAAATCAACGAATTTACGATAATGATACAAATTCATAATTTATACAGGCCAAATTGGACGCAATCGGAGTGACGTATTTTGCCGATCGTGCGGATAGATACGCGAATGAATCTCGGGAGATCAACGGCGGCCCTGGACAACGGAATAGTATCATCGATGCCTTCCGCAATTTCTTTCAAACTCTCTACAAACAAACGAGAATGTTGTTGAGACCTCCGTATATCGGCAGAACGATAATCATGTGTATCGGCGCATACTGCATACTCATGTCTCTGTACTCTCTGACGCTATGGTTTCCCGAGCTTTTTCAAAGATTCGCAGATTTCGAAACGAAGCACCCCGGCGAACGAACGAGCGTCTGCATAGTTTCGCGCTCGTCGTCACTATCCGTAGTCATCAATGAGACGATCGCAAATTTTTCGTCTACGTTGATGCAGGAGGTGAGTTTTTTCAAAAAACGTCGTCGACGCATGTTATTTTACAGTTGTGATGAATTATGACTTATGATTCTCCATTAAGAGGGGGTGAAAGTTGTTTCGCGCTGTCTCTCTCGCTCCACCGCGAGCGCCAATTATGCTATCTCCCTCGCTCTCGTTGCGTGGTCACGTGACTTTCACATCCCGTTAAGAAATCCATTGTAACTCTTGGAAAATTGAAATGTTGCAGGAAAATTTGAATCTTTCGACGACGACCGGTTGTGTCAGTAAAATAGAGACACAAGTTTACATCAACACACTGATTATGGGCTTGTCTTGTGTGCCGCTGTCTATCGTTTTCCCAATCTGCATTTCTCGTCTCGGATTCCGTTTTTTCTATGGCAAGTGTCCTCTGTGCGCTTACATCTTTTCGATCCACTTGCTCTTAAACAATTTGATTTCTTTTCTTACAGTAATCAGTCCCTTTGCCTGCTGCGCTGTGACTATTGCTCTGGTTTTCGTGACTTCGTCAACGGAAAATTTGGTTCTATCGTGTTTATTCGAGGCTTTCATATCCATATGCGCGACTGTGATACTTTGTCTCGTTGTTGAACTATTCCCTACGAAGTTAAGGTATGATATACTACGGGTTGCTTAACACTGCGAGTAAACATTATTACTCGATGTACCTAACATGATGATGATGATGTTAAACGTGAGAAAAAACACTGACAGAGGTACAGTATCGGCCCTCGCTTCGGTATGTGGACGTTCAGGTGCACTCATTGGCAATACCACTTTCGGATATCTATTGGATGACCATTGTCTTCTAGCGATAATCATCGTAGCTGCTCATCTCTTTTGTGAGTTTCATCCGGAATTTCCTCGAATCATGAAACAAGCACGATATTCAATAGCATCGATTGATTTCAGGTGCAGGAGTACTGGGATTTTTTTTGCCTCGCAACACGCAAGAGAACTCGAGACCTCATCCGCAGGAAATAACAAGAGTACCAAACATAGACGAACAATCCTCCACGTACCGAGACTCGTCGACTCAATCCTAGATTCTACTATATTCCCATTAGCTTCAACATTCTTTCGCGTGATTTCCGCCGGTATCACAATGATTTTTTTTTTTCAATTTTTTATTTACTAGTACACACACGGATGTAGATAATGCAATAAAGTCGGATTCACGCTGAATTTCATGTCCTCAGCATGTGACAAGTTTGTAATTCGAAAACTGACGTGCGGAATATTTCCGTTGCGTCGTTTCCCCCCCGCGTGCGGAGAAGAGAAATAAGAAATGCGACGATAGTGGTCCCAATAAGAGAGTCGAGTGCCGAAGCTCACTTGCCTTTTCGAATTGTTTCTCGTGATCTCGAGACTCCTGACGTCAGTTCATACGATTTAATTGGTCTCGAATGTGTGTTCAGTGTATTATACACTCTCCTATCGTTTGCCACGAGCAAATACTAGCAACGACAAATTATTAGTCCAAGTGCGTTTATCGGCCTTTGTCGATGGATCAGTGAGTCGCGCTACCCACGCTATACGGTTCCGACTTTTATCGGCGTTTGTTGAACATTGAAAAAGCGTAATCAACGAAAAGCCAGACGGTATTGTGATTCGACTGGAGGAACTATACAAGTTTGCAAGGGGCATTCATGACCGAGAAATCAAGTATGTGATATCCGCGGCTATTGGAACATCAACATTATTTTACACGACAGTATCGAGTAGTTTGCCAGTTTATCGGTGTTGAAGTGCTGAGTTTTGTTAACAGAACAAACAGATCTGCGGCTTGGGATGACCACGGAGAAAAATGATATTCCTGAAATATCTTCGATAGCCGAAAATGTCGCGCAAAATGCCGTCAACGAAACAGGTGATTTCAAGAAACTTTAGATACCGTACAGATTGATGTCCGGTTGTGCTCGTTTAGATAAATACTTAAAATTCCAATTCATTCAAAAAAAAGTGTACTTCATGAAAGATTTTTGTTTGCAACTCGGTAAAAATGTTTTTATTCAAACCTTGACTGTAATTATTGTCATGCAATATTGCATTGAAACAATGAAATATGTTCTTGGACGAGACGAGCAAAACATTTTCTTTGAATCGCATACGTTTGAATAGTTAAAATACGCTTGAAATAACAACATATGTGTTTTGGTAGTTGTCAAGAAAATGATTCATAAATCAATGGCATTGAAAAAAATTAATTTACATACTATCGATTTTGCTCTTTAATTTTTATACGATCTAGTACACTGGTTACTGTGTGCCCCGCGGTCATTGAGCCGTAATCGAATGTATCGAACGACGAATTAATCGACTGTTTCAATAAAGGGTTTGGCAAGTTCAACTACAAAATCATGGCAGTATGCGGCTTGATTTATATGAACGGTGGATTTGGCATGGGTAGCCTCGGACTCGTAATGCCGTCGGCAGCATGCGATTTTCAAATGACCACAATTGACAAAGGACGGCTCAGTGTAGCATCGTCTCTAGGTGAAAATCAAACGATTCCTTTAATTTTACCATGCCAATTAGCGCAATAAAAAATATGGATTTTTTTAAAAATTGATTTTTAATTTAGGAATGCTATTCGGCGCTTATTTATGGGGTTGCGCCGCAGAGATGAAGGGCCGCAAAATTGGCTTGATCGCAGCGTTATTCCTTCACGGTGTTTTCGACGCTATTTCCGCAGTCACGTCAAACTACTGGCTATTTATCTCAACGAAATTTTTCAGCGGATTAGGGTAAGTTCTTTTTTCGTTAATGCATTATGCAATTTTTTTTTACCACATTAACGGCTGCTTTCTCATCACAGTTTGAGCGGACAATTGGCTCTGATATTTGCGTATTTAGGTGAATTTCAACCAACGAACGTTCGTGACAGAATTCTGGCCTGGATGGAGATTGCTTGGGTCATCGGATTTACCATAGTGCCGCGTGAGTCATAAATTGCTGATAATCAATGGAAGTCCGTTTCGACTCATTGAGGCGGATGTTTCACTATATTCCCAGCCAGTACTGATTTTTCAAGACAATTTCGAAGAGTTCCCGATGAGATGAAAATTTGAAAAACATCAATCTTGCTGATAGCGTTAAGAAGATCAATTTTGCATAATGATAATGCCAAACGTTATTAACGAAATACTAAAAAAAAATGGTTCACCCATCATCTGGTGACCAACATTTTTAAGGGGCAAGGTCAGGGGTGCGCAGTGTTTTTCCAAATTCGCGAACAAAAATTAGTATTGTGCAAAATTAATCTTCTTAGGACCTTCCGTATAATTCGTGTGTTTAGATTTTTGTTTCATTGGAACTATTCGAAATTCGCTCGAAATCTTACTTTTCGCTGTGATCTGCAGAGATATACCATTCTCAATACTTTTTCTTCCGTATTGCAGTTATAGCATGGGCGATCATCCCTCTGGAGTTCGAATACCGTACAACATACTTCCTGTTTCGTTCGTGGAATTTATTTATGCTATTATGTTCCACGCCTGCAATCCTCATCGGCACATGGTTATTGTTTCTACCGGAGACTCCGAAGTATCTCGCAGAAAGTGGGCAGTACGCGGAGCTTTTGAAGGTTCTGGAGACCATGTACTCATGCAACAGTGGGTTACCGAAAGAAGCTTACACGGTGGGTTTTTTCATCTTTCCCGAAACAAATATTCAAATCGTCCAATCAAGTACCGTCCGAATTTATCACAGCTGTCGAAAATAATTGTGACGCTTGATCGCAGGAGAAAATGTCAAAAATCGGAGATACGACGCTCGACGAGATGATAAAATTGGCTCGTCTCGGAGACGCCGCGAAGAGGAGAGCGAAGACTGTCAGGGAAATGGCATTGAGCTTTTTGAGTCAAACCGCAATGATTCTTAAGCCCCCGTATCTAACGAGAACGTTGCTTATTGGCACAGTGATAACGTGCCTCATGTCGACATACTTTCCACTTGTCGTATGGTTTCCGGAAGTGTTCAACAGATTCGCAACGTTCGAGGAACATTATCCAGGAGAGAGCGCGAACGTTTGCGGCGTTTCGGAGAGATTGCACGCCAATCAAACTCACGCTCTGGCGCCAAAAGTACGGCATCTCTTAAATCTGTCGTACGCTTCTGCAAATGCGTCTTCGTTCTCCATTCTCGACTCATGGAAAAGTATTCCACCGAATACTGAAGAAAATGTATTTTGCAGACAGTTTCGACGAATTCGTTCGTCCCCTGCGAGGTTCAAGAGGACGTTTATTTTCACACGTTGATACTGGGCCTGGCTTGCGTACCCACAGCTCTATGGTTGCCACTGTTCGTCGAACGTTTGGGCTACGTCTTCCATCTTGGTCGGTAGAATAACATTTTACTTTATATCGTATCACATGCGCGCATAATTCGGACAATGCTCCTGCATGGATAGGATAAACTAATGAGTATTCGGACGTACCACAAATCTACTGGCTTCGCAGCACTTGGATCGTTCATATGCGCCGCGGTGGCCCTTGGCCTCTTCTTCGTCACCTCGTCGGTGCAGAATCTCATACTGGCATGCGTCTTCGAGGCTGTTGCCTCGATTTGCATTACAGCCGTTTTGTGTATGCTCGTCGAGCTCTATCCGACGAATCTTCGGTACGTAAATGCATATCTCAGAAAAACCCAACGCGTTCCCTACGCCTCTCGAGGAAAAACCCGAAATACATACGGAGATGCATCGATTCGAAAATGATAAGAGAAAACAAATACGAATTATATAGTTTGAAATGCATCGAACTGATTAATGAGGCGATCGAGAAGCGTAACGATCTTCCGAGATAGAAGGTGCGTCAATATTTGTAGAATATACGTAAAGTATACGGAATCACATCGGCCGTTAACTTGCGCGCTATTGACGATTACGTCGAGAAGTTCGACGCTACCGGAGAGGTATTTTTGGCGTGCAATCAGCTTATCGCGATTGAAACGATTGACGATTGATTTGTGACCGATTGTACGAGCGAGATTCGGGAATATCCGCGTTCGAAACGATTCAACGATATCGTTCGATTCAACGCGATATCTGTATTGCTACGTAAATATCGTCTTTTTCTTTTCAACACTTGCGCACACAGGCTCATCCATGCAAACAGTGGCGCGTATAACGCGTACCGCGATACTCATAAATAATAATCATCGATCGCGTCATTCTCGTCACTAAAGTGGATAAAAATAACCTTCGAATGCGGCAGACTCGTATTTATATCTTATTTATATTGATAAGTGGTTTTCGCGAATACCGCGGTAGTTCTTTTCTTGGCATTGCTAAGTTGCATCGGCGGCGCGATATCTTTCCGTGTAAAAGAAAAATGCGACGACGCGGGTCAACGTCTCGAGTGTACAATAACGATGCATCGTTTTCCTTCGGTTTTCAAATTAGCTAAATTACCTGAATTGATGGAAATTGAGTGCGTTGAGATGCATTAGAATTAGCCAAATACTTCCCGATATTTCAATAGTTTTCTTATCAAATGGATAAGAAATGTTGCTTACGAAGGCTGCCTGCGTTACAACTTTGCAGAAGCAAAAATATCGAGATATTTCAAATACCGGTGAAACAATGCTTGAAATCTTTTTACGCGCTGGGGTTTCAATCGTTTTAGAGTATCATGTTTCGGAAAAGCCCGAGCGAACGTAAGACAACGTAAGAATTTTTTTTCATATACTTAAAGAAATAAGTATTTTTATATTTTTTACATTTTTGCTGATGAACACAACTGTATATGTTTAGTTATATACAAAAAAAATTGTTGTTAAATATCGATACTAAATTAATTCGGGAATTTCACAAAGCAATCACCAATCGGGAATTAAACGATGATTTTCCAACGTCGGTCATCGTAAAATATCGATAATGTCTATTTTTATACTTTTTCACGAGTTTAGATAAACAATGAATTGAACAAAAATACGTATTTGCAGAGTCACGGCAGCCGCCTTCTCAACTTTTATCGGACGTGTCGGATCCTTCGCGGGAAACGCTTTGTTCGGATACCTCATCGATGAGTACTGCGTACCGTTATTAGTCATCCTAGTTAGTCAACTTATTCGTTAGTATTTTCAATTCATATATCAAAACTCTCTTCGGCTTTGCGGCAATTATAACTTTATCGTCGTTCGATGTTTACTTTCTTTTTCCAGTGAGCGGAGTACTGAGTCTATTTATCCCTCGAAAGTCCGCGCACCAACCGCAATAGCAGACGAGTCGATGATGTTCATGGGAAATACACAGTTCCGTTTGAAGATACGACATCAATGCAGAAACGAGGGAAACCGCGAACGAAACTCGTACATCGCACCCTTGACATTTTTTTTTATAACCTGCTTCAAAGAACTACAATGTTATCAACAATGCCATGTGACGACGAGATTATCGTGCAAAGAAAAAGGCGAATTTTTCCGAACGCATCAAAATACGGGAATAAAATGGCCGATATTTTTCATCGTATTTGTGACCCAAAGTGTTCCACAACCTGACGTAATATCTCGCCGATAGTGAATCAAAGCCCTCGCGAGAATAAACAACATTCTTCGTGTTCGTTATCGTTCAACGAGCGATCGAGACGCTCGAAGAACCTAGACGGGATAAAAAAAAACAGCTTTTTTTTTCCACGTCTCTCGTATCGATTTCGTGAACGCGCTCGCACTGTCTTTTCCACTGAGCGTGAAAAAAGAATCATCGATCGTATCTCTCAATGATCGCACGCACCTGCGTACCGCACGCCGTCGTGTCATACTTTCGCGCCTTATCGCTGCGCGTACAAACACAAAATGAACGAAGCCCACGAGCATGAAGTCAACCTTCTTTCTCGCCGGGGACTTGAACTTGGAATCGTCAGCTGTTGTAGAATAGAATTTTCTCTTGTACCCGAAACCGCTCTACCAGCCGAGACAAATCAATTTGTTGCCCGAGCCGAAAGAGGCTGAATAAAAGAATAAAAAAAGACCGCGTGGCTGAATGTCAACAGCTGCATTTTTGGCTTATGCCTGTATGCATAGCTGGGAGGGATGCTTATATATAAGTTTGTTTTGAGCATAGCTATATGTATACACCGTGACGAGAGTTGGCGATCCTCGGTGTCCGAAGTTGGACCAATAATAGTTCTTCTTACCCTTGGCGGCCGCGTTCTAATTAAGGCACATCTTGTGGGCCTCGGACGCGCCAGCCTTATTTCCTGTCATTGTTCCATATTCGCGATTAGGCGATATACTCCGCGAAGATTTGGAGCGAAAAAAGTAAAAACAACGTTTCGCGCACACGAGTGTCGGTCGCGTTGAAAATAATCGTTCATTCGTTTTTCGCAAAGTTCTCGTCTACTTTTCCCAATTTTTTCGTCGTCAACACATCGGTTTTTTTTTTTCAACATTTATTATTAGCTCGCGAGTTATCGCACGGTGATGATAGCGCGGGTGTTCGTTGAAGTTTTTCTCAATCTCGCAATCGAGAAATCACACGTTCGGCGGTACTCTTGATCGAGCTTCGATAAATTCGTCTACATGCGTACTCGCAGTACGTACAAGTTGTCATAATCACTTTGATAACTTACTAACTCATTTATTTTTTTCAATCGTATCTTTTTTTTTCTAACACCTCCGACACGATGAGTCATTCGCAAAGTACTGGAACTTGCAGCGCGTTCGAGTGGTGACAGAGAGCCTGAAACATTGTATGTGTAAAAAAAAAGAATTCCCGTATATCTCAACGGTAAGCACCAATAATCGACAATTGTCGTGATAAGATATTATACTCGAAGTAGATGAGTTTTAATGAGTCTAAACTGTAGTTGTCGTAGCGTTGCAATCTTTGCGTGTTTCGAGTGGACAATTTTTCAAGTTCAACCGAAGAATACCTCTATTTTTGTTTCACTAAACGCATTTCGTCGAAATCTCGTGCATACCGATAACAGATAATCCGCTCGAAAAGCCAAATGATCGTCGATTACGAATGGAAACAATTAACATACATGAATATACATATTTGCAATGACAAGCTCGATACACTCGAAGATCTTGCGTTCGCCAGAAAGCTTATCTGTTCACAATTTAATATGAAATCCGGTGTCGATACGCTCTCTGTGACCCTCGAACGTCGCTTCGCTCTATCGGATTACGAATGTATTTTTTTTTTTACCTTTAGCGCCCGCGATAAGGTCCACGGAAGTTTCGTCTAAACTTACGAAATATTAATCCGGTTACGTCCAGTTAAATCCACCTGCGTGGTATACCTGTCGGCAACAAACCACATTCCGTGTCTCTCCGGTCTTCGCCCAGTAGAACGTGCGCTCTCGACGCGATTCGGGCGTTGAGCCCATGCCAATAAGTCAACCAGACGCATATCGTTGATCCGCGATATTGGATGTCGCGCTCCTTTTCCCTCCCTTCGACTCGGCGAATTTTATTTTTTTCCCATTTAGCGAGAATCTTAAGCCGACAAAGCTGAGAAATGAGAATCAGAAACAAAGGCCTGGACGGTCCCACAAATTAACGTGGATTAATTCTTATCTGTCGCGTTGTTTCCGCGATGTTATCGTGCGGTCGAGAGCAGTCTCGTGTGTCATCCGAAATATCGATTTATGGCACAGAGAACCGCCGTCGAATCGATCGCTATCGGGGGATCGATTTAAGCACTTATAATCCATGTACGCCCGGACTCCACCGATACTTATCATTGTTTTTGTTATCGAGAATCCTCATCTTCATTATTATTCCATTGATGACTCGCACCTCGAGGCACGCTCTATTTTCTAATTCTTCGATGTTTGTCCTGCTTCTTTCCTCTCGATCTCTCGATCCTATCTGAATGTTTGCTTAAAAACTCACGCTTCAACCCCGCCCGATAAGGCACCGTATGAAAATGACGTTAAGAAAAAAAATACCGGAGGCATAACGACGCAGAGGTGAAGAGGATTCATGTGCACAAACACATTGCGCAATTATACGCGACTTCCGAATAGAACAGATGTTCCGATGCATCGCAACGGCCAACAAATATCGCGTGGCCTTTAATCAAATATTTACACCGCTACCGTGTCGCTGTGTATTTATTAGAAAAAAATAAAAATAAACTACGCTGATGTTGAGCAATATTATTGGTAGAACGGAGTATCTGCGCATCCGGCGACGCAAGAAGCAGCGTCCGATCTAACGGGGCTCAATAAAAAGAAAATCATCGATCGAGACACCGGGGATGCTGCCGCGTTGCCGTGAATTATAGATGAGCTTAGATCGCGCTTACGCGCAGTAGATAGATGAGATAAGATCAGGCGTAAAACGTCAGTACGGTATATTAATTGCTTAAGACATCGCATTGATTTATACCGAGTCTCGGTAGTTGCACTATCGCAAGCCGTCGTATGCCAACGAGTTTTTCTTTTTTTTTTTTTTTCTTACCGAGCCGAAATCAGCGAAAAACAACGTGCAAGCGCGCGTATGTGTTTTTGCAATAACGAAAGATCTATACGGGAAATACGTAACGGATTCCGAGCAAACAATCGAGCCGACAGGGTATCGAGAAGAATCTATATAGCATTTGGATCGGGTACAAAATAGACGAAGGGCAAACGAGCGTCCGAATGGCCGAAAAAAAAAGGAGAGAAAAAAATTTATTTATCTTATCGCAACGTGGAAAGACGACGAGGCCGCAACGTCTGCCCCGTCGCGGTATAAATACGTCGGGTATCATTCGGCTTCCGAATTATTTGTGACATCAGATAAAGTAACGATCTCGTCGAGGATCGTTTTTTTTTTTTTTCGTTTTTTTGATTTTACTTTTCATCGCAAACTAAGCATAAGTTAATATTGTCGATAATTTGTGCAAATTACCGAAAGCAATGTATGCTTCACGTCTTGCGTTATAACGGGCTGCGGGGAAAGTATTGCGATCGTGTCACGCGAGTGCAGAGCGAATATTAGCCGAGTGATAAAAACAACCCGAGATCACAAGATCTAGATATACCCCAAAGGCTTCTCTTCACTCGCAAATGAGTGAGGGAAGAATTGTTCGTTCGCGAAAACAAAAGCGTCGAACGCAATCAAGAATACGGCATTGTTGTACTACAGCTAGAAGGATACTGCAGCTGCACAAATTCACGATACTGCTTTCGCGGCAACCGTATCCTCAATTGTCAGCGACGCGCTCCACGAATCTTCTCTGGGCCATCAAAAACTCATCTATCACGGACCAATTCAGGAACACAACTTTCAGTCATGGGTACGAAGTGCGCTGATTTCCAATTAATTTTTCATTATCTATGCTTCTCGACGATTGCGCTTAATTTTGTTATCGCGACGCATACCGAGCGCGCGATCGATCATTGACTGCCGATTGTTTATTCAATATTTTTCTCTTTCGCTCTTATTTCAGGGCTCGACTTCCTCGCAGACGGAAGTGCCGATTTCGAACATGCCATCACCGTTACAGGTAAGCAAATGCCGATGTTAATTCATCTTTATTGATTGGTTCGGGACGTCATTCGAATGGAATCGATCGCGAAATTGGGTTTCTTTCGAATTCTCTTGAATAGTTTCTTTACATACACGTTTTTTTTGCCATTTTCTTTTTTCGTGAAGCAAAAAGTTCCTATGGCAAATCGGAAATAAAGACAATTTATTAATTTATGAGTTATTTGTTTCGTATAAACGAATTATCGATAGGAATTCATGAATGTTGCACGATATAACGAAGTCGACGGATCGTTATCGATTTCTGTACAAGAATAATGCCTACAGAATATCGAGAGTGATTAATAATCGTGAATCGAAGTGCAGTGTTTTTCAACCTCATAGACGATGATAAGAGAGTCTCGTCGAAAAATAATGGCAATGAATCACGTGTGGCTTTAAATAAAAGTGTATCGGTAGAAGTGACGATTTATCTCGGGGCTATAAAGATTCGGGCGATTAGCCGAACGGAAGTTTAGTATTGAAAATTTGATTTCACATTGGTATGTGTGAGTA
The DNA here is from genome assembly GCA_963924025.1 of Ischnus inquisitorius. Classification (NCBI taxonomy): domain Eukaryota; kingdom Metazoa; phylum Arthropoda; class Insecta; order Hymenoptera; family Ichneumonidae; genus Ischnus; species Ischnus inquisitorius. The sequence goes on along the minus strand of OZ001250.1, from coordinate 5,872,392 downwards.
TACAACGCCTGTTTTGCTTCAGGATTCGGTAAGTTCCACTACATGCTACTCGCTGTATGCGGACTTATCTACATGGACACGGCGATCGGCGTTACGATAATATCGTTCGTCTTGCCTGCCGCTCAGTGCGATCTGCAAATGGATTCAACCTCCAAGGGATGGTTGACCGCATCGCCGATGCTAGGTAAGCCACTCGAATGACTTATAATGATTCTTCTTCGGCTTGAACCCAAAAAGCGCAAAAAAAGTCCACAAATTCGTTTTCATCTATAAATGAATAGAGTTAAAAGTATTTGACGTTCTCCAATGTTCTGAAAAATTTTTCATTCAAAGCTGAAAGGGAAAAAACTATTTTTTTCGATACAAGACATTTCGTCGAGGTAAAAAAAAATTACTGTCAATACTGTCAAAGTCCGCGATCTTTATCCGCGTAATCCTCGTGACCCAGAGAGAGGGAACGAATATCGATTGTAGCTCGTTGAGCGTTTGGCGTGGTGTGCATACCGCACCAGGGGTGTGATGCTAGTCGCGAAGAGAGGCCATACGATTCTTCCTATTACAGAATTCACCGTATGTTGGCTTCCTTTGGCCAAGAACTTTTGCATCGACGCGACGCGCCGTTAAAAAGAATGTTTAAATCCCGCTTCCAATACTTGGATAAATATTGCTAACACAATTTACTATGAATCATTAATGTCGAGATCTACAATAACGGGTACTTAATGAAGCGCCAGAACATGGACAAGTTTACCGAGTCGTATTAACGGTGAAAAAAAAAATCTCTCAGTTTGACATAAATTGAAATGGCATCAATTAAATCCTTCGATGAAATACATCGGCAAATTACTCGATACGCGTACGGTTTTTACACTGAATTATTCACTCGCGGAGTTGCTTACGATTTTCCTCGAAGTCTCACTATTTCCGGCGATGAGTGACTCATTACTGTCTTAAGTCTTCGGACAGTCGATGGCGGGAAAAAACTGCACATAATAATGGAGTATTTGCTTCCTGACAAAACGTATAAAAAATGCATAACTTCATCGAAAAGATTGTTCTTTTTTTTCCTTTGTAGCAAATCTGTTCTAATGATCTAATCTGATGATGATCTGATGATGGTTCTGATGTGATCTAATGATTACAAGTGTCGATTCCGTTTATGCAAAAATCAATTATTTAAACTGGTAATCTTACCGACTCTTACCGACTTACAGGAATGGTCATCGGTTCTTACATCTGGGGATGTCTCGCCGACACTAAGGGCCGAAAGGTCGTGCTGATCGCGACTTTATTGATGGACGGCCTGGTAGGCATAGCTTCGTCGTTCGTTCAATACTTTTGGATATTTCTGATCTTTCGATTCTTCAACGGTTTCGCGTAAGTAATCAATATCATGTAACTTAATGTCCATTTGATACGAAGATTTTATTTAATTATTTTTTAATGTATTTTGTTCTAATTATATTTATATTAATGAGAAATTTCACCCGTTGTTCCCTCGATCGGCGCTAGTGTTACCGGCGCAATGGGCATCTGCTTTCCATATCTCGGTGAATTCCAACCAACCAAGTATCGCGAGAAGATTTTGTGCTGGATGGAAATGTTTTGGACCATAGGTGTAATCGCGCTACCTCGTGAGTCGATCGATTTCAATCATTTTTCTGAATTACACATCTTGAATGTCTTCTCAACCTCAATGGAATAACATTTGCCTATTGCAGTTATCGCCTGGCTAATCGTACCACTAGACTTCATCTATCAGTCGGAGACGTTTTACTTCAAATCGTGGAATCTCTTCGTCGCCCTGTGCGCGCTACCCTCACTGATGCTCTCGCTTTGGCTGTTCGCCTTTCCCGAGAGTCCGAAATTTCTTCTCGAGTGCGGCGAGACCGACGAGGCGTTGGAGGTATTCAGATGGATTTACTCGCAAAATACCGGAAACGATCCCGATACCTATCCGGTAAGTCGGCACACGTCTCGCTATTCGCTCTCGACGCTCTCTTCATTATTTCTCACAAGCGCAGTTCTGATTCCTAAATGATGTCCCGTATCGCAGGTCAAGTCACTCCAGGAAAAGGCAAATCCGAAAGACAAGAGCACGAGATCGCTTAAGCTCCACAAACGAAAGGATCTCAAAGTGTTGTGCGCCGAAGTGTGGGATCTCACGCTAGCGCTGTGCAAGCCCCCTTATCTTCGGAACACGCTACTCGCCTGCGCTATACAATTTGGCTTGACGAGCAGTTACTACACTCTTATGGTTTGGTTTCCCGAGCTATTTACCAGGTAAAAGAAAAGAAGAATTTCATCGCGCAACTGAAATCAGAAAGGCGTGCCTTCCGTTCTCGTACAAATGATTTTTTTTATTTACATAAACTTCGTGGATTTGTGTTTAAGTTATTTTTTCAATCGAAGAATGTTCTCTTATCGAACAAATAATGTTTACCAGTCCACTGTTTTGAACGACATAGATATATTACTAATCAATGAATTAAAAAAAATAGATTCGAAGAATTCGAGGTAGAACATCCGGGCGAGACGACGTCCGTGTGCATTGTCTCATCCCTGTCGGAAAATACGACGAGCCTCCTCGATGTATCGAGCGCTAATTGCATCACAACTATAGCACCGACGGTCTATCTTCACACGGTCTACATAGGACTGGCCTGCATCCCGGGATCCATCATACTTCCGCTATTCATTCACAAAGTCGGTGCCAAAGTCTTTCTCAGTAAGTTCATTGGATTTTACCGTCAATTGATACGCGCGAAGAACAAGTTTTGCCAATTACGATGATTTATTGTCGAGACTCGGGGGGGATAATGATGCAACTAATTGTTCGATGATATTGCAGTCGTGTCGCTCGTTATCTCCGGTGGTGTAACAGTTGGCTTTTACTACGTCACCAATTCATCGCAGAATCTTGTACTCTCCTGCATCTTCGAGGCTCTCACATCCCTCGGCATCTCGTTGCTTTATTGCGTCATCGTCGACATGTTCCCGACTAATCTGAGGTAACGCAGTTTAAGGAAGAAGTTAAGAAGCGAGTGCATTCATAGATTTCCAGCCAAAAGTCAAGAGAATTCTGAATTTGAGATAAATTCGCGACGACGAGATAAAAATTAAAAATAAAACAAACCAACCATATAAACATTTCTTAGGTATCTTAATTTTTGTTGGAGATTTATAAATGCACGATCCTTAAAAATGAACGTATGGACATTTTTTTGGAATTTCCATACTCAGAAAACTCGTGCTCGTAGAAAAGGTATTCTGACTGGTTTAAAAAAAAATGTATTCTCAGAGTTATGGCTGCGGCAATGTCGCTGACAATGGGACGACTAGGAGCGCTGGTTGGTAATCTCGTATTTGGCTACCTGATCGATCTGGCTTGTGTAGTACCGGTTATCCTGTTTGCTGCGTTCCTCTTTGGTAAGTTTTTTAATTTTTTTTTCGAAACCACTGAAAATACCCGATACTTTCTTCTCCCACTTTGGAGCTCACATAAGACGCACGAGCACAATTGTTATGTCGATTTTTCTTTCCAGTATGCGGATTGTTGTCGTTCTTCCTTCCGAAGACAGGAAAGGAAACACTGGATTAGAAGAATTGACTCACGTGCGATGAACAACGCCACACCGTTTCATCGTTGTACACCGAGACTAATTTGTAGATCTCAAGAGTTCCCTTAGACAAAAAAAGTCTCGGAAACGCTGTTTCCTCGTCGAGGCATTTTTTTCTTTTCGTTCCCGCAATCGAAAGGCTTCCACCCCGATGGACTCATGGACTACGCGTCGTATAACAATTACGATAAGATAAAAGCGATGAATTATAGTGTGCTTCTGTGTAAATGTGTATTTATTCGTTACGACTTAATTTTCTACGAATTTATGGACTCGTCTTTTGTCCGCTATTTGTCGTTGTTTTATTCTTATTGATTTTCTTCTGTTGTTTTTTTATATATTATTTTATTGTTGTCGTTATTGATATTAAGCAATCGTTAATTATGTCGCGCGAACACATCGATCCTACGTACCTTCTCTCTATCTCTCGATCTATCTATCTGAATTTTACACGAGTATTTTTTTAGACTATCTAGAAATAATTAGTACGTGTACGTTATCAATGATTTTATAAGCATGAAATCGTCGTTTTATAAATGCGTTGTTAGCCCGTAAATTTTTATAGCATAGTGTACAAAGAATATAAGAATAGTAACGATGTATATCTATCATGTGATTCCTTCACCAAATAATTTCTTATCCCCCAAAGAAGCCTTGCGATTGTGTTAAAACGACAACAGCTTTAACGTTTTATTCGGTCGCTGATTGCTCGTCGGAAGGATTAGAGTAACAGATAAGCAAGGCCTGTTAGCGGACTCGACGACTATAAATGAAGCCCGCCAAAAGAAGACACAAGCAGTAGTAAAAACAATCATTTGTTACTAAATGAAAAGCCCGCAATCAGATAAAGCGTCGACGAAATGATATAAGTAACTAAGATTTTATTAGTTCACCAGATACTCGTCAGTAAGTTGAAAGAATATGTAAAACAAGATAGAATAATTAAAGGAAGAACAAATGTGCACCAGAAATAAAAAATAAAAACAAGTAAATAAAAAATGATAAATTTCTTCAAATTTGTAATTTGTCCTTGTAGACTTTTTGTCTTTGGAGAATCAAAAAGAAATGTTACTTCTTACAAAAGGAGGATGAGAATCACCTTTATCTTAGCTTTTTCTTCTTCTTTTTCAAATAAAATTCAAAGCAGTTGATGTGCCTACCATGTCGATTTAGCTCGTACACGATTCTGCTGGTGAGTCGCAAAATGTTAATGAAAAAATGCACCAACCACTGTGTAATAAATAAATCTTGCTATTTTGAGATGCAACCCACAACTTTCTTTGAAAACTATCAATTGGGCGTTCAATTTCCGTCAGATTAACAGGACTGCCTTGTTAATACTTAAAACTATTAATCAATTTTGCTCGATCAATATCCCTTAGCCGTGACAGGATGCAATTAATCCGCAGCGTTAAACACCACAGGCAGTTGCAAGATCGTAATTCAATAAAAAATGATTGACGAAGTCAGTATGTTAAACGGATAATCGTGGATGTAATATCCGAATACGGATTCGTACGAATGGTCGTAGATGGTACGAAAATAAGCGATTGGTGGGGCAACGAAGAGACGCATCTACGAGGAAAATCGTTTGTCCGGTTTACGATATTTTACGCAGTCTCGGGCTAAATCTCTCGATGCGCAGTTCATCGAAAGGATTCGTTGCATCTTCAGTGAAAAGAAATCGCCGATGCCTAGTCAACCTTGTAACTAATCTTCGTAACATAAATTCGAAATAAAATCGGTTATATTATGGGTGAGTTTCTTCGCAGTCACCCATTGCTTGCCGGGTCAGTATAAATCCGTGTTTAATTACTACAATTTCGTTCCTTCTCCTTCATATGTCTAAACAGCGGTAGTGACGACAGAAGATTCTCGGAAAACAGACGAAACGGACGTGGAAAATGCGATCGAGCAAGCGGGTGTGTTTCATTCAGTCGATCTGCCGTTGCATCGTTATCAAATACTATCAAGAGAATTTTTGATTTTTCATTCAGGTTTCGGAAAATTCAATATACACATGGCAATTTTTTGCATACTCCTCTACACGAATATGGCTGTGGGCCTCACGAGTGTGAGTTTCATACTTCCTTCGGCAGCGTGCGATCTTCGATTGACGACCCTCGACAAAGGAAGAATCAGTTCTATCGCTACGCTTGGTCAGTACATTCCACTTTTTAATTATTCTACCTTGAAATTAACTCGTTCTCGTTGTATAGCGCGAAGTCAAAAATAAAACGCTTCACTTTCTCTGCGAAGGTACGTTCGTTGGTTCGTACTTTTGGGGATGCCTAGCCGAAGTTTACGGGCGAAGATTAACTCTTCTGTTGGCTCTATTCGTTTACGCGATAATGGAGATAACTTCGGCACTCGTGACGACCTGGTGGATCTTCTTGACGCTGAAGTTCTTCGGTGGTTGCGCGTGAGTATAACCGTAATTAATGTCGTCAGACCGCGGAAGAATCGTTACTTCATCGCGGACTAATTTTCCGCAGAATTACCGGACAGAGCTCGCTCGTGTTCACGTATCTCGGTGAATTTCTCGCCAGCGAAGTTCGACCTAAAATTCTCTCGTGGATGGAAATGGCGTGGACCATGGGACTGATCATTTTACCACGTAAGACGTTTTTTTTCTTCTTTTTGAACAATTCATTGTTTTATTATATTCATTTTATATTTATTATTATAATTTCCTACTTGTTTTCTGTTTTTCGCTTAAATAATCGTATTTTTCTTTTCTTATCTCCTCAATATCTGCATAACAATCCGTTCCCTGATTGCAGTTCTCGGATGGGCCGTGATACCATTGGACTTCGCAATCTCAACGGGCCTATTCGTATTTCGTTCCTGGAACTTCTTTATCGTCGTGTGCGCTCTTCCGTCATTGCTGATCGGGGTTTGGCTCATCTATTTGCCGGAAACGCCGAAGCATCTAGCCGAGATTCGCCGGGACGACAAATTGGCCGAGGTGCTCGAGAGGATGTATCGTCAGAACACCGGAGGCACATTCGACGAGTATCTCGTGAGTCTTTAGTCTCACTAACAATGCCCTTGAATCTTAATTGGCAAATGCCACTTTTTCTCAACGAAAATCGCGTTTTTTGTGAATAAATTAGCGATATACTTGCAGGATAAATTAAGCAAAAATGGACACGAACGTCTACGCCAGAGACTGACCGCAGCCAGAGCTGTGCCTGTGAAGAAAATCCACGATGTGGAGAATCCCACCGAAGGACACCAGCAATCGAGTACCAAAGGTCAATTATTTTGGAAAACGTTGTGTTCACTGTGCACGCAGACGATAAGACTGTTAAAACCACCCTATCTCCGAAGTACCTTCATCGTGTGCGGCCTCATGTACTGCGTTTGCTCGACGCACTACAGTCTCGTGCTTTGGTTACCGGAAGTTTTTCAAAGATTCGCGGCGTTCGAGAAGATTCGACCGAACGAGACGACGAGCGTTTGCAAAATATCGACAGTCAATCGAACGGTTTGTGGGACTTGATAATTTTTCATTTAACCCTTTTCACCCTCAACAAAACAATTTTTTTCTTATAATATATTTTTTTTGTTTCTATAGATAATTCTGAAACACGAAGATGAAATACTCGATTGTACGGACACAGTTCACAGCGACGTTTATCTCCACACCCTCATTCTCGGCTTGTCCTGCATACCTGTCAGCATTATTTTACCGCTTTGCATTCATAAAGTGGGATACAAACTTTATCTCGGTATGTAACGATATTTTGTGCATTTCGCTTCCTCATAGAGAAAAATGTGTGGCTAGGAAATTATTTCGTATCGAATTCGCCTAAAATCGATCGAGTGCCTGTAAAGTTACGAATATTTTTGTTTTTATTCAGTTATTAATTTTTTACAAATTTGTATTTTTTTTATTTATGTTACTGCCTTTTGTTGGGTCTATATTAAATTGATCCATAAAAAAAATGGCGCAAATCCAATTTTTATAATTTTTGCAATTGCACAACATTATTATTTAGTTATTCATTTTATCTGGATTTGCAGTATTCTCGACGACCGCAGCAGGGCTAGCGACCGTCGGTTTGTTCTTCGTGGAATCGGCCACGCAGAATCTCGTGCTGTCCTGTCTATTCGAAGGTTTCACGTCCGTTTGCCTGAGTATTATTCTCTGTCTCGTCGTCGATCTATATCCGACCGATTTAAGGTAAATTTTGCAAACAAAACTCATAAACAATTTTCGTTAATTTCAAGAGAACCGTTAGCGATTATTGTTCCTATCGATTTGCAGAGCGATGGCGGCAGCGCTTTGCATATTTTTCGGCAGAATGGGCGCTCTCCTCGGCAACATAATGTTCGGCTATCTGATAGACGACTACTGCATACCCCTAATCGCCATCATAGCCGCCCAATTGTTTCGTGAGTAAACCGATCCATGTAAAAATCCCTGAATATTCCCAGAATCTGCGATAACTTAAATCCGATTTCTGTTTATTCTCCACAGTCTCAACTATTTTAGGACTTCTGATACCGGCTTCGAAGTCAAATGCTCACGGGAGCTGATAATTCGTAGAAAAAAAAAGGGAATTTTGTAAATAAATATTTATATTAATACACGATTTTGATATTGAATCGACGCCGCTGAAAAATCGAGACGTTGAATGGTCATTGCTCATCGGAATGTTAAATGAGAATTCAAGTATCTACAAAGTCTTCTCTCGTTCGTCTCGCAGCTCATAATTATTAAGGATCGTTTGAAAAAATTATGAATTAACGCCGACGGAAGTATACATTCTGCTATAATAGATCTTTATTATTTATATTCTTTACGATAGGCGGTAATCGCGGCAACAATCACGCGGATGATACGATTTAACGATTCTCCAATTTTCTTAACCGGTATCACTCGATTACAGTAATTATGCATTTATTCAGATAGGATGCGCGTCATTCCTTGCCTCGTGCCCGGCGCTCGCACGCACGTCGTCTTCCTCGAATCTTCGCTCGCACAAGACATAAAAATCGAGCCGACTAACAGGAAGTCGATCGATAGTACGAGAGATTCAGTGATCGTTCGACGCGCGCGATTAAGAGAATTGCCGAAGGATTTGTGTATGATTCAACTCTTTCAAGGTCGTCGAGCGATGGCGAGCGCGCTCTTTCGTCTCGTCTACGCGAGTCTCGCGCGATTCAATAACAATTAAAATGAATCAATGAAGCCGGTTTCACGGCTCACCGATGAACTCGCGGTTGTTTTTCACTCTTTCGCGGCATCTTTTCATTCGTATTCGTTGGAGTATTTCATCGAGCCCAATGATATCTGTCGGTGACGAGAGTTCGACGACAAAGGATGAAGAATCGGCACCGCGACGGGCGACGACGAATCTTCGGAAGCGACCCTCGTGCCGGCGGCGAACAGCGACGCGAAAGATTCGGGACTCGTCGAGGTGATCGTCGACGCATCGGGAGTGGATATCGTCGTCGGCGATGCAGCTGCGACCGCGGCGGCCGCCGCAGCGTAGTAAGGAAGAAGCGAAGGATATTGACTCGGATTCAGATACGTCGGCGCCGCGAACAGACCCTGTCGCTGCGCTATCTTCAGTCGCGATGTCAATTGTTTCTTCCACTTCGTGCGACGATTTTGAAACCACGTTTTTATCTGCACTTCCGTGAGATTCAGTGTCTTCGACAATTCCATTCGCTTGCTGACGCTCAAGTATTTGTCGATCTTGAATTCGGCCTCGAGCCTCTCCAATTGCTTGGCGCTGTAGGCTTGGCGGGGCTTGCGATCGATTCCCGGCTTTCGCGATCGACGACCGCTCGGCTTTGGAGCTGAAATATGGATCGCACAATGATTTTCTCACGCTCGATTAGCGAACGATGACGATCCGCCGACGATTCTTTTGTAATTGACTTTTAACAAGGCAACTTTAAGAAGAACATTCACCTATTTCGAGTTAAGCAATGTATTTTGATGTCCCTTATCGATAAGAAAATTTCGAAAATTTCAATATACGTGGAAAACGTTACAATTTAATTTTTTCTTCTGTTTAAATAGTATATTGTGCAACAAGGGTCGAAAGTTGGCGATTGCGACGCGTGTGAGGTTTGCTGCCCGAGCGAAGCGAGGGCTGCAATCACGCGAGTCGCAATCGCCAATTCGACCCTCGTTGCACATCATATTTTTCGTAACGAGTGCATGAATCTGCGGCACTTGGAATGGCAGTCGCGCGAGACGAACACTGAAAAGTGAGGTTATGACTCTACGGGCGAAAACGTCGAAAGTAAACTCCCAAGGGCCGAAAGTGAACAGAATACGAACTGCGCATGCGCGACTTTATCATTTCACCACGGGTTCGCGACTGGCATGCTATTGGCCACTTGCGGCTCGCAAGACTGCCATGGAAAGTGCCGCGATTCATGCACGAGTTACGAAAAAAATTATACGCTTCCTGTACAATCGTTAATATCTTGACTTCGTGATTTTTCGGAAAGTTCGCTGCGTTTTCTGATCGAAAAAAAAGCAATTGCACGAAATCCGTTGAATTAATCGCTTCGTATTGTTTTATTCGTCCGGCGAGTGGCTATTACACGGGATCGAAGTTGGAAGTTTGCGAAAAATTTCAGTCGCGATACAATAATAATTGAAAAAATACCGCTCTAATATTTTTATCGATTTTTACCGAGAGCGTCGAGCACTTCGATGACAAAAATTTAACAGTATAATCGCGTGTTTATAAGGACGATTAGTCGTACGACGGAACTCGCGGGAAGGGGTAGTTTGTTCGCGCAATTATCAAAGACGAAAGAAACGACATAGTATTTTACGAGGGTGTTTGTACGCGCGAGTAGAAACAGCAAGGAGGTGACAAGCCGACAATAAGCTGGACAAACAGTTTACGGATCGGTATGCAAGTGAGAATCCAAGAGATTTTAGTGGACGGGCTTTTTCACGTATTTCTCCAAATATACTCGCGTCCCGGCGCGAAGAAACACTTTGTGCGTTTAGTTTTCTGTGTTCACTGTCCCATCATCATCGCGAGCCAATAATTAATACGTGTTTGCCGACGTCACTCGCAGCGAACGAGGAAACCGCGACGGTGTATCGTAAAACTTTAATATTTCTTTTTTTCAAATTTTTGTTATTCATTTTCCATGAACAGAAATGATCGACAGAGGGCCAGAGATCTCGGGCTCGTAGCCGCGTTGCTTGCCTACATCATTAGCTGGGCCCTGCTTACCGAGTAGACAAACAAACGGATGTCGCCTGTTTGATCAAGACCTTAGGGATTTTTATGAGCCTGTTTCGGGCGTGCAACTTCGCTATGCGAGGAAGAAAAGAATCTTAACCGACGATAAACTCGTAATCTAAGCGCCTATCGCACACTGGATTTTGTTTCATAATCTGGTTCGATTAGAACTTTGAAAATCAAAATGATTTTTTTTCACCCGGCAAAGAATGATTTTCCACGAGAAGTTTCTTTTTACGTTAAACGACCACAGAACGCCGCGCGTGTCGCGAAGACCGTGAGCAAAGAAAATCGGTGCAGAGACCGCAGGTCGATGAAAATTCTCGGAAATCTCGTACATTCGCGTCTCGGATTCCACGAAGAAGAAAAAAAAAAAGAATATACATGTACATATATGTATGAATATACGTTTAGGCGATGGGCGGGGGGACAAGAGGCAGGAAGAAGGATGAAAAAGATTTACGAGTGTGCAGAGACATTTAGCACCTCTCCGAAAGATGGTTAGAGCTGCGACGCTGATAAATGGGCCTCTAACAGCATGGCGGATTTCGTTGGAAGGGATAACGCGAAATAGCGATGGCCGCGAATCTTACCGCGAACGGGGATTCTTCACCGACTGGATGTTACTATACTCGACGATGGCAGACATTTTAACGCATATCAACGTGGCAAACTGAAGATTTTTCCTTCATCCAAAAACGCAAAATTTTTCATACGCCCGACCTTCAGAAATTTTGATTTTTTATTTAAAAAAAAATTATCGGAAAAGAATTCACGGAAAAATGTTAAACAACGCGCGGCACAAAAAAAAACGTGTTTGTATAAATCTATTTTTACGACCAAAGGTACGAACCGTTGAGACTTTTCTTTTTTGACCTCCGAGAGATAAAAAATGATAAAATTCTTTTAATCCGCGATTTACAAATTTTAGGGGCTGAATTGCAAAATTTTCTCGCGAAGATACAAACGATTCCAGGTGTAAATATATATATGTATACGTATAGTAGACGAGGGAGTTTGATGCCGAGTTCGCGTGTCGGAGAATCGTTAAGTACGTCCCCGTAATATCCAATATTCGCGTTCTCGCCTCTCCCCGTGAGGCATCCCTTAACACGGAGGCTCCATTGTGTCCGCTAAATGGAACAACCTATTCGCCACCTGGTCGTGTGTGTCTTGTTATTTATTAACGATCTCACACGCCAGTCGAATATCGCACAGTTTTCTTACAATGATTTATACCAGTTTCTCTTCTGTATCCCGTGCAATAATGGTTTCATCCGCCCCTCGGCCCATAGCCCATAACGATTAGCGCGGATATCAGCCGATTCATTATACCGGATCGAGTAAAGTACAATAACGAAGCAAAGGTAAAACTCGAGTGATTGTCTGATTAAAATTTCGTCGATTTCGCACAATTGCAGAGTACCCACCGTGCAATCCGAATAATTGATTGGGCTTCGATTGAGGAAACCAACAGGCTGCACCGTAGAGCAAAGATGCCGAAGCAAGCGAAACTGCAGCCGCGGAATAGCCCGATGGATCGGTAGGAACGCCCGATGCTGAGAGAACCGCAGCATCTTCGCCGGGATATATGACGGGGGTTGTTGCGCTAGATCCGTACACGGCAGAATCTTCCGGGTTTCCAACTTCGTAGCGGATAATAATTTTCATTAAAAATTTGCCATCGACGAGGGTAGGAGTCATCGAATTATGCACCGAATGTGCCGAGGATATGCATCAATGAATGAACACCGTCTTTGCTAAGATTGAGAAGTTGTTTGAATGTACCGAATCGGTGGTTCAAATATGGAGAACAATATATTTGTTTGATTCAACGGAAGGATTTGGTGAATGAAATATTAAGTGTGATTGATCAATTATTATATTCGTCACATGGAACAATTCTTGTTATCTCCCTCCGTTCGTTTATTCTTCGTCGAGAAAAACCTTTCAACGCCGAGCACGCACAAAACATTGATTTCTTAAAGATTCGAGACACTAATGCGTGAATCCAAGACGATATACCGGAAGCGATCCGAATTTTGAATTCATATTAGCCGAAGAATTTAATCTTCCATGCAAAAAAATCTACAAAAGAAATTTATCCGAATACTTAATTAATTAAGAGTCGCGAAGCGGCCGGGTTTTAATTTTCTAAGAGAATTTTAAAAAAAGTGGACTGATCTCCGAAAAAAATCGGGCTTCACTCCGTCGACTCTTGGAAGCTTGAACATTTTTTCACAGCCTTCAAAAAACAGACGAAATGCTAATGCGAAACATAAAAAGTCATGGTTCCATGTGTGAAAATAAGTTCAGAAATGATTAAATTGCGGTTCGTTTATTGGAGGCATTTAGTGTTCACTCATTAGATAGCTTTTCCCCGGGACCATTCTTACAGAACCCACAGAATATTACTCAGTGAAAAGTTGACTTATTAACGTCTCAAAAAATGGAAAACAAAGACGGAGCTTCATATGTAAAAATATATCTTACAAAACGTACAATGCTGGTTGTAGGTGGTTAATGCTTGATTCTGGGTGTGCGACGGTGTTATAGCCGTCGGCCGAATCAACGACGACGAACGTCTCGACGATTCTTCCCTCGGATTTTTCGATTCGCAACAAACGTTCGTCTCGTCGCGCGCCAAGATGTTCTCGATCGAGAACGGCGTCGGTAGAATCGTCGTCGACGAAACGCGATTTCTGTTGTTTTCCGGCACTCTTCGACGTCCCGTGCTCTCGTTACTCTCGCTGGCTGTTACACTCGAATCGGACACGTAATCCGTCGGATCGCGACGGCTCGAACTCGACCATTCGACACTGTCGTCCTGTTGCGACTCATCGTAATCGTTCGTCGAGCGCAATCGTTGATTCTGATTCGCTAGCTCGCACCCGGTATCCATGCTTATCAGAGTCATTTGAAATTTATTCACTGGATAAAATTCACACGACTATCTCCGGTTAAATCGCGGCATAGTCGCGCTTATTAAAATCACTGCCGAACAACGACTCGCCGAAAATCACTCAAACTCGTCGATATGTTTCTTAATATTAAAATGTTTATAGAAAAACGGACTATCGTCGGTTTAAAAGAAATCGAACGATTTTACGGTGTCGGATTTGCTGATTCTCGATTATAGCAATTTTGGACCCCGTCGCGCCGATAGCGAATGGTATCGCGACGATCGGGAGAATTTACACGACTGCGAACTAATCTTTACGACTAATCCTTCGTGAAGTTGTGAAAAAGCTCGTAAGAATATCGTCGAATGGTTATGACAAGTGGGGCACGTGTTAGTGGTGAACCACCGAAAGGGCCATCCCGCATGAATTCTTCCCCCTCCTCCGACTACCACCGACGATATTACAAACCGTACACAGTTCGGTGCTCTCCTACCCTCCGGAGAACGTAGCCCGGAGCCTGCGGATAAGGCGCATCACGAATCTCGCACCTACCGCCTACCGTCCACCTTCTCGCCACTCTACGTTCGCAAGCACATCGTGGGCGTTTTACTTTTTCGTTGCCGGGAAGGGGAGATCTCTAAAGTGGCCCGGACCCCCCGCTGGTCGCGGAGTCTGCTCAACTAATCATCATCGTTGAGATATTTATCTCCGAATGTTGGCTCAGCGCAATTCTCATACATTTCCGAACATTTCCGCGAGACGAAAATGAAAAATAAGCCTTCGAACTATCGATTTATCGATCCGAGTAGGTATGATCGATACGCGAGGCGTACCGTTAAAAAAATCTGCAAATTTTTATGCATAAACGGGTACACTAAATTTAATGGCAGAAGAAAATATAGCTTTCTGCAGTGAAATTGAAATAAATGATTGAGTTTAAAAAGTATCGAGTACAGTTTCAAATATACTCTACATTAATTTTTAATCATAATTGTACATCAATTTTATTGTAACTGTTTCTGCAATAATACTTTCGGTAATGGTTGAATTGTCACCAAATTTTTTGTCAATGCTGCATCGTCTTAAACATACCAAAAATTTAATTACGATAAGAAGATATGAAATTAAAAAAAAATATAATTTCTTTTATTTTGATCTACTCATTCTAAGCGTTAAGATTTCGAAAATAAATTCCGGAATAAATTACGTCAAAGAAAAAAGCGGAGTTTTATACGAAGATTATAGAGTGGTTTAGACTTTATCTCTTCAACTTGGCTCATAAAATAGCTGCGTTTTAAAATCGCAAACCTGCAAAAGATGAGGCGAAATAGTTGGTAAAAGGACCGCTGTAAGATTCCCCATTGGCCAGTAAACGCGCATGCTTTTTGATCTGGTAACCGCCCTCTTCTCTGCCAATGTGTACAGCTTCGTTATAGCTCGCAGCACATTCATATACTACCCCCCTGAAAACGGTAGATGCGGAGAAGGGATATACAGAGAAGGGATTCACATGTTTCATCCGTAGCCTCATCCCTCTTAAAGCGCGCACCGCGGGTAAACACTACGCCCGGGGCAATCTATAACATTGTAAAAGCCCGTTGATCGTTTCGAAAAAAGGGAAATTTCACCGAGGCGAAAGGCCCAGGTGAGAAAATTTATTGCCACCCTTCGATATTTCTGTTTACGAATATCACCAAAAAAACACAGTCTGAAAGCCCCGTAATTGTTTCGAAAATCATATTTTCCCAAAACCCGAATCTCCTTTGGAAAATTTGTCAACTGTCTGATTTGCAATTTTCTCCTTCGAAATATGATTACAAAAAAATATATATATTAATGACACAAGTAGAGAACTCCGCAAAATGATAGATTAACAGTTTTAGGTTTATCGGAGAGCAGGCGTTTTTATTCCTGGCTCAGATGAAATAATTGGTTAGTAATTTGCATTATTTTACCACCCAAAAGAATGACCATAAAACCTCTTCCCTCCAAAAAAAAAAGAGCATTTTACGTTCAGTTTGGCACGTTTCTGTTTTCAAAAAAAAAAAGAAGCTTACACAAAAATGTTGCGAAACATTTGACTGCTTCAGTGGGACTTTCAGTTTTGGGTTCATCGAAGAGAAGACGTCTGGCGCGTGCTGTGTGAAATACAAGGGAACGTAAGTATACCAGCATCCGCGAGCAAAGCCAGTCGCACCTCCGAAGAGGTGAGTCGAGGATAGAAAAAAAAAAAAAAAGACCCCTAAACTGGACTCATACCGAACTCTCCACATCGGCATCCCCCGCGCGGCCAACCACAGCGATGAACGCAATAGTATATAAACCACTCTCCCGAGATATTAGACAGGTGAGCGAGTTCCCAAGGGAACAAAAGCCCCATTACCACCCCGTCTTGGCAGCCTCGGGGAAACCCGCGCGCCCACGCACCCTTATACACCCTAAAACATTTATAAAGAGATGCTGTAAGTGGTTTTTAATAAAACGCATTTAATCATGGCTCTCACGTTTCACCGGTCGGTAATTCGATTAACCCGCCGCGCACTATACTGTCATCCGAGAATAGGGGATGATGAGCAATCGTAGCCCGGACCGGATGGGAAGCAGCTATTAGAGCCCTAATTTACATATCATTCCTATCTGTATCCTATTCTCCCTCTATACGATTTGGGGATTTATTAAAGATTTGAAAATATCGACTGAAAACTTAGCTAAAAATTACTCAACAATTCATGTTATTGTTGTAAAAAATAAAAAAAACCACCGTAATAAGAACAGTGTTAAACAAAATTAATTTAAAAAAAAAATTTCAACATTTCCGATACATATAAAAAATTCCAGAAAATTGAATCTAGAACGAAACGATTAGCTTGCAATTTGAATGATTAATACTTCACTAAAAGTGCCATTATGGTTCAAATTTGATTGATAGTTCATAACTAAATAGTTTTTTTTTACCGTAACTATTCGTAATCATCTAGCATGCGGAATAACGGTTAGAGTCACCGAATGATCCTCGAGCATGGTTACAGTTAATGCAATTATCTCGGCCCCGAACGAAGAGATTATCACGTTCACAGGCGTGTCAGACACTTCCAAGCCTAATAGTACATTCTTATTGTCCTGCGTTGACATCCCAGTGACTAGTTACTCCGTTTTTTCCGTGCGACACAGTCGCATTTTTTTAAATTTCTTGTAGGAAAGATTTATTCCTTCAACTTTTAAGATGTTTATCGTTTCATTAATATTCGTGATATTGAGAATGAGAGGCGCGAGCGGTCAAGCTGGTTGTTACTACGACGGCAATGAGTTTTGCCTGAATCAAGAGGACATACTGTCCGTCGATTTGCTGCCCGGTTCGTTTTTGCTCATGGATGCAACGACCAAGGGTGAGGAGCAATTGGAAAAATTGAACAACATCACGGTCGACGGCAGCATCGACCGAGCTATCGACGAAATGGATTTTCACAGGTAAGCGCACAGTTTAGAAAAGTTTCGGCTAGGTGAAATTTTTTACCTAAATTTTTTATTATCGGTATTTTTAAATCACTATAAATCCTAACTTATTGCATTGGGATTTTCTGAGAAATCTCAGAAGTCGAAGAATTCTGAATGTTTATTATTGATTTAATTACTTTTCCAATACATTTTCTACCAGTTATCTTTTTTCCCGGGGTCCCTGAGACCCCAAAATCGAGGGAACTAGTTTTGAATACCACAGCGACAGTGCTTCGCAGAGAGATCGATAAATCGAGATTTTTTATCCACGCAGAAAGCGAATGAACGAGTATCTATGCCACGGTTTTATGGCCGAGGAGATATTCCGTGAGATGAAGTCGATTCGTGTGAAAAGACGACCGGACGAACGCTCGCCACTTGTCAATTCGTTGCCCGACTTTTTGGGCGATTCCGGCGTCGTGAACGACAGTGACTATACAAATGATATCGGGACCGCAATCGAATTCGACAACGTCACTGTCCAACACAAACTGCTCTCTGACGAGGGTAGCGCCAAGTACAAAGACTGGCTACAACGGTGAGTTCTCGAAAAGCGTAAATTCAAAAAAAAAATCCTTTCTCGATCTACAATGCTCGAACGACTTTGATACCTGTGTAAAGCACAACGACCCTGGATGACGTCTATCGTCACTATGCACCGCGGAAGAAGATGCGAAAGAAAAATGGTCTGCGTCGTTACTCGACGAGTCCACCGGCGATGATGCCCGACGAGGGGACGATCGACGAGTTCGATGGCGAAGTTACGGGTTACGCAATGCCAGCGTCGATGACTTCGGACAAAACTGGATCATACTACTACGACGGTCCCGAAGGTACCGAAAATAATTGTTTTTTTACAATTGAAAGCTTTGATCTATATTAATTGAGGTCTACATAGCGCGGTTGATAAAAAAAACTGTAATCAACTTTTTTCGCGCCTGCTGGCAAAGAGTTTCATCGATTCGATCTACTCCGAAGTAGATCTTCGTTCTACTTTTTCCTCAAATATTAGGATATAAATTTGAATTCAAATCAATTACGATATTAAATAGAAACCATTAGTTTTGTTACCGACAGTGGTATTTCACATTACCTTAACAACATAAAATTGTCAGATACGTTCTGTTTCTAAGGAAAGCGAATATTCAAAGCGAACTTCTCAAAAACCTTTCGCAGATCACATGATATCTTCGTCGACGGGTCACAGTTATCATCCTCATCATCCGCCGCCGGATCTGATGCCGATTATTCACGAGGAGCACTACTACGCTCCGCCGAGCCACGGCGACGAGGAATACTGGCCGAAAGGTTCCAGCAAGGGAAAAGGACACGATCTTACAGTCAAAGATTTCTTCGAGATCGCCCTAACCGCTCTCGCCTTTCTCGCTTTCGGAGTCTTCATCATTCAGCTACTGATGAACATATCGGTAAGATTCAAACTCCCATGTTCGATGACTTTTATTTATCATGATTTTTTTTTATTTATGCTAATTTTCCGGGGCCTCCAGAACGCGAACATGACGACGATGCCGGCGGTGGTTACCGACGTCGACGGCGCAAGATTCAAGAGAGACATTCCTTCTTCGCCGAGCGGTAACGAAGAATTGAACGAACTCTCGCACAGAGTCCTGAGATCCATCGAGGCTGCGATGGTTGCCGAACGTGATTATGGAAAGTGCCTTCGTTGGTCACTTTGTACCGACAATCATTACTCCAGAAATGCGAGCGGTCCTCGAAAAATTTGGCTGCCGATCTGGAGGTTCGTTTTCCCTTTTTTTTAAATCATTATTCACCTCGATATTGTAGTGTTTCATGGTAAATCTTTTTTTATATCGTTGAATCGTCGGTTTCCTGTTTAGCCTCGGCATGAGTTGGGTGTCCGGTAGAGTGCTGAACAAGAGAGTGTGGCCAGCAATGTTGGAGTCGGTCAAAGCGTCGATAATGGGCCTCGGCGGTGCGGACTGTTCCTCGATCTATCCCGACTGCGACCTCGCCCGCGAGCGGATCAAGAGGCGTCGTCGTCGAAGAAAATAAGATTTTGTCCTACGAACCTCTGCGCAATCACGATTTCATTTCTTTGGACTCGCTGCTACGATCCGTATCTCTATCGTCGCAAACGCTCGTACTCGTGTTCTCCGTTCTTGTGAGCCAGAGCTTGCGCGAAATCGGCAAAAGACTCGCGTACATCGAACCCGACGGATTAACGTGATAAACCTTTCGATTTCCGGTTTCATGCACCTTTCGCGGATCACGGCCCAGCGCACCCATATTCGAAGACTTTAATTTACGAAATTCCGCTACCTGAGAAATTATCGAAATTCGAAGATACATCGAATATCAATGATATTCTGCGCAAATACAAAAAAAACTACTTGTTCCATGGATATTCCTATGGGCACTCGGCTTATCAGCCACAGTACACTGTGACCGTAGTTTCGCGTCGATATCGTGCCCCGATATAGAAAATAATCATCGGCGAATGGCCCGATGAAATTCGTGATCGATCGAGGAACGATCCTCGTCGATGAGTGCGGCTGCTGCACGAACGGCAATGTTTTAACGATTTCGCTCATCACTGGATTCTCAACTGACTGTAACTTTTACAAAAAGCGACAATGAGAAGAGAACACGAGATGCGATCGTAATCGACAATATTAATCATTGAATTTTACTTTAAAGAAATACACGACGATAGATATTCCGTCGGATTCGCGCATCGCCACTTGCTGACTGAGATAATCGCTCTTGAAGTGAACGGCGTGAAGTTCCATCGGTAAACTGTATTAAAAGCGGTACAATACTTTTTTTTGGCGTTGCCGAATCTTTCTTTATGAATAGAATTTCTTTTTTACGTAAAAACTGAAAACCTCGCTCCGTCAATGGAATGCTCGCTGCCTTCCATGTCGTTGCGACCCCAATGAAAGTGAATTTGGGAAAAAACGTATTTCGACAGAAACGGACCATCGGCGAGAAACGGTCTTTCCCGATTCCATTTGGCGCTCAACACGACTTTCAATGAAATTTCGTAGATCAAAGTATGAACAACGATTCTTGGTAAAAGTACGAATTTAGTACAGAATTTTTCATTACCCGTTTTGCCGGTATTAGTCAGTTTGAATTTCTTCGGCGGTACTTGATAGTGACACCAGTGCAGAGGCTTCAATTTCTTCACCGTCATACTAGCGATATTAAGATCAATGGGAGACTCCAATTGATCCAGATTGAGATTCTCAAGATCGCTTGTCGATGCAGAATTAACAACCGCATCGTCTTTAATATTCTCGGCCTCTGTCGACATATCTAACCGACAAACTACCGCCCCAGCTTACGTACAAAACAAGGCTATATTTAGTGTCTTGAGTTTCGAATGATTTATTCATTTTTTTTTTCTTTAGTTAGCACTTTGTAAAGGCCGTTGACTTTCTTTTCGTACGAGAATAACACTAGACAGTTTTAAATTATTAACATCACAGAGAATATTGTACCGATATAAAAATACTTAACTTAACACGAGAAACGTGAAAATCTGCTCTATCATTCGGCCAGCTGAATGACGAATTTCACAGATACGCAATTGTTTTTTTTTTTTTCATGTACCTTCGAACTTTGATATTATTCATCTTAAGGGTATGGTAAAAAAAATAATTAATAGAGACAAAGGCACTGGATAAAGCAAACTGAGTCAATTATGTTAGTCTTATTCACGCAACTTGATTTCGTCGTTCTTCGGGTCATTTTCCTTATTTTCCTCTTCAACTACTTTGCTCTTGATACTATTTGCACTCTCGGTTTTCTTGCGATTTTCACTTTTGTCTTTACCCTCGTTCTCCCCCACTATCACTTTATGCTCAATACGGTTCATACTTTCGTTGTCCCCATTATTCTCGCTATCTTTGTCATTGTTCTCCTTGGCAACTGCTTTATCGTCGATACTATCGATTTTTTTGTCCTCCCGAACATCCTCTGTATCCTCATTGTTTTTTGCCTCTTGAACTTCCTTGACCTTGACACTATCAACGCTTTGATCAATCTCTTTCCCCTCTCCTTGATCAGTCTCTTTACCCTTGCTCGTATCTTTCCCAATAACTTTTGTGTCCTCGACTTTTTCCGTACTTCTATCGTTACTTTCACCCTCATCGATGAGTCCCTTCTCTTTTTCTACTTCCATGTCGGAATCATCGATTCTGCTCTTATTTTCATCGCTACTTTTACCCTTGGCTTTTCCCTTGGCAGTGCCCTTTCCTTTGCCCTTTGATTTTTTCATTGGTTCCTGAATTTCCTCGTCAACATCCATTTCGTCAATTTGATTATCGTTACTCTGTTTTACCTGAAACAAAATTGTTAATCGTGGTATATCAATCTCGTCTGCTTCATGCCGTCGATTAAAGCAACAATGCATTTTCAATATTCAGTGTTTTTTGCTTACCTTGCTCGATGACGGTTCGCCGGAGATCCCCGGAATGCCGCTGTCTTCCTCCGGAACATCCTCGAAAGAACGATTCTTCGAACTTCCAGCGACGATTTTCATCTTCTTACCTCCCGGCTTTTTTTCGTTCTCCTCCTCGGTTCTCGAACCTTCGGCCTCTTGTTTCATGAAAAACGTTATGGGTTTCTGCCAACCCGGCGTTTCGCGCGGATGATACGGATTTCCGTGGTTACGAACTTTCGGCGTGTTGCCCGACAGAACTGTCGTTATTGCAACCTTTGCCGGTGCTTTCGCTCCGACCGCTGACGAACGATGCGAAAAATCGAATTAATTGAATCCTCGTCTCACAAAGACTGAGCCAACGATGTTTTCTTATTCGAGATCAAGAAAAAAATGCAAACCTTTGGTCGAAACGCTGCCGGCTTTTGTTCGCACCATTGTTTGTGGATTGTCAGCGAGAATCAGCAAGAATCCGCGAAACGCCGATCGATCTTTTCGTCTATACTCTTCGATGGGGCGCGCGCGATAATCTAACGACGGGGTATAACGCGAATTATTTCACAAACGCGCGAAGAACGTCGGACTTGACGAGTGAACAAAAACAACGTGACGCGACCGTTATTTACATCGGCTAATTGGCGGGAAACGCGACTGACACGAAGATGCTCACCGTAACCGTTCGAAATTTATCGATAAATATTTCGCTCGATGCGTTCCGTTATGACCGATAAGGTTACCGGCTACGTTACCGACGCTCGGTAACTCGGTCACTCGGCGACGCGCGCGCCGCGTAGTCGGTACGGCACGGTCCTTCCGCATCAATATCGCTCTGTTTCATCGTCGTCCGTTTTTGCTATTTATTTATTTGTTTACCTCACGGATAAAGAAACAAACATGTCCGAGACACACGACTCGCTGTCCGACAACACGAAGATGTTTATCGTTACGAAGGAAATAGACAGCGAGAACATAAGCAAACTATGTCGCACTTGCTTGCGCGAGGACGGTGACAAAATGGTTTTTCTCTTCGTCGGCCCTGCCGGCTCTTCGCTCGCTGCCAAATTACGAACTCTCTCCTGTCTCGAGGTACGTCGGTCATTGACATTTCATAACAACAATAACAATGATATCTACAAAAGAATAATAGAAAAAAAAAAGAAAACCATACTACAAAAAAGCGAATTAAAAAAAAATTGAATCCATGAAATTGATTTTTTGTATTCGAAATTTAAATGTAAAAAATGTTGCTCAAAGGTTTGGCAGGGTGACGGACTGCCGGAAAAATTATGCGATCGCTGCGTGACGAGAGCGGAATCTGCTCTTCTCTACCGAGAGCAATGCAGAGCCGCGGACAGAGCTCTGAGAGAAGCGGCGTCCCAGGTAAATCTTACATGCATTTTTGTGAAACTTATTTCTTTTCGCACAAGCTAAAACAAAAATTCCATCTTCAGGTTTCAAGGACTGCGCTCGACGCTTCCACTTCCAAAATGTATCATCAGCAAAAGAGCTTTCAACCTGTTTCGACTCTACACAAGTCTCCAAAATGCACAGAGTGCGGAGCGATGTTTTCCTCGTATCAGGAACTTTGCGCTCACAGTCAAGCGCATCTGCCGTTCGTTCAAGAGAACAGGCCGGTACAGCACATGAACATCGTAGAGTCTCAGACCGTCGCCGGTTACATGAACGCCGATTCGAGACTGGAGAAAACGCCAGGACTTCTGACGAATTCGTTTATAACGCCAGGTATCATAGAGACGGAATCGCCGACGAAAAACGACCGGGCGGCTTGCGCGCTTCACTGTTCTCTCTGCAATCACACGTTTACCAATAGGATACAATTGATAAATCATCACAGTTTAAACAATTGTCGCGACGAGAACGTCGAAACTTGCGAGAACGAGCGCGGCGTAGCGCGAACGATTCACGGGGCAATACAGAATTTGTCGTACAGTCGAAACAACGAAGTTTCCATCGAGTCGATGAGCTATCCGGCTCACATGTCGATGAACACGCGCAACATGAACGTGAACAACGAGGCGTCGCGAATAGAGAGGCAGGAACTCGATTCCGGCGACAGCGAAGTGTCGAGCGACACGTGTTCCGATCAGATATTGCGCTTTCCGAGCTTCGCCGACGTCGAGATACGTCACGACGCGACGAACGAGCCACCGTTGTGTCTTCCGCAAAGCGAGATTTTCAAGGATTCGTTGAATCCCGACGAGGATCGCGTGAGCTCGCAGAAGACATTGCACAAATGCGCGATGTGCGACAAGTCTTTCGCACAGAGATCGAAATTGTTGGCTCACAATTTGCGTCACACGGGTCAACGACCGTACGCTTGTGCACACTGCGACAAGGCTTACACGTCGAGGAGCAAACTCAACGCTCACACGCGGCTCCACACGCAAGTGAACGTTCATCGTTGCAACGTGTGCGATAAGACGTTTCCCTATCCCTCGTATCTCGCCGAACACTCGAAGGTGCATCGCGCGCCGAGAGCCGCGAGCGGCTTAACGCGCACGATCAAGGAATTCGAGTGTTCGATATGCAAGAAACAATTTCGTCTGCTGAAAAATCTCAAGTCTCATCTGAGACTCCACACGGGCAAGGGTCTCGTGCGCTGCGAGATTTGTCACAAGGCCTTCAGCCAGAAATACAATCTGAAGGTTCATCTGCGAACTCACAGCGCGGCGAGTAAATTCTTCAAATGCAATTATTGCGGCAAGTCGTTCGGTGCGCGCGGCAATTTCGTCGAACACTTGCGCGTTCACACGAAGGTCAAGCCGTTCAAGTGCGGCATGTGCAACAAGGATTTTTCGCAGTCGAGTCATCTCAAGACTCACGAAGCTACGCACAACTCTCAGCGACCGCATCAGTGCCGTTTGTGCGGCAAGCGTTACAAACTCGCGGCCCATCTGCGGAGACACGAGAGCGTGCACAACGCCGGCGAGTCTTACAAGTGCGAAATTTGCGATCAACTGTTCTCGCAGGCCTTCAGTCTCAAGAGACACTTGAAGAGGCACACCGAGGCTCAAATATAATATATCGTTATACAATTTCGAGGAATAGATACGGACGAGATAAGGATGATAATAATTTTTTTTTTTTCGTTCTATTTAATAGGAGTAAATTACAAAAACGGTAATGGGACGATTACTTTGGATGAACTTAATAACTCTTCAGAGTTTTAGTTATGATATCGATACCCTCTCTCAGTTGTTCCTCGTTGATCGTGAGCGGCGGCGATATTCGGAGAATTTGTCCGTGCGCTGGTCTACTCAGAAGTCCGGCATCCTTGAGCTTCAGGCATACGTCCCAACCCTCGGCGACTTCTGCAATTTGTTTGTCGTTGAGCAACAGTCTCACGTGATTTTCTAGATCCAACGAGTATCGATCTAACGGAACGGAGCAACGTACCTTTGTTTATTACAAGACCCGCGAGCAAGCCTCGACCTCGGAATTGCGTCGCGATGTTCTTCGGTACTTTCTCCAATTCTTCCTTGAGAATTTTACCGAGTCTCATCGCGTTCTCGGCGAGTTTCTCTTCCTCTATTATCTTTACGGCTTCCAATGCCACTCTACAGGCCATCGGGCTGCCGCCGAAAGTACTTCCGTGTGTTCCGGTCTCGAGAAGCGTTATTATCTGGAAATTTTTCCAGTGTAAAAATGTATTCGAGATTTTTTTTTCAGTATATGAGCGAGCGAGGGAAGATTGTGAAGATTTCGCAACTCACATGATCGTTGCCTAATACTCCGGAGACCGGATACATTCCACCGGAAAGAGCTTTCCCCAATATAAGAAGATCGGGTTTCTGTTTCTCGTGATCTACGGCGAGCCTGTAACCGGTTCTGCCAAGGCCGGTTTGAACTTCGTCCGCGATCCACAGAACGTTGTATTTCGTGCACAGATCTCTGACGCCTTTTAAATAACCATCCTGGAAGAAAAAATGAAAAGGAGAAAATTAATAGGCCTCACAACGAACCATCGTGGCTCCCAGCAAATATTAGAGATCTTACAGTTGGAATAACGACTCCGGCCTCGCCTTGTATCGGCTCCACCATAAATGCGCAGATATTCGGATTCTCCTTTAGTTTATTCTCCAAAGCCTCGAGATCGTTGTACGGTATCTTGTCGAAGCTCGGCACGAACGGTCCGAAATCGGTGTAACTCATGGGCTCGCTGGACGCCGAAATAGCGGCTATGGAACGTCCCCAAAAGTTACCCGTTGCGAACAGCACGGTTCCTTTGTTGGTGGGTATCTTTTTCGCTCTGTAACCCCATCGTCTTGCCAATTTCAAGGACAAATCGCCACCCTCGACACCTGTTAATTTAATCATCTCATTTCACTTATCTGTTTCACACAGGAGAGCATTTTACGCAAGCCCAGCGAATTCGCTCACCCGTGTTCATCGGAATGAATCTGTCCCATCCGAGGAGTTTCGTGAGATACTCGGCCAATTCTCCGTGAAGATCGTTGTAGAACGCTCTGGATGTGTGGTGAAGCTTGCCGGCTTGATCCCTCATGGCCTCGACTAGGCGCGGATGACAATGACCCTGATTCACGGTGGAGAAACCAGCCAGGAAGTCGAGGTATCGTTTGCCATCGGCATCCCACATGTAGACACCCTCGCCTCTCGTCAGAACGACGGGCAACGGTTTGAAGTGATGTCCACCGAACTTCATGTCGCGCGTCATTATTTCCTGGGAACTCAAAAACCTCTTGAGACTCCCGTCTCGCGACGCGTTCAGGATCGTTCGTTTCATCGATTGCATGATTGATTTTTTTATTATTAACGATTCGATTATTTAATTAATGTTTTGCTTTCTATAAATATCTCGCGAAAAAGTGATACTGCGACTGTACAAGCGCGTGACTCCTCGACGAACGTTTTTGACTGACTTTTATCGCGTATCTGAAGTTCCTCCAGCGGTTTACATTTTATTTATAACGACAAAGCCCGGAGAAGTGGGGGGAACGAGGGTAGTCGCATTATTTGCCCAAACATTGTTTTTGTACACAAGAAACACGTCGACCTTTTCGTTCGTGAAGAGTGGGGGTGTCGCGGGGCGGAGGAACTTGGATAAATTCCGAGTCCCTGATAATGAAAATATCCGTGCTTGAATCGTCTGGGATCCGAGGAGACGGGCGCCGGTAGACAAACACAAACAACAAATAGCAAACAACAAACGACGCCCGTTCTTAACCCAGGGCGCGTATCTCGTCGCCTTCACAATCGTTCGTTGCTTTCTTATCTTTTTCGAAAGGCGAGAGAATATTGCCCCTTTATCGCTCAATCTTAGATTATGCAGCTTCGATCGACAACAATTTACGATGCGTGACTTTGTAAACGAATTCACCGAATTTTAGAATTACCAATTGGGAAGAGGGTTGTTTAATTTATTGTGCGAGACGCCGAGCGATGAATCGATAACGATCGCAACTGATAGTCGAAACGATTCATCCAAACAACACAGAAAAGTGGAAAAAAAAACGCGACGCGATTGACTCAAAGACTGTTGACTCGACGCTAAAGGAATGCTCAACGAGCCCGTCTTCATTCGAGATAAGAAAAATTCGTGGGAATTGCAGTAAACAACTGTGGATCGCGTAACAAATTTGGCCGAAGTAATATTTATTCAATAACGACATAAAAATGTCTCATCGACGATCGCCAACGAGGGTCAAAGTTCGCCAACTCGCTAAGTTAAACGCGTCACCGGAATCGCGAGATTGTTTTTTTTTTTATTGAAACGTAATTCAACAATTCGACATTCGAGAGTCGCGAATCGATCGCAAAGCATTGATACGACAATAAATCGACGGAGAGTTGCGAAATCTTATCAGCTCGCGAGGCTAATAATAAACTTCAATACGTTATTCAATTCGTATACGCGACGTGTATTTCGATGGAGAAACTTGCGTCGATAAGAAGTTAATGATGAAAAAAAAGTCTTTCCCACACAACTATACAATCGCATACATATATATGGTTTATTATTTATTTTATATTATTTTCCATGGTTGAGTATAACGCGCGAAATAATTTGAGCGCATTCGCGAATCTGCGCTTCGGTAATCACCAAGGGTGGCGCGAGTCTGATAATGTGTCCGTGAGTCGGTTTCGCCAGAAGTCCATTGTCCCGCAATTCGTAACATATCTTCATCGCGTCGATTTTCTCGTTGATCACGATAGCGTTGAGCAATCCCTTGCCGCGCACGAGCGTCACCACATCCTCGGGCAATTTCCTCAGCTCGCTGCGCAAAACTTCTCCCATCCTCGAGGCGTTCTCCGCGAGTTTCTCTTCCTCGAGAACGCGAAGTGCCTCGAGAGCTACGCGACAACCGAGCGGATTGCCGCCGTAAGTCGAGCCGTGCTCGCCGGGCTTGATGGACAGCATGACGGGATCGTTTGCGAGAACTCCCGACACCGGGTAGTAGCCGCCGGAAAGAGCTTTTCCCAATATCAAGATATCGGGCTTCACGTTCTCGTGATCGACGGCCAAACGTTTGCCGGTTCTGGCGAGACCGGTCTGTACTTCGTCGGCGATCCACAATACATTTTTTTCCGTGCAGAGATCCCTCACGCCTTTGAGGTAACCGTCCTGCGAATCAACAACACGTGATTAAATTACGTGAAAAAGGAGAAGAAGAAAAACATCAGTTTATCGTCTTGACGCGTTCGACTCGAGGAAAGTGCGAAGATAACGCTTTATCGTTCATCGTTCACCGGTTCTTATCTCGCGGTTGAGAATTTCTCGAGATATCTCTATCCCTACCCCGGTGGCGATGATTATATAAAAATATGAAAACATTGCCGATTAATGCGGTATCCATACCTTGGGAACGACGACACCGGCTTCGCCCTGTATCGGCTCGACCATGAAAGCACACACGTTCGGGTCGGCGAGAGCTTTCTTCAACGCTTCGAGATCGTCGTACGGTATGATCTCGAAGCCCGGCATGTACGGCCCGAATCCGGCGTAACTGCTCGGATCCGTGCTGGACGACACGGCGCTCATCGTTCTTCCCCAGAAATTACCCTCAGCGAATACGATCTTCGCTTGATTGTCGGGAATTCCTTTCTTAACATATCCCCATCGTCGAGCCAATTTGCAAGCGGTCTCGCCGCCCTCGACACCGGTGTTCATCGGTAACCACTTGTCGTATCTGAAAAAGGCAATTAAAAGTAACATAGAGATTGAATGTCTGAAGTACACACAGTATTAAAAAAGCGTTGTACAGTATCGCGGCTTACCCGAAAAGTGTGGTAACATATTCTTCCCATTCGCCGAGAACATCGGAGTAAAAAGCGCGCGAGGTGAGCGTAAGTTTCTTCGCTTGCTCGACGAGCGCTTTGTAGATTCTCGGATGGCAGTGACCCTGATTGACAGCCGAGTATGCGCTGAGAAAATCGTAGTATCGTTTGCCCTCGACGTCCCACATGAACACACCCTCGGCGCGAGTCAGCGCGACCGGAAGTGGATGATAATTGTGAGCTCCATATTTGTCCTCGCGTGCGAAAATCTCCTGTGAGCTCAACCCTCTTCTACCGATAATCTTCACCGAAGAATTCAGAAATCCACGAGAAGTTCCGACGTTGCTTCCGATCGACTTCAGTGCGATTCTGGCGAGAGGTTCCATCTTCTTGCGCGTCTGAAATTCAAATGTAATCCTTTGAATGCACGATAAACCAGCGCGACGCGATGAACTCTTGTACGCTCGACACTTGCGAAAGCGAGTAACTTGCACTCCGAGCCGTGCAGCGAGAGTGAAAGTAGAAATGAATATTAAAGAGAAGAAAGAAAGAGTAGCCCGCCGTCTCGATACCGTTTCTACCCTTTCCACCGGTTGTATTATCGAATCGATTCCAAATTTAACTCGAGGACATTGTAATAATAGAGATTTCTTCGGTGAACGGCTTACTTACGGAATTCAATGGAAATATCGTAATACTAAAAGTTCGGGGACAACGCTTAAGGACACTGCGATGTCCGAAGGGATACTGTCGAGCCGATGGGTCGAGATTTGAGCTTTATTCGTTCTCGCCCCAATACTGCCTATTGAACCAAACACTGTGATATCGCACTATCGACTGACTAATACAAGTCGGTTTACACATATTTCATATCGTAGAGAGTAGATAAGCGTTAGGCGTCTTGAGGGGGGTAACCGAGAGAGGAAAGGATACTCGCTTACGTACGAATTGTCTCTAAACGTCTTTCTTTTCTTCGCTTCTTCGTTATCCTCTCTCCGCTAATCCGGACAATCTGCTGGCAGCAAATCAGTTCGTGACTGGAAGATTGCGCGAAGTCTGATTCACTATTTGTTCGTCCTCTGTAAATTCATTCGTGAAAGCTTGAAGTTTAAACAAAAAATATGTATATATCGCTGAAAGGCGCTTATCTGTTCAGCGAATCTCATTGTAATTAGAACAAGGTCCTTGGATCAACGAGTGATAACTGATGTTCAATATATCCCCGTGTATTCAGATAAGCGCGAATGACGAGCATTTCACGAAAAAATTATTGCGCTCGTCATTCAAACCTGATAGACGAGATACGCGCAGTCTGTACTATTCTGGGATCAACAACTGGGCATTTGAATAAAATTCCATATTTTTTTTCATTTATAAAAATAATTTATATTACCGTGATTACATTTTTCTTATTTCCTACCTCGTGAAAATTACGTATGTACAATATTCGAAGTTCACTTCGATGCTGTGATAGCGTAGCATCGAGGGGAGATCAGCGGATCGAATAGTCGAATCAACGCAACTGTGGAGCAACGATCGCTTTCGCGGAGGTACGATACTCTGTCCAATACTATCGCCGCTTCGACCACGGAGCCGAGATGAATCCTCATCGATTGAAACACGTTGAATTTCCAGTGGTGATCCGAATGGCTCTGGTAGAGTTTTGCCAATGCTTCGTTCGATGGAATCTTCAAAAGAAAAAAAGTCGTTGTATTGATTTCGATAAATCGTAAGAATTCTGTGTCAAAGATTTACCCTTTCGGAATCCACTCCGATCTTTCTCAACGCCCAATCAGCGTAAGTAGGAAAGTCTCGCGTTGGGGCGCCTCTTCCAATTCTCTTATCGGCGATACCTTGTTAATCGTTGCATGCAGATACAAGTTAATTACACAATTATCGCTTTTGCTGTCGATAGCGTGAATTATGTTTACCGAATGACTGCAGAAGAACTTGCAGCAAGGCTCGATAAAACAACGACGGCGGATGCGGATTTTCGTCTCTCAATTGACTTCTCTCCACCGACTGTTGAGCGATCATTCTCGCGTTTTTCGTCAAATCACATTTTCCCGTTAACGATTCCTCGGTCAAATGGTAGCAACACGGCACAACGCAGATCGATTTCAGACAATCCGTGTTCAAGAAATTTTTTATCATCGAATTGGCGAGTTGACCGCACGTGTGCAGACCCGTGAGAATACACTTATTGTCGGGATTCCATTCGGGATAATGAGATCGAACCAATTGCTCGCAATCCGTTTCATCGTCTATGTGCTGTATCGAATATCGAAGCTGGAACAATAAAAGAAACGATTGAAACTTCGCTGCTCAATGGCGAGGGATTTACGGAAAGGAAGAGCGAATCCGTACCGCGGATGCTTCTCGATGCGTCTTCTTCTTAATTATTTCCTGACGACGAATCGCGCTCTTTTGGTGCGACTTCGAAGAGTCCACGGCGAGCACCGGAACGTTGTATCGCTCCGAAATACTGGTCGACAAGTATCCCTTGCCAGCTCCCGCGTCGATTATCAAACTAGCCCCGTTCTCGTCGGCCAAACGTCCGATCAATCTAGCCAAATATCCAATCTCATGCCGTTTTTTGTCGCTCATGAAGTTTCGCGAATACTCTTTGTTCTCCGATTCGGGTTCGATTATTTCCGTCTCATTAAAATCAGTCACAAACTCACTGCCCTTCAGAGACAGCGAATCAGCGCGATTTACAAAACTTCTCAATTCAGAGCTTTCCTTTAAAAAAAATTCGAAATTTTGCGGGATCCCTTTCTTTGCCTGATCGACTAATTCGATGCTCCCCAGTTGTTGTCTCAGGGAATGGGACAAGCATTCGTTCCACAAATTTCCCGTAATAAAATCGACCAAATGGCAGTCGACGAGGCTCCGATTTTCGTCGATGAACGATAAAGCATCGTTGAAGTGTTTTTCCAACGAAATCATCATTTCATAACGAAGCATTACTTTGAGATAAATAATTATTTTTCGATGTATTTTTAATAGTCAAGATTATCAGCTTCCGGATACGAAGAATCGATTTTTGCCAATGAACATAATTTCGTGTATTTGAATTTAATATCCTCTACAGTCTGCAAAATATCCACCGACGGATCGTTGTTTCTTGGAAAGTTCTTCAGTTCGTCTCTCAATTTTGTCGCTTGCTTGACAACTTTGTCGCCGAACTTACTGTCGATCAGACAATACTGCACCACGCCGTAATAATAGCCGAGTCGAGCTGCGATAACACTCGCCCTGTGATATCCCAAATGATATCCCCTGACGACTTGATTTCTTCCCGCTTCGTAGCCTTCCTTGTAGCCAGATTCTTCCGCCAACTCTTCGCCAAGCAACAATTTTTCAAATGTCTCGTTTATGTCTTCTTGTTCTGCTTCTACCACGGACATAGTCGGATCGTCCAAGCACTATGAAAAAAACAAGTTTCGCAAAAAAATAATAAAATTATAGATATTTCGGGTGATTGGTAAATTCATTATTTCGATCGAGCATTAGATTTGTAATAATGATTCAGGGCAGAAAATATTTATTTTTGTAAACGTAGAATGATGGTGAATACAACGATGAATTTGCATAAATAAAGAATATTCAAAATATGTCGATAATCAACGTGCTCTGCAGGTTTCTTTCAAATTAAACACCAGCCTTTTAAATGCTCCTTAAGTTACGAAATTTTCTTGTTTTTTTTCTAATAACTGTACATATTGTAAAAACAGAAGAATTACTTTTATGAAAACGATATAACTATTAATTATTGTTGATGTTATTACATTATTTATTTTTTATACGATTAACAATGTTGCGCTGTTAGCGAGGTTAAAGCAAGACGCGGTTGGCACCACTGGCGTGGCTCGCGACACGATACGCTTGCCCGGCCTGCGTTCCGCGCTCTCGAGACCCAGCTCGACACCAACTTCAAAGACGTGTGATGTTTGCGATCGGAGCGGCGTTGTTTGCCTGGTGTATCGACGATTTTTAAGTAACAAAATTGAGTTAAAAAATGTTGTCGTTGGGACCGAAAAAGGACGGCGGCCCGAACACAAAGTTCTTCGAGTCGCCGGACGTTCTTACGCAACTGGACGGTGTTAAACAGTGGCTTCTGAAGAATTGCAGAAAGGTAAGGGGGCATCCCGATGCATCCCCGGCGTCCAAGCTAGTGCTACGCCAAGCTGACCATCCCGCGCCCTCGTTCGCACGCATTTCTGTCACATTTTGCCCTCCGTTCTTTTCTCCGAATGAAAATAAAAAACTCTCGCCACTACCGATTGTCGCGAGCGCTCGAAAATCTTCGAGAATCGCGTCGATGAGTCAGCCGCTTGTTTCGCCGTTTAACCAATTAATAGGCGCGCTACTGCAGCCATTCGCTGGCATTTGATACCCAGCCTGTGTTCTGTGCAACGATGCAGTCCGCAGCGAATATTTACTGGTTTTTGTATTACCGAGATCCTGTTTGACCCAAAAGTAGTCAATTGCAGTCATAATGAAACGAAATATACGAATGAATAAGAAGCACCCATTGAACGAGCTTAATGACGAGCCAATTTACTTTTAACAGTATACACAAACGGATCCGCCGACGAGCAAAAGTTTGTCGACCCTCGTTGTACAGCTGATACAGTTTCAAGAGGATAATCTTGGTAAAAATGTTACCAAGCCGCCGATCACCAGACTTCCCGTACGTACGATAATAGGAAAAAAATTGTACACTTGGATGAGATGTAAAAAAATTTTGTCGTTCAATAATTTTTTCATTTTTTTGCAGATGAAATGCTTCCTAGATTTTAAACCGGGCGGAGGTTTGTGTCACATTCTCGCGACGGCTTACAAATTCAAGCAGGAACAAGGATGGAGAAGATTCGATTTTCCCGTTGGCAAAGTAAGATTTACAGTATTTACTTACTTGTGTTTTTTATAGATGGAAAAAAA
Organism: Ischnus inquisitorius; assembly: GCA_963924025.1. Lineage (NCBI taxonomy): Eukaryota > Metazoa > Arthropoda > Insecta > Hymenoptera > Ichneumonidae > Ischnus > Ischnus inquisitorius. The sequence continues at coordinate 5,838,512 of OZ001250.1, read as the reverse complement.
ATGTCTGATGTGCAAAATTGAAAATCTCTAAATGAGAAATTGAAAGAAAATGCGATGGTGTCCAAGGGACCGAGAAATTATGAAAGTCCTGGAAATGTCCTTGAATTTGTTCATCCTGAAATGTCTCCAAATTACACTGTTGCTCTTCTAATATTTATTTATTCCCTTGAATTTCGTTTTTTTTAATACTTTTTTATCCCTCGTGTGTGGGTAAGTTAAAATTATTTTGTTACTTTTTTTTTTGGTCGTACAGCATTTTTGTACAATTAATTATGACCGTTGATTAATTTTTTCTAATTACGAATTTCAGTCGGGTTCGCGCATGGACAGAGTGGTGGAGATGCTCGTAGCCGCTGAGCGAACATTGGTACAGAATCGTTGTATAACACAGCCTTGCGTTTTCGTAAGACCCGAAGTGGAGAAGGCCATAGCGGTGAAGATAAAGGACGCGGTTCGTCGACATCAAGGAACAGTGGCCGAAAACGAGGCCGACGCGACACATATTATTTTTCCGCCGGTAGATCCAATCGAAGAAGAATACGCGAGGCCTTGCATGCGTCGCGAACGTTCGATTCTGCTGCACTGGTATTACTTTCCCGACAGTTACGACTCTTGGGCCACGATAGACCTTCCAATTGAATTTCCCGAAGGAAGTTTAGCGAATTCGACTCCGAGGTAACGCGTGAATACCGATGTTCGACATTGTCGCAGAGTGAAAGGATCGATGTTTTATTTGCGTGCAATATGTTGCAGAACTCCGTACAAAGTTTGCGCAACGTGGGCACTCGATTTGGATCAATACAACGAGTGGATGAACGAAGAGGATTACGAAGTGGACGACAGCGGTCAGAAGAAAGTTCACAAGTACCGATTATCCGTGGAAGATTTGATGGCACAGCCGACCAGCCATCCGCCCGCATCGGCAAAGAAACAAAAGCGAAAACGTTCGCCAAGCCCGCCCCCGAAAATTGGCAAGCGCAAGAGGTACGAATCGGGCATATTTAAATGATAATGACTTCTTTATTCCCGCTGAAACTTAACTGAGCATCTGAAATGCGCAGCGGCCGTGGACCTTCGGGCATCAACACCGGAACCGCAGCGACATCCTCGTCGTCCTCGGCATCCTCAACGCCGACGGCCACGGCTGTTGCGACACCGAAGAAAACGCGAGGCGGCGGCGAGGAGGAAGAAGATCTGACTCAGGGTATGGAGGATCCACCGGCGGAACCGCGGATAGTCGAAGTCGTAGCGAATCCAACCAATCCACCGATCTCCGGTCAAAGTGGCGTTGCGAGTGGTCCCGGAAACATCACTGCGACGGGAAACAAAAAGCAAGACAGTGAATTGCAACCATTGAAATCAGGAAACATGGCCGATCTCGACGAACCCGTGGAAGGTAAAATTCCTCCCATTCAATCGGACAGTCCTAATTAGTTTTATCCACAGAAACAGTTGTTCTGATTTTTTGGTTTGTTCTATTCACAGGTGAGAAGAGCGGTTCGCAAGGAACTCAGGAACGAGAGGAACGCGACGCGAGCAAAGAACGCGCCGAGGGAGCGAGCAAAGGCGACGAGCCCGAGGACAACGTCACGGAACAGACTCATCATATCGTAGTTCCGAGTTACTCGGCATGGTTCGACTACAACTCGATTCACACGATCGAGAAGCGCGCTCTGTCCGAATTCTTCAACGGAAAAAATAAGTCCAAGACACCAGAGATTTATCTAGCTTACAGGAATTTTATGATCGATACTTATCGGCTCAATCCGACGGAATACATTACTTCGACTGCCTGCCGGTAATTAACTGATACATTTTTTAGAAATATTAATATCAACGAAAATCATTTCACGATTATTTTTTTTCAAAGACGCAATTTAGCCGGCGATGTGTGCGCGATAATGCGGGTCCACGCTTTTCTCGAGCAATGGGGTCTCGTGAATTATCAGGTCGACGCCGAGTCGCGACCGACCCCGATGGGACCACCGCCGACCTCGCATTTCCATGTATTGTCCGATACGCCGTCGGGTCTGGCGCCTGTTAATCCGAATCCCCCGAAGACGCCGCAACCCTCGGCGGCGAAGACGCTGCTGGATCTCGAGAAGAAGCCGACCGTTCCGGGAGCTCTCGGCGGTCCCGAGGAAAAAGCCACGCCCGGAGCAATGGCGAACTTCGGCTTGAAGATCGATCAGTACGCGCGAAAGCCAGCCGTGCTTAAGAACAAGCAAGCAGCGGGTGCGACGCGCGATTGGACCGAGCAGGAGACGCTGTTGTTGCTCGAAGGTTTGGAGCTTCACAAGGACGATTGGAACAAGGTCTGCGAGCACGTAGGCTCGAGAACGCAGGACGAGTGTATACTTCATTTCTTGCGGCTGCCTATCGAAGACCCGTACCTCGAGGAAGGCGGTCCGGAGGGTCTCGGACCGCTCGCTTATCAACCGGTACCTTTCTCCAAAGCTGGCAATCCAGTCATGAGCACCGTAGCTTTTCTCGCCTCCGTCGTCGACCCGAGAGTCGCCGCGAGCGCGGCAAAGGCCGCTATGGAAGAGTTCGCGGCTATCAAAGATCAAGTTCCCGCCGCTTTACTTGATCAGCATCTGAGAAACGTTCAAGCTAGCGCCAATGCAGACGGTAATAAGTCGACTTCTTACTGCGCGTCCCGAAAAAAAAATCGTTTTTACACGAGTAGCTTCTTTTAATACTTCGATATTATGAATTTGTAGGCAAATTCGATCCAGCGGCAGGACTCGCGCAGTCAGGCATAGCGGGTACGGGACCACCCGAGCCACCGGAGGATGGTTCGGCGAGTTCGACACCGGCACCGAGCGCCACGCCGAGCGCCGCTACTTCGCCGCATTCCGCTTCAACCGCCGAGCCACCCAAGAAGGAAGAACAACCGGAGAAGCCTAAAGAAAGTCCCGAGGGGCCTCCGGGATCTCTGCAAGTTCCCAAGAAGGAAGAGGGTACCGAAACTACCGTTGAGCGCGAGCAACCGGAAAAAATGGAAGTTGACGTGCCGAAGGAGGCCGAAAGCGAAGTAAAATCGAAACTTGAAAGTCCCGAAGAGATCGAGGCCAAGGAGAAGAAGGAAAAGGTTTGTTCTCATCGTTCGTACTCGGAATATTTGCATTTTTCATTTTTCTTACGGTTGAATTAATATTTCATCAGGTCGTCCGAGACGCGCAACTGCAGTCGGCAGCGGCGGCGGCTCTCGCTGCGGCGGCCGTAAAAGCGAAACATCTCGCTGCCGTCGAGGAGCGCAAGATCAAGTCCCTCGTTGCCCTTCTCGTCGAGACGCAGATGAAGAAGCTCGAGATAAAATTGCGTCACTTCGAGGAACTGGAGACAACGATGGAACGCGAGCGCGAGGGTCTCGAGTATCAGCGACAACAGCTCATAACCGAGCGTCAACAATTCCATCTGGAACAATTGAAAGCCGCCGAGTTTAGAGCGCGTCAGCAGGCGCATCAGCGGATCGCTCAGGAACAACAGCAGCAGCAGCAACAGAGTCAACATCCGTCGTGGCAACCGAACGCCGCTCAACAACAGCAGCAACAACAACCGCCGAGTCCTCAGGCACAACCGCAAACGCCCGCGCAACCGGCGGCCCAATCTCAACCACCGACGACACCGGCGGCGCAGCAACAACAACCGGCCGCTACACCGGCCGTTCAGCCGCCGGCACAGACTCAACCTCAGCCTCCAGCACAGCCCCAACAATCCTCGGCTCACACGTCACCTCAACAAGCGTAAACTCCCCTCTGATCCGGTAACTTTTTTGTCACATACATTCGGTCGCGCAAACTTCGAAAAAAAAAAAGCAATGACTATCGTTTAATAAAACTATATACGATTAACTTAGTTGAAGAGAAAACAGAAAAAAAATATGAAGAGAACACGCAAGAGCGACGATCCGCAAAATTAAGTTTTATAAGAGTTCGGGCTTGACTGATGAACGATCGGACATGAGAACAATTTGGTGCGAAAGAGGTCGACTACGAAAAAAAACTCTGAATAGCTTCTTTACACGTGACTAATGAATGTTATTTACAAGATGAAGAATTATCACTAGAGACAAGCCGCATTCGTTTTGTTTAATATTTCGAAAAAAACAATCGTGCAACGGAAGAATCCGAGGGGAGGGATGGAGAGGGTAATAACGATGAAACATTCACAGACGACTCTCGTTCATAGACGAAGAATTCGTCGTCCAAAGAGACGGCGGACGAAGAAACAAACAAAAAATGCATCAATGAAACTTTGCTTCGGCATCTTTTTTTTTATTATTCTTAAATGATGTAATGGGAACTTTGTGTAAAATACACTAGCATTACGTACAACACGGTGACGATTAAATCTTCGAAAGCGCAAAGGGCGTTATTGACGTTGCGGACGACCGGAGGAAGGGACTACATTTGCTACGTAAATAATTATTTTGTAACTAGAAAGAGTTTAATGCGTGCGTGTATGCGCGTTGAAGTGAAGGAAAAAAAGGGAGAAATAACGAAAAAATTATAGGACGCGATTTTGCATGAGCTCGAGAATCAAGTCTGTCATTAATCGAGCGCACGCTTCGCCGCCGGGCGGCGGTGGACGAGAATAACGAGGTTTCTCGCTCATTTCGTCAATTTCCTCGTAAACGTCCGGAGCCTCGTCACTGGCGCACGTAGTTATCGGCAGCATGTCGACTGCCGAGCCCGCTCCGAAGCGGCTGCATCTTCTCATCTCCTCGTTCAATCTGAAAACGTGGGTTTTTTGCGTTGCGATTGTTTTCTTTTTTTTCATCAAACTCTTCGCTATTGAAACTTTTGTACGATTTTGCGAAACCGATACTCACACTTTCCACACGTGCGCCGGATCGGCAGTCAACGGTTGATTCGGGTTCAGCGTTCGCAAATTATCCATCAATCGACTATGATAATGACCCAATAATTCCGTCATGTGCTTCTGTCTTATCTCGCTGCTGGTGCAGCAATACAATAAATACGATAGATCGAGAGCGAGCGAACCGACGCGCATTAATTGAAAGTCGACGAGACAAACAACCTGAAACGCGTCGAAATAGCGTAAAATGAGATAAAAATTGTTATTCTCAAATTCGAATGTGAAACGCGAAGTCGAGCGACGGACGTTACTTACTTCCACGTCAGATGATGGCTTTTCCGTGAACAGTATATTGTTGGTCCAACAATCGCCGTGACAAAATACCGTCAATTCACCGTCGGCCGATGCCAGCTCGCACATTTCCCGAAAGAATACATCCTCGTGCAAGAAATTTCGCAATTTCTTCATTATCTCGTCGCGCTTGTGCTCGACGTCGCTCGGCAGTGTTTCCGATACCATTGTTATAACGTTTTTGGTCGCGGAGCGGTAATACTGCCGATACCAGTCTTCGTTCTCCATGCGAAACAACACTTCTCGGACGCTTTCCGGATTCTTCTCGTCCGAGAGATGAGCGAACAATTCCGGGCTTTATTGAAGACGAATGTACAAATAAGTTTATGAGCGTTGGAGTTCGAATTGCATGAATCGCGTTTGAAATTTACGAATTATCAGGTCAGAAATAGCGCCAGGACAAATTTGAGTGTTCGAATGCGGGGATTAATCTCAGCGTGTATGCACGCAGAAGCAAATTCTCTTGGGGTACCTTGAATTTCGCAGCGTCAAGCTGAGGGCGTGAAATCCAGCGAGGGCCTCGAACACGACTTTCAAATGATGAACTTGGAGTCCCTGACGCCTATCGAGCATGTAGTATCCTCTCTCCTTGAGATCTTCCATAGCGATGAGATCGCCTCTCGCGACGTAGATCTTCGCCACACCGCCGAAAACCTTTTTGCCATTCGCCTGGAGTTCATCCAGAGCCGGCCAGACGCGAGTGTAGAACGCGACTTCGTTGCGAAACAATATCTCGCTTTTGAATGCCGCGCGACATACTTGCGACAGAGGCAAAACTTTGTAGATTATCGCGCGTTCCCAGGGAACATATTCATCGGGCGTCAATTGCTTTCGACCCTTGGCGCGAACACGATAAAGCATCGACGTGTAATTGTCACCTCTTCCGGCGCCGAGCTCCTCGTCGAGGGTCTCTATCTGCACGTCCGATTCCTCCTTCGCGATAATATCGCGCACAATGTCGAGAGTCAAGCGAGGCCCGATTGTCGGCGATTGATCCATAATCGTTGAATTCAACGCGACGATCCTCGTCGATAACAAGTGAATTTCGATGCGTCAGCTTCGCGCCACCGATCGTGGAAACTTTGACTTCGAATTCGTCGTCGAGCTCGCAGAAGACTTCTCGTCGGACCAGCGCGTTACGATTAGACTGAACGATAGATGCGTTTTTTTCCGAGCGCGAATGGAGTCTCCAGCTGGCTGTCATGAGCCCTAATGTCGATCAGTGAGTCGTGACGTTTGGACCGTGTGATGCAGGAAATGAGTATTTGAATAACGAGGGGAGTTCGACCACATACGTCCCCACCAACGTGACAACTTAATTCATCAATCATTTGAGGCCCAATTCAAGGGACAAGGACATTGATCGGACCAATCATCGGCTAATTCTAATTCACTTTACTCGACGAAATGGTATTTCGTTCTCGTCTACGATTTTTATTTATTTTCAGAGATATTATGTACAGATGTAAAAAAAAAACGCGCAATCAATGTTCGGTGCAAAACGAGACGGCTCGAACGAGTTAATCTAGTTGAATCGATCGAGAGAAAATAATTGGATAGTTGAATTCAGAGCCTCACTCTACTCAAGTGTGGTACTTTTGGTCTTCAACACTTCGTTTCCTACGAGTGTAATCAGCGTGTTCTCTTGAGTAGTCGTGAGGGGAAACGTGCTCTGAATCGTTTTAGCCATCGTCATCGCTTCCTCGAATCCTGCCTCGACGGTGTACTGCAGTACTTCCTGCAAATTCACGAATGAACGTATTGATTTTATCAGAAAAACGGAGCAACTGGGAAATGTGCCCGGGAATTTTTGAAATTTGAGAAACTCACGAGAGCCGCGGTCGGGTGACCTCGGCGCAGGCAAGCCACGAACATCTCGTTGATCTGCTCGATTTCCGCAGTTCCCGTTATCGTCCTCTGCTCTTTGGCCATGAAATTTACGACTGTGAGGAATCTGTCGAATTGGTTTCCTCGCAGAGACAGCAGAGCGATATCCGCGATGAGTTTGCCGGTCCACGATATCTTCTGCCGACGAGTCGTGTTCTGCTCCTAAAGTGTTAATCAAGTAAAAATGAAGTCGGTAATTAATTATGAGACAAGATATTTCCAGGCGCAACTTAAAAGAAAGGGGGTATGCGAAAAGTTGGTTATAGATTGAAACATTTTTCGGAATTTTTCTCAAAACAATCGCAGTTTCGCGATCGACAGATTTTGGATAAATGGGGATGTACGTGTAGAGAAATTTAGGGCAACGACGACAAACTGAATGGGTACTTACTCGAACGTGATTCCAGTAAGTCCAAGCGGCTTCGGCGTATTGTTCGTTCACAGGTGAATCGGGCGCTGCTGCGCCGGACGTTCGCATGAGATTCATCGCTTTCGATGCCAATTCCAGACGATCCAGATGATCGAACATTACCATGTGCGAAAACAAACGCGGCAATACTTCTTGTATCATCGATGCTTCCGCTAGCGCCAGCTGTTTCATTATGTCGTCCATTACGCTCGGCTCCGGGATGTAAATGTGAGGCACCATGACATCGTAGGTCTTCAGGAAATCTTCGAATGGTAGCGTATTCAAGAGCAACACCGTGTAATGACGATAGTATATGCTCTCCTGCAACGAACCGCGCAAATATTAGATCGAGTTCTCTCAATTGGCGATGCGGAACTTCAATCAAAGCCGTCGGACTTTATCGCGCGTACTTTGTAACTCTCGCCGATGAAATTGTAATTATCGCCGGTCAACAAGAGCTTGTGCAATTTTTCACCGACTTCGCGATCGCTCATATGATTTCTTGCTAATTCCATCGCCGTTACAAAGAACATTGTATCTTCGGGATCTTGCATGGTGAACTCTTTGCCGTCGATTTCGTCGAGTACTTCACGAAGAAGTTCACTCTTTGGGCCGCCTGCAAAGAAAGAAATGGCAATGGGGAATTAGCGATACATTGGCGAAAACAAAAAATCTTATTTATCCAATTCGCCGCTCGATTTTTCATAATGCAATCCGTATCGAAATTGAAAAAAAAAAAGTTTGTTAATAACGACATGAAATGTTACGATAAACAACAATGAACTCACGGTCTTTGTGGAAAATGTATAGAGCATGGTAGTAAGAAGCGAGACAAGGCTCGACACCCATGTTCTTGAAGTCCGTGAATAGCGAACGCGCCAAAACCTTCGCGACGTTGTGAACCTGTATCGCCGATACGACTTTGAGACAAGCGTTCAGCGTACCAACGTTCGGACGTAATCCCGATTGATTTATTTTGCCGAGCATTTCGCACAGCAAAGTTTTACGCTCTGGCCAGCCGTCTCTCAGGAACGGAACCAATTGTATCAGAAAATTGTAAGTCGTAAGATTCAACGGGATACCTTTGGACTCGCATTCCTCGAACAACGCCCACGCTCTGTCGATCTATCGATAATTCGCGATTGTTCTCAATGTCTTTCATTATGACTACATTTATATGATTCAAGGTTTTTTTTCACACATACTTTAATCCATTTCGCTGTACCGCAGATCAAAGCATTGTAGGCGGCCGCGGCCGTGGCTTTGTCCTGTTTCTTTAAAAATTCGAAAAGCGAATCCACTTCCACGCTGTTCCTACAAATGATAAATTCATGTTTAAGAAATGTTTCTTTTGCTTTAAATAGTAGATCAGGTTTTGAAAAATCTCGTTCTTACTTCCACAGCTGTTTTTGCCACGCGGCAGCTTTGCGATACCATCTCTCCTCTATAAGATCGTCCGCGAGTTGTTCCTGGCTATTGTGATAACACAGCAATTCCAGAAGAGCCTGCTTACACTCCACGGACGTATTTTCCTCCAACAATTTGTAGATTGTGAGAGCGTCGGTTACTGCTCCTTGTTTTATGACAGTCATCAACAATTCCTCGGAAACCTGTTCCTTATCCTTGTATTCCGCCTTGGGCATGAAAGCCTGAACAACAAAAATTACTTAATCTTCACTCAATCTCCTACATTTTCTTTTCACGAGCCTGACTCGATGTCCAGTTAAAGTTTGACAAAACATTCAAGGACTTTTCCAGGAAAGGCCATTTGGAAAAGGTAAAAATCCGTCAAACTGTGAAATAATATTCGTTTTTTGGACATTATCGCGAAGCATATACATCTACATGCAACATTGGATTCTTTTGCTCATAACAATAATACGAAATTATGGAAAAGAGTATCCTTTCAACCATCAAAGAAACGGCAATAACTGGTGAGAAATATCTTGGATTTGAAATCATGGGTATCGAGGGAATTAAAAAAAATGCAAGGACTAACAAAGAACTTTAAGGGCGTCAGCAGGATGATTCCAAAATTTCCTTAAAATCCTTGAAACAAATATTTTTCCAAGAACTCCGAGTATAGACAAAAAAAATTACCGGAATCTCTGGATCCGCGAGTTTGTGATCAAAAAGATTCGCGTGTTCCTTTAAGATCCACATCGCTGCTTTACGCCCGGCCTCCTTCGACAGGGCGTAAGTTCGCTTAGCGAGATTTGACATGGGAATGAGAAACGGATCATCGTGAAACTTGTAATGAGGAGCCGTCGGATCTCGGTTTACAGTTTTCTCCAGAGCCTGTGAAAAAAAAATATATATTAGAGATCCTTACGAGTGATCAAGAATTGCGATATCCTTCTTACGTATAAAATATCCGTAGCGCTACGCTCCTTTCTTGGAGGTATTATAATCTCAGGTTCGTTGCTCGACACGTTCGAAGCTGTCGCACTGTTTCTCAGCCTCGGAGACTGCAACTGCCGAACGAGATGCTGGGCGAGTCGCCTGTGAAGACAAATCAACACGAAAGAACATCAAACCCAAGTATCACGGATTAGCAGACGATATCTGCGTCGCGATCGAGTCTCAAGCATTTTCTCACGCGAGATTTATCCGAACTGACACTAACATTATTTAAAAACCTTGTGAACATTAATTATTTACCTATTGCTAATACGGCTTCCTAACGAATTCATTTCTTTTTTCGACAGACAACTGTATTTCGATAATTTAGCAATAAACGAATCAACCCATAAAATGAGAGGTTATCCGAGCACCACGGGAGATGCTGCAGCACCGCGGGCGACGAGAACGCCCTCACCTTGAAAAGCCGGCATCGACGTGTGCGCATGCGCGTAAAATTTCCTTGACATTGGCGTAGTCGTCAGTATCGCACGCTCTCGCGAAATATGTAAATAAACGCATCGTTTCGTTATCGATAAAAGTTCTTTATCACTTATTTCTAGGCAGTCACGATCCGCACTGCGTAAGCGGCTGGCGAAACGAAATCGAGAACGTCGTTTCGCGAGAACGAGAACTGTCGCATGGGTAAGCATATTTCACATAAAAAAAAAACATATATCATCGGGCAGGAACAAAGTAGCAAGTTTGTTATTGTTACGAGTTTTTAGTCCCTGAAGCAACTTCGGTGCCTCGACGATAAAAATCCCATCGGATTCTAAGAGGTTTTTTCTGTTCTGTCGATTTTTTTTATTAAAGCCCGAAAAACGATCGCAGTAGGGCAGCTGGAATGCGAGATAGGGATTCGTCGTTTTTTATCCGAGCGAAATTCATATTGTTTAGCATATGAATGGGTTGAGACGCGTTATAAACGCGCGCAGTGAACCCTTTAGCCGTATTACAAAGAATTGAATAAAGTTTATAAGGAAGCGGAGAAAACCAGTCCATCGCGGAGTGTTGGTGAGATTGTAGGGTTCCCCTTCGGGGTTGAGTAGAGGTCCGTGCGGTGTGCAAGGAGCCAGGTGTTTCATCCCAAACCGTGGGACTCTTTGTAGGGGATGCTTGCCCGATGTAGCGCACCGCTACATCGACAAACCAAACCATACCACTAACTCTCTCGCTCTTCCTGCACTGGTGCGTATTCACGTGTATACATACATATATACTGCAATACTTATACATAACCGTAACAGCTTGCACACGTCTTTTCTGCATGAATGGAAAACAGGATTTATTCTCGGTAGGAATGCTCCTCGTATACTTTTTTTAGTGTATTTTCTCACTCGATCGAACGCATAATGCGCACATGATCTTACGCACCCACTTTTTTTTTTCTCGTCTGTGTAGCGCAGCATTTTTCGATCCAGATTCGTATGTAGTGTGTAAATTCGAGCCATGTATTATATATTTATTGCCGAGGGTCTTCTACGAGAAGTAGGTAGAAAATAAACCGGAAATGCTTTTCACCGCGTACCCCTCGAGAGAAATCCAGATATCGAAATCGAGCTACTCGAAGATGTGACCGTTACTTTTTTTTTTTCGCCAACAAAGGGTCGACATTGTTTTCGTTGCGATCTCGTTTCGCGGCTGATCTTCGCTTCTTCTTTCTACGATTGAGAGGTCGAACGAAAGTCGCGTTGGTTACCAAAACAAACAAAGGGATTTCGAGGCGTTATTTGCGTCGTTACATTGTCGGCGCTCGCCTACATTGTCTCGCGCTAGGCAAATCGCGAGCTTTTGCGTCGAACTACCACGTGTCACTTGTTATTGAAACGCACAACCCTTCGCTATAACTGCGTAGCATTAAAATACATCGCAGTAAATATAAGGGTGTCATATCGATCGGATGACGCATAATAAAGTGCAGTAACGCAGTTGCGTTCGCCCCTCGCGAGACGCGTGTACGGCGACGCGTGTTTAGAACAAGTTTTGATATGAAGGTCATCCAGACAAAGACGATTTTCTGATACACACCACGACCAATGGATATAAAAATGTTTTCTCACGGATTTCTTTGGCATTCGTATGTGTTTACGAGCCGAACGGCGTGCAGGCTGCAAAGAACTTCTCCCCTACGGCGTTCCGCGCGAACAAAGACTTTTTTTTCCTCGTGCGCGTCCGCATTCACAAAGAAAAGACAACTCGTCGATGTAGAGCAGTATTTATTTTCGACGTCGAAACTGCCCTCGAGATCAGCTGATTTTAGAATCTTTGTTTCCGTATCCGTTACATAAGCGTGCTTGAGTGATAACCTTCGGGATTCGTTGCATGGGAAGAAAGGATTATCGGTCGTGCCAAACGGCAGGATTTGCTTCACGAGGAATAAGAATAAGAAACCATTGAACGATTTTTCGTGTGAAAATTATCGTGTATTATTCTTACAGAATCACATTAGTCGTGAATAATTTATCTTCGAAGTTGAGAGATTCCCGTTGCGACAATTCCGCGCCATGTACAATGACAAAAGTCGGCGTAATAATTGCGTGGCATCGTAGAAACTCGACGTCGAGCAGCACGGCAGAAAAGGCGACGATTATTTCGAGGATAATTCAGCAGGCCGGGACGAGTGCAATTTGATACGAGAAAAAATCACAAATGATGCCCACATCCCCGCCTGCCGAACTCTCGATAAACAAAGGAACTTCCTTCCTGTATTCCTCCTCTGCCTTTCGTGAGATTTTGTTTTTTTTTTCGTTCCTGTGAGAATCAATTCGCCCGTTGTACGGAAATAATCCAAAGCAACATTGTCGTTATCGATGCATTACGATAGGCCGGGACAAGTGCAATATTGAACGATTACAAAGACGAAACATTGTCACAAATCTCGACCTATCTTCGATGCAATTGTTATCGAATTTTCACGTTGTGTATAGTTTTCCAGTTGTTAGTCATACTGTCGATAATAGCTAATATATATCGACTAATTGATAAATTCGGTAACTGTACTTAAAAAAAAAACAAAAAAAAAAAAACACGTGCATGCATGAAAAAAATGCGAATGAACACTAACTCCCTATCCTACACGGCGCTCTCCGACGTGGCCTTGATGGTCAGTCTCCAAATCGAAGAGCTCGTCAATTTTCTGTATGTACAAATTATATAGTAGAAAAAGGATCGCGAGAACGTCGAGAACTTAATATTTATCAGCACGCCGGCGGCTCGAGGAATCCAACCACGTTCGGCCCTGTGAGGCAAACTTTTTTTTTCCCCCTTTTCGATCTTCCGCGTAACAGTCGAGAGTCTAGAACTAGATCACATTCGCAAACCGTTCGAATTTATCGTGTTAAACGTCGAGCATTGGCAGAATACGATTACCCAAAGGATCGTGCTTTTTTTTCCATTAACATTTCCATTCGGATACGTAAATATATATAGTATATCTTTAGTATACAAACGAAGAGGGAAAACATTAACAATTGCGTAATGCGCAAATAATATAATACGTATCACCCGATGCACCAGAAAACAATGCTCTACTACCAAGCGCGCAGAGACAAACTCTTTTTGAGTTTCACAAAAAAAAAGAAGAACACAACACTGACGACAATAACGCGATTTTAACACTCGGACGAACTGTTTTTTCGTAGTCAATTCGCGATTTTTCTCCTGCCTCGGATTCTTCTCGATCGTGTTTTTCGTCGATGTTGTTATTTTTTCTCGTCGCAAAATTTCCGAGAACACGGTGTATCCGACCGTGAAGCAAAGACATCGTGCCCGTCGACGATGCCACAGTGCGAGAGACGATTTGTCGAGGGTCGAAGTTTTAGCCCGGTGTAAGGGCCGGGAGAAGATGTCTCGCGTCGAGCGTTCTCGAGCAAACTGCGGCCCATGACCGGGTGTCCCGCCTCTTTATTCCTTTTGGGCCTCCAAGTACACGAAAGCCTCTGGCTATATAGGTGCCCGAGTCCGAGCTGGCCCGGTTAAACTGGTGGGAGAGGGGTGGGGGGGAAAGAGAATCTCTTATTCTTATTTAACAGCAACAACGGGCGCACCGAAGCCGCCCTTTCCACTCTATCTCTCTCCTTCTACCGCACGATTTTTTCCTCCCTCCGTCGGCCACTGTGACGCTGCTCGGTGCTTCACATTTCCACGTTCTCTCGGGGGTTTAGGAAGCCTCTTTGTCGTTTCGTCTCCGTGACGCGTGTAGAGCCCGCCAAAAATTGTATCAGCTGTCCTGGGGCTTTCACGTCCTTGTCTCATCGTCGCCACCCTGTTGCTCGCGCTCCATACCGTATACACGTTGCGACGCGCTACGACGATTGAAACACGTTGTGAGAGATCTCGCGGTCCGCGCTAAGGTGCCGCGAACGCGCGCGCTCCCGATCCCTCTCGTTCTTCGGCGTTCACCGGCTCACCAGGTATCTCGCGCGCCACGAAACAAACTCGATGGGAGGAAAAAAAAAAAGAAAGAAAAGAAAAAACTCGTGTGACCGTTGAGTTTTCTAACGATATACCTACCTACCCTACTTATACGAGATGTTACACAAAGGCTATAAATACTATATACTATCAAATTATATCAGGCCCGGCCTGTATGTAGTGCGAAGGGCAGCCACGTGTGTACTACGGGTTTATGTACATCTATATGTATAGACACATATACGGGATTGCATACGTTACAATTCAGCCTTGAACTACCTAGGTCCTTTAAAATAATATTATTCGTTTCAACATCAATGTCGAATTAGTACACAAGTTTTACCGCGTTGCATCGCACGTTTTTTTTACAATGCTTCTGTTTGCGGCAGAACAAAAAGATCGTCGTTCGTGGCATCGAGATCTCCGAAAAAAATACACGCATCGAGCGCACCGTTTCACAACGCGTGTTACGATTCATCGACTTTTCAGAAGTTTTGATATCCATCGGCACTCGAGCAACCAGAGGAAAATACGAAAATTGCTTTGATGCATTGTTGTGGCAATGCAATTTTTTTTTCTTCGTTAAAATCTGCAAATTTTTATCTATTGCATGAATATTGACGTAATTCGATTATTACGAACGTACAGTTGTGTTTACAGTAACTCCGTCAATTGGTTGTATTTCACGAACTTGTCTCATTACAATCCGCAAATTTGGGTCAAAGATAATAAATGGCTGTTTGAATGCTAACCGGCGTTCTCGATAATCGATAAGCAACAAAAAAAACAACGCCAGGTGATACACGAAGTCATATATAGAGATTATTATCAGATTCGCAGACATTCGCGAAAATTATTTTTTTGCTCTGACGTTATCCATCGGATTTGTGCATAATGACGCCGTGCAACTTCGCACTGCAACACGTAGTTCAATGAATTATTAACGCTACATTCATTACAATGGACTAATAACTGCAAAAAGAAAAACCTGTCGCACCGATAACATCTACGTAACTATTTCGAGAGATCTCTATCAGAATCACGGACTCCAACGAAAAGTCTTTTTCATACGTTCGATAGAAAGGTGAATTTCGTACGTGTGCGGAAGACCTTGTAGGCCTATCAGCTGTGGGACTTTACGGCACAGAGCGAAATTCAGTGAAATATTAATCAAGCGATCCGTTCTCTGTCGCGTAATAACTGACATAACTTCCGTACCGATGATACATACAAAGCTATTTATAAAGATTGTTATCTAACTCACAGACATTCGCGGAAAGACATTTCGATAAATTCATAACAAGCTACAGATTTGTACATGACAAACGCGAGTTCGCGCGGGTTGTACAATTCGACAGTGCGCAATGTATAAATTCACAATATACGAGGGTGCCAAACGAGAAAATCAAAGAATCATAACGTTTGTCCGGCAAATAAGAGAAAAATGAAGCCTGAGAGAAAAACCGGGGGATGATTGAGAACCACTTGTAGGAGGACAGCTGCGTTCGAAGGCGCATCTGCTGTCGGTTGCTCGGGCACGCGCTTATACTTATGCTATACGATCGTAAGGTATATATACGCGCGCCTAGTACTTCTGGCATCTTTTTTCTCGATCTTTATTTCCACCGCGGATTGTAGAGTTTCGTTCCGTCCTTCTCGTTTAGAATAGTTTTCGGGTAGAGAGAGCATCGCGCGGTTTGGAGCCCCTTGGGCCCCGGTTAGCTTCAGCAACCCTCGACGTTTCTTCTTTCTCGTCGCATACTTACATACATATATATATGTATATATATTGTATATATGTATATATACGCCCGCCCGTTCGACCGTCCGGTCGCCGTCTTCCTTTTCCTTTCCCTTGTTCGAAATTACATTCGGGCCTGGCTTCGGGCCTTCTTCTTCTTCTTCCCTTTAAAATCGCACCCTTATCCGACACGAAAACGAGGCGATCCGCTGGTCCCTCCGCGACTGGTGGCTCGCTGATGCCTTTGGGGCGCGCATCGCTGCTCCCAAGCTATGTATTCCCAACTTTCTTCTCTCTGTCACTCCGCCTCATAACTGCCTATAACACTACATAGGTAAGCCAAACCTATATAGGGTAGGTAGGCTGCTGCAAGAAACAGCAGCAGCAGCATATCGAGAGTAAAGGGACTTTGTACCGACAAGCAGCCGGTCGTGGCGGGTACCGTCGAAAATTCACCTCTCTTTGTCCCCATTGTTCGCGGATTTTCTTTCTTGCCCCCCCTTCAATTCTCTTGCATTGCTTCACGACGTTCTCGGAAACGTACAATTTTCACTTTTACCACTCGGGGCGTTTTCTACGCTCCTTTGTCTCTTCCCGAACGTCTATACCCGTGTACTTGTTATTTATTCGTTTGAATTATCGCTTCACAGATGGATGTGTAGCGGTTGAAAGTAAGCGAGGAAACGAAAGGATTGAAGAAAGAAGAAAAAAAATCTTTGTGCGTGTGCTATGGGCGAGGAACGAGACGTGTGCCCCTACGTTGTTGACGGATACACCGGTGCAGCCAATGATGATGATGATGATGACGATGCGTTGACTACGATGGTGGTTGGAGGCCGAGACTGCCGCTGCTGCTGGTGCAACACAAATACGTGTCGTATGCAGGCCCCTTGCACCGTGCCAGGCCCAGATGGCAAGCGATCGGCTTCCTTCCTTAAAATTTTAACTATCGCGCGATCCTCCGAGCATTTGGGCCCCCTTCTGCCACCTGCTCGCGCACACGAGCACGGTTCTAAATACCACGAATCTACAGGTAAAACGACGCGCACTGCAATGCTTGCTAAAAGAAAAATACAAATAAAATCACTTTATGTACTTCAAAATGCAGCGTATCTCTTCGATTATTTGCAGTTCGAAGTATCGTAGAAGTAAAGAAAAATCCGTCGATCGTTTCCCGGCGTATCTGCAACCGCGCGGCCATGAGAAGAAACGTTTGGGCGGCCGGTGTTTCGTTACGGGATTTACCTATAGTCGCGCTCTCGAAATCGAGTTTCAAAAGATCTTTGTCCGCCGGGAGGAAGTGAGCCCGCGTGCCAGAGAATTCCGATTTTTTCTTCCGTGCCTGTGCGATGAAATTTTTGTTATAGTTAGATACAAATTATTAAACTGCAGCTGCCAATATGCGACCAATGGGCGAGATGAATTTGTTGAAAGGGAATTTATCATGAAAAATTAATTAATTAAATACGAGGAAATGTTGAGTATCGTCGAGCATTAGTTGCGTATCCGAAATGTGCGTTTGTGCTCTGTGCTCGACTCGTGGTTCCAGGCGTCGCGCTGCTACCGGCCGCCGGATGTTCGAACACACGTAATGCTCGAGGGTGCGCCTCTCTGACCAAGCTATTTTTCGCTTCACTGACAAATAAAAATGATTATACTTGCGGCGGCACAAACATTTCAGACGAGGCACCGTTTGCTACACCAGCAACGTGAGCCTAGATAATATTCATTGCAAGTTCAAAAAATCGATTACGTACGCGGTAAGAGACGATTGTTGCACCTTTGTCTATCTATATCGACGAGTTTCTGCGGAAAACAATAATTTCACGTTAGCACGTAGTATCGATCGAATGGTGAACAATTTGAAAACAAAATTGCCGCAGGCAAAGATCGATTTGTCATATTCATTTTCATTCAAGTACTTGGTAATCCTTTCAAAAGATTCTATTTGTTACAGAACATTCGTGCGGGGCTCTCCGCACCTACGCCTATGGACCAGAGCCAATGCGTATGGGATCTGCGTTATCAGCTACGTGAAGCTTCGTAGTTTCAACGGCGACGAAACAGCTGATCGCTGTGTATCGTTCGCAAAGCCGAAGTTGCGCGCGCACGAATATTCGTATGAAAATAAATAGGAATGACGCTCTCGAACGCCTTTCACTCACGGAGCTTCTGCGAGGAGACGTATCATTTTTCTACGGTCGAACGTGACTGTACACCTTGCACAAGACGATGAGGGAGACTCGTTGCTCGCTTGCAACGTCTAGAAAGTGGCCTTATTTATCAGTCGGAACGAAACTCTGCTCGCGAGGAGACCTTTCCTCCACGTGGCGATCGAGAAGCGTTGTTCGCCTCGCACGATCGGTGATGAACGCGTTAGAGCTCGCTTTACCGGTGGCCGGCTCGCGATATTAATCATACATATGTCTTTATCAGTTGCGAAACAACCGCAGACCAAGATAGTCGCAAAGTACACTATTTTTCTTACGAATTTTTGATATATGTATATTTTTGTTACACTTATTGTACTAATTTCTTTGCAAACATCGTTCGAAATGACGTACGCGTTCGATACGTGATCGTAGTTTTAAAAAAATACCGGTTCTTCCGACGCGTATAAACACCCGTTAGGTGTTAACGAGACATTTCCGATGAACGTGTTTCGCCGATAAGACTGATCGGGCATTAAACCCAGCTAATTCGTCGGTCGAGAAAAAAAAATACGCTGGAACTGAGAATCAAAGACAAGCAACAAACGTGAATATCAAACAAGAATACTCTTGAACCTTTCTTCTGTACACACAAGCATAAAAAAACACCAATGTGCATAATGGAGATCAAGCAGAGATCGAACACTAGATCTCTTGTGACTGAGAGCAATGAAGAAACAAAGGAGAATAACAAACCTAATACGGTATCGGTTGTTTTTTATTCGTTGATACTCGATCTCCTCGCGTTTACGATGATTTTGCCGCTGCTACCCGCGCTGCTGGATCATTACAAAGAGCTGGACAATGGCCAGGGATTATACAGCTGGATTCTCCGACGAATTCACTATATTCAAGTATACCTTGATGCTCCTGAGAGATTCAGTTCTGTACTCTTTGGTGGTATGTTTTTGTTCAATCATCATATTCTTTCAAATTTTCGTCTGCTGGAATTAAATGGCTCAACATGATATTTCAGGTTTTCTCGGATCGATGTACTCGTTTCTACAATTCGTGGGAATGCCAATCGTCGGTGCATTGTCGGATGTTTACGGAAGAAAACCGCTGATGCTGCTCTGCCTATTTGGAATTGCATTGTCTTATCTGCTTTGGGCTCTATCTTACAACTTTGCTATATTCGTTTTGGCGAGATTCGTCGGCGGCATTAGCAAAGGAAATATCTCACTGTCAATGGCGATTATCAGCGATGTTACATCTTCGAAAACGAGAGGAAAGTCCATGGTAATAATTGGCAAAAATACATATTCATCGTTCCTGGATCAGTGTGGAAGTGATTTATTCGTATTCAATGCTCATTGATTTTTCAGGCTCTCGTGGGTATCGCGTTTTCCATTGGATTCGTCATAGGACCCATGATCGGCGTTATATTTGCTCGAGTTTCGGCGAGCGGAGAGAGAGCCGAGCACTGGTACGCCTATCCGGCGTTGTTCGCCTTTCTCCTCGCTATGAGCGATCTCGTTTACGTGGCTTACCATCTCGAGGAGAGTTTGCCCGTAGGGCGGAGGGCCGAATCTCTCAGGCGCGGAGTATCCGGAGCTATGACTTACATAAATCCTGTTGATTTGTTTCAATTCAACGGAGTCTCGGGTTTGGCACAACACGGTAAGATTATTGATATAAACGAGAAGGAGACCCGAAAACAAACATCGTAAAATAACTCACTCGGCTTGTCCGCTTTACAGAGCTACAAACTTTGAGAACTCTGGGCCGTTCGTATTTTCTCTACCTATTCATCTACAGTGGTTTGGAGTTTACGCTGACGTTTTTAACGCATCATACGTTCGGCTTCACGAGTATGCAGCAGGGCTGGATGTTCCTCGGGATCGGTTTGACAATGGCGATTCTTCAGGGATATTTCGTTCGGCGAATATCGGCGGAGAGAACGAAATTCTTCGCCGAGATGGTTAGTCCGTTAGAATCGACGGAATTTCGCCGCGAACTCTGCGAATTTTTGTAATAATATTGTTGTTCTGTTTTCGAAGGGTCTGTGGCTGGTGATACCGGCATTCGTGTTTATCGGCACCGCTGCGGGCCTCTCGATGCTGTATCTCGGTGTCTTCGTTTTCTCAGTCTGTAAGTATACCCATACTCGGTCTTGTCTACTTTCGTTAACGACGATGCGGAGTTAGTGAAGAGTAAAAAAAAAATCATGATGCAGCAACCGCGATGGCCGTGACTTGCATGATGACTCTCGTGACGAGGGTCGGGCCTGAAAATCAAAAAGGGACAATAACCGGAATATTCCGATCGTTGGGAGCACTGGCACGTGCCTGCGGTCCGATAGTTGCCTCCATAGGTGAGTCAAAATTATCCCTAAGAGATATCGTATTCGTCGAGATTGATGGTTTTCTTCTTCGTCTCTTTAAACACGATCTTTACGCGACTTTTCCAGCTTTTTGGAGCATCGGAAGTTCGACGACTTATCTCATCGGCGCAGTAGTTCTCATTTTTCCACCATTAATACTCCACACGATACGTACAAACTGAAGATCGATGCTGGATCTTCGCGAAATACGGTCTCCTTTTTTTTACAATAATTTCTGTACAGACACGTACTAGACAGTATTTAGCAAATCATGCCTGCTCCATGTATCTCTATTATTCCTAGTTCAGCTTCGTTATACAAAACAGAGTATTATTACGTTATAAAGCATGTTTTGTTCCATTAATTATGTACATCAAAGTATATATATTCCATATATATTTTTTATAGATATTATATCGTTACAATTTTATAGTAAATCAGTTGGGGAACTTTCTCAATTATTTAACCCGCAGTCCTGTTGAATAGCGTTGGCGAGATTTGAGGGTATTCTTTTTTTTTTCTCCTTTTACACAGTATTCAAACCGTAGATCCTCCGAATAATTAATAAATTTGTATTTATTGTTATGGGAGCTCTTTTATTCCGTAATATCAACACGATTTTTGCTTCAAAAGACCCGCCGATTGATAGAGCCATCTACCGACAAATTTAGGAAACTCGACGGAGCTCAGCGATTGGTCAGCGGTGACATGCAGATAAATGACGAGGAGAAACGGAGTTGAAGTCGGCCGTTCCTTTCTAGCGCCGACGCGTATAAGCACTTGAATGCTCTCGCGAGCAAATTATGGCATTGTTTCTTATCAGGACTCAGGGTGTACGCTTCGGAAATTCTCAGTTACGTTACTACAGCAACTGCATAACGATGAAGGTGAATAATTTGTATTCGATTAATAATCGTTCGATCGTTGCGTTTCTCCGCGTTTTGTAGAATTAAGCTTGCGTATCGAAAGATCTTCGGAGGCCCACATTTAACCGAATTTTCTCGTATCGGCGTAAAATTTTCGCGATCTCGCTGCTTTCCGGAATTCGAGTACGTCGCAACTCACCGAGAAAGAGAGAGGAGAGGGGGGTGCTCTCTCTTCGATATTGTTGCAAATGAATACGGCAAGACTATATTTTTCGCTCGATCAATCGAGAAAATTTTTCACTAACCATACGGTGCTGTTCGTAATTATTTTCTTCGCTATTTCGGCCGCACTCGTCGATAGTTTTGCGAGCCAATGAACCTCAAAATTATAAACGCACCATCGAAAGAGGTTTTTCGGGCTTTTTTTTTTTCGCCTATATTCGTCGACGACGTGTTTGAAGATTCACTCTCGAGCTCCCAATTCTGGAAGACCTTATTTACGTTTTTTTTTTGTCTTCTCCATGCATTCTCGCAATCTACAGAAAGGATTGGTGCTCGGAGTTTACGAGGCGGAGGGTAAAGATGCTGTTGTTCTGACTCCCGCGGCGGTCAAGTACAACGAGCTCGTCAATGGAAAACTACTGACAAATATTTCGCTGTAAGTTGCTGCTCGCCTCTGCAAGACAATTTTCCTCATCTCGCGTTGTGTTTCGACTCGCGAAAAAAAAAATTCAATTGCCTCGGCGGAGTCGCCAATTAGCGATAGTTCTCGGAACATTTTCTTTTTTTCACGCCTTATTTGGCTAACTAGGCGACTCTAACAAGGCGATTGAGCTATTTTTGTTTCTCTCGTGTTTTACCATTTTAGCGATGTGTATCGGCCTTCAAGCGTTTCGGCATGGACTCATTGTTAATCGACAGACATTCGGGATTACTGATAAGTCAGCGCCGACGCGGCAATCGCAAATCGTCGAGTCACATGATGAATAACGAGACTCGCGATTAAATGGGCAAAGTTTTAGCTCCGAAAAAAAAAATGTATGCAACGGTGCGATAAGAAGCGATAGCGTTATTTTATTTACAGCCTGAAACAATTGGTATAATGCTGCCTGAGCTTGACCCCCAAAAACGTTCACAAAGAATTTTATGATTATACATTTATATATTTATGGAAACAAAAAAATCTCTCTTTTCTCTCTTATCTTCAATGTCATCATCTTTTTTTTGTACGAATTTATCTATCCACATTTATCTACATTTCTTGTATTTCTGAAATTTCACTGTCGAGTTCGCGCGTTTTTCTTTTTTTTTTTTTCTCAAATTTTTCTTTCTCGTACCCAAACTCGATTACTTCTCTCGAGCTCACTGGCATTATTTTGATTGTTTCAGGAGAGGCTAGGAGAAACAGAGGGTATACAGTTCGCGCGATAGGAAAACGTAGGCTCCTCCTTCCCCTCCCCACAGAGCGTCGATACCGAAGAGTCTTTTTTTTTTGTCGTTTATCTAAGCCAGTACAAAAATCTCAAGCGTAAAATGGTGCAGCATACGTGGCGGGCGCAGAGATAATCGATCGATAGATCGTCGTACGATCTCTGCGTGTGTTATTTTCTTACGCGAAGTAAAAAAAGAAAAGCCAACTTTTATCGCTTTCACGAGAGAGAAGCGCCGAACGAGGTGAAGAATTTCGACGCCTACCGAAGCCGCGATAACGATATGCGAGATACTCTCGGCGATAGCCGAGTTTTTTTTCCGAACGATAAAAGCCAAGCCGATAGTATTATCGAAGTGAAAAAACAGAGAGGTAAAATAAAATAAGAGAGAGTAGTTTGATTCGGAGAAAGAGCAATGTCCACCGTGGGTGGCGGTGGTGCACCGAGCAGCGGCTCGGTACCGGGAAGCAGCGGCGGGACACCGACCGGAAAGCGTCACTTGCCATCGGCGAACGTTCTGCACGGCATCGGCGGCACCCTCGAGGACAAGAACAACGATTATCTCTGCCCGATATGCTTCGAGGTGATCGACGAGGCCCACATAACGCGATGCGGTCACACGTTCTGTTATCGTTGCATCGTCAAGTCGTTGCAGACCAACGGACGTTGCCCGAAATGCAGTTACACCCTCGGGCAGCAGGACATATTTCCGAATTTTTTGCTCAACGAGTTGGTCTCGAAGTACAAGACGAGAATCCGCGGTATCGCCGAGTTGAGCGCGTCCCACGCGATCGACGGTACCGTGCGCACGAGCATAATCGGCAGCGATCTCGCGAATCCGCCGTCGGACGGATTGAGAGACTTCGTCGCGGCCGAGAGCGCGAATCTAACGTTGCCCGACGTTAACGTGATGCTCGAGGTGTTGACGCAGCGCAAGCAACTGCTCGAGGCCGAGACTTGCGCCGCGCAGAACAAATTGTTGCACGAATTTCTCAAGCATCTGTTGCAACAGAAGGAGGAACAGAGAAACCAATTGCAGAAGGAGGTGACGCTGATAAAGCGCGACATGGAGGAGGTCGAGAAGATACTGCGCGAGGTGCAGAGCAAGTGTCCGCGCATCGAGGATCTTCAACGCTCGAGCGAGAACGACACGGCGCAGATGGCCGCTATGAGGAGAGAAATGATAGATCTGATAGACATAATAGACTCGAACATGGTGAAATGCGAGCCCGGCGACGGTGCAGCGACGAAGGACGGTTACGCGAACGCGAACAGCCAGAAACAATCGAAATATTCGACCGTGTCGACGCTCGCGGTGCGAAGAAAGCGCATGCACGCGCATTTCGACGACTTCGTTCAATGCTACTTCGAGTCGCGCGCCAAGGATCTTCTGTTTGGTCAGCAGAAAGGACAACAGACGCAAATGGACACGGTTCACGGCGCTAACACGGGTCTCGATTTCTTCCGCGAGAATCTCGTCAAATTCTCGCGTTACAATTCACTACGACCGCTGGCGACGCTCAATTATTCGTCGGACATATTCAACAATTCGACGATCGTTTCGAGCATTGAATTCGACAAGGACAACGAATTTTTCGCAATCGCCGGTGTGACGAAACGAATAAAGGTATTCGATTACGGTGCGGTTATAAGAGACACGGTGGACATTCATTATCCGTCCGTCGAGATGGTCTCGAGCTCGAAGATATCTTGCGTGTCGTGGAATTCCTATCACAAGGGTATGCTGGCGTCTTCCGATTACGAGGGCACGGTAACCGTTTGGGACGCCACGACGGGACAACGCACGAAGACCTTTCAGGAACACGAGAAGAGATGCTGGTCGGTCGACTTCAACGACGTGGACACGCGACTAATCGCCTCGGGATCCGATGACGCGAGGGTCAAGCTGTGGTCCATCAACATCGATCATTCGGTAGCGTCGCTCGAGGCCAAAGCCAACGTTTGTTGCGTGAAATTCAATCCGCGAAGCTCCTGCCACTTGGCCTTTGGCTCGGCGGATCATTGCGTACACTATTACGATCTGCGGAACATGAAGGAGGCACTGTGCGTGTTCAAGGGACATCGCAAAGCCGTCTCTTACGTCAAGTTCATCAACAAGGAGGACATCGTATCGGCGAGCACGGATTCGCAATTGAAGATGTGGAACATCAACAATCCTCACTGTCTACGCTCGTTCGTCGGTCACGCGAACGACAAGAACTTCGTTGGTCTCGCGACCGACGGCGATTACGTCGCTTGCGGCTCCGAGAACAATGCACTCTACGTTTATTACAAGGGACTCACTAAGCAATTGTTCACTTACAAGTTCGACGCCGTGAGAAGCGTGCTCGAACTCCAGGAGAGACGCGAGGAGGATCTCAACGAATTCGTGTCCGCCGTGTGCTGGCGACAAATGTCCAATGTCGTCGTAGCCGCGAATTCTCAGGGTATTATTAAAATATTGGAATTAGTTTGAGGATAAATGGAGCGCGAAAAAAGAAAGCTCTCGATCGTTCTCAGTCTCGGCGTGGAGCGAGAGCATTGTTAAACCGAGTATGATATTCACCAGGAGTTTAAAAAGAATAATCGGAAAATACGCAACCTACGAATTACATAAGGGGAAATTTACGAAGAAACTGGGTTCCATCGAATAGTTAAATGTAATCGAAAAAAAAGGAAAAAAACGAATTTCGAGATAATACGAAAGTATCCATTAAACTCGATTGTTCGATGAAGGGGAAAAAAAAGAGAAACAACCAGCGTATATCGATGATCTAATTTTCGGCAGCTCTCTGGTATTTATTTAGTATACTGATTCAGCAATTGTGGAGAAAGGTTGTGACACAAACGTTCCGTCGAGATGTTCAATCGATGCGTAGGAAAGAAGATATATATATGTATATTATGATAGGCGTCGCGGATGAACGTATACACACACTGGAAGTATCGATGTAAGATAGTAGGACAAAGTTATTCGATGTTAAGAACAATAGTTTATTTAAGCTAGTTTTACGATCTGTGCCAACGTATATATATACGGGTAAGTGAGGGAAAGAGTTTATCGTGGCTTCGATGCTCTTAGAATCCGTTTTTTTTTCCCGTTTTTTCTTCTAGTTGCAATTTTTTTTGTTTCATTAATTTCGTACGAGTTCGAAGCCACGCTAAGTTCCTACGAAATCAAGCGATCGTTTGCGAATTCGCGATAAGGTTGTAAGCAATCATCGAGCGTGATAAACTGCAGTTGTGAAAAAGAAACAAACAAACAAATAGACATTGTAAAATAGTTACATTTTATCGATGTACAATACCGTAGAGTAGATTCATGAAATGAAGAAAACTGCTACCTGTCGAAATGTAACTCTCACGCAATGTATTACTGTAAATCATCGATAGTTTTATCTGTCCGCTTTGAGTGCACATATCTGAACGTAGACAGAAAATGTAAAAAAGAAAACAGAAAAACGCAACACGGGTGAAACGCAGTTTGAGAGAAAGAATCGGCTGTTACGCCGTAGTATATTTAGAACATTGCTCGACTCGCGCGATGCGACCTTGCTCGCTATTTAAATTGATAAACGATAAAGTCGCGCGTGGGCGATGAACGAAAGAGAATTCTAAGATAAATCTAAAGAATAGTATATTTTTAGAACGTATTTTAAAAGCGCGCAAAGAAAAAAAAATAACAAAAGTTAAATAATGAAAAGAGAGAGCGATTCAACGTACTTGATGTCCAACAGAGCCTACGTAATATTGTAATTAATAAACTCACAGATTGGTGTCTAAAATAATTTTTCTTTGTTCACGCGATTCTCAATGCAATATGATACTTTCTGAGCTTTTCTTCCCGACCTCGGCAAGAGTCCTTTGATTTGTGCAATGAAACATTGAAATCGCTATCACAGGGCCGGTCCGAAATTGAAGAAAGCCGAGACTCGGATCTTCTGGGGATTGGGCGACGAGTACGCCGGTGTCGCGGTCGTTGGTTTGGGAAAGCAGAATCCCGGAGTCAATCAACTCGAAGAGATACACGAGGGAAAGGAAAATGTTCGCGAGGCTGCCGCTGGTAATTTTCATAATTGTTCCGATTATTTTCTTCATTTATGGTTATCATTATGCGTTGATTGTCTAATAAAAACTCATCGGTTATGATTTATAGCCGGTTGTCGAGTTCTGGATGCTGCCGACGTTAAGGACATCAAAATCGAATCTCTCGGCGACGCCGAAGCCGCCGCGGAGGGTTCGGGCCTTAGTTCGTGGTTCTTCCAGGAATTCAAGAACAAGGAGAAGCAAAAGAAAGTCCCAAATATCTCGTTTTACGAACAGGAAGGAACGTAAGTTACCCATGAAAAAAAATTCATTCGAGGAACGCATCCATTGATCAATTACTTTGACGACTTTTTCCGTTATTCAGCGAGGCATGGAAAGTCGGTAAGGTCAAGGCCGATGCTCAAAACTGGGCTCGAAAATTAGCCGACACTCCCGCGAATTTAATGACACCAACGGCGTTCTGCAACGAAGTATCGTCGGTTCTCACGGGCCTGG
The DNA here is from genome assembly GCA_963924025.1 of Ischnus inquisitorius. Classification (NCBI taxonomy): domain Eukaryota; kingdom Metazoa; phylum Arthropoda; class Insecta; order Hymenoptera; family Ichneumonidae; genus Ischnus; species Ischnus inquisitorius. The sequence goes on along the minus strand of OZ001250.1, from coordinate 5,811,113 downwards.
GAATCGATGTAAAGATTCACGACAAGGCATGGGCCGAGAGCAAGAAGATGGGCTCTTTCCTGAGCGTTTCGCGAGGCAGCGCCGAGCCCCCGATGTTTCTCGAGATACATTACAACGGAACGGGAGACAGTACGAAGGCGCCGATCGCTTTTGTCGGCAAGGGTGTAACTTTCGACGCTGGCGGTATAAGCATCAAACCGTCGGCGGGCATGGACGAGATGAGAGCCGACATGGGAGGCGCAGCTTGCGTGGTAGCCTCGATAAAGGCAGCCGCCGAATTGAAGCTCAAGGTCAATATCGTCGGTCTTATACCGTTGACGGAGAATTTGCCGTCCGGCACCGCGACGAAACCCGGTGATCTCGTCGTTGCCATGAACGGCAAGACCATAATAGTCGACAACACCGACGCCGAGGGACGCCTCATTCTTGCCGATGCTCTTTGTTACGCCCAAGAGTTCAAGCCGCGTTTTATTCTCGATATCGCGACTCTAACCGGAGCGATGAGAATCGCACTGGCCGGAGTGGCGACCGGTGTGTTCTCCAACAGTACCGAGTTGTGGGAAAATCTACGTAGCGCCGGAACGATAACCGGTGATCGAGTCTGGAGATTCCCACTTTGGCAATATTTCAATGACAAGATGACGAGTGAGTTTTTTCGATTGACTCCCATCGACAAATCGACTTGACCAATTATTTTCTAAACGTTTTTCTTCCTTTTTTCAGAATCCGTCAAGGCTGCCGATGTGAACAATCTGAGCCGAAGCAGGGGCGGCGGTTCTTGCACGGCGGCCGGTTTCCTCAGGGAATTCGCCGGTAACGATGCACCCTGGCTGCACTTGGACATCGCCGGTGTCATGGGTCCGAACAGTGACGACAGCCCAACGAATTATCTCCCTTCGGGCATGACCGGACGACCGACCCGAACACTCATTCAGTTCTTGCAACAGCAGCAGAGCTAAGATGTCCGTGCCCGCGATCGGAAAAAACAAGCTCATGCATTTCACGTGGGACACCCGCGTGTAGAGGCGATCGACCATTCGGATCTCTCGAAAAAATCAGGTGTTCACGCAGTTTTACGTACGGTATCGAAGAAAAATCGCGTATAATCCAAACCAAAATCCATTCATCGCGGTCTTTCGCGCGAACGAATCGCAATTCTTTTGTTATTATCTTTTTTTATATTTACCTTGCCGAGCAGACAATGCGCGAAAAAGCTTTAGCCCAACGATCGTATCCACACACCCACTTCTCCTTCTTGTACAGCTGACTTCATGTATCTACTATTTTCTACCAAAATTTGGGACGACCACGTCGATGTTGTACTTAAACGAAAAAAAAATCTATCTAGCCAATAGTCAATGAAATATATGAAACAAAGTTTCAACGATAAATCTATTCATATAAAAAGAAAAACTACGCAATATCGGCGTTGTACAGGATGAGAGAGGAGCGAGTCATATTTATAGCAATTGTATTTGTGTAAAATCGGTGTAACGAATAAATCTTTACCGCTAACATCGCGATTGGAAACGACAATTCAATCATCTAAACTCGTAATCAATATTCGTGCTTCGTTTCTTTTTTTTTTATTCGCGAATGCACTGCAATCTTTAATTAAACATATTAACGCTACACCAGTCATTTATCGATTACAAGCTAGAAAGTAATAAGTTTTTTATAGTTGTTATTTCCTTTATCCAGGCAATTTCGTCAACCCGACGAAAGTTCAGCGCCCGGATTGTTAATATTAATCAACCTTATCGTCGAACGCTTCTCGGCGTTTTATTTATGTACAGTGTCTCGCGATAGCCTCGTAGGACAGTCGTCGAAAACGTCGAAACGAATGAAAAGCAAAAGGCCAAAACGCGATTTTTCTCGGACGAAGACTGTAGCCAAAACCGCGTTTTAAAGCAAACGTTCCGATCTTCGAGGAACTACAGTTAAATTGGAAAATTCATCTCTAAGTAAACAAAAAAAAAGAAAAAATAAAAAGACAATAAAATGAGTTATCCCGACGACTAGTGGGATTCAAAACCGACGCACATTACCCTGAATGCTCCCCGGGAGCTCCGAGTTGAGAAGGAAACGCAAAAATTTGATTCTTTTGCTCGGCTTTAAAGGAGAAACGAGACATGCCCGTTGATTGATTTGTGTCTACGTAGAAAGGAGAGGAGAGGTTTGAGGATACGAAGAAGAAAACAGCACACATTCCCCTGGGAAAGCAGAAAATGAAATCGTCGTTCAGGTGCACGACGGAGGAGGTTGCTGTTGCTGAGAGGGAAGGGGCGAGGCCGCTGCGGCTGCTGCAGCGGCTGCAGCAGCGGCAACGGCGTATGACGACGGGTCTGAGGGATCGAGGATCGGAGGTGGTGGCGGCAAACCTCCGCCGTTACCACGTCCACGTCCTCGTCCTCTACCGCGACCACGTCCTCGCCCCCTCCCCCTTCCGCGTCAACTCCGCCTCTCGGGCATCCCTATATTGCTCGTTGTCTTCTCCAAGTACGCCAGAGGACCCTGAAGCGATCCCGTACCAACGGCACCGACCGGAAATCCTGCTGCTCTCGCGCCGGCTACACCGACGCCTCCCTGTGCCATGAACATTCCTTGCTGGCCGACCCCGACACCCTGAAGACCCGGCGGTTGCGGCGCACCGGCGCCCTGTTGTACCTGCAAGGTCAAGCCGAACGGCAAATCTGAGATTCATTTCCTGATTTGTTTGTCGTCTGCGTACCGGGGGCCAGGGGCGAAATGCGATTTTGACTGTGGAGAGCAATCGCGCAACGATGCACTCGTAACGTATAAATCTTTCTTTTTCTACGCAATGCAAAAAAATTTCCTCATGCAAACTATACGTCGCGCGACCAATTCGCAAATGATTCGAAGGAAGTTCAACAAGTATACCGACAGAATATAAACGAAAAAAATCACAAAATAAATGAAACGAAACAAAAGTACAAAATAAAACGGGGAGATACAAAAGCCACGTTGGGAATGCGGGAAACTTCGTGGATATTGGCGAGGTGGATGAAAGAAAGCACAATGGTTCACCATGAAAAGAGCTTTATTCTACAGATATCTACTTCGCAAGTAATGAACAAACAACATAAGTGAAAAGTACGATGGGGAGGAGCCCCGTTGACTTTTTCACCGTATAGCTTTTTTTTTCGGGCTCCCGCCAATGAGTATTATCAACGAGGATCTACTGTCTAGATCGTGAAAGAGGAGTCTAAATCGAGTACGTTCGAGTGCGACAAGATGATCTTCGATTGTGAGGAAAATTCGCAGAGATTCCCCCCACCACTTTGCTTTTAGTTTTCTTTTGAACAAGAGCTATATTGATTTTCTGATGAAAATCTTCTAAATGATTACCTTGTCCCACCCGCGCGCGCTTACATGCAGAAAATATAAAATACCATCTTATGAGCCAATAGACCTACGATGTGAGAAAAATAATTAAAAAAAGTGAACAGATAGAGAGGAACAGCGCTTAAGATAAATGATAATCGCGTGAATACAAACGAATAAAAAAAGTCGACACGAGAGAGCGTAATGAGCTTCGATTCCGGCGACTTGCAATGAGCCATTCGTTCAGCTCATTGAGTTACCGGTATCGAGGCGATGGTGCACCTGCGAGATGGTGCAGCTTAGAAAGTTGAAAAAAATAAAATTAGAAGAGAATACAAGAGTGACAATCTTAACCGTTAGACCCACGTACCACAGGAGATGAATTATAAGATAACGAGATCCACTTTGTTGCGCCGTCTTTGCGGCATTAGAGCGGACGTTACTTTCGGGGGCGGGGGTTTTGGGGGCCGGGGCTTCGTAACATTTCGCAGTGACACTTTGCTTTTTGCCATTCCCTTGGAAAACTTTCAAGACACGCCTACTTCGTTTTATTATTGTCCGACGTATAAAGTACTCCGTCATTCTCCATATTGTATTTCCTTCTCCTCTTTTGGCTAGACATTTGTACATTTCTTTTCCTTCTCATGCAAATAGTTTTGGCACCGTTAACTTTATTCCCTTAGTCTTCGAATAATTTCATCGCCTAATGCATCCTAATTCTATCAGACGGTCTCGAGAGCCCCGATCACTTCCTTCGTACATTATCGAAAACGCCTTCCGCAAGTGGTGCTAAATAGTTTACTTCGAATCTATAACGACGCTAACTTTCTTCTCGTTATCGTTTTCCTTTTTTTGCACGTATACAATCAGTCGTTTTTTCTTCTCTTCTGCGGGTAAAGATTTTTCTGTAAGGCACTGATTTGACGCAACAACGACGACCGTCGGCTACACACGGCTATAAATCTTCAACGACAAACGATTCGAATTTCAAAGTATAATTAATCATGCGATACTCCGTATCGACTTCGAAACAATGGAAGCTTCCTTTCCGTCCACGGATTCGACGAATATTCGTATATATATATATGTGTATATATCTAATATATTATTCATATATCGATCACAGTAATTTTCTTAACGGCGACTATAGCTTCTCCGTGTATCTCTCTTGTCATGCAAACGTTAAATTTCGACACTCACGCACTCATACTGCAGGCGTATCTCCGAATATTCTTTGCCAACTACAGTTATGAAGATTTCATTTTAACAGTAAAAAAAAACACTCACACGCACGCAAGACGACTCATTGAGAACAATAGAAAATAAGATAAATCTCGAGATTTCGAACTAGTCATGAAAAGCCTTTCATTTTAACGTGGTAAATAAATTAACAATCCATTAACAGACTGAGACTCGGGGGAGAGGGGGCGGGGGAGGGCTCAATCGAGTATTCTTTCCTATGCAACGGGACTCAGGGCCAGGGGAAGATTCTTAATTTTTCAACTTTTTCTCGTGCCCCGATCTCATAGAAAGTAAATATATATTTATCTATATATATATATTCGTTATAAATCTGCCTAAAACGCTGGGTCGTCAAGCGCCAGCGTATCTAATATATCTCGATAGTGTGGACTCGTTTTTCTTTTTTCCTCTTTTCTCTTTTTGCTTTCTTAACAGGCATTTACTTAAATACCTGCTGTTGATGAAGCTGTTGCTGTTGCATTTGGTGTTGCTGAAGCTGCTGCAACTGTTGCTGCTGCTGGAGCTGCTGTTGATGCTGGAGTAGCTGTTGCTGCTGCTGCTGGGGGGTTTGTTGCTGCTGTAGCACCGGAGCTCCCGCGCCGTTCGCACCCGGCTGTCCCGGATTACCCTGACTTCCGTTAGCCAAACCTTTTGCGCCAAGTACAAAATTTCATTTCATTGGAATTTTTTTTTTTTCAATATTTTGGGGTTTTTGTTAAAGTTGATTTACCATTTGTAGCGGGTCCCTGTACAGGCGATTTTGACCAACCTTGAAGGTCGGCCAGCAAATTTTGCCACACAGCTATTTTGTCGTAATGCCTTTTTATAAGATCGTCCTTTCGCGCTAGCTCCAATTTCAAATCGTTTATATCCTCTTTGACCACCAGCTCTGGTTTTAACGCGGATAAGAGAAACCTCTTCTGAAGGAAGAAAGCTTCCATTTGACGAGCGAGATCTATGAATCTCAGCGTCACTTGCTCTATCTCTCCGCGAGCTTCGTCCTTGTCTATCGCCAAGCCGCTGCTGATACTACTGTTTCCCAGACCTTCCTCTTTTGTCAGAATATTTAGGCATTGCTGAAAAGATGCAAAATCATTACAAAATATTAAAAAACTGACAATTCATTGTCGGTCTTTGGACTGCTCGAATGATCTTAGATCGTGGAAAAATGTGATATTAAGCATACGAATTATTCAAGGTCAAACTTACCTGAAAGGCCTCCTCGAATTCGTCGACGAGATTTCCATTGCCGTTCGTCGGAGTCGCCATGGCGATTTTTTGCTTTCGAGAAGAAAATTCTCGCTCCAACGACAATATTTTATATTACGTCTATAAAAAAATAGGGAACTCTTCTGTTCAATCGAAACCCCACTCTGTTTATATCGCGTACTCCTTCATGATGATTTTTGGAGGTTACAAAGTCGTCTCTTGGATTCAAACGACTTTGGCAATTAAGAAAACGTTTATACTCGTTCTTTATACTGTTTTTCTACACAACTTTTGTCTTTCGAACGAATTAGTGCAGAGTTCGCTTTTTTTTCTTGTTACAGCGGCGAAAACAACGTACTATCACTTTATATCGACGCTTTCTTATTTGCAGTTTCTTTCAACATTACAGAACGACGTTTCGCGCTCGTGTAACGCCGACCACGTAGCGTTGGCGAACGAGAAAAAGAAGAAAACGTATACGCGAAACGCACGCGACGATCCCGAGATTACCGACACACGAGAGAGCTTTACCTGCAATTCAACCAAGCGGTCGATCCGATTGATCTCCCCCTCGGGTTGGGTTAGTCTTAGCCAAAGCTACTCGTAGCCCTCTACAATTAGCTTCGTGTGTCGGTGTTCATTGACATTATTCCACTGACTTCGGCTCGACGTCGTGAATTTTTCGTAAATCTTTATAAGTGTCCTTTTTTTTTTTATCGAGAAGATTAACAAACATCGAAGATGGGACGACGATCGATAAACACCACTAAAAGTGGAAAATACATGAATCCCACGGATCAAGCGCGTAAGTAAAACAAACACCTACACCGTCATAACCAAGAAAATTGATCAACACGCGATTCGAACGTTTATCGCTACTCCGTAAGGTGTTTAACGATCGATTCATTCGCTGCAGGCAAAGAGGCGCGCAAGAAAGAATTAAAGAAGAACAAGAAACAACGGCAATTGGTTCGGGCCGCCGTTCTCAAAGGGAAGGATCCATCGCAGATCATCGAAGAGATGGAGAAGATCGATCAAATGGGTGAGTTTTCGATGTCAATGGTGATCGCGATAAAACCATGTTACTCAGCTTCATAATGTTTTCAATTCTCCACAGAATACAATGTGATGCAGCCTCCGCCTCTGAATGAAAAAGTTCTCAAAGACAAGAGAAAGAAGCTGAAGGAGACGTTAGATCGCGTCTTAAAAATGTATGTAAGTATACGCGAATTTATTCTCCATTAAGCCTTTATAAAGGCCGGTAAGACAATGTTCCGCTTAAGTAGATGCAAAAATACTCTAAACACTGTAAAGAATTACATTTTCTAGGCTAAGGACGATCAGGAAAAATGGTCTGAACTGAAAGAGCAGCTTCTTCAATACGAGCGCAGAAGAATAGATCTAGTTTCGTACTTTGAAGCTGTGAGACACGCTCAACAAGTTCAAGTAGACGAAATTCCTTTGCCATCGGCGGCAAACGATATGACGCGAATTTTTCCAGGTAATGTTCGAATTCTAGTTTCCAGCAAGAAGCTTTTATCGATTATTCCTAATTATGTAGCTTTTAGTATGATTTTCCTAAGTTCTTTTGTGGGTAATAGATTACTTCTGATTTTTATTGTTGCTCATTAAATTCTTCTTATTTTAACTGTATTCCATAGGCTTCTTCTAACTTTCATGGTTTTTAATCGATTGCCTTTAATTTGTATTATTTCTTGATTAACTCCGATTATATATGTAATTGATCCCTCTTATTCTCTCTTATTGTTTTTTCAGGATCATTAACGTCACAGATTCCATTGCCAGACATGCCTCAACCACCAGCTCACATATTTCCACCTCACCCTCACTACATACCCCAGCATCATCCACTGATGAATATCCCGATACCGCCGAGTATTCTGAAGAAGACTAGCGCCTACGTTGGCCCATCGAGCATTCCGACATTAGCGCCGAACAAGGAACCGCCGGGAGTTCCGCCCTTCCCGCCGCCGGATCTTTCGAGCGAGGACGAAGATTCTCAAGACAAGGTAAAATCTAGTTATCTCGGGTGTTCCCCCACAATTTTATCAATCGCGTTGCTTCATTTCGCGAAAAAATAGAATAATCGCATCCAATTTCAGTCGAAGGATTCGAACACAAAATCGAGGTCAATACGTTTCGCGGACGACAAGGAGGAGAGTCGGCAAGAGTCGGAAAGCAAGGACAAGGGCGAGAAGGAAAAGGAGAAAGATCGCGAGATATCGAAAGTGAAACCGACGACGCTTCAACAAAAAATGTTGGCGATGGCCGGTCAGGATATCGATCAGTTTATGCGAGAAATGGAGGTTGTTCACAAGAAACGTGAGACCGAGAGAGCTCAGGATTTGAGCGCGAGGCTCTCGCTTCTGGACGCCGAGTCCGACGGCAAGTCCGATAAATCGATTAACAAAGCGGCCAATGAGAACATCGATCCACCGGGTTCTTCGGAGCATTCCTCCAATCACGGACAAAATCAACAGTCGCATTTGCAACATCAGCAGCAGCAGCAGCAACAGCAACAGCATCAACAGCAACACCCCATGCCGCCGATAGGAATGCCACCGCCTCCATTGCTCTACAGGCCGCCACCACCTCCGATGCATCTGCGAATGCCGCCGCCACCACCGCCGCGGATCGGGCTGAGACTTCCGCCTGGTCCACCGCCCGGCATGCCGCGAATGTTGAGGCCCGGACCGCCCAGTATGCCGCGCATGCCACCGCCTCAAATACAAATGTCGAATCTCGGTGGTATGCAGAACATGGTGAACTCTCAACTTCAAGCACAATCGTCGGGTAACTCGCAGCCGAAAACGCCGAACGTTCTCTCGGCCGCGCCGCAATTGATCAATCGAAAGGACAAGGACGGCAAGAGCTCGTCGACCATCGAGGCTAAGCCGCAAATAAGAAATCTCGCCGCCGATGTAACGAGATTTTTGCCAACATCTCTGAGGGTGAAACGGGACGACCGGCGAAAGCCGAGCAGTCATCCGAGAATCGTCGAGAGAATTCCCGAAGCGCAGCCCGTTCGCACTAGTCAACCGAAGACGAAGGACGACGCTTACATGCAATTCATGCAAGAAATGGAAGGCCTTCTGTGAATTCACGGCGCTTCGATGCTTTCGTAAACGAAACGAACGATATCGAACGCGCTCGATCGACGATCGAAGATCGTGTATTATAACGCCATTCTATATTAGAAGGATGTATAGAATAAGAAATTATTTCGTAAGATTCAATGACTTTATCTTGCGTTTACGGTTTACGACCGTAACGAAGAATCATCGATACGTTTCTTTTTTCCTTATCGATTCGACTGTACCAAGAAAATCGACGAAAGAAAAAAGCGTTTTATTCTATTCGACGAATAACGTTTCTCCAATCGATTTACACGTTTTAATGCGAATAAATGTCCCCGATACAAAACGTACGTATTTGTTTAAAACTGTTTTTTTATAAGTTCGTGCGATTCGAATTGTCGAGTCTCGTTTCTAAGACACGCGGATTATCTTCCGGCAGTACGACCAATCACGGCTCGAGTGAAATTGACGTGGCCTTCGCGACGATTTGATTGGCCGCACTGAAGACGAGACGGTTGAGAACTTTGTTTTCATCATGGTTGGTCGCCGCACTGGCAGATAGTGTTTTAAAATGGCCGACTCGAACGAGAAGTTGCTGGTGGAACTCCTCAAAAGGCCTGGAAATAACGAGTGCGCTGATTGCGGAGCGAAAAGTGAGTCTCAATAACGTAATCCGCGATCGTTCCTCCGCGAGATAAGATTCTTCGCGAAAGCCCCGAGTCGGCTCGTTCGATTCTTCTCGAACACCAAACTCGTCGTCTCGGGGCCACGTACGTGCGCCGATCAGTAACGCTTTTCTTCGTTTATTCTCGACGCAAAATCCTCGTTGACTCGCGAAACACGTGCGGATTGAACGTTCCTCGTTCGTCGACAATGTTCGATTCATTTGTCGACAAATTCTCCGTCTATGAACCCATTCGAGGCTCGCGGAGGAAAAAAATCGTTCGAACGTCAATTCTCGGCTCGCTGTATTCGTCCGCTCGCGAGTGTCGCGTAATACACTGGCACAACCATGTGTCAAAACAATTGTAAACTGTTGCACAATTCTTTTTCGAATATCTTTATCCTCGACGCTTCTTCGAATTCGCGATAATTCGCCGATGCCGCATTGTTGTTACGGCATCGTTCAACGATCACACGCAGTTTTTTTTTTTTTTTTTTTTCGTGTTATCACCCAAAAGCAACGGGCGAGTCTCTTATCTGTGCTTCGGAGATTACAATGTTCGGAATAATTCTTGCGGTTTTCCTGTGTGTCCTGCGTTGAAAAAATTCAACTCTGTTCCGTATCGTGCTTTAATTCTATTCGCCAAAGATATTTCGTAGAATTGGCGATACTGAAATACTTTTTTTTTATAAATATGACTACAGAGGAAAATGAAAAAAATAAATAAAACGAGAAAAAAATGAAAAATGATGGTAAAACTATTTTTTGTTAACAGATCCAGAATGGGCGTCTTACAATATTGGAATATTCGTGTGCACAAGGTGCGCCGGAGTTCATCGCTCGATGGGCGCCCACATCTCTAAAGTGAAACACTTGAAACTGGACAGATGGGAGGACTCTCAAGTGACGAGAGTCAGAGAGGTCGGAAACTTGGCGGCGAGGCTTGCATACGAGGAGCGCGTACCTTCCTGTTATCGTAGGCCCAACCAAGACACGCCGCAGTGAGTAACTACCCATCTTAGCTCTCGAAACTCTCTCCCGTAGTTTCGAGTAATAATTTAAGGATAACGGAGGACTCTCTTTACAGAATTTTGGTGGAACAGTGGATAAGAGCCAAGTACCAGCGCGAAGAGTTTTGCCATCCCGAACGACAAAATCAGTACGTCTCCGGTTTCATGGAGGGTTTTCTGATGAAGCGCGGCAAGGAGGATTCGCGCTATCACCCGCGCAAATTCGTCCTTTCCGAGGCGGACGACACGCTGAAGTATCACGTGAAGGAGAACAAAGATCCCAAAGCGGTGTTGAGGATATCGGAGTTAAACGTTGCGTTCGCACCGCCCAAGACCGGCAATCAGAACAGTCTTCAGATATCGTTCATGAAGGACGGCACAACGCGACATATCTACGTGTACCACGAGGATCCGGAGATAATAACGAATTGGTATTTGGCGATAAGATGCGCGAAGCTTCACAGGCTTCAGGTTGCCTATCCGGGCGCGACGGAGACGGAATTGTTGTCGCAATTGACGAGGGACTTCGCGAGGGAGGGCTTTCTGTGGAAAACCGGACCGCGACACTCGGACGCGTACAAGAAGAGATGGTTCACTCTGGACGGCAGAAAATTAATGTATCACGACGATCCTATGGACGCGTATCCGAAAGGTGAAATATTCTTGGGACACAGCTCCGACGGTTTCGCAGTTAGACTGGGAGTTCCGCCGGGCGCGAAGGATCAGGGCTTCTCGTTCACTCTCGAAACCCCGGATCGTAGCTTTCTCCTTTCGGCCCAAAGCGACGACGACAGAACGCAATGGATGAACGTTATTCAGAAAGTACTCGATAAACCGCTCACCCCACAAGATGCTACCGGTGAGTTGTTGATCGAAGATTTAATTCTTTTTTTAGCCGTATAGAAGCAACGAGAATCAACGAAAACGAGGATTGCGTATAATTGACTTTGTCTTTCAGTTGCGGCGCGACTCGTACGAAAACGCACAGCGAGCGGCACGATGAATATATTTTCATCGACGAGGTAGGGCTGGACCCTATCTTAGACGCGTATCGTAAAATTGCCCGCTCGAGCATAATCGATTCTAGATAATAATGACCATACCCACACTCACAGACATACATGCACGCGTACACACCGATCGAAGTAGTACGACATACGATAGAACATTACCGAAGAAGATATTAAACATTAACACGAAAGAAAAATGCTCGCGCGCTCCGCGTTCGAAAGCGTCATCCGTCGTCTCGGAAGTCGATTGAAACGGAATGAAATCGCACAACTATCTCGACGCGTCGTTAATTTTCAGCGCGCATCACCCGAAGAATTTTTGCTTACGTGATTTTTATAGCACGTTACGTTGAGACTGGCCGAGTGCGACTGTCGGCGCGTACCGTTAATTCGATCTAGCGTGTATCGCGCGATACTCCTATATTATTCAATGTTCGTTTTCATTTTTATCTCATTTTCTTTTCTCTTTCATTCTTGTACCGAGATCATGTCATCGGTACTCAATCGATTTTGCAATACTCGATTCGTCAAACAGACAAAAGAAATCGAATTGACTCGATAACAATGAGAATATCGATCTTGACTATGTTTTATGGTAAATATATTATAAGTTTCATTCGCGTTTACGGAACAAAAACGTAATACGAAGATCGATCGATCGTCGCGCGATCGATGCAATCATGAATTATGTTGTAAATGAAAAATCTGTCTAAGCCCGTAGTCAGAGCGAGACAAAGCTCGCCCGCCTTGTACATATAATAAGCTGCGAAGCTAACGAAGGGCCTATGCTGTGTTCTCGACAGTGCACCGTTGCTAACGATGAGAAATAGAAAGAATAACGTGGCTCGAGGGAGGATTTAAGAAAAAAATGAAGAAAAAATATGGAAACTCCGTAAGGCCGCGTGAGTCTGCCGCGCCGTACGAGTTCTACGACTGATCTATCATAGAGATTTCTATACTAAATATGTAGGTAAAAAAAAATGCCACCAAAATGTGGAAAGGGAGCGTTTGAACGATAGCGACGAAGGCAGGCGTGGAGTCGCGAAACTCGTCTACGACGTTTATCATTTTTTTTTTTTTTTTTTTTTTTCCTTTTCGACGAAAGACTCGCGTCAATCGCCGCTCAACGCTTTGCGCTCGCACACGTTCGCGGTCTCGAGAGTTCCCGTCGTTAACGTCACCGACGAGAGAGAAAGTATATATTTCTAAATCCAAAGAGAAAAACGCAAATATTTTAATCGCTTGTAGCTCGAATAACCGAACTTTTTTCACGAGCCCCTCGACTAACTCGCGCGCTAATTTCGCACGAAAGACGAACGAAACGAAGCAGCAGAAAGAAGAGATGCGTGTAATTAATTACTATCATCGTTATTTTATTCACTAACGAACGTCACTGAGGTCAGGGAGCTTGTTCGCTCGACGGAAAATCGACGATTGCCGGATTTGTGGACACCGCGCATATGTTTGACAAATAATCGATCGTCCGTTCAATCTTTTTTTGTCCCATCAACGAAGCAATAACCATTCACACGTGCATTTTTTTATTCCATCATGATGAACAGTCTGTGATACAAAACTCAAACAGTATTCTATCGTAAGTTTCAATGTCTAAACTTTACGAAGAAAATAACAATGGATCACGCGACTCAAACAGAACACCATTCCCGTCGAGCGAATAATTTCACGGCTTTATCTTTATCATCGTCGTTGGGTTCTTTTTTTTTTTTTTTTCTTAATCGTATATGTGTATCTGTTAAGTTATTTCCTATATGGTTTTACATGTCACACTTTGTAATCTCAAGTGATTAACGTTCAAAGAAAGCGGAGAAGGGAGCGTAAACGAAGAGTTCGTTTCTCTTCGAGATGCGCGTTTATCGAAAACGGAATATCCATCGCGGTAAGCTCGAAGGGAGTTGTTATTATTACCGGATATAATCTGTTAGAAATAATAAAAAGAACAAGCATTCGAAGATGACGCCGGAGCTCATTGATTCATTTTACTCAATAAATGTTTCACGACCTAGATTCGTCGTAGTGTTTTTTTTTTTCTTTTTTCGATATGTTAATGATTCGGGAATCGGCCCGTTGCTTCATTCCTCGGCTTGAAGAATCTTCTTCGGCACTGGCAATCGTTTTAAGTAGCAGAGAATGTTGACCCAGCAGAACGCCGCGACGCTGACGTAAAGGACACGCAGAGCCGGAGGTACCACGAGGAAGTTGACGAACTGCACGGGAATCCAGTACATGCACGAAGTCTAGTCGAAGAAACGGAAGACGAAAGTTTCGGTGAGATTACACTTAAAAAATCTTCGAGCTATTATAAAAACTGTAAATTTCTTATCCGTTTCCGGTTTACTTGGAACGTGTTCGCGAACTTCATCTTGCACTCGTGAACGATATCCTCTCTCGACTCCATGTAGCTCATACCTGAAGAATTGTGTTTTATGAGAAGAAGAAATGTTAAAGTGCAGTTAATTTTTTTTGTTTTTTCGCGATCCGAAGAATCACGATGGGGATATACTGACTGACGAAGAAGAGAACGAGCAACGGTGGGGTGAGGATGAATTGATCAGCGACGAGCTTCACCATGATTATTCTCATCGTTGTGCCCCGAAAAATTCTGTCCAGCCACTTATACCTGATAGAGAGAAAAGAGAAAACATTTGATCGATGTTATCGCCCGATGAGGGAAGCTGCTGTCAGAGGTAATAGAATTATTAATTTCAACGAAAAGCATACCGTTTGCTCGATACTTTCAAGGACTATTCTTAAATACATTTTTTTAGCCAAGCGTGTTAGTCGCTCACCAGTAGTAATAAATCGGCGAGTAGACGAACGTTCCGAGAAGCGCATAATGTGCAATCATCATCCACTCGTAAGGGAGTTTTTCCGACTTGGCTGTCTGCGGTTTTTATAGAAGGAAGTAAGGAAAAGCTTCTCGTTACACAAGCAAATGTTAATTTCGAATCTCATCAAGTTTTTGGGAAATTGGGGGGAAAAAGCTTCGAATAAGGCCCAAGTGGTAAGTTCCGCATCGAGTCAGACGCCGACGATCACGAGCATCAAAAAAAGCCGCGACAGAACAAAAGAACAGCAAATAATCATGCAAAACAAAAACGTTAAAAAAAACAAATGTTTAATCTACCATCCGTGAAGTATCGGTCCTGCCATAAAACAACCGTAAGTCGCGTATCTTTGCAATTGTTTCCAATCGTAATTCGATTCTTCGAGATTTACTACGGAACTCTCGTTAGATCGATGAATTTCATTTCTCGTCGTCGAGGCTCCTATGGCAATGAATCGATCGGCCTCAACGTCGCGCCGCTGTCGCTCCTCTAACTGTGATCATTCGAATCGCAACACAACGATAAATCAATTAATGCAATTAACGAAACAAAATCTTCAAAGTGCTTAGCCGCCTGTCGTTAATAAAAAATCGCAGCGAAAATTCAGTCAAGGTCATCTATTTCGAGTTCTGCATCGTTCGACTTACGCGATATTTCCGATTGTAGCTCTGCTGAGCGAATTCCGCTCCGGTGTAGAACGAGCCGTAGACGATTGAATTGAAGAGGAGAGGTTTCCGCCTCATCAGGGTTCGCAGACCCATAATTTGTCGTGATATCGACATCGCGTCTCTCGGAGAATTCCACGAACGGAGGTCATTTAATATTCATTGTTCGTGAGTCATACGCGTGCAACAGGTGTCGAACGCAACCCGGAAGCCCTTACCGCAATGCGCCAAGTCCTGGTGAATATCGAGAAAAAAAAACTAACAATCTCTCGAGTATTGGTAAACTATGTCTGGCGCGTCTGGCTTCAGAAGAGATAAGATAACTAAGATTATTGCAAACATTGTATCCTCCGAGATTTTTATCTTTATCAGGTGTCTTATCGTTCGGTATAAACGAACAGCCGTGGGAGGAAAAATCGTACACGAGACCACTGAAACACCTTAGCGTTTTGTCTCAAAATCGACACACACCAATTCGATAAAAATGAATCTACAATTTTCAAATTATCGTTCGTAAAAAGAAGATTGCAATGATCATGTGATAGGACCACTCTGTTTCAATCTCAGGGGACATCGATTACGCTATTCTATTCCACTTGCGTCTCGATACCGTAGCTTTAAAGCCACTTGACGTCAATCACGTCCAATAACGACTCGATTACCTACTTGCGCGTTTAACCCGATAAATAAAACCGTTTGAACAACCTGCACTGTGCGTAAGTTTAAAATCTCGCGAATATACGGGAAAATAATTGACAAACGTGGTGTAAAAGTAATTATAACATTATTCACAATGCCGTCGAGATAAACGCAAAACTTCGTCGATTACTCGGTCCGAGGTAATTCGACGAAAGTGATACAATACGATCACCTACATTGTTGCTCCGTGCGCTCCTCTGGAGCGACTGATCTCCCTGGCGTATGGGAGATTACCTTTATGTATATCTGACAGCAGCGCGAACGAACTTAACCGAGCGGGCCCGAAGTAGTTCGAGCGCATGTTCGATCAGACGCAACGTTCCAACCATAAGGAATAAATTGACAAAGTTCGCGATGGAAAACAATTGATTTATGCGAATTCGTTGTTCATGCGAGATTCGGGAGTTTCCGAGAGCAACCACTTCGACCATTCGTCGTCGACCTCCTTCACCATCGTGACTTCTTGAAAAACCTCGCTGCGGCTCACCTATTACGAAACGCTGAATAATCAGAAGAATACGATCGAAATGAAAATCAATAAAAATCCGGTAGATGAGTACCTCCTTGAATCCAAGCTTCGAGAACATCGCTATACTCTTGGCGTTATCCAGTTTAATTTTTGCTACGTATTTGTTAATTTTCAATAAATCGATTCCATAACGAAACATCAGTATCATTGCTTCCCAGCCGAGTTTCCGTCCTCTGGCCGCTTCCTCGGCTATCATAATTTCGCACTCCGCCGTGTTCGGCTCGTCCGCGTCGTTCAGATAAAGATTCGTGTCGCCTATCATCGAATCTGAAATGTATTTCACTATAATTCATTGCTGCGCGGATCCGCGTTTTATTTAGCGATGATAACGCACCTATCTCGTCTCCGGTTTTCGAGAATTTTTCACGATCGAGAACGATGAATGTACATTCTGAAACGATAATGAACCGATACTTAGTAACATCGATTACGTTCGACGGCGATCCAAGCTCTCGATTAGTTAATTTTATCGTTTAACTGTTTTCGTCCTCTTGCCAAGATTTTTGCATAGCATATTCTTCCTCGAGAGTCAGTGGTTCCGACCCCGTTAGATGCTGCAGTTCCGGCGATTTCATCCACAAGTGGTATCTGAAATGGAAAAAAAAAAAATCATAAATTTGCCGTAGGCGGATACAATGGTATGCGGTAGCCCGCGGCGCAGTAGTAATGATCGACTGTGGTCGGGCGCGCTGGCTGCTGTTAATTTGACGAAAACCCGCGTCTCGTCGCGAGCAATTTTCCGCAGTATACCCGTGCTATCAATCTGGCAGCTTTCACATTGGTATTTAGAAATGAAAAGCAACGAAAGCGAGACCAGCCGTGCGTGGGTAGAACACGGAAAGTATCGGGTTTACCTCTCAACGTGTTTTTCACGGTAGGGAACGAGTATCACGGCGTTCCCGACGATTCGCGTGTTGACGTTGATCTTCATTGTCGCGCAAAACCCGCGTAAAATTCGTCGTGACACCGGATCGTCTCTGTGCACAATAGAATAAACGCGCCGAGAAGGATATTTATAAATTCGCCGTCAAATCGGACTAAAACAGTATATTTCGTTGCGAGCTAATCGTCGTCTGCCATATTGGCCTTCGGAGTGGATAGTGCATCACCGTCCGTGCGTGTGCGGGCGAACGGTCAGCTGTGCGTGTTTTTTTTTTACGATTACCCGTCGCGACCGCTAATTCGCACGCGAATCCTGGCAAACAAACGCGATAAACATTGCTGTCGCTCGGTGAGAGCGGAGTTGTCGCCGTAGGCGAAAATCACAGGGTGCGGATAAGGCTCGATAGAATGGCCTACAATTTTCCTGGGATGCCAGCCGCCGCTATGCCGCCGATGGGTGAGTTTCCCCAAACCTCTCATAACCTCATTCTGTCGATGAAAAAAATCTTGATGCGACAAAAAAAAGCACAACACTCTCGCCGGTTTTACGCGATTTCGCGATATGACGAAAATATATTGTCGAGAAAACGTCGAGTCCCTGTGTAAAGAAATTGTTTATAATTATTTTGTGTCTCGGCTCAAAATAGTCGATAGACAGTCGAAAGGTGGAAGAATGTATGAATAGACATCCGTATACATGACTCTCCGTAGTAATAATTCGAGTGTTTGTTTTTGCAAACACTTACTTCGGACCCGTTCGTTGCAACAACATTGTACCGAAAAAAGAAGACTGCGAATGATTGAAAATTTTTTGTTTTGTAAAATATCACCGCCGCTGTATTACACGAGCTCCGGATGAACGATAAAAAATTAACTCGTAAATCCTACAATATTGTGATTATGTCTCTCAATAGCAATAATAAGAAATCTTCCGTCGGTATGACCTACGATTATTTTGAGTTCTTTCAAAACAAAAATGATTTGTATGATATTCAAATTAAATAAATGAAAAGTCCTTGTTTTTTTTCGCTCGATATCATCTACGTCATGTCTTTTACTCAAATTGAGTTACATGACAGAATTTCTTGATCATTACGAAAAGAAATAATTGCACAGTAACAGAGATTCAGTATAATATAGGATCATACAATTTAATAACCCGAGTTAAAAAGCGTTGAAATTGTAAAACAAGCAAAGGCTAATTTTGTTCACAATACATTAAAATTGTGTTCATGTATCAGGAATGGGACCCATGGGGCCTCTGGGGCCGATCGCGGGTCCTCAAGGATTCATGGAGTTGGCCAGTCAAGGTTTTCCGCCGCTGCCGCCGCCTCTGCCGTTACCGGGAATGAACGATTCGCCGCTGGAATTCAGCACGAACAAGAATCAGCCGCCGGTCGTACGCGAGAGCACGGAGGATGCGAACGATCGGCGCAGCGATAAGAGCGACGGGCGCCGCGACCGCGAGAGCCGCGATTCGCGCGACAGCCGAGAGGGAAGCCGAAGATCGCGCGGCGATCGGGGCGAGCGTCGTGAGCGCGATCGCGAGAGACGAGAGGAGAAGAACGATCGGGATAGGCGAGAGAATCGACGATTGGACGAAAACCGAGCCGAGACGAGTTCGACGGGGAGTAACAACGGTCCCGGGAGCAACAGTCACAACGGCAGCGATGTAACGCCGCTGGCGTCGAACGCGACGACGAGCTCGACGCCGGGTATTCCACAGCAGCTCGAATCGGCTACCGGAGTTTGGGGCATTCCTCAGGGCGTTGGTTACTCGATGATGGGCATGGGACCGATGGGCCCTATGGGTCCCATGATGGGAGAAATGACGCTGGGACCTCATTTAGGTCACGCTCACGGATACGGAGCGATGAGTATGAGCATGATGTCGCACGACGGTGCGATGCTCGGCGCTCAGATGCTCGGTCCCGAGCAAATAATGTCCGACACAGCGGCTCAATTGATATCCGGAGGTTTGGCGCCACCGTCGACGAATCAGCAAGGCACCAAGGAAATAATTCATTGCAAGAGCTGCACGCTTTTTCCACCGAACCCGAATGCTCCACCGCCGACAACGAGGGAAAGACCGCCGGGATGTAGAACTATCTTCGTAGGAGGTGAATTTCTCTCGGGAGCGAAATATTCAGAACTTCGTGCTCTCATGGATTTATTATATGGAATGTATATGGTTGGATGTTGTGCTAATGTTGGCTTTGTCGCAGGTCTGCCGGAAAATATAACGGAACCGATAATACAAGAGATATTCGAGCGTTGTGGCGAGATAACGACGCTCCGACTGTCCAAGAAGAACTTTTGTCACATAAGATTCGTTTTGGAAGTCAGCGTTGATGCGGCTATATATTTGTCGGGTTACAGAGTGCGCATCGGCTCGAGCGGCGACGCCGCCAATACTGGACGACTTCACGTGGACTTTGCACAGGTTCTGATGAGTTCTGTATATTCAATGAAGGAACCTTCTCTTCTTCTGTTCATGTTGATAATTTTTTTGTTAATTATTTGCAGGCGCGCGATGATCAGTACGAGTGGGAGTGCAGACAGCGGCAATTGCAACGAGAACAGCGTCACAGAGAACGAGTGGAGAAAGAACGACAGAGACCGCCGTCGAGCCCTCCGCCGGTTGTCCATTACACGGATCATGAAGCTTCAAACATCTGCGAGAAAATCAAGCAGGACGACACGTTCATGAAAGCCGTACAAGTCAGTAATACTTGACATTTACAATATTTCAGCCTAATACTTTTTTCGTATAACGATTCATTTAGGAGTATCAACATGGTGTCGAGTTGTCCTGGAAATCTGAGAAGTCCTGAATGCTCTTAAATTTTTTCGCTAGTTCTTGCATTTTTTATTTACTCAAATTCCGATTTTTTTATTACTTTTAAACCCCTCTCGTACCGGTGACGTAAATATATACAAGGGATGTTGTACAGCTTATCTAAATGGTCAGGACGACTACGTTTTCTTCAATAGTTCAAAACTCATTTTCTGACTCTGCATATTTCTTATCATTGTTATGAGCAAAAGCTTAAATAGGGCGGATAGTCGTGTTTGCGCTGAGTCGATTATACGCTTCGTATTAACGGCTCAAAAGAAAAATTCATATCATTCTATAATAGCATTTATTTTCACCATTTTTTAAATGGCCTCGACTGTATCAAAAATCTTTTTGACGAAAACTAATTGAAATTAAAATAAAAAAAGGTTGTAGTTACCTGGCTGGAGCGTGGAGATTGTACGAAGCGAAACGCCAATACGTTCTACTCGATGATTCAATCGACGAATTCTCACGTGCGCCGATTGCTGACGGAAAAAGTATCGTACGAGGAGGAACTTCAGAGGGCCAAGGAACTGATGAAGGGTCGAATGCAGGGATTGCTCATACAATGTACGTTTGCGAAATTCGTTCGTTTAGTTTAATTTTTTATTTTTTCTAAGAATAATATTCTCGTTGACGCCACCGATCTCACGATCTCGATAGCGTAGACCGACGGAAGGGTTGTACGAAATATGTTATCGTCGACATACGCAATACGTATGGGTTCTTCGCTGTCTCTATCTATCTCTCGCTCTGTCCTCAAACACACACACACACACACAAGTATCGCTTTCTTCCGGTAAGTTGTCTATTCTGTCGCAATGAGATTCGGAGCAAGTACATCTATCCGCTTGGACGATGACAACGATTATCGAGAACGAGAACGAGATTATCTAATACATAAATATATCTATATAATATGCATTATATATATATTTCTCGTTACTTCGCTCGCTCCCTTTCGCGCCGAGGGGTGGTCGATACGAGAATGAACGAGAAAGTTATTTTTCTTTTTTTTTTCAATATTCCCCGTAAAGTCGATTTCTCAATAGAAGTCATAGTGTACCTGATACTTGCATGCTTGGCGATGCTGAGGATTGGACGGTGTTGGGCAATTATTGTTGACGGTAAAGATGACTTTGGACAGCGATCCATCTTAGTTTTTGTTTTACAGTTCAAAGCCTTTGTAGTCCTCGAGCGTATATTTTAATAGCGAAACTTAACAATTTCAATGGACGTTCTCCAAAGTCTTCTTGGGTAACATGGAAGACAATACTATCATTACGGAATGACGAGGCATTAGGTACAAGTCGGACAGCTTAAAAATCGTGCACTACCACGATGCCAGGCAACTTTAATTAGCGCAATTGACAACGTGGAAGCACTTTCGGGTCCATCGATCGATTTGTTTCTTGCAAAGATCGTCAGCGATCATTGAGATGAATTGTTTGAAAAGAGAAAAAGTTTAATGTATCCGAGAATAGAAGCAAAGAGATGAGAAAAAAAGTAATTCGTCGAGCAGAGTTTAACTCCAGGGTGTACAACAGAGGATTTGTTGTGTTTTTTGTATGCGACATGCGACACCCGTGTCCATCTACAGTCAGTCAGATCGAACGTGTGTTCACTGCCGCCAGCCACAAGAAGGTTTGGGATCACTTCACCAAGGCCCAGAGGAAGAACATCGAGATGTGGAAGAAACAGTCCTCGGTATGTATCCCCGAGATCTTAACTGGAAAAAAAAAAAAAAAAAAGAAACAATCAATCAAACGAACAAACAAACAAAAACACCGGGACGGATAGTCTACCCCGATACTTCCCATTAACGCGGCTAGGCTTTGGTTATCGTCAATGATGCTCGTGCGTGTCGAGTCGGCGGAAACGACTGTCGACGAGAGAAAGAGAGCGGTATTATTGTATTTTTTTTCTTAAACATTTGCGTCCTTAGCCGTTTCGCGACCGACCCGAGAGCGCGGCAGGTAAGTGAGGCAACGTGATAGAGCTTTGAACGCACGGTCACCGAGTCACAAGAGTGAAGCTCGTTCGGAGGTCCTAGAAGGTAACCGAGATAATAAAAATTCACTTTTGGCGAGAGTCGGACGAATGCGGAGTTTCGAACTTCGACAGGTAAAAAAAACAAATCCAAACTACTAAAAAAAAAAAGGAAAATATGTTGAATAATCTCTTGTATAATCGGTGAAAGTTAGAAGGGGGCTACGCAAGCTACGAGCCAGCATGGTTGAGGCCGATACATTGTACGCATTGTTTTTATTTTTCTTTTTGGGGTTTGTGGCTTCTAATTTACGTTACCTTCGATGTTGAAACAACGGAGAAATCGAAAGCGGAGCAAAAAGCACTGACACTATTTACCCGAGGAGTCTGCCAATCGAATCCCGATTCGGGATTCGATTCTTTCACACTTTCTCTCTGCAAATCAAGCTCCGTCGGAGCTGAGAGACGTTGAGATCAAAATTTGTAACCGTTTTATTTCATCCGATATACAGCTGACGGAAATTCTCTCGATGGCTATGATATACGTGCATGGGCCGATCTATATTACCTTTGAAAAGTGTTTCCCATCCGCGAGCGTTGGTCGATTCGTCGATTCGCTAATCGTTCGATTTTGCATCGTCGCCAAACAGGAAATCAAGGCCGTACAATTGGAAGAGGCACTGATGGAAGGCGAGGGCGAGATGGAAGTTTCCGATTCGGAAGACGAGCCTCAGAGGAAGAAGCTGCGTTCGCAGACGGACATCAGCGAGGAGTGTGAAAAACTTCAGGCCCTCAAAGACGAAGCTGACAGTCTGCGTTGTCAGTTGGAAGCTTACAAGAACGAGGTGAACGATCGTCCGAGAGACAAATATCGTGAAAAAAAAAGTTTATAAGCGTATGCGACACCACTCTGTTTTTTGTTTTTCGAACAGGTCGATTTACTTAAATCCGAAACGAAGGCCGAGATCGACGCGAAGGACAAGCAGACAAAGATGCTACAGCAAACTTTAAAAGGTATGCAGGAGCAATTGTTGCAATCGCGAAAGCAACAGGCTCAGGACGAGCAAAAAATAAAGGAACTAGCGATGAAGCTCAATGCCACGAAGATGGAGGAACCGCCCGAGAGCGAGATCATCACTCTCGACAAGGACGACGACGTGAGCGAGGAACCTCGAACTCCGAAACCTCTCGCCGTTGTAACGGGAAGCGTGCAAGTCAGTCAGAAAGACGCGAAGCTCATAGGTAAGAATAAGCAATTCACAGTTGGCGCACGGTAATGATTTCTTGCTTTTCGAAATCTCTAAATACGTTGATATTGAAGGTTTGATCGCGACTTTTCTGCACATTCACCCGTTCGGCGCGAGCGTCGATTACGTTTGGTCGTATCTGCAAAAAATGGAACCCGGCATAAGGCCGAGCGAGGTCGAGGCGCTCATGCAGAGATTTCCCCAAGTTTTCAAGCAGGAACTCTCCGGCATCGGCGCGAATATGGAAAGACGCTGGCAATTCTCGGGTTTCAACGTCTACAGAAATCACTGACGCGAAATCGTCGGTAACGCGACGTCCAGAGTTCCTCAACGAATTGAAGGCACTTCGGATGAATTGGCCGCTGCATGTGATACCGGTGAATTGTCGGATTTGATCCAAGAGATCTAAAAAAAACTGCATCTCAATGAGATCGGCCGGACGAATGTTTTTTTTTTTTGTTTCCCTCCGATCTCCGAATAACGTTTGCCATATTAATTTCTAAACGATTTACAAGCGAACGAAAACGCTAATGGAGAGTCATTGTCTCGGTGACAAAGAAGAACGATTGGTGGAACAATCGCGTTGCGTGTAATTGTGCGATTCGACGAATTGTATGAAAATTCGTAGGAATCGTGTACGTTCGATTTTTCGAAGAGTTTCACACGCTCTATGTACCGTGTACATCAATTAATCTTGCCATCGAGTTCGCGAGTAAAATACTGCAATAAAATTGCCACCCCTTTTCCTTATACGTAGAATTTACTTGAAAAAACGTTCGGGTCCGAGTTCCCGCAACAACCAGTCAATAGGCTAAGCGAAAAAAAATCGAACTGCAGCTTGTAACTACTATTAATACGGAAAAAAAAAAAATTGAATCCTCAATGATATTGTAATTGTGACTTTGAGAGTGTATGATATTTATGTCGAGACTACTCCGTAAGATCTGTAAGTAGTTTACACGAAATACATGCATTTGTTTGTAAAATCGGTAGTTCGATAGATCCATACAGCTTTTGTTGATTTTCCTTTTTTTTTCTGCTTCTCACATATTTTATAACGATAACGCCGACTATGCACTTGACCGAGAGCAAAGGGAATCTTTGGAGCGTGATTATCGATCGACGGGAGGTATCTCATTATAAGCTTGCAATAAAAAAAGAGGTCTATCGAGAGGAGAAGGGAACAAAGCCGTGGCTGACTGCATCCGATCGAGTACTGTACCACTACAGCAGTGTCGGTCTCCGAGCTGGGAGCGCGTGGCTCTCGCAGCTTCCCTCGCCGATACTTGGCACCTGTCCGCTCGTTTGCGTCACGCGTGACGTCGAACTTTTTGGATCTCGTTCAACCGCAAGCTGAAAGGAAAGCATGAATAATCTGCGTTTAACGTAAAATAATCTTCGAACGAAGCTCCGCGATAGTTCAATCGATCGAATCGTAACGGTGGGGCACACGGATTCTCGTCAGTGGCCGTGTCTCTTCGCTGTATTTGTCTACGAAACGAGGCGCACGATAGCGAGACGAAAGAAATGTGTATAAAAATATTTTTTCAGCTGTGAAGTTGTTGGTATTCGGTCGAATACGAAACAGCTGAGCACCGTCGCGCGTCTCGTGACGGTTCTCAAATTTCGGTAACTCCAACGGAGAAACCCGTTATCGGCGAACAATTGAACTCTACGTTGATCGTGCGAACACGATTTGTCTTTCGCATTTTCCCGGGTAGGCGCAAAATTTCCGAAGCGGCGGTTGGGTGGTGGGTGTCCGCGCCGGAGTGACCGGAAGCAACGAGTCTGTTGCCACGGCGCGTGAAAAATTTTTCCTCGGTATAATACCGTACACGAGTGGGATAGACCCGAAACCACGGAACAAGTGCAAAATCGGCCGTGGCCGGTTGGGTGAAGTAGAACACGGAAAACTTTTTTTTTTCCGGCATCGTTATTTAAAAGCGTCTCGTACGAGGAGACGCGACGTTCGACGCCCGGGGTAGACGAAGATTTCCTCGAGGGCGTTGACGCGGCCTCCTGGCCGTTGAACGACGTCGAGACGCCGCGAAAGAATTCTCTCTCTCGCCGTGCGAACGGGAGAAGAGGGATACCGCGAGGGGCGGCCATACTCAAACAACCGCCGAGCGAGCGAAACCGTGCGAGGGGCCCTCGACGACTAGATAGAGACCCGCTGTACTGGAATTAATTGAGAGGATAAAAAAACTATTCGGTGAGAAAATAACGTTTGAGAAAACGTGATAAATAAATCGTACGCAATTGACGTCGAAACGGGCGAACGCGATTACGCAGCGCGACCGTTCGTTACGAACTGACGCTTCGAGAGAGATGTAAAATAATTCGGCGAGTGTGTGTGAAAAATCCCGCGATGTAATTCGCCAACCGAAATTTTTGTCCCTCTTGTCGTTTCGGCTCTCGTCATTCTCTCGCGTGCCTCGTTCTCGGGGTAGCGAAGTATTTTCACGAATTCTCGCGTGAAAAACGATAAAAGACACGGATTCGATCGAGTACCGAAAATCGTCCGCGATCTCGAGCGTTCGGATTTTATTTTCTTATCCGAAAAAAAAAAAAAAAAAAAAAAAAAAAAATCGTGGACCGGAAAACACGCTGTCGAACGCGAGTTCGTCGTTTTGACGCAAAAATTCTGCTCCAACGTCGCCGAAATTCTTCGTCGACGCGATAAAGATTTTTTGATTAAATTTTTTTTGTTTTTTTTTTCAAGCCTACGAGAGGTCATCAATCTCGATCGAAGGTGTCCGAAACGGGTTGCAAGTTGGAACGCTTTGGGAGTGTTTCGACTCGATTAAGGAGAACGGTGGCTGAGATTCGTCGGCGTTCCGCTGTTGGAACAGCGGAGAGCAGTGTTTCGCTATCCGTGGTAAAGAAACCGCAGGAACGGCTGCGCAGGAGACGGACGGTCCGTGCGGTGGCTCGACTAAAACGGCTGTCGGCACAGGGCGCGGGATGAGCGCTAAGGCGTACGTCAACAGGCGAGTACTCGCCATTCAGGCCAAGAAGAAGAGATACAAGCCGGCAAAACGGAAGGGCAAAGGAAATTCTCAATCGGACGCCGAGAATACCGGCGCTCATTGTTCTAAAACTGCGCCGGCCAAACAGGGTCAGGAGGGCAATGGACAGAGACAATTCTCTGGCGACAATGGAAACAGGTGAAATAAAAAAAAAAAAAAAATTATTCAATAAAAAAAAAATTATTTGAATGAAAAAATTTGATGCGTAGACTGGATCCTTGTCATAGCTCGAGTAACGAGACGATCGAGGACGATGACGAGGTTTACAGCAGCGAGGACGAGGAACAAGAGGATAGTACCGACTACTGCAAAGGCGGTTATCATCCTGTTAAGATAGGAGATCTATTCTTGAACCGTTATCACGTAACGCGTAAACTCGGCTGGGGTCATTTCTCGACCGTTTGGCTTTGCTGGGACCTGCAGGTATCGAGTTCGATGATTAAAATATAAATCTTCGCACGTTGTTACTCATTCATAATCGTAGTTCAAACGCAATTGTTCAATGATACATTTGTTTATTTCGTTCAAAATCGATTTGTGCAAACTATCATTGTGTACGAGACGTTCTTGGACTGTAAATAACGCGGAACGACATTAATCATAAAGATAACTCAATATTACGTATTTCGAGGTCTCGTCGACGTGTGGGTTATTTTAATTTGTTTTTTTCTTCATGCGATCGATGTATCTTTCAGGACAAGCAATTTGTCGCGCTGAAGGTCGTCAAATCGGCATCGCACTTCACGGAAACGGCGCTCGACGAGATAAAACTCTTGAAGGACGTGCGGGACACAGATCCGAACGATCCGAAGCGCAACAAGACTGTACAATTGTTGAACGACTTCAAGATCAGCGGCATAAACGGTCTGCACGTGTGCATGGTGTTCGAGGTTTTGGGACACAATCTTCTGAAGCTCATCATCAAGTCGAATTATCGCGGAATACCGAGGAACAACGTGAAGCGTATCATCAGACAAGTCCTGGAAGGACTCGACTATCTGCACAACAAATGTGAGCCTGCCTGGCACTAGTCATTGACGACTTTTTTCTTCGCTTTTTTTTTTTTTTTTTTTTTTTTTTTCAATTTGTATTTATAGCTGATAAATATTCAACGCGCGATACCCGTTAGTCCGCACGGCGATGCGTGACGCACATGCACGGGAACGTATTTTTTTTTTTTTTTTAAGGCGACAATACCAAAACCGGTGTGAATAATCGCGAGGCAGAGTCCCATTTTTGTTAACGGCACACGTCGCGACGACGGTGACCTTCGGGCATCGAATCGAATGTCATATCGGGAAAGCTTTTCGAGAAACACCCCGGCGTTTGAGCGGCGTTACAACGCTCGCATTTTTTCTCTGCCATGCCCTTAATATCGAAAACACTTGGCTTTCTTCTCCGTTCGTATTTCTTAGATTCGTCGGATAAGATGCCTATCTGGCACGAACTCCACCCGCTAGAATTTTACGACACTCCCACTGTTCCCCTCCCCCATTCCAACTTTATTCGATGGATCGCGTGCCGTGCTTCGCAAACGTGGTTATTACGTTTTTTTTTTTCTTTCTCTACTCTCTTTTCAGGCAAGATCATTCATACGGACATTAAGCCCGAAAACGTGTTGATATGCGTCGACGAGACTTACATAAGGAAGCTTGCGTTCGTCGCGACGGAGTTGCACTCGATGGGCCTGAAGCTTCCCGTATCTTTGATATCAACGGCACCGAAGGAGTTTCAGGAAACAACGCTGAACTCGAAAATGTCGAAGAACAAGAAGAAACGACTGAAGAAGAAGGCCAAACGCCAGAACGAATTGTTGAAGAAGCAGATGGAACAGATCGAGGAGATCGAGGAACAATCGAAGAACACGAATAACACGAGGGAGAACGGCGATGTCGAGACGAACAGTCCCGATCAGGATCCGAACACGGAGAGCATCGAAGAGAACACGGAGAGCAAGGGATCGCCCGATATATCGGAACCCAATGCCTCGCCGCCTCACGTAAACGGTGTCGACACCAGCCTCGCCGGTGGTGAAAAAGTCGAAAATTCGTCGACGACAGAAGAGTCACAAAAATTGGAAAACGTCACGCTGTCGGACGGCGACAAGAGTTGCGGCGAGGCTGTGCTTCCACCGGATCCCGAAGAGACGGACGAGTGCAACGAAGGTACTTTATATACGTTCGATACAAAAATAAAAAGTCATCGCAGACTATGATTAGATTTTTGAGTTATCGTTAATGTTTTTTTTTCGGCTTTTGCAGGTCGAAGCCTCAATCCGGGACCGAAACAATTGAAACGCGCTTGCGTCGCTCCGCTCGACCCCGCAGTGGTTGAGTGCGAGGTTGACGTAAAGATCGCCGATCTCGGTAACGCATGTTGGGTTCACAAGAAATTCACACAGGACATACAGACGCGTCAGTACAGATCGCTCGAGGTTTTACTAGGCGCCGGTTACAATACATCGGCGGATATTTGGTCGACGGCATGCATGGCTTTCGAGCTCGCTACGGGCGATTACTTGTTCGAGCCTCACAGCGGAGCTGACTATTGCAGGTAATAATTATTCTTCGTTGTTTATTAATGAATGAATTAGGTGATTCATTCATTTATTTATACCATCGGTACTATCGTTTTAATAAAAAACAAATATTTCTTTACTTTCAATTACACATATCTTGGGCCTCGTGGTTTACATTTACTTACAAATTACATTTTGCGCTTGGTTCATTTTGTTGTTTTTCGTTTGATATTCAATGTTTATGAATCGTTTTTCAGAGACGAAGATCATTTGGCCCACATAATCGAGCTTCTCGGCGCGATACCGCGTCGCATCGCGTTGTCCGGCGTACACTCGCGAATGTATTTCAACAAGAAGGGCGAGCTAAAGCACATAACCGGCTTGAAGCCGTGGGGACTTTACGAGGTGCTGACGGAGAAGTACGATTGGTCGCCGAGCGAAGCACGCGAGTTCGCCGAGTTCCTAACGCCCATGCTCGAATTCGATCCGAGCACGAGGGCCACAGCGGCCGAGTGCCTCAAACATCCGTGGCTCCAAATCAAGTGATCGATCTTTTTTTTTATTTAATCGTTTTATCATCAAAAAACAACAACAGAACAAGCAGAAAACATGGAAAAAAAAGAAAAAAAAAATTCTCAATCGTACGTAAAACAAAAACGCGCTCCTGAAATGCCCGCCGATGTAATAAACCCGCGCTTGCCGAGAGTCGCCGAGCGGCAACTGTGCGATGGAAACTTTCGCGAATAACGAAAATGTCGAGACTTTCTTACTATCGAAAAAAGCAAAAAAAATGAAAAAACGGGAGAGAGATCGAGCGAAATGATCCCCGCATACCGAATTCACGGATGAGCTTCATTAACATTCCTCACCTCCGGGTCTTCGTGTGTCAACTGAAAAAACACAAGAAAAAAAAAAAGAAAAAAACAGCCGATTTTCCGCGTCCCGCGCGCCTCAACTCTCGGCACGCATACTGTCGATTTGTATATTTATTATTACTTTCTTTACATATATATTTTTCTTTTTTTTTTGTTTTTGTTAATTCCGTACTATCTGTCCGTCTCTCTATTTTTTTTTTTTTTTTTTCGTCTAGCATTGATGACTTAAATTAAACAAATCATCTAGTATACTTTATTAAGCCGGAAAATATCGTTGCCAGTTTCCTCTCGTAAGTATAGTCGTATGTCGAACCGCGTGTGCGTGTAGCGTTAAATCGCATAGCCCTCCGCCCCCCCTCCCCCTGTCTCTTTCGAGGACTCGAAGAACGATAAGCGAAAAATTTTATGCGATCGTCGTCGCGATTGGACTGGATTTCGATTAACCGGATCATTAATACTCAATTGTGTACCCGTTGACGGGTTACCGTTATTTCCTCAAACGCGTGCCGGAAATTCACGCAAAGCAGATTCGTACTAAAAAGAAAAGAAAAGAAAAGAGAAAAAAAAAAAGTACCGTTGATAACGTTAATCGAGACTTGCGGATTGCGACGCGGGTCGCGCGATACAATTGAATCACGCGCGTACACACCGACGTACATTTTTGTTATATTCCTTTTACGACGGTGTTGTGATGTTTTTTTTTTGTTTCTTTATATTTCGTAATTGATTTTTTGACGTTCTTCCTTGATGACGGTGATAAGTTGAGCGATTGTTCGAGAGTAAGAGAAGAAAAAAAAAAAAAAACGAAACGTATATATACACACACTTACACTTACACACACGATATACCTAGATTAAGCGTCGCGCGGATAATCATGAGCTTTTCGCCGCTGAGAGATACGCGTCTTCTATACTTTGAAATAATCGTCCCACACAATCAACTCCCGCAGAGCGGTGAAAAAGCTCAGTAATGCCAATTCGTGTTTTATTTTTTTTTGTTTTCTTCTTTTATTCACCTTCGAGAATCGATCTTTCGGATCTTTCCGTCGATCATCTTCCCCACCACGAGATCGTTCACCAACGCTGATTATATTAAGATAAAAACATAAAAAAAAAATGGAAACGCAACGGCAAACGTGCCGAATTTGTACAGTAAAAAATTAATGTGATTTGTGAGCTTACGCGAACCGTGACGTTTGGCTCGCAATCATTTCTTCGCGGTATCTGGAAAAAAAAATTCTGCTCCTTGTGAAAATATCAACACGAGATCGCGACGATCCGACGAAGAGAAAGTTGAAAAAAAAAAGAGCGAAATTTCCGATATTGCGGTCGATTCGAATCCGCGTAACTCGCAAAATGTTATAGACACACATACACACATACACGTAATACGATTCATAAGAATGAAAAAAATTCAAGGAGAACAAGGAGAGAAAAAAAACCATTGAACAGTTGTAAAAGTAGGTCTGAAAAAAAGAAACAACAACAAATCGCTACTTAATCGTAGTTAATAGGTAGAACGAGAAAGAGAGAGAAGACGAGAGAGTAATATCGATAATGTGGATAATTAGTTCGATGTACGAAATTGTGTTTCGTCGAATGATTGGAAAATGAAGAAAACTTAACCGCTGTTAGAGCCGCGAGCGATACATTGAAGCAAAGAGAGAAAATGATTTTTTCCCCAGTTACGTCGTACTCGTTGCAGGAACAAGAGTGCCACGGACTCGGATTTGTAGAGATAAAGGGATATACTCGTCATTGCCGAAAAAAAAAAAAAAAAATTATTGTCAACATCAAAACTAGCGGAGTAGCCTCGATGAATTGATTAACGAGAGTGTGAATGCTTTCTTCTATTTATACGAAAGAAATAAAAAAAAAAGAAACAAAAAAAAAAACGCGGACCTGAAATTGGATCGAGAATTGAAGAGTTGTACCGGAAGTGTCCTTTGAGCACCGGTACACAGACATCACGGTTGTGTAGCATAAAGTAGATTCGTATAATCTGCATGCTTAGCTGCTAATGCCCAATTTGGTATATAGCATTTAAAACAAAAAGTGCAGTAAAAATAATAATGGGACATAAAACTAAGGATTAAAGTTACGTTGAAGTTTGGAGAGGAAAAAGAAGAAAAAAAAAAAAGAAGAAGAAGAAGCAGCAAACAACTAAACGCGTAGAGACCCCATGACCCGCGCGATTTTTAGCAACTTTACCTCCCCCGAATTTCCCATGTGGACTGATAGAGAACGGTTTGATATTGAAACCTTCTTGCCAGAACTTTAGTGAA
This sequence comes from Ischnus inquisitorius, assembly GCA_963924025.1. NCBI lineage: Eukaryota > Metazoa > Arthropoda > Insecta > Hymenoptera > Ichneumonidae > Ischnus > Ischnus inquisitorius. Next base: position 5,779,132 of record OZ001250.1, on the reverse strand, counting down.
CAAATGCGCGGCTTGTTTATCCTTTTATGTGACGCGACTGGAGCACTACGACCATAACGATTAAAATACGATATTATATGCGAACGCGTGTGTACCGCTGAGTTTCAGACAATACATTAACAATTCAAGAATCGCGGATCGAACGGAGGATTTGTATTAAAGAAAAAAACAAAGAGAGTGAGAGGGGGGAAGGCTGAAAAAAAACAGAAAAAAAATGAAACGAATAATGATTGTTGATAATTTATTATTATACATATACGTATAGAACGTCCCGATTGAGATAAACCATTGCTGAGTCAAACCATACTTCCGATTTTCGTTATTTCTAAAAAATTCTCATACCAACGAGAGTGAAAAAATCCCGATGAACGCAGCATGTTTTGCACACTTTGTATTCTGGCTGGTTTGCCGAAAAACGCAAAAAAAACGAAAACAAAACAACAAAAAAAAACAATCAGAATTAATACCGAGAAGTGTTCACAAGACTTTTCTCAAAAGACGTTATCATTGTATACACACGGGAGTTCTGTAATGAGAGAAGAAAAAGGGAATCCGGTGACGCAAATTTTCCGTTTCAACCGGTCAAGCGCAAAGGTGTATAGAATAATTTGCATTGGAATGCATGGTGTAAACTCCAGTCACTCGATGTGCGAGGGCGAGCGTGTTGGACAGTTAATTAATGCGTAACGCGATTTTTTTTCAGTTGAGCAAACGACAAAGATGAATGAATAAATGAATTTGATGTTTAGAACGCTGCCTCCCGTATGTGCCCCAAAAGAAAAAAAAGAAGAAAAAAAAAACGAATTAAATCTCAGAAGTTAAAGAATTTCATTCATGTACTCCAGCCCTCTGAACACATTCTCTATCCAATCGGTATCCCCGAAGAACGTATTATACTATATCGAAATAAATTCGCAAGAAAAAGGTACAAAAGATTCTCGACGATTGTTCTTGAAACTTACGATGTGCTCCCGTCAATGTTATTTCCCAGTCGTCCGAATTGCCTCCCGAGATGATAAGCCGTTTATAGTTCGTTGACACGGGCGTCTGCAGTAGCGGACAAACAAAGCGGAAATCCGCTTCGTGATTGCATCCTCTATCTAAAATCGGAACGGCCACTGTGTTGTATAAACTATCATCTTTATTGTCCATAGTACATCCGGTTTTATCAGAGCTCTCTTCTGTTCAATGCTCCAGAGTTCGTCGTTCTCGTACATTCACACGTAATTGTCGATAGAGGAGTAGAGAACTTTTATCTTAAATGCTACATCGTCGTGTTGTGAATATCGACGCCTCGATTGATGAACGAATATAACACCAATACCAATATTAGGATAAACTATCGATCGCTCGTCGAAACATTGTGATGCAGCATCCGAATGAAGCGCTCAAGCGTTATCGTTGTTCTCGATTACATTCTTGGACGGCGTAAAAGTGAGAGAGAGAGAGTTTTGTTTTTATTTTTTTGTAGTAAAAATGTGACAAATAAATTTGTGACTAAACGCTAGTTTGTTGAACAAACGAAAATTGACAACTCGGTAACACCGGCCTGCCGGATAATAGAAAGAATAGCTCGTCATCCGAGCTTCGAGATAATGTACAGAATTATTCTAAAAATGATGTAAGATCGTTTGTGCTGTGGAAAGTTGAACAACAGAAGAATACATGAATCACGTATCAATTGCGCACTGATATCGGCGATCGAGCGGCAAAGTAATGCTCGCATTAGAAGTAAAGACGAATAAATAAATATAAACGATTGCACGATTCCTCGAGGCATCCACGCATCGTTGATCGACTAAATAAAATCGTTCCTATTAATCGGACCAATCCACGTCAATGCTGAAAATGACAATCGTATTTTTACCGATTAGACGATACGTCGATGCCGATATTGACAAACACAGAAGCCGACAATAAGCCTGTTATCACCATCACCAGAGAGATGAAGGAAAAACAAAGACTGTCGCGAGAATCGCTAGAAGAATGTCTATCAATTAATTGGTACGTTTAGTAAAGCTAAAAACGAGTATCACAATGAAATGTTCGTGAGATGAATTGTAGACGGCGAGCGAACAGTAAACACCCGGAAACACACGTAACACTCCCAAATTCAACGTGTGCCATTCACACACGTTTAAACCCTACAAAACTCAAAGCGTAACGTGTTCGTTTATGTACAGAATATTGTATCGTTTCGAGATTGAATCCTATCACATCCCGACTAATACTGAAGATCACCCTGAGAATGAGAGAAAAAAAAATAGACGAGAAACAAAAAGAAAACGATGAAACACAAAAGTATAAAGCGTCGACAAAACCTGCGGTCAGAGATTGGGATTATACGAATGCCGCACGCCGTTGGCACGATCGTAATTCAAGCTGATGGTGTAGCATCACACGAAAAAAAAATTTAACGCTTCGCACATCGAATTATATACTCAATATAGACCCGTGACTCGGACGTCCTCGTTTCTCTTTGACGCGACCGCCCTCGCTTCTCGTCTCGCTCGGAGTTCCGGCGTTCAGCTGTGCCGTCGACGCGGTCGTCGTTTCCTCGTCCGACTCCATCGGACTTATTCTGATCGCTTGATACCACTGATTGGTCAGATCGGTCATCTGCGATTTGCAGTCCTTCAGTTCTTGCTGCGTGAAACGACGAGTGAAGAATGGAATGAAGAACTTGAAATCCCAACGGGCGAAACCACGGATACGAGACTGCAGAAACGACACTTCCATCTCTTCCTCGGTCAGTTCGGACAAGTGTTCCGAATCTATCGTTTGGCCCTGCAATTCGACGATATCCGTTGAAACAATTGTCTTTTTCGCCTGCCGTGCAACCGGAGTTTCTTGTTTATGTTTAATAGTCGGTTAGTTTCCTTACCCATTCTCTCGTTTTACTCAGCGATATCTCCTTGTCGCGCTTCTTTCTTCTGCTGCTCTTCGTTTTCTTCTCTGCCCTCAGAAACTTCAGCAGCGGCATCGTCGAGCCGCCGAATACCAACGTTGTGAAGAGCACGATAATAAGCGTGGTCGTTATTATAACGTGACGAGTTTCGTTGCTGAAATCCAAATGAAGCGAGAGAGCGTACGAGATCGCTCCTCGCAAACCACTGAACCACATGATGAACATCATCTTCTTGGTGATCTGATGCTCGCGAAAACGATTGACGAGCAAAGCGAGCGGGAATATGTTCGCGGCTCGGCCGATCAGGCAAAGTATTATGGACCATATTACCAGAGCCGGTTCAGCCTGTAAACAAAAAAACGAACAATTCATTTTTCTCTCACGAAAATCTCGCACTCGCGGCTGTTTTACATTCTTCTCTCACGTTCTCAACTCACCCTGTGCTTGAAACTGAAGAGCGCAAGGCCGAGATAAGCGAAGACGCAAGTCTCGGCGATAAAAGCCAGAGTTCTCATGGTTTGTTGCATCGTTATTTGTGTAACGGTCGACAGATTGAAATGCGTGTAATGCGACATCACGATACCGTTGAACAGAATTGCCATAATACCTGCGAAAAAAAAAATTATTCATACATCGACAATCATACAGAAAAGAAAATTCGTGAATCATTCCGTATCATATTTTTTTTTTGTTTTTTTTTTATCAATCTCACCCGATAATTGTATCCCTTCCGCGAGAACGTAAGGGGCGTAGGTAAACACCAGCATGATTCCGAACTCGAGTGAAGGATTTTTTCTCAGATCAACGTGTTTCAGGAGCAACGCGCTTATCAGAGCGAACACGACGCCGATTCCCGCCGACGCGAAGAACATCAGGCAGAATCTGTTTATTCCGAGTATTATCGCTTCGCTCGCGGTCGCCGCTCTGTTCGACTCGAGTATGGAAGTCGTGAGAACGATGGAAATAGCGTCGTTGAGTATCGATTCGCCGAACACCAACATATTGAGAACGGGATCGACGTCGAGGGCGTGAAATATCGCGACCGTAGCGACCGGATCGACCGCCGAGATCAGAGAGCCGAATGCGAAACTCTCGACGAAGCTCAGCTTGTAAGCGACCTCGGCGAGGCCGAGCAAGTAGATGCCGCAACCGATCACGAAGGCCGATATCGCCGTGCCGAATATCGCGAATACCATTATGCTGCCGATATTTTGAAAGAAGTTTCCCTTGTGAAGATTGTAACCGGACTCGAAGATTATCGGCGGCAGAAGAACGAGGAAGAATGCCGTCGGCGAGAAGGCCTCCTCCTTTCGCCAATTCGCGATATTCTGGTGCGACATCAGATTTATTATCATGCCGATCGCACCGCCGAGAAATACTATCACCACGGATTCGGGAAGATATTGGAAATTCGTTTGGAGCATGAGATGAATCAGCAGAATGCCCAGAGCGAGAACGCAGAGGACGAAAAATATGGACATGGAACTGTTGTGCTCTTCTTCGGCGGAACCCTTGTCCGGCAGTTTGGGAACTGGCTCGACGGGCGTGACAGTCGTCGTACTGACGTTCGTTGAGTTTGACGCGTCAGTGCTACGGGTACCGAGGGATGACGACTCCGTAGTGACGAGTGTAGCATTTTTCTCAGGAAGCGGTTGAGTAGATACATTGAAAAAGGGAGTCGATGTTGTGATTTTGACGGCGTCATCGCTTTTCGTCGTGTTGTCTTTGACGATGGGAGTAGCCGTCGTTGCTATGAGTTTCGGAGTAACTGCATCGTTCGAAGCGCTGGAGACAGGTTTGTCAGAGGCATTTTTCGTTCCATCGACGTTCGACGATGCATGCACGAGGACGGTGTTGTTGCCGTTCGTCGAGTTGTTGCTCGACGAGCTTGTCGATCCAGTGACATTGACGCTTGAAAGGTTAGCCTCGTCCTTGGCGTGTGACACATGGAGACACTGTATCGCGAGTATTACGGCCAAAGTGGCGAAAAAACTTATTCTCGTTTTGTCGAACATGTCGCGAGCATTCGTAACGAATATTTCAATTGTTTTTCGTATGTTCACATTATGGTTTGAAACAATCACGTTGAAGGATTTTTACACTTTTCGGCCGCGACGACGACGTTTGACGTGTCGCGAGATTGCGAAATCGTCTGCTATCGGAAAGCACGCGCACACACGCACACGGGCGCGAGCGCGCGCGTTGCGATTGGACACAACATTCAAACGATCCGCTTGCACACCTACGCGGAGACTGCACATGAACGAGATCTAGATTCGGGACAATAAAAGCCGAATTATTTCCGAAGGTTCTGGAACGAATTAGTGAAAGTTAATATTTTGTAACGTCATCGATGTTTTTCGTAGCACAGTTGTGAAGGACAAATAACTGATCTAGGAGCAACGAGAAGGGAAGCTCGATTAAAAAAAATGGATTTTAGTCGAAGCTTTTAATTCTTAAAATTTTTATCACGATAAAACTGTAATCCCTAAAATTTGCGACACGTTAAAAAAACATTAATTTCCATAATCGTACATTACGAGAACGGGATGAGAGCAAAGATTGATGTAGTTTGATATTTGCGCGGATCAATCTTCGGTACGCGGTCAACCGACTGGGACCATCGCGATGTTTCGATGCCGCTCCGTATCCCCTCCGAACTAACACTCCGACGCATGTTCGGTCAGTGTTAAACAAACTTTTGTCAACGTTTGCGATAAACTGCAAGAAACGCGAGTAAATAAAAATGGCAGGTGGAAAAAATGCACAGGCGGCGTTTCAGCCGGTGAGTAAAAATTCAATAAATAACTCACCTCTCTCGACGCGAACTAATAAATCCTAAGCGTTTGTTGTGTATAACCTCTCGTCGCGATTACTTTCAGGACTCCGACGTTCACATATCCTACGAGGATCAGCAGAAGATCAACAAATTCGCGAAGCAGAACGCCCAAATGGACGATTACAAGGAAGAGCTGAAAATAAAACAGGTAACGGGCAAAGTTCCGATTCTTTCGCCGCGAAAAAATGTCGTTTCTTTAACTCGAGACCATATATGGTAAGCTCCAGTGTCTCATCCATTGCTCCGAATTTTTTCTTCATTATTCGTTTATTTTTCGTTCAAGAACGACCTGAAGAACCTGGAAGACGCCTGCGACGAGCTGGCGCTCCTGGACGACGACGTGAAGATCCCGTATCACATTGGTGACGTTTTTATTAATCAGGATCTAGAAAAAACACAGGTAATTCAGTGCATCAAAGCCTCAAACATTGGACCACGAGTGAGGATGAAAAAAATTAATAGTTTTTTTTGCATTTCAGAAATGCTTGGAAGCGGCTAAGGAGAAAAAGTTAGCAGAAATTTCGAGTCTGGAGAGCAAATGTTCGGAACTCAAGTCTGTGATGAGTGATTTGAAGGCCCAGCTGTACGCCAAGTTTGGTAGTCATATCAATTTGGAAGCGGACGAAGATTAACTTTATGCAAATAACGCCTAGAAACAAAAAACGATGGAATATCGACTACTGGAGGAGCGCCTGGTCGCTTTGCGGCTTCGCCGTCATTTTCATTAACGCAAAAAAAAAACATCGGCATTTTTTATTATCGCTCGCGAAAGACCTTCGATGATTCGCCAGTCGCTACGACTCCCCGCGATAGCGAGAAAGAACAAAACGCATTTGTTACACGACTAAGTTATAAATAAACGATACTTGCTAATATAAAGTCTATTGTCGTTTCGAATTTCGCCCACGTTTACGTCGTGAACTTGAGATACATAATGCGGTTCAATAAATCCCGAAAGTTGAGGCACATCTCAACTACGGACGTTCTAAATATAAGCTAAGCACGGGGATAGGACTTGCGAGTGTTAAATAGACTGCAATGTATTTGAGCTCTTGCCAAATTAGACCGAGAGACTGTGCTAAGAAAAAAAAAGAAAAGAAAATATCGCCGGTCCGACTTACGCCGACCAGGCCCGAAACTCTTAGCTATTAGTAGCTTCGAACTGTCGGTCGATTTTAATTGAAAAAAAAATTAATCGCTCGTCGTTAATCTCAATTGGCGATGTCGACAAAATTTTGGCTCTAATCAATTTCGCCGCTATATTTAATCGAAGGTATCGAAGAGTAATTCAACGAATGTAATTAATCGCACCGGCACCCGGGGCTCTTCGTCCCCGCTCGCTTTCCGCAATCCTCTTCACCGCGGGTAATTTTAGTTTCATCCCGAAGCTTTACGCGTCTTAGTTCATGAGGTAAGCTTGCCAATTGTGCGTGCACCGTTCATCCTACAAAGTAAAACGTGCATAACGCATTACGCGGAGGGCCTGGATAGGTGTGAATTTAAACATAAATAAAAAATTGTAATATCGCAAAAGAGTAAAAGCAAGACGAGTCAAATATGGAGATAGCTAAGGAAGTGATAATGACTATGAAACAACCAAAAAAAGCATACTCTGGATACGGGATGCAAAAAGAGAGCGAGGCTCTCGTGAAGCATATTTTGCTAAATATGGTGAATTCACCGATGCCTGATATGAAACCGGACGTGAAGAACGAAGAGGATTCCATCCATTATCGGGAAGAAGGTAAGCCTCACATTCACAAGCCTATGGTTTTTTCATTATTATTGAATACAACAATGAAGTGTGGATAATTCAGGCAATCAGCACTTCGTTGCCGGCGACGACATCGACGCTATAGAAAGTTACACGATGAGCCTCGCGTATGCAAATACGAATGAACTTATGGCGTACGCCCACGCGAATCGTTCGGCGGCTTTGTACAGAAGGCAAATGTTCAAGGAGTGTCTCAAAGACATCGACACGGCTCTGGAACTGGGTTATCCAACGGAGAAGCGCGCAAAATTGAAGCAACGCGGTGCGAAGGCTCTCGCCGAAGTGAAGAAATTATTGGATATCGTCGAAGAGAATGATAAAAAAGCGTCGACGAACGGTAACGAGAATTCGGACGATGCGAACAAGGAATGTCCTTTCAAGTCCGCGGACGATTCTTCGGCGCCGAATAAAAAATTTCCTCTCATCTCGGTCGTCGAGAAGGAGGAATCGAAGGACAGTCCAAAAGAAGCTATCGTCCAGGAAGTCGATACGAAGCAATTTACGAATAGCTTGAACCTGAACTCGCCGCCTGGCCCATCGACGAAGCCTCGTCATCTTCAAGATCCCGATGTAATGGCTCTGAAATACGGATCGAACGAAGAAGCTCCTGTCCTCAGCGCCGGTGTGCGGATTTCTTACAACGAACAATACGGAAGGCACTTGGTGGCTACGCGCGAGTTCAAACCCGGCGATTTGATCACCATAGAGGATCCGTACTCGTGGGTTCTCTATCAAGACAAGTGAGGCCGTTTTGACAATCTCTTCGCATCCCCAGTCAAAGCGAATCAACAAAGTTAACACGTTGCCGCTTTATCGCGATTTCCTATTCGTCGAATACGAAATTACAACGATACAGCAGCGTCCGTGTGACTTTTGGTCACTGGGATATTTTCGTATCGTAGACCGAAGAAGTTTAAACGATTTCTTCCTTTCAGATTCTACACTCACTGTCATCACTGCCTCGCGAGATGTTACGACTTGATACCGTGCCCGCACTGTCCGTTGAGTCAGTACTGCTCCGAAAAATGTAGAAAAGCGAGCTGGGATCTCGCTCATCGCATTGAGTGCCCGGTTTTGTCGGTAATCTTCAATTTGCTGAACGTCGACGAGGAGAAAGTACGAACATTGATGATGATGAAGATCATGAGGCTCGTTATCACTGTAACGGATAACGGCAGGAGAATACAAGAGTTGCGCGATGATATGAAGATCGCCGAAACTAATCCTGGTATTAAAAAAAATCATCATTAATCTGTGGAGAAGAGTCCAGATGTGTTGTATTATTTCGTCCCTCTTGCAGATCCTAGAACCGCCGGCTTCACCGAACAGGGTATTCTCGACAGTGCGAGCCCGAGATCGGCACTAAGTCTCGCTACCAATATGACTACAAGGCCCCTGATCGGCGTTAGTGCGTTTGCCTGCATATCCGCACTGACGGCTGTTCTTCTCGCCACGCAGTCCGATTTCTTCGGCAAGAAGTACGATCCATCGGAGCTGAAGAACATCAACGAGTTGAAGGATATTTCTTTCTGTGGAAGTCTCATGTTTCGAGCTTGCGTCTTGGCTTCCTCAAATTGCTTTTCGGTACGTTATCTTGCCTATTATAATTCTTACTTGTTTAACAAATACACACGCATTTGTCTTACACATTGAAATCAAGCACTCGCAACGTTTTATATTTTTTTTGTATTGTCTTATCTGGAATTTATTTTTATTTTCTTATTTTCTTCGTATTTCTTGTGAATTTATCGATTGTTTCGTGAACCAAAAAAAATTAATATATAAATTTGTTTTTACCTGGTTGCTTGTGGATTGAGTTATCGATAATGAATCGTTTCTCTGCAGATGCAATTGGATCCTGGTGTAAAATCCGGCTCCGGACTCTTCGTAGTTCACAGCCTTTACAATCATTCTTGCGCGCCGAATACCTTCCGGCATTTCGAAGGATTGACCATGCTGACGCGCGCTCAGGAACCGATTCATCCGGGCGATCAGATATTCACTGGTTACGGAGCCGACCACGCTCACATGTCGACAGCCGAGCGTAAGCACAAGCTCATGGAACAATATTACTTCGACTGTCAGTGCTCCGCGTGCGTCAACAATTGGCCGACATACGCCGAGATTCTGAAACATCACATCGGCTCGATAGCGAAGAACAAGACAATGGTCGAGAAGCTAAAACCTTACAAGGAGAGATTACTGGCGAACAAGTATGACGTCGACGCTGTTAAAACGGTCCTCGAGATCCTGCACTCGGAGACGAAGACACCGTGCGAGGAGATTCTTCACGCTGTTCAATATCTCAAGAGTTATTATTTGGGTAAAATGTTTAAATAAGCTTCTGCCGCTTGTACATCTTTTTTGCTTACCTGCTGGCGCTTCGCTGCTGTTTCTTGACTTCTCCTCGTTAGTCGATCGGCGCTGCTTTGTATCGAGTTTTTTATACGCGCCCCCGTTGCTCATTGTGCTTGCTTTGTACGATTGAAGAAAACAAAAATTGTTACAGGCTTTTCTCGCTGCTTTACACGAGCTTGATACGGAAGACCTGCTACCGCTGCAAAAAAAAAACATAATGCTTCACTCGCTGCTTCATTACCTCCTTTGTCGAACTCCTGTACGATATACTTTTTCTTCACTTTCTAGATCCGTAAACCAGTCTTCGTCGGAACGTTCCACGACACACAGCACTGCGGAAAAAAAAAGACAAAAAACTACCGCTTCTACGGACTTTCACTTTATTCAAAGTTCTTTACACATCATTATTCGATATTCCGAGAGCACAGAGGAAAAACTTGATACCTTTTTTTTTTGTTCGTCTTGTTTTCGAAATATTCGAGATTCGAAAAGGTATAAATTCGTGACGTCGCTCGCGCACGACGATCGTTAAAATTTACAAGAAATCGTGTTCTAGTTAATACGGGATGGGAATGTGTGCTCTTGTAGTGCATTGGCTTCCCCGGTGGGACTAAATTCATTCGGCGTTTAACGGTAAAATTACTGTTAAAATAAAAATAATACGCGTCGTCGAGATACAACGAGATAGGAGGACAGTACTCCCGATACTGTCGCAGCCTGCTAATTGTACGAACGATGTTAATTCGTCCAGATACGAACGTTATCGTTTTGCTAAACGATGAAAAAGAAAAAGAAAAAAAAAACCAAAACACCGTTTCCGAGTTTCGTAAGACTCGGGGGTGAGGCGGATTGAGTCGTAATTCGAATGATTTAGAATCGGCCGATATTCGGAAAGGCAGCGAATAGTGGTGTGGGCGCTGGAGATGGCTGTGGATCCCCGATGCTTTTCAACAAATTTCCTTGCAACAGGCTATCGAGAGCCTTTTGCACAGTCGGATCATTTAGCAGCGGCGACGGTGACACCCCTGTTCCGGTCGCCGAGGGCGTTGATGTCGACGTGCTCGTTGGTGCTGCTGGCAATAACACGATGTTTCCATGAACTCGATAAAAAAAAACTCAAAAAAGAAATCAAAAGTCCTCGTAAAAAGTATCAAACTGTGTGGTTTATGTAAATAAAATGAAAGAAAAAAATCACAATGGCTTCCCGATGGTCGAAGAATTCATTGAAATGTGCTTTTACCTTGAAAATATTCTCGCATCGAATAGTTTACACATCATCTGTGTTCGGTATCTCTTTTTTTTTTGTTCACTTCGCGCGCAATAACGTATTATCATCGAAAAATTTGTCTATCGTTAACGAGACTTTCGGCCGTCATTAGAGCGGCGCTTGTGCGCGGATTAATAATGGACCTCTGTAAAAGCGCAGTAAATGTGCGAACAGGTCACAAAACGATAAAAAAATAACGATTGGCGTCATCCGCTCCGTCGAAAAACGCGAACCGCGCGGGTTTGTCTCTCAGCGACGCCCGTGGAATTCCCAAAATGCGCAACCTCGTGCAGCGGGTAATCACAAAGTAGAAGAGTAAATATAAAATGAAGTATCGACGAGCGTTCGCTCGATCGTTCGGGACATTGAAATTTCCGTGTGAAAATTCGCGAGGCTCGCACGACGCCGAAATCGCAACGTCGAAACGAGACGGTTTGTCGTAAACGAAATCGCGGCCTGAGATTCTTGAGTTTTTGCGATTCTCTTCGAGGTGAACAAATTTGCGTGCAAATTTATCACGATTTATTGGCGAAGCAAAGAACATATGTGCTGTTACACAGAGACGTACGATGCACAATGAATAAACATTTGTCCGAGCGATCTTGAATAAAGCGTAACGTATTTTACCTATTGCCCAAGTGGCTGGAGGAACCGGCGCTGGAGCGGGTACCGGGCTCGGTACCGGGACGTTCGCGTTCGGTTTGTTGCTGTTCAGAATGTTCAGAATCCTCGACTGTAACTCCGCCTGTTTCGGATCACTGATCGCGAGGGCGTTCGCTGCCGCCAAGTCTTTCGCGTCGCCAAGCTCGATCTGCACTTGTTCTTCTCGTTTCATCTCCAGATACTTGATTATACGCTCGTACTGTAGCACGGTCAGTTGATGATTGTCCGCGAGCATGTTCAGCAATACTTGTATAGCGTCCGGATGGCGCTCGTTCGAGAACGGCGTGTTGAGAGGCACCGAACGTCCGCCGGCTTTGTAATTGGCGAAGTCGCGACCCATCAGATTTATAGCGTCGTCGACGGGCATATTACGATGCTCTGAAGAGAGATTACCAAAAATTGCAATTGCAGCGGTAGAAACGCAACGGGAGATTGTGCGCGTAATTGAATTTATACCTTGCGGCAAACCGTGGAGAATATTCAGAGTCAGGGAACGATGCTCCATGTTAATTGGCGTCACGACAACGGCGTAAAGGCAACCGCGACTAGCGATATTTCCGAGCACCCGACTCAATGGCACATCTTCGTTCGGAAACAAGAGATCCACCGTTAAGCCCATTTTTTTCAAGCGCATCTCGATCATTTCCGCATACTCGCTGCAATCGACGATTTATAAGTAAAAACAACTATCCTCGTTAACTTGTCTTCGGGCTCGAAATACTTACGTGAGTATTTTGTTGACGACGATTATTTCGCAATCATTTTTCTCAGCCGGGAGTCCTTGCGCGTCACCGGCTCCGCCGGACCTACGGATGGAACTTTAGAGAGCTCCTGCAGTCGATGAACGAATTAGAGGACGGATATTGCGAATGCTTACCCAAAGCCTCCGGAGCCTTTAAAATCGTCGAAACGGCCGCCCCCGTCGTTGAACGAGTCACGACCGAAGTTTCTGTCGCGCCCTTGTCGATTATCCCAATCGCCCCGGCCGCCCTTGTCGTCGTTTCCTCCTCGACCACCTCGATTGACCGGACTTCGATCTCTGAAGCTGTTATTTCCACCCCCCTGGTTGTCGCGATTCTTGTTTCTGTTCTTTCCGCCTCGAGTGCCGCGCGGTCTTACGTTCGATCCCCCCGACTGATTCTGATTCTGATTCTGATTCATGTTACCCGATTGATTGTTCTGATTGCGATTCTGATTGGGACCCGAACGATTCTGATTACCCGGCGCGAATTGATTGTTTCTATTCTGATTGTTGCCGGATCCATTATTCCCTGGGCCGTTGTTACCACCGCCGAAACTGTCGTTACCTCTGTTCTGATTACCGCCGAACTGATTGTTCCCGCCTCGATTCTGATTACCATTGTTGAATTGTTCGTTACCACCGAATTGCTGTTGCTGCTGATCGTTTACGTCGTTGTCGGGACCCTGATTGTCGTCGTTGAATTGATCATTTCCACCGTCCCGATTCGGTGGACCACTGCCGAGATTCTGATTGCCAATCGGCATAGAATCGGGCTTGTTGAACATCTGATTCGGACCGACGAAGTTTTGATTGCCGCGATCGAAGTTTTGATTTCCACCGCCGAAGGGATTGTTGCGCGGAGCGAATTGATTGTTTCCCGGACCGAAAGGATTATTGTTTCCTCCGCCCATCGATTTTGAGTGAGCATCGCCGATGCCGCTACCCATTCCCGGCCCTCCGCCCATTCCTTGATTCATTCCGGGCCCACCGCCCATTCCTTGATTCATTCCGGGCCCTCCGCCCATCCCTTGATTCATTCCGGGTCCTCCGCCCATCCCTTGATTCATTCCAGGTCCTCCACCCATTACTTGATTCATTCCAGGTCCTCCGCACATTCCCTGGTTCATTCCCGGACCTCCTCCCATTCCGGGACCACCACCCATTCCAGGCCCTCCACCCATTCCAGGCCCTCCGCCCATTCCAGGACCTCCGCCCATTCCAGGACCGCTTCCCATACCTGGCCCTCCGCTCATTCCCGATTGACCGCCTCCGTGACTTTCCTTCTTCGCTGGTCTCACGTCTGTAACAATACTCAATTTCATAGCCAACAAAAATTATTTCTCCAATTCGATGTAGATATGTTTTTGACTCGTTTTCGAATGGATACCAAATTACTGAGACAAGATATCTGTGATGCAATTGATTTTTGGTTTCGGATGGAAATGATCTATAGATCATTGGTTGCTGGGTTAGACTCAATAGATTTGATGCTGATGTGATGTAATAGATGTAATAGATGTGATGTAACAATCGAATTCTAGTTAATACGGGATCAATACGATCTATAGATCATTGATTGCTCGTTGGAACTATTGATTAATATTCAAACGGTAAAAATAATTTTGAAAAAAAGTTATAGCCGTCGCAACATATCAACATCAAATTTGTGCAGCTATGTCGATGAATCAATTCGCAGCAAATTGAAGACTTGGGATAAATTCTCTCTGAGAGAAAGAGATTCTCACCAATTCTTCGACCTTTGAACATAGAACCGTCCTCTTTCTGTATGGCGCTTCTAGCCGCGTCCTCGCTGTCGAACTGCACAAAACCGAAGCCTCGATTTATCAGCGAACCTACCACTTTGCCGTACTTGGAAAAATGTTCTTCGAGCTCGGACTTGTTCATATCGTCCGTCTGAAGATGACCGACGAATATTCGACTACCCGCCGTCGACGGATCCTTCAATAGTCGGGCGGTCATACTGAAAAGAACAGAATTTATTTTTTCATTGGAAACGCATCGCCACGAAGATTCGACGGATTTGCGATTGCATTGAAGGTCGAGTCTCGTAATTGCGCGAAAGATCAATGGGAGAGAATGATAGGTTGGAGGGACATTGTTTTTTTACCTGATAGGTGAAAATCGTCGTCGCGCTCAGGGGAGAAACGTAACGTCCGAACGCAGACGTGTTTTACTCGCTCGCTTGTTTATCCGTTCTCTCGAGGCTCCGAACACAGACGTGTCCTATTCGCTTGCTTGTTTATCCGTCCTCGAGGCTCCACGCTGTCGGCGAAGCATCGAGATTGCGCGACGCTTTCCCTCGAGAAATGCACCGAAGGAATATTCACCGAACAAACGAACGATCGTGCCGCTCTCACGGGAATCAGCAAACGTTCATTAGAGTTAAGTGTGAAAGCTTGTTGTTCGTCGACGCTGCGATTTTTTTCATCTCCGCCGAACGGTCTGTAATACATTCGTCGAGTTACACGAAAAGACGCTGATTACGCGTGGCGCTGATGTACGAACACTTTTGACATGCCAAACAATTCGTCGATAATGAAAATTTAACACGATCTTCACAATACTCCTGTAACACTTCTACAACACGAGAAATCGAACTCTTAGAATGTTTGTTGAAACAGTTTAAGATTTCATACATGAAGAGAAGAAAAAAAAAATCAGGTCCCACCGAGATTTGAACTCGGATCGCTGGATTCAGAGTCCAGAGTGCTAACCATTACACCATGGGACCTTGAATGAAGGGTAGTTTTTCGAATTCGTATAAGAATAATCAACTCGAAGGGGTAGTTTTCAACAACAAAAAGATTGCGAATGATTCTTGTATCATTTAGTGGGATTATCGACCTTAAAAAACCTTATCGGACTAATATTCGTTTGGTAGGCAGAATGAAGTCATAGTTTTCAAAGCGTTTCGTCAACTATTCAATATATTGTTATTGATCTAGCGTTTAAAACGCAGGTACAAAATAAACGAGTCTTCTGAGCGTTAAACGAACTTCGTCGATATATCGTCGTC
Organism: Ischnus inquisitorius; assembly: GCA_963924025.1. NCBI lineage: Eukaryota > Metazoa > Arthropoda > Insecta > Hymenoptera > Ichneumonidae > Ischnus > Ischnus inquisitorius. The sequence goes on along the minus strand of OZ001250.1, from coordinate 5,763,544 downwards.
GATATAAGGCTTGTAACGCTTTTACAAAATAAACAACAGCTTTTCAATGCTCTTCGGTCTCTCATACATCTCGTATACGTAGCTCCGGTACCAAAAAATAAACCTCTGTTCTTATCGTAATGATAATCAGTGAGAGAAAGAAAAATAAGCTCTTAAGCTTCGTCTACTCCTGTTGGTTTCGGTGTTTCGGACTCTGAAACGGCTACGTCGCTGCTTTCTTTCGGCGTTTTATCAGATTCGTCTCCTTCGGTCTTCGGAGCAGCTTCATTCGCGGTTTCTTTGGCCGTCTCGTCTTCCGGTTCTTCGCAATCGGCTTTCTTTTCCTCGGATTTATCTTCTTCGTCGAATTCCGGAGATCCGTCAGCGTCCTGATAATATTAGTAGAAATTAGTTTCGTAAAAAAAAAACAAGGTCAATGTTTTGCATTTAAACATAGGCTTCGCACCTTTGCGGGCTCCTCGGGTCCTTTAACATTGCACAATTCGATAAGATTGTACTTCTTGTACTTGAAATAATCCGGAGCAATGGAGATCAGACAGAAGCCACGCAGAATTTCGACGACCACCGCGATTTCCGGATTTTTCAGATTGGCCTTGTTGCCGGGATTCTTCTTGGATATCAATTCGGCGAGTTCCTCGATAACCTCGGTCCTCTGCACCACGTTATTGAAGCGACGGCTGAGGATCAAACATTAAGTGTTCAGTTATTATCGTTGTAAAGAGAACGGTGGACGACAGTGTGATAATAAACCATTGATAAATAAAAATAATAATTCTATATGTTAATATTAGTTAATATTTGTTATAAATAATGTTATATAAATGAATAAAACAATATTTTTTTAAAAATAAAAAAAAACAAAAAACTTATGTTTGTAATGATTTTTGGATAAACAAAAATTGTAACACAATTATGATATTCTTTTGTTTTTCTTACTTAAAGACAATGCAGAATGTTTTTGGCTCCTGAACAAAATATTTTTCGAACAGCGCATTGGCTTTCTCCTTAATCTCGGACATCTTAGTTTTGCATACGACTTGTATCGGCAACAACCTCAGCAGGTATCTAGTTTTTTGCTGTTTAGTCTCGTCCACCTTTTTGATTATCGACAGAGCGAGTTCCAGGGGATCCGGAAGTGTCGTACTTATGAAAATTACGTTCTTAACGCCGGCGTCTGCGTTCTAGACAAAAAAATAGTTTATTAGCATTTGTCATTCTAATTGTTTAACGAGAATGTGCATTTTTTCCCATAAGCACCTGAAAACGTTTGGCGTAGGGCGATTTCTTTACATCAGCTTTAAGTCCAGCAATTTCTTTGTTCAAAGACACCGAAATGTCCTCTTCGTCGTTATCTGCCTCGTCAGCATCGACCTGTTTGGTCTCCTCTTTGTTATTGTCTTCTTTATCACCGTTGTATTTGACTTCGTTTTCGGTTTTTTCGTCGCCGTAAAGACCGTTTGCGAATTCCTCGAGAATCCTGTACGCGTCGCGTACGCAGTCCGTCTCGCGGAAATTGCAAGTGCACATGAAGCCGGTCATACCGGCCTCGAGGGTGAACTTACGAGCGCGTTTCTGATAGTAAGCTTTGTTGGAACTCCATCCCTTTCGCTTTTGCTTGTCCATTGCTGGAGGATTGTTCGTCAATACGTAAAAAAATATATATCGAAACGAAGTTACGAAAATAATACGTTGAGCCGGTGCAGCCGGTGCGAGCGGCCAATTTTGTGAGGTTAGCACGCTTCGTGCTTATGCTCAATTTTTATTTCTTTTCGCGCTCGATTGCGACGAATAGTTATAAATACCTGATTAAACGCCTTCTTTGATGCACGTCCGATAGCGTTGAAACACGTTCGTCTCCGCGAAAACCGCTTATTCACGTGTGCGACTTTTTTGTTTTGACAATAAACGTAGCGCGTGTGTACACGAGATTTTGTGACCTTGAAAAACCGGAAGTGCGATCGCTCCCTCTTGCGGATTTGTTTCTGTTTGGATCAATCGATAAGATTATAATCCTGGCGCTTGGCGAAAGCAGAAAGGCGAACGGAACAAGAAAGGACGGATCTTGAATGCTTGATAAAGTTCATTAATCCGAAATTATCGGGGATCGTAAACGGGGCAAAGGAAGGCGTTGGCAAAACTCTCGAATAAATCTGTAATCTAATATTACAATATAGATTGTTTATTTTATACATCTAGTTCACCTGTGTACACATCGGGAGATTGTTGTGAATTGCTATACAAATTCATTAGCTACCTCCGTTTTTTTTTTCCGTTCTAAAACGTCAGATACTTGTACACTCGTTGGGTACGATAAATTGCTCGATTATGCTCTAATTAAGAGATCTCCGATGGGAGTCATAAACCGAGACGATAGAAGTTAAACGCGTATCGTTTGGATTGAAAATCTAGCAAAGTAAAATTCAAAATTCTTTCGCAAACATCTGCATCTCTAAATCGTACTCGACACGTTCACAGTTTCGGTATAACATAATAGATTTACGCTGTATATTCATCCTTATATTCTTCTGTTTAGTACACATTTTTTTCCCCTTTCGCTCTAATATAAGTAATACAAGTAATATAAGTAATATATTTAATCTATGACGCACGCTCTTCGTGATGATGACTCGAACCTAACGATTTCGTCAATCTTTCCGTTCGATGGAACAAAAAAAAACCGAAATGAAAATAAGAGAGAAAAAAAAGGAGAAAAAAGATGAAACCGCGAATTTTATAGTTATCGCAATTATTACAATACGTCGATATCGTAGTCACGGTGTTTTTTGTACACTTTCGAGTTACTATCAACACTAATTACGATTGTTCGTGTTTTTTCTCTTTGTTTTGTGATTCGTAGAATTACAAACTCATGTCAATTCGAGACATAATTCTCGATAAAACGAAAAACATGATGTATCAATATATCTTTATATATGGTACAAGTCGCGCGAATCGTCGATAAATCGCTTCGTCTATCGAAACTTTGATAAACCATTCGGCAACTAGACTTATTTAATGAAGAGCTACTTCGAAAGTATATAATTAATAAATTTGAATTTCTATTCTCACCATCGCAGAAGCGCTCGCCCGCAGTATCCAAAGCTAAGTATTACACGTACGAAGTTTTAGAACTTAAGAAACTATTTCGTGCGATATTGTCCTGCCTCATTTTACTCATCGCACTGGTAATATGTGGTCCTGTAAAATAATAGTTCGGGACGGCTAAGAATCGTTACACGAAAAGAAATAAATAAACAACCAAAAAATAATGCAAACAAAAACGTGATGATGATGAGAGCAAATCAATGAAACGATTTCATTATTATTTCGCTACGTGAGGAAAACATAAACAAAGGGAAAAAAATGAAAAAAATAAAATAGAAACGGTAAAATAAAAAATAATAACGGTATTTACCGTTGCTTGCCCATGTTCCGGCGGGACCATCGTCTACCGCTCTCGTGCGTTGTAAGGGTATACCGTTTAGTGTGAGCCGGATTGGTCCTGAGTTCGCGGAAATCCGTCGTTTTGGCTTTCTCAACTTTTTCCATGAATTTTGAGATTAACTCCGGACAGTTGAGGTGCTCTTCGGGCTCCCACGTGTCGTCCGCCGATGTGAAACCCTTCCACCTTATGAGGAACTCTCGACCCTTGTTCTTTTTGTGATGTACCTCGACGATCTTCTCCACTTCGAATTCTTTAGTTTCTTCCTTGTCGTCGTCGTCGTCCTCTTCTTTCTTGTTGTTGGAATTTTGTTTGTCTGCGCTAACAAAAACTTCAATTAGTAGATTGCAACAAAACAGTGAATCGTCGAAGATTTTTTTTCAGGGTTACTTGCCTCCTTTGGAGGGTCGTCCCCTTCTGCCCGATCCCTTCTTAGCTTTCTTGTCAATTTTCAAACGTTTGCTCGGCGAAGCTTCCGCTCCGTTGTTCTCTCCGTCTTCCTCGGCATTGAGAAAATCTTCTATGAGCTGCGGACAGCTCAGATCCTTTTCTTGTTCCCATGTATCTGTGTCCTCGCCGTAACCCTTCCATCGGACGAGAAATTGGCGTCTACCCTTAATAGTTCTCTGTGAAACAATTTTCTCTACCTGCAAGAAAAAAAAATAATAACAAAAAAACCCCGAAAATTCCATTTGATGGCGGACGGTAAAAAAAAACAGGCGGCAATTCTTGGCGGGAGTCCACGCCATAGAGGTGTTTTTATTTTGTTTACCGACGCCATTTCACTTGCACAATCTTACTCACCTCGTATTCGTCGTCCTCGTCGTTCGTTTCTTGCGAAGTCGATGGCTTTTGCTTCTCCTTCTTCCGCCTTTTCGTGCCGCCTTTTGTGGCGTTTCCGTTTTCTTGCTCGCCGGGCGCCGCATCGTTAGCGTTCGCATCGTCAGCGTTCGCCTCGCCTTCGCCCTTCAGCGAACCGTCCGCGCCGCCCGCAACGCCGTCGTCGTCCTTCTTCGACGCGCGTCCGCGGCCTCTCTTTCTGCTCGGCGTTGTTTTCGCCAAATTTTCGTCCACCTCGTCGACGTTGTTGCCGTCGATATCTTCGGCATTGTGCGTCGCAGCGGGACCGCCATTTTCCCCGGAGTCGGCGTCGCTCGACATATCAGATTTTCTCCTTTTGCCACCTTTCATTCCGATCCTTCGCATTCTCCGCCCTGTTATCCGGTAACGCTCCGAGCCCGAAGATTCGTTCTTCGCGAGCTCACCGCACTGAAATCTCGACCCGCTGCGTTTCGCTTCGGTACACCTTTCAAACAATTTCGGCGCTCTTCCTGCGTGTTCGACACTTGCTCACCGGCTTCGGCGGAACAACTCGTTGAATCGGGCGAAGGAAAAAAAAATAAAACTAACACCGCTATCGTCGGCCACCAGAGGCTTTGACGAATCTCTCGCGCGGGCTACGCGATGCTATACCGATCGCTCGACGACGCGAATACGAGCCACGCCGTTCTCGATGAACTAGCTTCCCTGAGTTATATATTATTGATACCTGTATATATATGTATATACATTTCCGTAGCCATCTCGTCCCGTGACTGCGCGGGTTGCTTGTAAACAAACGGAAGTTGAAACGCAACTGCGGAACGGCATAGGCGCACCACTGTTTTAACGGGCTATCTTTGGTGTGTACGTGTATGCGGGCTCCTTATTCTTCTCTGCCTCTCCTTGGCTATCGCCCTCTATCGAGAGCACACGTGCTTGTGTGTGTAGGCTTGCAACGCATGTCGTTGCGCGGCACGTTAACGCTTTCGGTAAACGCGACGTGTTTTCGGCATTAACCAATCGGTTTATGCGCTACAACCATCGCGGCCGTTCGAAATACTCGCCGAACACCTCCAATGTCTCGAATTTATGATCGGTTCCGACTCGTTACGAATTTATCAACTTTTTTTTGTGTCAATGCACATTGCAAGTTTTTTCTTCGAGAATTCATGTTTCATTATGCAAATCTTCACTTACCTTATAGGTGAAAAACGGTAATGTGCGTGTTTTGAACTCTGCACGTTTGGTCGAGCAATTGTTGTTACAGGGTCAGATTATGAAGTTCGGAGCGCACGGGTTGCAAGAGCCGATAATCAATATTTCATTGATTGCATTACGGTGACAAACTTAGTTTTTCGGAGCATGACAACAAAAGTACCCTCGAATGATTCGTTGCTCCGGCAACGCACGTTGTTTGGACGGCTTAGATTCCGGTTGACGAAATCGGAGTAAGGTATTATTTGGAGACTAAACGTCGGTGTTTTGCCAAGCGATGGCCAAATCTGTCTCGGTGTATGAAAAACCAACGGCGCACATAGGTAAGAGCCGTTTTTGATCGAGATTCTCAATTCGGAATTAAGAAAAGAACGAAATTGAGTTCTATGACTCGTATGAATTATCTGTTAAAGGATTGCCCGATTGGTACGCGAAGCAATGGGAGCTCCAGCGATCCGCGGATACCCGAAGATCCGATGCTTTCGATTTACGCAATTCCGGAAGGTTGATTCGCGCCGAGACGGAAATCCGTACGAAGTGGGACACTCACATGAATAATGCGAGACTCGCGGACAGGCGAGTTACATTGGTCTTTAAACTTCGGAAGCCTCACTGGCCTTTCGCACCGCGATTAAATAACCAAACGGTGTTCTCGATAGAATTACGGAATTGTCCCGATGGCGAGAGATTTTGGAAAAATTATTGGAGCGTTTGTCCTCGGAGAAGGAACTGCTGAAGGACGAGCGAGCCGACGCGGAAAAAGAACTCGAGAGCCTGAATCAACCGTTGCAAGTCTCGGCTCAGTGTATCTCGATGAGAGACTGTCGTCGAGGTACCGAGCTCACTTACGACGATGCCGACAACGAACTGAAGAAGGAACTTTGCGTCATAGAGAGCGTCAAAAAATTATTAACGAACAGGTGAATTTTTGTCAGTGGCGAATTTTCTTTTTTTTATGTGTTTCGTTGAGATGAAAAATATTTCAGAGTTCAAGCCGCCTGGGAAAAACTCAATCGCTTGGAAGAAGTGCGTTTCAAGGTCAATCTGGATTTGGAGGATAAAGTCGAGACGATCGATATCGAAAATGAGAATCTTCACTTGAATCGCAGCTCCGCCAGTATCAGTTACAAGCCTAATGCTCTGAGAGTCGTCAAGAAGTGAGAATATTAAGAAAACCGTCGTTGAAGCGGTGTCTCGACTAACTTTCATTTTACAATCGCAGTTCTATTCCGTACGAAACTTGGCTGGAGCGTTGCCGTCACTCGAAGCTCTTGGCCGACAATGAACTCAGCGACACGTACAGCTTTCGCGAAGCCATGCACGTTACGCGCGAGAGAGCAAGCAACGACATAAAAGCTCAGCAAGACCTCACGGACTTTGCGCTGAGAAAGAGAATATATCAGACGCAGAAAGCGAGGAACGAGCTCGAGTGGCAAAAGCTTAAGGTACGACGAAGAATACAAAATAAAAGAAAAAATATTAATCGTTGCTGGGAAATGTTTTGATGAACAAGCAGAAATGTTATCGCAGATGCAGAGAGAAATGGATATGCTGAAGAAAGAATTGGCGAGATTGGAAGACGCTCTAATGGCGAAAACTGACGCGCTGAAGTGCGCGGAAACGAGACTCGAGAATCGCACGTATCGTCCGGGTTACGAATTGTGCCGAGACGAGACGGAGTCGGGACTGAGAGACGAAGTTTTACAATTGCGACAGACGAAGGAGGATCTGATGAGCAAGATCGATTGCGCGAGGTGGTCGATGCTATTGAAACTGTATGAGAGAGGGAACGAACAATTATTCTTAATTCCTCGTATTTGTAATTTCAGAGCATCTTACAACGGTCTGGAGGCTCTGCTTGTTCGCATAGATCGTAATTTGGAGGACAAACAACACTCCCTCATGACTGACATAATGTGCTTGGACATGAGATCGACCTTGAAAACCGGCGATCGAACGAAACTCCCCAACGAAACGGATCGCAATATCGTACTAACGCGAATGGAGCAAGAGATTCCACCTGAATCGTAAAGTTCTCGTGCGTCAAAAAAAAAACTGCTATTGTTAAATTGAATATAATCCTTGGAACTAGTCGAAAAAGTAGTGAATCGCTTCGAGTCGTTTTCCATCGGCATGAAATAAACGTTAATAAAGGAAAGAAAACTCGAATAAGCATCGAATGAGGCGGACAAAATGTACGTACTCCCTTAAAGATTTGTCGATAATCCATGGTGGTATTATTTCTAGCGATTAAAAATTCTCCTCACTTCAGGGATTCGTGGCGAATATCCATACCCTGTATTACAAAATTGTTCACGGAATTATTCCCATTGATTCTGGATTGGCTTTAAGGAGACTGTACTCCGAGACAAAGACGTCCGACAACGCTGGCTCCAGCGTCTTCACGGCGCGTCTGTGAATATCCGCAACTTTCTGGGGTTCACCGTGCTTCATCTCGAAGACAATGTAGTCCATCCACACGTCTGTGTTGCTCTTGCCGAATTGTAGAGTCGACATTTCGTGCGGTCTTCGCGCGTTTCTCACTGATATCTCGGGCTGCAGAAGCTCCAACGATGCCATTTTCTTGTGAAGTTCGAGACAAGTCGGTGGTTGCAAACAAAGATCGTTGTACACTGGACGAGCTGCTTCGATACCTAAAGTAGTTTTGCGTTTGATTCGTCGTCGTTAACGCTATTTGATTCGTTTTTCTTTATCCGAAAGAATAAATTCTGACTCACCTTTCATCAAGACGAGCCACTCGATGTACGCCGGTTTCATATCTTTCGCAATAACCGGATCGGCTTTCAACGCCGCCAAATATATACCTTCGACTTTCTCGGGATCTTTCGCCTGGGCATCCATCAGTCTCATTCGCCATAGAGGCAAAGATTTTCCACCGAGTATTTCCGAGGCTTTCGTGAATTCCGCAACAGCCTCGGTGTCTCGCCCCGCAAACAACAGAAACCGTAGCTTCGCGTACCAGAGATTAACGCTCGATGGCACTGCATCGGTAGACCAACACAAAACTTCGTACAATCGTTTCTGTGAACTGTCATCCTTTTTATCGTTTTTGAGCATCTCGATCTACGGAAAAAAAGGCCAAATAAATAACTGTGATTTGAGAGTAACTACTGTAGAGAATCACAATCAAGACGCTCACCCAGTGAAGATAATATTTCTCTTTCAACTTTTTCGCCTGGTGACCTTGAACGAGAGCATTTTTCAACAATTTCCTCTTAAAATTCGGCAGAGAGCTCGGATCGTGATTTATTTCTATCATGCAATCGATGTAGAGTGACCACATCTCCTCGGTTTTTATTCTCTTCACTGCAGTCTGATAAATTTCGTTGCAACCACTGACGCGATCTCTCATCGAGCGCGGCTCCGTACTGTCCGTCTCCATTGGTGTATCGGCGCTCGTGGGTTCCGGTAAACCTTCCAATTCACGACGCGCCATCGTGTCCCACATGAGAGGTTTATGCGAATACTCTTCGATCATATCGCTACAAAAAAAAAGTAGATAACAATAAATAAAAAAATTGATTTTGAGTGTTATTTTATGAACGGTGAGGATCTTTTTTGCGTCAGACGAGATTCTCGTTGCATTCTCGGCTTAAAAAAAATTGTATAAATGTCGAAATAACTGCACGAATAAGCATGGATACCTGACAATCCTGTTTTGAAGCTTTTCCGTATTCTCGTAGCCCTTTGCGATGTTAAGCAATTCGACAATGAATTTTATGTCTTTGACGCGTTTGAAAGCTTGCCGATATATGACGCATGCTCTCTTATGTCCGAGTGGCATATCGTCGTCGGCCGCAGGTGCCGGCGAATTTTCGTCCTTACTCTCGTTGTCTTTTTTACTAGTTTTAGCTTCGTCGAGTTCCAGCTTAAAAGCGTCGGTGAGCAATAATTGCGAATCCGGATGATGATGCAAGCCTCTGAGAAGGAATTGACGAGCGTTCTGAACATTTTTGCTCTCCTCGAGTTCCCAGGCAGCCGTTATGTGCCAACACTTCGGCTTGTCCTGATGAATCTGCAGCATTCTTCCTATCATTCGACTCACGCAACTGTGAAAACGCTGTAAGAGGCGAAACTTCGTTAATCGACGCGACACGGCAATATGTTGTCCTGCGAACGAGTCGCAAAAAATTCGAGGATATTCCTAGAACATCTGACAGATAGTTAGGTCATTTAAGGGTGGTAAAAATTAATGAAATTGTACATTAATTCAGGGGGTTCCACGGCTCTCGCGCCAACTTCCCGATATTTCTGCCTGTTTCTTCGCTTAATAAGTGTTTATAAAAAACTGTAACAAAACTATAATCTATTATATTTCTTCATACTACAAAAAAATCCCGTCGTCGCCATAGTTAAATTCTTTTACTCATAAAAATAATAGAAGAATGCACAAAAAATTATCTTTGTACCATCAAAAAACAACCCTTCACCTCCACCACAGTGGTCAATGATTGAATTTAAAAAAAAAATTGTTGACAGAGTTGAAGATTTATAAAAATGTGCAATTTTTTTGTAAAATAATTTTTTGGGAATCGTAGACTTACAACGTGTTTGCAAAACTTCATGTACGATATCCAAAATCGTATGTCGTCTTGAAACTTGAATATCGCCTGTTTGTAGAGTTGATTGACCTTGTTGGCAATCGTGTAGTCGATATCCGACTTTTTCTGCGTTATGCCATATTTCTGTGAACAATTGAGCAAGTTAGCACGGACTAGACGTTACTCGTAGAATTTGGATAATCGCAGAAAAATCTTACCTCCCGTCTTTGTTTTATGAGCTTCATCAGATCCATCTCGTATTGTATGTAACGCAGATAATCCTCTTTGCATTTGGTGTGACGCTGAATCTTGTATTCGTACTCTTTGCGCTTTTTGGCTATGTTCCTGAATCGATAGAAAATTTAAGCGGTGAACGAATGAATGGCAATAAAGTGTAACAATCGAAGCTTCGCACGCATACTCGACCGTCGATTGTTTGTGAATTTGATTTATCAAACGTGAAATGTGCGTTCGTAACCTAGGAATTACCGGATCTCGTGTTTGTCGAACAATTTAATACGTTCCATTTGCTCGAGTTCCGGGATCATGTCCTCGCATCGTTTCTCTACGAATTCCGCCATCCTTCAACAGTTTTCTCGAATCCGATAACAGGTGAATTAAAGATAATAAAAAAGCACTGCGTGCACCGAAATCGCGAACATGTGTGGTCGATGGAAGTTCAGAAAAAAAAAAGGCATTTCGGAAACAATCTGGCTCGTGTCCCTCGTGTCGCACGCTCGAGTGGTCGACGCGACTGCCGCCAGGGGGCGTTGCGATGTAAACAGTAGTAGTGCGCGCGTGTTCGGTGGCGTCGTCTCGAGTTTTAACGGCTCCGATTTATCGTCTCATTGTGTTTTAAGTTTTCGTCTGTTAATTCAATAGCGCGGTAATTACGTAACGTCTAAACTTCCGGAATCGGTAGATCTCAAAAACTCCGACTGACAAGTTCTATTTAATTCATAATTTCTTATTTATTCGGAGTCGCGATCTTTCGACCCGGCGCGGCGGTTTGTTTACTTTGCCGTTATACAGCTTCGTCAGCGTTAGGATAACAACGCGAAAAAAAAACTCTTCAAAACCGATACAACTTATTTGTCTACACCGGTGGGAAATATCTTCGGTTCGAATTGTCATTTCGTCGTATCGGTCGATATAGAAACTCATTCGCGGCTTTTTGATCCGAGAATAAAAAATGGCGGCGTCGCGCGTGTTTGTCGGGTGTCGTTGCCGAACGGCGACAGTCGCGTAGATCGGTCGCGAGCGCGTTTCCAAATTGTTTTTTCTTCGCGGTTCTCGTTGTTCGAAAATATTTGTCAAACTCCCACGCAATTCGAGATTCAACTTGGCGACTTCGAGCCGAAGTACACGGATGGCGCCAGCCTCGCGAATATCGTTCGTAACGTGAAAACTTCGATCCGGGTATATACACACTTGTGCCGTATAATAATCCATGATGGCTGACAGTTTTCTCGGGTTTCTTGTCTCCGTAACGAGTGTTGTAATACGTGTGGTGTAACGAGTTTACGTATACAAAGTTGTTCGAGATAACGTGACAGGAAGATCGAGGCGACAATGACCGACAGACCGGCGGCAATCGTGAGTCATGACATTTATTATTAAGACCGTTTCGTAGCCTAATTTTAATCTCTGTCGAACTCGGCATGACACACGGAAATGACGTTAGCTCGTTTATTTATTACAAATAAAAATCATCGCTGCCGAATCTTTCCGACGGTAATATTTAAGTATTAAAGAAAAAGATGTTTTCTTTTTTCGTGCAAAGTTTCGACGTCGAGAATTGTTTTTAGTCATGCACTCGAGGTGATGAAATTTTTTTGAAAAACATTGAAAACTCATAGTCGGAGGATCGGAGAGTTATTCGGCATTGCGTAACGCGCAGACGCGCGGTGGTTCATTGGCCGTCAACGAGAAATTATACGTCACGGCTCTGACATTAACAGTCACCTGTTTTCCTTCGGCGCTTTAAACAACGTCACGCACGGAAAGAGTGACGTAAGCGATGACGCAGGATGCATGCCTCTCAACTCCTGCGCCCCGTTTTTTTTTTTTTTTTTTTTTTTTCGTGTATATATACATATATGTATCTCATTGCAAATTGCGGGTAGATACACGCCCTCAAGGCCGGACACGAGGTTGACCCCCGCGCGTGTTCCACTCCGTACCGATTTTATTACTCGTAACATCCTTTTGCCATTTGAGATAGCTCCGCGAAAATATGAACAAAAAATTACAGCAAATAAAAGTCGATTTTTCTTTCTTCACAAAAGAACATATTTGAAATATAGGATGAAATTGAAAAATCTTTTGACATCGATAATAGTGGAAAATCTTAATTGCCCAACGTAGTCTCCATTGTCCCGTAGAATCATACTTTACATGCTCGCGATTAATTCGATTGTGGAGACGCTCCGAGACCGGACCCGCGTTGAGTTACGCGCCGCGTTTTCCATTGTTTGAACGCGCAGCGAACCGGGAATTTACGATTACGAGGGCATGGAAGCCGTAGGCGTATCCGAGCTCGTACATCGAACAGCCATTATATTTCGATTTCTCGGTTATTCTGTCCCCCGCGATCTCGAGATATCGATCTTAATACGAATCCACGCAGGAGGGGCCGCGTTAATTCGCGCGAATCGAGGGATCGCACAGGCGAGGTCTCTCCGGATCGTTAGGCGCAAGTAAATTTACGGTTGAATTTGTCACTGAAAAGAAAACGATTGTCGCGAGTAAATTTCTTTTCTTTTTTTTTTTCATTAACAAAAGATACAGTTATACCCCATTTACTTCTTGTATAAATTTGCTCGAATTTTTCGAGGGGCGCAATTGCTCTCGACTGAAAAGTTTCCTCCCCTCGTTCACTTGTGTTTAAATAAGAGACATTTTTATCCATCACGAGCGTCGGAGAAATGAAGCCGCAATACTTCTGAGTGTGCGACGAGCAATTAGTAATTATCTATTCAGCGTCCCGTTGTACAACAGGAGGGGAAAGAAAGAAAAAACGGAAAATAAATTAGACGAGATGCCGAGGAATTTTTCGAAATTTATATACAAGACGAGGAGAAGAAATATCGTAATTGAAATATCCACGAGACAAAGACAACAGGTGGCCGAAGATTTTCGTCCGATAAATTAACGCGGGATGTTTCGCAACCCTTAATTTCTCATCTCTGTCTTCCTTAGCCCTCCCGTCGCCGGATCCGCCTCGACAGCCCACGGCTCCTTTTTTTTCTTCGCCTTTCTTTCTCTTCCCTCTCTCGAGTTTCAACTCAGCCGCAAAGTTCCCATTCTGTCGAGGCAGGCCCGGCTCTTCCACTTTAGTTCTGTTTAATTGAGACGCTCTTGAAGCTCGCGCAATCGCTAAATTGCACACGCAAACCGGAAAGTCCGAAGGAAACGAATGAGAGAAGTGAAATGATAAGAGGCTAACCGAAGTAGAAACGGAGGTTTTCCCGTTTTTTTTAACCATGGGGGCGGGGGATGAGAAATGGGAATGAAGGTGTATAAGAGAAAAGGCAGTAGTTATTGGGTTACAGAAGACTTTACAGAAGACTTTCGCGGTTCTTAATTCCGCTGGAAGGATCAATCGAATGGTTACCGAGGGCGCAGTCGCTCGGAGCGGGTGAAATTTGTGCCGCGAAGCTATAAACGTGAATAACCTTTGCAACCATGGATGATGGTGGAGTTTACTCATTTTCGGGTGGAGTGATGTTTTGCTGATAAAAATAGGATAGAATAATTGTAGTTGGGGGTAGTTTTTACTTTATCAGAATCAGAAACCATGAGAGAAGTTTGCGTAAAATGGACCAACAGCGCAGACGAGCTCTTTACGCGCTTTTCAAGGCCTTTTTTTTCAAGGCCAAACAATTGAAGATCCGCAAAAATGGAATAAAACAAGTTAAATGTTATTAGGGCCAATCGCATTAATCAGGGCAGCATTAATCATACGATTATTGAACACATCAGGTAGTCGTAATTCGGTTAAGAGGTTCTTGAAGGGTTTGGAAGGTACCCGCTGTTGGGTTCGTTTTCTTCTACTTTGGTGAAGCTTTTGTAGAAATTGAGGCTTATAGAAATAGAATCTTAAAAGTAAAAAAGAGGATAAAAGCAGTGTCATTGCTCGAGATAATTTGTATTGTCTGTTAACCGGAAGTGTACATAAACTAAGCGGATTACCAAGTAGCTTGCTGTTCGTTTTGATATTTGAGACGCTCGTCAATTACACCGTGATCAAACGGTAACGGGAGGATGTTGATGTCGTGCTCGGTATCGACGAGAAGTGTGCTTGTGCTCGACACGCGTGGCTTACACGCGATATTGTTGTCGTCTGGCGTGGTGCCGATTGTATTCGTATCCGTAGCCGCGCATCATATTTTTATTGAAATTCATGCGGTGGTAGTTGCGAAAAGCTTGGCGAGGTTCGGGTCCGTCGATGTAAAATTGAAAGACGTTCCTGGGGCTGTTCATAACTGGCTCTGCAGAGTTGAAGGAGTTCATTATGTTTCCATTATTTGAAGAATACATCATTTTTACTTCTTAATGTGATTATCAGTTTTCTTACCTTGACGGAAATCGCGGAAGTGACGACGTTGATGCCATTGTTGCATTTCTCCAGACCTGTGGCGATTATAATGATTCACATGGGTCGGTCCGGCTTCACAGAATCTTCTGACACCGGCGAGATATCGGCTTACGGCCAAAGCGGAACGTTTCTTTTCCGCGAGGACCTTTTCCTCTTTGGTTACGAGCTCTGTCTCGGGTCGATCTGACACACCCTCCATCGATTCCTACGCATTTATTCATCACTATGGTAGTTAGCTGTGCTTTTCTATGTTTTTCGTTGCAAAATATCGATGGTGAATTTGATTCGCGGGACTGAAGGATGTTTATATTTAATCAAGCGAAGCGAGGGATTTGAGTCATTGATGGTCGTTACCAAGCTATTCTTGTTGACTTGAGCAACGCATTCCAAGACGGTGCAGTAGACGGTTCTGGGAGTGCCCCTATCTTCCACAGCGGTAGTGGCGTTCTGTCGATGAAAAATGCATTCACATTACGGTGATCAAGTCTTTGTGGTCTTTTCTGTAATATCGTAACTTCGCTAACCCTGAGGTAGGCCTTGCAGTGATCGTACGCAGGGTTGGTAATATATTTGTCAGCGCAGGTAGATATCGCGGACAATCTGGGATAACCATGGGCGGCTAGTCTCGTACGGTAGAAACAACCGTAACAGGCATCGCGACCAATGGAATTATCATCCTGAGAGTCGTTGCACAACTCGTTGACGAGCCGAGCTTTTCTCATACTAAAAACGATGCCCAGTCGTAAAAAATCAATCCCACCAATTGTATTGCATTTGCACAATTGGGATTATAAATTTGAGCAAAAACTTACCGTCTGCCGCCAAACCGGTGGCGGTGGAAGGCGTCACTGGCGCCAATGAGGCAGCACAGCAGAAGAGTCGCAACGAGAGTCGCCTTGGTATTCATCGTTCGATGTGAAGACTGCAGTGTCGCATTGCCATCGGGTTTGAGCTTTTATATGGGTGCAGAGGGGAAGAATTTTCCATCGTCGACACTTTGGACGCGGCAAAAACCGAATCCGGAAGCAATAGTAGTCTATAATTTCGGTCCTATCGCTACCGAGATTTTTTACTCGGCAAACTCGTGCTGCTCGCCTGCCTTTTGTTACGCGAAAAATGGACCGCGAACATCGCGATTTTCCGCCACGCCAATGTCAAGATAGTGCACACAGAACAACGGGGAACTTCCGGTGTCACGCGAACTGTCGTTCAACACAGTTACGAAAAAACATCGAAGGTGAATGGATGTTCCTCACGTGGCGAACAGCTAATGACAGTGGTGTTACAAGTTGAAACCGATACATGCTCAGGGGGTGATAATGATCAGAGAACACGAGAGATGAAAATTTATCCGAATAATATGCATTGCAACGAATCAATCGCGGTTCACTATCTATTTCGTGTCCGCGTATTGTGCAACTTCGCCCAGGGAACAAAAGGTGGGGAAGTCCAGAAAGATCGACTAGTTATATAATTAGAAATATGAGGATAATCGTGCTGATCTTGGAATGCATTAAAAATTGCATGAAAACCAAAAAGCTCCCGCCTGAAAAAGAAGTGTAATGAAGAAATTGTATCAAAGAATGAAGAATAACAGAAAAGAATGAAGTAATAACTAATTATTCTCATATTATGATTGGGCGATTTCTGCTTCATTGAGTATGCAAATTTCTTAACTATGTGAATAATTGGTTGCTGTTGATTTTCCTTTTTGTTAACGCTGAATTTATTAGACGTCCTTATCAGTTAGGATTTTGAAAAATTTCGTAACATTTGTTTCATTTCATCTTTGAACAAAACATTTTGTAAAAAGAGCTAAGTAGTCCTTCGTGAATTTATGGTTGTACTCCATAGAAGTCGAGTGCCCAGCGAGAGAACTAACTAAGAAGAAAACTAAACGAACAAGATCTACTCTTGAACGGGCCGCGTTTCTTTAAGCACTATTGTAAGCGCTGAACTATCGCCGCCATCACCACCGTAACTAATTTTTTGATTGTTATTGTTTTTTATTTGACTAGGACTTTTATTTCGCAGTATTTTATACACGTTTCCTAATATTTGAGATTTACAATGTAAATCTATCGATTTTCATTGTCCTAATATGTTTGCCATTATTCCTTCACGACAATTCTCGTTCGTTGTTTTTTTTCCTCGTACTCTCGAGATTTGACTTGGTCATAAACAGCTTATTCCGTCTTGGAACGGAGATAGGCTCCCCCTTAGTTCCGTTTAATTGAGACGTTATTGAAGCTCGCGCGATCGCGAAATTGCACACGCAAACCGGAAACCTCGAAGGAAACGAATGAGAGAAACAAAGTGGTAATAGGCTAACCAAAGTAGAAACGGAAGTTTTCTCTCTCACTCTCTTTTTTTTCTTTTGTTCATGAGGGATGAGAAATGGAAATGGACGGTGTATAAGAGACGAGCAGTAGTTATTGGGTTATAGAACTCTTTCGCGATTCGTAATTCGGCTGGAAGCCCCATCCGGACGGTTATCGAGGGGGCAATTGGTTAACACGCCCGGGATATGGAGCCGATGGAATTCGTGCCGCTCGGCCGCAACCGTGAACAGCGTGTGCGGCTGTAGATGATACCACGCGTCGCTCATGGAGTCTCACTGTCTGTCCCTCTCTCACACACTACTCGGTGGATTGGGGATGCTCACCGCGGGGACGAGACAAGGGGGCTTTGGGAATTCTGCAACGTTAATTTCAGTTAATTAGCTAATTGGAGCCCGGAAGTGGGCCTTCTCTCGGTATCTCCGAGTGAGTATCGGCGAAACGGTGCTAACGATCTCGCGAGGGCCACTTTGTCGGATTATAATACTGTACGTATTTCGCCGCTCCTCAATTTTCTTACAAATGTATGAAACAGAAGGCGAAATGTAATTCTCTCGATTCGCTCGAACGCGGTTAACGTCTGCCCTATAATTTCGACCGATTCTTGAATCCGCTGCAGCCACTTCACCACGATATAATTCAAAGACGCTTTATTTAAAAAAATGACAAGAAAATTTTTGACTCATTTTTTTTCAGTACATTTTCATCGTTTCATAATCAATCCCTTCGATAAAAAAAAATCATTGATTTTTTGAAGAAATGAATTTTTTTTAATCGAGATTTCGGGTTAGATTCATACGAATTTGACAAAGTTAGGCGTAGGTCGGATCATCATCGGCTTACTTCTATTCCGGGCGATTGGCGAATAGTTTATCGAGCACGTAGACTCTCCTACGTTTAGAAACGATATATATATACATATTCTTTTATATATTTTTTTCATCCACTGAACGTTTTTCCGGTTAGCAACGAGTGTTCCAAAAAAACCACCGTGCCTCGAATATTAAACGTTCTTGATTACTCGGAGAAGAATAATCGAGGATTATCGATTGCTTCAACGATCCGTTTTACCCGTGGCGAAAAAAAGCCTCTGGGTTTCTTCAACGCGCTAGCAGATGTCGCGTCTCGTATCGTTTATCAACGGAAAATGGAAAGTTTCGATCCCAAGCTAAACTTTTTATTTTCGTTCTTTTTCAATCAAATCAATGAAAAACGTTTTTTTCTACAAAACACAATAATTATGATTTTTTTTTTAATTCGCAAAGAAAGGGGAAAAAACTTACTTTCTCGACTATCAAGATCGCGTTATGAACAAGTTCCCGGAATACTTCTCTCAGTCGCCGTTCCTCTTCACATCTACATATGTATTTTAATATTTGCACAAAGATGTCATTAGACTTGGGTCCGAGCGGCGATGACAGCATCGATGACAGCACAAATAAATACGATATTATCGCGGTCTTGTATTTTTTCAATTCTAACGATGACTAAACGCGATGACGTTTTTTCCAACTCGCCGCTCACGATATTGAAATATCTCGAGCTATCGTCATTTTTCATTGAAATCAATCTAAAAACAGCGTCAAAAGCAATCTATCATAACATTCAATATATCTCGTCCTTCGCGATTATGATTATTAATTCTTTAGCTTCATTAGTGTCTCGAGAGTCTCATTTTAAATTGCCTCGCGCAGTCTAGACAAAGTATCAATCGCATCTGTCGATAGCAAACATCGCTAACGAGACAGATATCCACTAAAGTCTTATCATTAATGATTGCCTCTTTCCCCGAGGAAAATCACGCCATAGGATCCTCGCAACTTCTCCACAACTGTCCGTGTGGTTTCTTTCTTTTTCTCTCTTTTTTCAACGTCTTTCTTCACTCGCCGTTGGCGTTCTTCCGGAAGCAATGAACAGCAGTTAGAAATCGTAATAAAGGAAACGGGCGTCGTTGATGCTTTTCTCGTGCGACCAGAGTTGTATAGTTCGACAACGATGACGATTAGAGACGGTTATTCTTCCCACGCTTCTTAAAAGGATTATTTGCAACACGATTGTTACAGACGTATATCTATATACTATATGTATATATAGAGTTTGAATGAGGGAAAAGAGATACGATAGGAGATGTCACAGTGTAACGAGTGAGGCAATAATTCCACTGGCGTAATCCTTAAAGTCTATTCTTAGCTCGATGACGCCAAAGGAATGCGCGTGTAACGGGAGTACAATCTTTCGAGAGAGAGATCGTTCATCCGCATCGCAGCTTCATAGTAGTAATATACGATCGTGCGCTTCCTCCTTCGAGTCTTCTTCTTCTTCTTCTTCTCCTTCTTCTGATGCTATTATAGAATCATTCCTCTCTTTCCGTTGCGAAAATAATGCCCGGAATGCTCGCGATTAACTGACTCCATCTGGCGCCGTGTCTCCATAGCGACAAGAAAGATTCAGAACTTAATTACAATTTTATTCAAAGAAAAATATTACAATTGATAATTGGTAATGTAGTGGGATCAATTCTCAATGTTCGTTCGAATTTTTGTCAAAATCGTTATAGTCCTCGAGATTTTACGCGGTTTCGAAATTTGTCAACAATATCTGCTAACAAAATCAGATTGTCACGTAGCTTCGGCAATGATAAAGCTAAAATTGTTTAAGTAACTCCTTATGGAAGAGCTTTGTAAACGACGTTTAAAAAAAACAAGAAACCGAAGTGCACATATAAATCGCATCATTCTTTAATATGGATTTAGCGCAACTTGACCACTGTTATGGTACATAAGATAACCTTAATTCATCGTCTGCAGTCTCATTTTGGTCAGCTTTCGGGGAGTGTTGCTACAGAATTGAAGAACTGGACGTTTTTTCGCGCGAATTTTCTGCCGGTAATTTTAGTTTCTAATATTCAAAGTGTACGATGTAAAGTACGATTGTCGGACTGTTATTGAAAGCAAGTTAATGTTAATATACACAATAATTGATCGCGTATTTACAAATTCGTGTTTCGTACGAATTTTTTTTATTGGTGATTTCGGAACTGCGAATATTTCCGAAGAAGGGTAATTTTGAGGTTTCGGTAAGAGATCTTTATGAGAGTGAGTCAGAATATCTCACTCCAGTTTCTATCTCATAAACTTTCGCCCCCTCCTCCCTCCGTCGCCTTCCGACCCCCGTCCCCCCAAACTCTCAACGTCTCTATGTCTGTCTTGTAGTTTCTCGCGCAACTCTCTGCCACTCAATTCTACGTACTGCATCTGCATGTTAAGTTAGATTGGCTCGGAGAGAACTGAACCGTGAGCTACTGGTATACACGTACGCGATATCCCCTTTGCTCTCCTTTGCTTCTGCCCATTTCCTCTCTTCCCCCCATAGCGGCTCCTCCTCTTCGCCATAACTGAGGACTCTCGCTATAACGTCTCTTCTTCGCCTATGTCTCATACGTCACACCCACGCACCAATCCCAAATACTCATGTACGCACACTCCCAGAATATTTGCATATTTCAAATTATTTCGTGGAATACTCCAAGTGGAGCGTCTCTCACACTCCCTGGTAACGAAATGGAGCGATCTTCGAGCCTACGCAACGGCTTTTCACCGTATCGTTCGACCTTCTTTTTTGTTCTTCGTAATACGCATTCTTTATTTGTTCATTTTTTCGCTCTTATTCGCAGCGATATCAACTCGATTTGCGCTTCTGAGTAGCCGAGAGTCATCCTTGTGAAAATCTATTCGACTTCTGAATCACGTATTCAGAAGTCTTGAAAACATAATTGAAATCATCCGAATGAATAGTACAATCATGTGGCAATGGATGTTAAATTTTTCTTTGTCGTTGGAAATAAATGCGTTGTAGATTCATCGTCGTTCAAAATAAATTCTTTTTTTACTATTCACAAACCGTTAATATATAAACATTCGACGGTTGGCCAAGTAGCTTGTTTCACGTTGCGATACTTGATACACTCGTCGACGTTGCCGTGACCAAACGGCACCTGCACGATGTTGATGTCGTAGTCGGTATTGACGAGAAGCGCGTTTATGCTAGGAATGTGAAGCTTACTCGAGAAATCCTCGATGTCCGGCCTCGTAGCGCCTGTAATCGGATTCATAGTGGCGCATCTGGTCTTCGCCAGAATACACGCGGTCGTATTGACGAAAAGCTTGGCGAGGTTCACGTCCGTCGACGAAAAATTGGAAAACATTCCTAGGGCCTCGGCTATACACGTCCGGATCTACAAAATGAAAGACCGTTAGTTTCTTTTTTTTTGCGTCAAACAAAAGACAACCCATATTTTTACAAAAGTGTAATCTCATTCGGTGTTCGCCGGGCAATGCGCTCATCTTCGACGATATGTTTTAAAAAGTGCAATCGATAGTTTCCCTACCACGTCGGAAACTGCGACGGAAATTGCGATTGAAATTGCGACGACGATGTCCCCAATGTTGGACTCGCGCGTCGCGATTTTGATTGTGTCGTCTTTTACGGGAAATTTCGTTGGGTTGCGCTGTCGTTGTTTCGTTTGTCGGTTGTGCTACACAAATTCCTTTAATGACGATGAGATACTGGTTCGTGGCCAAAGCCGTGCGTTTCTTTTTCGCTGCGTACTTTTCCTCTTTCGTGACACCCTCCGACTTGTGATCCACATGCTTCAGCGAGACCTGCGCATTTTTTTACAGCCGATATCGGACTATCAGTATGTACAATATATACAGTACAATGGGATCAAACATAGTAGCTTCCTAAGATTAACGCGACAAGATTAATAATCGAGAAATCGATGAGCTTTTTTCATCGATGAAAAAAACCAAACAGACTTCGCATCTTATGAAAACTAATATATTGTGTTCTCCACATTTTCCTTTTTCGGTGCTAAAAGTGCCCGAAGTGCTTATTGTCTACGAGTAAGCGAAGCGAGGTGAAGAAATCCGTGCGCAAATAGTGACGATAAAATTGATAACGAATAAATGATCGATTGTATGTGAACTAACAGAGTGACATTTTTTGGAGAATACATCGTCGTTACCAGGGTATCCTTGTTGACTTGGCGAATGCATTGGAAGAATGTGCAGTAAACGGTCATCGGTGTGCCTTGGGCATCCACAGTTGCGTTCTGTCAACGAATATCTATTTGTAACGTTCAGAGAATCATCTTCTTTCAAATCTGATAGCTCCACTTACCCTAAGATATGCTCGGCAGTGACCGTAGTCAGTGTTGTCCAAGTACTTGTCCGCGCAAGCGGACATAGCGACCAACATTGGATATCCTGGGGTAGTCGTCGTCGCGCGATAGAAGCATCCGTAACAGGCGTCGCGTTCCATAGAATTTTGATCCTGGGACTCGTTGCACAATTGATTGAGAAGCTGAGTCGTTCTTGTACTTGAACAGAAGAAATCATTTATTACTTCTTTAGTTTGACTGATTATTCTCTATTTTTTATTAAAAATCAACAAATAATTATGCATTTTTTATATGATTTCAAGCGAGTCGCATGCTTAATTGCAATTAGGCCTACACTCTCGATAGATCGATTTATCGATATTGGTATATTCGACGAAAAAAAAACGCTTACCTTCTCACCCCACTTATGCTACCGAAGGTTCTGGCCAATCCATTCTGATGAGCCTGACTGGCGCCCAGTAGGCAACACAGCAGCAGGGTCGTAACGATATTGGCGCTGTTACTCATCGTTCGACGTGATGACCCGTAGTGTCATATTGCCATTGAGTCCGAAGCTTTTATACAGGTGGACAGGGGATACGGATTTCCCACGTTTCTCGTTGTTTGCACGTAGCAAAAAAAAAAACCTAATCCCTTCCCTCGGAACCAAACAGTCCTCTATAATTTGTGTTTCAATCGCGAGACGAGATTGTCCACAGGGGGGCATATCCTGTCGTGTGTGTGTGCGCGCGCGCGAGAGCTAGTCCGTTGTGTCGTGAAAATGGACCGTAAACATCGCGATGATCTGGCCGACGCCAATGTCGAGTGAGAGTACACACGGAAAACACAGCGTGCTCGAAGCTTCCGGTGTCACGCGAACTGCGACAGTTCGCAACAACGCCAGATCTCACCGACAAACCTATCGAAGAAGAATAGATATTCTCGTCCTCCCAATCCTCGCGTGGCTCATACAACAAATCGCCGACGTATTTTACACTCTGGAACGTATACACATGCCCAACTAACGACAATAACCAGATGACACGAGAGATGAAAATCTGCGTCAAATAATACGCGACCGGGAGACGGATCAATGGCGATCGCATCTAGCTCTTTTTTTTCCGCTTCCGAAACATTGCGCAACTATGGCACGGAAAGGAAGAAAAAAAATTCCGGAAAGATCTAGTCCCGATTGGCACTGTGCGAAATCGTCGTCGACGCGATAATTCACGCTCGAACAGTTGCATAATTGAGGATACGGGGGTAATATCAGTCACCTTGAAGCGTGTTCAAGTATCTCGAACAAAGTGTCTTTTTTTACCGTAGGTCATACGGCTCAAAAAAATCTGAATATAAATAAAATAGGTAATAATAAAAGCTTAACTGAAACAGGAGAAATTCGACAGAACATATTTTATTTTTTTTAATATGTATTACTCATTTTTTTTTTTTTTCAAATCCCGAAATCAGAATTTTTTTGCGCTGAAATTGTCCTTTTTGAATAATTCTTTCATTGTTGTTCGTATTATTTGATATTTATTGTTAGATGCTGAATCATGTGAATGTTATTGTTTGCTAGGGGTGATCCGGTTAATCCATCAATCCTTATTTAATGCTTCGTCGCTGTATTGTCATGATCGTGATCGCCAGTTTTTCCGATTTGTTTTTCTACGTGTTCCCGGCGTTGCGCATCGAGCGCTAGTTCGTGTGTTCCCGGTTCTCAGCAATAATTAACACATTTAAAAAAATCCAACACATATCTCTGGCACCACAGCTCGAAATTCCGTCGCGAGCTTTTTCGTTGTATAAACATTGTGTTTGCGTTCCAGAACCAGAAATAGTTGTCGAATAAAATGTGACATTTCTGAGAAATGACAAAAGTGGGATAATTAGAAACGCATCGTATGCTCTCCGCGTGGCAGTGTCGTTTCACGAGGAAACTCCGTGGATACACGCGCGTCCGCGCGTGCGCTCGTTCGCTCGACGAGTTTAATTAAGCGTCTAATTACTCGTACAGAGGGAAAAGATGAGATCAGAGGGTTGCGATCCTCTCTCGTCTCTGGATGGACTCGACAGCTGCATCGTTCCCATCACCGTCATCTTCCTCACCGCCTCTCTATATTCGTCTGTCATTGGATTCTTATTCTTCGTTCTCCCGCTCATCCCTACGAGACATTTACCTTCGGCGTTCATTCGTATCGAAAAAATAAATCCGCCGAGAAGCATTAACGTTTCGTCGCGGTTTCTTTGATCCGACGAAACAGTGATGTCGCTGATGCTTCGCGAGTTGTCTTTGCTCGTCAATCGGTTGTTGAAACAAGCGAAGAAAAATAAATAAAAAAATACAGTGAAGGGCGAAACGAAGAAAAACAAATGAAAAAAACGTTTCAAGAATTCGTCGAGACGACACGAACGAAAAACAGTAAGAATCATCGAAAGTTTCGGTTATACGAAAATTCGTGGAAACTCGTGAGTCATTCGGGTCCAGATCGTCGCGACGCACAGCAACTCTGCGACTACCACCACTATCTTAAGATCTATAACGCAAGACGGAGAGAGAAAGAGAGAGAGAGAGCAAGTGTCTCGAACTACGTCATCCCGACGGCTCGACGACGACGTCGCGTCGAATATCTCGGATTACGTAAACGCAAATAATCTGCGAGTTAAGAGCCTGGATAGCGCGCGCGTGGCTTTGCCTCGCTCACGAGGGGCAAGTGAGTCACTCTAATTCTGGATTCGGAGGGATGCACTTCGGTTCGAATCCGTCGTCTCGTCTCGACGGCCGCGAAGCTTCGTCTGGCGCGAAAATAACCCGCGCGACTATCGCGCGGACCTTCTTCCTCCTCTCCTTCTTCCCTTTTCGTCGCTCGTTCACCAAAGTTCCTCTCTCTTTGGTCTTCTATCTATCTTACATTTCGGTCCTATTTACTCCTCATCTTTAACTTCGTCTGTCTTCCTCGGATTGTCCTAGTTTTCGCAGAAAGCGACGGAAAGGTGCGTTTTTGCCCGCTCGAGAACCGCGTCGACCTGATGAATTATTTTGATGCCTCGAGAAATGATTAAGAACCGCATTTGTTGACCTTTTGCAAATATCGTTAAGCTCCATTTGGCCGAATTAAATATTACTTGCCACGACTGATAATTTGTAGCAATAGCTAAACATTTATTTCGCCACATTTGACTAAACATTCGCCAACTGCGAACAGATTCTTTCCTTAGGATTAAATCATTTCAACAAAGTTAGTAACTTATCAAAGTAAAAAAATAGAATATTTTCAAATCTTTTCTATTCCATACTTCGTAGTTGTTTTTTTTTCGTTTGCGTTTCACTTGAGAATAACGAGGAAGGAAGTATGACGTAGTTTTTTTTTCTGGTGAAAGAGCTCCATGAAAACTGCGTCGCTTCCTTTTTTTGTGTTAGCTCCAAAGCTCCATTATATCCTAATACCCGTAATCTCATCGAATAGCGGAGAAAACAAAAAAGATCTCTTCGCAAATCGTGTCCTTCGTGTCGATTTTCACGCCGTCGACATCCTTCGACTAAATCAGCAAGAAACTCCGCGACCGAAAATTTCACCCCCAGCGTGCGTCGTCCGCGTGTACATTAGACGGCCCATTATAGCGGAGCACACAACCCAACAGCCCGGAGTCATCACCGAGTGACCCGGAAATTGATAGACATCAAGCTGTGTGTGCGCGCATTAACGTAACCAGAAGCTCTTCCTTCCTCTGTCCTCCGAGTGCGTCGTTTCCTCGGCGTTTCCTCGCGGGGCGCGCGAGCCAGACGTCACGAGGGTTCGAACGCGGGATGTACGGCGTATTTTCTTTTTTTTTTGTCCCTGAGAGTTTAAAAAAGATAGATCTAGGCAGTTGGAACTTCGGAAAAAAAATAAATAAGGCGCTGTAAAGATCGTAAGAGGGAAGAGCTGTTGGCTCATAATTCCCACTGGGGCTTTAACAATCTTCGTAAAACCCATTTCGAGAAGTTTGTCTTGCCCACTTTATAATACTTCCCCCTTCCCGGCGCATGGATAAACTGTCCCGGTTAATGGCTCGTGTTAGTTGTTACAATTTTTGTAACGATGTAACGTGATTAATCACTCGAGACAATTTACGCTTTAGATGGTTTTTCTGTTTTTTTTTTTTTTCTCAACTACCTCTGTTTATTTGAACGAGTGAAATGTCTCGTTCCCTGTTGCATCAACGTCTAACTTTACGAGTCTCGGGACTAGCAGAAGCAACAAAAGTCACGGTGGTTTCAAGCTGGCGATTCGAACAGCGGCGAACGAATAAAGAGCTTGAGATACAAACGTGCGTGGCAATAAAAATCAGTGGTCCACGCGAGAGAACGTTTATATCGGGCCCGAGGGTGCCGTGTATCCACGACCCTTGCCATTATCGTTACCCTGATAGATATTCTCATTGATATTGCTTCGTCTCCGACACCTTTTCTATCTTTTTTCTTATTTTCCTCCATTCGTTCATATCGAATTTCGCGACCTTCGTATCTCGTCATCAGTTGCCAAAAATTGACTTTTCAGTCGCGGTTTCGAAACTCTCGGACTAAACACTCTTTTCTATTTTTCTCTATATTTTTCTCACGACGAAAATTCCGTTTCTGAGAGCTCCGCGACTCAATACAAGAATCGGGCGACGACTCAACGTTGTTTTTCTCGTCGGTACGTTTGACAAAGTGCTCAACGGATTGAATATCCTCGCGTACCCCCAGAAGAGAGATATGAGACTTGTGCGGATAGTCGTAAGCGTGAGACATTTTCACGCGACAATGTCTCACTCAGTTCCATTCACCGCGACCCGAGTGTGTGCGCTTCGAGTTTCGACGAAGTAGGTAAAAAAAAGAAGAAAAAAGAAAACACGTGAAGAAAACCCCGAGAAAGAAGGAGCGAAAATGTAGAGGCGAGAAAGAGATCCGAAATCGCGCGAACTCACCCTCTCTCGACCCCTCAAAGCCCTCTCGTCGACGTTCTATTTTTATCGTTATTGTTATGGTTTCCTCGGATCCATCCGACAGGGGTGAACGGCCACTCCACTCTTCGCTCTATTTGCCCGTGACGAGTCCGCGCGCGCGAGCGTGCGACGCAGCACATCGAGGACTTACGAGACCGAAAGAATTCTTTTTTTTTTTTACTCTTCGTTTTTCATCCTTTTTTTTTAACTTTCTTTCACTGCTCCTCTACATCTCTTGTTCCGTGTGCGCCGCGGGTCTTCCTTTCGTTTGAGATACCGAGAGGAAAAGTAAAACGTGGCCGCAGCCCCGGTCGGTCGACCGTTTACTTCACGCTCAAATTCTTCCTTTGCGTTTTTTTTTTAATTATTCGCCTTTTTGTTAATTTTTTTTCTGCTTCTTTCCACTGTACCGCGGCGGCTTCTCACGCAGTTTTCTCTCTGCGTACGCTATGCATACATTTAATAAGCAATGAGGAGAAGAAATTCTTCTGCGGACGCTCGTTTTTTCTTTTTTTTTCCCCCTTCTAATAAGTGAATTTGAATAATTTACGACGCGTATCGACGCGCCACGTTACGCGCCTTCTGCTGAATAATCGTCGTCGTTGAATAATAATTTCGGTATACGTAGACACGGCTATGTAGAACACACACCGTTGCGAAGACATTGCATGCCGGCGTTTGTTGCGAGCAAACCGACTTACTTGGTGTGTACGTGCGAAGGGTCGAGTCATGCTCAACCGTTCCATCCTCTTTGCAACTTCCTCTTCGACGTTCCTTTCCTGTCCGGTATTGCACACCTCTCTGTAATGACGCACCATCATTTTCGCTAATCACTTCATAAATAGCCGGAACGAATCACAATGATGAATTAACTCGAACAATTATTAATTTAATAATGATATATGCGGTACTGGAAAAAAAAGTCTCAAAGTAAAAATATGGCCGTTTCAAAAACGTTATCAAAATATTATAAAGAAATAAATATCTCATCGCTATTCTTCTAGTTTGTTCGTTATAGGAACAAGCGGATGAGATTACGATATATAGGGCGCATAGAGAAAATAGTCGTACGGTTCACAGACTGTCATGCGTTCGCTATTAATCATTTTCTTAACATTGAATGGCGAGACTATAAGAGCGGGGAAGCTCGGAGCCCGACGCATATCTGCATACTCATCGAGCATAAAGGAACATTGTCATAAATGCATATTAATAAAGACCGCCGTGCCGCCAACGGAGGACCGTGTGCGGTGGCTGATTACCTATTTCCGGATGAAGCGTAGCGTTTCAAGCTTACGGCCCGTTACGCCTCCACCCCCCACCCTCCGGCTTCTTCTCCCCCTTCTCCTCCATATAGTTATATTTTACATACTATTCTCCTAACTTAATAAACCCGAGACGGATATCCAATACGTGTAGAAGCGCAACTACAAACTCAATATGTACCACATTGTATATAATACCCCGTAATAATGATAGAATATTAATAGAAAATTTTCTCCAGTCCATAACCTTTCTGGACTTTGTAGCTATATTGCAATTTTAGCCGATGGCGAATTTGCGTTACAAACGAGGGCTAAGGAACCTCCTCTATTTTTTTAATTTGTTATACACGTATAATTAATGAAACTATAAACGCGGTAGATATATCCCATAAAGTGTATCTCTTGCGCTGTAAGTACAGTAGAGTAGTAATTTGAAAAATTCTCTAGTCCGTAAACTCTCAACCTTTGGTACATATTGCAATTTTAATTGACAGAAGTTTCGCGATAGAAAAGTCAGATATTTTTTCAAGTTGTCTCGACTCGCGCGCGGGGTTTCAAGTGAGAAAGAGAGCGTCAAGCGAAACCGCGCTCGTTAATGGGATCGTACACGTTGATGTAATGAAAAATGACCATTTTGCTCTAATCCGACGTGAGTTTCCGTTCTCCGTATCGTCCGGGTCAGCGCGTGCATCGGCATCGAGTGGCACCGGCTGCAGCAGGTGCACAGCACGCACTCTCGTTCTCGTCGACGACGAGCAAAGTATATTACCTCCTCTGCTTCTGCCTATTACAGAAAAAAGAAAAAAAAAAAAAGAAAACATTATCACACGCACCTGCGAATAAGCTGGCATTAACCGGTAGTTGACGACAGGTACAGCGTGCAGTAGCTCGAAATAATAGTATAGTTGGTAATAATCGTGATCGGGGAGAGTGGGCTCGCGTGACACGAATCGCGGTCGCGCGTGAATTTCGCTAATTGCCCTACATTTGCCATATTTGTAACGCCCCCGTCGAGGGTGGGGTATTTTATTATATATTATGACTATAAATAATGCAATGTCGGACTAAAGTTCCGGAGAGAATCAGTGTTACATCCGTAACACTTCCGGCTTTTCATTTGTATATACATATCATTTGAAAACTCGACCTTTGTAGGTCGCAGCTGTGCGCAATATGGAAACGTCTGAACTCCATGAGGATTCATTTCAATGCTAACTTTATACAGGAAGCATTAGCCGGTAGCGATAAAGCAATAAAAAATGTTTTGTTCATCGAGTTACTTTCTAATAGCAACTTTTTTAATGCACAATGCTCTGAAAAATACTTTCCCGTTCGCACGGTAAATAAAATCCAAGATAAACGCATTAGAAATTCTGCATTTGTGCGAAAAATCATAAAATTCGCAATTCTCAATATAGTGAAACACACTAAGATAACAAAAAAACTTTATCGCAATTGTTTGGCGTCAACATATAAATGATTTATTCTCGTTTTAGCCTTTCTTCATAGACGAAACTATGCGGCTGAGAAAAAATGTTTTATCAATCAAGCTGCTCACGAATTGTAACGCATTTTTTTTCAATGCCGTTTTCAACATACTTTCCTATTCGCCCGGTGAATAAACATGATATCAAAAGATGATAGTGGCTTCGTGCCAACTGCAGAAAATTCAACGGAATACTAATTTCGTGGGGGTAATTTTCGCAAAATCCGTGCTCCCGTCCGATAACGAGCAAAACAAACCAAGCAAAAAACAAAAATTAACAATAAAAAAAAAGCTTCATCGTCACGCTTTGGCGTCCACTCATTCCCGTTTCTTCTCCTCCGAATCCTCGCGTTTCACTCTTTTTCACACTCCTCTGAGAGCAAGTTACAAGCGACATTACTCTAGCGGACTTTTTATTCGTTTCTTTTTTTTTCCCTTCACGATGGGGATACTGGTCCGGCGGGGTGCTCGGAAAAGGGGGTGTTCTACCACGAGAGAAAAATGAGGGAGGGGTGAGCTTTTTCCCGCGTTCGCCGGGATTCTAGAAAGGGCGGGAAAGCCTGAGAAGCCTTGAAATGAGGGAGAGCATCGCACCCCACCCTTTTATTCTCCCGCTCCTCTTCTATGTATTTCAGTGAGAAAGTTCTACGAGTGTTGGAGAGTCAGAGTGACGGAGGGAGGGGAGGAAAGGTACGACGAGAAGCCGCGGAGGAGTATTGCTTCCCGCCTTGACGCTGCCTGACTAAAAGGCGGGTAGTGGGAGGTGAGGAGGACAGCCTGCGCGCGCGCGCGAGTTTGCACGACGCTTGGGCGTTGGAATACTCGCTCGTTCGCGCGCGCATCGCGCAACGAGAGAATACGATCAATACTCGTGCACTCAGCGAGTGAAACCGTTGGTGTGCCCGCGCTCCAGGAGCGTCCATCTTTCGCGGGGCGAAGGAAGGCGGGGGAGGCTCGAATCGCGTACAACTCCGAGTAAAGTACAAGCAAACGCACGGGCTACCTCGGAAAATGTTTCACTCGCCACCCCTCGCTTTCCATCTCCTCTTGATTTTCCATTAGACGACGAAACAGTTTAAACAGGATATTAAATGGAGCTTCTCTGTCTTCTCATTGGAAAATAGATGACCGCTAAAGCATAAATATACAAATATATATAGAGTATATTAGTACAGGCAAAACTGCTGTACTCGTATTACCGTAGGCATTTCACTATACGCCTTATACGAAGTTCCGAGAGGTAAAATCAATTAAAGTTTTAATCCTCCCCTCCATTAGATTTGTGTTTAACTTTTGACCGGCTCCGATATTCGATGTATTCGGATGTTTAGCGAACACGACGAATCATCTATGATACAAAATATAGGAGTTGCGGCCAAAAACATTCCATTTATCGTATAAACCCCTTACGATTACACTCTGTGCCTTTACACTATTTTTGTTACTTCCTCAATTGAAAATTCGGATAATTAAATACTTCGTCATCCATCATTTGCTGTGAGAAATGATTCCGCAAAGTTCGAATATAAATATTCCATATTGGATTACAGGCTTTTTAATCTCTCATGAAACGAAAGTATATTTCGACGTACCGACTTTTTTTAAACAGTATTTGAGTTTTTGAAAAATGAAAATTTTCTATTACTTCTTTACTTTTCCGGTTTGGACACCCTGTAAACTAAACTATCCGGAATCCGTTGATCTGTGAATCGAGGCCGCGCGGGCTCGGCCGGGTCGGATTGTAGAACGGCACGAGCCTGGCTCTAGAATCTTCACCCCTTTTTTTCCTCCCCCACTCTCTCGGGTTTCTCATCTAGTCCCTTGGCCCTTTGCGCCGTCGTCGTTGCACGACATTGCTGGCGCCGCTTGCCTCCACTCAGCACACGCTACGCTTAGAACGTGACGTAGCAGTCTAGTGGGGAGGGATATTCCGCGCAGAATGACGTCACTGGTCGATAAACTCCGCGGGTATTCTCTCCTCCTATTCGAGTACTACGCCGACCCCTCTTCGTCCCGACTACCCTCCGTTGATACCACCGAAGAATTCCGCGGCGACTACACGCTGCGCCTGGAGCGAGCAGCAGCAGCAGCAACGGCAACGGCATAGTAAGGGGGGTAGTTTTGTTCGTGGTAGTAGTACACCGTGGACCCGGTTGCACTTCCGCATCCCTCGAGTCGAGTATATACACAACTCCCCTTGCCGCGAATGCGTCGCCGCTTCAGCCGCAGAGAGCGTGAATGAGTGAAGGAGCCTATTCTTTTCCAAACTCTTGTAGTCTTAAATAATGGCACATCCATACATGAATATTTGGAGGTTTCACTTGGCTATTCACTCTACGGATTTAGCGCCGTTCAACAATTCATCTTGGAGGTCACCCATCTAAGAACATCAAATAGGTTAAAAAGGGCGAATATGGGTCAACTCAGTTAACTGAATCACTGCGTGTAGATGAAAATACGCCAACTAAAAAAATAAAAAATAAGCCACAAATCGGTCTGACAATTTTAGCAAGGTCAACCGTTGCGTGAGGATTTTTTTCCCTAAAAAAGTATTTTCATTTCAGTGAGTTATCAAGACTACGTTTTCGGATAAGTTGTAATTAATTCAGTTCGGTTTGTATTTCAAATGTTGAACTTAATGGCTAGTATCTTTTTCGGGCCTATATTCCACCATTCCATCCTAAATTTTTTAAGCTGTTTCAAATCGTCCATGAATCCGGTACGCTGTTTCTTCATCGTTGTCCCGATTTGCCCAAAACAGATATACTTTTTTAGGTTAATTGTGAGAGATCCAATTAATAGGATGGAAAAAACATGACCATTCATTTGCCACATCGCGTATAAAATACTATAGAAGTTAAACGCTTTGAATTAGATCCAAATCGATGAATCATTAAATTCCCAAGATTCCCCGGAAATTGCCTCAGTCTACAGGACCTACAGTTGATTTTTTATCCCTAGATTGTCAATTCATTCGAACGTTTATCCGTAACTAAATACATTTTCATTAATTCAATCTGATTGCAACAATCTTTATAAATGGAAGTTGGAACGGTAGTGCAGTTCTTCTCATTTTATTGGATACCCGTAGTAGCTCATCCTCTCTCATGAACTCTCGAGAAGAGTATTTCGTCCGAAGAAGGTGAGAAGAGCGATAAAATATAAATTGGTACTTTTAGGAACGGTAAAACCGCGTGAGTGGTTCGAAGAGGAGGCATTTTAGATGAATGACGAGGCACGAGCATCCTCGATTACACGTTCTGGTTAATGCGCGATAAAATCTGTTTTTCCATGATTGACTTCCACTATCCTCCCTCTTTCAACACATGCCCTCTTTTTTTTCGCTTTAAACGTACCCGCGAATTCACCGGTTTTAGCATCGTGATGAAAAACAGAAAAGGACCATTGAGTAGACTTTGCAGCGTGTTTTACGATATAACACACACTGACTCACCGTTCGTCACGAGTCTTATGCGCGATCGTTATTATTTTTACGTTATACTTTTCCCATCGTGCTCGTTTTTTTGAGGCATCGTCATCTGTTAAGGGGGCAGTTTTTCTTAGTCACTTTTCGTGCATCGTTCTCCGCACATTCGAGTCATCCCCTTTCCGTTTCTCCCTTCAGTCGCAACGCCAATACCTATACGTGACTCACATTCTCGATGACATACACGAGATCATGTCTCATTTCTTATTTATTCACGCGTCGACGTCGCCGCATGCCTCACATTTTCAGTGTTCCTCCAGGTCTGCCATCTTCACCCCGTTTCACGCTCGACACACTCTACGCCTCCTCCGTATCTTCTCATGCCCGTATTATATATCTGCTCCAGTAGAGTGATACAGCAACCACGTAGATGCGCACACAGTTGCGATCTGCAAGGTCTTGTTCGCTATAGTATTAGTTTCAGATAGCTAATATGGACGAGAAACAAAAAGTGCAGAGTCGAGCGATCGTAGATTGCCTTTGTCAAGAAGAAGAAGCGTGAGGAGGGTACTCTACGATCAAGAGGGAAAAGGCGAGAAAGCACGTGCTTTTGTTAACACGTTACTCTATTCGCGCTTCTTTCGTCTATCCACGTTCACATGAAACTTTTCATCCTCTATCTTTATCTTTGCCATCATGCTCTTAGTTAGTCATCTGAGACAATATCTCTTGATCTTCGTCAACACTGCGAATTGTTCCCGCCAAGCTTTTCAACTTTAATAATGAAACATAAGAAGCAAAATAGTGTATTTTCTGGTCTAACGCAGACCTCTCCTAATATAAAGCCCACTGCACATTGTATGGCCTGGAAAATTCAGTTTTCTTTAATTTTGCGCCTGTAAGAGCTTTTTTCTTTTTTTTTTCTTTGTAATACCAATGTTGTCAATCGTCATTCAGGTCAAAACCTTGATCCACACCTTCGATTTTTTTTACCCTCGACAAATTCTTCGTTGTCGTTTGATGTGTCGTGATCTTTTAAGGAAAGCCAAGGATTGCTCATTGGTTATTTGATACGGTCAACGCTATGACGTTTACTGGCCAGTGTGATCGTGAAAAATTGGTGATAGGTTATGTTCAAGAACCTCACACAGTTGCTTTGATTGCATGCCTTAATCTTCATCTATTCCTGTTGTTCTTCGCGCCATGAATTATGGCCGAGTCGTAAGCTGAATGATTATCGTTGACGAGCACAAATTTATGTGAATGATCACATTCTCTTATTCTAAGCTTCTTGATGGGGTTTCGCCTTGAAATATCGCTCCGTAGGCTGTAAGGGGGATGAACATCGATTGGCAGTGACCTAAATTCTCTATTTTTCCGTTCCAATTCCCTGCACTTTTCTCGGTTGGTCCCTTTCAAACTTACACCAAGTCGCGGAGGCGTGAATCTACTCGACGAAGATTCATCCCCCTCCGCTTTCGTGTAAGAAGCACGTGAGCTTTTCTGGCTTCCCTCTCTTTCGTGGGGGAGGGGGCTTAACTCTCGAGATTCTCAGACTTTTACTTCGGCCAGGGACGAATCCGAGGGAGAAGAATGCCCGATAAGGGGTGACGGAGGGCTAGCGGGTCAAAGCTATAGTTGGGAGAGTGCAAGAAAAATGAGATAACCCCGATAGTCGATCGAGCATTGTAGGTCGCACGAGCCTCTTAAAAATGGGTCGATTAACCCGACATCAGAGAGGCTGCCAGAATCTAGGTAACAGGAACGATATTTTTCACGAATGTATTTTTCACACCATCCTACAATTTTCTTGTAGAATTTAGGACTCAAATGTAAGTTTTATCTTAGAGTAAATTGAGAAATTGGTAATTATCGAAATTCTTCTTTTTTTTTCGCTTCTGGCGGAAATACAACTTTTTATTAATAGTTTTCACCTTCCAACCTTGTGTGATAGCTGAATAGTTAACAGATGAATCGATAACTGTATGTCGATATTACGCAGATGTATTCCGGGTCGCGGAATTATTTTTGTCGATTGTAGGCAAGAAACCTCTTGATGATGACTATTTTTTTTCTCCCCTCAAAGATCTTTCTTTCATTTACCTCGCCTGCATGTCTCGTAGATGCGTCATCGGAACCGGCCAACTACGCAGTTTTCCCGGAGGTAGACGAAAGAACGTATGTAAGTTCGCCGGAATGAGCGAGAAATGTTGAGCTATGAACGCTTATTTGGGCGAACCGATCACAATGCCCAGACATTCAGTACGGTCGTGCTCACAATGGCAAGGCCTAACGCGAGGGCATTAACCCTAATCGCCGCCATTCATAAGCAAATTCGATTTTGGCTCTCCCCATCAGTTCGACCGGCTTCTACTCGTATTCTCTCCCTTGGCCCGTGGCCCAGGCGATTCCTAATGTTTTCCCGGGTTGTGCTTGTGATCGCACCCTCGCGACCTCGCACTCTTTCTCGCTCGTACCCTCCTTTCCGCCGATCTCCCGCTCCGATTTTATCCTTCGAACGGAAAATCAACTTCTGAATTTCGCACCCTCGTCGTTCACTCTCACGCGAGAACAGAAGTTACGCTTTGTTAATTGCTTTACCACCTTATTCCATTATTCTAATGTAAAACAGACCTTTTGTGCAACAAGATATCAAAAGTTGGTCGACGAGTTTCGACTACGAAATCCCGTCGCCAGTTCCCATTCCATCGTGTAACGAAAAGAACCCTCATACAATATTTCGGAAAGTGTCTGCAATTTTTATTTCTACGTGCTCGGGGGGGATGCCGAAGATAAGAGAGGTCAAACGCGAGCTTGCGAAATCGAAAAAAAAAACCGAAAGCCGTCAGGCATGTGAGGAAGGGCTGGAGGGGTTCTTATCCCGAGCGTGTCGGAGGATAAGCCGAGAGACGAATGGCCCAGTCACGCAATCTAAGCGACCCCCCCTTATTTCCGATGGCCCTTGCCCCAAAACTACAGAAAATGCTATACATACACACGACCATACGATGAGACACCATTGCCATTGGGCACCTGGCGTCTTGAAAAGGCCTGAAAAATCCACACACGCTTCATCTTCCCTCCCCGAGTCAACCGGTATATAGACTCTATGCGTACACATTTACTTTCGTCCATTCTTTCGTCCAATGATTGATTTCCGTAACGATCGCGCGTTGTACTACGCATCGAGGACTTCGAGAAATCAATCTCGATTGTGCCGCGGACAGGCCTCGATCTAATTATCGGACGATGAAAGCGATTTTTTTTTCCAGGGGGGCGAAACAATAGGGTTGGGAAAAGGAAAAATAGGAGGTTGGAACGGTTATGGGAAACGGTGGGGTAGATTAACCTAGGAAATAGAGCAGAGATGGAATTCAATAATATCGTAGCAAGTTCTCGGTTGTAGTATAAACGTCGTTTAATTCGTCGTTTGATGGCGTCTCGAATCTCCCATCCGGATTTCGGCTGCAACTGTGAGATTTCGGCAACGCGAACCACGCCGTCATCCACCCTCGCCGCTGGATGTTGCGATGCGATTCCACGAAACGTTGACGTAAGTTCGAAATTATTGCGAAAACCTCCAGCGCTTCCGGTTTCTCTGGGCTCCGGATCATTGTGCATGTGTATATACTGTATGGTAGTCGGTTTATACGGAGTATAAGGAGCATACGTAGCAATATATGCACAGTATATCTTGTATGTGTGTGCATATGTCTATAGATGCGGTAAACCGAGCCGCGACTTCCATCGAGTTTTACCGAGAGAGAGAGAGGGAAAGACTTACGCGCGGATTATTCGGTTTACTTTGGCCACGAACCGACATTCTTACGACTTAATGAATTTCCGGGTGCTCTATCCGATCTCCCGTTTTGCCTTTGCCGTTCGCCTTCTCCGTGCTGCACGAGAATTCGAAATATTTCAGTGAGAAGCTCTCGTGCGCAATGGCCAAAAGATAAAACAAATGTATCACGTTCGCTACGCTCGAGATTTTCTAAATGATTTTATAACGCGTGATTGGGCCCATGGAGGAATTTTGAAAGCAAAATGTCTTCTCTCGACAACAATTTACGGCTTGGTTATAGGCCAGAGCTGATATCCGAATCGTGTTTAGTTGAAATATACACGATTTCGCGGGAAACACATAAATTCTTTGAATTCCTTGATTCTTCATTTTGACGTTACAAACCAGTTAATACTATCAATGAAATTTATATAAAATATCGTTATTTCTTGAAATTTATTTATTTACGTCATTTGTTTATTAATGTACTTTATCGTCCTCTTTTCATTTATTTCAACAATCTATAGTGCCGAGGGAAACCGATTAGGTTACTACGCAAAGTATTCTATCATATGTCCGTTTTCTTGTATAACACCCCGCTGTGACCTGACGTTTTTGGAATGTCATTGGAAATTCATGATCGCGCTCTTTGAAAATATCTAAATCTACAACTTCATATCCTTATTCATTTTTCCTTCCTAATTCTTTCCAGGCCTACATTCAAAATCAAAATTTATATATTAGAAGCGAACACTTTATAGAATCGTAGAGACATTTTGTACATAAAAAAGAAATACATCCGGAACGATGAAACAAATCCAAGGTATACTTTACAATCCCGAAATTGGGCCAATGTACTCGCGCTACTGTCGTCGAGAACGTTAACGACTTCGTGACTTCTGGTCTGTTGCGCGAGTAGCGGTCGGAGTTAGCGGCCGCAATAAGTGCGAGGCCCGGACGGCGCCTCGAGTCTACACACGGAATGAAATTCTCTATCCTCGTCGTGTGTCCACTCCGTACTCGTACCGAAGCTCCTTCGAGAATCGCTTCAACGATTCGCCTTATAGCTCGCTAATGGTCCAACTTTCGAGAAGCCAAACGGCGATAGCAGCGGGCGTAGCACAGAAATGCCGACCATCCCTTGTTACGGTCTCGAACCCTCACTTCTGAGTGGGTCGGAGAAAAAAAGCTCGAACAAAACTTCACGATAGCGATAAAATTAATTTTTGGCTTTCTCACTTACCACTTCGAACTTTTTGTCTTCTTTCTTCGCAATCCAAGATTGTGCCAATGGATTCTCTAACAGTCGTGACGAAGTGAAGAATATTGAAGTTTTATTCTTTTTCAAAAATCGTATATGACCCACATGAACCGGGTTTAAACTTTCTTGGCAATATTCTCGAAAAAGTATTGTCGAACGAAACGGTGCTGCCATGTGCGGAGGAGCTGGCATTACAGTATTCAGCTACATCAAGGTTGCAGGAGTTTTTCTACGCGTTTCTCTTTATACTCACTGGAAATATGAAGAACCGGACGAGTTTGGTTTTGCGGTAGATGAGTTAAAGCTCGTTGAAGGTACATACGAACAAACTTTGATAAAAGTTTGCTTAACGGTGGAAGGAAAAGAAAATGAAGGGTTGAAACATGAATCAGCATAAAGCAGCAAGTGCGTCTTAATGGTAATACTAGCCCGTAATACAACGTTTGAACGTAACTCTTTAATTCGATTCGATATAGGTAACCGCAGGTGCTATTAAATCTATAATAATGACAGATATAGATGCGCCAACTTATTTTCCAAGTAGAATATCCTTTAACGACCAAGGATCGATAATGAAATTTTTGACACAAAGGTTTCTTTGATTAGTTATTTATTAATAATCAGGTTTTTACGTGCGGGTCGAAGTTGAAAGTTTCATGAACTGTGGAATAAAAAACAAATATTAATAAAGATAAATAATTACGGTGTAAGTAATCCGTTTTCAATTACGGAATTTGCAATAAACACGGCTATATAGTTATAGAAACTCATGTTGTAACAAGAATATTCGCAATAACTGTGAATCGATACTGAGCTCTTCGACGTAAAATGTGTTATGTAACCCACTATTGAGGAATGTTGAAGAATTAATATATAGCGAGTCTATAAATACAGTGGAAAAGTTGAAAAAATTGCACTGCCTTGAATGCAGTTTGTTGAGAATTTTCAAGCTATTTATACCTGCAAATTTCCATCAAGATACGTTCTAGTTCAGCCCCACTTAGACGACGGGGTCGTCATAAAAAAACAGTTTTGGTCACAATATGTATTTTTTTTTAAATTTTCATTTGCATTTTCAATAGACTTCCCAATGCCTGTATAGGCAATGGCGAACGACAGATAAAATCGACAAGTCCTGTATCACAATGTAAAACTTATTCAACTTGTTCGAGTCTCGGTTGGGCATAGAGGGTGATCGTTAGTCGTGAGACGTGTGAGCGAGAATAGTATAACAGAAGGGAGGGAAATAATAGCAGGGTGGAGAAGACGAGAAAGAGAAGTAGAGTTGCTTGCTTGCTAGGCCCCGAGGCAGTCGCCACCCTGTCTGGGTCATCGCGTGCCAACCCTTCTGAGCCTCCCTTTCCACCCTCCAACGAAGCAGCTTTCTCTTTCTCTCTTCCTGTTCGCCAACGCGGTAAAACACGTTGTGTATAACTTCGTGATGCATACATGCATAATATCCCATACATAGGCTCAGTAGAGCATTACGTGTATAGAAATAGGACGTTGCAGACTCGGCGTCAGGGCGAGTTTAAATATCGCATCGGCTCGGAATAACGACGTTTGCGGCGCCGTCGTTCTCTTCACAGTCGTCAAGTTTAGCCAGAACGAGAGTGAGAGAGGCTACAGGCAATTTGACAACTACGACAACTAGTGGACGCTCTTTGCAACCCTTGCATTCAGCGACTTACGCGAATGTTTCTTAGTCGATTGAAGAAAAAAAAATACTGGGAAAAATGGATTTTGCAACAGCAACAAAATGCTTGTTTTTTTTGCCGATCGTTAGTTGTCGCAGTGAAAGACATTTCTGCCCAGGGTAAAAACAAAAAATGCTGTCACAGCAAGAATTTTGTTATCGCAATAAGCCGTTTTCGCTGGTTCCCTATCACGTAGGCAAATTTAGTTACAGCTTCAGATTTTTCGCTGCACCAGCAAATTATTTGGTGCCCGATGGCCAGTCGGCACGTGCACAAAAGAATCATTTATTTTGGATTTTTAAAGGACCGAAAGATTATCATCTGTATTTCATTTAACCACAGCGTACTGTCTTTTGTATCATTATTCGTTACGGCACAGTCCCGATAGTAGAATGATTTATCTTGAAACCATTTGAAATTTTTTCTTTATCCTGCCGTCACGATATATCAGACCGGAAAGGGGGATATCGCAATATACTTTTATAAAAAAGTACATAATCATTAAAAAGGAGGCAAACATGGTTCCGATTCTCCGTTTTTCAAAGCGAGACCCAATTTATACGTATTTTATTTGTGCAAAACTCATCGAAATACATGTCTAGTTTTATAAAAAGTGTACAGAATTAGCGATGAACTTTCGGCGGTGAAATAATGGCAGCTGATCGATGAACATTGAGAGAAAATGCGCCGGTTTTTAATGTTTTTTTCTTCCATCGAATAAAATCACATCACTAATTGTCAATGTATCGGCTATCACCGAAATAAATTCTTATTTTCGGAATATGCACGTAGCGTGGCACAATGACCTTTCGGAAATAAAATAGTCACGATTGATCGATGAATATTGACACAAATTGAGTGAGTTACTCGATAAACCGACGATTCTCTGAAACTCCATTTACCGACGCTCAACCAAGTACAGTGACGATATAGCTCGGTGGGGGCAAAGTTGTCGATCGATTTCTCTTATGTTTGGTTGTCGTAATAAACCTATAGATGTTTCATAGACGGTGAATTCCGGTGGATTCACGAATGCCCACGGTTGCATCTCGAAGTCGAAACTGTATCGACGCACACACCGATCGGTTCTCGTTTCAACCAAGGGAGGTTGCACGTGCGCAACCCCCGCTTGTGGCCCGCCACAGGGCGAAATCGACGAAAGTTCACGGGTCATCGGGATACGAGGCGAAATACTATAGAGACCTGTGAGAGACCCACCACCCCCCTTCCTAGAACACCGACGAAGTTCAGAGTTCAACGTCGACGGGTGACGATTCTCGCGTACATAATACTGCACCATATACGTATATATATATATGCAACTGTAGGAGTACTCGATAGCCTTGCCACGTTATTGGAAGCTGTTTGAAACTCGTGCGTCGCGTACCGCTACACATATTATATCTATATATAAACGACGAGTATATGAAGTGCCCTATGACTTCCACTCCCGAACGTCGTACTCGGTCACCTTTCTCAATTTCCCGAATTGCATCGGTCGCGCGGAAAGCACCTTTATTAAATGTCATTGACGCAAAAAAATAACAGGAAACAAGCGAATCGATCGAGCACGGTTGATTCTTCTTTAGCGTCAAGAGCTTCAGCCAAAATAATTCTATGGAACTGAAAAGAAAGAACGAAAAATTTCAACGAGTTGATCGATCTGCCAGAGAATAGCTTGAATGAATTAATCATATTCGATGTGCGGTAGTTTTGCACGGAACCGTCCGATTCGACAAATAACTATACCGACGATGTGTACGCCGAGTTTGAGCCTGATCAAGGGACATTGAGTGGCTCGTTCAGATTGTACGTCAAATATTTGTACATTTTCGCTACGACGAGACAACGGGAAGGCGAGCTGAAACTATTACATTCCACAAGTGCGGCCACAAATTTGCTCGTACATCGAAACTCTCTACCCTGTCTGTGTCCACTTAGAGGCAATCAATTAGCTGATGAATATCAATTCATAACAAGCATGCATTTTCGAATCACATCAACTTGTTGTAACAATAACGGCGATTACAATGATTTACGGTGATATCGTTATTTTAACAACTAATCGAATCAAATTATATTTAAAATGATATTATTATTAAACAATTATTAATATGTCGAAAGCTTTGGAGTCGATCTAATTGAGATTCATAACGTCAATTGATATTCGTTGGGTTTCATGGATGCAGCATCCGCACAGCGTTCTCGAGAGAGCGTTATTGACCGGTCGGTTGGTACGCTCTATCGTATATCACAGTATAGTGTGTATACCTAACGGATAATTGGATCAAGACGGATGAATGCCCGGTTAGCTAATAGAATTTCGTGCACCGGGGCTTTTGTACAGGATTGGTTTATAGCGAACGCGAAGGGTTTGGGCCTCGTAGCTGTATGATGCTTTTTCGAATGAGCGATATCTCCATTTAAAAAAAATTGAAAACACAATTAATAACTCCGGTAAAGTTCCGAACAGATAAGTTAAAAAAAATCTGATTGACAAACATTTTTTGGTTTAGTCCTTAGATTTTTTTTATAATAGACGAGATCGAGCTCGTTGTCCTTGCCGAAAAGCGCACGGTACGGTACACGGATTGGAAAAACGTAATCTCACTGTGGCGCCGTACGTCCGGACGGCCGCTACCTACCATTCTTGTATCCTACCGAGCTAAACTAGCCAATGACCATGGCTAGAGCTTTTCTCTCTTCTGTCTCTTTCTCTCTTGTCCTCGTTGCCTGGGTGCCACATCAAAGCGGCAAAGCCGTGGAAAATTACTGCGATGAGGTTTCAAAACCTTGCGCGATTCAATATTACCCGAGAGACGGCGTCATGGACCGCACAGCATCCATTGGCTTTCCCTCCGAGTTACCCTTCTTACCCTTCACAGACCTATGTATTCGTCGTATACTCGCGCGAGCTTCTTTCTTCTTTCACTATTCGCATTGTTTCCTTTTTTTTCTACCCTTTATATCGCTGCTACGAATTATTTGTTCTTTTTATTGCGCTCTACTTTGCGTTAATGAATAATATTATTGCTGACGTAGGCGGAACGTAGGCGTCAAGTTGAAGCGCTGAATGGACGGAATGAGATTTCACTTGGTGGTGGTGGCTAGCAC
This sequence comes from Ischnus inquisitorius, assembly GCA_963924025.1. Taxonomy (NCBI): domain Eukaryota; kingdom Metazoa; phylum Arthropoda; class Insecta; order Hymenoptera; family Ichneumonidae; genus Ischnus; species Ischnus inquisitorius. The sequence continues at coordinate 5,720,404 of OZ001250.1, read as the reverse complement.
GAAATTAGTATGGGATTCTGCGGTGTTGCCAGGAAAATAGGACACCGAGAGAGTAGAGATTTTTTCGTAGAGATTCTGTATCCGTGTTTGCGAGGGTCGTTGTATCAATGGTATTTGCCGAATTCATTTGCATTTGCTCAACCGCGGGGTTGCGTCATAGAGCGCAACCTCTGGGAACAGAGGAAAGGGGTGGCGGGAATTCCGGGAAGGTGTGGGCGGTGCAATAGATGCTCCTCGGGGATGTTATAGAGGCTTCAGTGACGTATTCTGTATACATATAGAAAATGGTTAACCCACGCAGTGGGTGAAGGTCAACGTCGTCTCTTCCTACCTACAACTCGTGCGCATTACTCTTCACAGATGGGACGAAATCTCTTCCCACACGTGGAACTGGTACATGATCATTTGTAGCTTCAGCGCTCGAGTGGAAAATACGGTGCAACGTTGAAGTCTCTTGTAATTTGTTGATTTTCGTTATTGCCTTTCCCGAGCGTCTGCGATGACGGCAGTGACTTATTCCGGAAGTGGACGACTAGATTTTAGTCACAGTCAGAAGGATATCTATTCGCAACGATACATTTCTCAGAAATTAAATCAGAGGTTCTTATACTTGACGATTTTTTTTCGTATGGATCTGCCCAACGTGAAAAAGGGAATTACGCAATTCAATAATAAAACGTTAGGCAATCCCAACTTAGTGCATTGTTTCTTTGTATCACGAACTCTCCTTTCGCGAGGATTCTATCATGATTGGAGTTGCGTCAACGGAGATAAAGGTTTTCAAAAAATTCCATTCATATAAATTCATATGAAAAGCTGACGACTAAAATTATTCATATACATAGTACAGTTAGGAGATCTGCACACGTGAAAGTGAACCAATATGTTGCAAAAAACTGTGTGTTGCTTTACTGCTTTTCTGGTTATACATTTTTTTTATTGTATTCCTTACACGATCGGAATTTTTTTTTCAAAAGGCTGCAAATATTTTTTCCCTCTATGAATTGCAATAAATACGAAAAATGTTGCGAACAATCTGTTGTCGGGCACATGTGGCTAATTTTAAAAAGAGTCTTCTCGATGGGTTATCCCTGCCCATTCGGCTAAAACTCGCCCGCCATCGCGAAGCATTGATCCAAGCTACGGGGCGGTTTATGTGAGGATTATCCCTCGATATAGTCCGGAGAAGTAAAGGATGATTCCCATCTCAGAGACTAGTGGGAGGCACCCACGCGTCTAAGTCCTACGGTACATCATGAAGTATATGAGACAACCGCATGAAAGCTTCTGGTATATCCTTATCCCCGATACAGCATATTTTTCCCTCGTGAGCCTCGCAACGATCCATAACTATCGTACACGAGCGCGTATATACGGGTAAATATAAAATTGTACGATAGCAATTCTTCAATATTTCATATCTCGTCAAATACTACTTAGCAAGATGCGATCGTAATATTGCGAAAATAAAGTTACATTTTTCCACGGATGTTTCAAAATCGAGGACGAAAAGGTAGTTGATTATTTCGATCGGTTTCGTTCTTGGAAATGCCGTTCCCCGGCGAGGACGCAAGTCGAAAAGCTCCGAACGGCGATAAGTCGTCTCGACGAATGAGAGAATAGGGGGAAGTTTTATTTGCCCTCGTTGACCAGTCGATGCTGATGAACGACTAGAGTCAGCAGTACGTGCTGTCTCGATCACAGCTCAGTTAGACATATATACTATAGTATAACCCCCGACGACCACTTGTACTGCTGATTCTGTGTTGCCGCATTTTTTTTACTCCCGTCGCATGCGCCCTTCTGTATCAGATGTAATGTCGCCTCATTGTCCGTGACCATTTTTTTATCATGCTGGGCTACAATCGTCAGTTTTTACCATCGTTTAAAGTAATAGCATTCAACACGCTTATAGCCCTTTTGAATGATTAATATTCACAGACAACGCACAAACATGCCTGCTCTTTTAATTGTTTATCATTCGGAATGATCCATCTGGCATTAAAGTTTGATGGAAAAGAGTTTCAAAAAATCATACCGCATTTTTGGCCTGTATTTGTGATGTCTCATAGAAAGAATTAGCACACGTATCCGTATGATTATTGTAAGAAAAACTAGTTAGCGATGTAAGTTGCTTAGGAGAAATCTTTTGTAGCCGGAGAGTTAATGAGAAGTCTATCGCATGTATCACCAAATTCTCGGTTAGTCAAACCGCGAACTCGGGGCGGTTTCGGATAAAAACGACATCCAGAGGTAGCGAGTTCGTACCACAAGGGCAGAGTTTGATAGAGCAAAGGGTTTACTCGGGATGACAACAAGACCGCAGGCCATGGAACGCATTTTCCAACCTATACAGGCTCCGACGTGTGACGTCCTGGGAGACCGCAGGGTCAGAGGCCGCAGACGGGGCTTATTTTTTTCTTTAACGCTATATCCCGGCTCACCATTCCCCGGGGAATTTGATGACTCGAACGAAATATCCAGCCGAAATCGAGAGCCGTGGTTATAAAATCTGTCGTTCATAAAATCACATGTTTACCCCCGTAAGTTTCATGAGATTTACGAAAAACGATTTGATTTGAAGAGCCCTCGGCTCGCTGGGAAAAATAATACTTTGCTGCTATATATGTCCTTTCTTTTGTTCTCTTTGTTCCTTGGTTGAGACGACGTCACTTTTTTCCTACTATCTCTCTACTATCCGACGAAAAATTGATTGCTAATATATTTAAAAAAAAAAAGATGAAATTAATTGAACGGAAACACTTCTGAACGACGCGAATGGGACTTACCGGTGATTGCCTACGCTTTTTTGCTAGCCAATCATCGTACAGCTTTATTCTACCTCCTCCAATTCCTCGTCGTTGGCCCTTTTTATACGAGCGGAACGTGTGCGAAGAGTAAAGTTCTCGAATTCCGCGCGTTTTTCCCTCTCACTCGCGCAGAGCCCTTTCTTTTCGTCGAGTTCGCACATCGAGCCCAAATCGCGAGCTCGGTTGTAAAATCTCTCGTTCAGAAAATAGAACGTTCGCCAGTGAATTTCGTGGGATTTGCGAGAAGAAAGGGTTCGATCTGACGGATCTTCACCGCTCGGTGTAAAATTACGCGCTCTATTATTCTTTCTTTCGTCTCTTTTCCTCCGAGACATGAGAATACTTCAATCATAGAAGCCTCATCAGTTTATGCGAAACTATTTCACGGTTTCTCAAACGCGTCACGGAACTCGATTCGCGTTGGAGAGAAGATGGGATTGGAGGATTCTTCTTCCGAGATTTATTTTGACATGGTTTCGATCCAACCAGGTTGGCCCCATTATCACTTTTCCTTCAATCCAAATGTAGAACTCTGCGTCAGTTCAAACTATATCCGATATATGCAGAGAAAGAAACAAAATAGAACACGACCGAGAACTAGGATTTGACCGAATAAAAGGGTTGCCATTCAAAAATTCAAAATTCAAAGCCACGCTATTTTCGGCCCACAATGTGCATCACAAGAACCGCAGCCTCTTTTTTTCTTATCACATTCATGATTTACCTCTTATTTGATATTATTTTTCTCGTTCTGAGGATATTATGCCAAATTCAACACTGTAATACTACGCAATAGAATCCCATCTTCCTCGTTTATCGCTGTATAAAGATAAAAATTGGATCTCCATTTCCTATTCTTTGTCCGGCTCGTTTGTTTCGTCGTGATTTTCATTAAAATTGTCAGTCACTTCGCTCGGCAAACACTCGGGCACACTGGCTGATTTCAATTATACATATATTGCATAAGCGTTTTCACTATAGCTTCTACGGTCGGAGAATCGTAGTTGGCACGGACTGATGTCAACTGGCCGAGAGAGAGCCGTATCTCTGTCCGAACGGATCGGTATGATGGATCGTCATTTAATATCCACATAACTTCCGACTGGCACTCCAGCGTCCCTTCCGATCTTCGACGAGCCGTCGAATGCATTTGCTAGGGTACGAGACGAGAGCCGGAGAGTGAGACAGTGGGCGATGGGGTTGGTTCAGAATACATCATCCCTCGAACGTATACCAGTTAGGTTCCACACTGCTCGTTCCACGAGGGGAAATTCAAGTTATTTCAGCCGCTCTCATACCAAGCTAGCCCCGCAATTGTCGTGAATCTCACCAATGCGCGTCTCGGCCCCTTTCTCCCATCCCTTGGACGGTCCCTTAGAGTCTAACTAAAAAGTTCTGTCACATTTTCGTTCTTCTAGCCCGAATCGACATTTATTGTATTCCTTATTTTTCACTTCCGTCGCCCCTCGCCAATTTCACGAATTCTTCAGTCTCTCCGAACACTAAGATAGTCGCTCAAAAATCGTGGCGAATCGTTGTCCTTCTATGTCGTGACACGGTTTTTCATTTTTCATGCTTTCGACCCACTGGGAGCGTCTCGCAATCATCGTGAATTCTACGACTGTGCCAATCCCTTCCAGCTTTCTCCTTGATTAGGTACATAAGATCTTCACGGAAAAAATTGTGACAATTTCTTCTCCTCTGCCGTGACTCCACATTATTAAGTCGTCGAATTTTTCACTCCGGTCATCGGCAATCTTCGTGAATTTCACAAAGGCCCCAATTTCTTACTTACCCTTCTCGCAAACTAGCCCTTAAGATTTTCATTTCGAAAAATTGTGTCAAATTTCTGTCAGTCGGTCGCGAGATCCGGTGTCGTTATTTAAATTTTTTCTACGGTACATTTTTACTAAAATTTTGCTTAGCGACCCCCCCACGCATCCGAAGGCACGAAGTGCACGGCGTGTACGCGCGAAGCAACGACGATTTTTGCGCTCTTTCGTCCTCTATTAAATCACGCGAACGCATAAACGAATCGTTCGCGAGCGAGCTTTCGTCGTTTGCCTGGCTGCAGTGTGTGTGTGTGTGTGTGTGTGTGTGTGTGTGAATGTGTGCGCGTGTTGCTTGCCGCTGGTGCTGCTGCTGTTAGTAGATTAAAGTCGTACCTTAGCGGGACCGAAAGCGTTTACGTAACCGTCTATAAGGAGAGAGGCGGCGACTGTGGCGAAAAGGCGAAGAAAACGGGGGTGCGGTGGACTTGGGAGTTACGCTCACGACTCGCGGACCCTCGTAAAGATGCCTACTGTTTTCGCCATGCACTGCTGCCGCTACTGCTTGGCGCGTTTTCTCGCCCGACGCATAAAACGTTTGAGCTTCGCGGCCCCGCGGCTTTTCTATGTACACACTATACATATATAATAGTGAATATATATATATAAATACTTTACCGTCGACGACGACGACTGTGCGACGCCGTGACTGTATTTGTCGGATTTTTCGTCCCGGCTAAAAGAAAATACGGATATAACGGAGATTGTTTTATGTACCAAAACCTTTCTCTCTCCGTTTCTCGTTACTTTTTTTTCCCTCCACTTGCTTTACCCATCGCAACGCAGAAGAAGCCTCGAAAAAACCGAGAAGGTTGGGCACTGGGTGCCGGTGAGTTAAAGGCTTCGGTTGCGTTCCAAGTTCGCCGAAAGGGGGATGGAACGAAACGCAGATAGATAGCCGCGTCGAACGTGGCCATCCGTGCAGCAGAAACTCTCGACTCTTTCTCTCGTGTATTTCCCCTCTAATTTACTCGGTTAGCGCAAAGAGGAAAAACATTGTCGAGAATTCGTGGATTATAGGAGGGAAGACAATGAATACGCTGGGATTCCTTTAATTCACCAAGATGGAGCGAGAGAGAGATGAAATAAATAAGAGCGCGTAGGAGGGAGGGCAAGGGGGGTGATAACTACGTTAGCCGAGGTTCTTACCGATCCGTGAATTTTCTTGGTAAATCTACAGAATGTAGACTAGAAGTATGATGTTCATATTACGAGCAAGAAATCTAGTCGTATTTATGAAAAAAAGTCAATTAAGGAAAGGGAAAGAAATAGATGAAACTCGGTAGGTCTTTATGCGCCTTACTGTTTTTCGTAATTATTCTCACGTTGCCGATTAACATAAAAATTCTTATTAATCCGTAATTTTTTTTCATTTAATTTGAAGTTGTTTACAGTAAATGAAATTTATATTTATATATAAGAATCATGTACATACAGCTTATACGTGAAAACGTTATGTATAAGCTGCACGCCCAATTTTATAAATAGCTTATACATAATCCATGTAAATTTTTTTATTTGGGTACGCTACTTCTATTTTCTTAGGGAATTCCCATCTCGTTCTCTTTTCCTTCTCGTATATATTTGCTGATGAGTCAATGAATAATGAATAAAAGTTCTAGTATTATGGCTAGATGGATAATAGATTCTTGCACGTGCACCCGGCAACAAGAGAGAACGAGCGTGCACGTGTCCTAAATTTCTATACCTTTTCTGCTTTTCATGTCGCTCGTGCGAGCGCATATAAAAAGCCTTCGGACCGCCGCTTTCCACGCACCACCCATATAGCTGTCCTTTCCGGTTTCTTCTCTTCGCTCGTTTCTTCGTCCTGCTTGCTACCACGGGCGTTTCGCGCGCACGGTTCCTCGGGATGTGCTGGGCTTTCTCACCCTCCATGTCGACACCGAAGTATATAAAGATCGCTGAAAATCAGAAGGGCGCATCGCGTTGAATTCAACATCTAGAAGCTTGCCGGATGTGCCCTCACGTTCCTGGGCTCCGGAACATACATACTTTACCTACGCTCTGGATATAAAACGCCGCGTCTGTGTGTCTGGGTTAATATATGACGGCACGCACTTTCCACGAGGCAGATCGTGGAATCTTCCCCATCCTCTTCTTTTTTTTTCTTATTTTTTCTCATATTCCGAGAGCGTCGAGCGAGTCAGTCTGTTCTGGCATGCCGCGACATAAATCACCGCGGATTAACAATAAAAAATATATATATGTATATGAAAAATATATACCTATATACTACCGGCCGATTCGTGACACGTGAGGATAGGGAAGAGGGTTCGCTGACGAAATATTCTCGAAGGGACCCTCGCTTTCATTTTACTTTTTCCTTACGGAGATTAACTTCTGCTTAAGATCCGTTGATATTTCTTTCTTCTTGTGCATTACTCCACTCTAACTGCTTGAAGATTGCTTAGAACGCATTATGACACGCACTTTACATTTTCTATTGAAAAATCATAATTATTTTTCGTAGATCATTAAAGATTCTGTTAAGTCGTATCTTTTATTCGCTGATCAATGATTCTATGCCATTTCAGATCGGATCTTCGCGCGGCTTCGTTTTTTTTAAACTTCTTTATTGTTGTCTCGCTTGTCTCTTTGGAAAATTTCGAGACGTGTAAGACGGAGCGTGACCCCAATATGCCGCACTTCTCTTCCCACTCTCGTGGGGAATGGAATTTTTGTCCCTGTGGAGGAAACAGATCCATCACTCGTTTCGAAAATTCTTTTTTGTTCCGCATCTCCCTTGTCTCGCGATCCGGAAACGTGAAAACGACAAAACTTCGTCGAATCAAGAACACCTTGAATTCTTTCGCACGCAAATATGTTTTTCTTTTTTCTCATCGTTTCTCGTTCGTTCGATCCACGCACCTGGCCATCTTTAGCTCATCAAAAGAGCCCGATGAATATTTGATTTATCGTTTCGCTGTGGGTAATAACGACGAGAGAGCGCTGGCTCCCTGCGCCCCTTCCCCGACTACCTCTGAGTCGATGGTACGATGAAGTACCGTATACTCCCGATGGTTCGAGCACAACACATGACGAGGAGTATAGGCACAGTACATCCAGTCCGGATAGTAACCTGCACCATGAAACCTGTCCTTTCGTATACGGTGGTTGAAGGGTGACCGAGAGGCGAGCTGTAGTAGTGGTTGAGGGGTAGATGTACGCTCTCGTTGGTACCCGTAGCAGCTACTATCGCTGCCAGTCGAAGGGAAACGTACCTGCGGTCGTTTGACGACAGGGCAATTTCCGTGGTGACAGGAACGTGGTGAACGGTGACGCGAAACCGTTCTCTCTACCCTACCGCCCCTTCTCTCACGGCTTCTGTGTTTGCTATATACTGCGGCCACGGATCCTTCTATCCTTCGATTCTAACTATGCTTCTCATGGTTACACAGTCCGTTCGTCGAACCTGATGCTAGTTTAAGCGTGCCGGAAATACGCGTGTGTGCGGCTATACTATCGCTCCTCCATTCCCCTCTCCCACGTTCGTGCGTATTGGTTCGGGTAAACGATACACGTGTGTACGCAAATGCGTAGGCTCCACAATTTAACGGGCGCAAGTGTGTTCCACCATGGTAAAACGTACGATATATCTCCCGTATTCGATGCGGGACTACCTACCCATAGCTTTCTTCTGGATATTGCATGAATCCACGAACTACGTACACAGAGAAATCAACTATGCCGAGCATACAGAGGTTCAAATGTACTTTGGAGCACCGAGAATTAGTGATTGGCTCTTCGGGAAACGGGCAAACAACATTAGCGTATGATGATAGGAATTTCGTAATGATAATTTCGACTTTCGAGACGCAATTGAAATTCAGTGCTAATGGGTTTATAACGTTAATATGCGGGAGATTGTGATATCGAATAGGAAGATGTTAATTTGTTTCTAAATAATTCAAATTCAAACAGAGACATTTTTTAAGAATCCTCCTTTACCGGATGAAAAGTCACAAGTTTTCAGTCAGATAAGATGATCGATGGAAAATAGAATGATTATAAATTTCGATTATCAAGGTCGTAACAGAATACAGTGGTTCGACAGCGCGACAAAGAAACGATCGATATTTCAAAATTGTCACAAATTCGTTTTTTTCTGTTCGATGTATTAACATGCCATTCACCGCGGGATATACTGAACGATCACGCAAGTCGACTCGAGTCAGTCACGCGGCGCCAGTCAGGTTAAACAAGAAAGAAGATAAAAAATCATTCGCCCAGAATTGCATTTCCGGTTTGGATAGCGAGACGGACGCCCGCGAGGTCCGGCAAGGGATGTAATCCGGTAGAAGCCGAAGTATGTACTATGGCGAAAGCCGACCAGTATCCACACGAACAGCGGCATGATTCCCCCCGAGTTTGCTGTAATAGACTGGAACTTACGTTGAGTTTAAGGACTCCGCCGGTACCGTGGCGAGCAATGTTACGAAATGGGGCAGTTTTACAGGCAGTAAAATGTTGATTGGAATCCGGGGGCGATCGTGCCTTTCCACATCCTCGTTTTGCCTCAACCAACGTTCAATGCGCCTCTCACTGTTCCTTCCTACTTCCCTTCTCACTCTCACTGTTCGTTCTCTCTCCCTCTCTCCCTCTCTCTCTCACTATCGCTATTTCTCTTTACCCGACCATTTTCATAATAAACTTTCGTCCCTTAGCTTTCTCTATCCACCCTTTCGCCTTCCATGTCTACGATGGAACTGCTGGCACGCGGGGTATATAACCCTCGCGCCGGTTTCCACAACCCTTGCATTTCGCCAGCCGCAGGAGCAGAAGCCGGGACGGGAGAGTATGCACCAGCATGCACTCCCGCACCTTGCCGCAGTGTTCGAACGGTTCGTGTTGCTAAACTTCTCCATCCACCGAGTTTCCATCCTCGTACGCCGCTCTCTACGTATCTCTCTGTGTTCTCGATCCTCAATGCATACCAAACATCCGCGCGTTCCACTTCTATAGCGTCGGGCATCTCCGCAACAGATAGTGTACTCGGGTATTTGAGTATTTTTTGTTCCCTATCAACCTCGTAACGCCCGATGAATTATCGAGAAGCTTTTTCTCTTCTTTTTTTACCCACAAGCGGAGCGGAACACATGAGATAATAATGACGGGTTAAAAAATCGTGTTTTCGGGAAATTGTTCGCTTCTCGCCGGAGATGGGCCGGAAGCATTATTTAACAGTCGAGTGGCAGACTTTCTCGATCTTACGTGCCCGTCGATCGCGGCTTTACGAACCCCATTGATAGGATTCTCTTGAGACAGATGGAAAAAACTGTTTCAAAAATTCATACGCCTCGCGGGCTTCTCGCTCAGCTTCCGTTGTTCTCGACTATTAAATATTGCATGCAAGTATGTATGCGTCTCTTGTATGTAAAATTTGCTATTTATATACGCGTCACAATCGCGTGTACTATAACAATTCGACATTCGTGCCGCACGCTCGTACACGAGAGTTTCGTACTTTCATAAAGCGTCGCGGCGGCTCTCTCGGCAGTGGGTCGTAAAATAAAATAGGAGAAAACAAAATTTCCATGGAGAACGGTCGAGAATACAAGCGTCTTTGGAAGAAAAAATTTGGATTATATAAACCCGTCAAGTGATTGACAAGACTTGTAACTTTTCCGCCGGTTTGGCCCATTCACGAGTTTGAGGATTTTCGATAAATGGAACTGATTTTTTGGACAAAGTAATAATAACTAAGATTCCCTAATGATTTTTCTTACTGATTGCCACGTCGAATAGTGATATTCCTTGACAACTGGATGCACTTTTGTGACACTCGTACGCTATGTTTACATTCGATCGCCCGATTTTTTGGTACCCCGTCAGAAACAATTCAGATTTTTTTTCTGCCCGAAAGTACGTATATCTGCATTACGAATAGTAGTATCCCCAATCCTTGCTGTTTTCGAGTTATACATAGTATCATATTTTGATAAGCTCGAGTGCGACGAAGCATGTATGGGGAGGGGGAATGCCGCGTGCCGTTCGTCGGATGTTGAACATACGTGAAACCGCGGCGAGTGCGGCCTTCTATAACTAATATGAGCGGTATATACAGTATTTCATACATAATACACACACGCACACAGTCGAACAAACACATGCTTATCAACGACGTATAACTAATATCTCTCCGTATCCATATATACAATAGCCCTAAGGTGTATATACATATAAATCTATATATGCACGTGCGTCGAGCGATTGCCGTGGGGTTTCGCTTCGTCGAATATTCGCGCGTTCCTGTGCAACCAGGAATTCGCTCGATACGAAACGCGAGCGCGCACATGGGGAGGAGCGGCGCCTCTCGCGTACATTGTTGATCCTCCATTCCTCATACTCCTTCGTCGTTGCATCATTTCCCTCCCTGTCCCTCACCGTTCTATCCCGTACTTCTACCCTTTCCGCGCACCATCGTTCGTTTCACGCGCTATTCGTCCCTCGCCTCCCACCCCGTGCGGGAGCGAGAGATTCGACCTCCCCATGCAGTTTGCAATCCTCTCGCTACTATAGAGCATTGTTCCACGTTATGGCCTACTGTTATTGCCGCAGTTATCACCGACGTTCTACTAAGTTTTACGATATAATCGCACGGTGAACATGAGGGAATCCCAGCACCGCGGCGACTCTCACTGTGACCTTCTATCCGATGTGGCCTTTCGGAAAAACCGTAAGACCGTACCGGAATCCAGAATCCGTGCGAAATTCAAAAAGGGCGTTGATACACGACGATCGCGGTCTCCCGTCGGCATTTGTCGATGCGCGACAATGCGTCGGGTCATTGAACTCGCGCTATTCGTGCAAAATCCCGGCATCCTCGCTCACGAATGGTGACACAGGGTAGAATGAACGAGCTAATGAATGAACGTGAAATTATAATAGCTCATCAAGCAACATGGTTTTTGCCTGAGTTCGGTTTGCTTTCAGTGTTCGGAAAAAAACAATGATTGTTGATCGTCGTTCGTTCCCACGTGGCAAGAAGTTTATCGAAAATCACGCATATTGCGGTAAAAAAATTCGTCACCTTGTATATATGAAGTTATATACTTCATTTCAATGGGAAATGTATAATCATAACTCAATATCAAATCCTAATTCAATATTTTTCCGAATATATTTATATGTATAATTATTTTCTATTTCGGTTGTCGATCGATATCGTCCTAGCGACATGGAAATTAATTAAATGAATAACCGCATCGCGAAGAACGGCGAAATATATTTCTCATTCGTTTAACCCTCCGGCGATTAATTTTTGGGCTGAAGTACGGTGCTGTAATTTTTTAATACACATCCGGGCTTAAAAATATTATAGAGCGCCGTACCCCCATTTAGAGCCGCTATAGCCGTCATTGCGGGTCCGCATGCAGTCGGGAGTAAACGCCGCCGTCGTGTCCCCTCCCCCCCTGTCCTGGCGTCTTGAGACTGCCATACTTTATTCTCTTCTCTCCCTTTCACTCTCACGGCGGAATATTTAACGAAGTGGGCCTATCGTGCGGCAACCGTATTCACGGGGTGGGCGACGCGGAGGGTTATACGACGAGGAGAGGATTTGCCGAGTGGCGTGCGCGAGGGTGCCCGCGGTTTCGCGAGAGAACGACGGATAAAACAGGTGAAAAGGTGCGGGAGAAGAGGAAAAAAAAACTGAAAATGGGTCACCTCGTCGTCTACCTCGATGTCGAAGAGCTCTTCCCCCACTTCCCACTCTTCGTGGGCGACGCACACGAGAAAACGAGTTCCACATTACATTTAGTCGACGTGCAAAGTGAAATACACACATGCTCGTAGCGACGAGCGTTATGCGTTGGAACGAAGTGGGGTAACTCGGAGAGAATCATGCATGTGCACAAAATTGTCGAAGACAATGTGAACGGCTCGACACATTTGCGTTCACACATTGTCAGTCCGAAATACTATAGAGAACGTACGGAAGTTCACTAACACTAACGAGTGTTGTTCGTTCGTACTACACTATGTGTACGGTAATATGTGTTGGGTTTGTATGTGTGTGTGTGTGTGTGCGCGGCCTGTTGTACAAGAGCAGGCCGGCTCGAACGAAGGGAGGGGGGGACCTCGGCAAAGTGCTGGTGGGAGTTCGAGTTTCGAGTCGAGTCGGCCGGCGAATGAGGGCAACTGAGGTTGGAACTCGGAGGGTGAGGCCAGACAGAGACTATTGATCCACTAGGATCCACCCTCGTGCTTCCTCTCTCATCCCCTCGTTCTCGAATCCTCAACCTTCCCCGGACGTCTCTCCCTCTCTACGTTAGTGGGATAGGCTCGGTTCGGAGCTTTCGAATACGGAATGATAGCGGGTGCACATGAACAGAGCGCGAACGAGAGAAAGAAATGGCACGAAGAAAAGAAACTCGTTGAGAAATCGTCAGACAAGAAATTTAATATACTTTTTTTTTTGTATTTTCCCAGAAACATCGATTCTGAGGACTTCATTTTTTTACGATGCGCCTTATATTCCTTATTGAATCTTATTGATACGAATTTCATTGCTCCCATTGTGTGAAAATCTAATAAAAAAATCGCGAAACACCGTTTGGTTGTGTGCGTTGATCAATTTCTTATCTGTGGAAATTGCGCGATTGTACATTCGGTGCAATCGTCGATTCCTCAGTGTAGAAATGAAATGGATTTCACTGTGTCGAGCTCGATAAAAATTCATACGACTATGATTATTTTATGGAGAAACGAAAAATGCGTAAAAAAAAACAAATGCATATATAAATTCAAAAGGATGTGCTACGTCGAAAATCGGATGAGAATGTGGCGGTACGATCGACGACTATAATTTTCGTCGAAAGTGGTAAACCGCCGGATTAGCAACCTGTGGGTCGTGGCCCCGCTCACACCAATGGGCTTGCCATTGGCGCTCGGACAACGCTTTCCACCGGCACGGTCATTCCCGGTAATTATAGCTGTTCCACGGATTATAGTTGGCAATTGGTCACTCTCTGCTTATATATAGATAATGTATATACACGCGAACATACGAAAATCGACATCGTAGGGTGTACACACCAAAGGCCACTTGTAACGGCGGAACTCTCCACTAAATCGACGGCTATTGCGTGCGGAGTAATATACGAATGGGATCAAGCGATTCGACAAATCACACCACTGTAACAAGTTGCAGGTAGAGTTAACGACAATTGTTTGCGGGGATACACATTATTATCTTTCACGACCGCGAAAATTACATTTGTTCGCAATCTAAACCGCGTTAAATCAGAAATCTCGATTATGCTTATCCGATCAATTGTTTTAATCAACAATATTTCCATGAACATCCGAAATGATAGATAAATCATTGGTAGTCGTTACAGCGGAGTGCGACACGTAAAAAAATTGTTTTTAAAATTTCGAAAGATATACCCGCGGTCGAGGATAATGGGACGGATCTCAAGGGTGACACAAAGGGGAGATGAATCTCGCCAATACCGCGCAGCGTCTATCAACTGCCTTCGCGGAATCTCGTACGCGTAACCCAACAGAAGAATCTTTCACGGCGACTGAGTTCATTTATCGCTCCAATAATGGCGCCCTTACAAACGATGGAGAGTCGGGATCGTTCTCTTCTTCTTCTATTTCCTTTTTTGCCTCGCTCCTTTCCGCGTCCCTTTCTTCGGGGGCGACGCCCAAGAAGTCCGGACGACGATGGTCGGGAGTGCTGGCTGTTCGAAGGAAACGGGTGGTTTCCCCGTTGCGGAATAGGGACGACGAAGGGGGTAGGGCATGGGAGGAGGGGATCGGAGGCACTCAAGGTGGCGAAATGAAATTTGCATCGCGAACGGCTACGACTACATATCCGTCCGTCCAGCATCCTCCAGCTCGACTCTATGTACACATATATATGTACAGCATGATTCATAATAAATATCGAATCTATTTTTTTCCTTCCATTTCTATTAAGTATGAAAAAAAACTTACTAAGATAACTACGTTTGACATTCTCATAGCACAATAATAATAATAGCAAGACCAACGATGATTACTTTTTTAAATACATTTTCTGAAGCGACTTGATTTTTGTTCTCATCAATCAGTAATTGAAACGCTAATTGATTATTTTGTATGAAAAAGTCAATTGATCATCAAAATGAAAAAGATATTATTATTATCATTATTCCCAATAAATAAATGGAATCTTACTTTTCTGAATACAATTTTTTAAATGGGAATAGAATTGAAAAGTTTTGATATGGTTTATGAATCATCCTGTATAAATGTATTTCTTACCTTCTTTATCTCATATATTATCTCGGGCTTTCTCGCGGCCTTCTAGTTATCTCTTCTTTTTCTCTCTAATATCCCGCCGTTGGCCCATCGTACTCTTATTTTCTTGGGTTATTTAGGAGGCCCAACGAAATATTCAACAGCCGGCGAGCGTTTAGCCGCGCATATTTTTTCCTCGAACCCGGAGATTCAGGCAGAAAACTTCGAAGCTTGTAGGGATGTAACGAGCACCTACCCTTCCGGCTAGCCAGCCCGGCTTGCCCTGTTCGACGATATTACCCTCGTTTCGTCGGATGTCCCGACCGTTCGACTATATTCCTGATTCTCTCTCTCTCTCCCTCTTCTCGCTTCTTCTCTCCGTTCGCGCTTGCAGTCTAAGATGAAACGATTCAATTTTCTCGAGGAAATCGTATGTAGTACAACTCCTTCCTCGAATGTCTCGACTCTCCCGGCGCCTTCTTGTGTACAACAACGATTCGGGGCAATGAGAGTCATCCTTGTTACAACGAATCTGGCAATAATAACGAAATTTGAGTTGTTCTTGTTATGATGCAACAGTGAAACGATGTCGTTCAGCGTTATCTCATTATTTTATCCGTCACAGAACAGTTTTCGTTTGTCTGTAGTGAGAACGACTTTACCGTTTTGGTAAACGTTAACGTTTATTCGGCTTTGAAATATGAATTTGTAGTTTTGTTGGAATTCTTTTTCGAAGGATTTTTACAACGCAGAAGAGTGTCCATAGTTTAAATGAAAAATGTAAACATTCTTTATACATATTAAGTATTTATATACATTACGGTACAGTTATACGTTAGCTCGTGTTCAGTATGCTCGCTGGTTGGAAAACAGTTTTTTCTTCATTCACGCGACGTTATGAGCTCGACGAGTCGTTATTTGTGGCGAAGAAAAATGAATTGAAAGGTAAAAGAAAAATAGCCAATAACGAGTAGCAAATTAACTAACGGGAAGGGGTGGAAAATGCGAGAAACAAAGAAGCAAAAACTGGGCACCGCTTACGTGTATTCCGTCAACGCCACTTTTTAGTTCGGTTCATTCGTGGTGGGATATTGTCTATAGTACAATTCAACGCCAAGTTGATCTCTCCTCGAGGCCGCAACTTTTCGCGCAACAAAGTTCTGCGCGTCGCTTATGTCGCCGCGGTTCCTGCTGCGGCGAAAGAACTCGTAGACGGGATTTATAGATCTCTGAACGGGCTCCGGTGGTCGATAGTCTAGAGTGTTACGGAGTTGCAGTTTCGACGTCTCAGAGCCGCGACCGCGATTCCAATATTCATGATTTATCGCGTCGCTGAAGACTAAGACAAGGAAAGAAAAGAAGGGAACAAGAGGAGATTGAATAAAAGAAAAGCGAATCGGCGAGTGGATGATCTCATTGCTCGATTAATACGATTTTTCGTGCGCTTTTTTTTTTCGCGCGAATGACGCCTCGATTAACGCGAAGTCCGCTTATCGAGAGGCGCGCGAGTGATAGAAGTGGAGAGAGGTGGCTTAATGGAATGAAAAAAAAAGAGAGAGAAAAAAAATGGAAAACGGGCATTCCCCTATCCCCGGCTCTCTCTCTCTCTCTCGCTCACATCCATTCCATTAATATTCATTAGCGGTTTCAATTTCGAGCTGGCTCATTTATCATGACGAAGAGACGAGACCTAACGAAAGAGAGCGACTGATCAAGCTCAGTGCAGTTTCTTCATTATCGGCACGTACTTTAAACGTAAGAAAATTAAGAAGCATCCAGTATGTTTTCGTTACTGTCGCGAGAAGTCAGACCAGATATAAAATACTAAAAATACCAGAATAAAAAAAAACAGAACAGAAGAAGACTGGAAGTGGAATTATTGAACTTTCGTTGTGTACACAGTCCGTCAAACATTTGTAATTTTCTCAAGTTTCTTGCACACACCCACGTTTACCAGGATTAATGAGGCTTGGTCAATTAAAATTCATTATCATAGAAAACTATTGTGGGATAGTAGGAGCACGAATAACAAAACAAGCCACAGAAAAGCTTCTCATGAAAGCAATGAAATGAACGGATAACAAGTCTGAATATTTGTCCGAGTGCGGAAGAAGAAGGTCTCGACGTAGGAATTCAAAATGTTAAATAAAAGGGATAGAAGTCACAGCCATAACCACAACATTATTGTTGATGAAAATAACTCCAGACGATGTTTACACTCGAGTATCCTTGTGAATACTTGAAGAAATACGATTGCACTAATTTATTCGGGCGATGCGACTCGGCCAATTTGAATGGCAAGGGAATGAAGCGTATTTGGGACAAAAGTGTGAATCGAATAGGATTATTCGACCGTAGGTAAATTCTTGACTATAGGAATAATTCACTTTTACTTCTCACTGGAAAATAAATGGAAGGCACTTTTCAGCAGCTAATTTTTTTCATCAATGAAACATGTCGTTTATATTTACACGCCTTCTCTGAACGAAGATGCGTCCGAGTTTTCCCTTGTGAATTCTTTTTTTTTCGTTCGTATTTCTACCCCCTCGTGGGAGAGAGATTTTCCTTCGTAAGCTTGAGAACTCGCGAGACCAGGCGAGATTTATCTTCGGTGAGATCGCGACTTTGATTCCATGACGGGGATATCTTAATCGAATGCCGATTCAATTCGGCACGCGCCCGCTCGCTGAGACTTCAGACAGTTTCCAATCTCCGTGAAAGAAGAAATCGGCGTATTCTCGGGCTCTACGAGATAACCGAAACCTACGGGTTCCCGGTGGTTTTTTTTTGTTTCTCCCCTCGACGACACACTCGAAACGCATTTGATGAACTTGACGTGACTCGATCCGCTCGTTATTCTTTCGAGAGCTTTCGCTCAATCTACGCTGCCGTTTACATTTCTTTTTATTTTTTTTATTCGACTCGAGTCAACTTGTTGAGAACGCGAATTGTAATACGCCTTTAATCTTCTTTGACGATATCAAATACCTCTTGCCGAATGGTCGAGTTCATATTTACCATATTCGTCTTTTTTTCCGTATTCAATTTTATCGTGCCTTGAGATTTATACGTTGTCGGATAAATTACCGAAACGAGATCTACGCGAGTCGACATGGTACTCGCGAATTTCGATTGCCTCGTTCCCTCCAAACCCTCGGTATATATTCGTGGGCTCACTCAAGCACGAGTCAACGTTGAATGCGAGCGTTAATAAAGGCAGAGCAGAGGCATAACTCGAAAGGAGAGACGTTCCTCCTCGAGAAAACCACTAACGGCTCCAACCCCACTTTCATCTCTGTTCAACCCTTACAAGCGTCTCGAATATATAGTTAAAAAAATTGAATTGCAGTCACAAAAGTAGAAGCAGTATCTACCCCCTGTTCTTCTAATGGGGAGCTCTATATATAACAAAAATATGAATAAAATACAAAACGCCTCCATCATCGTGCAGGGGTTACGAAGATATTCGCGCTGACTCCGTTCTACAAGAACGCTGTTAAAAGAATTGATTGAAATAAAATTTCTGAAACGATTCCACTCTGGACGTTGTTTTGTCTCTTGATTCTTTACTTTTGCTCTCTTCAACTCACTTCCATCGGGGAAAATTCATCCTCGATGTTCCTATTTTTTCCCTGGCATGTTGAAAGAAGCCAATACGAGATACGGGTTTTTCGATGCTTTCATCGGAAAAATTCATCGGATTAAACTTTTGATAAAAAGAGGTAGGTTACCGGATGAATTATTAAACGATATTAAATTATTAAAAAGATATTAAAAATATCTTTTATTAAACGAATTTCTTGATATCTTTTCAGCATGATTATTATGCAAAATTCATGTTCGTAGCACCGTTTGCAAGGTTAGTCTTTCCAGATTTTTATCCCATCAGTAAGTTTTAAAAATATTTCTGAATCTCAGTTTTGGCTGAGATGACGATACACCCTCCTTAGATCGTACTAACGATCGTTAAACCAAGAATAATTAGGATTCTTCGGTAAATTCCTTTTCTTAGATTAACTTCTGGGAAATACGCGAAACACGAGATCTACTCGGCGATATGTGCAATTCGAGATGATCAGGAATTTTTTTTTAAATTGAAGTATATTCGAGAAACTTGGACAATCAAAAAGATACAAGAAGTTTCTCATGGATAACTCTCTCGTCACCCTGATTTCTTCTGCACTGTACCCTGAAGAATGTAACATCGTTTTTTTTGTTTCTTTCGCCAAGAAAAAAGAGAGCCTGTTCGAGCCGAGCTCCGAGCGTTAAAGCCAGAACATCGTACCGCAAGTAGAACCAGCAGCAGCAGAAGCACCGGCAGCATTCCCTGTTTCATTAATTTTATCTGCACGTTTTACGAGCGGCATCCGCAGCCCGAAACAAATTAATTGCTCAGGCGCACCTCTCGCCACTCGAATTAATTGGCGAAGGGGCTTTCCTCACCTCGCGCCCTTTCTCACTCATTCCTTCTTCTTTTACTCGCGAGAAACTTTTCGGCAAGCTGCCGCCGCCGCGACTGCCGCTATATTGCTTCGGAGCCAAGGCTCTATCCTCCCATACTACCTCTACTTGTTCGTTATAGTTCGACGGTGGTTTCAGTTCAAACTCGCGGTTCACCCCGCCTCTCCCCCCTCATCCGCCATAGTCGAACGAGCCTCGAAGAGATAGTTATGTGGACGAGAGAAACAGAACAAGTAGAAAATTATCGATAGAAGAAAGGGTCCGTAGCCGCTTCCGGAGGAGGTAACCGGAAGTCGGTCACGCGCCAATCTTACCCAAGGATTAACCCCGGGGAGTCACTGCTCTCCTGCTTTCTTCCTCCCTCTCATTCTTCTTCTATTTCTTCAACTTCATCTCATCTGTCTCTTTTGCCTTTGTTTCGTTTTACCCTCTTCCGGTGCTTTTTAGACCTTCGTTAAGAGTCCCGAAGAGAATTTGCCCGATCGTGACTTGAATCGACAATCGTGGATAACGATTTAATCAGTCAGAGGAAAAAGTTTCTTCTCGGTTTCGTTTCCATCTTTCATTTGCCGCTCTTCGCGTTTTCTTTCTCGGGCTTTTATTATCGTTGAATAAATGCCATATACGATTCTGGTTAAGATTAGACTCGAAGACAGCCGATGCCGGCAATTCTTTTCGCAACGAATCGGAGATCAAAAAGAAGAGACAACAGGAAAATGTTTAATGTCGCGACGGCTACGCCGAGAGATGCTCCGGTGTGTAGTTTGCGAATTTGACTGAACAAACAGGATAAAGTTCAGAAGCGGTACGCATAATTGAGTTGGTACATAGGTTAGTGTAATGTCGAGCCATGTAGGTAAAAGCTCCGGAGTGTACACACAGCACAGAGTAAAGGGAGCGAACGAAGAAGACCGAGGTAAAGGATTCGCGAGAACTCTTCGAGCGAGTTAAACGGAGAGGGTTGGCTCGTGTATAGGCGAGTGAAGCCCACCCAGACTATTAGAGCTCTCGTTGCCTTTGAGCGTGAAGGGCCGCGACGGGATTCCTTTATCGTGCTGACGAGTATAAGTAAACGCATTCTCTCTTATGACTTGGGTTTAAGCTTTTACTTCGCGAGCACTAGGTGCTGGTTTCTGTAGTGTCGAATAATTTGATAGAGATTCTGCTTCGAAAATTTTTTCTTAGCCCTTGCATTTGACTCGGAATGATCGATCATGTTTTTGTTAATTTTCTTTATAAGAATCTGTGTATTTTTCGGTAGAAAAAAATGTCTTCTATAGCATTTGATGATTCTTATTTTTAATGTCACTCGAGTTTTTTTCCGCGAAGTAAATGTACCTCTGTATTTTTTCGACGATTATTCAAGCACATGGAGATCCTAGAAAATAAATCCTAATCAATGATAGACTATTAAGATTTTATTAACGTTGGAACCCATGATGAAAAAAAAAGACGACAAAACGACTTTCTTTTTGGAACAAACGTATGCTTCAAGGATTTAATAGTATTATTCGAAATGTGCGATGAGCCTTAACGACATATTATTTAATACGAAATCATGCGAATGAAGGTAATAACGAGAAAAGGTGGAGCGAAGAGAACATGCGTTTGTTAATAGAGGCTGTTACTACCACGCCACCAAGATGTGCCCTACGAATCTGTTCTTTCGCGAATATTCTGCTTTGGGCGAAGCTAACCGGTACCTCTGATCCTATTAAATGGTTATCGTTACGAATATGGCCTTTCGGCGCGTTCAACGGTCCTTTACATACCTTTTAATGTAACTCGTTATCTTTTATACTTTCGTTCTTGAATGTACCGCTTCTAGTTCGTGTTCATGAGCGCCAACAGTTCGGCGGACTCATATTTTTCTGAATTCCCATAGGTTTTTAATGTTCGCCCAAATTAATAGTTATCCGTGTCTGATCGGTAGAGAGATTTTTCCACTCGTCGATCGGCGAGCCGATTTCTTCCACTCGAAAGTCCGTCGGACCACACGTCGTTCTCTTCCACTTGTTTCCTTCGCGTTTCACCATCACTCTCCGTTTCCTCACATCGCTTTTCTACGACGTTCACGCGTGTATGACCGAAAAAAAGTGGTCCAAGCTCACTGGTCTTTTTTTTCTTCTTTCTTCTTCCTCGATCTCTCAACGATCCTCAAGGGTTAATTAATGATTTGTCTGAAAGTTTCGGAAAACGCTTAGCACTCAGCCACACCCACCTGCCGCGTTTCTGTCCACGAGAGCCTTCTCCATTCTCTCTTTCAGCCTCTTTCACTTCTCTTCAGTATTCTCCACTCAACCCATCGTTACTCTCTATCCGCATCTCTTTCGCTCTCTCTCTCTCTCTCTCTTTTGCCACGGCTCATTGTGAGAAGCTCCGGCAATTTTTCTTCACCCCATCTTCCTTCTACTCATTTTTTTTCTCTCTCTCCCTCTTCTTACTCGCCACCTCCATCGCACTCTCTTGCTGGTCTCTTTTCAACCCTCGTCCTATCGTCCTCACCGGCGCTCCTGTCGTTTTCCCGAGTGACAGATGGAGACTCGTTTCGCGAGGGTGGCGATGTACACTGTGCGAGAAAGGAGCAAGACTTACCCCCCTCTTAGCGACAGCTCTTAAAGCTATACTGTTTGGTAGAAAAACTACCGTAGTAAACCCTCTACCCCCATGAACGCTTTTGTCGTTCGCGAGACGAGAACGACAAATAGCGCTGCGCGAGTCGAACGCATATTTTCATTATTGTCTCTCTAGGTTATAAAAAAAATCTCGGCGCCACTACCGTATTGTACAAGAATCGCGATGGGGATGAAAATATTATACTTTCCTCTTAAGGAGACTTACAACATTTCCCCTTACCCTTTTCGGCCTGGAATATTCTAAGTTCCCTCCCATTGGCGAAAAGTATTTTGAGTTCTCCTTGGTTGGCTTAAATATATAATATATCTTAGGGGAACGGGGGCATTTTTTTATTTCGTGATATCTTCCCTTTTTTTACACAATGGTTTCGACTTGCCTTGCGCCGCGAAGTCGCTGCGGGGGCCGATGGGCGCTTGTCCACCTTCAAGTGGCCTTTTTTAAGAGGCGTATCGAAATATTCTGAATCCTCCCTTTGATATGACCCGTCGACCCAAAATGTTCTAAGTTCCCAAGGGAGATCAATATTGTCTACATCAATG
Source organism: Ischnus inquisitorius (assembly GCA_963924025.1). NCBI lineage: Eukaryota > Metazoa > Arthropoda > Insecta > Hymenoptera > Ichneumonidae > Ischnus > Ischnus inquisitorius. The sequence goes on along the minus strand of OZ001250.1, from coordinate 5,697,877 downwards.
ATAGGAATTTTCGATATTAGGTTCTGGGGCTTGTACCTGGATTGAGAATAATAATTTTTCGGTGAAGGCTCAAGATGGGTATCGGGGGAATGACGTTCCTAGTAATTGTTAGTTGCGACGGCGGTGCGGCCTTTTTAAACGGATTAACTGCGGGCGTGCGAACCAAAGTTATCGTGTTCGAAATCATAGCTCAAATTTTACGAAATGCTGGAATACAAGGGATCGCGGCTGACAAGAGTCATCAAAAGCTATTTTAATATCACACACACGCACACACAAACGCATACACACATCCGTGGATAAATCTCTGATCCGTGAATATGTAAATATGCAAGTCGCGTGTTAGGTGTTTCGTGCTTGTTTTTTTTCTTCCTTCCGCTTTAGTTTTCTCGCAGTAGGTTCGATATATCGTGCCGAAGGGAACAAACCCTTCGGGTCCGAGGGTTGGAAGGGACGCACGCAGAAAGACCGCCGCCGCTCGGCGCCTTTCGTGCAGCTTGCTTGACGGCTTATCGATAACAATCTAAATGGTAATGTCCAACAGGAGGATCAGTGAGTCGGTCGTTTTGGATTTTCCTTTCGTTCTCTTTCCCACGATCCCTCGCCTCCGCGCCTCATTTCTCCGACTGTGAGTTACTTTCTCCCTTTCTTGGGATTTCTCGCGAGTATTAAATTTTCTCATCGGGGTCACCGGCGAGAACTGCGAGAAATCTTTCTGCGGTGTTGAATATTTCTTATAGAAAAAACATTAATGTTTCCGTATAGAACAATCTCATTAATTCCACTGTGGATCAAAGTGACTGAGAAAGAAAAATTGACTCACGTTTTAGAAAAATGTAATAAATTTTGTCTATGATTGAAGCAAGATAAAAAAAGCGGCATAAAATTCAAATATTTCGAGGATTTTTGGTTATCGAGTTCCATGGATATTTCGAGACACACGCTCGATTTCTAATCCAACACGAGAATTTGGGTCTCAGTTTTTACTTTCTGTGAAGTTTTCTTCGCCGAACCTGAGGGCGTCTAATGAGGCGAATCGACTTTGTCGTAGACGTTTCAATGCCTCACCGTTATACATCCTTCGCCGGTCCGAGTCTTTCCCTCGACTCTGTAAGGCAACTCTGAAAAGCGTAATCAGTTCAGAATCCCGTCGAGGAAAGCTCGTCATGGGACGGTCTCTCATCTCTCCTGATTCGCCGTCTTCGTCGTCTCGTTCGCCTTCGGCTCCCGAAATTTCATACGACCCTCGTCGTATCACCGAACATCGCACACTAGCGCAAAGTTTAACGTAGAGTGAATAAATTTTTCACTCAGTTTGAGAATTCAACTCGGTTTGTCAACGGCGCGTGTTTATTTATGAATAACGCGGCATCGGCTTGAATTTTATTCGGACAGGCTGTAAATCAGAAAGCACGTGATACACGATAGTATGGAGCATGCTGGTAGTACTTCGGTTTGGCTCTCGGTATAGTGGACACGAGTGGCTCACTTCAGATATCGAATGATTTGTTGTGATCCTACCCTCAACCCGTTTTTCTCACTTCTCGCTTCGCAACCCTTGCATCTTTCGAGTCTGACCTCGCTCCGATCGTATCCACTGGCGTTCCAGTTCCATCGACCGGTATAAAAGAAAAAAAAAAACAATTGTTGGCCCGCTGTACACATCTTCGACGTGTTTCTTGCCTATAAACTAGGCCGTACCTTCGACCCAACACGAAAACTCTTTCTTTCCGCTCACGATGTAACAGCCCCGAAGATAAAAGCCGGAAAGAGGATCAACGAGCGCTGCGACGGAAGAAAGTACTCACGTCCTGTAGCAAGCAAAGGCAGCCTCCAAGAGTTGAGGCTTTCGAGAGGAGGGGAAAAAAAAAACTTTGGCAGAGAATCCTTGGGATCCTGAGGCGAAATCTCGTGAATGATCGGCTCGTGATTTACGGCTGTGCTGTGGCTGCAGCGCCCCCATCGAGTCGCAGACGGAGATTCGGCCTTCTTTCTGCCTCTGATCTGCTTCGCTACTGTGGCGTCTCCGCTTTTATCTCTACCCACGATCTTCCTCTATCGAACTTTTTTTTCGTCGAATGGAAAAAGGAGATACTACATCGAGATTCGTGATCGAAACTCCTGCCCCATTAGAACGTGGACCAACGGTATTGCGCTTCAAGATCTCGTCGTATATATTTTGTCCTTATCGGAACGGAGATTCGAAGATATGGGATTAACGATCTCGAAAAATGTCGAGTGCGTCCCCCTCTCTGCCATTGATATAAATATTAAATATCATCGATATCCCTACCGATATCTTAATATACGTTAGTTTCGTTTCATCAAACTTTTATCGCAATAGGGCAAAAACAGATGTGCCAATGGCGAGTGTAAGGGGATATAAATTCTACCTTTACGACGATATAGTGCATTTTCGTATCGACATAAATATTAAATATCATCAACATTTCCAATCGATGTTATTGGACCAGTTGCGTGTGTTTTGTGCAACGTTTTTTTTATGGCCATACACGTATCGCATAAAAAATTCGATTTCTTTCAGTATTTTAAACTTTGCCTCAATTAAATGTGTCCCTTGCCAGGCAAAATAGAGCGGAAAGTCGAAAATACGCATTTCACCCTCCGCGATTCAACGTTCTACTTCGTTCCCCCGCAGATTCTTCCGATGGAACCTCCAAATTAGAATGACTGGCTGGAAAAAAACGGGAAGGGTGCGAGAGCTATCAATTTTGCAAAACGAATCGGTACTCGTTGAATTTTCCCACTCCCACTTTTTCACTCTCCCCCTAACCCTCGTCTCTCGCCGTTACTGCTTTACCGTTGCCGCGACCCTTCGTCTACATACATATATAAGTTCTGCTACGGAAAGAGCGGTATTTACCGGTCGGAGAAAAATCTCGCGAGAGCAGAACAAAAAATTAATTGAATCGGATTCCATGGAATCGCGCGAGTCTCGAAAGTGCTGGCAAAAAGGGAAAACGATCGCACCACGAAGAGTGGAACGTTGAAAAAAAAAGGAAACTTTTTTTTTTCACGACCATAAAGAATCTATTATAGAGCCACAATAATAGTAATTGCATTTATAGACGCGACAACCGCCAGGTCAACCTAGATTTAACCCGGCACTTTTATGCGCGCGCGAGCGTGTGTTTTTTCTGTTTACCGTGCGATTGTGATTTCCGCCGAAAATAAGGGGGATGGAACTGAGATAGAGAGCAAAAAAAACTACAATTGTTTCTCTGCAGATTGATCCTTCGAGGGATGATATGATGGGTCGAGACCAAATCGTGACATCTCTTCTATACACGGAACATAGATTCTATGTTACTGTTCGCGTGTACTCGGGGCATCAGAAATCGCCATTATCCGAAATAGGGGGGGTGCGCGGAGAGAGATGGCGGTCGTGATCGAGGAGGGCCAAGCTGGTGCTCTGCGGACTCCATATGTCGCTACCAATATCGCCGAACCATCGATCAACTCGGGGTCTCTTCCCTTCGCACTCCCTCTCCTTGTCTATCCGCTCGCTGCTGTCCCCTTGTTTTTTTTCGCTTCTCTTCCAACTTCTTTTCATACTTCGCTTCTGCAGCAGCAGGTGATCCGCCGGTGATTTGGGGCACATTGGAAAGCGAGTAATGCTTCAGATTTAAACGTAGTGTCTTGTTCGAACAAACAAACAAAAAAATCTCGATATGTTGAGCATTTCGAGATTTTCGATACTCGATCGCTCGATGGAAAAAGTCTCGACAATGCTCGATGAGGCGAATAACGCGCAATGACAAATTATGAGAAATTCAGTCGTGTCCAACTTTTTAAATATTCAGCGTTTTAATCCATAGACTCATAATTTTTTTTCATAATATAAAATCATGAATGGAGGATTTTGTCAAGTTTCTTTCGAATTGTTCGAGGAAAACAGGTGCCGGCCCGCGTCGCATCGTGCTCCTAAGGACTAAACGTTGATTCTTCGAGGCTCGTTCGATCGACGGAATAAATTTCGTTTTTTAATTTTTCGCCGCCCTCTAAGAAACACGTCATCCGCGTTGTTCAAACTTCTGTATCCAACGTTGGCACGCGCCTTATACATATTTATGCGGTTTCGTTCTCTTTGATCATGCATGCGTGCACGAGCGTCGAACGTGCGTACACTTATGCATAAGTATATAGTCGATCGATTCGAGTCCCGGGATGCGCAAATAGAGATAACGAGGACCAGCGTGCATACGCTTACGTGTATCGTGCAAATCGATCGTGTAAAGTCCCTCAATTCGTCATGAAATCCGAATCAAAATGCCTTCGATCGGAAGAAAAAAAAAAAATCAAATAAACACCATCGAGAGTTCGTTTGAAACAAAATAGAGAGGTAAAAACTGAAGTGTAGCTACAGAGAAACAAAGAAAAATGTAAAAAAAAACAAAACGAGTGCACATTTGCCCCGGGATAGTTCGATCGGTATTGGGATGCATTCACGCACGAGTGTATCGAGTCACGCACGATGGTCCAACGCCCCGCGAGTGAGGCCAGTAGTAGTATCGACGGTTTATACGAGAGTTTCGAACTCGAAGCTTCGGGCGGTAGCTTCACCTCGGCACTCGAACAAAATAAACGTGGAAAGTATATAAAACGCTCGAGTGGAAAACGAGGGGGGCAAAGGGGGTATGACAAAAAAAAATCTGCGAGAGCTTTTCTCGACTGTCGCCCTATCTATATATTTATATATACACAAATGTACGTTTTAGCTATCATCGAACGGTATCGACGCTTGTTCGCAATCACCTGTTCAATAAACCGTATCGTTCGCCGTACGTATTCACGAGAGGGGGGATATATATTGATATAACAATAAGAATAATTGACACACCGGTGTGTATTTTCTGCGCGGGTTCAATTCAACCGCGGAGAATGTATACAAACAGGTCGAGAGGTCAACAAAATCTCTACACGAGAACGAGAACAAAAGAAAAATCAATCACTTATATTATTCATAAAATTCACCGTGCCTCTGCGAATAAATAAATAAATTTCGTGGTTCATTCATGAAATATTTCGCGCCTTGCTCATTCACGTTTTTCAACGACGCTGACCATGTGGCACCCATACTGGAAAAAGAAGAAAGGAAAAAAAAAGATAACGAACGCGTAGTAGGTTTTATCGCCGACGAGACCCCCGACGTTCTCGAATGCAGTCGCAGTCAATGAAGACACTCTTGCGGGCTACAGTTTGTAACGTTTCGAGATTTCAACGAATCGAAATCTCGAACTCAGGATTTTTTAGATCCTCTTTTTCCTTTCGGAAAGACTCGAGTTCGAGCTCTGGACTGGCGAGGTATTGTGAGGAAAGGAGTTTGCCGTCAGATTTCTTCATGACTTGTACTTCGGGGACCAGAGATCAACCCGACATCCAAGAAAGAGTACTTTCCTCCGATCTAGGAGTAGGAAAGAAAGGTGGTGACGAGTTATAAAACCGTCGGACATTTGGTAAGCTGGGCGCGCTCACGATTCACGATTGGCCGTTGGGGTATCGAACAATCGTGGAGAACCAAATGAACGAAAGTTGTACATTCGTCCAGAACATCTTTAACGTTTAGTAAGCACTATTGCACGTTAGGCTACCGTACAATCATGCGAAAACCAAACGATAAATTCGTCAAAGAAATGAAAGCTAAAACTTGGGCTATGCTTTAGCAAAGGGTGTGACTGCGAGTCATGAGACTGCCAGTCACACAAAGTCAAAAATGAGTTCGACGCATTTGCGAAGATACTCGTGTGTAATAATGTTGTGTGGTAGGAGAGGATAACGTGATAAGGAGTGGGAAGGTGGGGTATTAGAAGACAAACTGGTGGGCTTTCGCTTACGCGAAATCGCCGCCAATTCGCCATCTAGCGGAGCGGTGGAAAATTAGGAGAGGATGCTAGGGGGGGGTAGCCGTTTCGTTACATCGATGTAACGTTTCGAGATTTCAACGAATCGAAATCTCGAACTCAGGATTTTTTAGATCCTCTTTTTCCTTTCGGAAAGACTCGAGTTCGAGCTCTGGACTGGCGAGGTGTTGTGAGGAAAGGAGTTTGCCGTCAGATTTCTTCATGACTTGTACTTCGGGGACCAGAGATCAACCCGACATCCAAGAAAGAGTACTTTCCTCCGATCTAGGAGTAGGAAAGAAAGGTGGTGACGAGTTATAAAACCGTCGGACATTTGGTAAGCTGGGCGCGCTCACGATTCACGATTGGCCGTTGGGGTATCGAACAATCGTGGAGAACCAAATGAACGAAAGTTGTACATTCGTCCAGAACATCTTTAACGTTTAGTAAGCACTATTGCACGTTAGGCTACCGTACAATCATGTGAAAACCAAACGATAAATTCGTCAAAGAAATGAAAGCTAAAACTTGGGCTATGCTTTAGCAAAGGGTGTGACTGCGAGTCATGAGACTGCCAGTCACACAAAGTCAAAAATGAGTTCGACGCATTTGCGAAGATACTCGTGTGTAATAATGTTGTGTGGTAGGAGAGGATAACGTGATAAGGAGTGGGAAGGTGGGGTATTAGAAGACAAACTGGTGGGCTTTCGCTTACGCGAAATCGCCGCCAATTCGCCATCTAGCGGAGCGGTGGAAAATTAGGAGAGGATGCTAGGGGGGGGTAGCCGTTTCGTTACATCGCCCCCCAGAGAGGGTGATCTCGAGACACGGAGTGAATCGAGGAACACTCTCTACTAGGAAGGTAACGGCAGGACACAATATCGAGCCCCACGTTGGGCGCCAATGTAACGTTTCGAGATTTCAACGAATCGAAATCTCGAACTCAGGATTTTTTAGATCCTCTTTTTCCTTTCGGAAAGACTCGAGTTCGAGCTCTGGACTGGCGAGGTGTTGTGAGGAAAGGAGTTTGCCGTCAGATTTCTTCATGACTTGTACTTCGGGGACCAGAGATCAACCCGACATCCAAGAAAGAGTACTTTCCTCCGATCTAGGAGTAGGAAAGAAAGGTGGTGACGAGTTATAAAACCGTCGGACATTTGGTAAGCTGGGCGCGCTCACGATTCACGATTGGCCGTTGGGGTATCGAACAATCGTGGAGAACCAAATGAACGAAAGTTGTACATTCGTCCAGAACATCTTTAACGTTTAGTAAGCACTATTGCACGTTAGGCTACCGTACAATCATGTGAAAACCAAACGATAAATTCGTCAAAGAAATGAAAGCTAAAACTTGGGCTATGCTTTAGCAAAGGGTGTGACTGCGAGTCATGAGACTGCCAGTCACACAAAGTCAAAAATGAGTTCGACGCATTTGCGAAGATACTCGTGTGTAATAATGTTGTGTGGTAGGAGAGGATAACGTGATAAGGAGTGGGAAGGTGGGGTATTAGAAGACAAACTGGTGGGCTTTCGCTTACGCGAAATCGCCGCCAATTCGCCATCTAGCGGAGCGGTGGAAAATTAGGAGAGGATGCTAGGGGGGGGTAGCCGCGATAATGTAGTCTCCAGCCGGAAAGTCTGTCGAGATTAATAAAAAATATGGTCGTATGCGAGAGCGCTCGTAAACAGTCCCGCGTGTCTTCGTTTAATTCAGAATTCGTGATCGAAAGACCGAGGAAGAGAGAAACTCGTCGCCGTACGATTACGCTCGCGGATCGTTTCTGGCGTGCAGCTGATGCGTTTCGTCGGGAGAAAAAAAAAAAGAACAATAAAATAAAAGAAGACAAGTCGCCTTGTGTGACCGGATGCCACGGGACACGGCGGTGAAGCGTTGCGCGAAATTTTATTATTGTAACTTTCATCATGAGTTGAACCGCACACTCGTCGTTGTATACACGGGAGCGACGGAAATTGTCCTCGATTCATCCCCCGCAACCGAGATACACATACGAGTGTTATATTTGGCTCCATATGCATCGTATGGCTCGCATGCTTCTTACTTATTCTTCCGCTGCCACATAGTAACGAAAAATCTGCCGCGCAAGCTCGATTCAATCGACGCGAAGGAAAGAAGAAAATACAGCATCTTCGAAAAGAAAAATGCATCTCTCGGAATTCTTCTAATTAATATACAAATTATATAATGTATACGTATTTAATCGTGTCTTGACATTTTTCTAATATACCTTTGTGCATATATTATATCATATATTTACCTTCCACGGGGGCAATTAAGAATAGCCCTAGCCCGCAAGATTTATTGCGAAGCCTCGTTTTGACGGGAACGAAAAATTAAAATCGCCTTGTCACGCATTTTTCACGTTTGTCATTGTCATATTTAAAAGTCTCAAAGGTATCAAACGAAAAACCGTACTAGCAGAGCAAGAAAAAAAAAATATACATATATATATCACTCTTGATTACCAACCATAAAAGGTGAAACAGATGCTGATGCGGTTGGTCCTTGATAATAAAAAAAAGGTCGTGTCTCGGGGTCAGACTTCTTTTGAATTCTCCTTCATATTTTTCCCTCGAGGGCACGAGGGCTATTTTTTTTTATTTTTGTAATATATTCAATCTTACTTCTCTGATGTATGTATGAAGCAAAATGAAAAAAAAAGAGAGAATCTGAAAACGTCGAGCTGATTACTCTTCTCGTTCCATCCCTTGCGAGGGCTGCAGAGAGGGGTGGTCACTCGTGCTTCACGCCCTTGCTTCCTTCGTCTGTTGAGAGCTTTGTGACGAACGTGTAGGTGAACTCGCGCTCGTGCTCCGCTCTGTACTATATATAGGCGGCGCGTGGATAGCACCGGAGAAGGTAAATTTATGCACCGCTGACGTGCAGCGTGGTACTCGATATCCAAGTGAGAACAAGAGTGAGAAATCGTGTATATACATGTATATACATATATACGTATGCATGTGTTATATACTAGCGAGCAAGGATATCCGTAGGTAAACAGGATTCAACGCACCTGTTTCCAAGGCTCTGTCGCCTTCGCTCTCTCGCTCGCGAAACCTTTCGTTCTCGCTATGTCGCATATGATATCGCGCGTATAGAGGCACCACTGTACATTCGCGTGTCAGAGAAACCGAGTGAGATGTCACGCTGCAAAATATTACGTGTACACCGAGAATGCACCGCGTGGCTTCAACGTGTAACACGGAAGTATATCATTAAATTATATCATTTATATCTACAACGTTGCAGTCTACGGTGCTGTGCAAACTTTTCTCAACCTGTTGCCCCGCGTATACTCGTTGCGATATACATATAGATTGCTTCGATCCGCTGGAAAACAAAAAGAAAATCATACATTTCGCTCCACATTATCGAACAGTACATCGATATTGCGAAGGAAGTGAAAAATTTGCTCCGCCACGGAGAGATCGATCAATCTTCCGTCCGTGAGGAGAAATAAAAAGCGACACGTAAGAATCAAGACGAAGTCAGAACGGTGATTGAGAAATGAAAAAAAAAGGGTCTAAGGGGAGTAGTGTGGCGAAAGCGAGAAAGAGAGAGAGAGGTCAGAAAAGTCTTAATAATAGTAAATGGGTCGAGGGGAGCACGCGGCTCACGTAACTGCTCTCTTTCCTCTCGGTGTCTGAACCCGGAAATGCCACTCAAAACGAATTCGTCTCGGGGGGTAAAGCACGTCGTATACGCGTTCGTGATGCCGGCGAGGGTGATGGTTAAGGCCGAGAAAAATCGCTTTTTGCCTTCTTCCTTCCTCCATTCCCCCGCTCGCCTTAAGGTGGCTTGTAGTTATGTTTTTTTCCCTTCTTATATCACCATTATCGCAATGTCTTCTTCTTCACTTTGGCTATTCTAATTCTCTTTTATCGTCGATATCCCACATTTTATACATTGAGAGCCTGCGCCCCGTGCAATGGGCTCTTACTTTCCTAGTTTTCACACACATGGACTGAATAACCAATTTCTTCGATGTGCAAAAAAAAAATCAATGTATCGAAATCTTACACCATTATTATGAAATGTTGTTCCATTTTTGTAAATAACGATTTATGATTTTTATATAATTTATTTATTGAATTATTCACGTGAACGACGGCATCGAGAGCTGAAACTGATTGCTCTATCGCGATTTCAATTTCCTCCGTGAATAAACGTGGGGCAGTAGAAGATTTTCCACTCAATAGATAAAGATACGTGTACACACATCATATCACGAAAGTACATACACAAAATGAGAACAAGGTTGTCCGCGAGATCCGTAGTTCGACGTTAAACGGAAATTACAGTCGCATTGTGATTTCTCACGGCTCCGCTCGTGAATAATCGAGAATAGCGAAATAAGGCGAGTAGAGAGATTGGAACTTCTGTTACGGTCTTGTTCGCCCATCTGTAATAACCAAATGAGAGAGGGATGAATGAATGAATGAAAAAAATGATTTTCCGACAAATTCTGCACACTCAGATTTTCAGCGCGCAAAAATAATTAGTTGCCAGAACCACCTGCAGTGCCAGAAAACTGAAATTAGTTGGAAGAACCAATAAATTTCTTAGACGACCTTTTTTGTTCTCCTTGTGCACCAAAAGCTTTCTATGAACTCTTTTTCGTGATCTCAACATTGGAATCCACATCAGCTCGATCCCTTCTAGGTTCCTCGACTTCGCTTCGTAAAAAATTACGTCGTACGAAAAGTCTTCCGCAAAAAGCTCAGGAATAATCGCACGAAACTCGGAGCTTTTGGGAGAAAATAATTATTCGCTATGATTCAATACGATATATTCCATATGATTGATAATACAAGTTCTTCTATCGATAGATTCCAATCTCATCAAATTCCGGGTCTAGGAAAGAATCGTTTCGATGAGTCACACATCCACTATTGTGCGAGGGTTATTACATATGTAATATCTTTGACGAAGGAAAAATACGCGGTGTTAGACGGGCATTTGGAATGAGTTGCTTCGGGTTCATGACCCTCAGTGTCTAGACCCACTGATTCACGTTTTGCAGGCTGCGCATCACTCTGCCCCCGTATCTATATATATTCACATATATATGTATGTTTCTCATTCTCTCTTAACTATCTATCTCGTTCCTTTTGTGCAAGAGAGACTGTGTTGACTGGCAACGTTCGGGACGTATGCGAATGCACGAGAGCGTCAGGGACGTCAGTTCGGTGCTTCTGCTCGCGCGACGTTTGCAGCCTCACAGACGATGATTTCATTTGGTTTTGGTGAGACAACGCCTGTGCGAAATTTCGGGCGTGAAACATTACGACGTGCAAGTTCGGGGATTTCCCCCTCTCGCCTCTTGCTTGGCCCTACTGCCGTTATTACTGCTATATACTACTGGATGCTCCTTGCAATTGTGCTCATTTCACTCACGGAGATTCTCTTGTTTCACACTGATTAAAAGGACCAGCTATTGCAACCTCCATTATTACGACTTCTTCTTGTCTGTGTGTTTAACATTTTCACATGCCACGAGAGTCGAGGAGGAAAAGACCGAGAGAAAAAAGAAAGAGTTTGTAAAAAGAATATATAATGGAGGCGGTTCCCTTATTCGGTGTTGTCCAACACTGCTCTTTTTCCATGCTTGTCCTGTTCCTCGTCTTGTTGTCCACATGTCATATCTTTTTTCATATTAGTTTCTATTATATCAGTATAGGTAGGCGAGCCGCGCATATATACTACTGTCGTTATACCTTTTTCCCTCTTTCGTTTTCAATTTCCCCTTTCCTTCTCGAGAGAGATCCTGGTGTCTGTTCACTCACCCACCGGTTTCGCCTTTCCCGCATCGTTCCTCGGTGGCTATTCAAAGACCTCATAACTGACTATATGTACCCGCCCTTCGGTTTTTCATTTCTCTCTCACGCTTATTTCTCGTTCAATCGTCAGTTGCACACCATCCTCGCCTTACATAGTACGGGCGGCTTCGTTCCTTCCACGGCCGTCTATTCTTTCGTTCGTTCGCTCACCAGTCTGCATCCCATAATTTCTTTGGTCCTCTCAATCATTGAGTCTCTCCTTTTCTCGTTCCGCCTCCTCTTTCGTCGATCTTCTCACTCGTTTTTCATGTTTTTTTTTTCTTTTCCATACCAAACCCTCTCGCTCGCGCGAGTATCGACTCTCTTCGGAGTAATGCCAGCTACTATAGCGTCGATAGCCGACGAGAGACGACTCGAGAAAGATATTAGGCATGAAAGGAAGACAAAAAAAACGATCGGGGAGAATAGAGAGATGCAGCAAAGACGCCGACACAATGACTAGCCTTTCGTCTCTCTTCTTCGCACCGTCCTTCACTTCTCGTTTCGACCCAATACCTGAATATATTGATTCATGAATTGATAATGAAGGAAACTCGACGCTCGGCGCCGTTCCATTCTACATTTCTATGCGCTATATTCTCCGACATACCATTTCTTTTCCTGCTGTAATAATTATAATAATCGTTATTATCATAAATTAAATACTCAGAATTGTACGAAAAATATATAATATTATATTTCGATGATGAAAAATGGCGGGTATACGATTGAATAGAATTTCCTTATATATTTAAGTGTTCGAATAAACGAGAAATACGTTACATCGATCTAATAGACTGTAGTATTAAAATTATGTAAATAATGTTCCGAGATTACTGATTATTCGATGCTATGAACGGAGTATTAGGAAGAAAGGAAAACAGATCTGCAGAGATCCCCGGAAGTATAACAATACATCTACGACTGCTTCGAGACAAATTTTATACGAACGTCGGCGAGGGCAAGAGATTTAAAAGCAACGTAGATATAAATTATTTATCCACGCCCGAGAGTACATAAACCGTTAAGATGCTTTGAATCGTCAATTGGGAGCAAGAGAAGGTGGAGAGAAGATGAAAAAAAGAACAAAGAATCGTCGAAGAAAGCCAAGTTCAAGTGAGAAGCTCGTCGGGTTCGATGCGCGAGAGACCGGGCGAGACCGAGCGACCGGTTCACGAAAAGTGGCTCGTCTACCCCATCGAGGCACATCCGGGGGAGGGAGGAGAGTACGAGAGGGAGGGGGGCCCCGCCCGACGAAAGCCTCACCGTTCTCATTATCATAACACCGATCGCGCATTCGATCTGACATGGCCCACGCTGGCGCCGCCAGTGCGCCTTTTATCTAAGAGAATTTTTAAGGGATATTGAAATGAAATTTATGCGCTATCCTCTTACTCACAATCTCTTCTTCTTCTACTTCTAACCACCAACCGTTTTCCCACGTCGAGCTTCCACCAAAGAAAAGCGTTTCTCACATCGCTCGTCTGGCGTCTTTTCTTTTTGGGATGTTAATCCCTTAGATCGAAATCATGGAGAGATATCGTTAGTTTACAAATTTATCTTTGAACAATTTCGAAGGATTAGATGATTCGATAAAAATCGAAATGGAAGTAAAAATCATTATTTCGAGATGAGAAAAGCAGCAAGGGTTATGTCGAAGCTCGGCGGATCGCGGTGAATGCTCGTCGTTTTGTTGGAGCACCGGCCGTACGTTGTCGCTATGATTCCTCTCTCCCCCTCGCGCAGAGATAAGAAATCTCCGTTGAAGGAAACGAAACGAGATTTTGCCGAGCCGATAGAAAATTTCATCGAGAATAGTCTCTTCTCTCGGCTGTGTGCGCCCGGCGAGGTCCCGACGTCTTCGGCGGCGGGCCGTCTCGATCTTGCTGGCTCCTTATTCTCCTCCTCGCAAACGTTGAAATCGCTCGACCGGAAGTGGCCCCCGAGTCTTCGGTCCCGATAAGTGGTTGTCGAGGGTAAATGGGCGACGGGGAACGGCGAGAGGCCGCCCTCGGAGGTCGAAGATCCCTCCGAGTCAGACACACACACAGTTGCACACACACGCTCGTTGTGGCACCGAGGCAAGGGAAAAGCCAAGTGGAAACGCGCGATTTAGAGAAAGAGAAAGGTAAACGAAAGATGGAATGATGGAAAAAAAGAAGTGGGACGGGACGAAGATAAACGGAGAAAGAGGATGTTGGCAGCCGTCGAAGAGTAAGCGAGACGAGATGAACCTCGTCTCCTTCTCTGATTGCCTTTTCTCCCAGGAAATCGATGTCGGATTAAAGCTTTCCGTTTCGTACAACGTCCGTGGTCCGGGATAAAACTCGGCGATATCGCGGACGCGTTGATTTTTTATCGTCGAGCCCGATTTGTCGCGTCTACCGATATTTCCGGTCTCTCACACGCCGTATAATCGAAACTATGAGAACTACACGAAAATTCTCGGTAGTATCGTCAAGTAACGATGGCAAATTCGTTCTGAACCTCCCGACGTCCCGCTAGAACAAAGAGGCGGAAGTCGTGCGTTTCACGGAGATAAGCGTTTTTTTCGTTCGGTATTTTCTCGAATACGGTTGAAAATTACTTCACCCAATTCGACATAATTCTATGACGAACGATCGCTGCTGTTTTTAATAGAGAAATAAAATCAGTTTAACATTCGTAAGAAAACGGGCATTCTACGAAATAATTTTATGAATATATCGAAAATTTGGCGCGCTACGGTTCTTTTTGGAATGTTGTTCCTTTGAAAAGGATTAAATACAAAAATAGTCCTAGAATCTGAAAACTGCTGACAAGAAACAGTGTAACAAGAAAAACTGTATTAACTAATAAGAGTGAAAAAACAATTCATTATTTACATATTTTAATCTAGCGATTTCCATACTCAATAATACGAGAATAATTCATTATTATTTCACCTTTTTCTTTCATAATTTTGTTGTCTTACACTTTTCCTGCATCCGGGAGTTTTTTCATTTCTGTTAACTTTTTTTTACACTTGCATTTCTGACTCGTTGACTTTTGTAATTTTTGTTTCAATAAAGTATCAGGGTTTTTTCGAAATTTAAATTGATTTCCAATCCCTTACGCCAAACGTGCTAGACATAAAAAAATTATTTTCAGTTCTCGCACTCATTCATGCCATGCAGCGGCGACGAGAGTTCTGCAAAAGAGAATATTTCCCGCGGATTGTCGGGAGTTATGAAGTGACGAGGATACGGAATGGTACAGAAGCATAATACTCTCCTAGCGCCGAGAGAATGTCACTATAAACCTCTCGGGGTCTTCGCTTTCGGGCGTTTCTCTCATCCACGCTACCTTCCTTCCTTCCTGTATGGCATGGCTGTCTGCCGTACGACGGGCCTTCGCGGGTAGGCTTCGCGGTATATACAGCTATAGTACACCCGTATACCCGACCCGGCACAAAATCCTCGAAGGTTTTCCCGCGCGCGCCAACAGCTTGAAGCTTCTCATTGGTTGCACGGCTGTAGACGCCGCCGGGATAATGGAAGCGCGTCGTGAAGTGCGGCGGCGTAGACGGCAACGTAGCGAAGAAGAGGCAAGAGAATTTCGCACAGGCCTCTCTCGCGCTGCCTATATGTGCGAACGAGTATAAAGACAGGGTAGGTCTATGGCACGAGAATTCATCCACGAGGAAAAAGAAAAAAAAAAAGAGGTTGAAAAAAAATCGTAACTAGAACGAAAGGTAGGGAAAAAAGCCACCAGGAAAAAGGAGAACCTATCTGTCTGGATGAAAGAATAGAGGATGCTTGGGCTCTAGGCGAAAGTTAGAGAGAAAAAGCTGAAAGCTGGACGAGGGATAAAAAAAATGAGGTATCACTGGATGCAGAGAAAGCTGTGGAAAAAAAGTAGAGCCAGAATGAGTATGGAATAGGGAGAGAGTACGCGAGGTAGAAGACCACTAAGACTTCGTCGTCACGCCGGAGATGAGCGTAGTACTATGGTAGTATACTACGTACAAGGGCATAGTATACTATAGTCTCGAATCTCGACGTATTAGTACGCTACGTACTCTCTCTCTCTCGCTTTACTCGTATACGTGAACTATAGAACTACGCAGTTTGCTGCCTGCCTGCTGGTGAAATTCTCGTTGCTGCGTAGATAGAGCGAGCGCCCTGCGGGGTAGCGTCCATTGATCCCGAGCGTCCCCTTCCCTGTCGCTCTTCTCCTCTCTCGGCGACCTCTCATTCCACCCTCGCCGGTATATTCTCTCCGCTCCCATAGGCTTACACGCATTTATTCCTCTACTACTATACAACTTCCCCTACGCTCTCTCGCATTCCCTTCGTATCATTCCTCCCCACTCTTTACTACCAAACATTGCTGCTGCTCTCCTCTCTCTCCTACTGTCCCTTTACTCGCTTCCTCCCCCCCACTTCGCGTATTCCCCACCTATTCGACGAATCCCTACCACTTCTTCTACTCGGCCCTTTGCGTCGTTTCTTCCTTCCGTCTTCCCGTCCGTTCTCCATACCTACTGGCAGTCTACCTTCACAGCCGTGCACGCACAAGCACACGCGCCTCGCGTGCGCGCACACACACACACATCCGACTTCTCTCATTTCCCCTTCTTCCTTTCTCATGACCTCTGCATCTATCCCCCATATACGAGAGGGCCCCCTCGACGTCACCGTTACTCCGACGCGACGCTCGATACACGCTCGGCGGATTCACGGCTCTCGCCCTCCGACTTCTCTCCTCATCCGGACAAACTCTCTCCCTCTGTTTCTCATCGGGTCTTTATCTTTCGTCGCTGTCCGTACACCTACGTGCACGTAGGCGTAAACTCTCGTTCGCGTTCCCGTGCTCGAGATTCACGATTCTCCTGGCCGAGTGAATTCAACGAGGGGGAAGCAAGCGAGAGGAAGCAGAGAGAAGCTCCAGCTCACCGACCGGCTAGGGGTTACTGCGCTGCAACGGAGGGTTGAAAGTAGGAATATACCGGGTTTTGCGCTCTCTTCGAATCCCCCCTCGCACAGCTCGCCCCCTCTTACCCTGTGGACTTTGTGTCGATCTTCTCTTCTTTTTCGTCGACGAGAGAGCTGAAGCGTCGAAACATTGGGATAGGTCAGGTTTCGAGCTTCGAGTTCGGTTTTAAAATTAACGGTGGTCGCGGCCACAGGCAGATACGATCGATTTTTACGTATAGCTTTAATTTTGTATATTTTTTTTATTTTAATTGTTTTGCACGATTGACTTGCAAGATATCGTATAGCCGAGCGGAAATTGATGTTAGGCTGCCCTTATCGGAATTTGTCAAGGCATGGCCGGGGTGTGTCCCGGGGTGTGTGATCTGACGGGCCCGATGCAGCTCCGCTGAAAGGCCTGATAAGCTACAGATAGGAGTGCCCGACGACATAACTCCCAATTTTAATAAGACAAACCTGATGCACATCCTGATCAGGGTCTTATCGCTTGTAGATACTGCGTGCTCGAAGACCGCTTGCCTGATTGCACTATTTTAGGGCTGTACAGATTGGTCGGACGTGAACTTTAAGTCAATTAGTAACAATAACAAATCTAATATACGATTTTTTTTATGCAAGCTCAAACAGTAGAAATTACTTGATATAGTCGGTTTGGAAAGTCAGGCAGAACATTGAGTGGGGCCTACATCGGTGATAACTGATCACGGTGATTATTTGAGCTTCGAAAATTCGTGAAATCCTATAAATCCCAGGCGTGACTCGTCGTTCGTTAAGCTCTGTGGAAGCGCTCGGCTTATCGCGAGGCTGGTTCAACCTCCCGCGCGATTATACTCCCAGTATGGGGGATTGGTGCAACTAGCCTTGCGCGTCAGGAGCTTCAAGGCTGGACGGAGGTGGGAGGGAGGCACGGGGGTCCCCGGGTTTTCGAAGTATAACACGAGCCGTGCCCGCGCCTCGCGGCCATTCCAATTGCCAAACTTTTTAATTAGTCCGAGCGGCGAAGCGAGCCCGAGGAAGCGAGGAAATAATTAACCTCGAGGTAGGCGAAGCGCGAGCTCGTCGGAAGCTAGGTGTTCAGCTCTCTATTTCCATCTCGCTTTCTCTCGCACTCGCGGCGTTACCGTGACTATCCCTTGCCCACCGTGACAGTGAGACCGACCAGCCTCCCTGCTCGAGGTCGAGAACCATTCAGAGTTTTTGCCTCATACAGCGCCGCGGCCTGCCAGGGTTGTAACGCGCGATAAATGACCTCCGATTGGATTCAGAATGAGAAATCCCCGCGGTGAGAAGAAAAACGTCTTGAAACAGCAAACTTTGACGGTGAATAATACGACGTCGAAGAGGAGGTAACCATTTTCATTTAATTTTTATTTCTATTTTTTACTTTCTCCGCCGAACAAAACGAGATAGCGTGGACTTATCGCCGAGAGACAGCGACGCACTGAAATAACCCCAATTATAGAAAAAAATCTTCGATAACTTTTGGAACTCGCGTAATTATGAAACATTTATTATTGAAGTACAACGAAGTAGTTTCTTTCGTTTCAATGATGTATTTGTGTTTGCCGTGAGTCGCAGACACCGCCGAGATTTTTGTCTTATTCATGAATAAGAAAAATCTCGACGCGTCGAAGAGAATGTGCTCGCTTCAATTCACCTGCCGACGAGCTGCGGCCGTGTCAGATCGTTTTTTTTCAACTTGTCAATGTTCCGCTTGAATTCAGAACGACTGTTTGATTAGCATTCAGTCCAAAAACAATGTATTTATTCAAATAAGTGAGTTAAAGTATTTTTCATATTTCATTCGATAAGAAAAAAATACAAGAGTGCCCATTTGTCATTTACTTTCACGATTTCAATCGCCCTGTAACGACCGAAAAAAAACATCGCTTCAGCTTCGTCACATGGTTTTGTGTCGTGTAGAACGATAAGTACGGTTGTCCCGATATTTCGTCGGGAAGCAACGATATATTGGTGTTCAAAATCGCCGAAAACCGCAATTCTTTTTATCCACCGATTCGAATCGACGGTCGATGTATTTTTCTTCCCCCTTAAAAAAAAAAATGATTTTCGTTGACATTCCCAGCCAGAAGTTCTTCTGCTCGTGCTCGAATTGCGCTGACGCAGCTGTTCAGTTAATATAAAAAATGTCGACAATGGAAACATTTCTTTTGCCGTTTAATAACACGCGGGGAGTTACGCCGACCCGGCCTCGGCGATAGCTCAGTTGTAGCTCCGTATGCACTTTGCGATGCGGCTCTCGTACCGAGTGCACGGTGTAGCGAATGTAAAGGACACGATGCAACGTTGGATTAAAGTGGCATGGCCGTGTTTACAAACAGCCTCGTTATATAGCGAGCGCGTATGAGGGTTGAAAGGGTTCGCAGTATGTGGAGCCAGCGGCGTTTGCAGAGCATAGACGAACGCATATCCTGAAACGCCCCCGTCTGCCCCAACCCCCTCGTGTGCGCCAGGTTATTGCTCTCTTATTCGGCTCGAGAAACACGGTACGCACCCTCGACTACCGAAAATTCAACCCTCACTGCGTATACATAGCTTCAACAGTCGCTCGTTGCTTCCCTCTCGAACGCAACTCTTGGCGGAATCCTGAATAACGTCCAGATGCGCCGCCGAGCCTTATGTTCTGCTTTGTTCCTCGGCCCGCGCCGCTTTCGAGTAATAAAGAAAGAAAGAAAGAAAGAAAAAAATGAACAGAACACAAGAGAAAAAAAGTAAGTAAACGCAACAGTGTGCGGGAAAGGTCAAGAAGTGGATATAAGCCGTGAAAAGGGATTGAAAGCACGAAGAGCGAGGCATCAACAAACAACGAAAAAAAGGCACACAATGCGAGAGGGTTGAGGGGGTCAGCCTGAGACAATAAATCGAAGGTTTTTTCTCCCGAAGCTTCCCATCACCATCGTTCTTCTCTTCTCTCATGCTCGACTTCTTGCACGTACGCCCATTGGCCAACGCCTCGTATACCGTACGAGAGATCGCTACTGGCGCGGGAAAGCTGTTGCTGGCTTCTCTCTTTCGTTATGTCCACCCTGAAAATTCCAAAATATTTACGACAACATCCGTTCGGCTTAGTGTTGAAAGTTTCGGCACTGCTGAAATTTCTGTCGTAGCCTTTCCCATATTTTTTTTTTGTATGTGTATCCTCACCCATCCTCGTGACGGTGAGCTTTTCGTCTGCGTGCTTACTCACTTTCTCTCCGTCTTTTATTTACTTTCTCTCTCGTTATATCTCTCGTCTCTCAGGCTCTCGACTATCGTTACGATGCGTCGCAGCCTCCAGTTGCATTCCTCGCGTTTACGTTGTTATACGAGTTTTCATAAATCGCCCGCGTTTACGGCCAAAGTTTTCCACAAGTCCCTCCCCGAAGGCCTACAACAGTGTATGTATAAGTTGCGGAAGGAAGGGGGGGCGGGGGTGGAATCGTTGCAGGATGCTTGGTCTTCTCGTAGCCCGTATGCTAGCTACTCGGCTTTCCACCCTTTAACTTCCTTCTCGCTTGGTCCAAGCCCACCTTCGAGCTTATATATATCTATACATGTATATATGAATATATATATATATGCCCCGTTATGCGGGCATTCGTTATGCCTCCTGTTAATTAGTTGCCGCCACATTTCGCAGCCTAGCAGCCTCTCTCGTTGCTCTACGCGATTACACTTTCAAATTTACAACCCCTCGCACCCGCACGAGTCAGCGGGGGTCAGAGGGGAAAGCTCTCGCGAGCAACCCTCCGCGTAACGTCTTTCGTCCGACATCGTAGGCGATTTACCAACTAAATGGGACTTGAGAAAAAAAGAAAAGTGTACAAGCGACGCGACAACAACGAACGGTGAAAACTTAATTATTAGCCTAATGACTTCGGCCAGGCTCGTTAAGAAATTAACCCTTACACCCTATGAGTAATCGTGATTTAATTCTAAAGAAAGAGAATACGGAGCTGAGCGAGCGTTGGAATTGACTGAATTATGGAAATCTATAAACTCGAATTGCTTGGGCTGTCGTATAAATATTTTTGTATCGCTACTTCGCTTTCTTCTTGCGACACGGCAAGAAGAAAAGGGGACTTTCATGTCCTCGATACAAAGTTAGTACCATCGACGACATGCAGCTTCTCGTTCTCGTATCGTGCAGGAGTAGCGAGCGTGTCGAGACTTTCGTTGGAGTAAAAATCTTTACATTTTAGTACCTCGAAGCGAGGGACGAAGGCGGGGTTTGCGAGAGGGGTACAACGTCGTCGTTCGAAGTTAAGAAGAGGAGAGGCATCGAAGTATCCCGTGCCACGGGAGAGTCTCGTAGGTGAGCGTGTTGAGAGAGGCTATTTCAGAATTGAGAGTAGACGTGCGGCCGCTACGCCGGGCGTTATACAGACAAGTACTATTACGCTGTATTTTACGTTGAAACGAGTATGTTACGTCGAGGCACTTTTTCTCTCTTAGTATAAAACTCCGAAGGAGAAGAAACGTTTTGTGTGTGGCCGAGGTCATGTAATCGCCTTCCGTCTCTCGGTAGCACGCGAGGGCGTCGAATATCGCCGCATAAAAATCGTAACGCCTCGTAAAGCTGCTAACCACGGAGCAACCCTTAACCATCACACACGAGGGCACGCGCGCGCCCGCGCACACACACCCCCGTGTATAGTTCGCGTAGCAAACAGCTATCATCCTCGGTTCGCTCACTCTCGCACTTTTCCTTTCGTTCTTGTACCCTTTTTTTTCCTTTTTTTTTCCTCTTTCGTACAGTGTCTCATATTTTCTCAGATTTAGATGAAGGAGAGAAAGCTAAGTCTGCAAATAACGCACCTGATACCCTCCGGTCTTCTTCACTCTCTGGATTGTCTCGCTTATCATACATTCGCAGCGTATGTAACTCGTTATGAAAATCACGTAGGGTAGCGTGGCAAATGTACATTCGCCATTCGTCCAGCGTAACACAGATGAAAATAAATCTGAACGCATTGCAGACAGTAGATTTCGGAAGGTATGTAACCGGGGGGAATGAGGAAGGAGTGGGGACATGAAGTGGAAAGAAAGAAAGAGTTTGTTCGAAGGGGAATGAAAAAGAGAAAGGGGTCTAAAGCCACATCGCAGACAGGCCGTTGGGAATTTAAAAAAATTCCCCCTCGCTATACTATGTGTACAATGTAGTTGTATTTCTCCACCGGCTAGGAATAATTGCGAGCCAAAACTGTCGTTTTATTCCGGCATATTGCAATATTCGACATGTACATCGCATTTCATTAAGAAAAAAAAATTTGACAATACAATTAAGCTTGAATCAAATAAAAAGTAGAATAACGAAACAACAAAAAAATAATGCAAATTGGTTATTCTGAGTCGGGAGGGTAATGGCAATAAGTTGTTGGCAGGCTACAGACACCCCATAGTCTTTGCGACACGCTTGCCGGGGCCGTCAGAGGAAAAAGCGAGACAGAATGAGAGTCAGTTATCAAGAGAGAGAGAGAGAGCGAGAGGAGCGGCGAAAGGAGAGGGTGAAAAAAAAGCACCGTCTGTGCGCTGGGGTTCCAGGGCGTTCACCCAAGGGGGGTCCAGACACAACACTCACACCCTTCGCGTCCTTCCTTATACTCCCCGCCTTTACCTCTTTGTGGAGAGGGGAAAGCGCACCCCGCAACACTCTTGCCCGTCCTTGGCTCTCTCTCTCTCTCTCTGTATCTCTGTCGCACTTCGCGGAAGGCTACGAGAGGGTGTAACAACGATTGCGTAAAACGAGAACGAGGAACGAAGACAGTCGGATAGGAACGGATGGGAGAAACTGCTACATCCCTACCGAGCACACCCCATATTACGAGGACGAAGCCCTTTCTAACTCATCCCGTTTGCCTGCTCCCTCTATACGTCCGTATAGTATCACCAGTGCCAATGTATTTCTTTTTTTTCTTCCCTCAACTTGTAACTTTGTAACTCTATTTTTTTTAACCCTTTGTTATCGCAGGTAAGATGGAATTTTCGTTTAATAATGAATAAGGAATCAAAAGTACGGTTTTAATGAGGGTTTAATTATGCGACTAATATTCACCCTGAAACTTTGAGCTGGAAAAATTAATGCTTCGGGGATTATTCGTGCTCGCGTGTGTTATTTGTCTCTCTCCCTCTCTCTCTCTCCCTCGGAGGGTTGGCGGTCTCGAAGGTAAAGCGTTAACAGAGGAGTACCGCAACGCGCTTAACGGAGTGAGCACTCCAAAGTTGAGAGACCCTGTAATTAAACACCGACAAATTCAATGCACGGGGCGGTCCATTAAAATATCCCCTAACGAGTACGCGACCGGGGGACCAAAACGTGAGAGTGAGCTCGAACGAGAGAGGGAGAAAAAGAGCGAGAAAGCGAGTACCCCCGTGCGCGCCACCCTGTCTAGCTCAACAATGAGTCATGCCCGCTGCATCGCTGTGTGTCTTTTTCTTCTTCAAACTTCCAACCACTCTATATGCTTCGTTATATCATTTTTATGCACCCAAAAGTGACTTTTGCATTTGTTAAGTGTTCTTAACTCTCACACTACCAGAAGAATGTATTTGTTCAAATTCAGTTCAGCCAAATAACATTTATTTTACACAAATTTATTTTATTGGCCCAATATAGTTTGCACCAAATATCATTTTTTCAAATCAGATCAATTGTATTATTTATTTGCATTTTTTTTCGACTGATAAGAGTTTCAGTATCGAATGTCGAACCGGAAAATGCAGAAAAAAGTACAGAGTTTTGCGTTTTTTCGTATGTCCAAATAAACATTTATAGATTTTTCTTTCTTTTTTTATCTCAGGTTCCCGACGGAAGTTCCGAAAAACCGCGGTGCCTGCATGGATTTTTTTTGGAAAATCACGGCGACAAGGTATTTAATGGTCGTTAATATTATTTTTTTTATACTGTCACGAGGTGGAAAGTAGCCTTGACACTTTCCTGCTTCAAATTGAAGGGTTTAAAAAAGAAAGTTTTTCACCTATACCCGTATTTTTCGCGCCCGGATATCAATTCGACAGTGAATTTTGAATTATTGGTAATAACTTTGAGAAAACAAAAATTCTTTCAAATTTTGGAGGTATTGGAGTCTTTCGTCGGTAAGTTGCTCCCTGCAGTTTCGAGCAGCAGCCAATCAAGACATAAATACAGCTTCAAGATCCTTCGATTCGTGAAGATTTTTCTTAACTTGGCTTATTTTTCGCCGGATGCAAAAATTTCATCCCGTAAAGTAAATGCCATTGGTCTTGGAAAGTTGCCGGTCGTTCAGTAATTCGTCTGCCCGAATCCGGCTGTATACTCGATTGGAACATTGCGGGCCTCGATTGCTTCGACGGTTGATCGTCATCGTGAGTGCGATGACCGTGGCCGAATCGTTCGAGCAACCATGTACACGCGAGCCAATGAGGATCAAGAAATCTCGCGGGTTTCTCCAGCCTAAAGCTGACTCGTCGAGCCGAAACGCGCACGGCACGAAGGTATAAACGCGCTTCCACGAATCGTTCCGTGGCAAGTGCCTTTACGATCGCGTTAATCGCCCAAACGTTATTTACCGCTCAAACCCGAAAACCCACGTCGTCATTCTCTCCGATATACTATCACCGTGTACGTACTACGAGGAGCCGCGCGAGTAATGCAGATTTTATGGGATACAAATTACACGCGAGGGTTGTACGGAGGAGAGTCCCGCTCCCGGCCGCGTTATACATTCCCTCGTGTCCGTTGATGTGCTTTCGGCTTATATATGGCACGTTGTTAGATACCGATGCACAATGTATATGGATTACGTGCAGACACAATTATACCGAATCACGTCGTTTCATTCGTCCAATCGAGATTCTCGTCGTCAATGAAACGATCATTAGTCGCTGTTGCGATTTTTTTTTAAATATATACTATCTATATAGTTTACAATGCAGTGAGATATTTTTGAACACAACAATTTCTGTGAAACGAAACAGGATACATACTTTTTTATTTTTATTATTACTGTCATTATTCGTGATTATCTCCCCCAAAGAGTTTACATACTCCATACCATACATATACGCATTTGGAAGGAGATTCCACAAATTTAAATTAATTTGATTAATTAGGACAGACTTTTTTCGTAAGCAAATTACGAATACCGGGAGAAACTGAACATTTTAGATGGGAAAATTTCATTAACGAGAATTTATTGCAACAAGAAAAAATGTCTGCGCTAAAGCGTGATGGCGAAATAGGGTAGCTGACATAAGCTTTTACAATAGCGAATATACTTGGAGTCCTATTTCGTACTTTTGGCGATAGGATCATGCGCCACGTGATACACATTAGAGCTTGACCTCGGCACGCGATATTTCCCTCTTTGATCCTCATTTTTTGTTTCTCCCCTCTTTTTCATACTTCACACGAAAAAGATTTTTTTTTTTTTCGGAGTGAAAAAGAGACCCCCGGTTAATGCCCACGTTTTCGTTCCAGTATTCCAAGGCCGTCCGAGCTTGCATCGTCCGTTTTGCAATCAGTACACGAGCCTTGTATAGAGCTCGAATTTTTTTTTTTTTCCTTTTTTCGACTGTATGCCCTCGGCAACGTTGTAGAGCACAGTCAGTGGATAGGATCGTATCCGTGCGCCCTTAGCTCGACCGAAGGGCGGGAGGGGGGCCCTGTTCGTTTTCTCATAATGAAGCGGGCAAGAGCATCGTTGGTAGTCGTCCCTCCATAGCGACTAATGGTAGACCGCACAACGCTAGTGTGTGTCCAATGTGTAAACGTGTAAGTTTTGTAAAAATTGCACCGGCATCAGCACCAGCAGAAGCAACAGAGCACAGGTCGTGCAGCACGTCGAGAGAGCTCAGTCTGTACCTAATACACGTCGAATAGGGGGTAGCAGGCAAACACGAGACGATCGACTTACAAGCCACCCTCCTCGCGTCATCCCCCTTCGTTAAATTCATCTCTCGTCCACGAGATCGGCCGTGCACAAACCGACAGAGATCGAGAGAGAATGTAATGAGGAGAGAAACAGCTCTCTCTCTCCTCTGCTTCACTCCTGCTTCATCCTCCCTCGACGACCTCCGAACCTTCGCGTCCTTGAGTTTCATCACGAATTTAACTCTCCTCTCCCTTCCCCTCGCCTACCGCTGACATATCCTTTTCTTCACTCGATCCACCCCCCAACCGACCGGGATATCTTTAACGAGCTCTCCGGCATCGAAGTCGGTACTTTTCAGAAATTACTAATCCTTCTACCCTTTTCTTCATTATGCGATATTCGTACAGATGCAAATCAAACAACTTCTGCAGGCTCGACATTATTCGTAACGATGTGGAAGTTCTTCAGCAATTTTTTATCCAAGTTTGCAGCTTTCTCGAAGTCCCGATACTTTTCTTCTTCGAAAATCTTGCAGCTTTTCTACTCTTGACCGAATCTCGCATCTTCGCAGTTTCGAGCGCGGAAAAAGGCAAAAACAGAAATTATATAACTTGCGGTAAATACATCTAATTATTTTTTATTATACGCAATCATAGAGTATTTATTTATAACTTGTAAATTCCACATGCGTGATTTTGTGAGATCCTTCGCGTTTCCGTGGGTTTGCGTGAATGCTGCGTATGCATAGATTGGGACTGAAAAGATTCGTTACTGGACATTCTCTCTTCGTTTCATATGGCGAGGCGCGGGCCAAGGGGCTAGACTGTCATATATACAGGTTTGTTCGTCCGAGTGGGTTCTGCTCTTAATTACCCGATGAGAAAGGATTACAACGTGTTACTGAGGAAGGATGAGAGAGCTGTGTACCCGAGCCGAGCCGGTAGATTCCCCGCGGTATCGCGGGCAAAGGCACGATGTTTCGTTTCCGCCGGTACCGAGTGGCCCTCTCCCGTTGCTTCCCGTCTTATAGAAAAATATTGCCCGCCGGTATCCTCGCTCGCTCGCGCCAAAACCCCCTTGGGGAGAAAAGCGCGTGGACTGGCAAGAGTTACGAATTACGAGCTTTTTTTTCCGAAGCCCTGGAACAGAATAAAGGGAACAGAGGCTATAGAAATGGACAACAATGTTTTGGACCGAAAAAAAAAGGTACAAAAAACTCTCTCGCATCTCGCGTACGTACCCGTGAGAATCGTTCGGAAATGAAATACAAATCAAGTTACAACAAAATCAACGGTACCTTTTCAGGGCAAACGTTTTTAAATCAATTTTGAATCGACCCGCACTATCCCGTCCTATTCCGGCCAAATACAAACAACGGAATGAACAATATATATATATTCTTTTTTTCACAATTTTTCAATCGTGCGGAGTATCGTTTTTTTGCCCTTTCTCCAGGGATCGAGGTACAGCACAAATATGATTACGCTACACGATGAACCCGCGTGTTTGTCTGCGCTACTCATGTACACACTTTTGTGTTTTCCAACCTCGGTATATGATATCGCGAGCCATAATATCCGCGGGGATTTGGCGAGAGAAGCAAAAGGTCCAAAGGTCGAGAAAACGAATCTTACGCGACTCTAGATTTTCTGTGTGTTTTTTTCTTTTCGCTCTCGGTGTCGCGAGCTGCGTTCACCTTCCACCCCCCAACGTTTCCTGACTCCGCTCCGAAGGCTTTTTCTTGTTGTCGCCGGCGTCGTCGAGGGTTGCAGGGTCGCCGTAGTCGACGACCTGGCGCGACGTGCGGCTCCCGTTGCAATATCGCAACTGGATTACCTCTCTTCACCCTTCCCCCGACCGCCCTCCTCCCCTCGCCCTTGTGGAAATACTTGCGTCAGGATGGGTAGTACGTCTCTGCCGCGACAGTTGGTTCTCCAGCTTGCTATAATTTACCTAGTCTCGCAATCCACCACTACCGGAACGCTACGTGTATACCTAAAATCTACGTACACAGACTATCCTGCCCCGGTATACATTATACATTGTATATACAAGGGCTGGATATACCGCCGTGTACAAAGTCGTTGCACAGAATGCGGCGCACGCGACATTATCCCCCGAGAAGGGGAAAACGTCGAGAGAGAGAAAGCGGAGAGGTTTGCGTTCTCGGAGTCGTTGCACAAAGGTGATTTAATCCGTAGACCGAGGCAAAGTACTAACTCGATCAGACTCGTGCCCCCCTCCCTGCCAACCTTCCAGACCCCGTAGGCACGGAAGATCGTACTGGAAACCCGAAGTATCAAGACCGTCGAGGAGCGAGAGAGGGGACGGGGGCAAATCTCTTTAACCGAGGCCCTTGTACATATGTTTGTTCAAACGGACAAACGACAAACGAGCTTTAGCTGGAGCGAACGAACGAATGATAGAGACAAAGTTGAGACTTACGGCTACACGATCCGAGTGGCGTTGAAACCATCGGTTGTAAACATTGTTCGTATTGGATTATCGTGCTAGTCACGTCGTCGAACGAGAATTTATCATTGAATTGGAAGCGACGACCGTCTTGCGGAGGGTTGGGAAGATTGGCATTAATTTGTTCGTCATTGTAACGAAAATTGTTTGTCGAGAGACGAGAATGCGGGGGAGAATATACAAAATAGGATTAATTAATGTCGACGGGAATTAATGACACAGCTGTAGGCTTTAATTCGAATAATTTCGCAGGGGGTTGCCGAGAAAGTATCAAGCGTCGTTAACGCTGGTTAGTCTTTTTTTTCTACTTTATTTTCATCGTTGAGGCTTTTTTTATCTTTTTTGTTTCTCATTATTGAAAGATATTACGGAGTAGCCGAACAGACGAAAAAAACGATGGGGAGGACTGAAAACGATAGTCGGGCACACCGAAACGAAAAAAAAAAATTGCGTTCACCCTTGTTACTATTCTTCGCCGTTTGGAAATAGAGACGTTCTGTGTTGCGGAGAGAAAAGCTCGGAGGCACCGCGAAAAAGCCTGTGGCGCCTCGTAGGTATGCGAAGGGGATGGTTTTGCGCATGGAGAATCCCAGCATGGAGGAAAAAAAAAAGGAGACGGAACGCGAACAAATGCCGCAGGCTTTGTTTTAATTGCGGCGTTTGTTCACCCGCGTTTTTATAAATGCTTCTCGGCTCTTCCTGCTCCAACTTTGCACTCTACTACACGGCGAAACTTACGTGTATAAATGAGGGTTGCATAAGCAGATGTGGCTCCCTTGACTTCCATAGAGCCTTCGGAGTTATTGCGGACGCGCGTGAAGTTTCACTCGAAAATGAACACGATCTTACTCTCATTTATTCGTTAATTTCTTCGATCGGTAAACCTTATTAACCCTCCGAAAGCCACGACAATATCTTCACTCGTAAGCTTTGCGATCAAAACTTTTATTATTAAATTCGTGAAATTGTTACCCTAAAAAAAGGTTCGGCAAATAAAATAAGAGCGCTAGCGGTCATTGAACGTTACAATTTCTCTTCCTCATCCGCCGTAATGCGTTCAAAGTGTAAAATTAATAAAAGGTCGTGAATATCGTAGCAGCGAAAAGTCTCTTTTGGCGATTCACATATCTCGTAGCCAGACACAATAGCACCAATGGCTCTCGACGTTACGACCACCACAGCGACTGTATAGCTGCATCTATGTGTGTAGCACGAGTATGTTAGTGCCCGTGGCCAACCCCTGTAGCCGGCCACTGCCGCAGACAAATATTTTCTCGGCGTGCGGTCGGCGCCCAGAGCCCTTCCCTCGCGCAACCCCTCGACTCTTTCTCTCTCTCCTGGGAATTAAGCCCCGTATGAATATTCGAGACAAATTAATAACGCCGGGACGGAGCTTGAGAGCAGCGGCAACGGAGGGTCTCGCTGCCTCTCGCCATGCGGAAAAATAATAAATTCCCGGTTGCGGAACGCCGCCACTCTTCTCCGAGCTCTCCGAGGCTTTGCCTCTCCTCTTTCTCTCTCGTCTAGACATGATCCCCTATAATAGATTTTCTATTTCTCATTTCTTCGAGCCCACCTCCGCCCGCGAAGCTTTGTGTTTTTATCATTCTTATGGCCCTCATTTTACAAGGGAATAAAGGAAAAATAAAGGAAAACAGTTGTATCGGTGGTGGGGAGTGCGGATTGCAGTCGCGACATGAAATTGTCCGAGGTCGGATGCGAAACGGTAGTAGAAACAGGAATGAAAACAAAGTAACGAATAAGCGGAAAAAAACCGGGGGGACAAAAGCTCAGGCATTTGCCTGGCTCCGCGGTACCTGTTGCAACCGCAAAAGAGTTGCCTCGACAATGACCACGCTCGATTTAACCCGATAGATCCAGCAATGGCATCGGCACTCTGGTTTGTCTTATGGTAAATTCTTGATTCTAGAATCGAATCACTTTACGTTCATTTGCGAAAGCGTTAGCAGACCTTTATAACAGCTTTCCCTTAAAAAAACGCTGTAATTCGACAATTATACTGAACTTTAGTTTGTTTTTTATTCACATTTCCTTGGGATGAAAAATAAAAGGAAGACCTCGAATAGTCGTCAAAGACGCAGATGCGATCGCGGGCACGAGACGAGAGAGCGAAGTAAGGAAAAGTATATGGGGAAGGAGCGGGCAGAACGCTCATGTAGACTGGTAGGTTTGAGGGTGCGTAGTGGTTTGGGGCCAGACAGGCCGTCGAAGGGTGCAAGGCTATATAAGAGGAGAACGGGGACCGTGAGCACAGAGTAACGCAGGCACATCAGGCTTTTTCGGGTAGAAAGGGAAGGAGAGCAGACGCCTGCGTCTGACTACTAAGGAATATAACCTCCCCAGCTACCCTTGCTCATTCTCTATCTCATTTTCTCCCACTGTCGACCCTCCGTATACTTCGCTTGCTCTTACACCCGGCCAAGATATCCTCACTTTCTGTCCTCGCTCTTTCAGTCTCCCTCGCTCCTGTTTCCTTCCAGCCGGCTCGGCCAGACTATCCCAGACGCTTCTCGCAGGACTCGCACTTTCTTCTTTTTTTCTTCGTTCCCTCACCGACGGAGAACGGAGAGACTTCTTGTCCTTCTATCGTCCTGCGTCCTCCTGGATCCCTCTCGTCTTGTGATTTCAACCCTTATTCTTGTCACGTTGAGAGATCGTGGTAATTAACTTCTCCCACCTTCCGTCCTCGACCCACCTTACGATTGTTCAGTTTCTAGTCTCCCACATTATTTTCTCTCTGTTTTTTTTTATTATCGCGTTTTTTTTTTCTTCTTGTTACCTCACGACCAAACATTCCCCGTTCGATATCAATGACGCCGGTCGAAATCGCTATACGGGCGAGCTATAAATGCTTGCACAAGCGCACGAAGAAGAAAGTCTTTCATGATTTTTTTTTCTTTTTAAGCATCAATATAATGTATTATACGAAGAAATTATGGTACACCGCGGCAGAGGGATGATATTATCGCTGAGATTTAATATCGAACTGCAAAGAAAAAAAAATCATCGACATAAAAAATGTTGTTGTTTTTTTTTATAGTTTTTTTCACCAACACCGAGAGAGGATTGCCGCGCCCTCTGGGGCCTTTTTTATCCTGCACAATGTAAAGGTCTTCAAGGTACCAATTATCGTGTAATAAACAACAATGATTCGCTACGAAACCTAAATTAATCCTGTCAAACTTGAAACTCTATACCTGATCTTGGACGGGTGTGCGTGTGTGTATGTGAGACCGCGCGCGGATGGAACACAGCGAATATACCGTTTTTGATGGCTGATGGCCTCAAACGAATTCACGAGACGCGGACGACTGCCGAGAGTCGGCGCTCGGCTCGCTGGTAGTGCTGATGCTTGAAGTGCGCGGCTTAATATTCCCAGAGAATCATGGTAGAGAGAGGGCCTTGGCGGCCCATTTACTCCGAGCCAGAAAACGGACCCCGATCCCTCCGTAATCCCCTCCCGCTTCCTCCCCCGTGAACCCCCTTTCATTTTTATTTCTCTTTCGCTAAAGCAAAAATAGAAAAGACTGAGAGGGCGCGCGGGCCCTTTCATGATCGGGCAGGCTTAACCGTCGGCTCGTTTCCATAGAACAAAGAGAGGGACGAAGGGGTGAGAGGGAGGAACGAGAGGTGAGGGAACGCGCGCGCGTGAGGCACATCTCGTGTGTGCAACTCTCGGCGACGCGCGGGGGCAGAAAGTCCAAAAGAACCCAGACGAAACGAACTAAGGGGTAAATTTCTCTTTCTGTTCGCCGCTTTCTCTCTCTCTCCCTCTCACCTGTGAATGAATGACGGGAAAGAGAGAAACGGATATGGAGGAGAAATATTTTTTACGTTAAAAAGTCTCGAATTCCGGGGGTAGCGCCAGACCAATAAATATCCTTAATTCGCGAGAGCGGCATCGCTGATGTGATGTATATTCTCGGAATAGGCTCGGTGTCCGGGCAGAAAAGACCTACTGCCTGTTAACTTTTCTGTTCTTTCTCATCTCTTCTCCTTCGGCACCACCGGTTGCCCCGAGCGTTTCTCTCGGTCAGCCAACAGGCAACGGACAAAGAATATAATCTGTTGGGGCCCTCTACCGCCTTGCTTTTGAAAGCGATGGTGGCGGCGAATGCGTTTCTCTCGGCACGCCAAACATTCGCGTGGGCCCTCACTCTTTTTTTTTTTACTATCCTCTGTTATGGTCCGAATCCACTACAGTAGATACCAAGAAAAAAAACTGAGCCGCGTTCATAAAAATGGGTGAAATTCGTTATAGTAAATATGAGTAGTGCGGTACGCAATGACACGGCAAAGCAATGACGAGCAAGTATAACGTAGCGCAACGTCGACGCGCGCGGCGAAACGCACACGGACGATAAAGAGAGCGTGATTTTATTAATAGCTCAACGGCGAACCGGGAATAAAATGAGCGTGGATCTCTCGTCCTAATCGGGCTAGCTATTCCTAGCGTAGCAGAGAGACGAGAGGGAGATGAGAGAAAGAGAGACTTAGTCGGGACGGGCCGACGCATGTACATGCGCAACGTCGGGCTTCTCGAACGCGCGCGCGACAATTTTGTATGTGACATTAATCAGCGAACGAAGGGGTATATAGCGTCGCGACTCTCGATTCGTTACGAATTCTATACGAGTTGTTGAAATGCGTTTCATGAAAGTAGACGTGATTGCGATGGTGGATTGGGAAGGGTGGAGGGGAACGCAAGAGGTGAGATGCGATGAGAGTTCGACCGATTGAATTACAATTGGCTCGAAGACACCGAGAGCAATCGATAGCGAGTAGACTGTCTGATCGAGCATATCCGTATCTACTAATTTCATCGGCGATCCGACGCTAGGACATTTCTTAGATCCTGAAAAGCCGTGCGAATTACCAATTCGCCATTCGGACACAACGCCGTTAACCCATAACACTCGAGATTCATTAGACCGTCGAGGAAATGCGAACATAATGGCGACACTGGAGAGCAGATAAAGAGGGTTTAACAACCCAGACAGCGAGACAGCATGGTAGACAGAGATTTGCGGATCTATTATAGTTCCGAGGGAGAGACCTTTTTTTGAATATTGCAGTTTACAACGGTAGTAGTAGTCGTCGAATGGGAATATCCGTAGCAACGCGACAGCGTACTAATAAAACTGCCATAAAGAAATAGAGTGAGAAAAAGAAGCGAGGGGGTTTCGATGAGAAGAAGAACGGGGGGCTCTCATCCTTTCCTCCCTTTTATCTCTTCCTCCCCAGATCGTTTCGGGTGCGTCGATAGGCTACGCCGGAAAAAAAAAAGGAAGATAAATAATCTTTCCCATGGCGAGTGAGATCGGCGCGGTAATGCGTCGCGAAACGCGGTACAAGCGTCTCGGGGGCTCTTTTACGCACTCGGCGAGACTCGTACTCTCGAGGTTGTAGGCTACCGCTTGCACGGCGTGAGGTCTTCTCTTCGCGGCTGTGTTGGGCTAGGCAGTCCCGGGGTCGCCGTCCGGCAACTACGACGCGACGACGAACGCGTAGAAGAGAGGAAGAGTTGCAAAAATGGGGGGAAGCAGAGTCGCGGACCAGAGCAGACGAGAAAGGATTCCCGGGTGGGAGATCCATTCGTTTATATACATCTCTTTTTGCCCTCACCGGCTTTCTCTCCTTCGCACTATAAATATAATTTACTGTTCCCTCAACATCACGTTGTTTTTTATACTTCTTTTAGCTTTGTAACGCGGACTTTTTGGTGAATTCGTTGTTTTGATCTCTTTTCCGATCCTCATTCGCGCCGTGTCGTCCAAATCGTTTTAGGTCACATTTGGTTCTTTGCTTTTTTTGTTTCCAGTACGCGTGAATACGTCGTATTTTTCTCAGTAGCAATTTTTCTTCTTTTCGCGTGTCCGTTAATTCGAGCCCTCTATCAAGACCGTCTAGCGCGTCTGGTCTATGACCCTGAGACGCGAGTGATTCTCGATGTGACAACGACGAAAACAACACTTTGGCGTGGCTCAAGTCGTTAAACGGCACCGAAGCAGAAGCGGCCGCGGCGTGCGAGAAGAGCAACAGCCTGCTGCCGCTGTTGATGCTTCCTTTGAACCGGTGCAACGCAACGCGCCTCGTGTCATTGGCCCAGCTCCGTACATACGATTCTTACACTATATTCGCATGCGTATATATGCGTATATATAGTACACCATACGCGGTAAGACGGAAGGTCGCAGGTGACGAGAGAACCGGTTGCTTGACGACGACGCCGTCTGCTACGGTCGCTTCGTCGTCGCCAAGCCCGGAAAGAGTGAGAAAACATTTTTTTTCGAGTACAAGACGAGCGATGGAGACAGAAGGAGAATAAAGTAACCAAACGCGTCTTTTGCAGGAATCGCATCCGCCCCCCTGGCCTCCTATACTTCACCTTCGGCCTCGATTTTGAACTCATTCTTCACCCCCTATTCTTCCTCCACGCTGTATCGTCTTCTTCTCACCGACGAATTGGCACAAAGACAACCCAAATACAAACATATTTTGTGTTTGTCTTTCCGTTTTGCTCGTCGATGACTGTAAACAAGGTTTTCAAAAAAATTCCAACTGGAAAAATCCGCATCCGCGGTTCAACCGCATTGGCAGATTTGAAAATCCAAGAGTTTATTTCAGTGCGTAGATCTCTCTCGAATAGAATTTCTTGTGATATTTATTTTTTACTTTTTTTCTTGTACCATATCCCTGTTTATCTCGACGTTTTCACCGGTCACGCCCTTCTCCATACATCTCGACCGTGCTCTCTCCGGCATGCTCGCGCGTTTTGTGCCTGGACTCTCTTATGGCTATTCGTGAATCGTTCCTGGAATCGAGTAGGAGGCTTAAAAGGAGGAGGCCATCGTTCGAGACGTACGTACATAACAGCGCGCACATATACACCGACCGCGTGCAAAAGCCGTTGGCTCGTTCGATCTCTCGGTCTCACTTTTGCTTCTGCTTCGGCCGATGGTTCAAGGACGCTAGACGGTGCGCGACGCCCGATAATCGACCGGACGCGCCGTTTCGGTGGGCCTCGAAAGGCCTCGCCGCCGCGCAGAGAGAGTAACCCCGTCGTCGTCTCCTCTCCTCCACCCTCTCCTCCATTCGACCGTCGTTTCGTTTCACGATCGAGGCCCGCCTGGTTAATGATATTATCATTATTATATTCCTAGGAACCTTCAATGTGGACACAGTGGGCCTCGTCGCCGTTGCGGCAGACGTGCGTGTTAAAGAGCCTCGTGTTGTGGTTTAGAAGCATAAGCCGGGGGTCCTGTGTACATATTAACCGCCACTATCGCACCACCGTACTACTACTTTTGACTCAACAGCCAACCGTCTGGTGCGGCTAACACACATTGACGCATTGAGAATCCGAGACGAACGAAAGAGAAAGAGAGAGAGAGAGACACTCGAGCAGCGTGTGAATGGCCGACATGCGAACGTGAAGGTTTTGCGTTCAGTCCTTGCGGTAGGTCCGCGTTCGAGACAGAGTCTTCTCGTCTATACAACTTTACCACTATGCGGTACTTAAATACCGAAGAATTTTGCGAGAGGCAAACTATATTCGAGAAATCTCGGAAGATAGCGTTTGGCTTTTTTTGTTGTTGTTTTTTTCACAAATTTATCCGGATAATGAAGGGTTAAAATGGGATTTCGGTGAGGATGATGATGATCCGTCGATGGGATCGAAGAAAATTGGATGTTACGATTTTGGAAGATAGGCCTTATGTAGGTGTTGGAAAGGCTCGTTGGTGTCCGTCCGTCTGTCAGACCACGGATGACTCGGGGCCGGGGTCTTTACCCACTGGCCGTGAAGCTTCGCCCTCGAAGTTAACGTAGGACGCGCACGCCACTCCCGATCGTTCCAATTATCCCAATACGTACATACGAAGGGATTTTTGCACTTTCCAAGAAAAACTGGAATTACCCGAAAGAGAATTCGCTATAGCGAAGAAAAAAAGGAAACAATATTCGGCAATCGTCTCCGTTCCGTAGAGCTGACATGGGAGATTGGATATAATGATAGCGTATAAAAAAAATAGCCGAAGCGCAACATGCGAGAAGGGTCTTTGCCCAAACGTTCGCTCGTTGCGGTAGGTCCGTCTCTCTTTCTTCGTCGCTCGTGGCTCTCTCGCGCGCGCAAGCGGCTTCTTTTATTTCTACTCGTTGGTTGTGGGGTTCAAGGACAGCAGACGGTCCTTATGTCGGTGTCAATCATCGTGTCGGCGAGTTTGAGAACGGGGCGACACAACTCGTACTTCGTCTATGTTTCGGAATGGAAATTCATTATTTGTTTGGCGTTTTATCGAACGCTCACAGCGCCGGATGGGACGGGCGGTTGTTTTACCGGACATCTCCATACGGTTGTGAGAACGAAGAGAGTTCTTATAGATTGATGGGTTCACGATGTGAATGACCGACGTGCGAATCCATCGCGACGGGACGAAGTGAAGAGACCGAATGCCTGTGGAGTTGACTCTCTTCGATCGTCTGGTTGTTGCGGTAGGTCCGGATCCTTCGTAAGGTAATGCGAAGACCTCCGATATGGGCTGTGGTCGAGATCCCGTCACCCTCGTCTCGGTCACAGCCTCTCACTTGTCTGTCTCTCTGTGAGAGAATCTTGAGAACCCGACGTTCAGCAATATCATCTCGTCTCGCGTAGACTGAAATCATCGTCATTCTTCATTTGTCTCGGTGAACGTTTGGACTATCGGACACTCATGTCCGATATCTATCGAATTACCGTCAAAGACAAGACTTCGTAGGGTCTTCAAGAAAGTGTCGAACTCTCTTTTGTTCACGACGCCATCGTACATCGGTAGAAATAACGTGGTGCGGGTAAATTTCGAGGAAATAAAAAAGGCGAAGAACACGGAGAAGAGAGATGTTGGAGACTCCTTTGTTTGGTTGAAGGCGCCGCGACGCAGCATGAGAACCACGTGTCTGGTTTCCCGCCAGGCAATAAACCCCCGAGCGCGCGCGATTCTTACGTCGAGAGAAGGTGAAGGAAGAATAAGAATGGCGAAGGAGAGACGGAGGCAGCGAGAGAGAGGGAGACCAGGGGCGAATTCGCTTTCGGTCGCTTGTCTGACCGCGTGAATACTATCGTTCCTTTACTACTACCTCATACACACGCCGCGCTCTTCTCCTCGCCGATCTTTCTCCATAACACACCGCGCGTAGTCCCAAAGCAGTGTGTACCGTCGTCGACAATGGTGGGGGTAGCAAAGTTCGTGTTCCAAGTTCCCCCCTTTTGAGAGCGGTTTGTCCTCAACCACGGTCTCGGGAGAGTTCAAACCTCCAGAAGGAGAAATTCTTGCCTGTGGTGGGAGAGACGGTGAGAAGCATAGACGGTCTACAGACAGAAACACGGCAAGGGCGAACGGGGGAAGAACTACAGGGAATGAGTTCAAATACCTCGACGTCTCGTGCTCCCTCCGTCTTCTGCTTTTACCCCCCTTTTTTCTATTATTCTCGATTCCTCTCCGAGCCGTCGAGACTATCCGAACTCCGGAGTCAAGGAATTTCCTTCGTTCTGCCGAATTTCTTTCGGTGCACAGGAAAAGAAAAAAAAAACAAGACACAGAACGAAGAATATTGAGGCTACGTATAGACAATAGACGTTTTGCACGCTCGAACGCTGACAGTCGATTATTGGAAAAGCTCGAGACAAGAAAACGTGCTCCACTAAAGTACGAAACAACGAATTACTCTTCCATTCGCGAAACTGTTTACGGAGTTCCTCTTTTTTTCGCCTCTTTTTGTTTTTTCGACGAAGCTGCTTTTCATTCGGACGAAACGTGTGCGCGTTTGGGCGAGGATTACGAAGTGCGTCTCGTTGAAAATAAATGGATATAGCATTGGATTATACGAACGAAGGTTTGGGCGATAGTAGTTGCGAGCGGTTGTTGCCGAAGCGTATAGCTCGGTCTTTCGGGGTCGATAACAGGATGTTGACCGGATCTCTCCCGCGGGCGTCCGCATCTCTCGCCAGTGTGGCGAAAGTGGACGATCATCGTTAACCAGAACCACTTTCGGGGCGTTCGAGGATCATCCCCTTTAACGCTCGCAGTTTCTTGCAACACGCCCACGTGCGGGGAGGGCCCCTCCGTGTCTGTCGAACCGAGAGCGTGTAAAAGAGAGAGAGCGAGGTAGTCCAGTTAAGTTGGATTTAATCTGCCAGCTCGCTCTCGGCTTTGGGCGGAGGCCGCGGATGCGTTGCTGGAATGAGAAGAGGAATATATAGACTGGCTGTCTCAGTCTCGGGCTCGTACTCTTCTTTCTTCCCGCGGCTTTTGTTCGCGCCGACACGCTCGATCGTGGACTGAATAATCGAAATCATGAAGAAAAAAAAAAGTGTAACAAAAAAGAAAATAACACCGTGAAACAATAACAAACGGAAAAACAGGAGGCAAAAAGGAGATGGTGTTTCTGTGCATGACGGGCAACGATGGGAAAACCGCTACGCAGTTGAAAAAGACGTCAGAAGCTGTTGTTGCTGATACAGTCGAGAGAGATTATATTAAAAGTTCTCCCGCCTTTGAACCCTCATTATATACAGCGGGTCGAGTGCCACTACCGTTGTTAGTAATATTAGTCGACGTAGTAAACAGCGTCTTTATTATTCTTCTTATTCATCGTCTTCTCCATCCTCTTCTGTTCTCCGCTATAATGAAGTAAGAGAACATCCTACGTTCTCTCGGGTTGCCATTGGTTTCCCGCCAAGTTGCGCGCGCACAGTCTCTCTGCTTTCGCGTGTTTCTCGACTAGTGGCGTTTCACTCGTTTCCTTATGAACTTCGTTCTCTCTCTTACGACTCGAGCCGCGAGGCAGTAAAACCGACGAATCCGGATTAATACCGGAGTATCCATGTGCCGTTTCAGATTCCCGTCGCACGGTTTTATTCGCGCATGGAGTCTCGTTTGTATTTGGTGATGAGCTATTCTCGGGGCATTTATCCATTTCCCGGATCTTTGAGAATCTGTGAGAGGTTGGGGAGGGAGTGAAGAGGACATCAAACAAATCCCGCTGACGTTGACGTATCTTCGTTGATCAGTCACCGATCTTTCTGATCTCATTGCCGACCCTTAGGCTTTGCCTAAAATCCAATTGTGCTCGATATTGGAATCCTGTTTCGTTCTAGTTTAACGTATCGAGTATCGCGTGTACGACAGCGAAGATGTACGACGAAAGCCCGCATTCGAAATCCAGAACAAAATTATCCGGGCGTTGGTCAACGACCTCCACAGACCCTGACGACGCTGATAAATATCGAGAAAAGAGATCCTGTAGCCCTAAGTTTTTTTTACTGTAATAGCAACAGACGTGGTACATGTTCATTCGATACCGGTCAACGGTAACGGTTGCATGTCTATACGGGATTCAACCGTAATGTTCGTAGCTCGTCTCGAGTGCGCACAAGAGGTAACTTCGGAGTGGAGACTTGGCAAGGGATGAAATGCCAGGCCGCGAGAGATAGGAGAAAATAAAAAAAGGAAACGCAGGAGCCACGAGAAGCATTATAACGAGCTCACGATGTCGCGCACGTATTGGCTCTAGGAAGCTCCTCGCACCCTCCTTTTTTTTCCCTTCGACGAGTCGAGTTCAACTTTTTTTTTATCTTTTTTACTGGAGGTTTTTCGCTCGTGGGCACAGGTAGTGCCGTTTGGTTAGCCCTTGCCGGTGTAGACCGCAGGCAACTCTTCACTCCTCTCCACATTCTTCCTTCATTTTACCTCCTTGATCTTATACATACACTCGCGTCATCCCTTCGTTTTTTTTTGTGCTTCTTGTATTTTTTTTTCTCTCGTCGTTTTTCCATTTTCGTTTTTTTTTCACGCCACTTCTACGCCATAGTTGGGGGGTGAGAGCGTGCGAGTCGAAGGGCGGGCGTGGCTTTAAATAGTTTTCATGGTTTTTTTTTCTCTCGTTTCTTCATCCCTCCGCACCAGCGTCTCTCTGCATCGCGAGTGCTGCGGCCGGCAAAGCTACGTAAGCTCACGGCGGCGGTGACGAAAAATTTAAGTTTGGTACCGCGTACGGACCATCCATCTCCGGTGAGAAGGCGAGGAGCGGGCTTCTCGTCGAGTTTAACGCTTGTAACCGCAACGTACGCGTATATAGCTTGCACCATTCCTCCACCACCACCCGTCCTGAACCCTCGCCGCCTCCTGTTCGCTCGTAACGTTCTCCCTTCTCCGTTCTCGATTCTCGTGTCACCCTGCCGCAATGTCAACGATGAGGAGGGTTTCGCGAAACTCTGACGCTAATATGGAATGAGGTTTGGGAAAAGGATTTCTCGAGGACCGCTAACGACTCGACAAGTACGCGAAAGGAGAGCTATATGGTTCAATAATTGTAAGCTCACCCAAATGGCTTTCGTTACATTTCCGAATCCCCCCACGTTGATCCCCCAATCTTACGCCGCGATGGGGATCAACGGAATGCGAAAAAATTGATAAGAAAACGAACCGATTTTCGTATAGTTGAAAACTTTGTTGTCGTGACAGTCTCGTATATCTTGCAGTCTCACGGTTTCTTCTTCTTCGAGAAAATCACGTAGAAAAGGACACGGGGTTCACGTAGAAGGACACTTCGACCATCGCCTCTCAAAGTTATATAAATTTAAATGCCATTTGATTTCTTCTTGAGCCAAGGCATCAATAACGTATTTGTTTAATTAATCGTCGTGCACAGCCGAGTGTACGAATAAGGAATTCTTACAACACAATACAGATGAATTCCGTTGAAAATTTGACTCACGTGAACATAACGAAAATGCAGTTATTATTAGTCACATTTTTTATCGATGCTTCTTAGATTGCATATTTATTATTGCATACTTAAGTTCATAAACCAAGGTTTCAGACAAACTGGCTTGCCGCCGGAACGTTGATGGGCTAGACAATACGCGGCTAAGCGGTGATCCATCCAAATTCCGACCGCGAAAAATCGTGCTTGACTTGGGTGATCGACGAAGTCGCACACCAACTGGTTTTTTTTAATAATGTTTTATTGATAAGGTACATCGATTTTGCCTTGTAAATGGTTGAAACAACACACGAAAAAGGCTACGAATTATTTTCTAGTAATTGGCTTTTGCCCAATGCGAGTGGGACTTACCGCCAAACGATATAATTATGGACGGTGATTCCCCGGATGGGTACAGAGTAAAACGAATCTTGCATTTATATCGGATACCAAACAACGGTTGATGCGACATTATGTCGCTTGTGTTATGGGGAAAAAACACAAAAGAAAATACCGCTACAGACAAAACGCACACACCAACCGTGCATTCACCGCTGTCGGTCACTATACTCATTATTATTACTATTATTGGTGCAACTCCGTTATTTTCTCGCATTTCCTTAGTAAATATTCGTAGCGAACGTTTACTTACGAAAATTGAGAAATCGAAACAAGAAGGGTTCATCAAGAAATTACGTTTGAGCCATCATTCGTCGAATCCATTGGAGGTGGTGATAGACGCTGGTGAAGACATTCGGCACTCCCGCGACGCAGCTACCTTCACCAAACGAAACAATACCGATGACTTTGCCGTTGTAGGCGAGAGGGCCACCACTGTCACCCTGAAGTTGAAGAAAATATGATGCGATTTCGTTGCAATTAATGATTAACAACTTTCCGACAATTAATAAGACTCGTCTGCCAACCCACCTGGCAGGCACTACGTCCTTCTGGGTGGACGACACAGATATGTTCAGGGCGGATTTGTGTGTTATCGATTTCGTTCCAGGATTTCTGGCATTCTTGAGTAGTTATGGTCATCATTAGCAGCTTCATTAGTTGGTTAGAAACTCCACCCGTCCACGTGTTGTCTTTTCCCCACCCCGATAGTGTCACTGTAACATGGTTGGGCGCCGGTGCCGATGGAAGATCAATTTTATTCTGAACAGCGTTGAACTGGATTGGTGAGCTAAGCTGAAATGAAATAAAAAAAAAAAACATCAACAATGACCAAAGTGTCCAAAATATCCCTAACCCTGGATAGTTTTCTTTTCAAGCTTTCGTGGTACGAATGAATAGTTTATCTGCCCGCAACTTTGCCACAAATTTTATTCTGTTCCATAGAGTACTCATGCATTACTCTCTTTCGTTCCACATATTTCAACAGTACGCTTCTTCGATAAATGAATAGTAAAAACTGACCGAGATCACAGCGACGTCATAAGGTTCGTGGACCTGATGGTATTTTGGATGGATCCTCACGGCTAACACAGAACGCGCCTCACCA
The DNA here is from genome assembly GCA_963924025.1 of Ischnus inquisitorius. NCBI lineage: Eukaryota > Metazoa > Arthropoda > Insecta > Hymenoptera > Ichneumonidae > Ischnus > Ischnus inquisitorius. Next base: position 5,655,627 of record OZ001250.1, on the reverse strand, counting down.
CCGTACATGCTCGACAATGTACCGCTAATGACGTGTAACTCATTCAGGAAGTGGATATCCGCGACGCAATGAGCCGCGGTCAAAATATGTCGTTCGCTGATAATCGAACCACCGCATACATGTTGACCACGAATTCTCAAAGACACTTGGTAGGGAAATTCACCAGTTCCGGCGTAAGAACCCCCGATAATTTTTTTCGGTGGCAAAGCATGCGCTGAAGATGAATTGCATAAATACTTCAATTAATAAATCCAAAAACTAGTTGATTGGCGGTTTTACCAAAAATCTATGCACCGGTGCGAAACAAAACGTAGGATCGTTTCTTACCTCCTGCTAGCAGAACTACAACGATGAATAACGAAGATTGACCGATCATTTTGCCCCGACTGCAGCTTTGTTACTGTTGTCTATTCGCTAGAGTTGCGACCTTTATATACTACATCGAAAGGTTTCAATGACAATGACATGAATAGTGACTTCCGAGCAAACACATTAAATTTTCGTGAAATCCGGATGCGAGCGACAGTGATGAATCGACATCGATTGAGAGGGCCATAACGTTTCGACGTACTTAGAGTGTTTTTTTAATTCTTATACAAATATTATCGAGAGCAGTTAGAAACAATAAATAATGTATGCCTTTAACGTTGCTGTTACCGGTTCCGCATTTACGCAATTTTTTATTGTCATTACTCTGGCATTAATATATTTGCTTCACCATAGAGGAAGCTATGTTTTTTAAGTGTGCGTGTGCGTGTGCAAGCGCGTACGTGGGTACAAGCGCGTGTGTGTGTGAGGCTTGTTGTTGCTATATAAGTCGAGTTACACCGAAGATTTTTAGTTATTGAATTTGGGCAAAACATTATAAACATCCGAAAGTTATGAACAAATTCTTTGGACGCGCTGCCGTTTCAGCAAATTTTAAGCAATGAAGCTTAATCGGCAAGCAATATCGGCGCATAACTACTTGGAAGCCGCGTGAGCTCGCATTCTAGCTGCGAGTACTTATTCTTTTTAAATTACTTGGCGTCGAGACGCCACCGCGTCTCTTGATAGAACTATGCGAATAAAAGTAAGGAAGAATATCGCGAGAGAATACAGCGATGAAAATAAAAAAGACGATACCAGAGCGAGAGGCATTTTATTCCATATACTCCGGGTAACGTACCGAAAATCCATTGAAACCGCGGGCGAAGGTGGGCACGTGAACGTAAATAGATAATAGAATATACTCTCGTGTGACTCGCACTATGAATTCGAAATTGTTTCGCGTGGTTGGTATAAACGAAAATGCAGTATAACCCGGGTAGACGGATAAAAAAATAAATAACGTCTCACTGTCGCGGCTTCTATCCTCTAAAACCCCCTTCTCCATCAGTCGCGAACGAAGCTCGCATAATAAACAGGTGGCAAATGGTTCGAAACAGAATGTGCCGAATTATTTTCTTTTGTTCATCTTTCCAAATATTAATTATTGACTGCTAATGGTCTTGATTCTTCTTGCGCCCGCGGCAATTTTTTTTCTCGGGTATATAGAATCGCAAGTTCATAGGAAAGAAGTTTTTCTTTTTCGAAATTTCGGCCCGCGCCTGTGTGCAGGATGCAGAAGGGGATTTAATGTCGGTCTGTCAACCTACAGCGAGTTGTCGCGTCAAAGAGGGGGGCGGACAGGAAGGAAGGATGAGATGGAGTGATCGGTAGAACGGGGGAAGGGGGTTGGATACCAGAGAGTGGTTGCGGTACCTACGGGAGTTAGCTGGAGGGAAGCAGGGCGCTGGATGGAGGAGCAGCGCGACAGACGTGCTCCAGTATGAGCAGTAGGAGGGTTGAAAAGCCGCGGGCTCTGCTGGCGTGTGCACGACGGAAACGTGCCTGGACTCCATTACGGTTCCCTCGCCGTTCCTCGGCTATACTTGCTGCCTGTGCCACTCTTTTATACCGATAAAAATGGAAAACTATCCCCTCGGTCGTATCGGTAACTGCTTCGAGGCGAAGAGAGTACAACCGGAGGAGCTGAAGTCTGCGGTACTCTCAACCCATCGTTCCCCCGTTTCCCGCTTCATTTCTATTTCTATCTTCTCGTTTTATATAAAAACGCTATATTACAGTAGCCCTGTACGATACGCGACTTTATGTATCTAAAGTATCTTTTTTTTTCCTCCTCATCTCTTGAAGGACCGCGGAGGAAACTTTGAAGAGAGTTATCATTACATTCCCAACCAAACGTGAGATTCAGAGAGAATATTGAAGTTTTACCGATGGGATGAAAATATGAAATAAATCAACCATTCGGATGGTGGTATGAATATTGGTTTGGCATAATAATAACTCTGAAAAGTTGTTACCAAATTCGGAAAAAAAATTAATTCAACGAGTCATACGGTAACCCAATTTTTTTCAGGAAAATTTGATTCATCGATTCTTTCCAACAAGCTCGAATTCTTTCAGAATCTTATCGAATTCGCGAAAATTCTGTTTTTAGAAAAAACTTGGATATTTTTTTTGTTCTGCAAACAAATCCTTCAAATTTATTGGCTGTAATACATGCATGCATGCATGTTGTTTTTCTCCGAACTCATAACTCTTATTGATAACTGTTCGCATTAATGTTACGCAAGATTAATGTTCCTAGCCCTTCCGAAATAATGAATTTTCTTTAATTTTCTACTCTATTCAGGAAGTACCTAAAATTCTCTCCGAATCTCACTTTTAGTTGAGACCGTATACATGCATTCTCTTTAAATTTGAGTTGTACCTCGTACGCGAAATAGTTCAGTGACGATAGCCGAGAGACGCGCGACGTGATAATTTTAATCCTTTAACGGGGCTTTTGACTTAATGTTAGTTCTTTGGGAGTGAGAACACCGAGAAAACTTGTTAATAATTTGAGGACAATTGTGCTGAATGCACAAATGAGAAGTAAGAAGCCATTGCGACTCGTTGATCTTGGTAATTTACCAAAGTTTTATGTCTCTCTTGGTGGCCTTTGAAACTTTTTGATGGATAAGCGGACTCCGGAGTGACTTTAAACACTCTCGTGTACGATCCATTAATTAACTTGTGCTTTTTTTATAGTTGAGTTTTAAGTTTTTTTCTTCTTACTCGCCGAGTGAGAGTTTTCTCCTCGTTTAGGATAGTTTCATTTCCGCTTATGAATACTCGATCTACGAGATTTCTTACGGATTCGAAAATCCGCGCAGGAGCACCGAGATGTATGTATATATGCTTGCTCTTCATCGGAGTGTGTAAATCCGTTCCCGTTGCCAATAACGTTTCGATGATCGATAACCGATCTCTTTTAAGAGGCGTATTAATTGCCACGTCTCGAACGTGATTCCTCTAATTATCGGAGCGCACCGCGACAGCTGATTAATCGCACGACCGGTAACACGTAAAATATAGTATTTCAGTTCGCTTTTACAACCGACGTTGACCGCGCACATGTGTTATGATCGATACCCCGCGCCGTGGGGATTCTCTTCTCTCTGCCTTCTTATTTCATTCCAATCGGGCGAGTGATTATTTTTTTCGCTCTCGCGAATACCGTTCATTATTACTCCTTTTTTTAAATTCATTCCTTTTTTACTGTTACTTTTTGTTTCGCGCTCGTACCGCTTAATAAATTTATTCATGCCACCTTGATCTTGCGGCTCTTGTCGTGGAGAAAAAATCATACGAAGAGATCACTGCCCCTGGTCGAACGCTCGTTTATTTTGAATTGTTCCACGTGTGGACCTCGGGACGATGCACCCTGCGAACTGCACGCGCGCTTCACTTCGACGTACACAAACTTTTTTTTTTTTTTCCTTATCGTCGTCATTCCAACTCTTGCGAGACAACTCGCGGTGGCTCATGTTTCTCTGACCGCGGTTGAATGAATCAAGCACCGAGATTATTCGCATCCACCGCACGGACAATGTTGTCCAAAAAAAAATGAAAAATAATATTTGAGATTGGTCGCGCGTTAACTACGCGTCGATTAAGACTGAATGTCGAATCTGTCTATGAAGAAATTTACGCGCTCAGTGTTTCGAGCCTGTCTGAAGTATTTTTTTGGTTCTTATTCACCACAAATTATTCACGAAAGAGTAAATCTTATGTATATGAGATTGCCGTGGGGTTATTATTTTTATGGGTGTTGTTTCTACCTACTGAACTGAAAAAATCGTCGAATGCCTCCCGCGTGAAATGTTCCGAATTTTTTCCCTAAAACCCTAAAATAATGTTAAAGATTTTAATTTATTTATCGGCGCGCCCAAAATGCATCGAAGACTCTTTCCCCATTGTGTTAAATTATTTTTCATCACTTGCGATTAAAGCACTTTTTACTTGAAGTTTTTTTGCGCTTTAATTTTCTTTTTTTTCCCTAAGTCAATATCTGTTATAATAACTGCGGCCGGTTGCGGGAGAAATGTTGTTATCGGTGTTTACAGTGCACAAAATTTCAATTGGATAATAAACATATTCTTTTTTGTTTTCCCAATTAAAGCAATGATAAGAGACGGGAACGAGCGTTCGTTCGGCCATGCCAGTGACGGTGTTTTTTCCCCTGAACTAAATACAAGATTAGAAGAAACGTGTCGTGTTACTACCGAGATCATTAACACCGGCACGTGCCCTCGTGCTTCCGTCGCTTCTCTCCAATGTGTCCTTCCGTGTAGTTAAAAAAAAAAAACGAAGAAAGAATTCAGAGGGAAGTGAAAAGAAAAAATAACAAAATTCCTTTTCATTACACAGCTCTCCTATCTTTAACCGCGTCTCGTCACGGTAAAACGTGACTGTCGCCGAGTTCCGCTCTCTTCCCTGTTCCATCGTCGTTATCGTTTGCGTTCCCAACGTCGTCGTCGCCGTCGTGACTTTCTGAGCTGAATGCCACGCGCCACGAGTCCGAGGGCCTTGCGGCTGGCTTTCGCCACAATAGGGAAAACCTTCCGCGACAAGCGTCGTCGCGGCCAAATGCGTGTGTCGCCGAGCGCTCCTGTATCCCCGTACAACTTTGCGCTCTCTGATCGCGCGTGACGTTTCTCGCATTCCACGAACAAATGCTTTTTTACCTCCCCATTTACCTTTCCCCGTCATTACAGTACCGCAGTTTCGTTGTTGTAATTGTTCGTTCGCTTCGTCCGAGACTGCGAGTAAAATTTTCTTCTGTTTGTCAATGCCCGAGGACACGGAACATTGCGAGTCGCGGGTTAAGAAAAAGCGAACGGGGCGGCGGGGAAACGCGACGCCACCGCGAGGGTGTTGGATTTCATACGTTCTCGCTCCAAGAGTTCGATGACTCTCGCGATTGCAACGCCGCGAAGTGTACACACGCGCGTTGACTTCGCGAGCATGCAATATTACAAAATATTTTATTAGCCCGAGTATTTATGTTTTTCCGCTTCTTGTCTTTTTCAGATCGTGCATTGCAGCACGACCAAGGCCGCTCTGATCGAGGTGAGTCCAATAATAACGAATTTATCAAAACGGTTTTCTTTTACTCCCGTTACAATCCGACTATAATACAGATATTTTCGCTATAGTCAGAGAACAGTAATTACAAATTGAGTACTGTGCAATGATAACGTGACTCGGAGTTGTTACACATATTTCATATCTTCATGATCACAAATGCAATTATCTTTTCTCTTTCATCTACCACAATTGCAGAATGCATGTTGCTTCTCACCGTCGGTCGACAAATATTTTTACCCAACGTCACAATTATTTTACGTGATTTCGTGATATTGTTCATTAATTCTCGCGGTAAACATTGACATTCGATCTTGGCGCGCGATGCGTCGGGCAAAGTATGTTATTTATAATAAATAATAACGGTAACCTGAACATACGAGGGACTGCTATTTACCCTAATTACGCATCGTCCTCTTTGCAATATGCCTTTCGCAGTAGTTTATCAGCGGCGTTGAACGAGGATCGGCCGAGCACGCGCGTTCGATAGCCTGTAAAAGTGGCGACGTTGTAAGCTCGCAGACGATGTTGAGGGGGATATGTGAAAAACTAGGCCAACCCTCGACGTCGACTGTCGCACAGATATAAATTGTATTTTCCACAACCGCCGCGCGACGCAATCGGTTAGGGACGATAGGAGAGACGAGCAGCGGAGAGGAGAATGGAACAGATCGAGCCATAGCGGGACACGTGTACTCTCTGCACACGACCCTCGTTCGGAGTACGGGGTAAATCGAGGGGTCGCTAGCGCGAGGATTGACGGAATAGCGACTAAAAATAGGCGTGTACTAGAAAAACAAATTTTTTTTTCGTTTGAAAAGCGTATACCTGAACTCTCGGCTCACTCCGAATAGTACGAAGCAAATCTCATACCGGATGGTACGCCGTTAGGGTTCCGGAAAAAGCTGTTCGTCGTCGACAAATGCCGATGAAAGTTTCAGTCTCTCTCACGACGTTTTGCCGTCCGGGTTTCGCGCGACGCAGAAGCAATAGTCGTCTCGATCGTCATTCTTCAGGTAGAATTTGTTTTTTTTTCCTCATTTCACGTTAATCTTACGATCTTTGCATACGTCTATGAGTGGGGGGGGGGGGATTGAGCCGAGTAAACTTCGTCGAGATGTTAACGATGGTCGAACGAAGTTCACCGGTGGAAAATTTTCCTCGTTGAAGCTGGTCAAAGGACTAAACGTTGTAGACTTAACCGAGGCCAATTTTGACGAGAGCCGATAGGAAGGAGCGCGGCAGAAGGGAAGAGTCCGAACGAGCGGCTCAAAGGTTTCGAGGGTTTTCGTCAAAGAGGGAATATATACGATCGAGGCTCAAAGAGAAACAGGTCCTTCTGCAATTCGACTGTCTGAACCCAGCTCGTGTCTTCGATGGCAAACACTCCCTCCCTTTCGGGCATTTAGTCGCTGACCGATTTAACGATCGCACGATTTTCCCGTATCGAAACGTTAGAGAACACAAAGAGGGAGAGTCCAAGATCGTTGGACGACGTGCTGCGTCAAAGGGGTTGACAAAATACGTGGAACTCGACGTTAATTAGAGGTTTCGAGACGTCGCAGTAATACGACCTTTCACGGCCAAAATGTTTCCGTGTCTTTTGAGACGATGCTATGTCGAAAGGGGGATGAAACTTCGACTTTACGCAGTTTGCACTGCGATGAAAGGTAATATTACCGATCGTTATATTCCAAGACTGCATTATACATTGCTCTTGCCAACTTGCATCATAGATTCGAAGGGAGAAGTTCGATAATTCCGACGATTCTTTATCCATGCTCACTATCGTGTTTGCCATTGAAATTGGAATTTCTATGGGCAAGCCTGTCGGCGAAAGAAGGGGGTAAGGGACGAAGGGAAATTGGGGGTGAATGAATGTTAGCGCCAGTTCAACGAACGCTGATACTCGAGAACGAGAGGACGAAGCTGAGCGAAGACAGGGCGGGTGGTGGCGTCGAACCGCTTTTTTACTCGTGGCAAAGTTTCTATGCTCGCATACTTTCGTGCTATCCATATATATTCTTTCGAATATTGTCATCGCGAGGATCGCGATATCGCCGCCGGAGACGGGACAGGGATGGAAGAGGGTAACGAAGAGGGTCTGCGAAAATTACGAGGAACCTTAGGTTTTCCGTTAGTCGAGTCTATGTGGGTCTGAGGAGCGATCACGGGGAAGGGAGAATCGAAGGGGTGGTTTGTGACACCGTCGAGTATGAGCGCGGCCGCCTTCCACGGGCGCGCAACCCTGTCTACTGCTAACCAAGGCCTCGACGTAAAGTATGACGCAGGAGAGTAATTTTAATTACGCGCGATGCAAGCCCCCCGGCGGCAAGGCCCCGTTCCATGCTCCGTTGAATTGTTGCTCTCACAGGTTTGTCGCGCGTCGCCGTCACCAGACATACTGCACTAATTCACGTCATTTGCCCGCGACACTTATTAAACCGGGGAATTCTCGTCGGCCTTAATCCTTGCACAATGCCAGAGATGAGAGATTGGAAGAGGCAGTATACGCGATGAGAAATGCGAAAGTATATAGTATAGACGAGACGACAAAGTTTGCAAAGAGCAAGGTAAGAGAATAGAAATTACTGCCACCGATAGATCGAAGAGTTCGGGTTAAGGAGGGTGTATCGCCAGTACCAGCTAAAAGCGAGATTCCGGATATTTTTCAATGGAATTTAAATCTGGAAGAAATCCATACAAAAGATTCTAAAATTATTTGTTCTGCATAATAATAATGGAAAAAGGTATTCAAATATTAATTGAACAACATTGTTCAACGAAACATTCGGTAATCAGCCTTTTTTTCGCAATAATTTAACCTTCAATTTTTCTGTACTCATACGATTTCTTTGCGAATTGTTTTTAACTCTCAAGTTTTTTTCAAATGGATTATAATTCACGAGAACACTCGGCACGTGACTCAGATGATAGAATAACTTTGCGACAATGTCAAATGAGCAATAGCCTTCCATTTCCGTCGGTCGTTCAAAATGGCAACCAAAGTACGGACAGAACAAACAGCAGGAACTGATTAAGTATCAAAGTCATAACGAGATAGTGTAATTAACTTGCTTGGCAGCGGCGACATGCCGAAACATTTTATCCGACAAAACTGTGATAAATAGCAATCATTAATGACATTTATACACGCGCGAGCTCAACGACCCCGACTTCTACGCTCGTTTAACCAGGAAAATCCAATTAACGATTTACTTTCGGTACACAATTGTTTGCAATAGATACGGAGACAGAGAATGTTTTCAGTGCAACGGTGCGGGGGGGTCGTAAAATAGAAGGACGAAAAGCAAATACAGCACAGAGGTGATTCGTCGAACGAGCCGGAGAGTCGTTTGGGAATTTGAATTAAATTATGACAATCGACAAGCGAAACGGCGAACGGTCGAGAGAACACCGATTTGCGTTCGATTCAATGGTTATATCAGTAGTATACACCGTAGTGTCGGTACAATATACAGTCCAATCTGCTGGTCTGTCTACTACCTAAGTACCCCCTGCCCACTTCTGCTCTTCGTCACTGAACGTAAATTCACTACAGCGGATCTCGGGCAAGTTGTTGTCAATTAGCGATGTGATAATTACTACGGCAATTACAAAGCTTCGCCTTAAATTGGTATGAAATTGATACGCCTATATGCTTGATACACCGCGCCATTGCCCAGTGACGGAAGAAACTTTGTCAACTTGAGCATGAATCTCGCACAAAGACGACTGCGCGATTTTTTGCCAATTTGTGTTGCATTAAATATTCCAAAGGCGTGCATCTGCAACAATTCTACAATGATTTTTTATACTTCTCATTGCTGTATAAAGTTCCAATATACAATACCCATACTTGTTTCTTGGGACCGCTTCGAATAAGCGGACATCAACGAAAATCTCCTTTCAAAGATTTCTCTGGCTGATGAAAAATCAAAAGATTGCACTGTGAAACCCCTGTTTTTGTGCAGTCCCTCCGCTCTTCTGAACACCTTGTCGAAAACGGAGAGAACTCGCGCCAGTATGAAAAGTGTATATTCATATACTAGTTCCGATAAAACCAATACATGGAAAAATGTATATTTCGACTTCACCGGACACACGTACACCGCAGAGGTAAGCTCCGTCGTCACAGGGTGTTGTCGGGTTTCAAAGGATTACCGGGTAGGGGAAGGCACGCGTATCTGCCTCTCTACTACGAGTTGAGAGTGAAATAAGAGTACGAAAAAAAACCGACGAGAGGGATGCGAGGCAAAAGAACTGGGACGACGAGAGCAGATTCGGCTCACTGGGTTTACTCGACGCTTGCCGTCTGTCAAACGTTCTTCCCGTTTCGCGCCGCAGCCGCTGGATAAAACCTGATCATTTTGGGAACCAAAAAAAATCTCAAAGTATGCGATATAAATCGCATCGATCTACTTCACTTACAATATATATTTCACGTTCAATCAAGGGAATCCGTCGAATATTGTTGATAGCGCGAATGGTACGTATGCGTTTCAGTATTGAGAGAATTGCTCAGAACCAGTATTTGAGGAAGAAACAAAAAAGACTAAATGGGAGAAAAAAAAAAAGTTTCTTTAATCAGCTAGAACGAGACTGTATCAAATACTGTACGAAATATCAATTCTGTGCACAGTATAAATATTATCATGTACAAATATATATATTATCTATTTTTTTTCAATGCGCCCTTAGAATTGAAACTATTATTGAAGCACAGAAATTAGTACAGTCGACGTCACGGTATACACTTCTTCTTTTTCAATGGGAACCGAAGTGACGTCAGCTGTGTCAATATGTTCTAGTATAGAAGCTTTTCCTGAAAGCCTATGAAAACTACTAAACGCCTTCTTAGACTGCGGCCTTTCAAGAGAAATTGTTAAAAGGCTCTTGTTCCTCGAGACGAGAAATCGTTGAATGAAAGAAGAAAAAAGAGTAGTTTTACAAAGCATCCTAGTTCCGTAGTGCCTCACAGTTTTCTCTTCTTTTTTCTTCACGTACCTGTGTTACCTCTAACAGCTTAGGCACACAAGTACATACCTGAGCGATGGTTCTCAGTGTAGCTTCGGCTCGTATCATCTACCCAAAGGACTACCCAATGCCTACCCAAAGCGCAATGCCCGCGCGGCAAAGAAAATGCGTCGGTAGAGATAATTAAGTGAGTAGACACGATAATTAAGTGTACAATATCCAACCACCTGATATCCAGCACAGAATATTATGGTTGAACGGTGTTTGGAATTACTTGCATATTTCTTTCTTCCCACGTGACATCATCGTATCGATAGGCGGAATGAGGCGCACGTTGAAGTACTTGAAGCTAGCAATGTAATTAAACAATTGCACAGTTTTGATTAATCAATTGTGGTCCTATCTATCTTCGCAACTCTGCTCCTCAATCGCTTTGCGCCGCACGTGTTTTTATTCTCAGCGCACACAGTTATGCACACATGCGGCACCGTGAGAGCTATGAAACACACGACGTCCGACAGGCTACATTGCTTGTGCTCAAGCGATTACCACTATGCTTCTATTAATATGGAAAATAAGCGTGCGCGATAAATTTTATCTGGCAAAAAGCCCGTCTCGTGTCCTTCTCATCCTCGTCGACGAATCAGCTACCTTCATCATCCCTCCGGTGTGTACCTTACGGAAGCAGTCTTGTAGACCAAGGACGATCGATCCACCGTGCACACGTGGCGAGAAACGGGATACACTTTGACTGTTACGTACCTCACGTGCTTTTGCGCATTTTAACACGTTGTTTTTTTTCTTTCGCTTGTGACGCTTCATTACACTGTAATTAACTTTTGTCAATTTTTTTTTGCTAATATCGATCCTTTATTCGTGACTATATTAGTGCGGGGGTTTAGCTTTATAATATAATCGCTTTACTCTCAGTTTGTTCCTCGTAGTGGCATTTTGGCGCGGTTTCGAATTATGCGGCTTACATGCCTTGATGGGACGTTTTTTCGGTTCAACAGAGTTTTCGTTGCATGTAGATTTACGAGAAATTATAAAATCATTATTTGCAGGTTTTCGAAGGTTTTCAGAGTGGTTTATGGAATGTACGTTCATTGGAACACGATCAACCATGCGCGATGTACCATTTTATTAAAACTTTCAGTATCGGTACATCGAATTTAAGCGATTTTTATTGTACGGTGTATTTCTGCCGTCCTGTAATCTCTGCTCAGCGATCCACCACAACGGGCATTGGATTTACGCAAACAAATAATACCGAGTATCAAATTATATTTACTCGTGTCTCCATGGCAGCCGTTTGCAATGCGAAGCTCAAGGTCGCACGCGCCCTGCCGATATCACGTCTGTACATTTATATCGCACTTGTTTACTCTGTAAATATAGGTGTTTTCCCTCTAGCGAAAAAGTTCGTCCTATTGGGATTTAATCTCGTTACGTATCTGCGGCAAAGGAAGCCCAGACTCAATAGAACGGAATAAACAGGTGGTTACAGTTGACGTAAAAGATTGTGGGGACTATAAAAAAGATTGCAACTAATTTTTCTTCGTTTTATTTCACATCAATGCGATGTGAGAATAAACTGTACTGACCGAAAACAGTTTGATAGGAAAAAGTACCACTTACAAGTATTACAATGATTTTCGTTGATCCCACATAGCGGTTATAAGAGTAAAAAACATTATTCTGCATTCCGTTGAGATTTCATTTCATTCAATCAAATCGTTCTCGTTGGGTCAACCAATATTAATAAATGTGGCTGCGGATACGCCGATTAACGACGGTATGAAAGAGCGTCATAGATCTCACGCGTACGTCCATGCTTCCTATAGATCGTGAGAACTCGAAAACCGCATCGTGAAAGACGTATATACACGTAAATTCAGAGGACACCGATAGGTATAGAGACAGAGAGGAAGGGAGTCGCTGCGGGTCGCACGAGTCGCGCGAGCGCTCGTTATCCACTTTGCGCAAATTAATAGACCCCTCTCGAGACATCGCAAGGGCTCGGTTGCACCAACGCGCGACAGGGAACCCGCTACCCCGTCTGTACCCCGCGCTCCTTCTCTACCGTTAATTAAATTCCAACGAGTTTTCGGGATAGTAATATTCGATGAATTTCCTCGTGAAGGATCTCCTCTTTCCATCCCTTGCCAGCTTTTGGTCTCCCTTTTCGTGCGGAGCTGTACAGAGTGATTCAGAACCGAGGGCAATACGTCGCCGATGACGTACATCCTCGGTTATGAATAACGAGGGGGGTAGAAGATTTGCACGAGATCGAGTAAATTTCGACCACATATGTTTGTCGAGGTAATTCTCGCTTCGAACTGCAATGCGCACATCTTTTGAACCATAGAATCTCCCTGGCAGAAGCTTTGATGTTGAGACGTCTCTAAATTGTTCAGAAATCCTGAAAGTGTCCTTGAATTTGTCTCGACCCTATAAAGTCCTGGAATGTCCTGAAATATTTTCGTCGTTCCTTAAAAAAAAGTCGGTTTTTTTCCTTAAATTTCGACATTCTCAAACTTTTAAAGTCTCCTCCCGTTAATCTTCCATAATTATTTCCTCTGTTTCTGCCATGTAGCCGCCAGAAAACTATATGATTGATTCATAATTTCATGTATTTTCACATTTCGATAATGTCTCGTAGAATCCCACGAAGGGTCTTTGCATTCATGCAGACTCTGCTGAATACCATATCCAGAGATCCAATTTTCGTCGTGGTTTTTCTTCGAATCCTCCAGGATTTTTTTATAATTCTGTAACACACTGTACAACCATATAATAGCTTTTTTCCACTTTTATTGCATATCCACTCGTATTAGTGCGCAAGGAGGGGCGGGAGTAGATCGCAACGAAAGGATTCCCGTAGCAAAGAGTTCCTCGAAAATACAAGGATGCACAAAGAGAAAGAGAAGCGCTCGATGGATGAGAATTGGGGGCGGGGAAGGGGGTGGGGGGAGTCGTGGAAGGTTAGCGGCGAGCGTTATAAGCAAAGCTCGAGGTACATCCAAAGAATAAATCAGCCTCGAGTCCGTTTCATTTCATTTCGTTGATTTTTATTCTTTCCTTTTTTTTTTTCGCAGTCTCTCTTATCCTCCAAGCCATACGACGGCAACGGCATCAGCGGCAGCACTCCGTTTCTCATCCTCTTACATCGAATTCCTTCTTCCTTCGCGGCACTTCTCTCCGCTTCTACTCTTCCATTCAATTTGCTTTGGCCCGAGCGACCTGAAATTTCCATCGAAGAGGCTCTCACTCTTTTCGGCTATAGTCGAGAATTCGTTCTTTCGCTCTCTATTCGTTACTCCGTCTGTGTACGTGTGTGTGTGTGTGCCCAACTTGCTTGGGCTTATTCAGTGGCGGTATTCGGCAAGTACTATATACAAGCTCTCCGTCGAATAGACGCGGCAATGCTATGTCCCTGGAACGAACCAGCGCTGAGCAAAAGCCGCGCTGGATGGGGGAAAAAAAATGTGTTCCGAGAAGGGGAAGCTCGTGGCAGTTTACTACACTGACGGACTCCGTGCACGATTTCCTGCACGGTCCATTAGCATCGATGAGTTCCTATTAGAACAATATACAGTGGAGAGAGCGACCAATCGTAACGCTGTGGTCGCGAACTTCCCCGTACGTGTTGTATTTGAGAAATTGAGATTCCTTTCCTATTCCGCATTGTCTTGACTTTAACCATATTCTAGCCGAGCAAATAAGAAGTCCAAGATATTCAGTTATTTATTTATTAAATGCTATCTCGCAGTAATGGTACTCAAGAACGCTCTACTCGTAGTGACGATCTCATTTCTCCTCTGCCTTCGTTCGACCAATCGTATACCGCATTGTGTATATTTCTGGTGATTTATATAGGAAAGGTGAATCTATAGCGAGCGACAGCGATCACTAGGTCGATTGTTGTTATTTTATTATGATATTAAAATAATGCAATCTCTAAGTATAAATGAACATTTCAATAACGAGGAAACAAAATCTATATTGGATTCCGGGCCTCCGTGATTCCGTTGGAACGTTTGTGCAAAATTTTTTTTTCCTTTTTTTGTATATTTTTTTTCAGCACACTGGGATAAAAGAACGGAGACGTATCCTCTGCACGTTATTCTCCCGCTTCGCCTGTTCGCCGATCAATATTTAATTATCGTACGCTCGAGTTATTTTTCTCTCGGGTTCTATTTGCAGCGTTCTGCGGACATTGCTCGGTGCCCCTGCGGCTTCTGTTACCGCCGTCCGGCTCTCTCTCTCGCTCTCTCTGTCTAATTGTATGACGTCAATGCGCACGGTTACCGGCGTCATAGAAAGGTGTCAGCGAAACTCGGTACAGTCGCCTTTCATTTTTTGACAGATATGAAGAATTGCGCGGAGCTTCGCAACGCCGTTTCCTTGTACCATTAACTCGGACGCGCGCCCCGCGCGCGTTACTTCGTTTTCGATGCTAATACCCGATTAGCAAATTTTAAGACGTCAAATTTTTGTAAATTGTCCAAATGAAATCCACGCACCATCCCAGAATAAATCATTGAACACAGAATGTATGTTATAATATTTAACAACTTTTCGGTAGCATATCCTCATATCAAAGATTTTACTCTCGCTCTCAAGAACTTTAAATCGTTTCAGCCTTTTCCCAATTTTATTCTGCATTACATTAATTATTTAGTTGTATCGTGTGCGACCTTACGTACAAGTTTATCCTTAAACTGGTCATGACATTTATCAACTTGTCATGCGGCGCTCGACAGGTCAATTAACTGTTAGACTATCTACTCTGTCAAACACATCGGTCGTTTCACCTCTCGATTGTATAGGCTACTTCTAATCCCGAAATATTGCTTCTATTTAACCTCCAAACTCTTTGTCGTCCGAACAGAAAATTTCTTCTCGTACACTCGCGTCGTCAGGACTCTCAACTTCCGAATAAGCTTGGATTCTTTCACATATTAAGTCAACGATGACCTATCCTCATCTGCTGTCGAAATATATTCTGCGAATTCGACGTTCCGGCAAAAAATGTAAATAGCTCGGGTTACGTAAGATTTATCTCCGCACCAACGAGCAATCATCGCGCTCCAAAAACGTTTTGCGCGCGATAAACCCCGAAAAAGAATCCTTTTTTTATCGCTTCCGGCGCCGTTTTATTCGTATCGGCGAGACAGAAATAGAATACGCGATAGATTTGTGATTAGCCGAAAAAAATACATCACCCATTGGCTCGACGTGCAACACCAGAAACAATTTGTTCGAAAACCGACTCTGATGTTTTCGGCGATCATTTTACTTTCCAATGGAATTTGAACAAAAATCAAGTGTCCATCGGATTTCGCCGACAAAAATATCCAAGGCTGGTTTCATGTTCGATTTCTGAGAAGATTTTTGCGTATTAGAGAGAGCTGAAAGACACGAAAATATTCTGCATCATACAATTCGATATATTTTTTGTGCTCAACACAGATTTCGGTATTGATCGAAGTTCAAACTTTCTTTGAAGAAGAAACTCTCGATTGTTTCGTCGTTCCCTCTTATTTGCGCGGAAGCACACTTCATGCGTGCTGCGTAATTTTGTGCTTCGAACGATTCACGTGGCAAATCGTCGTCAATTTGTTTCTCGATGTGTATTTTATATACATTAATGATAAATTGCTTCTCCTAACCTCTGCATTGGATGCAAGTGTGGCACCCCACAAGGATGTTGTTACGTTTCGCGTAATTTCATCATTTGGACGCCACTCAAGCACTCAATTCGTTGAGCGATAAATGTGTGTACAAACTCTCGCGTATGTACATGCCCTTCACTCGTATGTGCTGTTGCTTATTGGTGACACGAGAAACTCCGACGTGTACGATTGAGGCTGCAAAGTCATAACGCGCATACATGTTCACGTACGATTTATGTGCGCCTCTCTTGCTTTTGTTGCGGTCTGATGCTCTCGTGTTCTCTGATATATATATTTCTCCCTCTCTCTCTCGTAGCCTAGCACGTCCTGGCACTGGCCGATAGCCCAACTCGCAATGCGGACAATCAGTGATAGTAGTAAATAACACACGACCGCACGTTTGTTTGTTGCACGAATCCGGTGATGTAAGGTGACACACGAATAATCCTATCTTTCCTGGCGCCATCGACGAAACGTGAACGGCAGTTTCGTATACCCGTTCTCGAATGGGCCGGTGCCCGGTTAAGGAGATATCAGAATATAGTCGAAGGGAGAATCGAGGGAGTAACCGAGCTAGAGCATCAAACTCGCACATCGGTGAACTCGACGCGACTTAACTGTAACCCGGTGTCGTTCCCCCGGTGATGAGGTGCGTGACCGGGTGCGTTGGCCCGCACACTAAATGCAAATTACGGAATGGGTCTACGTGCCGTGAAAACTGTGCCACGTGCCGAACATACACACGCGCGAATCACCGATACGCATACGATCCTTTGTACGATACTTTAGAGGGTGAAAAAAAGAAACGTCACCAATCAATTTAGGCCGCTTTACGACTACAAACGGCTACAATAAATGTCAGTGTTCGGTTGAAGGGCCCTCTCGTGCCTGCAAATTATTAGATTTTCATAGATTCTTAATTGATGCCATTTGATCGATCGATTTTCATTAACATATCACATCTATTCCGATTACGAGGTTGGACAAATGGTTCTGGTATAGCTCAATTTATTGCCATCCAATTTCGTCATACAGCGTCGAAAATAACTCTTGTATGAAATGTATTTTGAAAAGTCAAGGTCCATATGTACTTGATATCAAATTCGAATGAAAATTGAAAAATAGAAAAAAGATTATGAAATAATATCAAATTCCGATTCATTTAAATTTGAATTCGTTTCGAATTCTAGTGTAAATGAATGTTGTTTACGGAAACATTTCAAAGTAATCGAATGAATATTAATATTCAGTGGAAGGACTGTCGCGTCGACGGGTCATTCAATTTTTGTTTATCGAGTTTCGGTTGAAGCTTGGTATCGCTCGACACGGTTTCCTTTGAAATATCTGTATGGCCCTGCGATGCTGCGTTTCGACTGGTGACTCCCGTCGCCTCAAAGACTCAAACGCCGCGGTATCAGAATTGTTTTGATTGCGCGTTATAGATATAGTTCAGGTGAGCCAGCCCAATCGCATTTTTGTCGGATGTCGTCATCGAGCGTTCGGAATCGCGGCTTGTGTACAATGCGCAAACCGGAGTACGGCTCGATCCTCCGGTCTCTTCGAAGCCCTCCCCCCCAGAGGTCCAAGAGTGTGTTCACCACTGTGTATCTTAACTACTTGCTCGGCTCGCAAACGGGTCAAGGTGTCGAAGCGGCTGTCTCCTCGAGCCACAGCACCGGCAACGTGTATTACCAGGCCATAGCGTTTGTAACTCGTCGAGCTCTCGGGCACGACAACAAATTGCATAAGACAACACGAACTCCTCCCGGAGTTCGCGAATCGTGGCATCTCGTTTCCTCGAGTAGCTCTTCGAATCCTTAACAATGTTTCGGACGAAAAAATGTTCTGCTTTATCAAAATTTGAAGTCTCGTCGATGTGGAGGAAAATTGAAAAAAAAATGAAAGCGCGATCATTAGTCCTGGATCGTTAGGGACAAGGGAAAGGCTCGTCTCGGACTTTTCGCCAGAACGACAAAAATGGAAGTAAATCCGAATTCGAGCCACTGGTGCGCGTGTATATTCAACTGTATCTAAACGCGTTAAAACTTTGAGCACACCTAAGTGTACCGGCTGACGGCGCGTTAAACCGGGTCTCGCCCGTTCGGTTCGCAGACGTTTATAAATAACATCCGGGTTGCCGCGGCGAGAACGAGGATAAGAGATAGACGCGTGTTCTTGCATAGAGAAGGAAAAAAGAAAGAAGCACATAGGTGTTCGGAGTGAAAAATATCGATCTTCTAATAATACCCCCGGATAGCATAACGCGGTCATTCGCGATTCTTTTTTTAAATCATTTCTATTCTCGATATCGCGAAAGATCGACTCGGTTCCATATCGGGAATGAATTGCGAGATAAGCGAGATTCTCGTGCGCTATTCGTTCGACATACGAAGGTTCGAAGCGAGTTTTTGCGCTAGTAAAAATAATCCACACACCGATGATAATACCCGTGACGCGAGTACGATGGGGCGCGCGGGAGGAACTCGACGTGCCAAAGATAAAGAAGCCGAGGTATGAGAGGTAAACACACGCGGAAAGATGATAAACAGGAAAATAAAGAAAAAAAAAGGGAAAAATATATGTTTTAACCGCGCGAAGATACTACGTATGCGGCGCGTAATGTGTTCGGTATACCTGAATGAGTTTCACAGTTTACGCTCGTTCGTTGAAAACTGGGACGATGCACTAGTGAAAGTGCAACGAGCTCGCGCTGCAGCGAGCCCGGAGAGTCATAGTATAACAGAGTTGCATACCAGCGAGATCGGCGTACACACCGGCAGCGTAGACTCCGTTGCAGAGTATGTCACGGATCCGAGAGAAAAATAGCGCAGCTTTTGTTTTTTTTTTTTTTTCTCGCGAGTCACCATTTGTTTATAAGTCTGTATATGTCGTCATATACGCGCGTCTGTTTTGCTCACTGTCTTGTGACTCAACAGCCCCGAGGCACCTGCTTACCCGCCTCCCTCCCACCGGCTTAAAAATAGTTTATTCTCGTTCAAGTTTCCTTGTTCGAGGTAATTTTATAGCACGCGCTTGTTCCTCATTAACTTCCACGCTGTAAACAAATTTCTGGAAACTCCAATTGAAATCCTTTTGTCCCATAAAAATGGGAAAATCACACTTTGTCGAAATGCATTTCTCACGAATGCAAACACGATGTGTTCAAACTCCTTAATTGGCACCGTTTTAGATCGCTGAAATTCTATGATAAAATGTGGTCGATAGAAGCATTTGAAAAAAATTGTATTCGCTATCTGTTTATCGAGTCGAATTGATTGATTTCGAAAGATTGAGAAACGAAATCGATACTTGGTTCACTCCAGAATGTTCGCATCCTTAAAGATTCAACACAATCACAATAACCTGCCGTGCAGAATGCTTCGCTCTCGTTATAACCTTCGCCAAACTCTTAAATCTATTTTCAATTGTTTACAAGTGAATTATAACGGATTCCGCGGAGCAATTTGCTGTGTTTGGAGTTCTATATTTATGCACAACGACAGCGAGAAAGAAGACAAAAAAAAAAAAGAGAAATTCACGATGTTAATACGCAAGAGACAGAGATGACGACAGAATATCTCGGGCGCAATGTGGAACGCAATAACACATTGCGACGTGTCGGTTGCCGTTTCTCGCGTGGTATACGATCGTCCTCGTAAACTCGCAAACTGGAACACCTATATATACAGATATTAATATGAGCTACCTCTCGTCACCGAAAATCGTACTCTCTCTTTCTTTCTCTCTCTCTCTCTCTCTCTCTCTCGCTCGCTCGCTCTTTACTATATTTCGCAGTACGTAGCGCATGAGTAGATATATTTACGCACGAGCATACGGGAAAGACAACAAGAGGTAAAAAAAATCCGCGAGCCTTCGAATGCTTTCTCGTTTGTATTCCTCTTGTTTCTTACGTATTCCATATATCTTTCCTCTTTTACAGCTTCTATTCCGCTCGACGCTCTACCGACTCGTCCGCGATGTTTCTGCTTCTTTTGCTTTTTTTTTTGCTTCTCTTTATCTTCCGTTCCTCTCGAACTCCCGGACGTGCTAAGGATATTTGGCTTGCATTCCCATCGGCGCCGGACTTCCGGTGTCTGCATTGCTCACGCGCGAACTAAACCCAAGAAATATACGAGTCCCGTGACTCTACGTAGCGTGGATTCTCGCGAGCTAGCAATAATATTCAAGAAGAAAAATCGTGTATTTACAACTTTATTATAATTGAGCGAAAAATTTTCATATACATGGAGGGAAGAGCGAGAGAACGCTCTCGACTCGCCACTCCGTGACGGTCATACGCAACAGCGGAACAAATGATTATTTTGTCATACTACGTCGTTGTTATCGTCACGTTTGTCTCGGAATTTTTTCATCTTACACGGAAAGAATATCTCAATCTCGAGACGATCGAGCTAGCGCGCTAAGATATCCGATATATCATATTTTTATCATTACTCTCTTTCGTCGTTTTGCCGCAAAGCTCGATGGAAGTGTGTGCTCGTCTTGGCGAGACTGTAACCCTCCTCGCGCTCTTTCTCTCGGCAACTGTACGACCGGATACCGCGCTCCCCGACCGACTTCCGTAAGTTGTACTCGCGATCCGTGCATCCGACTTCGTGCGCGCGTTGCTCGCGTGCATGCACCTCGTAACGTTTTTATTCTTGTTCTTTTCCTTTTTTTTTTTTTTTCATTCTTCATTCCCCTCGCTCGCTTCATTCATATATTGTACACACGGGCAATCTCGAGATTGGAATAATATATTTAAATCCTTTACACATCCTCAATAACATTATTGATAAACTACTGAAACAAATTTTTCTGCGATTAATTTTTGTTATCTGACGCGCGTTATTAGAAGAGTGAAGTATTTTTTTTTCCGTTGGTTCTTTTGGATGAGTAAGGAAACATGAGAGAAGTTCAAGCGGACGCTATGCCCATCGAGCGCGCATCGACTTCCGGTGGGCTGTTCGCCAATAATGGAAATGCATCGTTGCGATGAGCGCAGCTCATGGATCGCGGTAGTAGTTCGAGTATAGCTCGTTCTCCAGGCCTCGAGGATCCCCGCTGGTACTCCTCCTCCTCCCCATCGGCCCTCGCGAGTGTTGAACTGGCGAACGTAGGGAGGACAGAAAGAACCGAGGACCGGAAGTCGATGACTGGCGCGCGCGGTTAAGTTTGGCCGGCCCCGAAGCAGTGGAGTCCGACCGAAGAAGACGTCGAAGAAGCCCGGGAGAGCTCCCGATTCGTATACACATAATTTCAACGGGCTCTTCCGGTTTCCGGCTCGTTAAGAATTCGCAGCTTCTCCCGACACTCCCGAACTTCTCGCGACCTATCCACGATATGATATTCATGATGCGCGCCGTTGGAGTTTGAAACATTATTACCCGAATTTCAACGAATGATTTAGCCTTATTCGTCCATAAATCGTAATCAAGTGCAGATAATTCGAAGTCTAATCTGTTAAAAAAAAAAATCATTTTTAGATAACTTAGGTTACTTAAAAGAATTCGAACAGTTGTCTTTCACTCGGTAAATCGTTGTGTTTTCTTAGAGAAATGTGTACTATTGAAACTCGAATAATTCATGGAAAAACACTGACGGAGTGAACGCACTGCTGCTACATCGTTTATTCTTCTCTCGGGCAGATAAGAAACGTGCAAAACGCCCATAGGCATCTCTTGGTTTTGTGTATACCGCAGAAAGCGAAAAACAGTGGAGCGAGAGAGATTCCAACAATATTATTAACCACGCGTTTTCCCGTTTGGTAACGGCGTCTACAATCTGTTGTTCTGATTGACGGCTTGCCGCGCCGTTGCTGCTGATACTCTTTCCTCTCTTTTTTTTCCTCGTCTTTTCTCGAGCGTGCGCGATGCTGCAATAATTCTCGAGCGAGCGAAGAACTGGCCACGCGGGCCAGATCGAGTCTGTCAAAACATTGCGCAACAATAGCGTAATCGTACGACGAAACAGAAGTGTTATCGTACGCTCGGTACAACCATTAGCTGTAGTAATGCATAATAGCGCCAGCCGGAAGACGATAGAAATCTCTCATTCAACAATTGCGCTCATCCAATTAATCGTCTTCCCCCCCATTTTCACCAGTAACCTCACGATGCATTACGGAATCACAGCCAATTGTGAATAATTCAGGAATTCCCCCCTCGGTAAATTTTCTGTTTATTCCAAGTGAGACGTGCGATAATAACTTTGACAGAATGATAACACAGTAATAGCTTCTCAAAATGCGTTATTGCCGATTGTTGAAAAAATATGTTTACCACTTCGGTGAAGGTGGGTCGTTTAACGAACGCTGAAAGTGTTCACGATTAGCCGCGCGGCGTCTGGCACGCCCCCCCACCCCAGATATACTTATAGTTGCGTATACATGTATGTTGTCAGCGAAAAACACGAATTAGTTCTAAAACAGACAAATATTTACGAGTCCGTCGTTACATACAGTGACGTTGTTTTTCGACCGTGTCGTTTCGAAAACACCTCACGATGATCCGGTATTGCAGATGAGATGACCGTGAGCCGTTGGAAACCTTCTCCGCGTGTCTCCACGCTTGCCACGGACTGCACGTTCATGTCCGAAGGCGTTTCCCGGTCTGCCCGTTCGTCGTGCACCACACCACCGTGAATGGCCATTGTCCCAAGAATAAATGCCCCTCGCGCCCCGTGTAAACGTATACACGATGTTTTGCGTTCTGTAAACAAGCTCGTCAGCCTGGAACAACCACACGAGCGACTCTGCAGTGTATCGCTGCTCGCTGCAAAAGTACGGAGCTAACTTGATGCATCCTCGGTGTGTAACGCTAAAATCACGTACCGTAAAAACCGAAATGATACAGGCGAATTTCAAGTTTTATATACGCGTATGCGCGTAAAAGAGAATAATCGACATGGCTTCAAGTTTTTTTTATGGATAAACTTTTTTCCCTGATTCCATTCGATGCTTAGGACGAAATCAAGAAGATTCTCCTTGTCTTCTCGTATTTAACCAAATTAAATTGAATAATCGGATTAAACTTTTTTTCCTTCAAGAGTGTCAATTCTTGAAGAGAATCTTCGAAACGAAACGCGCGACGTCACAGCCAATTGCAACCGCCTTCAACATTTTTCTTTCTCACCGTTTATTGCACTTGAATAACTCCCGGCAAGGAAATTGTACACAGAGCGACAGTATATATCATTGAACTCGAATAAGATATGTAATCCCGCTAATCCCACCTAACTTGCCTAATCCGAGAGCTCGCTGCTATACGAAGCCGGAAGCCCGTATAGATCACTTTAGATCACGTAAAGCTTCCCACCCTGCGAGTTCTCTGAATTCCTCGTTTCTCTCTGCACGCATACGGTTCCGCCCTTCTCTCCCTCTGCTTATCCATTTTCCTATTCCGTACGGCGGAACACTGCACAGACGTATACGTGTATATGTATTGCAGCAACCGAAGCTGGATAACGCTAGAGCAATTCGTGATTAGAATCTAAATTCGTGGCCAGCCCCCATGAGGGTGAAGGGCTCCCGCGAATCCCGTCGCGAAACCTTCACGCGTCGAAGAGCTTACCTCGAAATGACATGGGGTCACTTGATCCCTTATTCGATTCCTCAGCCTGAGAAAAGAATTCTTCTTTCTCTAGCTCGTTCGGTTTCTTCGTCGAGCACGACCTTCCGTTCGGTGAGTGTATGTTCATCTGGATTCTTGTCTCATCCCTCGACCCATTGACATAAGATAATCGCGCCTAGCAGGGAGGAAGGTTTTTTTCCGTACAGCTTGATAAATTCGATAAGTGGGAGCTACGAAGATTATTCGGCCCCCGAACCGGGTCTAAAGTCGTTTATGTCACCTTACGGAATTTGATAGTCTCGGAAGCCTGTAACTGATCTCTTTTCGCTCCGTCGAATAGTCGATACTTCGAACGTGGACGATAGTCGACTGTGCTAAAACGTAAAAGACACGGTGACGATAAAACGGAATGTGAACATTTCTTTAAAATAGAAGTGGTAGAACATACCGAAGCATAGCATCATGGTTTACGTACACGAGCACTATCTGGTATAGACAAGAGAAGCGCAGCAATGTACAGTCCTCAATGCTGCTTTGGTGACATGTAACAACGTGGACACACCGTTCGTGTATATACTATATATATATAAGCTTTACACTGCGCAGAGTATGGCTATATAGCCGTAACGAGCTTTGATCTCGTGGAGAGAGCCCACCCTATCAGTTACTCGACACCTTTGTGTACTGTGGCAACAGGGTGAGCTCTGCGGCAAGCTGTCTGGCCAGAGGATAGCAGGACCAGTGCCCGTTGGGCTCTTCACACAGAGGTGTGTAAACAGCCGTGGGTAAAGTAAAGTAGTAGTAGAGTAAGGTACACCCGAAGGTTCCGTAATCTCAAAGGCCCAACAGGCTGGTCCATCCGATCGGAGCCCGAAAAACCGTCCTCAACGTGTGTGTACATGACTTCGCGTATGTGCTTCGTATCTTTCTGGTTTTTTGACCCTTCGATATCGCCGATTGAAGAAAATTGGTGATGGATTCATAGGCGCTTTGGGTGTGTGCGAAAATCTTCGCGAACGATATGAAGAATACGTGGCAAAGGATTATTGTAATTAATATGATATATACTATGTATTATAATATATAATATATAAATAGTAATTGCCTTATGATGTTTTCGCGTCAAATCGATGGATTCCGCACAATTTCGTGTACAATTTTGTTCAATCTAGCGTTTGGCAGTGGTATGGAAATGGTATCAATATGTATATATTTTTTTACTCGGCTTGAGTTACGAGTATAGACCAGTTCACCTATTCGAATTGATGGCTCGTGCCATCGATCAGGGAATGAATAAATGAATAGCGATACATTCTATTATTTCAACACTTTTGGACCTTGTATTTTTTTATAACCCATTCGACCGAATAGACGTTCCGGAGATCTACCGCTGGTCAGGTGGTTTTAGGAACTTGTACAGTGGGACGGAAATGTTATTTTAGCCGGACATAAGGTTAAGTGAAAACAAAGATATAAAAATACGTTGAAGCTGGAAAACGAGCTCCCTCGGGATTTAATATTTTATCAACCGCACGAATGAAAAGATTACGGTCTCCTGTCGAGATGGATTGACAAATTGGCTGCAACCCGATGAATTGGATTATTCATGGGAATTGGATACACAAACTTACCTACTGTATCGGCCCTGCGTTCGATTCCCAAACGCAGATCGCGCATTCGAAGAAAAACCGAGGCAGGCGTCGGGAAAGTGGAAAAAAACGCCAATAACAGACAGTGAAACGAGTTCAATACCATAAATGCATAATCTTTATGGCCCTACTGGCGAGCGATTGCGTGAACGAGGTTGAGAGTCTATATAAATTACATTTATAGCCCCGACATATAACTCACGTGCGTATATTTGACCCGGACTTCCCTATATCCCACCGATCCTTAAATATTGATGAGCAAAGAACGTCAATGCCACGCACTCTTTCCTGTAAAATTGCCTTTTTTTTCGTCACGTCTATCGCGTACTCTCGCGGAATATATAAATCACGAGGAAAGCGGCCAATGCGATACGATACGTTTTACGGCGTTGCATAAACGGTGTTGTAAAAATACAAAAAAATATATATATTCGTGTCTATTGTTTGAACTTCCTTGTTATGAGAGCGCATTGACACAGAGAAGAAACAGAGAAAAAAAAGAAGAAATTAAAGCGAGACCGGTAGTGATGTCGTACACGTTCTATGCATTCGTCGAATGAACAAACGGGGCGCGAGCTAGCGTACGGGGGACCGTCGGACGTTGGCCAAGGCGGCTTTTGTGTGTCAATTTAACCGAGACAGCGACTCTCAATAGACCGGTAACACCCTGTACGAAGTCACGCCATCGTCAAAGGAATTTGCTTGGACGCGAGCGACGAATTAACCGAGCCAAAGATCGGCCTGGGAAAGAAAAGGGTTGAGAGATTAAGAAAAAATCGCCTGATACCTCGATTGATTCGAAGCTTCCTGTGTTCCGTCCGAAACGATTATGTACAATAATCAACACGGACTAAATTCACCGACAGAAAATTATCAGTTGCAAAACGAACGTTCGTCGAAACGAAAGAAGAATAAACATTTAGCGAAGAACTCCCGATGAGAAAAATTGTTGATCACCAAAAAGTTATCAATATTTGTAGTGATCTTGAATTTCCGTAATCTGTAAAATTGTTACAATTTTTTTTGAAGATTAACCATCTTTTATTTGAAAATTTTTCCCACTACTTAATTTATTTCTTTATATTTCATCCATGTATTGTACTATTGGATATTTGCCCTTAGTCGGCGCAAATTGCCTTCAATCCTTGTCCTTGGGTTATTTGAATAATCGACCGACTGCCACTGACGCTTATGAATTAACATAACGTTACCCTCGTCTTAGACTGAAGGAGACTTTGCAAATGAATGGCTGAAATTTTGGAACAACTGTGGGACATTTTGAGATCCGTTCAGCGGTTTAGATGATAGAAAAGCACCGATTCAAACACATGAACTTCACTGCAGTGTCAAAAGCATAACGCGTCTCCTTTTCAGTTGGGTAAAAGAGAGAAGATTGTCCCAACTCATTATCAGTTTCCTAAACAAATTGTTATATTTTGCAATGCATAATTTTTGTCCCACCATAAATATTCTTAATTTTGTTATCATCATCAAATGAAAACACGATACATGAACTTCCACTTTCCATTCAGCACTTCGATCTCGGCAGTTTTTTACTTTTCCTTTTGTCCTTTTTTTAGTTCGTTGAATAGAACGGTGCTGCAATAGCAATGAGGAGGTAAACGCGCTTGTAATCAATCTGAAGATCAGACGTTTTGTCGACTTCTAACATCGCTGGGTTTTCCCACGGGAACAAATCTCACCATTTCTCTTCGCTACTTAGCGGATAATAAACTTAACATCTATAATTATATAGAAAAAGAGAAGAAAGCTCGTTACTCTACCGAGGTTGCGTAGCACTTAACGAAATTTTCTCCGCGTCGCATTCCTCTCGTTCTCATTCTCGTTTACGGGATATACCGACAGTCAGCGGCCGGCGTCGGTCCATTCAGGTTTTTAAGCCGGACAACACTGGCTATTATGTAAAAAAAAAATAAAAGAACCGTGTAACGATGACGAGAGACTTTGTCGGAATAGCGAGAGAACTTGGCGTACGCACGAACAAAGAAGCGTTACCAGTGCGTATACATGCACGTTTGAGCCGATTGTGTTAACAGTCAACGAGAGCTGTGCGAGTCTCATTCCTAATCGCGCTGTGTGTAGCGGTCAACCGGAAGTCCGCTATTATGCAATGGAAACGTCAATTTCCGGTGGCATTGTCGACACTCGGTGACTACCGCGTCCTGTGTAACTCTCGTCTCTTTTGTAACTTGTCTTCCTCTCCGCCTCTCCTATCGCCTCTCTTTCTCTGCGTACTCGGCATCCCTTGACAAGCGGGCGCTCGGGTCGCAGGAAAAACGAATCGCAAAATTCGCAACAGGTCAAGGTGGCGTTTTTTTTGCTCCTTTTGCTCTCGTCGAGAAGGAAATCCACTTCAATAATTTCGTTCTCTCGATCGAGATACGCGACATCCGTTCGAATGTTTCACCGAACTCGGGAGGAAATCTCGCGAATCTCGGAAGCGTATAAACGTCGTACTTCGGGTATCTGGCATGAAAAAAAGATGAATCGATAAAATAGAAGAGATCCTGTTATAGTCTCCGTGAGAGAAAAAAAATGCGGTATCAAAATCGACACAATATTCAAAGTATCTGTCGTTATTTTTCGCAAAAATAACGACAAACAGATCGCAAAATTCCAACAGCGTCTCGACGTAGACGCTAAACCCCCCCCCCCCCCCTTGTAACGTTACGAGGGTCTAAAGGGTCTAAAAATGCCCATGTGAGTGACATTTTCAAAACATGTGTCCTTTCATCCCTTTCAGTAAAAACGCCACGGGAATTGAAATTTCCAGAATAATCATCTACAATCTACTGCGACGATCGATGGATCGACTTGTACCGAACCAAGTATTGCTACAAGCTGAATATACATCTTAACGTCGTGAAGTCAATTAAAAAGTATTTGTTGGGTATAACTCCGCCGAAGAGACTCCGACCGACCGGCGCGTAGGAGACGCAAAGAATCTTGAAGATTGTGATGCCGCATTCACGTGGCGTCTCGTGTCGGCCTGCATCTTCTTCACGACTGTTATAACTTCTACGTTCTTTTATTTATTTGTTTCTTCTTTTTTCCTCCTCTCCTTCGCTCCGACGCTTATCTCTTCCCGTCGTCGTAGTTCTCCTTCGTCGGGATCAACGCTCGCCGCGCGCTTCGACTCGAATACGGGATCCCATAGGGCATCACCACGTCATTCTCGAAGAATGACGCTTCGCTCCCTCTTCGTCCATGATAAATAGCCTGTTGGTGCGGCACAAACACACCAAACTTCTCCCGCGCTGTCGGTCGCACCGTAAGAAGCACAAAAAAAACTATAGATTCCGGCCCGGAAAAAAATGAAGCCAAACGCAACCTTCCCATTTTCCAACGTGAGAAACTTTCGGCTGGACCGCCCAACGGCACGACGATTCCTGGTATCGTGTCTATCCATAGTGGAGCGACGAGAGACATTCTCCGGTTTCATCTCACCGATAATATACTTATTGCCATACGAGGGGGTTTTTTTTTTCCCAATCCTAATTTATTTCCCCGACGACGCGTTTGCTGAAGCCTCGATTAGATATCCTTTTTGTCCCTTCTGGCACCGCGCTTGCGTTATCGTAGCGCCGAGACGAAAATTGATATTCTCAATTTACGAATCGATAATTCATACCTCCGCGAGGGCGAGGCCTCGCGCGTGTTTTATCAATCTTTATTAAATCCGTGATTATTATAATTACCGTATGCAGTATCGTGAAAGCACCGAAAGCAAAACGACCGGCGTAGTCGAGAGACTCGATGAGAGTCGGCTTCGAGAGGCGCATAGCGCGCGTACAGCAAAACCGTGGGTCGTTGGGCCTGCCCCATTGATACCCACACAGTCCCATTCATGAATTGAGCGCTGATCCAAGAGAGGAAGTGGACTGGTAGTATAAAAAAAGAGACGGAGAGCCGTCTGAGTGTCAGCCGGGCGTGTTTCACGTCGTCGTCGTCTCGTACCCGGACGAACTAACGTATGTGGGTGTACCGTATAAGCATTCAAGCTCACGTTGCCATACGGTCTTAAGCGTAAGCGTAGAGTTCGCGCCCCGTTTTCGTGTAGGTGTCCACGACTCCTTATATGTACAGAGACTTGGGTTCTCGTCGCTCGTTTAATACCTACGCCCTCTCTCTCTTTCTCTCCCTCTGCCCTCCTGACGCTCGCCGGCTCGTGCACCACATTTTTACTCGTCGCATTCGCTTACACACTTATCCTTTATGATATATAGATATTCATACGTGTTCACATGCGGCGAATAAAATATACAGTTTCTCCGGTTATACGTCTGTCCGTCTCGTGTACTCTCGGCTTCTCGGCAACATACACGGGCTATACATGTAACGGGCCGCGACTTCCGCTCGTACGTCCGTCGCGCACTCTCCCGCACAAGTTGCTTTTATAATCCGTGGGATTATTATATTCTATTCTCAGATATTAGTCATAAAGACTTTCGCGGCGTTATAAATATTTCTCAGACTGTCGGTGTGTGCGTGTGTATTTTTATCTTTTTACAATAATCCTTCTTCTACCATTGACGATCATTTCGTATTTTACGAGATAGAATGGAGCAGAAGAGCCTCGACTATTTTCCATTCTGTATTTATCCATTTCAATTAATCTTCATCATGTTTACTGTATAAGCCTTTCGCCTCGGATGTCCCGAGACAACGGAATTGATTTTCTTTTCTCTTTACTTTCTCGCGCGATCGAAAATATATGGAAAAAAAGAAATTATTGCAGACGAGAAAAATAAAAGGACAAGTTCATAGACTAAATAATTTTATTTGACATTGCAAAGTGAGAAAATATTTTTGCAATTTGTCTTGATTTCCGTGACTTATTTTTCGTGATGCGAATAGATTTTTTTTTTCTTTTAATGCAAAAGCATAACGAAAAATTGTTTTCCCAAACGTGTCCGTTCGCACGTACTCGACTTCCTTTCTCATTTCCATCGGGTTTCGAAGAACTATGAGAGGAAAAGCTTCCATCGTGATGTTCGCGACGGAATGTCGTATTGCTATGAAATAAAGACGTATAGAGGAAGTGAAAAAGATTTCCGAGTGTCGACGCGAGTCTGCGACGTGTACGGCGCACGGGTTGCGGCGGAAATTCGTAAACTATAAAAAAAAATCTTTTAAAGCGGGATCTCCTTAGGTTGCCGGGCGAAGCGAAAGGGCAGAGGAGAGGACTTGACTCCGGTAGGTCGTAAAATCGAAGTACCCTGGGCGCGCTTCAAACTCCAATGTTATATATATATATGCTATTTCACATTGCGAGGATGCGCTTCCCACAAGCGAAGTAACGTTCCTTCGGGCGCGGGGGGACTTGCATGGCGAGCCCTTAAGAGACGTCTTTTTCCCTCCTCACTATCCTGGCTTATACGGTATATATATATATATTTATGTATATATTCCACACTACTCACTGGTAACCCTTGAACCAAGACGATTCTCCGCGCCGAGCCATAACTCGGATAACCCCGGGAACCCCGAGAGAGCGCGAAATCCGCGCACAGCCGAACGAGTGAGAACGATGGAAAATGAGCTTCGTGCGAGCTTATAGGAGTCCTCGGGCTCTTCTCCTGCGGACTGGGGCGCGCGCGCGAAGTATTCTCTGTCCATGGAGCGTGAAGGAAAGGCGGCATGGCGAAAGAGAAAGAGATAGGCGGTAAAGGGAACAAGATGAGAAAGCGATAGGGACGAGAGAAGAGTGAAAAAAAAGTACTTCTCGTTGTAAGAGAATACCTTAAGCTCGTTACACGTGTAGAATGATAGTGACCTGGACCCGGGGCAATGATGACACGGGCGGGTGTACACGTACCAGGACCAGGATTATTAAAGGGCCTATGCATACATCATACACGCGACTTCGTTTAACATCGGTTGGTTTCCAACTTTTTCTTGTATGCATCGAATGAAACTGAACGAGGGCAGTTTTTTTTGAAGTTGCTAAATAATAAATAATAAATAATAAATAATAAATAATAAATAATAAATAATAAATAATAAATAATAAATAATAAATAATAAATAATAAATAATAAATAATAAATAATAAATAATAAATAATAAATAATAAATAATAAATAATAAATAATAAATAATAAATAATAAGTAAGGAGGGAGATAATAAGTAAGGAGGGGAGGCAGTTGACGTCTCGTTAACGATAATATGTTATCGCAAGAATGTTCTGCAGCGATTAAATCGGCAGTGTGCGCAGTCTCCATCGTTCGGTCCCTAACCCGAGAAGCGTGAGTGCCTGGACGATTAGTGGGGCGCGTTGAGCAAGTACCGCGAGACATAGAGTATTGGCCGCAACGGCGCGCGATATTTCCTCGCTGCGGGTGTATACTATACGTATATAGAAAGAGGAACATACAAAGGAAGAGAGAGAGTGAGAGAGTATTCAGTGTCGTCGCCGTTGGACGTTGCTATTTTTAGCGACCGGCGCAACACAGGAATAAATCCGCTGGAATCCACCGGATAAATTAGGACCAATTAAACCCGAACGAGGCCGACGCGTCGCGTCGCGGGCATACACTATACAGAACATGTGTTTCGATTTGCACGAAACGAGACGAACGGCGGATAAAACGAGTCAATGGGTAATATGGGTCGCCCTTGTTACGTCGAATCTGCGACGTCTGCAATCTCCAAGAAAAAAAAGGCAAAAAAAATGTAATCCAAACGTAAAAATGCACATTTTCTTGAACCTTTCGACAACAGGTGTCCCGTCACACGAGCCCAATACTTATATAGTAAAATATGGACTTTGATGGAATTCGTAATGCTAATGTCAAGAACGTGGGTGGAACCGACAGCCGGTTTTATGCAACCCGCCCACTGTCAAAGCAATTGGCCAATAACGATAATTCACACGCTGTTTTCGCACCACCCAATGCGACAGATTTATATTAACCCGGTGTATAAATTCGCGATTTTTCATCGTTGCTTTTCATTCATTCCAACATCTCTGGAGCTTCGGCTATTGACCGTTAAATCGTCGGCTTGATTTTTCCTTCGCTCACCGCCAAGCGACGACTATCTTAATCATCATATATAAAAGCGAATCGTCGATCTGATTGGCTATACAGCCCTAAATTCTGGTCCGCAACATTACGAATTCGGGAAGTATTTTCCTTCTATGTCGTAAGAAGGAGTTTTCTGAAAATGAATCATCAGGGACCATTGGTCGTAATTATTTTAGGTAGAGTTGAGGTGAATTGACCCGCCGTGTGTGGGCAAAGCCGGTCGCCGCGACACTGGATCGTGAAACGGAATTCGAATGAACAGATCATTATTCTTCGAGACTTCTTGATTGTGCGGATGACACATGAAGGTACCCTTATCGACATACGGCTCACGCGCGCAACACAACTTTCTATTCGAACGCGCAATCGTTCTATATTCTTCATCATCCCTGTGGAATTTCATGCACTCGCTCTTTTTTTCCCACGGGTCTCTGGCGATCCCGTACAACGGCATTAATCTACAGTAATGCGTTATTAATTGTGGCGAGCGCACACGTTGATGATTTTTCTCTTCGAGTCAATTATCTCGTTGCCCTTGTTAATCCTTGAATTTTCCCTTACTCAATTTGTTAACCCTTTGTCAGGGGCTCTACCGGTGACGCATAGACAAACGGAAAAGAGAGCAATGTTCTAGTAAACATTACAGCTCTACGAAACGAAGTGCTGTGCTGTACTTTTTTCCTCACCGAAGAAAAATGATTTCGATAATTTTTTCTGTGATGAAAAAAAATCGCTCGCAGCTCAATTTAGCATGTGGAAACGTCAGAGTCCCATCGATAGTTCTTCGTCGATCAAAGGGACGAAGGAAGATGATCGGTTGAGCTCTCGGCGTTCTCATCGTCACTTACGCACGTGAGTAGCTCCACGCGCCAGTCAGTCAGTCGGCGTAGTCGACGAGCGAGAAGGAGCGTCGTCGAAGCGCCGTTATCGTTGGTTATTTAAGGCCGAGAATTCCCAGGGCGTCTCGCATTACGTAATCGTGCGACGCCCGCGGCCCCGGTGCGTTTTGCCGCGGCACCGTTTCTCTACCCGCCGCTTCTGCTGCCTCTTGCCGCGATCCTCGCTGCCGCCGCTGCTGCTGCTGCTGCTGCTGCTGGGCATGAATGGGAGTGACTCATCGCGCTGGCACTTTCGTGGCGCGTAAAACCGTCGACGCGAGAACGCAACGACGAGAAAGATACGGCGAGAGGGAACGAGATAGAAATATAAGAGGAGATAGAAAAAGAGAGAGATGGTATTAGATGGATCGAGAAAATGGGCGTGCGAGCGCGTGCGCTAGCGCGTGCCTCGCCGGAATTGCATCCGATGCTTCGATGCTCTTCTCTCCTTTTTTTTTCCTCAAGCACTCGGTTCTCTATTTTTTTTTCGCGAAGCATTTTCCTCCCGGGATCTTTGAATGTTTCAAATTATATCGAAAAAAAAATGTATATGCATTTGGCACAAGGTGAATTACGAGGAAAAAGACTTGTTATTCCTGTTGAATAACGCCGACTTGAGGAAAGAGATTAAGAAAAAGGCAATGCATAAAAATAAAGGAGTGGTAGCGCGAATTACGTCAAGACGCGCGTAATTCTGTTATTATATCATGTTTCGGTGAAATCCTAATTGCTTTCTTGTTTCGTGTTTATCCGTGTCGTCGTCTCAACGGCGCCCATCATGCAACAACCGTGACGACGAATGCACTCGGGTATATAAATCGTACGCGGTATACGCGCGCTTTTAACACACGCAAGGGGTTGGCAGATTGGCGGTGGAGGAGAAGGAGGAGGCTGGCTAAATCGGTTCTACCTGGCCCGAATAATAAAGCCGAGAATACCTCACAGGCTAAGAGACTCGAGTCTCGATTCGTCTCACAAATACGATACGAGCAACTTTGGGATGCCCGAGTGCCGGTCGTCGTCTCAACAATACACTAGTGCCAACTCACGCATCGAGAATGCGTACAATGGCTACGTGATTTCCGACACGTTACGTGCGTCTCTCGTCCCTTTTGGACCTCGCGCGCGCCACGGTATAAGGCGCGAGAATTTCACTACACTCTTCACTAACTGCGTGTAAGCTAATGTCGGCTTGTTAAGGGAACCAGGAAGGTTTGAAATATTGAAGAAATAATCACAAAAATAATACATCACATATGGTTAGTATAATCCTTTCAAAACATTTAACCGTCAAATGTAGTACGAAATTCGCAAAATTAGGGACGGGACAGTGGAAAGTGCAGAGCGCTGCACGCTTGGAAATGTCGGCGCGCACGTACTGAAACTTTCAATGCCATTTCTTGAAAAGTACACTTGTTTGCAGTTTTGCCAAATTATCTCGATAGCCATTATCGTCATGAAGTTGAAGCGACCGTTAGAGTATATTATAATCTGTTATATTAACTTCAGAAAAAGCGGAAAATGATTTTGTTAAGTTTTATTCAACAATACATTGTTTTTAGGTCGATTAACGGGGTATTTGAGGGCAATAGTTCTTCTCTAATTCTAGTTCTAGCTTCTAATGAAATTTTTAGTCGTTCTTTCGTGATGTTTGATACCATCGACTGTAACAAAATTGTTATTGAATTACATTTAGTTTTAGTTTCGTTATAAACAATCTGGGGTGACTGAATTTTCAGTCATTCAATCCTCTTCGATTCCTTTCTTCTTCTTCTTCTTTACTCTCACTCCTTAAGTGAGTCGACTTCAAGACTCTTGAAGAGGCTCTTCGTAGCTTCAAATTCGGAAAACTTAATGACTCTGCTCGAATCATGCATTATTTATGAGCGAATCATAAAGAAAAAAATTAGTTCACACCTCGAGGTGTTATTCAGTATATACGCAATTTTTATGAGTTCGTTATTGCAAATTTGCTTGGACCAAAAAACATGTGCGTAAAAATTAGTTCTGTACTGCATGAACACCCCAGACACTAATTATCGCATTATCGACGAAGTTAAAGATTTTACTGCGCTTGCGTCTCGTACTCTAAGAAATCGTCGTTAAAAAATCTTCTGTTGCAGAAATTGGGTACAATTTTGCAGTTAACAGATCTACGACACCGTGTAAATTATTTAGATCTTTCCTTCTTCACATTTTTACGAGCTAACGCATTGGAAACGATTGGTAATCGGACAGTTCGAAGAAAGAAAAAAGAAAGCCTGAGACAGATTGAACCACAAATCGGTATAATAAAACCGAGACAAAAGTTAAGAACCTCATTTCTGACGTCGTCTTCCGATGTTTACGAGTTTCTCATTACGAATTTGCTCGGTGCAAAAAAAAATGCGTACAATTTGAAGATACGTCGAAGTGCGAGACCGAGTACAGGGATCCGAAGAAGTTAAGGACCTCTTCTCCGTCTTCCCGTCTCGGCCCGTAGTAATCGTACTACGACGCAAAAATACGAGATAGGAAAGGTGAGGAGGAAGAATATAAAAGAAGAAACTCGGGTAGAAGGACGAGCGGGCAACATCTGCCACGGGTGCAACAATCTCGAACACCTGCCGTCTGGTAGTCGCGTGCTCTTCGGTTGCCTCTCTCTCTGGACGAACGAATGAAGGAGAGCAAAGGGCTCGAGCTCGATGCCCCCTGTTTGTTATATATTATACATATATATATATATATATATATTCCACTCTTTTTTTGGTTCCGTCTTTTTTCGTCTTCTTTTCTCTCCTTGCGAGCGTCGCGAAGGGCATCGAAAGAATAAAGTCGACGCTGAGCACAGACCCGGGATTCGTTGTTGTTTTCGTCCGGCTGGCCTCTCTTCCCCCTATTTCCCTTCGCGTACGTCGAAGATACGTAGAAACGTAGACTCGTGCTCGGAGTCACGTATAATCCGTTCGTTAGCGTTATAAAGCGTAAGACAGAATAGAATGGAACGAAATAGAATAGCGAGACGCGAGGACGCAGAGAGAGAGGCGATTGCCTCGAGAGACACGAGTCACGTGAAGTCGGAGTAGTAGGCGTACTTCCGGTAGGTGAAAGTCTCGAGTGTAGGACAAACTGTACACGAGGTACACGTGGGTATTAGTTTATACGCTCGAGACACACGCTCCCGGTAGGAAACACCGTCCGATACGGCTAGACTTCGATGAGACTGCGTCGGTTTCTTCGACGTGTGTACGTCCTCTTTCTATTTGCCTCTCCTTCCCGACGCGCGCCGGACGCTCGTGTATACGAAAACTTTATATCTCGGTCATCGTCTCTCTCACGTGAGATCGTCGACGGCGAGACATCGGCCAAGGGGGAAAGGAGGCACGCGCGGGCGGAGAAAGTGAAAGTGTAACACCGATGGACTAGACGCACGGAAATACCTGTGGAAGATTGTAAACATATCGACGCTGCCGTAGAGAGTAAAATAATACGGTGAGATCTCTTCCTTGTAGAGATCGTCGTTGAAGCGAAAACGAAAAAAGACACGACACGTTTTTCGAACGTTTTTCAATTCGATCGTTTTGCATTACGATCTCGAGAGTTGCCGATGCACTTTCATCGTCAACGACAGGTGTATCGCGAGCGGTTTAGATACAACAGACCCGACGAAATTGCGACATCTTGCAAACGATCTCCACTCCATCCCCCTTACTCGACCCGGCGGAGATAATATTTTCGGGCTTTACCCGGAAGCGACGAAAAAAAATGTAGATGCGGTTGATCAAAGAATACGCGTCGAAAGAAGAAGAAAGAAGAAACAGGGGAAACGAGAGAGGAAGCCGCGAGCTCGCGTGACCCGAACGATTACCCAGCGTCGCATTATATTTCGTCTTCTGTGCGCTGCGTCCTCCGGGCGATTTTGCTACATTTCGTTAAAACAAAAAAGGAAAAAATCATAAAACATTCCGGCGAATTTCAACAAAAGATAGCTAGTCACTTGCCGAAAAT
This sequence comes from Ischnus inquisitorius, assembly GCA_963924025.1. Lineage (NCBI taxonomy): Eukaryota > Metazoa > Arthropoda > Insecta > Hymenoptera > Ichneumonidae > Ischnus > Ischnus inquisitorius. Next base: position 5,618,383 of record OZ001250.1, on the reverse strand, counting down.
TATGGAAGAAATACAAGTCTATTTGTAACTACCAATGTAGCCCTATTTCATTAAAATAAATCGCCTTCGCTCGAATGTCGACCGGCTAAGGTTGAAGTAGGTCGTGAGGCGAGCAAATTTTATTACACCGGGACATATTAAGTTGAATCGAACGAATCGTTTTTACCAGTCGGATGTGTCGTAAGGATTCCCTCGTTGGTCGCGACGGCAGAAGCGCGAAAGGGGACAATAAGAAAGAAATTGGGAAAGGCAGGTGAAACGAGTTACGTATACTTCAGCGACGTATGTAGTGCGCCTTGGGCGAGAAACTCGTGTCGGGTATGATACACAAAAAAAAACAACATTTGCGAAGGAAAGAGCAAGATAGAGTGGCGGCGTGAGACGAGCAGAGAGTAAGGGATAAGGAAAGACGAAGGAGTCGTTGAACGTTCGCCAAGGGGCCCCAAAAGCGTTTTCTCCTCACGGCTTCTCCGGCTGTGGGTCGTCCTCCCGCCTTTCTCTCTCTGTCTTGATCTCTCTTTCTCTCTCTCTTTTGCCTCGCTAGACCCAAACATCTGTCGGCAGGTGGTTCGGCTCACCGTCGACGGGCCCCTCCGCAGTTTTCGATCCTTTGGAGCCCATTGCCCTTTGTGCCCGCACGCGGCTTCTCCTCTCTCGGTCGTGCATCATCTACTTGTTGCGTAGTACTACACACGAGTCGATGAACGCATCGCTCGTATCTGTATATCTGGCTGGAAGGTTGAAGAAAAAGAAAAAAAAAAAAGGACGAGGACTCCCGAGCAGCTTGCGCGCACTTCCTCCGTCTCTTGCGTTAAATCGTCGTCGAGACGCACGAGTTGCGGGCACGATAAGTATCGCAACAAGGTGTCCAAGGATTATCTGTATGAGGAAGCGAGAGAGAAAAGAAAAAACATATATACACGAAAGAACACGTCGAGAAAAGGTATCCTTTGAAATGAGACTCGAGCCTTTTACGAGCAGTGATTGGATCCTCGTGCCGTCGCGAGAGGTGAGAGCACCGGCTGCAACTTCGTTTCTCCTCCCCTCCACCGACTCGCCGCGGCGTTCGTCAAACTTGCTCGTATTGATGCGCTCACCGGGTCGTAGGATATCCGAGCGCACACCTGCCAACGGTTATAAATAAACGTTGAATTAAAAAAATTTTATATACGCGTAACGAGAATCGCTTGGCCACTTGATCCCAATATTTTCCTCTTCTCTCGCGCGAACTCGAGAAGTATAGCAGCAGAAAATTCGTATATCAACACCAGCGATGCGACGAATCATGCAGGTGTAGATGCGCTATAAATGCAGTGAAACATGCGCACTTGCGCATGTTGCATTTTACGATAAATCGATGAACGAGAGCATCGTCTATATTTATAAAAGGAAATTGATTTTACATTACAGCCTAGATAAATACTATTATACACGTGATACTCTAAGTTATTATTACCGTATCCAACTGCGGTGAGGCTAAGCGGACCCGATTCACATACATATCGTTGCTATTGGACGAACAGATGTAGTCGATTCATTCGTAAGGTCCAAGTTTTATAGAAGCCTTAAATTTCTGCTAATTCATCCATACCGTTGTAGGAAAAATTATGAATATTTGTACTTCGCTCCCTCATTGTGTTTTAGCCTGATTCGTCAAATATACCCAAGCGACCACAAGCACAAAAGATTTCGGCGAAAAATGGATTACTTCTGAATAACTCTATCGATTTCGGCTGAATTTAAAACCAAACATCCTTGATAATTACTCAACTCGTGTGCCAAATTCCAGCTCAATTGGTCGAAATTTCCAACAGCTGTGGTGTGTTCACGTCATTTTCCGCTCACCGGACATTCTTTCTAAATCCGACTTTCAGGTGTTTTGAAGCATTCCGAACGCGTTGAAATGAAAATCTCGAAAATAATATTTTTCGCGCAAACAAAGCTACGAGGAAGCAATTTGCCAAAATTAACGCGAAAGAAACACAATAACAAATACGATAGTGAAAAAAAATAAGCAGCGGTCGAAACATGTGCGAGCGATTTTGCAGCACAGAGGAATAATAAAGAGACGAGAAGCCGTGTAGCGTGCGCGAATAAGAAAAAAAAAATAAAAAAAAAAGAACAAGAATTCTTACTACGCATTTACTACGTAGTGAGTACGTAGTAAGTGGTCGCCAGCCGGCGAGGCCAAAGAGTGAGAGACAGAGACCGGTGAGTAAGGATATTTTTATTTCTTTCCCGACTCGCTCATCACACTCGCTTCGCGGCTCACCCTTGCGCCGCGCTGCTCTTCGCGCCGATTCATCGTACGGGCTGTGCAAGCTGCGCCAACAGCAGCGGCAGCGGCACGCAGCATTCGACGCGTCCTGCAGCAGGTGGGATATCGCGCTGCGGCCGCACCGGAGAAGACCTTTGTGTGTGCATCGTCCTCTGTGGCGTGCGTTGCACTCGTTCAGGAGGGGCCCACTTTGCTCGTGTATTCACGCCGTATCGCTCGAGACCCGAGTGCGTCGAGATGCAACCTGCTGTGTCGGAGTCCTCGGAACTCGGCTTTGAGCAAATATTGGATCTCGTGAGACGACAGACATGCCTTTTCAAATGTAAAAGAAAATTTAACGAATTGATTTAATTTATGATATTAGCGAAAATGAGAGTGAATTATTATCATTTTTCGTTCGAAGAACTTAAGCTCTTTGACCTTTTGAATCAGCGGTGCATCGCTGCGAGAACTACCACCTGCTCGGTCTATCTGTCTTCCTTATTTTGTTTTTTTTTTTTTCTTACTGCCTGAACAGCGCTTAATTGCGAGCCGGCTTCATTCTTAATACACGCTGTTTCGTCCTGAGAACGGCGAGATAAAATACAACATAAGGCGCGTGGAGCAGACATAATTAAACGACCAGGGGACGAAGAGTCTCCGACACACGGAGTGCGGCGAACCTCCCCTAATGACTCTGCTACGTATTTATTTTCGTATTTATCTGGCATTACACTGCGATTACCGCTGTTACCGATGCTATCGAGGCGAAGGGAGAGGTGTTGATGCACGAATGGCGTCGTGGAAATGGTGGAAAAATGTTCACATCTGTCGAGTTTCTTTTTTTTTCGTCCCCTCGAACTTTCATGCGAGAAAACCGAAACGGGGACAAAAATGTCTTCGGTTCTATATACTTTGGCACGTGTAATCGAGCTTTCGAGAGATTTTTCAAACCATAATCCCTCGGGATACACGTCGAACAACTGCCATCGCGGACTCTTTTCACGAATATCTCACCGTAATGTGTGACATTTGCGAAAAAAAAGAAAAAAGAAAGAAAACCGACAGACTTTCCTGACGGTGTTCGCCACAGGGCAGTTGATCCTATCTGAGACTAATGGGCCTAATAATACCATGGCTAGACGCCTCTCTCGATAAAAAAAAAAAAACGACTTTTCTGCACCTTTTAGATTCTTCACCTCGATATATACACAACGGAGTTTATACACATTTTCCCTTTTTTTCCGGTATTATATATAGGATATTATTCTTTTCGCCATTGGCCTGTCGCACTTTTCGTGACACAGATAAATCTCCGTCGTCAAATACGAAAGCAGCTGTCCCGAATTCGTTACACGAGTATTTGTGTAACCGAGAGAATGGTACTTTCTCGTGGTGACAGTAGAAAATGATCCTTTTGGACTCTTTCATCCCCGCAACGCTCTCTCTAGCGATTCTTGCGATTTTCTTCGTGGAAAAAAAAATGCTTGCTCCGATTCAGGTAGCAGCTGCTCTATTTATTGATGATAACAATGAATACGTCGTAACTTGCGCGATACATTGATCAATAAGAGCGAAGATCTGTTCCTCAACTTCGTGTGTTACAGTGTAACGATAGAAGAGTAAGTTCCATTGTTACGTTCCTAACCAGAAGAAAAATTCGGAGAAACTTTTAGAATACCGTTTAGGCGGTGGGAGATAAAAATCTGAAAACAATCAACTTTATAGAAAGTGCTATGAACATTAATCTCGGGTGATATGATTCAAAAAAATTATTACCAATTGATGAAAAAAATGGTTTAACGAATCATTTAATGGTTTATCAAAGATCCGAAAAAAGGTATGAATTAACTTTTGCCGAAAAACGGTCGATGGTCGATTGATTTGTAAAACATTTTTGTTTTTTTACAAATTTCTTAATATTTTTTTGGAATCATTATTATAGCAAATCGATGTGTTTGGCACCTTCTATACGGTTGATTATTTTCGGATTTTTATCCCATTGCCCAGTATTCGGAATTTCGTCTGCATTTCATTTTTGGCTGGGCATGTAACAATACAATAATCAGAAGCACCTCTTCGACACGATTTTGCGCTCAGAACCATGCCGGCTGGGTTCCTCTGGTTCCGAATTGTCGGTTTTATGTTCATAGGCAAGAAGGTGACGACGATGAAAAGGCGACGATGCTACTCCAGTTTCCGGACACCTTTCCCCTGCTCCCTTTCGCGTTTCTTTCTCGCGGCCCACAGAAAACTTTTGCCACCCTTGACGCAACTTGCGCGTACCTAAACTCCACAATGCCCTCGTTCTTTACTCTTTCTCTCCGTTTCACCTCTATCGCCTTCTTGTTTCCTCCCGCCGCCTTCATCTTCATCCCGAACAGCACGTGGCCCACGGGCAGGTGAGCTCGTCGCCGCGGAGTGCAGCTGCCTTTTGTCGAATGAAAAGACGAGAAAAAGAAGGAAAGAAAAAGGAACCGAGAGAAAAAACAACGTCGAAGGATTTCTCGCGCACACTTGCCTCTAATCCGATTTTTTCCCCATTTTCTCACCCGATTGTTTTCTTCTTATTTATCTTTTTCTTTCCCCCCCTCGACATTACGCGTTGCGTGCAACGATCGCGAAGCTCATTGGGCAAAAGAAATATTTTGTATGCGGCAAGTTCGAGAAAGCGAGCACGCTACTTTTTCTTTTCTCGCATTCCTTTCGTTACTTCGCTGTCTCGCTGATTATAGAGTGATTTTTGCGCATACAAAGACATCGAGAGTCGGAGGAAGTTCTTGCAACACGCGAATTTCGCCGGCGAAGCCTATTGATATAAGCTTGCGAAACGCGCATATTTCGCTTGGGGTTTTCTTCCTCCTCTTCTCTGTATACAAACAAAATAAATACATGAATTACGAGAGACACGCCGAAGGGATAGTCGGAGTGTAAGAACTGGTAAAGCGCGTAACAGACGTTATCAACGTCGCGCACACCGAGAGAGTAACAGCAGGAGTGCGGTTCTTCGAGCCTCCCGTAGAATTGCGCCAGAGAAGGCAAAACAATTATTATCATTGTGCAATAACGTTGGCGTATGTACGGGGCAATTAGGAGGCGCCAGTCGGTGCAATTACGTCTACTTTTTTTTCTTCCTCCGCCCCTCGCTTCTTCTTCTTCTTGCGTCTTCTATCGTCTGTCTTATCGGCCTCTCTCTTTCTACGTCTTCTGCGCTTCTTTTACCTGATCCGTTGGCACGTTCGTCGTCCTTCTCGCACGCGCTGAGATAAACAGACGCGACCGACATCACAGAGTCAGACCGCAGCCTTGCATAAGTCGCCGGCGTCGTACGACTCTCAGCGGCTTCCGCGAGTCGAAGGTTGATCGACGCCGACGAGGCCTACAGTTCCAAGTTGCACTTATTGCCGTATTCGCGAACTCACACCGACGCGAAGCAATTCGCACGGACACCGACGAACGCGCGCGTGTACTCTCTGTTTACAAGTTTGTTTACTTCAAAGCGTTGATTATTATTGCATGTTTTCGTACGAATTTTCTATAATTGCAGATGATGTTTTTTTCATTTTTATTTCGTGTGCAATCTTCGTGTTAATTATCGTCAATTATTGCGGGCTTCTCGACTGTCGACGCTTGGATTGTATCTTTTTTTGCATTCTCTTGTCTTTTTTTTTTCTGTTGAGTATTGCAGCCTTGCAATCGATCTGTAGCGGTAATGTATCATCAAATAGATTCCGATGTGTTATTTTTTTGTTGTTATACAAAATCGTAATCGAGATTTCCACGTACAGTTACTCGTACCATACGCAATGTACACAGTCGGCGAACTGCGCAGTACACTCTTACACACGGGGCAGTACATGCTATACGGAGTCGGAACTTTGCCGGCGAGTATGTGCGTGGCTGACGGGAGCGGCGAGGCGCGTACACGCAACCGACAGAGGCGAAAGATTGATGTCACGGGCCTCGGCCGGTGCTCTTGGCCTGGTTCCCACTGTAGCTTGCGATAGAACGCGCCGCGCGAGAGAGTCCATTCTCTGTTAGGGTATACGTAAAACAAACTCACCGTAACCGAACAGTATAAAAGTAAATTTGTTTTGTTTTTTTTTTTTCTCCGACCGCGTATCGCGAAACTCAATTTGCGAAGATAAAGATTGCGATCACGGATTTATATATATTTCTTTACGGTTATTAATATTTTGTTTGCGCTGTGGTTTGTAAATATGAATAAAAAAAAAACCCGTCAATCGGTCATACGCGAAACGAAGTTGTAATGTTCCGAAATGCAAGAAACTCGTGGCGCGTCATTAAGGCGACGACGGTGAACGACAATAGGAGGCAATCGAAATCGTCGAGGACGAGCTTAACGTATAGCAATAAAATTATTCGTGAAACCTGTGCCTGGCTTCGCGTCGAATTTCGAAAATTAAGAGAGACCCCCTCGACCATCTCGGTAAAAAGTAGGATGTAATTATTTAAAAGAAAATCAGTATTCAAATATGGCTATTAGTTTTAATATAGTCGGAAGCTGCAAACTTGAGAGGGAGCAAATGTTCAAAAAGATAAGGCTTCGTCTCCACAACGAAGACGCTTTTATTCTATACGACTGTGTTTCGATAGCCTAGTTTTTTCAATTTCCTAAACTCTATTGACTAAATGAAAATAGAGTAATTGAGTTGATTACGGAACTATGAGCAATGTACTCACCGAGCTTGCGAGACTTTCTCGACAAGAAGTGGTAACGCTCGCCGTGATGAAGACGTCGAGATCGAGTGAGATCTATCGAAAGGCTATCATTAGCCCGGAGGCTGACTCCAATCGTCGTGGGAATTCGTCTCGTGCCGACGATAATCCAATAGCTCTCGTTCTCTCCGACCGACTCTCGTCTTGCTGCCGTCGCTGTCGCGTCTATCGCGACTCGTCTATCTAGACAAAGAATAATAAGAACATTCCTGTCGTGCCTCAATAAACAATATGTGCCGAGAAAATCGGCTTCCGCTATTTATGAGAGAGTTTGAGCGAAGAAAGAAAGAAAAAGAAAAGAGCATCGTAAGAAGCTCGGAGGGAAAATGCCTAGGTTATCCGGGCTCTAGCGTCGGGACGCCGTTGTCGCGGCTCGATGGAATTGTTGTCCGAGCGTTTGGAATTCTTCGTCCCGTTCGTCAGCGAGTCCACAAAGAGGCTGCGCTGGCGTCACGCTTCCGTGGTGACACGTCAATTCGTTCGTCCGGCGATGTTATTTCTACCATCGTTTCCTTTTCACTCGCTTTCTCTCTATCTCCTCCAGTTATAAATTCGTTTCGTAATCGGCGAACTGAAATTCCACGGTCGTTGCGAAGGACGTCAAGCGACAAATAGAGACGACAGGTGAGCCCGACGTGGTCGTCGCGCAGCGTCATTTTGTTATAAGGCGTGTGGGCCCGCTCGCGTTATCCGATTAGAGATCAGGCGTCGATCCTCTCGAGAATCGTTTCGTCAGAGTCGAAAGAAAGACTAATCCATCTATCTTTCTTCGGCTCATTCTTTCTCGAGATTTCTTTTTTCTTTTTTTTTTTCTTGGAATACGAACCAACTAACGTTCTCACGGGATCACTTGGTTAATCTCTCTTCTCGGAGCTCGCAGCGATCGATCCGTAAACATTTCATCTACATCGCGTCCGAGACATTTTTCCCGAGGCATGTGCGAAGAGATCAATCAAGTCGGTTGTATAGCCAACGGGGAAAATTGTTCGGATTTGCATAGGACTCTGTTTCGGTCCTTGATTGTCATTTCTCATTCTTTTTCAACCCCTCATTTCGAGAATCCAGTAAAAAAACGCTTTTCTCGCAATCCGATGTGGAATAACGTTTTGGGAGATGTTTCGAATCGCTGGATTTGCATTCGAAGTCGAAAGTTCGAAACTCGGATAGACCGAGTCTAGACGTCCGTTTGAAGTTCGAGCTTATTTTTTATTTTTGCAAAAAAAAAAAATACATGCTGGCCTTGGATAACGCTAGAGACGAATCCCAGACGGTCGCGCACGTGTAGACGAAGGAACGAGACATTTTTCTGCTTTGCGTTGCGTCTAACAACTTAGAATGCTGAGGCATCGTTGATCCCCGTCACTCGATCTTGCATTATCCCATCTCGTTTTGCGTCTGGCCTTGAAGTGATAATAAAGATCACGAGAGAGCACGAGATACAGAGGGACAGAGTGATCTTACCGGCGAGCACGCGTCGCGCAAGGCAGAGCGAGGCTTCTATCGTCGTGCGCAAGAAGAGTCTTTTCCTTCCCCGTCATCTCGCAATTGGCATCTTCCTTCTTCGACGCTTCTGTGCCACAACTCAGCAAAATAAGAGAACGCCCGAGAGATATTTTACTACTGGCTGTTGCTGCAACCGTAGCGAAAGACATTGCTATCCTGACGTTCGCGTTCCCCGTTCGTGTCTTTTCTCCGCTTCTCCCCGTCTTCTTCCCGCGTGTCTCACTTTTGCGTCTAGACGAGATTGCGAGAAAGCTGCGGTCGTCGTCGAGTTTGTCGAAGCATTCGGCTTTGTTATTCTTTTCTTCTCCTTTTTTCTTATTTTCACTCGCTCGATCTAGCTTCATATTCGCGCAATCTCTCGCTCTTTGTCGCCCTCGCGACGAACAAGCGGACACGTGTAGGTTGAATCGTAGGTGTACTTTGTAGGCTTTCGACGAACGATTCTGTCGACGCAAAATTTCGCATACAGGGATTCATTCTCTTCATGAACTCGATGACTTCGTTTTTCTTACTGCCAATACGGCTTAAGGGGACGAGGAAATGTTGAAAAAAAATTAATGAAGTATATCGTAGTTTTTTTATTGAACTTAAAAAAAGATGGTAAACGATTGTTTTTTTTTAATTTTATGGCAATAAATTTCATGAACTTTTCACTTTTCCCAGTTTTCTGCCTTTCCGTGGATTTCTCTTCAATAAATTATTTTTTGTGTTGAGAAAAAGTAAGGATTAGGAACAAAAATTCTTCCGTGGTTATGTATTAAAAACCTCCAACTAACTGAGCCGAATAAATGATAATATTTCAGTAATAAAACTAATTCAATAGATTAGGAAAAAATGTCAAATGGAGTAAAAAAAAAATGCTGGCAATTCTTATACTCCAGTTCCTTTCGCTCAGTCTGTCGAATGGTTTAATTCTCCTTTCCGATCGATGATTTTTCACCTGCGGGATTTTGGTTGTGTTCACAAATTCAAAATTGCTCGCTTCGCGTGTGACTAGAATTTTTGTTATTCTTTGTGCACATTCGAATGTATGTGTATTCTGCGAATTCGGCCTTGAAGACGAGAAGTATCTCGTGTTATGGGTGTCGGGTAGGTCCGTAATACCGGTCGTGAATGGTCTGTGTGCGGTGTCCCGGCGTGAACGAGGGGATCCGTTTGGGAAGCTCACCCAAGACCGATGAGACGGAGCAAACGTTTTCGGGTACGAGAACTTTCGGGCCCCGGTCAAACGTTCGCCGCTCTCGGCATCGCGGCGCCTAAATTTCTCAGTGCGGGAGGCTCGTATCCTCGGTCGAGACTCTCGCACGCTTCTACGAAAAACGTCCACTCGAGGGCCTCGTAAATATGTCGACGAGGGCGAGATCACCGTGTCGGCGAGCGCCGGCACAGTGGTGTATGAAGCGCCCCAAAAAATTATGAGATTAATCAACGGTTTTATCGCACCGAAATTTACCAAAATCGCGATTGTCCTTACAACCCCATTTCGATGGCAGCGAGGAAAAAATTCTTCTCTTTGCTCCCTTAGATTCTCGGATCTCAAAATTGGTTAAGTAACTTTCCCTTGGAGGATCTTTGTAATGGACGTTAAAAACAAAATGAGAAAGCCGTGTGCAAATCAGCATAATTTTTCTTCTCGTGTACGCTCCAAATGTAACAACGGCACACGAGTTATTCTGTCCTCGACAAGAGAGAAGACTCCGTCGGGCCCATTAGAGAGCCGGACCTCCGCGAAGTTTCGTCGATCGAATTTCGAGGAGAATTGTACCAAACTCATTCCGGGTTCACGGGGTGGTCCACGAATGTGCAATGTACGAGCACGTTGAATGCCCTCGAAAGCTTCCAGAACGTTCGGCATCGATGAGAGAGCGTCGGCGACGAAAACGCATAAATATCACGTGGCGCGCAGGAATTCGTCCGCCTACGTGCGCGAACGCACGCATTCGGTAACGCATACATTGAGAGCGTTCTTTTTTTTTTTCAATTTCTCATTCCTTCCCACTCTTGTTCCCTCTCATTCTCCGATTCTTCTTGTCCCTCTACGAGTCTTTCACGAATCCCGATCACGTACGCTCTACGGCGGCGGCAACGATGTCTTCCTGGAAGGGACGCTTCGCCGCCGAAAAATCGCATCGACATCCGCGTGTACAACGTCGGTCACGTAAACGGCATAAATGCCGAGACCCAATGGTACAACGTGATCCCGAAAAATTTCACAAACACGAAGAAAACGGATGTACAATTCACAAATGTCTTTGCGTAAACAAGACGACAACGGTAATTTCTGACGAGTCCACCACGTTGCTCGAAGGTTCGCCGGAGAGCAAAACATCTCACCAAAAGTGAAAAAAATTCCTTCGACAAGCCGATAACGAGAAAAAAACTCTAAAACGAACGACCGCGATGGCTGAGAGCAGAAACTTCGGCTGATCTGCGGAACGGTGACTCGGCCGAAAGTGAGAAAAGGAATTTCCTGCAACAACGCGTAACGGCGTATTGTACCTGACCTCCGAAATTTATACTTTACGCCGAGGATAATGCGAGCCGGAGTGCCGGATGAAAAGAAATGAAAATAGGGTATAACGTGAAACCCGCCCGAATGAATGAATGAACACGACTCCGATGGGGATAGATGAGGAAAGCGATAGTGGAGAGCAAGCACGGTAAGAGGTCTTTGTCGGAAAGTCCGGTTCTTAACGAGATCTCTCACGCCTACCGGTGCCCAAAAGAGAGAGCGAGAGTTCCAGCGTAACAAAAACTCATCGTCTCACTTCGAGTTCTCTCGTTGCTCCTCGAGTCCTCTCGGCTCGTCTTCTTCATTCTCTTCCGAGAACGGAAACAAAGAAATGCGCGCGGTAGTGTAAAAGATGATGGCGAGGGTGTGCCGACGAACGGGGGTTGCTTTTACCTACTTTGGAGCGTCGTTGTGGCATTAAGGCCCCCGTCGTATAACATTGTACAGCGGCGAACCGATGGTCAAGCATCAGCACAGGGAGACGTATAAACAGGGTCCTAAATCATTCTGTACGGAAAGGACAACGGGATCTTCGAATGGATAGTTTCGTTTCTCTCGCTCTCTCTCCAAGGTTTCGAAAAATGGTCCCTATCCGTTGTTAAAGTCGGAGAAGGGTCCCCGAGGGATCTAAACTGCAGAAGCCCTCTCTTCTCACGCTCGACGAAGGAAAGATAGGAAGAAAGAAAGGAGAAAGAGCAGAAAGAATCGCGTGGGCCCCGGTCGCCGCGTGCTTTATCGCGAAAGGGAAGCTTCGCAGCTACGCTTTGCTCCGAAAGTCTGGCAGAGGGAAGAGAAGTATATAGACGCCGTGCCCCGGGTACGCCCCGCCTGGACCTGTCAACTGAATCACGTCGTAAAGCCATCGTCTTCGTCTCCTATCGAGGAAAGAGAGGGCGCCCCCCTTGGAGCTCGGAGAGAACGCTTTGCCCGGGTAGAGAGAGAGAGAGAGAGCCCGCGCGCGCTTTCTGCTGTAGCGGATATGTTGCCCGCTTAAGAATCGATGGACGTTCGACCGTATAGTCACAGACAGGATCGTAAAGAGTCCTCGGAGTCCTATCGTAAAGCGGTGTCGACGGGCTCTCTCGCGTGAAACAAACGCGACAACGCGTCTCGACACCGAGAGACCGCATGTTTTCTGTCTCGACTTTTTTCTGTATTTTTTCCTTTTCTCTTCTTTGCTTCTTTTCGGTTTTTCTCTTGTTTTATACGGCAAAGCGATCGAGGCACGAACGCTTTCGAGAACAATGCGCCGTTGGGGTTGGGGGGAGCCCGAACAACCGATTAACTCGAGACACGGTACACGTGTAAGATACAAAACGCGACGACTCTATAAACTTTACTTCCCGGTCTTGAATATATGATTCGACGAATCCTCGTGGGCCTGGAAAGATTTGAACCAGAATCTTCGTCACTCGTTCGACAATAATTGTCACTGAGATGGAGATGAATGACAACGAAAATATCGCTTGACACGAACGAGATGCAAGCAATAACGAATGGAAGGATATCATGGAATTGGGAAGATAAAAAGAAGCGAAGACACCGGAAGGTTGAAAGTATCACGGGAGGCCACTGGATTCTAGATTCGCGACGAACGAGACTTAATCTTTGCATTGTTCCGAGCTCAAAGCACTCTTGGTAGAACGTACACAAACGGATAAGAGGCGTGTGTAACGTGGCAAATGCTGTTGTTTGGAAAAAAGAAGACGATAGTTGAAAATAAAAGACAAATCAAAAGAGACGATGGATAGGGCAACTCTGGATAGAGAAACGAGTCCGAGCGCCTCTGAGAGGCATGAAGAACAGAAAAAAAAGAGTGCAAGATGAAGAGCGAGATCGTGTACTCGTGATGGCGCAGCAGAGAATGAGAAGAAGAAGGATATAAAAAAAAAGAAGAAGACGCGAAAGCGAGAGAGAATTCTCAACGGTCGGTTGGTGGTCCCGGGAGTGGAATGTGCCCCGGTGAAACTTTGAGTGAGGTCCGAGGTGCTGCGATCCTCGTGGAAGTCGTGGGGGTCTTGTGAATGAATCTACCTGCCCACTCCTTAAACGATTGGCGGCTCTTTTAGTCTGGAGTACGATTTCGGCCTGTGTGTTACTACTTTTCTCTTCTTCTTCATCTTCCTTCGCTCCTCCGTCTCCTCTTCGTAGCTCGAGCTCGCGGTAATAAAGGTACGGTACACGACGAGAGAATTCCACCATCAGCAGTTGCCGAAGATTCGACCGTGAACGAGACGAGAAAAAAAAAAAAAAGAAAACAAAAAATCGGAATTTAAAAGACAGAAAAAACAGATGAGAGTCTAGCGGCTCTTCCTTTTTCACATCCTGCCGGATTTTTTTAAACCTTTTTTTTTTATTTCACCTACCTGTAGCCACATCGAGCGCGGTCGGCTCGAATTAGAGAGAAGTGTGAAAACAAAGTGTACGCCTCGAACGGTCCATTACCCGGAGCCAACACCCCGGCGTTTTTTTTTTGTTTTTATTGTCTATAACTCAAACTACCGTGGCTCGCCTAATGATTTATAACCCGACGGCGCACTATACTGGCACCCTGTATTCAATCGATACAGCAGTCAAACAAGAGTATTTTAGTGAAAAGTATAAAATTGGATAGATGGATCGAATGACGGTATATTCTTCAAGGGAAAATCCTGAATTAGCCCGATGCGAGCGATTCCTCGAATCATCTGCAGTCCAGCCGGTCCTTTCTGCGAAACGAGCCCATAAATCTATTTGTATATTCTTCTACCAGAGTCTTTTACTGTCGCGAGCGTCGGCGTTGCGACCGACGATTTCGAACTTTTTTCCATTTCGATCATTGATATTCGCTTCTCGCCGACCGCCATCCATCCGGCTATGTATTCAAAATTTGCATCTCACCTTTTTCCATTGAATTCACCTTTTTCGACCCTCGCTTCTGTGCCGTTTTTTCTTTTTCAACTATCCCAAAATAATTACCTTGCGCTTCGAAGTCCACCATTCTTTATTCGACTTTATATACAGAATTTATTGTTATAGAGCATCGTCACGATATTTCTATCCCTTCGATGTGCAGCGAAGACCGAAAAGTTCTTAACGATTTCTTAAAGAAGACAATGCCGCTACGAACATTAAGTTATAGAGTCTGCCGTGAAAGAAACTCGGCGAAAGCCGAGAGAACACAGGAAAGCGCGCTTCGGAGGTCCCACACTCCACTGCGCTCACTAAATAACGATCGGTCAGAATTTATCACTCGGATTCGTCGCACCGATACTCAGGAAAATTCTCACGCTTCTACGGTTTACCACTCGCCCCATTATTATACGCCGAGGTCCCCCCGCCCCCCTCTAAGTTATAACAAACGCTGCGTTACTTAGTGTCTTTCTATGCCTCTTTAAAGCGTGCCTTTTGAAATTTGTGGAGCTCATTTATATAAATACCGTCTCGTACTCTCCGTCCGGTTGGGCTTTCTCTTGTTACTAGCTCGAAGCTAGAATAAACCTACAAGTTTATCGAGCCGGTGGATACTTAATTTTTCGAGTTACCCGCGAGGGTATAAATACCCGGCGCAACGGCAATGAATCATTCTTTTCGGACGAAGGACTGCAATTACATCGGGTAATGTCTATTTTTTCCAAATTTTTCTTTACGACACGAATGTTAACGGTTGTTAACCGTTAGAAAGGCTCATCGAACAATCAGAAGCAGATGCGGTTTCGTGTATAAGTTAATTACTGTAATCATTGGCGACGTGGTCGTCAATTTGAGGGAAAAAAAGATCTATCGTTGGTCATTAACGATTTTTCGTCGCGGCATCATTGTCGTGAAATTTTCGTCGTTCGCGTATACAAGCTGATGGATTATTTATCGTCGGTCGGACAACAGTGGGCAGGGTGGATACTTCTACCGAAACCTATGAATCATTCGTCCGACCGGCGGTGTTTCCTATAGCTGCCGGAATTAATTCGATAACGACGACGTTCCGGCTGTCCCGTTTGCGTAGGATTTTGGCTCGTGCCCTCTCGCTGCCGCGGAGAGCCTTGTCCGCCCGTTTCCGACATGCTCCGCAATGTAGTAAGTACATCTCTCGTGTAAACGTGACAACGAGGTAACGAGCCGAGGAGGAGCTCGATGAAACGCTGTTCCGGAATTCTCCACCTCCTCCTCGTCCTCCTTCTATCCTTTGCCCGGGCGGCGCGCACACATCGGGTAATAAATTGTTTCGTCACGTTTGCCACACGATATTTCAGTGACTATAATTCGTGACTGCGCGGTGCCCCGACAAGCGATCGAGGCAGGGGGAGGGTTCCGAGTTCGAGGAACCGGCACGTATTCGGTCCTTCTTCGTCTCCTTCGTTTCGCCTCGAGCACGCGATCCGAGGATTCGGTAATGACCGGGATACTGGACGAAGAAGCCACGGACCACCGGCGAAAGTATACCGGGGTGCGGACGAAGAACTCTCGCGCGCTCACCGGATAGGGAGAAGTTAATTGGCGAGCGCTAATATGCGTTCGCGGCGATAGCCGGGAGACTGCGGAATCTTCACTCTCGTCGGGTTCCTTTAATTTTCGATAGCGATTCTTAACGAAGCTTTTTTCTCTTTTTTTTCTCTCAATCATCTCCGTTATCGTCGAATAAATAATGTTGTTCGAGAAACTTCGAAATATCTAAATTGCGATTCAAATTTAGACACGGCGCCAGCGCGATACGCCCATTTAAACTTTGCGATTCAAACAGCGTGGGACCTTTGTAAACCCGAGAGAACAAAATACGGGTATCGATATCCTTGATTTCTACCTGAATCGTAACGGTAAAGATTTTAACACCTCAATAAACAAAACGGCCTCTAATCCCCGGTTCCAATTCTCGTGACGAATTTTACAACGATATAAAAGCAGCTCGCACCCCTCGGCCGGTTTATATTCTCTACGGCGAGGAATAAGCGCGGCTAATATAATTGTCGACTACCCCTTCTTCTCGGGTACCGTAAATAAAGTGTGAAAATGGCCGTCTCGGGTGCGATGCTGGAAAAACCTGAACGACCGAAAATTGCATTTCGCAATGTAAACAACGCTACTTTTTTCAAGTCTCGTTATCTTTACCGAGTATAATACCTAAACGATACCCTAGGTTCATAATGTAATGATGAGGTTTTCCTTTTTAATTTTTTTTTTTGGGTACTTCTATCCGGTTTATCGTCTCTTCTTAGTTTCTCGCGTTACCCAGTTTCAACCCTTTCTCGCTCGCGCTTTCGCCTTCGAATTCTTCGGGGGATGATCGTCAAGCCTGGAATACGTCGTAAAAGTCGTCGCTTGGGCCCGTGTGTAGGCTATGTACGACGTCGTCGTCGACGGCAACCGAGCGGCGGTAAACGACGAGAGGAACTGCACGGTATACCTGTACGTACTCTCGGCCCCCGTAGAGTTCTACGTGCGTGAACTGCGATATTGCTGCTTACCTAGACGACAGCCTGAGGTAGCCCCCCCAGCTCTGACTTGCGCTGCTATCCGGTGTAAACAACGGTTTACCCAACCGTCGGATAATACCGTTTTCAGCGGGAGTGATTAAGGATCAAGCTATTCTTGCCAGCCTCTCTCGTCCATCTCTCTCTCTCTCTCTCTGGCTTCGTCTCGTCTACCTCAGCAGACCTCATTCTCTAAAACACCCACTCAGCTCTTTCCGCGTTTTTTCCTCTTCTTGTTCCCCTCTTTTCATTCTCTCCCTTCGCTTTTTTTTTGCCTCATCGTACGAAACGGAGGAAAGGCAGCTCGGAGATTTCGAATCCGAAGAGTTTCGTTAACCCGTACACCGTGCAGATTTTATTAAGTCTCTTTTGTCCTCAAGAAAGCCGATTATCCGGGCCCCCCCGATGAACGACGAGCTGCTGGCTCCGCCGAGATCTCCGAGGAGAAAGAGTACAAACGTCTCACGCCTCTTCCTTTTAGTCTCTTCGTTCTTCATCATCCTTCCGGAGCTCTGACAAAATATTTGTTCGAAATTTAAACGGCACCTCGGCAATCACCAGTAAGATTTCTCAAAGTACTCGCAATTTTTTCTCGCTCACTGTACATTTTTTCCTCCTTCTTCTATTTTCATTCCTTTCCTCCAAAGCTTTGTTCAAAAACACATCACGTCGTTTTGAGGAAAGATATCTCGAAGCATTGACGTTAATTTGACGAGAGAACCTCCCGAGTCAGACGAACGAATTAGAGTTTGTTTTGTTTTTCTATTTTTCTCTTCGAATTATTTTTATTCATTCGATGACCGGCGCGAGATAAATCAGCGTTCATGTTTGTCATCGCGACGGAGTTAGATTCAGGAATAGAACGTCGTAAAGTATCTCATGGGGAGTTTTATTTTTATCGCCTCTTTAGCCGGCGATGCAACGACGCCGCTCTACTGGATTCAACCGGTGAACGCATAGCCTCGTTCGTCACCACGTGCCAAGGTGTCTCGTTAAGGAATTTTGTTTACACACAGCGCAGGCCGGTACGGGTGCTAAAGAATTTCATCGTCGTCATTCTCGTTCTCGCGAATGAGTTCAATCGATCGGGGCAGGAGATCCCCCGTCGATCGCTTCTAAACCCGTTGCACATCCCGACGAGACTCTCCATACGCCGCTCCTCGACATTGTTTTCGTGAAAGCGCGTTTCGATTGCGACGTTCGGTTGGAACTCGCGCCGGGATTGAGGGGACCAGGTAGGTTTGGCCGACCGAAAGCTTATTCGCTTAGTATTGTGCATAATGAAGACGCAATGAAATGTAAACGGTATCCATTATGATGTGCATGTATTTCAACATTATCAAGTAGGAGAATACATAAGATATTCTTGTGTTATTTATAGAAATCTTGTTATTGCCGTTCATCCTAAACAAGCACTTTGTTGTTGTTCCCACGATTCCGCTAAAGCCATGTATTTTTCCACTTAATAATGTTGATACACATGTTGTCTATAAGGAAAACCGCTTGCATTTCATTGCAGCCTTGTTATACGCAAAACGAGCGCGTTCTCGATCGACAAAACCGCGCTGGTCCCGTTAAGCCGTTTTCAACGATGACAATTGTCGCATAATCTTCATTCGGATCTAACGTCGATGCTCAGCCGTGGCACGTAAGTTCATAATAATCGAGGATCTCAGTAGAATAACAATATATCCGAACCGGATTTGTCGCGAATCGAGCGTTCGGCGTTTTCGTCCGATTCAATCGGATAATCCGTCGAAAGCGGTGTTCGCATCGAATCGCAATGCCTCTGCCAGATTTGGGATTGAAGACTATGAATACGACCCGAAGGGAGGAGATATTCTCTCTTCGTAGATGCGGCAAGATAGAATCTCTCGTGGCTCTCGGCTCTGACAACCGGCAATTATCGAGCTCTCGAATCGCGCGACGCTGCACAGACAATTTTCAACGCGTCTATCCGTCTTTGCTCTTCTTGGTCGGTCGCGCGCTGAATGCGAACGACAACAGTCTCGGACGCTTTGTCGACGTCGTATTTGCCGTCGGCCGTTGCTGCCCAAGCCCAGGCCTACGCTTGGTCTTCCTGTTTACGAGATCGGCTGGTCTCTCACCCGTCGCGCTTTCACCGTGACTGGGATATCGTTCAAATCCATTGTTTCGTTCGTTCGCGCGATAACAAAACATCGCCGTCACAATTTCTACTTCCACGACGAGCGGTCGTACATGATTCCACAGTGTACAAAGGTTCCGCACGTGGAACTATGGCGATTTTCATAAACACGAACATTCCATTAAGAAAATATCCCTCGCTTATGCGTTAACTTCATTCAAGCTATCTCAACGTTTTTATTATTCAGCTGCATGTATATAAATGGCATAAGTAGGTACAACCAACGGCCATTAGCGGTCTCGGCGCAGTCTGAAGTTCAGGTTTTTCAAAGTTCAGACTTCCCGTTTGCTTAAGTGACGGATTTTGTGAGCCGAGTAAACAGGATAATACACTTTCACCGGTTAAAACGCGAAGTTTGTACGAAGTTTGAACGAAGCACACGAGAATACTGAGACCGGCAATTGGTTGAGTACTTCGAGCAAACGATGGTATAGATATATGTTTATCTTTGCCGCGCGGGTACTTTCGAATTATCTATGCACGACATGGATTCCACCGGAGCTCGAGAGTGTCCGTGAGAGGCCCCCGTTGGGACAGAAAACAGGAAGAGGATGACTTGACACTTCCGGATACCCACTTCTCTCTTGGACAGCCAACGCGGATAGAGGAATTCTCTGGGTACTCAGTTAGGGAAATGAGGCTACAGTGAGATTCGCTTTGCGGAACGGGTTTACAAAGTTATTCGAGCTGTTATTGTGGAAGCTAAGTTTGTGCAACCAAACAATCTAAAGCTTCGAGCTTCTCTCGAGTACCGGATTAAACACTTCTGTGTCACGTTAAGTGGACGCGAATAGCCAGCTTCCATTAACTCGGCTTAGAGTATAACTAAACGCCGTTTACACCCTTTAACAGCCGATTGTGCGGTATTTTCTAATGCAGTTTAATCGCGCAATTCTTTTTGCAAATCGTAAACTAACATGTGCGATTCTTCGTGAGTTAAAATCCAAAATATGAGCTATTAGAAATTCAAATCTCGGCCCCTCGGAGTCCAATTGCAAATTGAACAATGTTGGTTTCCACGAATACTAGCTAAATCATGAATGTCATCAATGCCAATATTACCATGAAATTTTTCAATCGGCAAGGTATTTATCCGCAGAAGAGCAATTTGATGCAAATAATTTGTAAAATGTTAATTGAAATGTGCCATTTTCCGCTCATAATTTACTAGAGCTACATAGTCTGCTCATAGCCGAGTATAATTTATACTCGATCGTTCCCGAGGCGATTATCCGTTTTTCTAGAACGTAGTTATTCATTCGCGATCCTATCGATCGATCGATCAATTTGATGCAAATAGTTTGCAATTTGTAAATTGAAATGTCCCGGATTTTGTTTTCTTTCTGCGGTCTCGAGTTTAGCGGCGGTCTCGATAATCCGAGTAAAATGCCTAGTCTCGTTCGTTTAACGGTGTACCGAGAGTTTGAGGGCTTCGTAGCAAAAGTCTCTCATTTCAGGTCGTCGTCGTCGTCGACGAACGAGCCGTGCCGCGCGGCAAGCGAGTAATCACCAGGTGCACGCCGCAATCGCTTCTACCTCTTAACCTTTAGCCTCCCCTCCCGCCTGGCGAGCGCTTGGAATGATCAACTTGGGGGCCGAGTGTAATCGGTTTGGCTGGTGGTACACTCGGAACGGCGGTGCAACTGCTTACACACTGTGCCAAACCGTTTCTCTCTTGATGCCTTTTAACCTTTGAACCTTGCCGCGGGAATACATAAATATAAATTACACTACACACTTTGTACTGTGTATTATAAATACAAACCGACAGGTTGTGCCATGTGTACTATAATCGGTTGCGTTTGGCAAACTTAGAAGATTCTCCAGCGAATAAGTGTCTCTGACGAGGAAATATTTCGCGGGAGTCCTGGCGGAATATTCCTCGCGTGAAGCAGGAAGAAGCAGTGGGCGCAAAGCGGATAGCTCGGTTAAGAAAATCCTCGGACTTTTCGTGATTCGTTGGGAGGCCAAGTCGTTGCATTCGGCGCGACCGTCTACCTCGAGTCTCGGGGTGAATACGAGCGCCAGCGAGGATAATCCTCGAAGGACCTTCGTACTTGTCACAAGATTCGGTGATCCTTGCGACGCAACTGCGATGTGCCCGCTACGCCCGATTCGGAGCGGTGCGCGAAGAGGCCCTGAACGGATTTTCCCGGTGCAACCGAGATAAGCAATTCCCAGTAAACTCCGTCGTGGCAGCTAAACGTAGCGGACAATCCGGAAAGTCTCGTGACACTGATGTAGGCCATGCATAAACCGCGCGGTAAGACGAATAGAGGCGCAAAGTCGAGTTCTGTTGTCACTCGGATTGTCCCAGCCTCGTAAAATAGAGCTTCGAAAGCGTTATCTTTTCTTGTTAAACTAACAAGGTGAAAAACGCTGTTTAAAAAAATTGCTCGTACTAACCGGAAAAAAGTACGAGGTCGTATAGTTGAAGAAACAGTGCATCTACTAAATAAGTATGACTCGACAACATTATCCTCAAGTATACATAATGCATAATTTCACTGGCTTGCGAGGCACAAAGAATTATTGGAGGGTAGTTTCAAAGTACAAACAGCTCCTTTCGCACAGAATGAAAATGTTCATTTGAACGCAGCGAAAAAGCCGCGGCAGAGAATAGTTTTGAGGGTACAGATTGCACTAAAGCAACAATTGATTGAGAAAGTCGTCCGCTCGACGGTCATGGCAGAAGCAAAGTTTCCCACATCAATTGATGCAACCGATCAACTACCGGCACAACATTCGGTTGTGATTATGCGAATGCGATTCGGTTGAGAGGATTTCCGGACCTTTTTAAAATAATGAAGTCGATAAGTTTAAGTACACAAATTTTTAATAAACTCAATATTTACATTTTCGCAACTAGTAACACGAAATGCTTCTTTAGCGCCGTCTTCTCGGCGTGTAATACCGATCGAACCCGCTGATGGTCACCAAGACCTTGACCGCTGCGACAATTCTCTACGCGAAGCCCCTCGTAGTTGAAGGGTTAATCGTAATTCAACTAAATGAGCGCCGTGATTTTTGTTTTCAATCTTATTAAAAACCATCAATCCATTTTTGTATCAAGACAAAAGATCGGAAAAACCCATTAGCCATGAACATAAAAAATAAAATGATTCTCGCAACTAACGTGTTCCTAACTAATTTATAGTTATCCATTGAAAACGTCAATTTTTTAAGTGGGCGTACCTCGACAAACGAAAAAAGATTTCTCCCAACGAAAGAGGAGAGACGAAAAGAGGCAAATTTGCAACGGAGAGTAAAAAAATGAATGATCTATTACATAAACGGGACCCGTCGACATTGTCACATAATATACATAACAATCTCGCTGACGCACGCGAAGGCTCATCGCGTCATTGGAAAAGTATAGTTTCAAAATACAAATTACGTTTCTGTGTGTCTCAAACGCCGAGACGGTAAATACGTAACTCGCGATGCGGAATGGAGCGCAAAGCTTCGCGGCCCGTTCGGCTCGTCTCGTTCTATTTGTCGCCGATAGTAGTCGTGACCAGTACCGAAAGGAATGTTCCCCGAGCGATCGAGGGGGGTTCGAAGTTCAGGTACGCCGGCTTTACCTCCCGAGAGATAGTGCCTACACAGAGCATTATAATATGGCCGAACCTAGTGGGGGTGTGCGATGCATTCGAACAAGGTGAGTATCGTCGAGCTGATCGATATGTATATATCCGGTTCACAATGCCGCGGAGAGCCTCGTTAGGCGTGCAATTAGACAGGTAATTGGACACCGCGGGAGGTCCTTGCCCATGTTGGGATGGGTCTCATTCGCTCACAGACACACCGAGTCGGCCTACCGCTGTATATCGTTCTTATGCTTGCCGCTGAACTTTCTCGGTGCTTAAACTGCATCGTTCGTTGTTTCCAGCGATGAAACATACCGCTTATTAGCTCATACCGAAAGTCCGTCGTAAATACACCTACAATATCGTTAAACCGCGAACGTTTGTTCGCCGGAATTGCAAGATGTGCACGATTTCGCTCTTTTCCATTTGCAACGGTAATAATTGTACGTACACGACGACGACGCTTGTCGCACGAATGCGCGCGTGCACGACGCTTCGAATGTTTATAATGCATCGTTCCAGCGACGTCCGATACGAGTTGTAGAATCGTTGAAGAAATTTGTAGAAACCGAGGCTCGGATACACCGGCGTTTAGATAGCGAACAAATTACGGTTTGTGTTGCTAAATGAAAATCGTCGCCGGTTTACGTATTGCACGACTTAGGGAGTACCCCTGTGCCCCCCTTAATGGTTAATAGCTTCGTCGATTAGTGGAACCGCACGTGCGACGGCTTTGGTGGCCTCCGCGGATTCCGATCGTCCTCCTTCTCCTCCTTCTCTCGTTCGTTCGCACTAATACGCGTACGCGAACGCGCGTATAAACATCGCAGGCGGTACATGGATGCTAACCATTGTATATACTAAAATAGTGTATATAATATGAATACGTTAACGCGCGTTACTGTCTCGACTCAGGGTTAAAGCGACGTCTCTATTAATTCTTCTATACGTTATAATCGGCTCGGCGAAATAGCCGAGGTCTTTCTCGCGATAAGGCGAATCGTTAACCGCGACACACAACATACACACTGTCTGGCTCGCTGTATATCGACGGAATTTAGACGCGAAGTATCTCCGAACCTGCCGAAATTAACCGAGTGACACAGCAACTTTTTTCCATCGTGTTTGATTTTTTTCCTCATAATCTCGATACGGGGTTCGACTGGAACATTTCGCTGGTGCGCGAACGCAAATAGAGCTTATGCGTTGTGGATCCAGCGTTGAACGTTCGACGATAAATCACAGCTTTCGTCCACATTGCCCGTGTGTGCGTCGCATGAATCGCGACAGGTATAAGCAACAAATGCGGCGGTAATACAAGAGAAGGTAAAGAGTATCGAACTTTTTTCGCGCTCGCGTAAGATCGCGCGACGGGATTAAAGGAGAGCGCGGAGGTGGGGAGAAATAGAAGAGCGTCATTCTTATGCAGAACGCATAAACTCAGTGTGACCCCGAAGCGCGTGCTGGGAACACGGAAAACTTACACAAACGAATTCTGTTTATACCGAGAGACTGGTGCGAAAAAAAAATGTTTTTTTTTTTCATATATCTACCCGAGCGCGCATCGTCGACGAGATCGTTGAGAGACGCACAGGCGCGTGTGGCACAAATTCGTCATGAGAAACGGAGTTGAGATACGCCCCTACGTCTCTCAACGTTCGAGGCAGGTAAATAGGCGCGTGTACGACGCCAAGTGTCACGGACACGGGACAATACAAATGTGGCTCGTAGGAGCTTTATCATGAGAATCCGGCAAATGTTCTCGTACGCATTTTTTTTTATGACGTTAAGATGATATGCAAATCGTCGTAAATCTTCGGGACGGATTGCAAACATCAAACAAACCAATTATCATTTTCACAGGCGTTATATGTATATACATTTGAAAAATTCATTGTTATCAACCTTAAGATAATGTTCTTATCGGTCTCTGCAATTAATTTGATAGCTGCTCGCACGGTCTCCCGCGACGCTTCAGACGACCATCGGAGTAGTTTGTTTTTTTTTTTCTTCTCGATTGTATACCGAGCGAAAGAATCGGACGGACATGTGTTCAATTATTGCTTACGAAGTGCAGACGGGGCAGGGGGTGAGGGGGGGTAAAAAAGCGTCGACGACGTCAGTGACTCGTGTCAAAGCGTTTGGGGGGGTATCGATAACGATTCAATAACAGAATTGCGTGTGCTGAAATATGTATATAACACGCGAGGACGCACGCCGCGGGGCGGGCGGGGGACCTATATCCATCGCTCATTGACGTCATAACGAGAATCGCGAAACCGTCTGTATACGACGCGTGTGCACGATCCGCGCTTGTGGTTATACGATGTGCCCGCTGCGACATAAGCGTAAACAGTTCAAAGTCCAGGTGAGCCTCGACGCCGTAGCTATACCAATAAAAAGAAGAAGAAAAAAAAACTCACGTCCCGTTAAGGAAGCAAAACGATTAATTAGCGAACGAACTCGAACCCACCGTTTGGCGTACATATTTAATCACGAAATTGTATAATTGGACCACCTCGCGGATACGCGGGAACGAGCGGAATTTTCTAATTTAACGCGTCCATTCGCCTTGACATCGTTTCTCCGTACGGATTATCGTTCAACGTTCGATTTCACGGATTCGCGATTCAAATTTGATTTATGAATACTATCGATGGAGAAACAATCGAGGATATCGATACTTGGATCTCGAAGAATTTAGAATTCACTCGAGCAATGAAGATTCCGCGATGGATTTTCCGGCTCAAACGTCAGTCTGGGACGATAACGAATGCGAATTAATGCCGCGAGGCAGCTAAAAAAAAAATACGTGAAAATTCATGAGATTTCGAAGAAAAAGAAATTACATTTTACTTAGGACGTGTTGTTTTGAGTGGCGCCGTTGCAACCTATTTTTCTTGTATATCTTCGCGGGAGTCGCGTTCGCATATATTCGTTTCATCGTTTCCGGGTAAGAATGAGGAAAGTGAACGATTACCGGCGAAGATAACGTTGCTGCATACGTGCTAATTTTAGAATCAAACAATGCCGTTCGCTTTGACGCATTTTTTCGCGCTTCGCGCGTATCTATCGCGTAGGTTCTCGTCGGGACGACAAACATCAATATTGGACTATTGTGTTGCGCGCAAGGTTTTCACGTGACGAGCTTCCGACGACGACTTTTTTTTCTTTTCTTTTCATGTGCTATAGGCAACTCGACTGTGACGCGAACGGATCGAATGGAACTGAAAATGTCGAGTGCCCATCGAGAGGGAGACCGGAGGTCCTTGAAAGGAACGCTAGGAATCTTGCTTTGCCGCATATAATACAATCGTTAGTGGTCGATTTTATCGCACCATCGCGATTCTTCGACAGTTTCTCTCCATCGATACTTTGTACAATTCGACACGGCATTCTTGCGAATCGTTTAGCGAGAATTGTGTTTCCTCCGAAGCTTCGGAAACGATCTAGCGCCGTACAGAATCTTCCTTTATCGAGAAAAAGAAATTATGCATGTTGTGTACGTCGAGATCGTCTTTTCTGCGAATAGTTGTAGCTGACCTGACTCGATAATGATCTTCGATTTCCGGAACAGTGAAAAAAACATGTCTGCACGTTGATTTTTGCGTTAAAGTTTCCTGATCGTTATCCAACATCCCAGTCTTTTCGCATCCTTCTGGGTGGTTTTTTTACACAAGAAGTTTCTTTTGCAAAGCTTTAAAATTATCTCATTCAGATTGAACTTCAATTTTCGTGGTTAAAAAATCATAAGTGCATCTTCGTTTCGCATCGAAAGTTCCAAGTCGTTACCCAACATCGACTAAAAAACATCGCCATCATAATCATCAAAAAGATCGACATATAAACATTTATTTTACTGCGAACATTCGAGTTCGTCCTCATTCGTTGGTCTTCAGTTTTCCGGGAAAAACCATGCGTGCATCTTGTTTCTGCATCAAAGTTTCCCACTCCTCGATCAACATCAAATGAAGCGGAATAAATGAAAAAACATGCACTCTGCGCGAGGATACTGTGGCAAAGATAGCATCGAGGAATCGCCGATGGGAATTCCCGTCGATTGCTTGACCGCGCGAGCGCGCGCACGAAAAGAACGAAAAAACAGACGCAGAGGAAAAGCGCACAGCTGGCGAAGCGTTTCTCGGGATTCGCTTATCTGGGAGAGTAACCGGTAGTAGAGATTTGCAGAACCGCCGATTCGCGGAGCGTAGAAATAAACGAAGGAACTGCGAGAGTCGCGAAATAAATGTCGTGAAGGAAGGAAGGATAAAAAGGCGGAAGCGGTGAGAAAACTGTGCCGGTGGTCGACTCGTCGAAATGGCAAGAGTTCATTCAGAATTCCCAACTCGCGACCGCACCGAGGCTCCGCGAGCGAAATAGACGATAGGATAACAGGCGTGGTCGGTATTTCCTCGTGGGGACCGTTGGCCCCCCCCCCCCCTTCCCCTCTTCCGCATCATCAGGAGCAAAGTCCTGCGGAAATGCTCAGGCGGATCCTTCAAGACTCCTACAGTGCTGATTTGGCAAATAAATTACGACCGTACGACACACCCGATGCGTGGTTCGTACGAGGAAAAGAATACGTAATAACCCAAACCGCATACTCGCTAACGGAAATTACAGTACGGTAACGATGGCGCGGAAGCGAAAAAGAAAAAAAAAACCAGTCTGTTTATCACAAAGTCGTCCAACGTACGTCAACTCGAAGAGAAGTATCCGTGACCCTCGAAGCTTCGTACAACGAAATTCACTTCCTTCTGATCCATGTAGCAACCTCGTTGCCGCGTAAAATCGATTCTATCGTTCCTTTCTTATTTTTCTTTTGGCAACATTCATTTAACACCTTGAAACTTTATCTGGTCATTCTTGCCTAGTCATCGATATCAAGGTTAAGCCTATCGGAGCGAACTTTTCACTATCGCTTCCACCCATTAGCTTCGTCATTCGATTCACGCATGAGATACCCCTGTTTTGGCAGATTAGAGAGATGAACGAGTCGATCAAAGGGTTGCGAAAATTCGCGCAGACAACTATACTAACACCGAAACTCGATAACAGTTCTTTATTCATGATTTCCGGGTAATCCCCGGTTTTTTTTCGCTCGCGGTATATTATGATAACGAGATCGTCGGTAAATAATAGACGAAAAAAAAAAATCGTGCGGAGTCTCGGAGACATTCGACATTATTCGTGTGTGTGCGGTATTTCGTGTGTTTTGATTAATCGACTGAAAAAAAAAACGATAAAGGATATTTGACTATGCATAGATAGTATGAATAACAATTGTATTTATCAATGTAGAATCGTCAAAAGTTTACAGTACAACGTTAATTCGGCGCTGTTTAACCGGAATTACGTCACGCAACGAGCATCAACCCTTCAGCCGCCAAGTCAAATCATTTTCTCCGTAATAGATGAATATTTGTCAAATTTGAACGGTAATTTTTTTTCGAAAATGAAGAAAAACAGCGAATTTTTTCTCACGGTAAGACACTGAAGCTCTTAAAAAATGTAATTTATACGTAAGTTTTTATTAATAGCGTCTAAAATGGTTGATATTATGTTAATTCTGGATTGTCCGGTCTGTCAATTAGTTCGCGACTGGGCGGATTCCCGATTGCCTCGTATAATCGAGGATACGCCGTACAGTTATGGATACCAAACGGATATTAATTTGAGAATGTTCAGCGAGGGTATTATAGTTGCTTGCTATTATACGTACTGTAACTTGACGTCTATATCTCGTTATTCATTCCCGCGCGCGAAGGCAACACACGATGAAGACCCAAATGGGGGGTGAATGCAGAACGTCGAGATTCGCACGTATAGGTATATTAGCTCCTGTCAGTTTCGAAACTCATTTCGCTTGCCGAGAGATGCGAAGCAAGAGGGGACGAAGTAACTCTACCGTTTCATTCTCGGGTTCCTCCTCACTGCCGGGTGTGATAACCGGCGTGCGCGTAGCCACGTGGTTTCCGGTTTGGAAAGTAAACTTCTCGTTCCACGTGCCCGCGTCTCGTCCGCCCACCTCTTTTTCATTCCTTCGTTCCATTGTGTGTGTGTGTGTGTGTGTGCGCGCGCGCGTTCGCTCGCTTATTTGCATATTCCACACACTCGGAATAAAAATAAACTAGTAATTCGAGCTCGTACCAGTAAAAAGAGACAGGAATGTGAAAATTGGTGCAGATAAACGAAGAACAAGAGTGAGGAAAGAAAAAAGATGTAGGTACATTGTACATTAGACCCGCGTTTAGGCTGGCATACCGCGGAGGTTAACGACCTCGGTAACAAAAAAAAGAATAATAATTCGTGTTAGCGCAGCGTTTCAAGTTTTTTCTTTTCGCTCACGTGAAAACTTCCTCTTCCGAACCCGTGCGTTATTCGTAAAACGAATTAATGTATTCCTTAACCCTCGACCAAACGCGACTTCCGGTTCGTCCCTTGAACGTGGTACAAAAGCTAGGATACAATTTTGTCGATAACAAGACAGGGCGGACGGTAAAAGTCGGAGTTCCGAAGTTATTTGAAGCGTAACTAAAATACGGGTATGACCGCACGACCCGTAAATTTCCATCTTTATTGGCACGTGCCTAAAACCTGTGCCCCCAGTCACGGTCACGCAACTCCGCGGAAGCGTCGAAGCCAATAACTACGAGCGCGAAGCCGAAGAAAAAAAACAAACAAACAGCTTCGGTTATTTTTCCAATGAAAATAAACAAAGTAAAAGCAAGCCAAACAAGCGATACGGGCCGAGGTTATTATTCTCTCGGCGACGCTCGCTCGTCGATCGTTAAACCTTCCAGTTCGGTCGCAGTTGACGACCGTCGAAAGGCTGATCCGCCTCGCGACAATTGCGCGGTAACCGAGTCGAAGAAACACAGTTTTCCCGATTACGGTCGTTTCGTTACCGCATGCCGGAGGAAGAAGCAACGATACGGTTGTACACAAACTCCGGGAAGGCCCACGGCTATAATCTTGCGAGATAAGCGATCGCGTATGTGCCCGAGTATCTCGTATAGAGAGTTAAACGCCCGTTAATATAATACACAGTTACGATAATCAGAGCCCCGTTATCACACGTGCTTCGCGTTAATCGTGATGCAACGTTATCGCAGCGCCTCGAGTTCGTAGCCTAGGACGACGGAGGGATAAAGGGAGACACGCTTTTGCTTATAAGTCGCATTGTCAACGAGTTTCGCGGCGCAATGCCGACGATTTTTTTTTTTCTTTTTTTAACCGATATCGTTGCAACACGCGATTTATACCCGACTGCTGCAGAGACAAGACAAATATTCCTGCGAGCCAAACACGCGAGCATGATGTCATGTTATTTATCGATTATCGAAAGAAACGCGACGCCACATGTTTCGTCTATTGTATCGGCTTATCGATTAAATGCGATCGCTCAGATATCGACGCTTTGAACACAGAAGGGCGTATCTCGGATAGTTTATTACACCGAATGCTGCTTGTATACGCCTTTCTGTATCTCGACGATCGCTGGACACGGAAAAACGACAGTATTCCGGTAAACATTGCAGTCCTACCAAATAAATTACAGCTTTACAGCACTGTCGAAAATGAAGTTTACACTGTAATTGTAAGCAGTGTATACGGTACTCATAAAAGTTGCGCTATCAAAATAAACATTGAAATTTTATTTTCTGAACCATCGAGATAACACTTCAATTTATGAGACAGCTTTCTATGCTCAAAATTTAACAATGTCGCGTTGCATCGGTTTCAGTTCGTTTCAAATATGTTCTAAAATATATCCCTAATGTGGCGGTATCAAAGGATAATATACTGAATATGCGATATATACATTCTGCGATACACTTCGTCCATCTGGAACATTCGAAATTAATCGCAAATTTATCGACGCTATAACATGGGACATATTTATAAATGCGAATTCCCTCCGGCGCGGAACTTCGATATTTCGCGCTGTTGTTGCATCGCGTTAATACTGTGACGCACGCAAGGTGTCGACAAGCACACGAATTAATTAAAATGATTATGAAATCGTTATGAAACGTTTACAAATGCTCCGACGATTGTCATTATCCAATAAGAAGTTATTATTAAACCGTAAATATTGTGGTAAGCGAGGAAAATCGTTGAATCGAAGAGAGACAGAAAGAAAGGATAGCTACAGTGAAAATACGGCGCGTGCTTCGCGATTATAACACACCCCTGGTGCGGTAATGACGTTGTTATCGCGAAACAAAATATTTCTCATTTCTTTCGCACGGAAATATAACGCCACATCGAAAATAGACCGGTATTATTTATCAATGATCGTTCCGCGGGGGTTTTCTCGGAATGCGGATCGATGTGCTACTTCGACGGTTACAGCACATTATTTCTTCGAACGGCGTCCGAAAGAGTGAGAGAACGAGAAAGCGGACGGGCTTCTCTCGTGGCGCAACTAGCGACGCAACGTTTATCGCTCTCGTTAGCTTCTTTCGTGACTTGAAAACATCGTGCCTATGTGTTTTCTGGAACGCCAGAGACCACAATACATGACGCGTTGTCCGCTTCACTCAACAACAACATCGGGTCTTTTTTTTTTCTTTTTTTTTTCCTCATGCTCGAAAGAAAAAAGAACGGATTTCGCTGGACTATATGCGTAGAATGAGTATTTTCTCTATCTCATTTAATATTTAATGTTATGGTTAGTTTACGAGTCCGGCAGAGAGGCCGTTTGAGCCCGGCTGACCTCATGCCAGTTCGTAGGTCAACGTAGTAAAAAACAAAACAAAAACACAACGAAAACCTCTCGCCTCTTCCAACCAATTCGGTGTCGTCGACGACGTATCCTTCACGAACCAACACTCGGACTCGGGGTTTCGGCTCCGTGACTCCGCACGAGGGCAACACACACGCGCACCCACACCACATACGAGGAAAACGAGAGTGAAGCGTGGAACGTTCGGTTGCACGGTTTTACGAGCTCGCCGGGCCACTCGGGGACACTCTTTTCGTCGTAAGCCGACACTTTTACGACACAACCCCATTATCCGGTAAGTCGCGTTTCTAAACGAGTATTATAAAGCGAAGACACTTTCGTATGTAAGACGGAAACAGTCCACGAGATGGAATGCGTCGGTGTCGGAAGGGAGATGAGGAAGATTGGAGGTTTCTTGTAAAGTTGGAAATTTCCTAACGCTACGGGGACGACAATTAAAGACGGTCCAAACTCAAACCCCGCCGACTTGGCAACGAATCCCCGTGTGCTCGTATTACGCGATCCTTTTTGTCTCGTTGATTATTACATTTGGATCAAGGGAGGAGTACAAATCATGCTTGCCTTCGAAAATAATACAATTTTCACGAGATAGTCTTTACGGAAGCAAGTTTCAAAAGCACTGTAAATTGAGAGAGGCGTTCTAGCGAAAAGTGAGGTTTGGAGAGAATTTCAAAGAGTTTCCTATGAGACAAAGATCTGAAACGAATCAACCATCAGGAAGGCTATATGCAAATAATTTTTCATAATAGTAATCCCGAAGAGTTGTTAAGAAATGGGTTAACCAAAAATTTGTTAAATGAGGGTTGATTTTTCCTAATGCATATAAATTTGCGTATTGTTGTTATGCAAAATTAATCTTCGTAGGATCTTCTGTAGTGTTAATTTTTCAGATTTTTATCTTATCGAAAAGTATTCGGAATTCGCGAGAAATCTCACTTTTAGCTGGAACTGTAACGACACACGCTCCTTAATTCGCCACGCGAAAATTTTTTATGTGAGCGTCGATCGATTCTCTGTTGTAAAAAAAAAAGATGACGAATCAGAATCGAGACTCCGGTCGATGGAAAGCTTTTCATTTCCGACCGTTCAGTCGGGCGTGAGAAATATTCGTAAATTTCCACGTTTTTGAATACATAATAGTAACGGCACAGCCGGTACTATTTATATAGGGGCACAGAGCTAATCGAGTCCCGTGCACGTCGTTAATACACAGAATTTTAATTTCATTCACCTCGGTGACGAATTAGCTTCGCCAACCTCAAGGAACGCCAAGAGGGCATCGAACGCAATTAGACAATTTCTATTCCGTTTTCGTAGTCCTATTTCGTCATCGCTGGCGACACGCGCGAGCACGGGGCCGTGAGCGTTCAAGAATTTTCTCGGCTCTCGTCGTTCGTTGCCGCGAACGAAAAAAAAAAATATCTTTTCGCTTCGAGCGAGAGAAGATTCGACGAGAGGGGACAGAAAAATGAGTCATCAAGCATATCAAACCCGGGGCGGCGCGAGCGTGAATGGACAATGAAAGGAAAAACTCGGACTAAAGTCCGCATTCGGAATATCAATCGTCGAGAGTTCATTCAGAGTGGGAGACAGAGCGGCGTTAATTAAGACATGTATAATGCAATTTGTCGCGATATACGATCGAGAACTTTTAATCGAGACATTTTTAATCCAATTAAAAAATAACCTCCCCAGCGACAAAACGCATCAAAGTACTGGCGAATAGTATAGTTTTTTGACCATCGATTGATTTGCCAGCAAGACTAAAGTTAAAAATTGTTCACGTGGACATTCAATCCTATTCAGTGCAATGCTAAAAAAATATAATTCTTAGCTATTACGCAGGGATAGTGTAAATTATCCGATGTTTTCATCCAGATAAAAGCTTTCTGATTGGGATATAGTTTCCTACAGTAACCGTACCGGAGGGGTACATATTACATGTCCGATACGAGTATATTCGACGTGACGCGGCACGACGAAGTCACCGAGCCCGCCCGTTCCACGGAAAGCCTTAGCCCCTTCGGGTTCAACAGGTGGTTAGCCCGATTGTCATCGCACGTATGCGCGGATTAAACGCGTCCTCGTTGCTTCAGCCGCTGCTGCTGGCAAGCAAGCACATCGCTCGTTCGCGTGAGCACACACCTCCGCCTACACGTCATTCCCCAATTCTCTCCCTCTCAACCCTATCAGCTTTTCGGCTCCCTCCGTTTACTTCGATTCCACTTCGTGATCGAAAACGAAATGCCCAAAGGCGGCTGAACTGGTCCGAATCGATTTCAATTAGGTAACTGCCGTGCGCAAAGAAATTTTCGTGGTAAGTCTTCACGGAAGTCTTTCCCTCTGGAGCAACGAACCAGCCTATGGGACATGACATTGAATTTGGACGAATCTTCGATCTAGAAATAGTTGAAAATGTCTCTGGAAAAACCTTGAATAGAATGAACTGTGTTTCGATTCTCGTTATCTTTCTTTCTTGAAATTTGTCATAGTTTGGACTTAAATTTTCCACGAGCACGGGGCAAAATCGTCCCGTGGCGCAGGGGTCGTCACGGTAGGCCGAGAAAATCGCTTCCGGCATAAGTTAAATGGAGAACGGGAGCTTGCAGTCACGACAGAGCAAAGCTATGGAGGATGAGACGGCTAACCCACCAAGAAATCCTATTAACGAAGGGTCGACGTTGTCGTTCGCCGGGGGGGAAAGCGCCGAAGTGAGCCAGAATAAGATTGCACTCTCGAACGTGACGCCCGAAACTTTCTCACATCTCGTACTTTTTTTGCCATTCATTTCTCGAATTTGTCAGGGTATCAATTATTTTTTTGCGTCCAAAAATTGTCCTATCTACATTCTAAATTACTTTTTATGTTCTGACGATATAATTCCGAAATTAATGGCTTTTTTATGGTTGTTTGAAAAATGATAATAGTCCAATTCCATTCTCGATTAACGAGAGAACTAGCGCGTTCTGAACTTGGGTATTAATAAAACATAAGGGAAAAGGCCCAGAAGGTTCACGAACCACCGTGAGTCAAAGAGTGACGCGACGAACGTTGGACATTGGCGTCGGTGTCAAAGTGCAAGTGGAATGTTTCGAGCGTGGTCAGACACGGAGTCGGCACTGTGGAACGGTCTAACGTTAAACTCCTCTCCGTTGCTTCGTACAACCGCGTTTCCCCCACCTACCTTCCCCGTTCTCCGTCTTCTCCGTTAATATAATTTTCTCGTATAAACTATGTTCTTACTTCTTTCTTCGTTCGTCGTGGGCAGAGTTTCTCGTGATCTCGTTCCTTCTCTCGCGATCGCTCTATGCCGGTTTCGTTTAACCGTCGTGGGCTGCCCGGATACCCGGCCAGCCACCCGCGAGACTAAACTCAATAAATCCGACAGACATAAACAATCGCGCTTGCTTTGCTCTCGTTGCGCTTCGAGTCAACGATAACGTGCTTCCCGGTATTGTTTCACCGCCTCTTTCGTCCCGGTTACGCCACTGAAACGCGAGAGTTTATCCGATCTCTCTCTGTGTTGTATTAAAAAGTGGAGAAAAATAAAGTTCCTCAAAGCGTTACGATGCCGATAATTGATCAGCGATTTCTTTCAATCGATACCATGAACTTTTTTAGAATTATTTTCTGATATCCTTTTTTTTTCGCTCGCGATCTATTCGTACGCAGAAATCAACAGAATTATTTTTTTTTTCGCTATTTATTTACGGATGACTTTTTTTGTCTGTAATTATTTATAACAGAAACAAAATAATGTCACGAGTGCCGGCATATAGAATTCATATTCCTGGACTGATAACTTTTCTTTACTTCAAATGATTATTTTTATGTTGTAAAATCATTTATCAAATTTTACTTTGTAAAATAATTAAACAATCTCGCTGCGATCGTGCATCGAATGGCCGGTAATCTTGGTCGTCAGCCTGACTCCGGCACGACGATACCGGACTCCGGCTTATATTATCGGGTTACAAAACGATCTGCGAACGCGAGAAAGAACGATACAGACCGGGAGACGGAGTGAGCTCAGCTCGGACAAAGGCCGAGGTAGCTGCCGCTGCTGCTCGTTGCAGGAATTCACAAGCTCTCGCGCACCTAGATGCAAGCAATAAAATAAATCGATCCACGGGAAGCTTTCCTATAGCTGCGCGTAATAGTATAATCTACTATCGTATGTATAGCACACATAAAACGGCATTGTGTCGAACGAAGATCGAATTGAAACAACCTATTGTTTTTTTTTTTCGTTCTAAGATAAAACGCGATGCGCTATTAAAAGTCGCCGCTCGCAGCTACGCAATAGCCAATGGAAAATATATCTTAATGTCCTACCGTAGAAACTCGAGATTCGAATACAGAAGCACCGATTCCGTTGTAACAAATACACGATCAAACGCTCACCCTACGTTCCCAAACAAAATTCTTGGAGCCCGAAAGAAACTGCCCTCCAAGCTTACTCTAAAATGTCCTCCGATTTTTTAAACGATTTTTTCAGTATCACGCGACGAGTTACAGTAACGTTACAACGATGAAAAAACTAAAAAATTGATATTTTCCCTCATTTTTTTATCACATCAACATTTTTCAATTCGTATAATTGATCGGATAATCTTCACTACCGACTCTCGCAAAGCACATCGCCTGCTGTGCTCCGCACAGATCCGGTATCGAGTTACGTAGACTCGGCGATATACAAAATCTGCGCGACTCCTCGCGAGTAACGGTAAACCATTGCGCTCCGATGTAGTTTATTTTTGGTTTTTCAACAGCTTCGCTAAGTAACGTCTCCGTGTCGTACATACAAGCTGGCGTGTACACGATATTAGCTGATACGAGCAATAAAAACTGTCGTCTCATATTAATCACGGATGATACAAAGTTGTCCAACTGGAATTCATTTTTCACGATTTTCCAAACCGGCTATTCGATTTCTCTCGTCTATCAATTAGGACGAGGAAGGGTAATTAAAAACGAAGCGTTCAACGAAGAATAAAACATTGCGAAATTGCAATGTAGTGAAAAATTGCCCGAACGTTCGATATAAAATATCCCCCACCATCGCACGCGCAAGTCGTTCGTGTTGTGTCACTACTCTCCTTCTGCTCTCGTTCTCCGGCGTATAATAACGCTTCTCGCTAAATACCATGAAAAATGAGTTACGACAAGAAAATTACCCTGGTACGCAATTATGTAAATCTACGCCCGTACTGTCGGACGCGGTCTCGGTCCGCTCGAAAGGGGAAGCGCCACTGTATAGTACGCGTCCGCGAGTTACATATCTACTTATTGTCAGACAGGGGCGCCGCTTGGCGCCTCATTTCACTTCTACAATATGTATTAGATTATATTCTATGTAAATGACACATTTTAACATTTACCGAATAGAGGTATTACAAGAACCCGAGTGTAATGGACACTCATTCGTGCTCGACTTCGACTGAGACCCGTGGTTATCATTTACTTCGTAATGCATACCGCAGTTGCGCATATTTTGCGCTATTTGACGTCGAGTGGCGCCTAGCGAGAAAGATAAAATAATATATTAACTACCGCCTGTCGTCTCGACGATGTGGCGAAAATAAAAATTCGTCGCCTTAGCCGCACTTGCGTCAAGAAAAAAGAAAAAAAGGAAACGACGTACTGTTAAATTCCAGTAGCTCGCCGGCTTTCGACGGATTGTTAACTACTCCCGAAGATTGATGTCGGCTCGTTAAAAATTCCTTCGCGCAATTACCCCTCCGTGATCATACTTAAGCGACGTCACGACCTACCTTGTATACGTAATTGGTGAACATCGTGTCGAATATATTCGACTACCGATCGTTTGTATCCAGTCAAGGAGAAGCGAAGCAGCCGCCATGGTTTTCAGTCCGCTCGATGCTTCGGGTCTTCGAGTCGTCGAGCGAGCGGACAACTTTTCGAAATATAAATAAGACACAATAGTACAGTAGATAACTGTATGGGCGTGAAGAAACTACCGGTACGAGGGGCCCGGTACAGACAACGGTTCGGTATAATATTGTCGGAGGGTTAAAAGCCCTGTCCTGTGACCGCGATAAGGCTTTCGCCGAGACTATCGGCGCGGTTGTACCTACTTATACAATGCTAGGTACATCGTCCCTGTTATACGCGGCAGATGCCGGCGCAACCGACGAAATGGACGAGCTAAGGATATGCGAAGAGTAGGAGGATAAGGATAAGGATACGACGCTTCGGTCGTGGCCGCGCTCAACGCTAAGTCGGCTATTTTACCCCCACAGACAAGCATTATCACTGTTCACGGCACAGGGAGTAAAGCAAAGAGATACTCTCTGCCCTATACGCGAGAGGAAACGTTCCCATAGTAGAACCGTAACGTTTCCTCGCATTTTGATGTTTCCATCTGGTCCATCCTATCCAGCATACTTGCGTATCTGCGAGCTGAGACAGAGAAGCCAGCAACAGCAAGTACTTCAAAGAGAATGGAAACAATGTTAGTTGAGATCACAATCGTAGAAAAAAATGGAAACAAACTAAGTCCTACTATATTTTCATTTTCTCGTAAAAGCTACGCGTTTGACCGGCAAAGTTTTCGTTTTCGCTAAGCTTTTTTTTTTCCTCGATTTCTCACAGTTCATCGAGTTCGAATGAAATCTTAGAAGGTACATAGCGATTGAGTGGACGCTTCTCCGTATCCAGTTGGCAACGATAAAACCCTTGCGATCGTCTCGCGGCGCTCCGGAGAGCCACGGATGGATTTATCGTCTTCGGACGACTATTGGACAATGTTGCGGAGCAACGAAAACTCGAACCTTGGACGACGTGGCCACCCACGCGCGACGTGAATCGCGTATCGATATACGTGCGTTGCGAAGCGTTTCTACGCGGAACGAACGCTTCGGATATGTGTGTCTCTTCTCTTTCTTTTTTCTTTTTTTTCTTCGACGACGACGACGACGACCTATCATAATATTGACATCCCGTCCGTGATAAGAGACGAAAACGGCGAGACCGTATATATACATATGTTCGCCGTCGCCGTAAGGGAATTCAGCAAGCTTAATCTGGCCGCTGGGTTATATATTGCCCGACACTTTTCTTATCTATCGAGAATTCTACGACAACGAAGCCGGTCTCTCATGATTATCATTTTTTTTCCTCGACGAGAAAAACGATTTCAAAAGCGATGAAGCTAAAGAAATTCGACCGAACTTCGTTGCTGCGACGGATAAAGAAATGCAAAAAAAGGCTTATTGCTTTAATCATGTAGCTGCTAATTTCAGAGCACACATTTTCTTTGCGTCTCTCGCGACGTCCTACGAACTCTCCGTTTATCAGCAATGTTTTCAAACACTCGAAACGATAGTTCGCGCTCGAGTGTCCCGCCTGGGAAAAAACGTTGCGATAGAGATCGAGATTGTATCGCGGGCACATGCGAGAGAGCCGATGGAATGTCGCGCCGATCGGTCAAGTGCCGTTACAAATTGTTTCTGCAGTTCTTGGCAATCTGCGATATTTGTGTATTGTGTGAGTGCGAGATTAGGCTTCGATGATAAATGAAACTCGCCGACGCACACGGATTAAAGTCGCGTTTGCTTATGCGAAAAAGAAAAAAAAATTGTGCGAATACCGCGGATTCATCGTTACGAAACAACTTCCGGTCTTCTGGATAATCGATCGATTGGGCCCGTACGCGACGAGAACACGTCGCCGACGACGAGGACCCACGATTGCGATAGTCTTATCGACCGTGGACTACGTACTCTTCGAGAACTCTCGGAAGCCAAAATATATGTACCTGCGTGTGTTCAATCGTTTCGATGAATCAATCCGTAGAAATTCTTTTATCGATTGAAAAGCAAAATAAGAATTACATTTTTCATCATAGCCGCGCGATATCGACGTTTATCTATGAGAATATTTCTACGAATCATAAATATTTCGACGTGGCGCCGGCGATTCGTTTTCCTTTTCATATTCTATCGATAAGTTCCGGGTATAATCAATTTCGCGAATTTCGTGAAATTTTTTTTCTTTCATCTGCAACACTTCTTTTCGCGGCTTCGTGCCTTTGCAAAAGAAGGGTAGTAAAAAATTTACTATTTTAGCACCGCCCAGCGGGGCGTGATGTGTGAAGCGATAGCACATTCGCGCGAGTCTTTCTTTCTCTCGTGTTTCCGTTTGCCCGATACTTGTGGAATCGTCGGGGTTCAAGGAAAAACGCGCTTTATTTTTCGGCCCGCGACCTTCGCGAGCAACAGGTGCAGCGGGCTGTGGCCCGAGCCTCGCGGTGCTCGCTCACTCTCTCGTCTATCCGAGAGGTGTTTGAACGGCGCCGGGGCTCTACCGAGGCTCGACGAGGAACAAAACGAAAAAGAAACTCAGCGTCAAGAGACATTGTTTCCGGAAAATACAGACTTCGAGAAGTCTATCGTCATTTCGAACTTTGAAGATTTCACACGAAAAAAGGGCGTCTCGGTATTCTGGTAAAGAAGTGAGAACACTTTTGAAATCCCTCGATTTTCCGCGAATATTGCAAGTAGCGTTCCTTGACAAATAAAAAAAACATAGGAAAATTCGGAAATTTCTTATGATACACTATTTCCAGGATTTTTTGTTTCGTAGAATGTGATAGGAATCTTGATTTTTCAGATTCCATCAAGAAGCAAAATCATATCGGCGTTCGAAAATATCGTGAATCGTTGCTTTCGCAAAATTGATGATAAAAATCCGCTATTGTGATTTTTTGTCGCTCATCTTTTCAGGGCTGCGTGTGATAATTAATTGTTTCCGCTGATCAAGAGTCTTCTTATCGTTTATGTCCTACCTCAATATTAATTACGAATACGAAAAAGATCAACATGATCGATCGGCCTTGAATCATAGCTCGAACGTGCGAAGCTTTCCTAAAAAATTGTATTTACCTTCGAACATTATTTAACCATCGATGCTTACGCCTCCGATAGCGATAAATCGATTACAAAACATGTTTACAGATTGTAATGCGATGCAACAAATAATAATGATCGATTGATAAACGACGTTGAAATGTAGTTATAGGTTGATGCTAAGTGCGTGTTTGATGGATCGATCGTCCTCCATGGCCATTCGTCGCCACGCGCGCACTTGCTCGTTTTAGACTCCGGACTCCAGACTGTCTGACACGGTAACCCGCCGCGCGTCGTCGTCCTCGGTGTCGTACTCGGTTAGCCAATAACACGGAAACCTTATCTGTGCGAGCCACGGCCCTCGTTTCTTATTATTACCCTCTCGCTCTCTATCTCGTTCTCTTTTTCTAACTTTTCTGGTATGCTAAATCGCATTCGCCTCGATGTCGCGGGCTCAATTCCCCTCCATTCCCGGTGCCCTCTTTTTTTTCTTCATTATTCCTCCTTTACCTTTTCCCCGACTCTCGTGAGCTATCTCAAAAAATATACGCGAGTTCGACCAAAGTCAAAACTAAAGACCGTCGGCGGCTGACCTAGACGGGATATTTTTTCTCGCGAAATTCGAACTCACGAATCGCTCGGTTCATTCCTCACTGACCTTCGACCACCGAAGATACCTTGACGCTGTTCCCCTCCGTGTGGTCTTTCGCGTGTTCGACCCGGGCGCCCGAGAGGAGTTGAGGAGAAAAATTATCGGAACAAAAGCTTCTCAGCGGAATCGCCGTTGCTAGGCCTTGACCGTTTCACCGACCTTCGGCGTATTCAAAATTCTCATCCTTTTGGTTCACTTCGCTTCATATTCCCTCGTATCTCGGCAACATTTCCAGATTTCTCCGCGCCAACTCTCGTATTGTATACATTTATTCCTCCGTCTTATCGACGAATCAACGAAATCCGAATGAATTCGAATCGCCACACTCCGGCTTTCGCAATCGATTACAAATTATAATTCATTTATTTCATTTGCCGCGCGAGTGGAAAGAAAAGAATAGTCCTTCACTCTCTTTGCCCTTGTTTCGGTGCTTTCGTTTTTGTTCCATCATTTCTCGCACACTCGAGCTGTGATTCAACGTCGGCGTTTTATCATCGTCACCGGAAACGTTGACTCTCGTCGTCCAGCGTTCGAGGGGGTGGGTCGGCCCGGCGCCGAGAATCCGTGGAGCTCGGTACGAAAATCATCTTCAGCAACGCGCAGGCACAACCAGCGGCGGGAGAATCACACGGCGCACCAGCTTCTCGGGAACTGAGATGAAATTCGAGCTTCCGCGAAACGCCGTAAACCCGTTTATCGTAGCTGGACCGAGAAACGCGGCGTGTGTACAACGCTTCCAAATTACTTCGCGAGAGAAACGAAGAGAGAGAGAGCGAGAGAGACTATACATCCACGACTATATACGCTTTTGCCCGGTTTTCCTCGTCGGCTCTTCGTACAACGGTGGAGAAAGAGGTGGACCCCCCGCGTCTTATTCGTTCCCTCATCCTATAAGCGAACTCTCGTCGTCTCGTTTCCCTTCTCTCATCTTTAGCATCTCCCATCCGCCCGCGCGTCGCGCGTACAGAAATATACTAACTATGCTATGGTCGAAATCGCCGAGAAGGATAAGCGCGTCTCGGAAGATTCGCGGAGAAACGAGAGAGCGAGAGACGACGAAGGAGCCGAGCGTTGATGACGCCCGACCCGCGGCACGCTGCTCTTTCGCTGGATTGCCCCGTCAGTGTTTTGTGTTTCTCGTTTCACCGTAAAGTCCGAAAACGCAAACACGCGTCCGACGACTGCTAATTCGGCACCTCGCTCTCGTTTTCACGAGAGCGAGAGAAAACGAGCGCCGCACGGAGAAACGACCGTATTCAGTTCGCCCGAGCTCGCCGCGTTAGAATGAGGAAATGTGAAACTATACGGGACGACGTAAACGAGACAAGCGAGAGCCAGGGTTGCAGAGCGCCGGCATCGTCGTTGGCATTCTCTCGAATGCTTCTCCCGCAAAATCGTCAAACCGGGGAGAACAAAATACAAACGCTCCGACAGAATGAAGAGATGCGACGCTTAAGGACGGTGTATCGCTGCAGTCCCAGCTGAAGGCGAGATTCCGAACCAATTTCGAATACTTCCCAATGGGTTAAAACTCTTGATAAAAAAAACCAAGCGTATAGTAGGTCCTTTTTAGATTGATTTCGCTGAATTACAATGCCAAAGAGTTATTGACACATTAGTTTTTAAAATACTTGTTCGTCGAATCATTCGGAAACCAATGTTTTCTGCAAAAATTTAATCGTTCAGATTTTTTAATTTAGACATTTTCGCATTTTCTAATTTTTTTAATATATAGTTAGGAATTTCGGATACCAGTTCACAGAAACACTGCACTATTAGCTAAAAAATTGTCCGGGTAATCGATCGGGTATTCCCAAATACCGATTTCTTCGACACCGGGATCTTCGAAAATAAAAAGTTATCTTACAGGATAATTCGCTTAACAATTTTTTTTGCAGCCAATTTGTCATTAACTTTTTAGAATCATTATTATGTGCAATGAGCGATCTTAGCCTATCGTATGGTTCATTTTTTTCCAGTTTTTATCCCATCGAGAAGATTTCGAAACTCAAATTCACCTTTAGCCAGGAATGTAGTCTCCTTAAAATGTATTTTCAGGGATGGCTGCTCATGCATGTATACTTTCCTTCCGACGTTCATCCACGGAAAATTAAGGGTTTTACAGAAACCCCTCGTCTGCTAGATTAATTCACGATCGAATCGGATTAAAATTTCCTTCACCCGCATTTAATTATCGCGGATTATCATTTAAAAGGTAAAAATTTTGATCCGGATGATCGGGCGAACGCTTGTGCGTGAAATACTTTCGGAGAAATCAAGTTACATACGATACGTGATTGAACAGTTCGTTTGCTCGCATCTTTGTGTCCCGATAGATGCGATGACACGCGTGGAAATTTTTTCGTACGGTACGAGTGGGGCATCTAGTGACAGAGTTGGACGAGCGAGAGTCTTCAAAGTCCTTCGAGCCGGAGAGAGAGAGAGAGAGAGAGAAAGGGAGAGAGTGGAAAGGCAAAAGCTCTCGCAGTCGAAGAGAGGACAAAAGGGAGTGCGCCGAGATAGTCTTCCATGGAAAGTTGTTCTGAAATCGAGAGAACTGATATAGCCAGCCGACAACGACGACGACGACGATGCTTCCCGCGCGTTGCACACAGAGTATAACCGCCGAACGAACCCGGCAGGAGAGGACAAACTTTGAGCTCACTTTCTCAGAGTAGTTTCACCATTCTAAGGGAAGAGACATTCAACGCGCTTCGAGCGCGTTTCCCTCGACTCTGATGTTCGGGTAGTTCGATAGGGCGCTCCACGTCCCTTTGGCTCTTGCTAGCTCCTATATATACCTTTCTCAATAAGGGTTCGCTCTTCTCTCTCTCTCTCTGTCAAGTCTTGGTGAAACTTTGGAAAATAGTAAAGTTTCCGCGTGTATTCACACTAGTTCTCTATGCTTTTGCCCTCCTCGGGCTCGCCACTTCTATCGCATTCCCCCGCGAACATAACTATATACGTGCCACGCGAAAGGGGCTTGAAAATTAAAAGGGCAAACT
Source organism: Ischnus inquisitorius (assembly GCA_963924025.1). Taxonomy (NCBI): domain Eukaryota; kingdom Metazoa; phylum Arthropoda; class Insecta; order Hymenoptera; family Ichneumonidae; genus Ischnus; species Ischnus inquisitorius. The sequence goes on along the minus strand of OZ001250.1, from coordinate 5,574,891 downwards.
AACCCAATTAACTGCTGAGTATTATCATAGTTCGCCAAAGGCATCCTCATCGTTCTTGAATGCTTCGCGGCTGCATATAAGGGTCTCCCGGAAAACTTGGTTCAACTTTTCCAACCCAGCTGCACGAAGGTATAGAATGAAAAAAAAAAAACGGAGAAAGATCGACAGCAATATCCAATTTGGTTTCTTCCATCGTACACCGGCGAAATTGGGAAAAAAAAAATGTTAACGTGGGCGGGAAAAATAAATTATCTCGAGCGCTGTATCAGCCGATGTGGAAATTTTATTTACATCGGAATCGGTTAATTAGAATATCTCTTTTGCCTGCGCGAGTTTGAAAGAAATTCAATTATGGTAATGAGATAACGTAGGGTGTCAGTTATATGGGTTTATTAATTTTTTATTTATACATATGTATAGTTATTTTTTCGCGCCAGGCAATCGATAGCTTTGGGTTACGTGATATCGAATGGAAATTCGCTTCATCCCTCATTTCGCGTATTCGTGCCGCACGGAAGAAACGCGCGCGCTCTGCGGCTGAATGACTTACCCTTGGCACGCACCTCAAAATACGTGTCTAAGGGTGAAAACATCGAGCAAATAGCCACCAAGGGGATCGAACGGGCGAGGTGAAGGGGGCGAGAATTCAAAAATTGTCTTTCGTCTTTCGTTGCAAGTCCCGGAAGCGCGCGGGGCCACCCCACGAAGAGAAATTCAAGCCATAACTCTCGAAATCCCCTTACGCAGAGTTCAAAAACCACCCTTGCAAACATTGCTCTCCGGCGCGAGAGGCAAGCGGTTGCCGTTCCCCAAAAACCGCTCGAGCAAAACGCGCGAAGGGTATAAGTCGCGACCGCTTTGTACCCCACCGGCAAATATTTGTTTCTGTAACACCCGCGAAGATCGATCATTCCGCTCGGGTTTTAACAAAAAGCAAACAGAAAATAAATGAAAAGTCAATAAATCGTTGTTTCGGCAGAGGCCTGTCGGCTGCAAAACCAAGGATTCTTAATTTTTCATCCCGCCTCTTCGCCTACCGATCATCGGAGAGCGACCGACGTCGGAGTTAAATATATTCCGTAAAAGCAAACGAGAGGGTGCGAGAGACGTTGCCGTATCGAACAGAGGAACTCGAGAATTTCGAATAGAAGGCTGAGCTACGATGGCGAAGAACGAGATCAGCGAGAAAACTACCGCGCAGCCCGAGAAAAACAGACAAAACAACTGTGGAATTAGAGGGGCTGCGGACCATCCCTCGGTGTGGGACAAAACGAGGGACAAAAACAGTGAAGAATCGCGACTGGAATGTCCTCGGAAAGACTCGCGCGCACAGACAATATAATAACGTCTCGGATTCTGGTAAAAAAATGTATTCTCTAGATTAATGCAGCTCGTTATTAATCAACGACACCAATATGATTAACTACTCATTTATTTCGTTAATCCATCATGCGTAGACGGGAGAAAGTCTCCCTGACAGCGCATAACGCTGACAAATGTTACTGAAAAACACTTCAAGATTACACCATGATTGTTTTTTTGTCGACATTTTTTTGCTTCCATATTATAATTAAACGAATGTTTCGAAAATAGGACACGTGACGCATGCTGGATCCGAGCTGTTTCAAAGAAATCTCGAATTCACCGAAACTTCTCATTTAAAATCTCGATCGTTTAGATTCTGTACGCTTTTTATTAAGATTTTCATAAAAATACAGGAAAACATTTTAAAGAGTCTGTAAAAATTGAAATTTACGGTAATGAAAAAAATTTCAAGGATCAGTGAAAAGATTTAAGAGCTTTCCAGGACTTTTTCTGGATAGGGAAAAGGTCAAGGTTGCAGCACAGAAAATATAAAGAAAATACAAAACAAACCGATCTGAAATCTGGGGAGGAGAGATCGTCAGGCTTTGGCCTCATTATCCGATACGAAATCGACGGTATTACGTCGTGTTGCGCAATTCCGTTGGATTCTCTTGTCGTGCGACTGGAGCGAGGAGTAACAACGAATGATCGAAGAAAGGACCCGGGACGCAAGGCGTAGACAACGATAATCTGTGTTGTTGCGCAAAAAAGAAAAGTAGAAGACAAAACAACATTCCAGAAGATTCGAACGGTCCAGAGGGGATGACCTTTGTCACGGAGTAAAATTTCCAAATTACGCCAAGTTGCGCAATAACCGTGGACATTGTGCGCCGTTGGCCTGCACAGAAAGGCGGCGCAGAAACTATGTTGCTCCGATACCCTTGCCTCTGTTTGGCCTCTGACGACGCTCTTACGGATGAGTAGGATGTTCGACGCATAAGGCAAACACACAAAACTACGACCAATAAACGACGCTCGCTTGTTAGCGATTCTCATACCTATGTACGACGTTATATGCCTGGACTATATAAAACGGATATCTCACTTTGGCTCGCGGGGTTGGATTGCGATATATTACGCCACGTTACGAAACTCCTCTCTCTCTCGTTCTCGCGGTCTTCAAAGTTTCATATTCGCCGTTCACTTTTCTTTTTTTTTTCTTCCTCAAATCAATACTTTCTTTCTTAACCCATTCTCAACCGGACCATTCATCGATTCTGGTTTCATGCAGACACTTCCATTTTTTGCCTTTTTGTATATTCCGATCTCTGGACAAAAAAGTACCGATTGAAAGGTTTATTAATTTATATAAAAAAACCTGTTGCAACCTATCGTGATAGTTATTTTTTCACTCAAAAGTATACGTAAGTAAGGTGAAAAAAAAAAAATTGAGAGCGAAAGAGCTCGCATATCCGTGTGGCTGTCATGCCGAATCGCGAGCTCGGTGTGTCGAGTAAAAACATGGAAGTAGGCCAGATAGACGGCGCGAGCCGTGAGCTACAGAGCTCTCGTCGGCTTGTCGGTGCTGCACATACAGGCCTCGGTGTCTAGATATTGCGACGCAATAATTCACCGTAACTTTCGACACACACAGTAGGGACAATTTGCGCGAAGCCAGCAGCACAAGCGGCAAAAGCAATGGAGACGATGGCAATCGGCTCTCGCTTCTTCACAGATTCTCTCGTCGTGTTTCCTCTACCGCTTCTACCTCCGTGTACGATATAACACTCGTGGCGCGCGCGCGCGCGCGCACCGCGAGCGACGACGTCGACAATGACGACGCTCTTGCTCCCGAGCTCGTTTAGGCTTCACCTGCATATAGAGAAAACTCGAATGCGCCACCTCGTGTACGTCAGTGCTTCTCCACTATACCGAAAGAGGTAAATACGTAGTAGAGCCAGAGTCACTGGCACGTGAGAAGGAAAGGTCTCGCTGCGTTCGTGCAATAACATTGAACAAGAAACGCTATTTTTCTTCTCGATTCTTCAAATTTTATGAATCACAAATGAAAAAAACATCTGAACTTACATTCCATCACAGAATTTAACCCTGAAAGTCAGCGGTGAAATTGAGCCGTGTAAACAAAAAATATTCTTTCTTTGCTATTTTTCTTAAATTTTGTTGAAAATCAGATGTACCCATACCGGAAGTTTTGATTCATTTTGATGAAAAATTGATGTACAGTTTATTGAGAACCGTGATTGCTACTGTACTTTTCATAATTTTCTTCAATTTCTCTATTTACTCTCTCTCAAATTGTACCTTACAAAAGCACAGGTATTTTTCATTACATTAAATTTTTTGAGACCGTTTCTATAGCTGTGACACGATATTATTCGCATCCTTTTATATCAATAAATCAATTTCACTGCAATTATGTTTTGAAAAATATGTTACTACGGCAACGCGAGATCGGGGCGGATCTACCGAGACCGAGTTCAGGTATTCACGGAAATCCGACAAAGTTTGTTATAAAAATAATGAAAAATCTTCGTTCCGACGGGGTAGACAGAACAAACTCGCGAACGACTCAGACTCCTCGCTACCCTGTACAGAGGTACGGGCATACGTGTACGATCTATGTATACCAACATATATAACGTATGGCGCAGAGGTAGGCACCCACTTTATGTAATACCCTCGCGCGCAGTACTACACCACCACTATATCATTACTAGACATTCATCCGTTCTATGTGTTGGCTTAGTCGTGTCACATATATACGAGGAAGGACGGAGCGCTAGTACACACACACACACAGTCGCATATACATAGGCAGGCATAAAACGAAGCGTCGAGAGCGCTTTACCGGGTCGCTCGCGATCTCTCACACAGATGCAACACAGTGCAAAATAGGCGGACACACGAATACAGATGCACGAAGCAGGGAGAACTGCGCCGCGACCTACTTGTCTAGGCCACTGTGTCTGCGCGTTTCTCTCTGTGCTATCCATAGTTACATATATATAAATACGTAGTCATATATACGTATATATTCGCAGCACATACATGTTTTCTTCTTCTTCTATCTCTCATTTTGCATCTTCTTCGTATTCCGTGAATTCGACTCGCGTCCTTCCGAGACAGTGTTTAACCATGTACTCGACGAATTTCAATTCCCATCTATATATAACTTCGCGTTACACGCGCGCTCATATGTAAGCGTTCGATATACGAAAGCCAAATTGTCGTGGTTCATTCGCCGGAATTCGCGGATGCTCCGCGCGCACGCGCGCGAGTAACGACGAGTGGTTCATCCGGTGTGGTTTTAATACCAGGAGATGAGCATAGGAAGCCGTACAGCTTAAAATGCAGTATGCAACTTCTCGTTCTCTCGGCACAATGTGTGTTGGTGTCCGGTCTATATATATATTCATGTATATGTCTACGCGGGAGGAAACTTCCGGAGACATTTTCGCTGGAGAACAGAACTGCGCCGTAACGTATCGCGCATTACGTTTATAGCGCGGTTACGGCTCGACGCCGGAATGCGACGAGGGAGATGAGTTGCATTTCCGGACCGTCATCGCGGTTATATCGAAAACATCGCATGTAAAAAAGAAAAAAAAAAGATACAAATAGCCGGCCGTATAACTGAAAATCGCGTCCGCCCGATATCCCCGGTGAAGTAAAAACTCGGATTTGCGTGTTTACGATTTCATATGTTATATTTCGTACACGCGAGAGCGCACGACGATAATTGGCCAAGATCTGTTTTTCGCACGAGAGAGTTTATTTTTCTCGCCGCGAGACGCAGAGACTCCATGAGAACTCGACGGTGTATTAAGCGAAGAGCCGGGGGAGAGAGAATGGGGGAAAAGAGCTGTGGATAAGATTGCGATGGAATGAGGGTAACAAAAAAGTATTAAGGGTATCGGGTCTCACGCTTGTATTATTTTGCGGCACCGGAAATCCCGATAGAGTATTAAAAAAAAATGAATGACTTCGTATCTACAGTGCGGGACTCGACTTCCGATTGCTATTAAATAACGAAAAATACGTGAATTTATCAACCGGAAATGAGACAAGCTTTGCTCAAGTGTTTTTGAACTTCGGTTATAATTTTTCGATTTTAAGCCCGGAACTGGCTTCTTCCGAGCATTATTAGGTAAATTATCAGGGATCATTTTAATAAAAACTTTTGCAAGTTGGAAGAAATGCTCTTACAATTCAAGAACGATTAATTCGTCACTTTTTTCCAGCTTCTCGAATATAATTGTATCGAATGCGTTCCGAGCGTCGATCGTAGGTAACGGTTGAAAGAGCTATTAAGGTGTACCCTCTTTATTCCCGACACTGACCAACTTTAATGAATGAACTTCGTCGGAATGTCGACTCTAGAAAGTCTTGAATGAAGTATCGACCGTGGGATACTTCAATTCCAAGATCTTTCACGCTTCCCTTTTCAGCGCCACTTCTCGTCGTCAGTCGGCGTTGAAGCAAGCGACGAAGAGAGACGAAATTGAAAAGAAGAAGTTGGTGAGGAAGCAAGAAAGTTTCGAGCTGTTGTACCTGGGACGATGATAGAAGCGCGAGGAAGAAAAAAGGAGGGACCGGCGAGAGGGGGCGGGAGGCAGCGTGCCGCTAGTCTAAACAACAATTAAATACAGTTACGAGGACGGGACCGAATTCCATAGAATCTGGAACGCGACTGTAAAAAAGCAAAGTAAAGCGGACGTCTTCCTTCTCTTCCTATCCTTCTGCCGCGGCGATACACTCGATTTCTCTCTTTCTCACTCGTTTTTTCTTTTTCTTCTTTCTTCCTCGTCGTTGTCGCAGCGTCTCTCGCTCGTGCATACAAAAGTACAGACAGGCGGAGTACACAGACTACGGCCGGTTGTTTCTCTCCATCTGTCTCCCACCTTTTAAACTTCCACAAGAAGCAACGGGCTGCTACGGCAGCGCGAGCAGCAGCAGCAACACCGAACACTCAACGCTCACGGAGTTCCGCAGTCGCGATTCCAGAACTGCGAACTCGACGTCGGCGGAAGAGAGACGACGAGATACGTACAGTCTTTCAGTCTCGCCCGTTTGATGGTGGGAGCTTAACGGTAGGATGAAAAAACGTGGATGTATATATATACATATCTATATACACGCCATTGGTCTCGAAGAGCGAGAGAGAAAGAGAGGCGGAAGAGAAAGAAGATGGGAATTTCTCCAGGACGCGCGTACACAAGAGACGGTCGACCGCTTTCTTTGCTCGGTTGCCCGGTTGCCCTGCAATTTTGCGCAATGCAGTCTGGGGTCCCTCTCCCGGGTGATGGACTCTCTCCATCGTTCCTCGTCTTATTCGCTCCTTAACCACCTATCACCTACTCGCTCGCTCTCTTTATCTCACTACGACGGATTGGAGAGGTCGAATAGCGGGCCCGCGTGGTGGGAGATTTGTTTGTAAACAGACGGTGTGCGCACCAGCGAACGAGGGCCGAGAGGCAAGGGGAAGGGGAATGTGAAGGAAAGGAAAAGAGTAAGAGCTAGTGTAGCCGAGTAAAAGGACGAGGGAGAACGGTATATGGATGCACCCCCGTCGTTGCACCGACGAGATTGTGGACGAGGGGAGGAAAGGGGAAGCTACATAACGGTGTGGCGGAGAGAGGCCGCAACGGCTCGACCGAACTCGCGAAGAGTGGAGGGTACTTTCTCCCTCTTGGCGTTACGTAATCCGCGTAGCTGCGACGCGGCCCCGACGTCGTTCCCCTCCCCTTCCCCATCGCGGCTACTTCTTCTGCGTTCTCTCCATCGTCGGATCACTCGAGTTCGTTGTTGTACACCTATACGAAGAGAGCCTACAGAGGCCAAACTGCGCCGTACGGAAACTTCAACGTCTGTCCGTTCTTGCACTCGGGACTGACCTACTTGACCGTCCCTACCGTATCGCGGGTCGCGTACAACACTCGCATGCGTATTTCCGCTCCCTTCCCTCTCCTTACTCGATTTTACTATATGGGTGTCTGCGTTCTACCTTGTGGCGAGGTTAATATAACGTTCGGACGTACGGGCTTCCGTTGGCGAGGCTCAAAAATCGAGATCGATGATTTCTTGGTGCCAACTCCATTGTGAAATTCATGGATAATACGCGTAAAATTTGGAAATTTTTGTTCTTCGAGCGTCGAATAATCATTCGATGGAAATTCAACGATTCAATAATCGATAATAATAATTTGATAATTGGAAATTATTGTTATTGTTATTGTTGTTGTTGATATTTTATCATTATAATTGTTGTTATGTGTGAATATTCATCATCATGTTCACTACGTTTATAGAATGAAACGTTAATGGTTTCGATTTTTGTAGTACAAATTGATTTTCTTGGAGCCTATTAAAAAAGTTATCCCGATTAAAACGAAAGGGAATGATAGCTTACAGAAAAAAATATTAGCAGCACACTCATTACATTGCGACTATTAAAAATAGTTATCGGCATTGAGATGTATAAATCATCATTTACACGGCCGTACGAGCCTCTAATTAATTTATTGTTGTCACTACTCCGTAACGATAATTGAAGAAAAGCTACTCAATGACCTTGTGAGAAATTATACTTCGACTAATTGCAATTGCGCGATCATTTTCGTTACGCCTATCCCTCCGCGAGCTGTTCTCAAGCTCGTCAATCATTCGACAAGCCTCGCAGTTTCACGAGGAAAATCATGTCTGAATATAACACAATAGTGCGAATAACTCTCCAACTCGAGCGGCTTCAGACTCGATTTTTTTTTATGCTTTCTTATTTATTACTTTTCCATCACATTTTTTTTCCCCCCTTTTTTTTTTTACTCTCATTCCCAATCTCGCAACGGCGAACAATAGCGTGTTGTTTGCAGAATTAGTTCTGCCAGCATTACAATATATATACAACGGTCTCGTTGCCGTTAAAGTTAATCGTACAGGTATGCGCGAAGCGTACGTCCTGTTTTCCCCGGGACGGAAACTCTCATCGCAAAAGACGGACCCGGTGTTGTGCCTCCGGTATCTCGCGCGCGCGCTCCACCGGTGGCGGCGGGCTTATGGGAATTCGCGTGGTCGCGTAGTCCTACGACCCGGCGTCGCGGTTTCTCACGACCCGCGACTCTCGAACTTCCCCTCCCCCAGCCTGGGATGGCCTCTTCCGCTAAATCCTTCACGCTAACAAACGTCCTTGGGCCCGTCCGAGCGCGACGCTTCAATCCTTTTGATGGAAACATTCTCGGAGGAGTGAGAGAAAAAAGAAAAAGGACATGATCATACACTTTAATCCCAAGAGAGTCGAACCGGCGCCGCGCGAAGCTATACGCGAGAACTCCCACACAGACGGAAGGGCTTGGGGTTCTTCATTCTTTTCTTTCTCTCTGTGATCGCGAGCTATGACGCCACTCGAGCTATTTTTATTTAGCAATACTTCTCGGTATAACAACGCCAATGGATATAGCCAATCCGAGAAAGATGTCTCGGTGATTTCGATTTATGAATATTTATACTTTCTCGGTATCGGCAAACTTGCCGGTACAACGGTTATTTATAAGCGCGCACAAACGCGACTCTCACCGAGTCATCGCGGTAGCACCATCGTATCCCGAGGGCTCAGCCTTCTCGCTCGTTACCGAGAAGCTCTTCGATATTTGTTATGTTTTTCGCGGATTTCGCGGTCCCTCGAGAGTTTGACTTTGTTCTTACGGCATTAACGCTCGTTAGCTCCGGCACAAGGATATCGACAGTGTCGACGATGCACGTGCCGGACTCCGTCACGTCTTGCGATGTGCTCGCGACAGGACGCACACGGGACCGCGAGGGGAACCCCTCCTCGCTTTCCGAGAGCGGACTCTGCATATGCAAACTAGCCCGTGCGAGATGAGAGAAAGATCGATGATGTTATATAGCGCGGAGCGGCGCGAACATCGCGAGAAACCGCGCTCGACGTGTCAGTGTGTCACGCATATTAATCATAGATTCTCGGTACCGTAATGATGTATCGATGTTTTGTGCTCGTAGCGGGTTTCTACGCCTCGCGATGCCATTCCCTCGCGAGACTGTCTTGTTTACGAAGAATTCCTCGACCCGCCCGCGCGCACGCGCGCGCTGTCTCGTCGGAGTTATTTATCGATACACATTATTACGTATCTCCGCGGCCTTTCAACGCCTCGCATACGGCGTCATTTCGGACTTGGTACTTTGTTCTAATAATAAAAAATAACAAAGTTACAAGAGACGAAAGATCGTTTGACAAATATTTTTCTCCTCTATCAAGGATTTTTCCCGTCTTGAGAACAATATTTTTGTTCTGTCGCATTCGTCGACTCCTATAAATATAGACTTTGTTTATTGTGGAACTGTGCAGATAGAGAGTGAGTTTATTATATTCATAACCGATGACAAATCCAACCGGACGTCTCAATGCCATTTCAGTCTCTATACCTGCGTTTCGCGCGGCTCTCCGTGGATTTATTTATACCGAGAATATTTTTACCTGGCGGAAAGAAACGAGGGGGAAAAAAAAGAGATACCGCGAGAATTGTAAGAGTGACGCAGGTCAGCTCCGTGAGGATTAACCGTGATCCCAAAGTCGGAGGTGTGACCTCGCACCAAAGAGGTAAACCAACGATTATTTTCGAAGATAGCATTGTGCTGCCTACGGCGAAGAGAGGCACACAGAGGCGCCGACGCTCTCTCCCGCGAGAAACGACGTATACCTGACCGTTCGCTATTCCCGGTAATTTTAATCCCCCGCTCGGACCGATGATCTTATTTGCAGAAGATGTTCGAGAGGGGGGGTGAGGGTAAAGCGGCGAAAACGACTCGGGCGGACGAGGGAAGATTCTCGAGGATTTCGTCTCTTTTGTTCGCGTGGCTTGTTTCACCTTGGTTTATCGGCGAATCTGATCGTTCCGATTGTCGAGCGGAGGGGCCGATGGTTGAGAGAATAAAGAAGAGAAGCTTTCCGTCCGAGGCACCGGGGAATTCCGTGCCGCACGTGACGCATGCACGTGCTTTTTCAGGGTGCCCCCGATCGGCAACCAGGGACATCCCACGAAATGCACTATCTTCACTTGCATAACGAGCTGTTTGCAACTCCCCGGGCGTCCAGCCGCGCGAAAACAACGAGCAAAAGAAAAACCCACACAAACAGACACGTAACAAAGAGCAGGAAAAAAAAGCGTAAAGAGCGCGAACGAGATCCCTTTAAACGCGATAAACCGTAACCGCGTACACTTGCGAACGATGTGCCGCCAAACGCGAACGTGAGAACTCGCGCAGAAATTCAGTCGGTGGTCTCGCATGGGCCCTTCTAGTGTTCCTCAATTCTCTACGCGGCCGAAAAGGAAAATTCAACAAATGCCTTTCTCGGCTTATCGCACATCGAAGTTTAGGGGCTTTATGTATTTCCTTATTAGGCCTTGTGAAAGCCTCATAAGGGTCCTCTTATAAGGGGAGTAAAATTAAGCCTATACTAGATGAGATAACAACGTTTCAGCAAACATTTTTTTTCACTGCATATTTATTCGGTTTAGCTAGTATTTCTAAATGGATTTCTGACTTTATCCTATGGAGGGCCAATGTTAGCTAATCGCTGAAAAAACACATGTGAATTCTACAGCCATTGGTGTGGTTCGAATCTAATATGCTGAAACCGCTGCCCTACGCCTTAGCTCACTCGGCCATTAACATCTTGTGAAAGATGTTTCATCGTGTAATTATGGTATTAAGAAAATTGGAATCGTGTCATGACTTATAATAATTATATAACAACTATCAATTGTAGGGTGTGCTTCTTATTATAAAAAGTGACAACACGTTCACTTATTTTATACGCAAATCGATGATTATAATTCTGATTTGTTGGTAAAGAAAATAATATTTTTTTGTACTTTTGTGTTTAATAATTTACTTCAAATTGACCATGCGCTAAATTGCACGTGATACAATTTTTTTATTCTTTTGTTAGAAAAAATTTGCATCGCCAATGGGCTATCGACCGAGGCCCTTCAGCCCGTTTAAACAAATTGGTGCAGCACACATTAAGCTTATAACTCTAAGGTGTTTGGTTATGTGTTTGTCGTAGTAAGGGCATCGGTCAAAATCCATTGTATGGAATCCTCGACGAATACTAGCTAGGTCCCAAAAGCAATCCCTTCTGTCGCTGGTCCTGTGTATGCGTACGTGCCCTTTATAGACACCAACAAGGCGAAGTATGGAACCCCCACTGTGACCACGACTATGCTCCCTCAATATTATTGTAAGCACTTTCATTGGACCTCGTAAGGCCCAATTTTGGATTCCCTATTATGGATTCCTCGCGTAAGTGAGCAATGAGCCTTTACTTCATCGCGCTGCCCAACTAAATTTCCGTACGGAAAGTGGCGAAGTGAACGACAATAATTTACATTTTTATCACCCGAAAGCGTCACGATGTTTCTCTTTGCGTTGGAAAATAATCTGAAAAATATGTATTCGACCGAGTATTTCGTAGGATTATTTATTACGGAAGTCGGGTGCTAAATAACGGTATAAAACAAAACATAAACATCGCACGTGTACGGGACGATCTAATAAAGTAGATTTTCTTTTTTTCGTCGAGCTTTTGTCTCGATGGCTGGAATAAAAAGAAATGGGCGAATTGCAAAAGGAAACACACACGCGCGTGTCGAATACATATCCACACATCGCGTTCGTACAATCTTTGAACGTCCCACGTGCACCCTTGGCTGTAGACGAGCTCGTAGATGCTCTTAAATCGAGTCTGCAACCCACATGAGCCACGCTACGTATTCCCGTGTTTCGTTATATACGCGTTCCCAATGAAATAAACCACCTATATCGAAATTCGAGTGGCGAAAAAAAAAAAAATTCGTAGACTTAAATGATGTCAAAGCCGAGAGATACTGGTCGCCGGGTGTCGCGGAGAACCGAGGCCTCGGCGGTCTTCTGAGAGCAATGGAGGTAGCAGGTATCGCACGTCGTAAGTAAAAGAAGCGTCTCTGTGGGTCTCCGCTCCCCCCCCCCCCCCCCCCCCCCCCCCCCCCCTCTCCCTCTCTCCTCTTCCCGTCTGATCCTATAGATGTGGTCAGAGAGCCCGAGTGAGGCGCACGACTCCACGATCACGGCCGATCTGTAAGTAAACGTGAAAGAAGCGCGGTTCCTTTTTCGGCTCGGGGCAAAAGGAAGATATACCGAACTGAACGAAGCCGCGAGAGGGGCCAAGAGAGAGGCTGAAGAGAGATCTAATCTCTCACACTAATACTCTCCATCCGAGTGGCCTCGGTTAATACTTCTTTCTCCCATCTCGTCTCGTACATGTATATCTCGAGTTGTAAATCAAATATAACGACATCGAAGTAGCTCGTGTTATTTATTTTTCGTCTACGAATATCCGTTCGTATAATTAATTCATCGAGTCGGATTACACTTGTCTCGTTGTATTGTTACGATAGTTTATCGATGCGAAATTACGTTATTCAAAAATGGTTTATTATTCACAACGACGCGTTCGGGATACGCATATAAATATTTAGTTTTTCCCTTTTTTTCCTCTTTTTTTTTTTTTTATAACGAATGTTATTACGGAGAATATAGTGCAGCCTATCTGAGGCTATATCTGTATACGCCTCCGTTGGAATCCCAAGACGGATTCCATCGGAATCGAAGTAGGCAAGGCACTGTCACAGCCAGGGGCTTTGAGTCACACACATCGAGAGACAGCCGCAGCCAGCAGCGAACAGCCTTCGGTTGTTGGTCTCGATTAAGCGATGCGGCGCCGTTCCTTGTGCCACAATAAAAGGCGTTATAGGTCCGGCGCCCCCACGAGTATAGTGACTCAGAGCACTCCTGGAGTGTCTGTGAGCAATCGGACACGATTGCAGCAGCCGTAGCAGCGGCGGCGGCGGCGGCCGCAAGCCCATCGCATGCCACACTCGCGGAGAGTTTATGACGGCAGATGGTGGCGGGCGCGGGGACGACGAGAAAACGTTTCTCGCTGTCTCTAGAGCCTGATAGTGATGGACTTATGGGTTTACAGTTAACGCCGGTGTCCCGTGTGCCGCGCGTCTATGAGACCGTTCGCGATAGGAGAAACGATGATCCATTTGATACTTCCAGACGCAACGTCGAAAAATCGAGTTTCTAATACACTGTACGCGAGAAATCACTGGAACGAAAGACCATCTATCGTCGTACCAATTTATTTTCATTGGTTCTAATGACTGCATATGGCGACCCGGATTAACTTTACCGTGCGTACAATGCTGGTCACATAAGCGATCTATATCTGTTCAAACTCGCGGAATAAACGAGCAAATCATTCTGGAACATCAATCCTTTTGGGAAAACCCTTACGGCGCACGGAAAACAAGACGATCGCAATATTCTGGTAAATGTGACAATGCTACTAAGTAAGGAATAGCTTTACAAGGTAGCAATGCCGATAAAAGGGCGTGCAATGTAGTGATAAACAGTGTGTACGGGAATCATAAAAATGTTGTACTATCCTATTAAATGTTAAAATTTTGCAAGATATAACTTCAATTTATGGAGTAGCTTTCCACGTTCCAAATTTTACGATGACGCGTTGCCTTTTTTTATCTTTACGCCTCATAATGTAGAGAATGCTGTCCCGATCATAACAATTGTTACTATCCAGTTAGGCAAAATAACCCAATTAACAAGTAATTTGCGAATATTACATTAATGAAGGTTCAGGCCAGTTCTTCGCGAATAACTTCGTATCTTCGGTGAAATTATATTGTTTCGTTTTTCCGCAACGCGCAATAAAAACCCTGTTAGCCACGATGTTCTCCTTTTCTGCCAACACCCGGAGTGAGAGAGAGAGAATACAGTAGCGCCCGTTCCGAATTCCATTCATGCGACGACCTTGCCACCGCGCGCGAGCTCTTAGCTGAGCCTACTTGGGAAAGCTCACTTGGCAAGACACGCTGGAATTTTCACGCGAACGGGAGAGTGAACACCGGTGGAGAGACCCAGCTAGCTAATTAATTCTTACGAGCGTGGGGCGGCGGGAGGGTATTCTCTCCAACGCCAAATCCGAGCGCACGCGCTGCAATGAACTGATTCCCGGGTCGAATTAACCTCTATGGAACATTAATGAATCGTATGCAACTCCCCGGCGCAATAGCGAAATGGGATGATTACGAACGACATGCGCTTCTGTTCGCTTTTCATTTTTCTTACCAATTTCCCCGCCCCTTTGGCGCTTCGTTGCATTTTTCATTCCACTTTAATCGGATTTCACTCGGATTCTCCCCGATTACGCAATGTTAATCAAGCACCGTGCGCGCAGGATTTACAAAAAAATTAAATTTATCTCTTGTTTGTTTCGGATGCGAGAATTGTCCGTTATAACGCCGACGACGATGCGAGTATCGCGAAAGAAAAAAAAAGTGCGCATTGGCCCACATTTGTATACTTGTGTATACCGTGTACCTTCGCGTACACCAGACGGCAGCGCAATGTGCTCGCCGCTAACGCGGCTGTTGCGACGACCGGGTCACGGACTCGGGAAAGCACTTGGCACGAATATCTGAATTTTCGCAATTTACGTGTATAATAGGCATTGCGCAATGTCGTTTCCAATCTCTTCCCCGTCACGGCTCTTGTTGTTTCGTACTTTCTATTTGTGTACCGATTAATTGAAAAAAATATATGGAAAAAATGCATAAACAAGTCGAATCAACAACCGGGTAATCGATTGTCGAAACGACACTGCGATTTAGTTCCTGTTACTGTTGCTGCCGTTCCCGAGAATGC
This sequence comes from Ischnus inquisitorius, assembly GCA_963924025.1. Classification (NCBI taxonomy): domain Eukaryota; kingdom Metazoa; phylum Arthropoda; class Insecta; order Hymenoptera; family Ichneumonidae; genus Ischnus; species Ischnus inquisitorius. The sequence goes on along the minus strand of OZ001250.1, from coordinate 5,559,786 downwards.
AATTCGTTCTCTTTTCACCTCCTTTATCGTTGCTGCTCTTTTTTTTTTCTTTCGTTTCCAAGCCGCCACGGAGGGTCGCGTAATCGCGAAACAACGCGGGGGCCAGCGGCATTGCGCCTCGCGTTATACGAACGCACGAACGAACGCACACTCGAGATATTTATCTTGGCGAGTGGGAGCAATAGCAAGCAAGAAAACACACACAGCAATGTCGAAGGAGTCAGGAGAAAGTGTACCACTGCGGAGACTCGCGCGAGTACATAACGAATACCTCAACATTTGAAGCGGTCGAGTCCGGAGAGATAGAGATAGACACACATATATAAATATGTATATATATATATGTATTTGCGAGACTATAACGTAGAATAGATTCTTGCGAGAGTTTCATAACGTCACAGACGGAGAGCACGAAGTGACCGACATACCGCGGGGCCCGACGCGAAGAAAATTGCACCAGCATCAATATAATGCCCGGATGACATCACTGGCCGGACTATAGTGACGATGAATATTCGTTAATCGATTCTCAGTGCCCGTGTACTCGTGATCGATTATTCATCGTAACTCATCAATTCGTAACTATGGAGTTTATGGAAAAATAAATATATAAATAAACGCACTCGCGTTTTTATTTTATTTTGATGTCAACGGTTTAGAATCCATAAGAATTCATACTATTACTAATCATAACTTGAGCCAGGAACCCCCATAAAAATGCAATATATGCGAGAATTTATGAAAGACACATCTTTCAATAAAACGGTTAAAAGTTCCATATCCCATATGTATTTTCTGTATCCGCTAGATATGTCGTAGGAAATATATAAACATAGAATATGCATGTCAGAAATTTTTTATATATCTTTATATCTTGAAACAAATATTTATAATAATATATAATATATATAATAGTTAATTTTATTAGAAAATTATATCTCATATGCTATTATTTTGTTTGATCTTACATTTATCTTAGATCTTTATATTTTGATTAGATCTCGTGGCAAAAAATCCGATATCTCAGCATAAACTTCACTTCCATTGGGAAAGTTTCTTGTCTCCGACTGTACTGTAGGGGAGCAGAGAAAAAAAAATGATATCGGAACTACTTATAATTACCCAAATGACATCACCGGTCGGAATTCTCTCGGGTTTGCGAATGCACGGATACTCGGTTTATCGATCATTCATCATAGTCCATCACTTTGTATGGCAATGTACTATGTTCTACATTTATAAAAAAAATTAAATTAAATCGTGCGTTCCGACGCTGTTGATGAGTTCATAGCTCGAATTTGCGATTTAGCAGTACCATACGTTACCGATTAAAACCAATGATTAAATTTTGCTATAATTTTTTCACTACTTCAGACGGAGCCAGAAGTATTTCTATGAATTGTAACACGAGCTAGAACGTTCGTTATCGACGTTTCTATTATTGAGAAACGTTAGAAAAAAATAACAAAAGGAAACTCACGGATAGATTTCTGTTCGTTCGAATCGCGGAGCTATTGAGAAACTTCGATCATGAAAGCACATAGAGCACGAAGCACCGTTAGAAATTCATAGATCATTGATCTCGGCAACGTTCTCGCTACGATCGAGATAAGCGCGAGAAATCGACGCCCCGGCATGTAACTTACGATCCATATACCCTTTTCGACAGTTTCGACAAGCCGCAATTATATGCCGGAATTTCAATGTCCATATAACCCCGGTCCCTCCACTTCTGTCCGTTGCCGACAGAGCGATTGAGATTGATCGATCTAATATATCTTTCTACAATTGCCCCGGCCGCTCGACTTAACCGTGAGCCGTAATTCGGCGAGCATAAATTCATCGTAACAGTCGCTCGCGAGGATATCGAGCTCGTCAGTTTTATGATTTTGCCGCAATAACGATTTCGTTTCTAACTGTGGAAATAATTTATCTGTAAATTAATTGCCGTCGCGTTAAAGAGCCGCCGATTGCCGAGCCGGAGTCGATTTGATTTTCAAATTTTCGCCCGGATAAGAGAGAGGCGTGGCGGGTATCCGATCGCGAGACTCGAGAACCGTTGGGCGCGCGAGCGCGAACATCGGAGAGAGAGCTGCAAAAATTTTGTTCGTGCGACTGTTCAAGGAGCGCGCGCGCGCCCGCGCGGGGCTACCCGTTCGCGTTGTGGAATTCACTTTCACGTTCACGTTCACACGCTCGAACGACGGGGGCTTTTTGTCAACCGTCTCGCGGTCTCGAAACTCGGTCGACCTCGAGAGCTCCGAGCGCGCGCGCGCCCGCGCGTCCGCCCCGGACTCATTCTCCCTTTTGCTCTCTTTATTATTGTATTTATATTATTTTTTTTTTTCCATCGAGTTCGAAGCAAAGGCGTGGGCTGTTCACCGCGCGATTACAACGGACGAAGAGGCGAAAGCCAACCGGATCTAGAAAAGCTGGAATCTCCGTCTCCTCTACGATTTTGTTTCGATCAATCGAGACAGGACCGTCAAGGAGCACGGTCGTCCAATTTATTTCCTGATCATCCCCCGCATGGAGGAAAAAATAAACGTCAGAATTTATTTGTATAGATCTAAAAATATCGATATATATTTTCATCGAAGAATGGTCCATCACCGGTATATTTCACCCGATATATAACACGACTCATATAGTGAATAGTGTGATCATTATATCAATTATGTAATACGTTATAAATATCGCATGATCGACCATTGCATATGATTAATATATTAATATTTTTTTAATGATTATTAATTAATATATCAATCATATAATAACGCCGAATTTCATATATTTCTTCATAATAATAGCGATCATACGAAATCAAGTTTATGGAACGCGATGATTGCATCGGATAAATCCCGCCACATGTTTCTCGTTCGTCAACAACTTCTCTGACATCGAAACTTTACGGGAATTCCCAGCAGCCTCAGTGCTAATCGTTGCATTTCACTTTCGATGCATCAGAGCTTATTTTTGTTTTTCCTTTTTTTTCCAATGAGCAAAAATAAAATTCCAACGCGATGCAACGATGACAACAATCAGGCATGCTCTGGCTGGTAGTTATTCGCAGCGTATGGTATGCGACGAAATCACGCGTAAACAGCGTGTCATCGCGGCGCGTGTTACGCTCACTCGAATATAAATCGCCTATGACTCGTTTCGATCCTCCCCAGGCTCGTACACAACCGAACGTGAAGAAAAAAAAACAAGATTCCCAGTGACGCACTCGTTGTCGGGTATAAGTCCAAAACTCGAAGGGTGAGCGCAATCGTTTCGGAGGTAAAATGGGATTGCTTGTGACTCGTATCCGATTACTCGGAAACGTCGAACGAGAATAGATCTCGCGATGCGATGGAAGAGGACGCAATGAGAGAAAGAAGAAGAAAAAAACGGAGAAAGAAAACGAAAGTGGAATTGGAAGCGAAAATGACGACTGAAAATTCACTTCATCACCGACCAATCTACGTGTGTGGCAGGGTTAACGATAACCGGAAACAGTCCGTCCAAGCATTTTTGCCTATGGTCCGGCAACTTACCGTCTCGTCATGCTTAACTCGATGTGTGCGTGTCGTTCGCCTGCTCAAGAGCATTGTGAAATTCACGCCCACGTACTCGACATTCTGACACTATGGCTCTCGCGCCGTACCCTCCTACCCCGGCCACATTATGCGTGCATTTATTTATAGATATCTCCTATAATACACACATTCGAACCCCAGACTAGACGTGACGAGACGAAAGTTATTCGAAGGCTCTCGCGGCCACGCGAGCCCTGAACTATTGCGATTGCACGGAATCCAAGAAAAAAACCAATTGTTCAAAATTAAACCTTCGCGAAAAAAAAATCGATTTCTTGAATAACGAACTTACAAAAAGACAAAGCCTTTTCGAGCGTTCGCCGTCTAATAACGATGATGCGACGCATGCATACGATTAAAAAAAATCCTTGTTGGAACATTCCGAAATTTCAAGTTCAAATTCGTAAATATGGAATTGACGAATGATACCGAGTAATTGAATAATTCATAATCGTTTCGACGAGCAAAGACGCATGCGCGGGTAACAATGGAGTATTATTTAAGCACACAGCGTACAAAGTCGCGATGCATGGTACGTCTATTTATATAACTCTAGTATCCCATGAGTCTGCAAATAGCTCACGTACAGGATTATGCAATAGTCGACGAGACCGCGGAAGGGTACAAGCAGGGGTAGAGAGACCGGGGGGGCGGCGGGGAAGAGAGATCAGGCCGTCGGTGAACGGTAGAGGAGCGACGGGGACTCCCCCGCAATTGTGTAACGGTTCCGTTGGGCCGTGGACGGATCCGGCCAACGTCACTCGCACGCTTTTACGTTTCTCGCTCTTTTTCCGGTCTCCGCTACCGTTCTCCCTCGCACTTTTGCGCATTCGATGTTCTATAACCAACTCCGTCTCTCACGACTATGTGCACTATGTGTTACACACGAATGCGGCAGCAGTTTACCGTAGTTCGGTACGGCGATGCACACACGCGTGTGTTGCGAGTGTACGCTCGCATTGTTGAAGCTACGGGACTTCCGGGATGACTATCTTCCCAGGAGCGAGAATGAGCGCGCGAACCGCGATGCCAACCTGATCCTACGGTGAAACTATTGTTGAATGTTTACTATAGCATGCATGAGTACATCGCTTCCAATCATCAAATGTATATCGGCAAATATACTGTCAATGTGTTCGATTTTATCGCGAATGGTTAAGACACTGTAACAAATCAAGAAAACAGAAAGGTTCGAATATTGAAATAAAACGAAATATGTTTTTTTGCGTATGACTGGGATACTGCTTCGAGAACATTTTACCGTCAAATTTAGTACGAAAATCGTAGTACAAAAAAAAGTGTTTCTTCAGTAAAAATTATCATTTTCGAACCCTAAATATGCATTTCTGAAAATTGTGTAAAACCCTCAACTTTTTAACACTCCGGGTGAGGAAGAGGGTACACATGAATTTCACATTTATTTTACACCGTTTCATGAAGTAATTTATTTCGATATAATATACGTTGAAAAAAAATGATAAACAAAGTTTTATTTGTTGTCTATTCCACCGACCAAAAATGCATTATTTTCACCTTGCAAGAGAAGTCATTGCCGTCAACAAATCTTCCATGAGCAAACGGAAAAAAAATTCACCGAGATTTGTCGCAATGAAATAAATATACATAAAAACGATATACAATATAAATATTGTTTCACCTCAAGCCCTCGATTTCCGACGTTCAAACATCGAGACTAGAGTGCGTCGTTAACATCGCGAATTCGCCGAATTTTTTATATCAATTATCACTTTTGCAATCTCACGACAACATCCCATGAATTCGCAATTTTGTTTTTTTTTCCGACTATATATCATTTTAAGTGGAAGTTACCCCGACCGCGCGGATAAATCCGATGACGATAAAATCTTCAAAGAGCCGATTGTATGCACACGCGTTGCCAACGTCATTCTCGCCCTAATCTCCGCGGCGCGTTCCCCGCGGTTTCACGGATAAACGTTTCCACGTAAACGCGCCCAAGGTGTGGGCGAGAATGAAAGTTGCGCATCAGGCCAGAGGGGCCGGGGGGAGGTGGAATTTCTATGAAAAGCTCATCGAACACGAGAGCGTTTATACGCAATGTTTGTTAAACGATTGGCCGTGTCGAGCGAAATCTAGGAAGAACCTGCCGAATGGCAAACATCGTTGGCGGGCGCCTCGCGCGCCTACTACGTTGCATCGGAGATATCGACGGCGGCAATCTATGCCGTGTGTTTGCAGCTGAAATCCCCGAAGGGTGACGTAGACTTTTGAGCTCATTCACTTTTGCAAACAAAACGCATGCGCGGCTTCGCCGGTGCAGGCTTCCTCGTATTTCTCTCTCGAGCGTGGCGGGAGGAGCCCGCGTACGTACGATAGTGTGTTACAAAATACAGGACCGAGATTGCGCGCGTGTGTGCGAACGCTCGTGACGCTGTGGCTTCTTATCGCATGTTGCAAACAATATTGGCGCCGAGTTTCAATGAAAAATGTAAAGAAAAAAAGAAGAAGAAAAAATCGAGCGAGGGAGCGTAGAACGAGGATCGATCGGAGCACACACGCCTGGGGGACGTGTATTCCATGAATGAAACGTTCCCTCACTCCATCAGAACAGACGCACGCACACCCTCGCATACGCGCGGAGTTTATCGTTCGGATCGCGCGTGAGCTCGTGTCACGCTGACCGCGTATCCCGCAGTTAATAAACTTCGCAATTGGCAATGAAAAAAAAGAAAAAACAAATTCACATCATTTTTCTGTACGGTAATATAGCGTTTATTGCGTGAGAAAATTGCGTCGAATTGTTTTATTTTGTTTTATTTTATTTTTTTCATATTATTTCAAGCTCGAGGGAATCGAGATGCTTGCGTTAACAGAATAAAGACGAGCGGCCACGGTGTCCGAAGGCTAAGAACTGTATATACTTAGCATTGTTGAAGCGTTCTCATTATAGAGACGAAGATGAGAACTGGCCAATGTCGTCCGAGAGCGAGAGAGAGTTCGAGATTGAATGTCAGCCACGCGCGCAGTTTCGAATAACGAAGTCTTAGCTTTCCCAGCTAAATGTTTCAAGTCAATGTGAGAAGTGAAACGAGGTGTGGAACGGTGCTACGCGGACGATTGCGAGAGAGCAGGAAGGCATGACAATTTTGCCCGTGGTGCTTTTGTGAGCTACGCTTCTTTTGCTCTATTGCTTCTCCTATGTAGCGGGTCTCGCGTGGACTCTTGTGAACTCTCTTCTACTCTCCACGTGCGAGGCGACACACATATATAGGGTGTATGCGGCCACGCGCGGTATCGGAATCGGAGCAAGGACGTGCGGAAGTCGCGTCGCACTAAATCGGACGTCTCGCGCGATTTTCACGACGCAAAGGATCCTTTTTATTCTCAAACGAACCAACGGCCGAGCCTCATTAGTGTGGCCATCGGAGTCCAAGAACTCGGAGAGGAACGAGATTCCTCCTATTCGACGGAAACATTGCGGATGTACGAGTCATCGCGTTCTTGTTTCCGCAATTAAGATTACAAAACGAGCAAAAGAAACTTTTTGAAAAAATTCCAGACTGAAAAGTGGTTGTTGTACAGAAAATTTCGAATAATTTTACAGACGAGGAAAAAATCTCCGATGCAGTCCCAGGGATGTCTGCTTTATTATTTTTTTCACTTCCCCTAATCGTGCCAAGGACTTCTTCCGAATGTGCACAATTATTCAAAACTTCTTTGTAATATTTCTATATTTCTTTGCAATTTCTTTACAAAATTTTCTGGAAATGCAATGTACCGATTCTGGAAGTGTCGATACATTCTAATGTAGAATATATTTGAAAAATCTAGTCGACGAAAATCAACATAATTTATTCATATTTTACTATAAAACTATGTTTATCTCGATAATTTCACTTAATTTTTTTATAGTATATCTTCGAATAAAATAAAATGGATTTCACTGTTCAAGAGTACATTTCCGTTCTACTGCGATGTACAAATCATGACGCGAGTAAACAGAAGTTTCATTTCAAAAACATGACGGCCAACGATATCTCAAAGATCCATGGACGTTACACATCGATAAGCCTGACACGAGCAGTATCCGTTTTACTTGAATGAGTCTGTTTGCTCAACGAATCTACCCGGATAAGCTCAACGCAACGACTCTCGTTTATCGAGAAGGTAGGAACAAATATATAATTCAATGAACGATACGATAGTTTCCTCATCGATCCGAGACGCAACGTTTGCAAACATTGTTTTTCAAACATTGTTTCACGCTTCGCCCGCGACGACTCCGGGATTGCACCGAATCACAGTGCTGTTTCGTTGCCTCGTTGCGGCAATGCAAATAGTTGACCCGAATGTGCGGTTACTCTCGCGAGCGCAAAACCACCGGGGATATTCTATAATTGCCACGGCATTCTCTATCTCCCGCGGTAGCGACGATTACGAGAACTTTAATTACGAAGAAAAAAAACAAAGAAAACAACAAAAAAGCAAACAGGAATGCCTAATATAGGTGAGAAACGAAATTTTAGAAAACTAGTTAGAGCATTACGTCCAGTCATTCGCAGGCTTCTCACTAAATTCCTCGGGCTTAATAACCGAAACGACGAGGCAGAAGAAACGATTGAAATATTTTCACCGCTGCTTGGTCAATAAAATCGAGACTCGGACATATTTTTATTACAATTATCGCAAACAAATGAGCCGTTGTATTTGTGTATTGCAGGCGAGTCGCTACGCGGACGGCGATTATCGAACGATTGTACAAAAACTATTGTGCAATCGCTTGGAATGCAACATTGTTTTTTGTCCGTCGTTTTTATAACTATTTCCTTCGCGTAACGTTCGCCGAATGCAGCATACCTTGTGCATGCGTGTTTCTTAACGCGATTCAATAATTACGCTCAATTATATTTGTACTAAACCACAACGGCGCCGTCTACCTCGCAACTGTGTTTTTCTACACACACACCTTGTCCGAGAAAATTGTCAAGTTATTATGTACCGAGATATTTTTTTCGATCGTTCCTCGTCCCGTTTGTGTTTACACGCTGACAAGATGATTGGTTAATTGGTTAATTAACGCCCGCCAACCGACGAGGAGATGGGGTTGAGGAGAATTTTTGTTTTATTTTTATTATCCTCTTTTTCTTTTTTTAATTCAAATAACCTTCTCCCGTCGTCGTGGCAATTGTTTATCCATCGTTATCCACGGTTCGTCGAACTGATTGTCGGCGAGAACAGACGCGCCTGTGGGCTCTCTCTTTCTGTATTTACATATATATAAAAATATATACATGGCACATATGTAGATATACGTGTGTGCACCGCGTTATGAAGTCCGCGAGAGAAAATAATTCGCGCTATTCGTGCCAATTAGCGAATACCTGATGCTCGAGTACACACGTACCCAACACGGCGTGTTGCTCCAGAGGAAACGAGTTAACTATCCGGTCCAATAAAAATGAACTCTCGCGAAGCCGTGCAAGCTTTATGTACCATCGATGTATTAAATCTCATCGCTAATAAAACGTGTTTCAAGTGATAGACGATTCGCCGAGGAACGAGGCTAGACGTTAAATAAACGCGGCATTTGCATAACAACGCGACAACATTCATATTCGCGTGAAAAACAGCCGATTCACACAAATAACTTGAAAGTTCATTGAGCCGATTGGATATTGAATGATACACGATTCAATGAAAAACAAAGCGATGCAATATCAGCTTTCGGGTAAATGTCGAACGTTCAAAACAACATCGCGATGAGATTAAATGCATCAGCTGCGAAGTGAGAAACAAATGGCTTTGAAGCTTACTTGCGAACACAGGGATGTTTTGTTAGACAGGAAACATCGCCGACAAAGATTCTTAATAGGGAAAAATCGACCATATTATAGGTTCGGAGAAGTCACAATTTTTGCATATATTGTAAAAATAACTACAAATTTTAAAGAGCCGAAAATCCTAATTGTCTACATTTCCTAAAATTCAGATATCTTTCATAAAGGAAAAACGCATTAAAAGAATTGAAAAAATAGTATCGATTCGCATGAATGAATTTTAATTCATAGACTTTTTTTGTGTGAAGAAAAAAGGGGTTGCTCCAGAGTAGACAAAAGATATTTCTTTAGCCGTGATCGGTAAAGAAAGCGAATGCATCGGCAGGAGTGGCATCGTCATGAAGAAGCGGCGCAAAGCCGGCTCGAGTCTTGGAATTCCATTCGAGAATGGCTTGAGCCCGATGCACCCGTCGTCGGGATGCTGAGTAACACTCTCTTGGCGCACCGTGCGCGCACAGTGCAACTGACTATCTCGGGGCCCTTTACCTCCGTCAGTTGCGGTCGCTCGCGCGCAGCTATTCACAAATCGATGCAGCGGAGCATGCAGAGGAGAAGAGACGAAGAAGAAGAAGAAGAAGAAGCAGAAGAAAAGGACGAGGAAGGAGAAGAAGAGATGCGCAAGAAAGAGATCTCGGAGAGTTTCGCCCCGAGGGGCTATATGTATAGCGCTGCTTATACATGTGCTGTACTGTATGTATGCCTCCTTTACTGGCTGAAGAGTGAACAACTACCACGAGGTTATATCGGCATTGGTCCAGCGAGAGGTAGAAGCCGCGCTCAGAGCGCCTAGTAGCGGCACCCTGAAAGGAGTCATTACCTCGGGGCCCTGATTGGCGTTTCCCCTCGCACCTTGTTATTTAGCTGAAGCCTTAAGGCTCCGACGTGCTCGACGCTGCTCCCTCTCTCTCTCTCACCCGCTCTTTTTCTCTCGGGAAAGAGAGATATGCAGGGTCGCGCGCGCCTCTTTTACGTATACCACACGGCAAAGGAATCCTGCAAGAAACTTCGTAAGAAACCAAAGTGAAGAGCGCGAAGATTAAGAATGCGCGCGAGTGGATGTTGTACCACTGATGGAAGAGAGGAGAAGAGAATTAATGCGTTTTCCACGGCGAAGACTATCAAATTTCGAAGTCTCATCTCTTCGACAGTGATTGCACCGACGTCAGAGAGAACTCGGGAATGTCTATGCTCGGATCTTCGGGGTCTTAACGTATAAGAGCCGTAGACATGCAGAATAGCTATTGCCGTTTGTTAAGGACAACGAAGGGACGAAGCTCGCAGAGGAGTCCCTAGAGCCTCGGCTACGACCTCGAATAACTGCGGGCAGCTTCGAGAATGCAACGAGATGCATTCCACAGCCAGCCAGCGAGCCTACAGGAAGGACTCAGCCAGACATTCTGGAATTCGTTTTTTTTGTCCGAAAATTTGAATTGAGTAGTCGCTTTTGGTATTAATTAATTTTTTTATATCAGATATCTTTTAGGGTCCCTTATTAAAAGTCCCATATTGAATACACTCATTGATGAAACTGGAAAATAGTAGATAAATCTCCGAAATTTCAATGGCGATACTGTCTTCGAATTTTCAATGTGCTGGCTTCTTCGGGCTAACAATAATACAGGTGTCAGATGATAATGGCTTCATTTTTAGTTTGGTAACAAAATGAAAAGCAAGAATGGAAAGGCGAACAAGAAAACGATCTGATAACTAAGATCCTGGAGGCTGCACCGTTGTACCCCAGTTTAGTTTACTGTATAGCGCAACGATAAGCTGCATTATACCATTACAACCACCGCGTACCGCAAAATCGTAACTATCGTTGCGGAAAGCTCAGTGAAAAATGAAGGTGCTCGCGGATAAACCGATTGCATAAACTAGCGCCTGGCGTCTGACCTCTGCGGTCTCGCCTCTGCGAGTTCTACGTTCTCTTCCTCTCTCGGCGAGGGGGTTGGGGGCGACGCGGGGAGGGGGACGGATCTGGCGTTTGTACGAGAAGCACGAAAGCCACCGTCGCGACCACGGCGAGAGAGAAGCGCGCTGATTTGTTCAAGTACGCCCGGAGGCCGCAAAATGCCAACATGCATATTATTCATCTGGAACTGTATTTGCAGAGTTTCCGCAATGCTCCCGCTCGTAATATTGAAGCAAGAAACGGCGATAGTTTAATATCGAATGAAACTTGCAACGAGAAATTTGGCGGGAAGTTGGAAAAAAATGAATTGGCCATTCGCTTCTTGAACTTGACATTGCTTTAAGGAATTCTCTTGTCCCCGACGAGTAAGACGGTCGAGCACTTAGTTGGGGCTCTTTCTTTCACGAGTCAGGCGAAGATTATTATCATATATATATTTATTTATTTATTTTTAATTAACAGCTTTATCAACTCGAGTTAAATAGCGCTTTCAATATCAGTATCTCGTTTTTTGCCGTTTTACTTCGCGGGAAGGTTTGAGAATGCGTGAAAGATTTTGAGCAATGAAGAGGTTCCGAATGATGAAGAAAGAGAGTAGAAGGGACGAAGAGGAATTCATCGTCGTTCTATTGCCATCTTACGATGCGCCGTGGTGCACTTTCATCGCGTTTCAATGCTCGGCTCGCGCGCGCGCGTCCACGAGAGAGCATCGCGGTGGTTTTGCCGGGTCGCAAAAATAAGAAAATGCCGAAGACTCCGGTATCCGGAGAATGTTGCTAGGTAGGAGCGGCGGCGGCGGAGTATCTCCAGACGGTATAGATATACCCCATAGCAGTATAACGGATAGTATAGAGTCCTATCGCGGCGATGCAGGACGAAAATGAGAGCCAAGAGAGAAGAGGATTCCTCGGCTCACAGAACCGCGGCTGACCACGCGAATCCACGCGCGATATGCTATTACCGTTGGGTTTCTCTACCTGCCGCGAAAGTCCGTACAAAATACTGCGCGAATGCAAAAAGAAAATCTATGACGACTTGTAAATTCGCACTAGAACTCACCCAAGTACAAATCCTGTTTATAATCATCGTAAACTCTCCTATGACTATTTCGGGGGCTATTTTATTCGCGAGCGTTCATTGAGATTGCAAAATTATTCGCCACGTTTAGCGTTTTATTATCATTAATAGCGATAAATTGGATCGTTCGACGAGGGTGTGGCACATCTTGTCATCGTACGAGAAAAAAAAAAGAATATAAAATAACGAGAGGCTCGCATTCATGCGATCGCATGTGCATATATGTAAGAATAGAATTGCATTCGTTATTGGCACGTGTTCACCGGTGTGGCGATACTTTCCGATTGTTTGTCCTTCCCAACGCGGCCGATATCGATTCGACATATGAATCCTTTACGTTTTTTTTTTCTTTCAACAAACAGCTCTATTAAATATACAGTAGTCGCAGCAATTATTTTCAGTTATATTTATCTCGTCGGGCAGTCAATTACGCAATGCTCACATGTAAATCGGTGCGCGGCTGGTAGGCAATTTGTATGTTAATAAATTGTAACGTTTTGTTTTCTCGTTTACTGTACTCGCGTACTTTTGCCAACCCGAGAAAATCTAAATCTTGAAAGAACGTTAGAAAAATGAAAAAGAAAAGGACTGGGAGTCGGGAATTAATGGCTAAGGAGACTATGGAGAACGGTGGAACGACTGTAATCCGCTAGTCCATGCATGGTCTATATATCTTTCGGCCGGGATTCATCGAGAGAGGGGGGAGGGATGAGCCTGCAACCTCCGTAAACTCCGCGATGCAACATCGCGGATGCGCAGAGTTGCAACTGCATGCGTGAATCCGGTCGCGTCGGTAGACCGAGCGAGCGCGATACAGAGGGATAGAGAAGCGGCAAAAGATCGTCGCGAAGGAGTCTCTCGGTGAGCGGGAACAAGAGAGAGAGAGAGAGAGGTATAGAGATAGATAGACAGAGGAGAATGAGGGGGGGACGAGAAACTCGGCAGTAGAACGTGTACGTACTACTACGTACTCGTTGGTGGCGATGCTAAAGAAGGCTGGCTCCAGCTAGCGACCTTCTAAGGCCGCGGCGAACCGACGGCTACGTCTATACGAAAGACCGAGGTGACTCGTCGAGCGAGAAAGAAAGAGCTAAGCTAGAAGGCTCGACTAACCAACTCTTTTCCTCTCCGCAAACCGCCAGCATCCACGGCTGCCCACATTCTCGATGTAGGTATAATCGAGCTTCGCCTTGTCGTCGTTCTCTCATTTCGTTTCATTCGCGATTTCTCGTTCTCTTTCTCTGTCTCCCGGGTTTTTTTTTCATCGTTTTCATATACACGTATATAGAAATATGCATACATTCTTTTTACTTCGATACTATTTACGATGTACACGTTCTGCAACTCGCCTACAGCCTGTCTGCGCATGGGGTTATAACTATAAGGTGAACGGACAACTCGCTCCATCGTCCATCCAAGGAATTGGCGTTCTGTACGAATGTTAGTTCATTATTTTATTGAAAATCATTTTTTTTTTCTTCGATGAAACTTTGTTCTCGTCCAATGAAAATTACGTCTATATCTTATTTATGTACTTTTATAGATAGTTCGTAAAGAATAGCAAGTTCATTTTTCAAAAATTAGATCTCGATCTCTTTTCTTGTTTGTCGATCGGCATTTAACAACCGGAAATTGTCGATGCTTCATTGACGTGTTTGACTGCTCAAGGAAGTTTTTTTCAACCATTGCTGGTTTAAGGACAAATCTTTTTTTTCAAATATCCTAATTTAAAAAGTGCAGAGCAAACACAAATTTGTAAAAATTGATAAACTCCCAAGTGAAAAAATAATGTACTACATAAATTGTATTGACAAAGACGATTGGAAGAACGAATAATTATTTGTTATTGCATTTTTTTTTAATACATTTTCTGTAAGTCAAAAGTTTTTTGGAAAAAATCAATCCACCAAAATTCTTTTACATAAAAAATCCTGGAACACAATTGACTCATTTTATGCGACTACATAAATTATAACTCGCGTTTGCACAACTACGTGAGGCAAGTGAAGGGTTCTTTCGAAAATACTGTGACGAATGGATCCAAAAACACGGAAGACGGTCAGAAGGATATGGTTATTGAAGAAAATATGGAAAAAGAATTAAATAAACGAGCGGTACGTGTGCGAAAGTAGTGAAAACGTGATGTCGCGTGTGCAGCCAGCAAAAGGCCCGAAGCCGAGCGTTCGCGCGGTCATATTCGAAAGGGCATGTTTACATAACCGGGGTTTGTGTGTTCACGCGCATTTATCGAGTTTACCATACGTAAATATGTGTTTACGTTCTCACCTTCCATCACCTGAATAATATACAATACATGATCTTTTTTTATCGTACATCCTCTTTTATCTTAATGTACTGCGCGAAAGATTACTCTCGCAAACTTCCGACGATTACGAGTAAAATGTGATTTTCTGAATTTTTTTTACATATATACGAGTATTTAAAAAATTGCATTACGAAAATCTTTTTTGCAAATACGTAAAATGATACAGGCTAAGTAGTATTATCGAACAAGATACTTCTAAACGTCGAGAAGTGTTGTTTGTTTAATGCAAATTGCTGTTATAAGTTTGCGTTCCACCGTTTGCAAGCATCACGATAAACCACGACCAAGAGCGGAGAATTGCTAATTTTTCAAAGTAATTTGCATAAAACAAACAGTAATTTTTGACATCTACAAACATTTTTTCCGATAAACTCATCGTACACCATTTCATCAATTTTCGAAAATATTTTTTGCAATCCATATCTCAAGTTTGATAGTAATGTTCAGTTTTTTTCTCATTTTTTTTCGCACCCGTTCAGCTTTCGGGATATTTGAATGAACACATTTCTACGCTCTTGAAATTCTGTTTTACTGATACAGAATATTTTCCAAAACCAGACAAATTTTCCATTTTCTCGAGAAACCCGCCATTAAAATTGAATTCGAGGTAGTCGACGTAACTTTGACGGCTTTCGCGATGCCCAGCTTACTTAGGTTTTTTTTCACCCTTCGTGTCTACGACCCCGTTCGACTCGATGCGTTCGTGAATCCCTTCGTCGATATCTCGACTGTCCGAGTAAAATGCGAAATTGCGGGTGGAAAGTAACCCCGAAGGGTTATGTCCCCTGCGACTTTTCTCTCGTTCGTTTGTCGTTCGTCGCGACATTTGGTTTGCACGACGAGAGCATCACAGTCGATTCTCGAGAATTCCAATAAGCTTTTCGTTCTCTGCTCTCCACCGCCCTCGTTGCCACGAAGAGTGCGCGACGGAATTCGGCACGCGAATCTTCCCATCGTCGTTGCTTGCTACGTAAAATATTTCCATTCGGCAGAGATAGAGAAAATCCTCTCTCCTTCGATGCCGAACGGAACGAAAATGTACTCGAATTTTCTAATACAACAGTCGTTCGAATACGCACGGAATTTCGCCTCTATTTTGTCTGTCTTCCTTCTGTCGTTCTGTACGTTTTGTCAAAAGAAAATCGCGAATCTTATCGGTTTTTTTTATTTTTACAATAATAAGTCAAATGTTATTGCTTCCTCAACGCCTTATCTTTGCTATAACTTCTTAGTTTAATAATAAAAAAAACGTGTAAACGTTCGCGCATAAAAATATATCCTGCTCAAGCTTTTAGCATTCTCATTAAATATTTAAAGAGCCATGAGACGAAGCCCGAGGGGGCAGCTTGATCTAAATACCTCGTTGATACGATCATACACGCTATATAACCTACGCAGTTGGCCGCGAGCTCTCCGGGCTCATACCGCGCAGAATTCTGCGGATTAAAGGCCGGGCCTCTCGGCCATCCGGCTCAAGAGTTCGCGCGAGCAGAGATCTCCGTTTTACCCTCCTCCTTCTTGTACTCCTTCGAACTTACAGCCGCATTGCCCAGAGATACCGTCAACGACACTCGAGACGCTCGATCGACTATCGACTGTACCCCCCAAACCTCCCTTTCCCTGCGACAGGAGTTCGGTGTCTCTGCGGTACCATAGACTCTCGTTTCCCGTCTGTATTGCGACTCACCGTGGTCCGTTGCAATACGTTCCAATATCACCGAAAAGTCGATAGTGCCAGGAGCACGTCGGCAATGACAAATCAACATTTCTCGAGCTTATTTCGACCGTGTAATCTCTTATATTTGCTTTTTTTTCAACCTCGTTTTTTTTTTCTTAATCTCGTTCGAAATATCGAGTTTTCTTCGAAGCGATTTTTTAAACGTTTCTTGACCATTTTTACGCGTTCTCCGTTTTACAATTACTCAATCACTGAGACTCGGTCATTACGATACCTTGAAGCGACAATTATTTTTTCCCCATCGATAGAAACAATTCGTATTGAAAAAATGAAATATCGTTGCACGCGCCGTCGTCGGAGAGAAGGAAAAAAAAAGACGCGCGCTCCACGTGCCCGATATTTGTTTCCTCGCGTCTCGGCTCTCCGCGTCCTCGGTATACGTTCTTTAACCCGTTCGTACGTTCTCCAGTTCATTCGTCCCGGTTGCAACGCGTGACACTGCGCTCAACGAAGAACGATAATGCACGTATCCGGTGGCACGTGCCCGGCAAAACTATTCCTCAGGGTCGTGGGATCGTCTCGAGCGCGACGCTGCCTGTTATACGCGCGCACGATTCCCTCGCTGAACTTCCTTTCGTTTTAGTTGCAGAAAATAAATCAATCCATCTTTTGCATTTTACATTCTATCTCTTGCGAAGTGTACCGGCGTGCACGCGCGCGCTATTCCCATCGGGAAGCGAAAAGTGACGAGAGGACACAAACGTTATTATCGTCCGAAGAAATAACATAAGTGCGAAACGTCCAGCGGTCGGTGAATGATGTCACGCCCGACTCTGCCGAGGCAACGAATTCTTAGGCGAAGTGGCATTGTTTGATGCATTTTCGGAAAATTGCATTTTACTTCTCATCTCAGCGAATTGTAAAACCTTTGATTCTCCGTTTGCCTTCTCATTAATTTTGGTTCTGCCATAAATTTAATATGTTCTGATTTTTAATTTTTTTTTCTACGATACGCATTGTATTGATTTTCTATTATTCATATGTTATTATTTATATCAATTTATCTCGATATTTTGATAATACTATTTTTTATTTCCCCCAACGAGCAACGCCGTTTCTCATCTTTACCTCTTCGAACCTTTGGATATTCGCCGCATTGCACAAATTATGCAACACCGTTGAAAGTCTCGAATGTTGAAAAACGAAGAAAAAACAAGTACAACGAAAGAAGCAAAAAATGAGTATAAAAATGCCAGAATAATTCCGTGGCGGTTGTTCGGTCGAGCGGAGGGATACAAGCGAAGATGGAGGAGCAATCAGGTAGTGAATTTTTCTCGCACGGCACGTAGAGTTCGCGGAACGCATCGCTTGCCGCGTCCGTTCCACAGGTTCCTCGACCGGCGGTCCACTATATCAGAACGATGCGTGCCGGGCGGTGAAGCGCGCGTGGCCAAGGGGTTGGGTGCATCCAGCCGTTGAAACACCGTGGGGCCTCCAAACGAGGTTGCAGCGCCCGAGAGAGCCCTTCTCTCCGCTGTGCGCTCTGTCTCTCTATCTCTCTGTGGGGTATGAGAGCGCTCGCGCTCGCGCGCGTGAGTGGAAGAGAAGAAAACGGTTAAGCGAGGAATAACGAAGTAGTCGTCAAGACGGCAAAGCCGGGGAGGAAGGGGTCTTGAAGAAGAATGAGAGAAGTGAAGCAGCAGCTACGGCGGCAGTTCTCTCGGTGGGTATACAGTTGAAAGAAGAGGGGGAGAGAATGAGAGCCCCGAGAGACGAGAGACCGGGCCTTATACGAGGGAACGAACGCGCGCGCGGGCGCTCGCACGCGGTGGCCCGTTGGCGGTCCTCTCTAATGTTTGATAGTTGTGTGTGGGCCGCATTGGGACCCCATGGTTGGGCCTCTCGCTCTTTGCACTGGGTCTTGGGGACCCACTCTTGGGAACCTTGTCTTCCTCCTACTCCGATTCCCTCTTTACGCTTCATTCCTCCCCGTCGCCGTTCTCGAATTCCCCTTTCCCCCACCGTCGCTTCGTTCCCCGACCAAACGGCCGCCTCAGCGTGAGAGAGGAATGCGAGGATGCATAGCTGGACGATGTTGTTACCGGTGTTGCACTCGCTATCTTCTTTCCTCCTGCTACGCGACCTGGCGAAAGAGAAGTCGCAACGGCGTTTGTCCGCTCATACACTGCCCACTACTACTACTACTACCTCCGCGCTACTAACACACGTGACCACGACGAGATATTCCGGCGCTCGTGAAAAATATAACTGGGATTCCCGGGTTTGTCTACAACGGGGACATGGTGATGCATCAATGGAATCTTTATGAATTTACGGCGAAATTGATGAAAACAAATTATTTCGCTGTTCACCAGGTGTTTTTTTTTAAACAGTCGACCAAATTTTTGTGATTAGAAACTAAGCGATGCAAACGCAAAATTGGCCCGCTGGCATTTGTCCCACTAACGTCTATCGGCGACCGGATTCCGGACGCGGAATCATTTCTACGGTCTGTATGGATTATGTACATTGTTACAAGGTCGGAATTCAGATGTCGCCGTTCGTGAACGTTTGCAAATGGCGATGTCGCTCGCGATCGGAACACCGGGTTTCGCGAGCGTGTCCCACGTTCCCTCCGTGTCCCTCGCTCTCATCGCGACGGCGGTGGCTGCGAGGCGATAAGATTGCACCGACCATTAATGCCTCACCGATATAGTTTATGCCTCGTACGAAGGTGTTCGAATTGCGTTCGCACCGCAGCGATACAGGTAGAGAGATAGGCACGGGGGGCAGAGTAATCACACGCGCGTATGCACGTGTGTGTGCGCGCGCGTTGGACTCTGAGCTTGTTGATCAAAGCGTGTACAACCGTCGGATAACCGGTACACTTCTGACTCAACGGAGGAAAATTTCGCGCCGTACACACAGAGAGTTTTGCCCTGCCGGTCACTCGTTACAACGCCGGAGTTTGCACTATCGACTCCCTCGTGCCCTCGAGCTCAAAACACGCAATTATTTCCGTCCGAACTACGTCTCCGGGGAGAGAGGGAAGTGAACGAAGAGTTTATCGAACCACCGAACGGTCTACCTCGCGACCACCACGACCGTCATTTGCGGTTCACCTATGGTTATTACATTGTAAATCAATAAACTTTCAAAATCCACGCGCGACCGACGATGCTGGATCGCTTGACGCGCATACACGCACGCACACGGACGCATACACGGACGAGAAACCACGTTGAAATTGTTTACGCAGTGATATTGTATCGCGATTGCCAGCGCGGAAAACCATTCGCGGCCATATCGATGGGAAAGCAATTTTTGACGAATATCGCGCAACTCGCGTATGTACATCGTTGAGCAACATGGGAAATCAATAAAAGCGTCACGATGTATCGCGACTACTTTTTACCGTTCAATGAATCGGAATGGAACATAACGAGTTCAAAACTCGTTTGATTTGATTCTCGCTTGTGTGCTAGTCATGTGTTTGCGCGGGCGTATATTTTTCGGGCGAGTTACAAAAATCATGTTTACTTAATTGCCATTTAATCGAGCCGCGCTTGTTTGAACACAATTTTCATCTGTCCGGAACGTCATCGGCGTCTCGCGCGTTTACGAATTATTTAAGGCTGGTAATGATCAGGCATAATAGTGTTTGTCTTGCCTCTGACGCGAGTTGGAGCTATCAAATATTGAGTTTGGAGTAAAACACGGATACGTGAACGCGAACAAAAAAACTATCAAACACAGCACTCCCCGTACGAGGAATAATAGAACTTTGTTACGACTTATTTTCCCAGCAGATTTCGTAAACCGTAATGAATTTCGAAATGTACACAAGACAATGAGATTTAACGAACGTATAGAATTTTCTGTGTTGTCACAGCAGGATTAGAAATAAAAGGTGAATAAAAAAAATACGACGAAGAGACCTTGCAAATCTTTGCAATTGACTCCGAAAACATTTTTTTCCTTACAATCTACCATTGTTGATCGCAATGAAATTATTATTTCTGAGTGTCAGCGCGACCGAATTTCTGCTGGCTACCGCAATGTCCTTCGACATACGATAATATTTTTATTTACCTACAATAATTTGAGCAATGCTCGGGTGCTCGATAATAAAAGCGCGACGGCGCGAAGCGCGGTAAAGAGTAGATCACAGAGGCACGTATAGCGCGGTCCAGAGAGCGAAAGAGAGAGAGAAGCCGGAGCATCTCGGATGATTCGATGTAGCATCCGAGGCTGTTGCATACGGGAAGGTTCGAAAAACCTTCCTCGGCCGCGAGAATAAGCTCGCAGCTCATCGGATGGGCGTAACAGGGAGAGGAAGAGAGCCCTCGGTTCGTTCCTCTTGCATTTTGGACTTGGCGGAATTTCGTGAGTCGACGGGAGGGGGCGAGGAAGGGTTGGGACGGGCAAAGGGGGGCTCCGGTCATCCCACCTACGTGGAACGTTGCACTCCTCGCGAGCACAAGAGAAGGTTGGATATGTAGGTATACGCTCTCGTCGGGTCCGTTCACACGGGGCTCCTTCGGGCTATTCGGGCTCCTGCCGCGTGCATCAGAGACCCAGAATGCGAAAGATAGAGAGAGAGTAAGGACAACGACGGAGATGTGGCTTGGAGAAAGAATCGCGGAGGACGACGAACGCAGCAGCCCAGGCCTTGGAGAGTGCAATGTGCGCGCTCTCGCGCGGGCGGCCAATCGAGAACACGAGCCCTTGATCTCTCCGAACGGTTCGTTAGCGCGGCTAATAGCTCCACGGGGGTTTTTTTAAAGGGTGAACACATTATACATGGAAAATTAATTTTTTCTTTTCGCCAGTAAAATTTATAAAGTCATATGTTTGTTTGAAGTTATCGAAAAATACAGTAATTTTTTTTAAATTCCACTTAAAATTGGATAAGCAGTGTTTTCAATATTCAACTTTCGATTTTTCCAGGATAAAAAAAAGTCGATATCACTAGCATCGAAGCCGGATTAGCGCTAAAATATATACGCAATATCCAATATGCAGACACCACGTGGAGATCGATGTGCGGCGTAGTACGCCGATTCGTTACGACCGTAACAATACCCCAAGGCGATAAGACCGACGGTTACGACGTTTCGACGCACACCACGTTTTCCCGTGCGATTGTATTTCCTCGCACCGTTGAACTCGTCGTTACTTTTACGCTAACGTATGTTGTGTTGTTTTCGTTATTTTTGTTTTTTCCATCGTATAACGTTGTACAGTTCGAATCGAGCCCAGAGTTGCTCAGCGTAGATAGCGGATTGTGAGGGGGACTCGCGCGCGTTTCACGCAACGGCCGCGACACTTGTCGCTCGCCGATAAAGCGAATCCAGCCTCGAATTCTTAGCCGACTCCCCTGCTTCCCTCTCAATCGTTCCCGCACCATCCGTTCTCCGAAGATTACACGCGCGAAAAATTCACGGTTTCATCGTGAGAATTTCGTTCAAAAGTTTTCGGCGCACTTGGGGAATTCGATCGATTGCACTGTCTGCTGATTCACGCGACAAAATTGAAGTGGCATTTCAACTTTAACAGAGGAATTCCTTTTTTTTTTGTTCGTTAACGGTACAGCTGCGCATGCTACCTGATCGGAAGATCGTTAGAGATTTTATTATCAGGCTTACATTGTAAAGAAGTCTCAATCTTCCATCGTGGTCTCGCACAAAAGATTCACGGTCCGCATCGCCTGAGACCGGAAAGTCGCTAATGTCTCGTGTTCGTTAAAGAATTTCGTGTAAAAAGAAATTAAAAAAAATTACTACGTTGAGGAATCCGGTTGATTGCGCTACGGTTAATTCGGGTTATAAAAGAAAGAATGAATTTCAGCATCGTAACGAATTTTTTCCTCTCGACATTTCGTCGATAGTATCGGAATGAAATTGATCGTATGACATTTCGTCGTTAGATTGTTGCAATCCATTTTCGTAGGGTACATTCTAAAGAAGAAAATATGTTGGGGGCTCGTATAGGCGAGGATACGTAACGAATGACCAAGAGAATCGAGGTAGTCGGTATGGACGAAGGATGCTGCGCGCACACACACACACACACATACCGGCGTGTGCAGTGGAAGACGCGAAGAGGGCGCAAGAAGGAGCGAAGAGGGTAGAGGCCGCGAATCGCGAGGCCGACAAGGACAGAAATACCGAATGAGATGCGAAGTAAGGAAAGGATGCTGCGGTGAGGCACACAGAGCCGAGACAGGAGAGCGAGCGGAGGACATCGAACTGAAATGGCCTCTGGGAGCGCATTCCAGTATTCTACTCTCGCTACCTTAGTTCATCCCCCTCGCGAGGTTCCTCTCCTCCTTCTTCGTCTCTTCGTTACAATCTCTCTCGCTCCGTCTCCTCCCGTGCCTTTTGCCTACCCTGTCTCTCTCGTGTACACTTCTTGCACGAATAACTTTTTCTCCTCCCCTTACCGTCCATACCCAGCCTCGGCGATTCTCTCGCTCCTCGAAAACGTCCTTTCTACTTTTCTTCCTGCCCCTTGGACTCGTGCTCTGCATCATTTTTTTTTCTTTTGTTTATTTGTTTGTTTCTTGCTTTTTTTTTTCTTCTTCTGTTGCTTCATTTGGCTTCAATTTCGATTTGGAATTCCCCACGGTCCATCGTTCTCGTGTACTGCATTTCCCTCTTGCCTTTCCGTACCTCTTTCGCAGCAGCAAGCAAGCGAGCGAGCAAGCCTCCTTTGGGCTTAGCGTCCTTTTATTTCTCTCCCGCATTCCTGAGTTTCCGGTCGCGGCGAAGGCGACGCCGACGATGCCGGTACCCCACTCTCTCTCTACGCGCATTCTTCGATATGCAGCGCTTGTTTATACTGCAATTCTAAACGATGAAGGAATCACGGCTATACCGTTTTAATTATTAACCGAAGCATCGGTTCTTTTTGTTTTCTCATCATTCTCAAGCCCTCTTTTTTTTACGAAGTGCGTCCGATCGCCGCTGACCATTTCTACTGAGCCCCAATTATTTGCTATTCATCAATCGTTAGATTATTAATAAACTATATTGTTATTTCCTCAGATAGAAAATATTTGAGTGTACGAAAATTCATTCCATCAGTCGAATAATTGCCAAAAAAAATAACAAAAACTGTATTTCTAAAATATACAAATTGATTTCTTAACATAAAAATATGGCGATGAGATTTTTTTCCCCCGTAAATAGTGATAAATAATCTTTTCCACGGTCCCTCACAGAGTCAAAGCTCGTACGAACGGAAGCAACAAAAGATCCGCGGCCCGAACCCACGCAACAGTGAGTAGAAGACGCGGATCGCGGTCGGTTATTCTAAAGAGAAACGGCAGTATTTCTGCGTGTCCGCCAAGTCGACGAGAGCGAGCCCGAGAGAGCATGCGAGCGTACAGACAGAGAGGGAAGGACACGTTAAATAACTTTTATTATTCGGAACGGCACTGCCGGCCGCGAGTACACGAGTTTATCTCGGCAACCTTGGCACGTGGAGGGCTGTACGGCGACTCTACGCTGACCGGGAAGGACTTCGCCGACGACCGCACGGGTAACACACAATGCACGAGAAAACGAAATTAAACTCGGCCGTTAAACGAACACACAGTCGCGAAACGCGAAACGAACAATAAAGAAAGGGAAGCGCGACGCTAGGTGGGGGGGCGTGGAGAGGTGAAGAGTCGAATTATTGACGCGAAAACGTGACGAAAGTATAGAAGAATTACGGGATAGACGGATAAACAACGGAGACAGTTGATATTAGAGGAGAACTCGAGTCAACCGAGTTCCTTTACCCCGCGAACGAACGACAGAAATATGAGGCGAGTTATGAGCGATCTCGCAATTCGAATCCTCGAACGTATACGACACGGTATAAAATAAATACCAACTGCCTACATAGCCGCGACTCGCACGGATACCTACGAAAAAAATGTGCATATATACAATTTACACACACATGCGAATACATACACGCCGTGGCTATGCGAATGCTTTTCATATCAGCGTTATTACTGTTCATTATATCGTTTATTATACGACGACTATCGCGTTACGATCCTCCTTTCGTATGCGCTCGACCGACGAAAACGTTAATCGAATTAACGTTGTGAGTGATTTTACAATTTCCGCGAAAGTTTCTCCCGTGTAAAATTCGCGGCGCAAAAGATATTGCCGAAGTGTACGAAGATTCGCGCTGAGGAGGACGAAGGCTGGGGGGACAGCTTCGTCGGTGGTCTCTTCGTGGGCACGGTGAGAAGTGGATCGCCGACGATTACCCCTCCGTTCTCCATTAACGGTTATTAACGATCGTGTAATCGAAACTCGTAGAGGGTGAATCGGTTCTACTCTTTACCCTCCCCCTCCCGGCACTGTATCTCTTCCGGCGCTAATCGTTAAAATCGATCGAAAGCAAATAACGCGATTGGCAAATAACAAGCTATATCCGAGCTGTTAGACGATACCAAGGATCGCAGAAAAAAGAAAGAAAAATGAAACGGTCCGAGGGTGATGCCGGGAACGTGGACGAGTGGATACAGAAGGAAGAGAAGCATATATCCGTTTGCTTCGGATACGAAAAAGGTCTATGTATGAGAGCGTAGCTATCTTCGCGGGCTCCGAACGATCCTCGATTCTCCAACGCGCTCGCAGACAGATACAAACAGTGTAACCATTCGCGAGTAGCAAACCTCGCAGACGCCGCGGTGGTTAACGGATGTGCCGTTACGGGGCCGCATTCCTCGGAGCCACGCATGCGCGACGCGACACATTCCATTGTCTTTTACATTCTTATACTCCGCGAGCGGTTGCGCTGTGTGCGCTTTGCATTTGTGTGCATCTATGCGAGCCGCGACGTGCATCGAGACTCCTTCACCAGTACCTCTGAAACTCTCTTCTTCCACCGTTCTCTCTCTATCGCACCAACCGTTCTTCTTTTAACACTATTCTTGGCATCGATTTCATTCTACATCGCAGCGCGAAGAACTTCTGTCAAATAAAATAGCGGAGCGAGGAAAGAATTAAATTAAAATTCCCTGAATTTTCAGAAATAATGCGAAACTATTAAGGAATTATCTTGTCAAATTTTATGACATTGGAAACGATTTTCTCATTATACTCGAGCGCTCGTGTCCCTGTTATTCTTCGGCCGTTTATTTGCACGATTTTCCCCAACCGCTACCGATGCGTGTCTCAATTGTATATTATATTTGTCTCTGGGCTCGTACGAAATGAAGATCTTTCCGCGGATTGCCGGATGAACAGTCGGGCCACTGTTAATGAGAAGCCACGCTTGCACGGTTTCGCGATACTCTGACGAATAAATAATAGTGCAATCATCGTCTCGAGATGCGGGTTCGGAAAAAAAATTGTTTTTGCATGTGTTTAGAAATTGGTATCTCGCGACCCCCGCGGGAGACGCTGTCCGAAAGCTACGAATGCAATGTGATTGAAGTTCGAGAAAATGCGATTTTTATGCAAGATAATCGTCGGCCTCGGGTTTCTCGGGCCGCCGATCTCGATTGGCTCACGGGTTGTCGTTTGTAGTACTTATCCTTCCGTATTCCGCGTTCGGCGGATAGGAGAGAAGTGAGCGTAGTATTAGGAGTTAGCATTAGGAGAAGGACGAGGAGGAGAGCGAGAGAGGACTGTCTCGCAGACCGCAGGTCGTGAACCCCGACGAGTATGACGGAAATAACTGCGACCCAGCAGCAGAATGAGCAAGCAGCAGCAGCGGCAAGCAACGTCATCTCATCTGCTCGGTATAGTGTCTCAAGTCGGAGGGAACTGCGCGATGTAGAGTAGCGATCTCAGAGAACAGAGAGAGAACGCGAGATTGTACCAGTAGAGAAACCCAGAGAGCAGTTGTCTCGGTCTATGTTTATGCCCGCGAGCAGTATACTCGCGTGGAGGTTGTCTTTCGCGAGGTCCAAAAGAACCAGATCCATCCGGCCGCGGAGACGACCACGAAGAAGAAGACGAAGAAGAAGAAGAAAACCACGGCGGCAGCGACGATGCATCGGCAACTTACACGCGACACCTTACTCGACTTGGCAAGACTCGCGTTTCCAACCGTCTCGGCTACTATAAATACAGCAACTCCCCGACTATCCTGCACACTCACGGCTTTGGTACGGCGACGCCGCCACATCGCGCGGGGCTACGAACCGACCGAAGAATCGTGCGGGCAAAAGGATTTTCGTGAGTTTGCCAAGATAAAGATGAAGAATTTCTACGAGCCTGCATCGTCGCGACGCTCGCGCCAGTCCGTGACGATGAAGACGAAGACGACGAAAGCGAGAAAGCGGAGATTTCGCTAATTCAATGCGACGCAACGGAGATTCTGCATGTACAAGGTTGCGCACGGGTTAATATACGATTGCACACGGGAAACTTGGGGGGGGAAGATATAAGAAACGACCATGCGTGCGTCGCAGACGGCGGTGATAATTCCGCGCGAATGAAGAACGGAGAGTGACACGGAGCGGGCATGAAATTTGCCTCAAGTCGAAGAAAATAAGGTCTACATGATGTTACTTTGTCGCAACTTGAGTCGAAGCCAATTCCCGTTGACCATAACACTCCTCACGAGCTACACACGGGCTAAATACCTGCCTATTGTTTCCAGAGGCTCTAACGTGCGACAACCAGAGCGCAGATTTGTTATATTTGCCTTCAGAGCCTTGTTTTTTGACGGAAGCACATGTTTTTCTTGCGTTTCTATTGTCGATGACACTCCCCTTGTTATCTGGACAACAGAAATTTTGCAGGTCCGAACGAAGTCTTCGAAACAGTTCATGAACGGTGAATAAAAAATACAACAGGTGTTCGCACGGCATCGGACATTTCCTAATCTTTATATTTAAAAAATTGAGTTCAACTAATTTTAAGGCAGGAGTTTTACATATAATTTTCTATTTCGTTATTGTATATCGGATGATTGACCTTCCTTTGACGCGAATTCCTTCTGTCCTTTCCCTCGGCCAGGTTATTTTTCAAAGATTCTGACTATTATTGACTTATCAGAGCGTAAATGATATGATATTCAATTCGAATACAAATATATCCTTTGTTAATTTGATTTTTTTTACAATGTTCAAATCCGGGACTAAACAGCACTTGTGAACGAACAACCGATCGCGAATCAACAAACGGACGGGCTACGAACACCGAGTGAAATATTCTGGAGATGTTTCCTGTGTACTTTACGATTTGTTGAGCGATTCAGATGGTAGAAAAGCACTAACACGAAACGCATAAGCTCACGGGGATATAAACCGCATAGGACTCGTAATTTTTAATCAGATGTTAAAAATAATGTTTTATCTCTGTTACTCGCCTCGCACATTCATCGCCCATCTAAGCTCTTACAAGTATTGTCATCGCGATTCGCTTATAATTCAATTGATGCATCGGATGCTGTGATATCATTCCGTTATTATCAACTTCGTTCTTACCATTAATGTCCCTACTGTATCATATAGATGTGGTGTTGACTGCCAGAACGGGTTAGAAAATCCACTTTCTCGGAGAGAATTTGAAAAAAAACCTTGAGATAAAATAGCCAATGGATATCATAAATTGTAGTTACAAATTAGCAGTTTGCGTGTTGTGCGGTAAAATCTCCACGCCCGAAAGCGTTTATGAAAACAAGAAGCGAAAAAATCTTCGCACATGTCTCTTTCAATGGTAGATGAAGCGTGTCGAGCGCGTGGGTGGAGTTTCGTCTTCCCACGCGAATACTTTGTAAACCCCAACCGTCGGACAGTTCTCTCGATACCGATGATTTTTTTTTAATTCTAAGCTACACGGCGCGACCGATAAGGCGAGAAAGAACGAGGTAACTGTTGGAGCCAAGAGATAACGAGAGAAGCCGAGTTAACCGCAGGGAGACCCAACAACGTGTCCGGTGTGAAACGAACATATTCACCGCTCGGCATTGCAACTTCGTCACGCGGCTACTCGTGACGCGTATGACGTCGAAAAACGTACGCGCGATTGCTTCGCGCTCGATTATATTGGCATATCTCGAAGCCGCGCGCCGGAGCAGACGAAGCTTCGGGTTCGCCAACAAAAGCACAAGCGAGCTCCAACGCGGCAATTGCCATTGTGACGCGCAGTCTCCACTCCGAATTGCCAAAAAAACAAATGGTAATTCCTAACCATCATGACGCGAGCGAGACAATGGAGGCAGAATGACAAAAAAAAAGAAAGGAAAACAAAGTTCCCTCGCGATAAAAACGTAACAGATAAACCGAGCGTTTTTACGACGGCTCATCGCGATCTCGCGCCGCCAGAAAACGAAGGGTAATTCCTGCACTCAATTATCCATTATGCCCCGGGAAAAACAATTGGTGCAAAGTGAAAAAAATACCGGAAACATTCTTCCAATTAGCGACAAATTAATCGCGTTCTAATTTTACCGTTCGCTAAAATCCAAGCCGTAGAATCGAGCCGGGCCAGTTATCGAAAAGTTTCGGGTTCGAATGATCGAGTAGGAGGAAGAACGTTGATAAGTTTGTGCGCGGTCAAAAACGCCCACGAGAGCCGAACGAGTGCAAAAAAAAGAGGAACGAAGAGTGAGGATCGTCGTAGCCACGTGCACGAGTCGTGGCGGGTGCGCGATTTACGCTCGATCGTAAAATTCGTCGTCGACACTAACGCTCGTAGTTCTTTTCTATTCGAGTTTGCCCCTCGCTCTCTCTCGCTCGCGCGCACTCCCGTGCCACGGAAAAGTCCGAGTGAGAGGAAATAAAATTGCATATGCAATGGGTTTGGGATACTCCAACGTATAGTATACGTAGGTACCCGATTTGCACGGCGAGTCCGTCACGCGATAACGCGATGACGCGGGCGGTGCACTCGTGGGGACCAACGCGATGCACCGACGAATGTTCGGTGTTATAGTGGCAGAGGGGTTTCCGTTTATACCCATACGGCATATCCCAGTTACGGAGACCTGAGTATATAATAATGGATGCTGGACCATACGATGGATCAGAGTTGGAGATTGCTTTGACGCTGAATGTTTCACTCGGGTGAAGTTCTAAAGATTGTTTTTTCCTTCTTCATATTCCGATTCGCGAGTAACAATTGATAAAAAAGAAAGGATACATATTTTCGTTCAACCCAAAATTCCACATGGCTTGCAAAAATAGATGCCGAAGAATACGTTCCTACTTCGTGAACGCCTGCAGACATGTTATCTCGGTGAGTGGACTCTAATTTGAATAATCGGCTTCGTAACGTTTCTATTGACGCGGTTCGGTGATGAGGACCTTCGTAACATGTGTTCTTGGTTGTTTTACTCTCATATATTCGTCCCTTAAAAAGGTTTCAGTAACCCATTTTATAAACAAATGGGTAATGCGGATAATGAACAACTTTATCCGGTACGTCGAGAGGAATTATAACGTTTCTTCGATCATTTGTTGTTTGTATCTTTTTAAGGTGGTACGTAGTCTTTTCAAGGGCTTGAAAAGTACATCGAAGGGGTAACTAAGCGTGTATAACTAGCGTTTGGCGAAGTTTACGAATTGTCTGTATTGAATCTATTCATTGTTGGTTCTATGGTTTATATCAAAGGGAAAAGTTTCTACAATCTCGATTACTTAGTCCGTTTGATGTCTCAATCTATTCGATATGTACGCAGAGGCAACGAAAAAGCCATTGGAGTTTTTCTCAAGTTCCATTTTCTATTGTAATTGAGATTATTGAAAATTTCTCGAACCGCTCCACTATTTCCATCGACTGTATCGCCGATTTAACTGGTTACTTCCCAATTTAATATATATCTCGTTCGACCTTTGCCGCGACGAAACGGAATCTCGGGGATCTCGAGCCTCACAATCTCTCCTGGCACGATTCCCGCTAACCGTTGAACCTGTGACGATAAATAAAATGCAAATGCGTTCCGCGGCGTTGCCGTGACGAAAATTGCTTTTGTTTTGTCTCCGATATCTTGCCGCCGAGGCCCGACGTCACGTGCGCCCGTGACGCAACGAGATACGCGTTGACGAGAAGTGAAGAAGAAGCGAAAAAAAAAATACAGGTGTTCGAATCTACGCGTGGCATCTCACGGGTCGCTCATCGCGAGGCGATAAACCCGCCGCGAGTTTGTCAGCTCGCGAAGAGCGGCTATTCGGGCGTCTCGTAATCCTCAACGAAATTCCACTCGTACGTCGATCGATTATGGGCCATTCAACGCGATTTGGTATTCCCCCTATAAACCTGATTCGTATCTCGTACGAATCTCATCGAATTCCTTCGATCTCTCTCGTGCGTTCCACTATTCTTTCAAATTATTTCGTAAAATCTCATTTTTACGGGGAAAAAAACTTTGAAAAAACGTGCGGAGGAGCGAAGGAGTCCATTTCTCGTGACGCTGCGTCTTGTATGTATACAATCTATACGATAGCATAACGACACCGTTATAACACCGGATAATAACGCAGTCTGTCACGCAGGTGCTCAGGTGTACTAATACAAATGATAATATACATACTGTATGCGAGCTCCCGAACCTGTATATTCAGGTGTTAACGAGCGTCCAGAGATATAAAGTCATTAGGCCCGACATAAACTCATTAAACACCGAAGGCGTTACACCCCGACTGTTATATATACGACACACCCGCGAATTCTGCTACAGATAAAATACATCACGTATGTACAGTGCGCGCATGTGTCCGTGATATGCACATGATATCGATATTATTTATAATATGCTGTTGACTTTAATGCACGCGTAAAGAGGCACACGTGCGTGTCTTAATTCGCGAATGATGTTTGATCTCCCGTGTCCTCGAAGTGCGAAAATGAAAAATCAAAAAGTAAACCTGACGCAGACAAATATATAACTTTCGACATAGAGAGAGACAATTTATTATTATTGGTTCTTTAGACAAAAATAGATTTCACTTTACTCTAGACGGGCTCTCGTTCAAATGTTTTTCTTTCTATTCGTATTCTTTTTATAACCTCGCCTATACGTGTAATACGGCGTCCGTTCTCGGCTGTCCTCCGAGCCAATCAAATTTAAGATCGACGAACGAACGTAATGGCATTCGTAGCTGAGATTATAGAAATTCATTTAAATCAACCGAATTAACGTTCGCGAGTGACGAGAAGGATATACGATCGATCGAACGATTCAATGTCCTGGCAAATAAAGAAATCGGCAATCGTTAATTCAGTTTGTTCGACCGATTTCTCCTTCCCGGCGTATTTATTTCGTGACAGATTGATTTTCGTCGCTAATAAATTTCATTCGACTCACAAGACGTGCTCTTCCTCAATGGTATTTTTTTCTTCGTATTTAAAGAAAAACATCATATCAGGGGCATATCGAAATTACGTATGACTTTAGGGCAAACATGAAATATCGCTCATTTTCCACTAACCAATCCTACGTGTCCTCGAAGACCCGAAAGAAATTACCATAATTCTCAAAAAAGCCACAAATATTTCCTTTCAAATAAGATCGATCGATCTTTTTGTTTAATAAAGAAATGTCAACACCCTAATTCCTTTTCTCTCCTCGTTTTTTTCTAATTCTGATGTTCCTTTTTGTTTCCTTACTACCGTTCCTCTCTGTCCAAAGCTAGTGTGTGGTTTTACGACGAAAAAGTCCGCAGTGGCTTTCACCTCTCGTTCCCCGTAGAGCATTTTATGAACTTAGGTTATGGAAGCACTGCGGACATAGGGGGGCAGTTCGGGTGTTGAGGGTTGTTCCGCGGGTATCCAGGTCTGTGTATCTCTCGAATAAATTACGTATCGTTCTCTCCCTCGGCTGTTACCACTGTCATATACATAGTTGATAGCAGGCGTGTTGCTACCGTTTCATGCTGCTCGCGGCGTATAACGTACCTGGGGCACTCGGGTACCCGCAGCCACAGAGAGAGCCCCTCTCTTCTCGTATAACTCGAGTTGAATGCGCAAACGCGTAATCGCAGGTGCGAGAGTGCACCGAGAGGGTTGTATACAACGCATGTACGTTATATATATATATGTGCAAAATACAACGAGCGGTTATAGCGCTATGAAACGGGGAAAGGGGCTGCGTTACCCCGATCCTCGTACACAGAAGCCGCGCTCGACTACTGTACGGATCCAGGTTCGCCGGCTCGGACTGACGCGATAAACAGAGCACGTATTAGTGCACCAGGTATAATAGATATATACTCCAATATGCGTGTATATAATATATGCACATATATAGAGCAAAGCGACGTACGATACGACTGTGTACAACCCACACGCTCCAGCCTCGTCGTATCTACTGTACGAAATATGTACACTTGCATAAGTATACATGTGGATGTGCATGTAGGGTATATTATGCCTGGTTTCTCTGTAAAGAGAAACTGGCGGATACGTAGCGAAGCGATAGGTTGGAGCACGCCCGGATGAGCCGAAGGTGCGACATAAAATGACCAAGTTACGTTCCACCGCGAAACAAGGGGGGGCAACGAAGAGCTGGCGCAGATACGGAGAGAACGAAAGCTTCGCCGCTTCGGTAATTACGATATTTGTCACCGAGCAGCCGATTCCGCTTTAGCGTATTGTCTCTCGGGCATTTACAATGACCAGGGCCATACTTTGGAACAGAGGCGCTTCACCTTGATTGCGATAGGAATAACTCATTTGTAAAAGTGCGAAAAATTTCGTTATTTTGGTGATTGATTAGAAAAGTGCAGAAATTCATGTTCGAGACGTAACTATCGGCGTAGGAAAGGTATTGATGAATTCGATACGTTAGAATTCAATTGTTTTTTTCTCTTTGCGTTGTCACGAAGTGTTTCGCCTCATATAGCTCATGAGTATGGATAGTCATGTGCTGTGTAGCCAGTTCAAAGGGCTGAGCGCGTTATCGTCCGTGACGAGATCCTCGAAAAGCTCACGAGGAAGAAGAGAAAAGTGCGTTTCTCAACCGCCCCAATGCATTAAATGGCAGTATAATATGCTTCGGTGCGTACTCTATTATTATACGATAGACGCACAGGACAGAGGCGAACGTCATGATTAATTACCCCTCGGGCGGTTTACATCGGGCGGCTGTGGAATCGTGGGTTTGCCGCTTCTGTGCTCGAGCAAGCCCGCTCGGTTATGATGGATTGCGTTTTCTCTCACGCATCTTGGGCTCTCCGCGACGAGGAAGAAAAGGCAACCGCGGCGTTGCCTCAAATCGCACGTATCACGGACATTACGCTTGTAAAATCAATACGTATATGGGTATGTGGGACGAACGCGCGGAACTTTGGACACGCAATCGCGATCTCATTAATAGAGTCGTGTCATTGGAAATGGAAGAGAAATAGTTTTTTTTTAATTGACGAAGAAAAACTTGGAAATTGGTAACAACTAAAATATATACATATATATATTTTTTATAATCGAAGTAATGTATTTCTTTAATGAAATACTGCGCTTGCGGTCAAATTGTTCTAGAAAAAAAATAAAAAATTCAGAACAACATTTTTGAATTAATCCAACTTTTTTACCTCATTCAACGTCTTAACAAATAAATATTAATGTATTTTTTGGATTCAATGGAAACGCGAGATCCTGTGTAACAATAAATCGTCAAAATGATTTTTAATCGTCGAGCTAAGACGCAGAGATTCAACGCTAGGCGAGTTTCTATGCATTCGAACAGGCGTAATGTTCTTTTTGGCAAGCGCGCAGTAAACAAGTTGCCATTGACACGAAGCGACGAGGAGGAAGAAGAAACGAAGAGAGACGGAAGATGATCGCCGAGTGGAAGGACGACATACGGTGACCGTCTTCGGTATCTCGTACGGTCTCTCTATTTCTTCAAGACTAAACCGCCCGATGGATAGAGAGATAGAGATAGAGAGGGGGAGAGCGAGAGCGAGAGAGAGATAGAGAGAGAAAGCACTCTCGTCGCATCGAGATCGAACGATTCGCGACCGCGCGCGCCGTCCGATACGACCACGCTATTCTGCAGGCTTCCCGAGCTATCGGGCTTCTCTCAAAGAGAGCACGAACGCGGCCCGCGAGCCGCGAACTCTCAGTAGTGCTTGCTCGCGACCGAGACGTTGGCCATTCGCTTGTGCGGTTACTCCAAGCTGTTTTTTCTATTCAGCATACGCTATTTAACAATACACCAGAAAAAAAAAAAAAGGATTCAATCTACGACATGTGCTCAAAGAATCTCGAATAATCTTCATGGAATGATAGAGAGAACAAAAATCAAAGTTCAATGATCACTGCAGCTTACGCGATTCTCTACGCCGTGGTAAGTGCGACACAACCCTTTGTAAAAAAAAAAATACTGTTCATCTCGGAGACGTTAATATATTTAAAAAAATATATATATATCGCCTGATATTCGAATGATATCGGCATGGAGAGAATGCCAACAGAAACGCAGTTAGAGCAGAAAAAAAAATTGACTCATGAAGCGAAATTTAGACATTCTTCGTCGCTGATGGGTTGCGTCGTTTCGACTAGCGGTTTCTGCACTGCGGCAACGAGGCACTCTCGTGCTCTCCTCGCGTATTGATGGAATCGTGTTAGCAGCTTGCACACATAGGTACATAGATGTATATATATATAATGTATGTACATATATATATGTTTGTCGTAGGGTGTTTATCGGGACATTTTTAAGGGGGTATTTTTTAATGCTAGAATCCATTGCGGAGAAAGCCCCGAACAGAATTCTAATGGGATCTGATTTCTATATTGCTTCTACAGAGCGATATCATTGAAATAATGCGTAACGGTAGTTAACGGGACTTTCGATTAAATGGTATTTATCAAGACTTTTTTTGTATTGGTTGTTATGAGGTCATCAAAAAGCAGAGCGACATCTATTCCGCCGCGACTGCTCTGGAAGCAAAATTATCTTTCTTGGTGCATAAGAAATACTGTCGAGATGCATGCGGTTCAAAAAAACGTATCATTGTTTGATGTTTCACACGAAATATTAAGAGTCGTCAACCAATCTTAGATTGTTCGACAAAAATTCGATTGAATGGTATTTATCAAGACATTTTTTACATTGGTAGTTGTCAGGACATATGAATATTGTGCATCAGTCCTTTTCGAAGTGAGTCGGCATCAAGGGAAAATTAATTTTTTGATGCATACGCAACACTGTCGAGGAACATAGAAAAACACATGAACCACTACAGAGTAGAAATGGGCCGCGATGTTCTATGTTTCGAGAGTATTCGTACGGATCTTAACGATACTCGTTGAAGGCTATCGAAGGGTTTAGTGGAGATTTAGTTTCTAACGTGTTTTCAAACAATACATGTACCTTTTAATTGTCATAAACGTATTCGCAGGACTGTCCTCGTAAGCACCATGTGTCCTGACAACATACAATACCTTACCATACAAAATCATTAAAAGACCTGATAAATGCCACACGGGCAAATAGAAAAATCGCAACATGAAGATAAAAAATCCAAATATGCATTAGTTTAAATTTGATTATTGCATTGCGTTATTTCCACCCAATAGACATAACGTGGGGATTATCCTTAAAAGAAAGAAACGTCCCTCTCTCATTTCAAGATTTTCGATTATTGCACAACGCTTGCACGTTAGCATATCGAATGCTGACCTTATCAAATAACTGAAAATGAGAAAAAATTACGAAGGCGCCCGACTTGCTTTTGCATATAATTGTAACGTTGTCTTTTTTATGGTAATGAAACAATTCAACGTTAAAATTCAAATTGAAACGTATTTTGATTTATTCCAATCTGCGAGTCGCGGCCCATCTATTTTGCCGTTGGGCACTTGTCAGGTCTTTTTTAGAGACGTATTGGATGTTGTCGGGACACTTAATCGATTCTTTACTAAATTTCAAAAGCATCTTATCAGGACGGTCCCAATAAGCACCATGTGTCCCGTCAACATCCTATACATCTCTAAAAAAGACCTGACAAGTGTCCAACGGCAAAATAGATAAACGGGAAACTTGCAGATACGAACGCATCAAAATATGTATCAATTTGAATTTAAACCTTGAACTGTTTCATTACCACAAAAAAAGACAACTTTGTCATTATTAGCAGAAGAATTAAGTCTCCCTCTAAGTTTTTTCGATTTTTCGGTTATTACAATGTTTACGCTATAACGTTATTCTCAACGTACTTTGACCAGTATCAGCACACGGCATGCTAACCTATAATCGAACAAATAATTTTTTACGTGCAGATTCGTTTGGAGGAGAATTTTTACGATTTAATAAATCGAGAGCATTTTTTTTTGTGGAGCTTCGTCATGCTAAGCTCATCGACGTCAAATATTTCTTCAAAGTTTGACGATCGCCATGAATGGCGAAAAAATTGTCGCCTAAATCACTTCCCTTTGAAAAGGTGTTCCGCCACATTCAAAAGATAATAGAAAACTTTTAAGAAGCCAAATCGCAACGTGTTGTCACGCTTTCATTTTTCAACAACGTTAATCGATGCTTTCCCAAATTTCTAAAAAATCTTGTCAGGACAGTCCCCGTAAGCACCATGTGTCCCGACAACGTCCAAAACGTCTCTAAAAAAGACCTGACAAGTGCCGTATAAGGAAATAAGTAAATCGTAGGTTCAATGTATATCTGATTACTGCTGGCGAAACAAAGAAACGATTTATTTTCTGGAGATCTGTATTGAATGAGAATTTTTTATCGGTTTCCCGAAAGAAACCGAAAGAAAGTGCTTAATATGAAGACATGAGGGTCAAGTTAAAAAATGATGAACCACTGATACTGAAATAAATGTATCAAGCCATTGAACAGCACTCTCCCGGGAAGACGCATTAAGAAATTCAGCATCGCTCTTGCAGATAAAAAGACCTGAGCCTAATTTTTCGTTTGAAGCATATAACATGCGAAAGAAATCAGGAATCGAGTCCTAATAGCACCAATTTAAGAGAGTACCCAAATCGACGTCAAATATTTCTTCAAAGTTTGACGATCGCCATGAATGGCGAAAAAATTGTCGCCTAAATCACTTCCCTTTGAAAAGGTGTTCCGCCACATTCATAAAGATAATAGAAAACTTTTAAGAAGCCAAATCGCAACGTGTTGTCACGCTTTCATTTTTCAACAACGTTAATCGATGCTTTCCCAAATTTCAAAAAAATCTTGTCAGGACAGTCCCCGTAAGCACCATGTGTCCCGACAACGTCCAAAACGTCTCTAAAAAAGACCTGACAAGTGCCGTATAAGGAAATAAGTAAATCGTAGGTTCAATGTATATCTGATTACTGCTGGCGAAACAAAGAAACGATTTATTTTCTGGAGATCTGTATTGAATGAGAATTTTTTATCGGTTTCCCGAAAGAAACCGAAAGAAAGTGCTTAATATGAAGACATGAGGGTCAAGTTAAAAAATGATGAACCACTGATACTGAAATAAATGTATCAAGCCATTGAACAGCACTCTCCCGGGAAGACGCATTAAGAAATTCAGCATCGCTCTTGCAGATAAAAAGACCTGAGCCTAATTTTTCGTTTGAAGCATATAACATGCGAAAGAAATCAGGAATCGAGTCCTAATAGCACCAATTTAAGAGAGTACCCAAATCGACGTCAAATATTTCTTCAAAGTTTGACGATCGCCATGAATGGCGAAAAAATTGTCGCCTAAATCACTTCCCTTTGAAAAGGTGTTCCGCCACATTCATAAAGATAATAGAAAACTTTTAAGAAGCCAAATCGCAACGTGTTGTCACGCTTTCATTTTTCAACAACGTTAATCGATGCTTTCCCAAATTTCAAAAAAATCTTGTCAGGACAGTCCCCGTAAGCACCATGTGTCCCGACAACGTCCAAAACGTCTCTAAAAAAGACCTGACAAGTGCCGTATAAGGAAATAAGTAAATCGTAGGTTCAATGTATATCTGATTACTGCTGGCGAAACAAAGAAACGATTTATTTTCTGGAGATCTGTATTGAATGAGAATTTTTTATCGGTTTCCCGAAAGAAACCGAAAGAAAGTGCTTAATATGAAGACATGAGGGTCAAGTTAAAGAATGATGAACCACTGATACTGAAATAAATGTATCAAGCCATTGAACAGCACTCTCCCGGGAAGACGCATTAAGAAATTCAGCATCGCTCTTGCAGATAAATAGACCTGAGCCTAATTTTTCGTTTGAAGCATATAACATGCGAAAGAAATCAGGAATCGAGTCCTAATAGCACCAATTTAAGAGAGTACCCAAATCCAAATCGATAACACCCAAAGCGGATACAGGAGGCCTGAGAAGTCTATACATAGCATGATATTACGAATAGAATGGACCCCCTTCAAGTGCAACATTTTTCATGTCAGGCAGAAAAAAGTAGAATTTTTCTCGAAAGGTTGACGATTGTCCTTTCGATTACTATAAACACTGCAAGATGTTGTCCAACTAATACAGTTTAAAACGATGATGTGCAAAATGCAATTATTTCATAAAAAATTCCTCAATAGCCAGATATCTGAATACAGCGGCTCTGTAATATGTCGAGAACAGTGGCCTTGGTTTTTCCAACATTCAGAACGATCTTGTTTGGACGGTCCTCGTAAGCACCATGTGTCCTGACAACATACGATATATAACTAAAAAAGACCTGACAAGTGCCGAACGGCGAAATACATGAATCGTAAATCGTAGATTGGAATTGGACGAATCAACATAAATTAAGTTTGGATTCGAGCTTTGAACTGTTGCCTTACCATAAAAAAGACAACTTCGCAATGATATGCAGAAGCAAGTCCTTTTGTCGTTTCATTTTAGTCCTTTCTCGTTTTTAAATAACGACTAGAATTATTATAAGATTAGATGTGATTTTAAAAAATGTCCTGATAAATACCAAGCTTGTATAAAGTATATTATTCATATGTACAGCACTTTTTTATAAGATGTGCGTGTCAGGACTGTCCTGGCAAACATCGAAAGTTCGCATAACTCAGTTTGTATAAATAAAGATCTTTGTGGGGCCTGTCCCCATATCATACATAAATAATAAAAAATTGTCAGGACAGTCCTACTAAACACCATGTGTCCCGATAAAATACAGTACATTACTCAAATAGTCCTGAGAAATACCCTATCGCATACATATATATATATACTATTCACATCTATATATGTGTAAAACGACGACGGCGAGGGAGTGAATGAGTTCGAAGATCAATGATTCACTTTGCCCAACACACAATTTACTACGTGGCTGTAAAGTCCCAGTCGTAAACACTGATAAACGATATTGATAGGTTTTTATTGTTGTTGTCACGGTTCCAGCTCGTACATTTTCTCCTCTTTCTTTTTCCACTCCTCCTCCCCCCTCCTTGCTCCTTTCTATCCGCCAAGGCTCTTCGTAATATCTCTCGCCTCTCTGTACTTCTGCACTCCACAAATCTTGCCTTATCGTTCGTGTTGATTCTTTTTTTCTTTTTCTTCGATTTCTATTGATTTTTTTTTTTCACTTTTTTTTCTTCTCGATACACATACATGTCTTTATATATTTTTCTCACAACTCGGAAATTAACGGCGAGCAAGAGATACTTTTGCTCCTTCTCACTTTGTATTTTCGTCGCTGTCGGACTCGCGGTAAACACGTTCGTTTCTCGAGTTAAACCGGTATAATTGCTCCCGGGGATGATCAGGCGGCGAGCGCGTGATCAGCCTCCAGAGACAGTACAAACAAAATAACGAAAGAGGCCGGGTGCTCTCTCGCTCGAATGGAAACAGGATAATCGATTACGCTATATATCTGTTTTTATAGCTATATATCCGCGGCTCGATGTGTAAACAATTTGTTTTCCAAATGACTGGATCCGTTCGCCGGTTCGAATCATCAGAAATATATTTTTTGTTTTCGCGACGAATCTGTTATGACATTCTATCGCTCTAGAGGAATTTTTGCGTTTCTCGTTATTATTTTTTCTTCACGAGTATTCAGCTCGGCACGATAAAATCGCATAGCAGTGAGGACCGATAAGATCGGCGCGCGAAGTCTATCGATCGTCACTTCTCGGTAAGAAGCGGTTTGTTTCATTCCTGTTTTTTCTTTTCTTTTTTTTTCCATTCCGATAATCCCCGCGATTCACGATTCTCTCGTAATCAGTCGTCGCATTAATCGCTAAATGTATACGCGCAAGCGTAATATCGAATTCTGTATACACAATCAGTCGTCGCGAAAATTCATCAATTTAATTCCATGACTGGAGAATGTCCGATGAATCGTCGACGCAATGACTAAACGCGGTAATTATCGTCGCCGCTTCTGCTTTCAATCGATCAATCATTGTCCTCGCCCGAGCGGAGGTGCGAATTATTCGCATTCACCGAAATAACTCTCCCAATCGCTTTCGATCGGATTACATCGTCTGTTCTCTTTCGAAAGGAAAAAAAATCAAGATGCGAAGAATGTATTCATTGACTCGGATTATTAATAAAAAATCGACGATAAAAGTGGCGGATGACGAATTGCGTTTTCGAAAATTTTACTTATCGTGCATCGATCCTGGGGGTAGATTCACGCATAAATCCCTCTTAATCCGCGCATCGTCTGGACTCGAAAAATAAACAAATAAAAAAACGCGAACATTCGACGATCGACACACCGATTTGACCTCCGATTATTCGCGAGAATTCCGAGATAAATTTAGCGGCGCAAAATCCAATTTTGACCGATGTTTGGTCGTATTTTTTCTCCATTCGCCATCGATGCTTGCTTCGCGAGTAAATTTACATTATGATAATTTCAACGTTTATTTATCCTTTCGAACGTTTAATAGGTGGATCGAGAACACAGCGGTAATCGTGTTATGAATGTATATTCCACAGCATCCCCGCGTCTCCCAATAAACCGTGCCTCATTCTTAATTATCCATGGGCAATTCACGACAGGAGAATATCTTATTCCCTGCGCGATATTCCGGTATCGTTTCGAGCTTTGATAATCGTTTTTGCAGAGTCGAGTGTCGGAATCTCACCCCCGTGGCTCGAACTATACTTCACGTTTCAAAGCGCAATTGTCGTTGCATCGCAAACGAGATCATTACAGACTCGTACTCTATTACAAGTTATACGGTCAATTATCGTTGATTCGGGATAAAAATTTTTTAATCATATTCTCAGAGGTCGTGTGTGCATACACGCGAATATTCGCTCCAAACACGTGTAATTCTACTTGTTCTTCGTGTTATCGTTATAATATACGCGCGCATATCTCTCACGCAATTCACGCGCAACCGCGTGCCAAGTGCGTGTAACTTATTGCCTTGCGAAACGAGAGAAAAATGCGAGAGATAACACTGGGATGATTTTGCATACGGAAATCTGCCCCCTCCCCCCCTCTCTCGTCTGCGTTATTAAACCATTCGTTTTTGCACGGTAATTAATTTAATTCCCATATACAATAACGACGGTAATAACACGTCGTGAGAATAAGAATTCTTTTTTTCTTGCTTTCTCTTTTTTGCCTCTTCGACAGCGAGACGTCTGTATCTCGAGTAAAAATAGATTTTTTAACGACGATTATACTACAGTGGGAATAATTAGATGCGCCGACGTAGAGAGGGCGACGTGCGTCACGGCGGGTCAAGCGCCGTCGTCACGACTCGCTGTATCCGACTTCCGGTTGTTCGAATAGTCGAGAAGCCAATCTCTTTTCCTATCGCACATGTGAATCTACTCGACGTACCGTAGGAAGTTACTAAGTGCGAACTAATTGTTAAGCGACTCTCGACGGAAGGCGTTTACACGTTAGGCTTGTTAAAAGTCCAACGCACTCATTAGAGCTACACGATCGACTGACATGACCGCAGCGAACATTGAAAATCTTCCTCGGTCTGACTGGGATTCTCAATTTCCGCATGATTGAGAAGCAATGCCGAATACTTTTCAAAGTCTACCCAAAAAAAAAATCGAATCAACAATGCAAAATACACAAATCGTAAGACGATCTATCAATTTTTTCGAATCGTCATTGTCTTACATCTATAAAATTTCATACACGCATGAATCTAATTGTATATTTGATCATACGTTTCGTCACTCCCAGTGTGAAATTGCGTTCGCGTCCTCGAATTTCCGTCGGTGTACAGAGAAACGAAAGGGGGAGGAGGAGGGGGGCGGACTTGCAACGAACTGAATTGCATTTCCTTTGATCTAAACTCGCGAATTCGACGCGTTTGGGATTCGCGATCGCGGGACCGAAAGCTCTGCCCACCTTCCGCAGATATATATACATATATATGTATATGTATATGTTGAAGCATACAGGCGCCGAGATCGAGCGCAAGTAGAAATAGAAAAGCTCAGAGCCGGCGCGGCACGTGGAAAAAAAGTGAATAAAAAGAAGAGAGAGAATAAAAGAGAAGAAGAAAAAAAAAAGAAAGAGGTAAAGGCCTCGCTCGTTGGTCGTCTGGAGGGAAGCGAAGCGTACGCGAATCTATATTTTCCTTCCTACGTACGTACGTTCCGTATACCGGGTGCGTGCTAAATACGCGGCTTCCGCATTTGAGTACCGAAGCGACTGTTCTAATACACATATACATACGAATGGGCACTAATTTATACGTGTATGAATATATATACGCGCCCATAGTGCAATTCTTCGTGTTGGTATCGCCTGTATGTACGGATGAATGTGTGTATGTACATACCTCGGATCCTCTGCCCGCGGCAATTAAGCCCCGCGGCCTCGATTCTCTCTGGGCTTTGCACCATTCCCCTCTTCTCGCTCGTCGTTTCCTCTATTCCTCTCGCCCAATCTCGTCTTCCTTCCTTCCTTCCTTCCGTCCTCGACACTTCTCCCTTCGCGCAATCATTCTAGGCGCGCCTCACGGCGGGTCTTCTCCGAAGCCTGTTTGTTACGAAGAGAAGAAGTGAAAAAACGAAGGAAAAACAATGTTCGCGCCAGCGAAGCTCCGGGTCGATAAAAATGGAAGAGAAAAAGATATAATAAAGCGATGAGACGATTGCAGAAAGTAAGAGGCCGGGATGTAAATATGTTTTGCGAAGAGGACGGCTCGTGATCGCGGCGTGGCTCGGAAATACCCTGCATTGCACCAGTGTCTGCCACGGCGCACTCGCTCTCTCTCTGTCTCGCCGTTGTAATTTATACTTTGTTGGAAAAAACGAGAAATTTACTCGCCCCCCGTGCGAAAAACAAATCGTGTTTTGCATGCGGGTATCGGACAAAATTGTGACGCTGATTGATGTGTATAAAGAAATGGCTCGATTCGAGAAAAAAAAAGAGAAAAGAACGAAACAAAAATAGTTCTTATTTGCCTCGTATTAAGTACGCGCGATAGGTCAGACGGAGCCAGTAACACGAGCTTTC
Source organism: Ischnus inquisitorius (assembly GCA_963924025.1). NCBI lineage: Eukaryota > Metazoa > Arthropoda > Insecta > Hymenoptera > Ichneumonidae > Ischnus > Ischnus inquisitorius. The sequence goes on along the minus strand of OZ001250.1, from coordinate 5,516,086 downwards.
GCGAAACGTTCGGGCTCGCAAAAAAGAAATCGCACGCAACAACTATTTTCGACTCGCCAATCTTCTCGGAAGTGAAAAAAAAAAAAACAAAAAAGAACATAATGCGCTTCGGACTTTGAGATCTCGAGTTTCGGGTGTACAGCGCGACGTCGCGTCTGCGGAGCGCAGCAGCCAGTGTCGATGCGTATTCCCGACGAGAGTTGTAAAACACGACGCCGTTAACCGCGTAAACAAGATACGGAAACACGATCGAACGCCGTATGTCAATAAAGCTATTAATTCGACGCGTGTGATATATGCCGCGGAGTTCGAGATCCGCTTGTCGGCGAGCACGCGGCTTCCCATCCGCGCGATCGTTGAAAATTTCATACTAATAAATGACTACCAAAAGAAACGAAAAAAAAACCATTTCCCTCGAAGTTTTTTTCCCACGCAACGGACGTGACACTTTCGAAATGATTCCCAAAAGCGTTTTAAGCGGATTAAGTGAATTTCGAGTTGGAAAACAAAAAATGAAAAACTGTCGCAAGAACTTTTCGTGGAAACAGAATGCTTTTAGAATCAGAAGTGTCGCGATCTTTGTCGCAGAAATATGTGAGTGAAACGATAATAACAACAAAAACAAACTGTCGCGAATTTTTTCTCTAAAAATAGAATCTAACAGGACTGCTAAAAATGGCGGTCATGACTCGAAGAAAAAAGAAATCTTCGAAATAATTTGTTTACATTTCTATTATTTTTTCGTCGCCCAGTCGAAAATTGGCGAGATGCTGCAGAAAAAACATTGAGCTCGACGAAAGATTGTGTCATAAAAATAACGAACGAAAAAGCGTTGATATCGATACCCAACGATGATGTTTTCCCGTCTCGGAATTCGAGAACCGACCGGATGCATCGCCCGAATGGGAATGCACGAGGCTGCAAAAGAGAGTCTCGTAGGCCGCTGGTGCGTCGAGTGCGCCGAGTCCGTTACTCGGGTATCGGGGGTATTTCTCAGAACGCGGGTATAAACAAACAAACACACGTAGAAGGTCCGAGGAAAGGCGCGAGAGTGAGACGCGCCGCGCGCGAATGTGTGCGTCGCTCGCGGAGAGCACAACCGTGTGTATATGCCCCACCTCGAGATCCGGGAATTCCAACGGTGGAGGGGATTTCTGGCGCCTCTGTTAGTTTCGTCCCCCCTCCACGTCGCCTTTGCTTTACAACTTCCCGTGCGCGCGCATCCGGCTTCTTTCGTGTCCCCCACTATTTTCATTCCCTTCCACCCTCCCTCACCCTCCTGCCGCGCCGATCCGTGCAGGCGCTTCCCCTCGTACGGTGATTCACCCGACAGATTACCGAGAAGTTACGCCGGAAAAGGCGGCAACCCCGACACGACTGTGTGGCTCCTACTCTTCGTGCTGTTAACTTTCTGTCTCTCTCTCTCTCTCTCTCTATCGCTCTTCGCTCTACTCGCGGACTCTTTCGATACGTAAACTTCCGAATCCCCGCGCTCGACATAAACATTCAATGAGAAACACAATCTATGAGTCAGTCCCCGTCCTACTATGCATCATCTGCATCTCTATTGATGATTTCATCGAGATGGCACCTGCTTAATCGAAACTCCTTATTCCGCGATCTCTCGCACGCGATAAAGGCGGCGATTAGAGCATTTTTCTTTTCCTGTTTGAATCTGATATTCATTTAATACAAGCTTCTCATTATAGGCACGAACCTGTTTGATGTACGAGACGTGTTTTTGTTTACAAACTTTCGATGCTTTCTCATATCTTGACGCGTGATGCACAAAAATGCATGAAATTAAAATGCATAAAAAATCATCGAGTCGTCCACATAAACACTCATATCAATGATAACCATATTTTCTGTTTCAACACTAGACAGTTTTTTTAAATCTCATCGTATCGGTTTAAAAAAATATCCTGAGTAGCTACAAATGGTTTGTTTGTAGTTGTTCTGTGTGTAAACGAAAATACTAAGAAGTACCGTTTTGGTGGATTAGACTATGCGTTCGAATAAAAACTGTAGAGTATCGGCATCTTCCGAGTAAAGCTCATTGCATACATACCGTTTTTTCTCGGAGAATCTCTTAATCCTCCTATTCCTGTAAATTCGTAATAACAATATCTCGGCGTGTGTTTATCGCGGTTATGCTATTGAGCCGACAGTGTCGCGGTTAAATAAGATTAGAGAAGCGTGGGTAAAATAACCGATGTTGTAGACGAGCAAAGGGGAAGCTTCGGTTCCCACCATCGGGAGCGTTTCTCGAGTGACGGCGGCGACGGAGGAGGGGATACGGTTCTCGTACGCTGGAAGACGTAGTAGGGGCACAGCGAGAGAGCGCAGCGGTAGAACGAGCGGCAAGGGGCGGAAGTGGCGGGTCGCGGCGCCGAGGTGGTGGGAGAAAAGCGCGGGTAAGCAACCGGGATACACTGTCCGCGGAATTCAGTAAGCGAACGGCTCTCAAAGGATACGGACGCGATTTTCACGGAGTTTCGAAACGGTTTCTCGCATCTACGGGAGGCACCGTTGAACTGTTGTGTCGTAACTTACCATCGCAAAACGATCAATTCACCGACGAAACGCGGGCGTCGTACAAGACAATAACAAAAAAGAAACAACAACGAGAAACAAGAAAACGCGCACGGTCACATCATCAAGCAACAAGAGCGAAGTTTTTTTTCCACAAAATCTAAAAATTAATTGCCCGCGCATCGCGATAGTTCCGATAAAAATCGAAAAGGGAAAAGAAAAATAAACGAACATTGGAGAAGAACATTTGAGAGTTTAAATGATAAAAACGTGAAAAGACCAAGTTTAAAGTTAAAAAATTAAATAAATTTAAAAAAAATATACAAACATAGACAACAACAAAAAAATAACATCGCAAAGTTTGGTTTTGTTCGGTACACATTCGTCCCCATCAACAGTGGCTTTAATCAATCAAACTGGATTCCAACAAGCAGTACGTGTCGCGATTACATCGCGGCTATCGGAGGCTTAAGAAATTATTCAAGGTAAGGGAGTCAATTCAAGTTCGTCGCACATCCTCCCGCAGTTATTCTTCTTCCTCTACCATTATTATTATCAACTCGAGCGAGCGCACTCGATAGTACACGATTCTCAGCCCGAGCTCTCGGGCGTTATAAACATTATCGTGAGAAAACGGGCGCACAATGACTACGGGAACTCGCGAACGCGCTCGCCCACGGCCAGGACTTACTACGCCTAGTGCTTCATTCACAAACGGATAAGCCAAGTGAATAGGCAGCGAACGCGAAAGAGCGAGTGTAATAATCCAAACGTAACAAGTGAATTGTGACGTTTATTTACTACACTACACTACACCTATTGCACCACTTTCTATCGACCGAATGAGGATACGCGGAATTCCTCAAACTTGAATCTTGTATTACGAAAATATTAACCGGGATTAATCGCTTCGCGGTTTGAAAAATTTCGACAAACATGTTTGCCAATGAGATAAACAACACGACACGTTCGTATGTTTCTGATTATGTTCATGAATATTACGGGAAGAAAATATTTTGTTCTCTTCTTTCATTTCGTTTTTTCACTGACACGCAAAACACAAGCTCGATCGATTAACAGAAATATTTATCTCGAACGGCTGAATTGAGGTTTCGTTCAATTTTTTAATTGCCATTCGATTATTTTTCGTCGTGAACAATCATTTGCACAACTCGAGAGTAACTATGCGAGAAATCTTGGACTCGCGAGCAGCTTCTCTCCGTCTCGAGTCTCCAGAGGAATTTCTCGCGCGTCGACCTTTCGCCGTTAGCCTCGGTTAAGCGCGCGGCTGAGCGAACGGGAAAGAAGCGAGAGGCCGAGACGAAAGGAGGAAAGAGATTGAGAAAAAAAAACATACAACCGCTCGACTGGTATGTCTTGCGAGAGTACGAAATTCTGCAAGATTCCCGGCGAGAGTCCGGACGCGCAGGAATTTTCAGCGTCGCGCTGTCTCTTCGTGTCCCGGGCATAAATAATTTACCGTCCACGGAGATACGAATTAGAATAAATTTCCTCCACTCTCGTGTGTTCGTCCCCGCGACGAGATGTTACGCCTTCTCGCACATTCGCCACCTCCATCTTCTTTTTTATGATTTCCCGGTGTATTTCTTACTCTCTTTCTCGACGCGGCTCGGGGCCACACAACGTAATCCACGAGAGTAGACTCGAAAGTTGTTTACCGCGTGCCGCTCCAACTGTCCTGAGGCCGTCGTCCGCGCCTTCGAACTTCGCTCCTATCCTATTCGGCTCCTGCGTCTCTCGCCGCCGCTGTTCGTAACAGCTGCTACTCTTCACGGCAAACTTTTGTGAAGCCCCAAACCAAGCCGTAGAAAAATTCGAAACAAAGAAATTAAAAAAAAAGGGAACGTAGATAAATAGAACAATGAAAACATCAAAAATGTTAGCAGAAATTCCTGATAGATATTTCTTGCGTACAGAATTTCATTTCTTTAATCTGTCGTTGTTGCGCCCTGCTTTTGTACTGCACATTCTCGTAGTAGGACATTTTCCGCTTAGTGGAAATATAAATCGTCTCTGGAATTAACAATGTAATTTATGGATCCAGAGATGCAATGACTTTCATTCCATTAACCCTCGCTTAGCGTAATATCATTTTTCCTTTTCGTGCTTGAAGTTTCCGGCATTGAATTTAAAAAGGCTGAGATATGTCTTGCGAACTGAATTTATGTGCACGGTGTTGGCGAATTACAATCGATCGAAAACGCCCGGACGTTGTCGACTACGAGGCGCCAATTGGCGTCGAAGGCCTTTTTTTCCATCACTCACTTTATCGCAGTTGATACAATGTGTTACAGTGTCACGGGATTGTTTCCAACGTTCGTTAGCACTTCCACATTTTCGTTTTCGTTAAATTACTCACCTTCCCGACGTTTCATCTGAATAAAAAAAAAGATTTCGTCAACTATGCGCCTATCATCTCGTCAGAATCGATTCTCTCGCTCGCTCGGCGAAGTGTAATACTTCGCCGCGCGCTCTCTGACCCTGCCGAGAGCAAGGCAAATATTTTGAAGTGAAACTCTCGGAGAGAGAGAAGAGTCTCCGACCTTTCGACTCATCTTCCCTTTCTCCGTCCAAGCGACTTCGTGAATGGAATCTTCTCACGCTTATCACAGAGCCCCGAAGCGACATGGCTCGGGTATATTACTATATAATAACATATTTTGCTGCTGATATTAATGACCCGAGATGATTTTTGTTTTCTTATTTATTACAATTTTCGACTCGTCGCGAAGGTCTCTTCACGGTTACTATTAATAACGCTGGTCGTGATATCGCGTTTATTTCTTGGCCATCAAAATTTTTCGACAGTTACGTCGTTTATCATTCTCGTTCGAGTTTATTATTTTTTTGTTTACGCAAGCGAGAGTTGTTTGTTATTCGCCCAACCGATTGCGTCGATCGCTCGAGTGGCTCGCGATAATAAAGTATTTTTTCTCGATTTTTTTCTTCTCTCGTTATTATTCTCGGAATTTCCGCGGAAATTGACAATTGCGATGAGACGAATCGTCGATCGACAAGAATTTATGACGAAACATATCGATTTCTCGATAACTCGCGCGCGACGCTAACAAAGAGTCACCGCGGCGAGACGAGATAATGCGCAATCTCATTAGAATACCTGTTGATATGTTAAAAAAGTAAAGAATTGAAAAAAAAAAAAAAAACTGCATAACCGCGCCAGAGTTGTCGTGAACGTCGACAACGCCGAGGCACATATCGCGCATACACAAGAGTTGCCGCTACGCTATTACGTGAAAAAAAAAAGGAGGAAAGAAGAAAAAAAACAGCGAACTGACGTATAAATAGTGAAACGCGCGAGTACGAGCGGCGGCAATGAATGTCGATCGTTATCGGACTAAACGGAAAACGCTAAAAACGCCCGAGGGGGCTCGACCGTGCATGCAATACCGAGTATACACAAGGCGCCATATAAAACTCCACTGCCTCTATCTGCGTGTAACAAGCGAAAACGTGTGCATTGTCATTAAGCGATGGTGCTTGAACGAATTAACTTCCTCCGAATTTCCACCCAAATCGGAGACGTATTGAACGCATTATCGTTTTTCTTTCGTCTCCTCGAAAGTTCAAAACACTCGAAGGTGCAACGAACTTTGACCGCGACGACGGAGACGCGTAGTCATCCGTCGCCTTCCCGTGATTCTTTTTTCCTTTTAAACTTATTTTCCAAAGACACGCGACTGCGTTCTCGATTCTTTCTCCCTGTTTTTCTTTTTTTCGTCGTTAGCATTCGGGCTCCCTTTACGTGTCCCTTGATGTCGCGTCGAAGAGTCGAGAGAGCTCGGGGAGCGCGTGTACACGAAGATCTCGCGTTCCAATTTAGCCCACGCGCGTCGGGCGCGTTCTCCGGGTAGGGATAGGAGGCCACGCGCGTTTCATCGTCTGCGAATGCAAAACATCTCATTCACGGGGCAAAAGTGCCTTTCCCCCCGTCATGGTCGTCGTGTGTCTCCCGGAGACGCCCGTTACGGGGTTCGACGCGCTTGTCGAGAAAAATAGAATTACGGGGGAAAAAAAATGAATAAATATATGTATCATTGCTCCTAGGATTAGAATTAGGAAAAGAATTTCCTATTTTATGCCGTGTGAGGAGGCAAAAAAGAAGAACTCCAGACGAGAGTAAGATAAATATAGAGTATCTTGAGAAAAGCAAAGTTCGTGAGCCTAGGGACACGACAGGATAATATAAGTGAGAAGGAGACGAGCGAGCAAAACACACATACTCGCGCGCGCGCGCGCGCGAGCGGGTTGCTTTGCCGCTCTCGGTAGATGCGGATAGTATACTATGTACGAGGGAGAGCGAGACGAGCGAGTTCTAAAATTAGAATGCCCGTTGGAATGCCGCTGGGTTTGTATTAGTAATGTACTACGTAGACTACAGGGTCGTGCAGAAACGAGGTATGCTTATGCTCCTTACATTCTATACTCGCTACATACTGAACCGTTCTCGCGGTGCCTTTCTCACACCCGACTCGACATTCGTCGATGCTACGGAACAATAATTACTCTATGATATAGATATTCATACACGGATACACATAGCTACATATGTATTAATGTGTTTATACACAAATAAGTAACTTTCGCTTCAACGTCAACTTTCACTGGATTAATGTACGCGCAATTTCAGATCTTCACGACTCGGAAATAGATCGCATATCAACTATCATTAAACTCTTCGAATGAGATGTTTGACTATAAAGCGTTATTAGCATGAATTAAATGACAAAAACAAATCGATCATCCCCTGTCCTATCGTCAAAGGAAGAAGTATCACCTCACTTTACGGATGATACTTCGTAGCATTAGTTGGGGCGATTCGAAGTTACGAGATACTGGAATAGAAACAAATGAGCGAGGGTAGGAAAAAAAATAAAGAAGACGAAAGGCAACCATGAGCAGCGAGTCCAGAAGAGAACCTAAGTGGCAAGTGAGACGTAGGGGGCCCCTCTGGTGGTGGCTTCTCGGGCGAATGCTTTGCCTTGGTGCTGTTGCTCGGACGAGGTCGACGTCCTGACACGCATGGTTGACGCCATGGGGCCCGACGGCCCGCCTCGTAACCGAACGAGGGCCTGGGAAGAAGCGAGAATACCGTCGTCCCTCTTCGTCTTATTTCTTTTTTTCATTCTTCCTCACGACGTTCGTGTAGTAATAGTGGGAGGTCTCCTCTTCACGGTGTGTTATACACGAATATTGTAACACTCGCATTCCTCGTGATTCCGTGGGCCAGTGTTGGAGACCCCCAGAAACGAAACGGTCTCTCACCAACGACTGATTCAAATATTTTGCCCTCTCCTACGCTACAGCGCCGTTGATACTTTCCCTTTCAATTTCTTTGTCGCCCCCACTTTTCCCAGCTTCCCATTCATTATTACTGCATTGTGTTGCATACTCAAGGACGTCTATTTGCAAATATAAAAAATTATTTTTTGGTACCATCAAAATTGTTTATTCGAAACTCCATTTCTTTTTCTCCTCAATTTTATTCACGGCTTCCTTCTGTTTTTTTTTTTTTTTTTTTTTTTTTTGTTTGTTAACGGTCTTTATTGTCATCAGCCGCGTGTGTTATGCAGCCTTCACGAGGCGCACAGGTTTGACCCGTGCGATCTCCACGCTCCGTTGCTTCTGGCGATAAACTTTCGTGCCGCGTTTATTTCACGGCCTATCCACCTGTTCGCGTATTTATATACCTGTATAATCAACGTCATTGGGTTCGAGATATCCACATATATATCTCTGTATATGTATATATGCATCGGTCGATGCTTTTGTGAGTCCGGTAGACCGAACGTCTCGCCGTGTGGCCTCTCCCATCACCCTCGGTCGAACCGCACAGCATCTTAATGAATATTACGCACACGGGAGAGTCTTCGAACGTATCCTTTACATCGCGTTCACGACGATAAATTAACGGACAACATTTTCGTCGAAACGAGTTTCTCTATTAGGCGGCATTTTTTGTTGTTTTTTTATTTTATTATTTTTACATCCAATCCTCATTCGCTACAATGTATATATCTATATGGCTGCGAGGTATTTTTGTGTTTCTGGCTCACTGACCGTTTATACCCGATTCTACCTGGATAACTTTCCCTCCCTTTTTTCGTATAAATTATCGTCTACCTGCGCGAGACATTCCCGACGTATCTCTTCCACGTTATTTCGGATATTTCCCAATTAGCCACGAGATATATCAATAAATTCGGCGCGGCAAAGATGAAAACGCACAAATATACATATCATACATTTCGTTGTGAACATAAACTTATCACATTGGTCGATAGCACGGCTCGGGTATTCGAAATATTCCCGTTACGCGTAACAATCGGCTGTCCTGCAATGGAGTTGCACAATCGCACGTGAAGCCTCTCGCGTATCGAGAGTGAAACACACACATAAGATCGAGCCCAATTTCTCCGGGTACACTTCGATGCGAACGATAAAAAAAAAACTGTGCACGCGCTGCTTGACGTCGGCATCGATAACGGTTCTCTTTTTTTTTTTGCCAATCTTTCTTCCTCACTTTCGATCGTTATCCCAAAAACTCATCTCTCCGCTCGTTACGACTTCGACTCGTTCAAAGTCTTGCGGAAAAGCATTACACGCCGAGAGAGAAAAATAAAAGGCTCGAATGATTCCGCTGGAATAGATAACAAACTCCGAATTGACTAATTATTCCGAGCTATTGAGTTATTCGCTCGTCGTGGGTGTGCCGCGACGGCGTTGCTCTCCCGGGGGTTTCCCTTCCTCCGTCCGTGTCCCCGCAGAAAAATGTGCGATTATAAACCAACAGTCGAGACGACGGAGGGAGGAAGAGAGGTGAGATAAAACTCGCTAGGCGACAGACAGGCGTCGGTTTTTCAATCCGACACGCCGTCGACGCCTGCAAATATTGTTTATCGAGAGCTCTCGAGGCACGGGAAACGAAGAGAAAGAGGAATTAGCTTCTCTCTAGACACTGGAAAGCTACGCCAAACAGTAGAAAGACTTCGCTCTTTACCCCTCCGCGTTTCTTCGCCTTTTTTTTTTAGGCCCCTCGTTATTCTCTGTTTGCCCAACTCGCAGCGCGAGCGTATATTACAAAATGATAATGTACAATCGAAGTGGAATAATATTTAGTCTTCGAACTCTATACCCAATTATTATTCTCGAATTGAGCGCTCGATGGAATTTTTTATATATTTTTTTCAATTCTCGATACTAGTAAAGATGAAATTGTAATTGGTAAAACTCGATCTTTCGTGTAGGATTCACGCACGAAAAAAAAAAACGAAAAATTCGTCAATTCGACGTTATAGCTCATCGGGTCAGAGAAGTGAGAGATATATATGTATATCGGAGTTTCGGTTCCTCAATGCCAAACAGCTGTTGCTATGCCAACAACGGCGTAAACAAGCGTGAATACGGATGGCACGAGGTTGCTGCCTGGACTCTATACATCGTTATATTCTTTATCCTCTCCTATCTCGCTCTTTATTATCCTTCTTCTTTCGTCTGCTCATCTCCGTCGGTGGCGTAACCCAATCAATCTTTCTCTCTCTTTCTCTGTCTCATGTCCCGCGTGATCGGCGCTGATGCTCGCACGACCGTACCGACGACTCTCGATCTCGTGGCCCCTTCCTCGCCGCGCCAACCGGAAGCAGGTCGATCATGCCTCTTGTCCGTGATATATACGCGTTGGGCCACAGTCGCGTCCCGACGAGCAACGACAAACTCGTCGTAGCCGCTTAGACGAGAACTTTGGACAATAAACCCAATGGATCTTTATCTTGTCGCGTACCGAATTGCAACCCGACAAACTCGTCGCAATAAAGAAGAGAAAAAAATGTATCGGATATTTGTAGACAATAATAAAAACACAATATTTCGCAAGGACGCGCTGTAGAGCGATAAGAAGAAAAAAAAATACATTGTAATGACGAATGCATTGATTGCACAGATATATTTTTCATATTTCCTTTGGATTAATTCGACAAACACCTGCCATTTAAATGTATGTAAATGTATATATTTTTTTCGAGAAGACTCGGCGTGTGCACGCGCGTAGCTATGAAAGAAAAACATTCGAATGAGAAATGAATGAAAAACGCGCGAGAGGAATTTCATCGACGATTTATATCGAGCGATAAATAAAAAGAGTATATTTTTCGCGAAGAATTATGCGCACACGGAACAATGAGAGAAAAGAGAAGAAAGATGGTAACCGACAAATATTTCGACGCCGAAATAAATCTTGGCGACGCCGTTACGAGCCGGAAGCGAAGTAACGCGCGACATTTTTGAGAGTCGCGAGAAGAGTCGTTGTTATTGTCTCCTCGCGAAGGGTCTCCCGGGCAACTTCCGCTCTTCGACTCGTAACGGCCGCGGTAATCTTTCTCTCATCTCCATTCGTCACTTTTTATGTTGCGAACCCCTCGGCGCCTCTTTCTCTCGGCATCGTGCGAATTTTATTCTTTCGTCGTGCGGCGAATAACCTCGCGCGAGATTTCGTATCACACGGAAGAATTGAATAAACAGCCGCGATGGCGTGGCTGGCCCTGATCTCAAAAATTCGCATCGCCACGTTGGCTTTCCACGTGTGCGCCTAACGGTGCGCGCGGCGTAGCCGCGAGAATCGAGGCAAATATTTGTTCGATCTAATTCTCCACGTAACGCAAGTCGCCTCTTTCGCAATAGTCTCTCTTTCGGCCACCTACGCAATAATAATCCATCGCACGGCGCCAGTATCGATGAAAAAACTACGCGTCATCGACAAAAATTCGAACATCCTCGGCTTCGCCGTGGAGTATGATCTCAATTTGCGTTTTATAAACACCCGAGATAATGGATAATAACAGTGAGATATTTCTCGATAGTCATTCGCGCTATCTCGTTGCTCCGCTGGAATGACTTTACTGTTATTCGATTCTCGACTATCTCGCGCGACAATCTCAGACACACGTGGCGAGTAATACGAAAAACGGAAAAAAAAACCCAAATCCCTTTCCCAGATCATAAACAATGATGACGCAGCGAATGATATTAATTGATAGCTGTAACATGGTATCGAAGAATTTTCAACCTCGTGTATAATCAATTTTTAATGTTTTGCGTTGTTTTGTTTTGCAGCGTGTGGCGAACCAGGCGCTTACCGTTTCGCCACAGCCGGCAGTAACGGTGGAGGGGCCGGTGTCCAAAATGTCTCCACCAACGAACGACGTGACGAACGGTGTTGTGGCGCCTACTGACAACCTGGCGCCTCGCGTACCACCTACCGGTAGTCCGGCTCTGACGACCGCGCTTCCTACTCACAAGCGAACTCCAAAGGATTTCATATTCGGCAAGGTCATCGGCGAAGGCAGCTTCTCCACTGTGAGTTTATATCGCCTCGTTGCTTGCGGCGCAATGACGTCTCGTCGCTATCGCGATCACTCTCGATAGCGTTTTCGAACGAGCTGAGAGAACGAAAACACGCGCTGGTGTGTCGGATCCGATCGAGTCGAAAGTCTAAAGGTTTTTTTTTCTTCGATTTGACTCGCAGGTTTATCTGGCCAAGGATATCCACACCAGCAGGGAGTACGCGATAAAGGTGTGCGACAAGCGTTACATCATAAAGGAGAAGAAGACCGAGTACGTGAAGCGCGAGAAGGAAGTGCTGAACATGCTCGCCGGCGCGAAACACTCGTTCGTTCGTCTGTTCTGCACCTTCCAGGACATCGATCGTTTGTACTTCGTGCTCTCGTACGCGAAGAACGGCGAACTTTTGCCGTACATCAACAAGGTCGGCTCGTTCGACATCGAGTGCACGAAATTCTATTCGGCGGAGATACTCCGGGGTCTCGAGTACCTTCACGGTCTCGGTATAATCCATCGCGATCTAAAGCCCGAGAATATTCTCCTCGACGAGAAGATGCACGTTCTGATAACGGACTTCGGTAGCGCGAAGATACTGAAGGAAGATCCGGCGCTGCGTACGAGCGACACGAGCGACGAACGACAACCGGAGGAGACGAGAAAGCGTCGGAACTCCTTCGTCGGCACCGCGCAGTACGTATCGCCCGAGTTGCTCACCGACAAAACCGCCAGTCGCGCCTCCGATCTTTGGGCACTCGGTTGCATCGTCTATCAAATGGTCGCCGGTCTTCCGCCGTTTCGTTCGCGAAGCGAGTACCTGATCTTTCAGAAAATTCTCAAACTCGACTACGAGATACCCGATGGTTTTTGTCCGCTCGCGAAATCATTGGTCAAACAGTTGCTCGTTCTCGAAGCGTCGCAGAGGCTCGGCGCCCTCGACGAGCACGGCTCCGGCTACCCGAGCATAAGAGCCCACGAATTCTTCGCCGGCGTCGACTTCGAGACGCTCCACGAACAAAATCCACCGCCGATCTATCCCTATCTGCCCGGCACGTCGGAACACGAGGAACTGCGATCGCACTACCGAGTTCCCGATCATCTGGAACCCGGCCTCGACGACAAACAACTCACGAGGCTACTCGGCCTCGGAATTGGCGAGGACGCGATACCGCAGAAACCCGAACCCGTCACGGCGACGATCGTCGAAAAACCGTGCCGCAAAAACAACGCCGGCATAGCCGATCTAACACCGGACGAAATTAAATCGCGACTGGAGAAACAACGGGCCAACAATCCTTGGCACGGCTTCGTCGAGGACAATGTCATACTTAAGCATGGATTCGTCAACAAGAGAAAGGGCCTCTTCGCCCGAAGAAGAATGCTTCTACTCACGACTGGACCGCATCTATACTACGTTGATCCCGTCAACATGGTGCTCAAGGGCGAAATTCCATGGAGCCCGGAGTTGAGGGTCGAGCCGAAGAACTTCAAGATCTTCTTCGTTCACACGGTAAGCATCGGCTCGATGCACTCATGACTCTGACTGAGAATCGAGTAGACCGAAAATGTTCGATGATCCTCACAACTGTTTGATAATCATTATACTTATTGGGTTTCGTCTTAATCTGTTACAGCCGAACAGAACGTACTATCTGGAAGAACCCGAGGGCTTCGCTCTCGACTGGTGCCGAGCCATCGAGGAGATGAGAGTGCACTGTTACGGACTGAGGGAAGACAGCAGCTCGTAAAGTAAAGAAAAGTAAACCGATCAAATTAAGAAAAGAAAGAATGCGCGAAAGCGTCGTCGAGCTACGTAAAAGCATCAACAAGCAAGACGGCGAGAATCAGATTGAAAACAAGACGAATAATAATCTCAACGGCCGAAATCGGTAAAGTAAAGCGAGTGATTAGCCGAAATCTTCTCCCCCCAGTTAATTGCGCGCGGGTTTTTTGTTCTCTGAGAAACGTGTATTTGTTTAGTCAAGAAAAGAAAAATGTGTGTGTCTCGTCTATTATTTATTCGTATAAGTACGAAGAGACCAAGTCTCTTTCCGCGCGCAAAATCTCGCAGAAATTCGGAGAGGAAAGAATGAAAATGATAACGGATGGAGCTAGATAAAAATTTCGCCGATCCGCGACTGCTGCAAACGTTTCGCAAAGTTATAAAATTATCGAATCAAATCAGACGCAGAGGTATAAAAATAAAAGTCAGAAAGAAAACTTTGAAAATACGCGAAATTCGCAGTCGAACTTTTTGCTCGCCGGACTATTCGTCGGGTTCTCGATAGATTCAAAACAGTTGAAAGTAAAAAATAATGCAAAAAACATTGCAGGAAAAATAATGCAAAGAGAAAATTTCCACACACGCGCCGTTGCTGTAAATTTTATCGTTTACAATTTGCAATAAACCGGATTTGCAAGAGTTACAATAATATATTTAAGAAAACAATATTGGAGAATGAGTCGAGATAAAAAAAATGTTTGTCGTCCGTTCGATGACAACACAACGTTGGATATCTTTTCGCGGGAAGACATATTTATAGTGAACATAAAAAAAGAGTAACCGAGTTCTCGTTGAGATGATTTAATTCGCGACCAAGAGCCCGGCGAGCATCCCCGCTGCGTTGATAATCGTGTCATTTTCCCCCCCTTAGAAAAATAAAAAATCATTGACATTGAAGAAAACAAAAAAAAAGTAAATACATTGCACCAATTGGACAGAGAAATCAAAGACGAATCGTATTTAGCTGAACGTAATGAAATTCGATATCGGACGTTATCGGACGTTATTGCAGCAAGTCGCGGATTTTTAGTTAGCTAATGTAGAGTCGACTGTCTTTTTTTCCGTAGCTTTATAGATCGGGTTAAGTGAAAGAGGAAGAAAAAAAAATAATGCGATGCCGGACAGAACCCTCGCAGCTTTAAAGTACGTCGCCTGAAAGCGTGGCTCGATTATTTCTCCCTCGAGTCACTCCCTTTTCTCTCTTCACACGCGTCTCGTGAACACAACTCGTTTTTCTTTTGTCGTTCCACGCCTTATCCTCGAATCGAATAGATAAATTGATCCGCGAGTTTCGTTTCTCGTTTACTCTCTTGTAAATAGTAGCACGTAAATGTAATAATAACAAAAAAGAAAAGAAAAATATCGAATGAGAAGTTTTGTGTGATCGGAGAGCAGGCTACGTTGAACTATGTAATTATTAAGTATATGTACAACAATCTGTCCGAGCAATCGCATTGTTTTTTGTTCCTCGAAGGAACGAAAAAAAAAACCCTCGCGTGGTAATCACTCGCTGTCTTGGCAAAAAAAAAAAACAAAAAACGAAAGTGTCGCGCGTTCACGAAGTGGATTAATCGTATCGAGAGAATGGAGGGAAGAAGAAGGCGAGTGAAAAAATGTGCTTACGCATGGACTTCTCCAATCGTTGACTTCTTCTCTCGTACAAAGTGTACAAAAGCGGAGGTTCGCCGTGCGCGATAACGCGCGATTATTGTCCCTTCTACTCTCACCTCTGGAGAGAGAAAAAAAACACAAAAGACTATCGACGATTGGATCGCGTCTATCGTAATATGAACCTCCCGATTTAACTATAGAGAGTTCCTTAGGTTTAAGGCTTGAAGAAAAATTCGCCTTGTCAATTATTCGTCGTTTTTTCTTCGCGTCTAAATGAGTCGTTACTGTCATTACGATAATCGCTAAATATTATTTTCTAATCCTAGATCAAATCAACTGTTAGTTAGGTATTTACTGTCAACAAAACAACTTCACTGTCACTATTCGTATTGTCCGTAAGTTAATGAAGAACGTACACACACGACTTATTTAATTGTATAGTTTACTAGTGACACGTGAGCATTATTGTTCGTTCGTTTTTTCTTTCGTTAATTTATCAACGTCTAGCGTTAGCTTCATTATTTATTGTTGTGTGTTAAAGTTCAACGTTCGTTAGCAATTAGGCAACACTCCTTCAAGAGCACTCTACCGACTACTATTACTGTATTCTAGTAACTCAAACTACTACTACTTACTACTACTATGACAAAAAAAAACTATTACCGCTACTGTAACTATTACACTATTACTCTTAAACGCCTATCACTCAACTACTTCTACTACTATTTACCGTTCACTGTTGCTGTATCGTTGCGAAAAGTTTCTAGATTACGCTTTTAGCGGAAATGCGAGAAGAAAAAACTGTTTTTTGTAAATAGTCGAAGCGCGTCAGTATCGAGAACGTTCTGAAAACCGCCACACGACCGGACGGGTCGAGCTTGTTGCCCACGTTGTATTATATTACTTGTACATTATATAAATATATGAAATATTATATATATATAGAGAGAGAGAGAGAGAGAGAGAAACACAGAGATATTTATGAAATGTGAATATAAGTTAGGGAAGCGTGTATATATGTTTGTTATTTGCGTAGTTTCACTCGTATTATAATGAAGTTCGTTAAAATTCTGGGCACAGCTCGATCGTACACGGATAGGGAAAGAATGAAGAAAGAAAAAAAAAAACAAACAAACAAAAGTTGCAAATCTCGTTGACGCGTCCTCCTATCGTTGAATACAGACTTATACAGGGTAATACGAATTGTCGATTCGCCGGAAGTTTGTATCGTCGTTGAAAGTTTGCTCGAAAAAATCGTCGGACTCCGCACGGGGTCCGGATATTGTTTCCGGTTGCTCAGCTGCTCTCTCAAAATGACCGCTTTTGTGGGGTAGCGTAAGGTACGGACGGGCGGATCCAAAGTGACCGATACTCGCGTCCGGCGAATCTTGCATCAATTCGTGCTTTCGTTTTTATATATATATAAATAAACATTAGTGAGAATAATATTATAATGAACACGTGGGAGGTAGCGTCGCTCGGGATTTCGGATGGAAGAGATTGTAGTCATATTTTCTCTCTTTTTTTTTGCGTTTAATATATTTGAAACCAATTGGTGTGAGCGTGCGTAAGAAGAACTGTTTCTCGCTACGACGCGGAGAATGTTCGTTTCTCGTCGATACATAACGATAAGATAATTTTCGTCGGAAAAGCGCATGAGGCTGGCGTGTCGGTTAAACGAAACTTTGCTGGACCTACGTTCTATGCAGGCGTTTGCAAACTTTCGACCGTACACGCCTTCGTCTAGTGCAATCGTTTAGTGAAACAAAAGAAAAAAATGTAAATGAATTCGCGAAGATCCACCGTCGATGTCATCCTATTATTTTTGTTATGAAATATTCGCGTCGACGGGATCTTCGCGAATTCATCGCCACATTCACCTGTGTACAGAAGAGATAGACGAGAGGATAGAGAGTCGCGTTGACCGATTCGACGTAAGCGAAATAAATGAAACTTAGGCAAAAATGGCATAAACTTTCACGGAGGGTATAGATCAATCGAAATAATTTATATACCGTAGATAGATGGATGACGATCAGGATACTTAAAAGAATTCGAAATCGAAGGACGCTTTCTTTTTGTTTCTTTTTTTTCGTAGTTCGTCCGACGATATTCCAAGCAATAACCATCCGGGCCTTGCATATCCCGAAAAAAACAAACAAAAAAGAAAACAAAAATGCCTACTTTGTTCCTTCGACGCGCGAGGAACGCTTAAACTATTAATCGCAGTATTACTAAATGTACGTAGACACTTGAAAAAAAAAACACACACACACACTCACACGTCGACACACACGATAATTGTATACTCATGGAAAAAAAACACGATGAAGGAGACATTGAGTATTTTTTTCCGAGCTCTCTTAGCGGCGCATGTAGAAAAGAAAAATACAAGGAAAATTCACGCAAACCCTACACACCGTATCCGCTCGCGAGGATACGAAAAAAAAAACTCGATAAGACTCTTTGTAAATAGTACGTAACGATTATAGACGATAAACAAAAAACCCTATTAACACTTACATCAAATTTATTTATAGTAAATTTTCCGAATACCGCAAAAAAATACAATGTGTTGATTTATTTACGAGAAACCTGTCTCAATCCCATTTCCCTCTTCTTCGTCGAGATCATGAGTCGAGGCGTGGAGCATTTAAATAAGTATATTTATTCATTCGCACTAAATTTGTACACCGAGAGCGAAGATTCGAGCAATTAATTCTTAGACAAATGTGTCAGCAAGTGTCTCTTGAGTTCCGGCATGTTCTTCGGCTTGAAGGAACATTTGTGACACTGTAGATCTCTCTTGAGCAATTCGTCACTATCTTTGCTGTTCATCTGCTTTATACGTCCGTGCTCCTTGAGTTCCTCTCTGGCGGCTGAAACGTGAATTATTCGATTAATTAAGAATAAATAAGCTACGCGCATGTAATAGCTGCGAGAGAAAGCTGTTCAAACATTCTCTTGTGTGTCTTACTCTTCGACGGCCGGAAGTATGCAGTCGTGAACGAGTTCCAGTGATATTTGTTC
This sequence comes from Ischnus inquisitorius, assembly GCA_963924025.1. NCBI lineage: Eukaryota > Metazoa > Arthropoda > Insecta > Hymenoptera > Ichneumonidae > Ischnus > Ischnus inquisitorius. Next base: position 5,497,755 of record OZ001250.1, on the reverse strand, counting down.
TTCAAGCAAGGACTGTCGAAGTCCGTGCTTATAACGTGCAGATGAAGTCTGTGCATGCTCGGCACCACGTGATAACCGAGAATGAATTCGTGATCCTTCTGCTCGTCGGCGATTTCTTGGCCTATTTTCTCCATGTGCTCGAGAAGATCCTCGTGTTTCTTTTCCACTTGTTTTATCGACGCGATGTCTTCCTTCGGAAGTACCAGATAATGATGACGCGCTTTCGGATACTTGTCCTTGATCGCCACTACCAAATCGTCCTCTCTTACTTTGCATTCGGGATCTTCCATGGTATCCAGCAAACCCATTCGCCAGTGTCTCTTCTTCGCGGGAGGTTCACCGTCGCTCGACGATTTCCCGTGATTCTTCATGATCGTAAAGAGTACTCGATTTCTCGATAACAATCTCGGTAGAGTTCCAACTGCTCGAAACTCTTTCATTCGATGAATTCTCACGAGGACGCCTTGGTTACGCGGGTCGAACGTAAACAAATCTCTTCACTGACTGAACAGCTGGACCCTCGGCGATTTAAATTTCACGGCATCTGTCGGGTGCCTCGCGCAACGTCCGCGATCCATTGTCGCTCAATCGGTAGACCGGACTCGTTACATCATCGAGATTACACGTAATGCCTGTTTCTTCATTCGTTTCCGGAGGGAGACTGCCGGGTAAAAGGAGCGATCGTGGAACATTGAAAAAAAATAATAATTTCACGAAACATTGCCAATAACTTTCTATTTATTTATTTACTCAAATGGAAGGCAATCGATAAATTTGCAACAAATAAAAATAAATAACACTCTCTCTAGCAATAATTATTCGATTCGTTACTTAAAAGTATTATCGATATAATAATAAATTCAGTGATACTTAACAAAAGAAAAATCCTTCCATGTCGATTCCTTTCGTTCGTTTATCCAATCACACGTTTAGTTACAGTCACCACGCGCGCATTCATTCTACCGACAGGCTCACTCATTCTCGATACAATTTTCCTTTTTTCTTCTTTCAATTGTGTAGGCAATTCTACACACCTCAACGCCATCCCATCTTTTCTCAGCTACGATCATACAAAATGATGTTTTTCGTGATGCATAACTATTATTGTTTGAAATAAAACATCAAGCGACGGAGACGCAATATCGTTAATATAATAATCATCGCGTTCCAAAGACACTCGTTTCTCACTGGCAGACTAATATATAACCCACAGACTCGCACAGCCCAACAAACAATCGAACAATCGTCAATTCGTATAACGATCTCGAGAATAATTGTTTATACATAGAATTTCTTCGTTCCGTGAACATTATAAAGGGGTTTGTTTTTCTTCTCGTTCGTTTCATTTTGCACGTTGAAACGATGATTACTCGCTTGCGAAATATCGACACCCACAGACACGCAATCGCGATCGAGCTTTTTTTTTTTCGTCACCGAACAAGTAAGCAAATTGTTCGCATGAGAAAATCGTTTCATGCATTCGCAAGGGGTTTGTTTTTTTTAGACATAAGTGGTAACCTTAAAAACTACAGACATTCTTTACAATGGGGCCCAAGTCATTCATTCGCGCGCTAAGTAATTTCTCTCTCACGCATATTTTCCTTTTTTCACGCAAACCAAAATTACACACTTGGACTGAATATCTACGATATTGGTTTTTTTTTGTTTTTTTTTTTTCGTTTTTTTTTTTACAATATTTTACAAAAACAATAAACATGATTATTGTCATGGCAACGGGTGCTGACGAGTAGCGAAGCGATATGTGGCGGGCAAGGAAGATTTGGCACGTTCGCGTTCATCGTTATTTTGTTCACTTTTTCATTCGTTTAATTATACCGCACTTGTGAGAGATCTCTGTTAAAGAGAAAGAAAAAGAAAGATCTACGATCGAATTTGCGATTTGTTCCGATCTACGGATTCATCGCTCCGAGAGAGAAAATAAAAATAAAGGCAAATATTATCAAACTATCGATTACATTTTCGGTCCTGAAACGAAGTGGCGCTATTATTGGAACAATGATTCAGCGATGGCTCATCGACTCTGACGCGACGTGGCTAAAAGTGCAGAAATTCAATTGGGCATAAATGCATATTATACAAAATTTGGCAGACTTTCACAATTGTGTAACGCGAATCTCGAACTCGTGATTCTGATAGCGCACAACTCGAGGATAACTCTATCTAAATGCTTATTCCATTCGGCTATAGTTAATTTTTTTTTTTTTTTTCGTATACGTTGCGTATTTTTTTATGATTTGAGTTTTTTTTTGGCTGATAGTTCAATCATTTTTAAAATACATTTGCACGAGATTTGCGAGAAACGGGAACGAGGAACATGTGATGCGCTTTTCGAGCCGAGCAAAGAGTTTGGAGGCTCTCGAGTCTGGGCTCTCGAAACGTTTTGGAATGTTGCTACAATATTCGTTCCTTTCGACGAAGTACAGAGTGATTTTTGCGTTATTCAATATTATTCGATTTCCGGTCAAATTTGTCATCGCTGTGGAAAATTGCTTTACGGAAAGCAATCTACGAATTGTAATCGATAGTCCGATAATTATTTCTTCAGTATTTTACCTAGCACCATTGCCGTCCTCGGCATTCTCGGATCAGTTCGCAGTTTTTTTTCTTTTCTCAAACACACGAAGTTGTGTTTCGTTTATACACGTTTTTACAATCGTATTATTCGTCTCTCATTCTCTCGCGATTCGTTGTCCTGCTTACTCGTGCATGCGGGCCAGGAGCGACTGATCACGTAAATTAAGCAAGTCCCAATCAGGGAGAGACTCGAGACTCTATTGTGCAGAAATTATCAAGTTTGTCGACAAAGTTATTTAAGCTACGAGAGAGCTCGATACAGCGAAGTTTCTGTACAATGGATAAAACAATTATAACCGTCTATCTAAGACCCGAGCGGGCCGCGACTGTAAAGAAAAGATCTCAGAATGATTTGTTTGGAGCGCAGGAGAAAACTTCTATTGTTTTCCACAACGCGAATTGGTCACTGAAATCCGTCGCGACAAATCGTGGCCCGGAATCTCGTGGCGTTCATTTATTTCTCGCCTCGCGATCTTAATCGTACGATTCGAGTTTAGAAACATGGAATGTCACAAAAAAAAATAAGAGAAAGATCGTACGGGGGTATTATTTCGTACACCTTGAAAACTTAACGGGTCGGACGAAGGAAACCAAATAAAAAGTTTTACGGATGAGTCGCGTCCCGCCACGGCTGCACAGCAGTGTTTTTTTTTCCTCTTCGCGATTCTTCTCTCGCATTCTCGCGCTCATTCCTCTCTTTCTTCACCCTACGATCATCACAGATCTTTCATCGTTACGAACAACGTGTATCTTAACATCGCATGCACGGGTTCAAACGAAATAACGCCAAACAATCTTCAAGACTTCCGAGACAATTTCCGATTGTCAGCTTCGGCCAATGCATTAACGTTACTTTCTTTTTGTTTATATTAAAATTTTTGCGATAAATTGCTATTAATGCGAATAAATGGTTACGTTTTGTCTACGATAGAAGAATTTTCTTTCGGACTCGCACTTCAAAATATTGTTTTCAGCGCACACGCTACCCGCAGTTATTAAAAACTTAAGCAACACACACGACTGTGGGACTGGGACAGTAGAACTAAAAAAAAAAGCAATCCCTCTTTTCGCGGAGGATCTCTTTGGAGAAATTTTGAAACAATCGCCGTCGGCTAGCTCGCTTACACTCGTTCTTACATTTTATTTTTCTCGCTTTACTTTTGTTTTTTCAATCATTTGTTTCTCTCGCTCGGCTCACGTTCTCGCGCGAAGTGCGTCACTCTCTTCGGGTGACCGGAAATCCGACGCGCACTTTAGACACACATGTATATCGAACTAACTTCAATCGTTTGTGTGCAAATTTCCTAAAGTCCTTTAGCAGTTTTGTTTTTTAGTCGAAGACCACGAAGGCCTTGACCCATCGATTTTATAGCTCGAAATCGGCGTCCCACGCGATTATTCTTATTGTTTTCGATTTTATTTTTCTTTGCTTGGTCCGATAGACTTGCGATCCTCGATTGATCCGCTCAACGTCCAGTATCGGTCCGAGGATCTATAATAAATTCTCGCACGACTAGTCGCGCGCGAACATTTGTTGACTGGGTTGTCACGAGTGACGATATTGGTAAAATACGCGATCATCGATCATCTATTTTTCCTTCGATATCTTTTAGTTTCTTTTTACTTTTTTTAATATACACTTAATTAAAAATTAATCCTATTTTGGATTCCTGAAGCCACGGATTTAGGTATCTCCGAGCTTGTTTAAGCTTTAAGCTCTGGTCTCGAATAAGTACACGAAAATGAGACAACGAGGAGCAACAACACGTTCACGGTCACTTGGTTTGCGCAAATTGTCTCGTGGCAATTCTCCATCGTCGGCTCCGTCGAACACTCGCGATTATTCCGTTTGCAAAAACAAATAATAATTGTCTGTTCTCTCGGCTTTGTGTACGGAATAATGAAGATAATAAGAAAAAAGTAAAGAGCATCGTAACACCGAAGATGTGTTAAGTACACAGTGTCGAGTCCCGAGCGCGAATCCCGGGCTAGGTCGCGTAATCGACTTTGTCCCAGGTGAGCGTGAGATCGGACGAGAGTTTGAAGTCGGTATCCTCCATGGTGAAGAGATCGAACGGGTCCTGACTGTTCGCCAATAGAGGATCGCCGTAGATATCGTTAACAGTCGATTGTACGGATTGTGGCGACGAGTGATGATGATTCGACATGCTCGACGTCAATGCGGGCGGCGATTGTGGCATCAACGAATCGAGCCAATCGGGATCGTCCATGTCCATCGGCATTTCACCGATTTCCATGAGTTCTTGAGGTGTTTCCATCTTAACGCCAATATCACACTCAAGTTGACTAAAGTCCATGGTGTCGAGAGTCTCCAGATCCAATCCCAATTCCTGAAATAGAAGAGACTGTAAGCGTTTCATTAATAATGGTCCTTTTTTTCTTTTTTCTTGTTATCGATGAATGGATTAATAGATGCAAATAATGAACGTTGAAAAATGAGAGCAGACGACATACCTTGAGATCGAGATTGGTGTTATCGGAGGAGGTGACTTCTTGAGGAGGTTGCGGATCAGGCGAACCTTGCTGAATCGATTGAGGACTGAGAAGCATCGCCGCGTCGAGCTCGGCCTCCGAAGACAGAAGATCCGCCGTGAACGATGGTATTTCGTCCGGTTGTTCGTGCTGCTGTTGCTGTTGCTGCAACGCGCTAGGCAGCTGAACGGCGAAACTCGCCAGCGGCAACGGAGGCGGTGGCGGCGGTGGCGGTGGCGGAATCGGCGAACTCGGACATAAGCTCTGCGTCACATCCATCGCAATCGGACTGACCGGACTTATGGGACTCGCCGCCGAGAATACGAGGGACTGAGTTGGACTGTCGGCCGGTGAGGTGAACACGAGATTTTGACCCAGTTGACGATTAGGCGTTGTAGGTGTCGTCGGATCTGCCGCGCTCGGCGGAAGCTCGCCGTTCTTTATTAGAATCTCGAGAACGTCGTCCAATACTTGACTCTTGACGTGAGTTTTCTGGACCGGTTCTATCTTCACCTAAATAACCGAAAGAAAAGCATTAAATTCTATGCATATTCCTAATGTGTAAAATTTCATTAAGAACTTTTTTTATGATACCTCAACGAATAAACTTAGTTCACGTAGATACGAACATAATTATATTTACGAGACTTTTTATGCTTTTATTTGGGAAAGTTTATTCTGGTAGATAAAAATATATTCATATTGAAAAGAATTAATTTTTTCGGATGCTTACCTTCAACAACTTGGCAGCTTCGTCGTACTGCGGTGGCGGAGGTTTGATATCCTCGACGACCATAGTTTGCTGTTGTTGCTGTTGCTGCTGCTGTTGGGCCTGAGCCTGAGCTACCAGAGCTCCGAGTAAAGATCCATTTAGTTTCGTTGGTTTGGCGAGATTGAGGACGATCGCAGCCGGCAGCTGAACCGTCGTGTTGTTTTTTACTTGATTCTTCTTATTGTTTATAGCCGTGAGCGTGGCGGAGTCCAGAATCGTCGCGTTGTTCGGCTGAGCCTGAAGATAAGCGGCGAGGCTGGCTTTAGCGTTGAGTTGTTGAAACGCCGCGTGTTGCTGCTGTTGCGCCGCCGCGATCTGTTGCGACTGTTGACGATTTTGTTGATTCTGCTGTTGTTGCTGCTGCAGATGTTGCAACTCTTGCAAATGTAGCGCCAACTGTTGTTGCTGCATCTTGTTCTGTATGTGCTGCTGAAGAACGAGCTTCTCCGCTCTAACGGTTCCAGTCTGACGCATCTGCTGCAGTTGCTGCTGAGATTTGTACAATTCTCTCTGCAATTCTTCGATCTTCTTGCGCTGCTCTTTGACTATGTAGATTTCGTCGTCACCTGAGACATTAAGGATTCCGTTATTAAAAAACAAAAACCTTCGTACAAGCGTTTTTTCAAGATCTTTTTTTCTTTCCAAAATTTACCTTGTGGACTCGACGGATCATCCTGCTCACTGCCGTGAGGCGAATCCATTCGCGGACTGTTAGGTTCGTCCTTGACCGGCGAGCCAGGACTCTTGGCGTGCGAGCTCGATTCGTCCGACGTTATCGGTCCCGGCGTGTCCATCAAAATATGCCCCATGTGCGTCATATGCGGACCGTTAGAATTAGACGTCGCGTTGTTGCTCGATGATTCCGTGAACGGTTTCAAGCGTTCGATCAATTGAGGCTTCGACCCGGATACCGGAAGATTTCGCCGTTTCAGTTCGACTTTCAGATCACTCACTGCAAAATTTCGCGTAAATGAAAATTTCATTACAAAATTTCCGACGATTTTCGTAATAAAGATAAAATGATGTTGCGGAATCTTCGTTTTTACCTTTCATATCTTCGAGTTTTCCAAGTGGTCTCAAAGGCGGTTGCTCCGATGGATTGTTCGACGCATTCGACGGCGCTGGACTCGGTGCGTTCGCGCTTCCGCCGCTGACGCTGCCGGCGTCGCTCGCCCCGCTGCTCGTCAACGACAATGGTTTCTGGGCAGCCGGAAGAATCATTTGGGGATACTGAAAGAGACAATAAAACGATTAATCGAAACTTCCTACTATCCCTCGTAACTCTTGACTCTGATAACGTCGATATGAAGTCTCTTCTTTTTTCAATTGGACCGTTAGTGGTGTGTTAATGGAAAATCAAGGCAACTTCGTTCCAGCGCGAAGATCATTCGACAGGAATTCATAATGGAAAAAAAGAAAAAGTGATACATATGATGAACGTCGACTCGCCGCAAAAGTGATATTTTTTTTGTCGCGTGCGTGTGTGCGTAATTTTCTTCGGGATTGTGAATAAAGAAATTACAAAAAAAAAGTAAATATGCAAATGAGGAGTGAGAAGTTTTTTTTTTGTACAATCTTTAAGTACCTTGTGCTGCAATTCGAGCTGCCACTGAAGGAAGAGCTGCTGTTGCTGCAGGAGCAGCTCGTACCGGGTCTCGCCGGGTGGCGCCGTACCGAGACCGGAAGTGGTAGACGACACCGACGTCTTTTGCGCGTTTGGAGGACCCTGGCAACAGTTGTACCGTTAGTAATTAGTCATTAGTCGCATTCGGTGACGGGGCATCTCGTCACAAAGCTATCTATCGCTCTATCAATTGGAATCGGGAGGATAAACGGAGATGGAAGTGTTTTGTTTTTCCCCTCAATCATTCGATGACCATACATTCTTCGACTTCGCTGTTTCTTCGACCGTCACGAAGAAATATAAAATTGATACTGAGGAAGATGCGAAATCCCGTCGAGTATTATTCTCAATACTCTCATTCGGTTGGTCTCTCATCCCGATTAAATTGCTTGACTAACACTCGAGGCTCTTCCAGACTCTCAGTGCTAATTCGTGAATTATCGTTTCGGCAGACTTTCGTTGCGCAATCATGGCGCATACGGGTTTGTCGCTTATTTTCGATAATTTCGCCGCGTTCTTTAACGCAATCTCACCGGGTTGTCAATGGCGCGTCGATAAGAAGATTATCCGAGCCGCAATGAGGATGGGAGAGGAATGGTCGGAGTACGTATTACATCGAACGGAGAGCGAACCCCCGATCAGCCGAATCTCCCCGCGTATTTTCCTTTCGAGTTCTCCACTCGAGTGCAATTAGCGCTCGAATTACTCAGTGCTAACGAGGTAAGCCCGGGGGCCCTCTCCTTGGATCGCGAGAGTTAATCACTCGATACGATCGTGCGCGCTTCTCGAGTTCAACTTCCACTCTCACCCGAGGGCCCCCTGCGAGAGGATGAGATCAGAGTTTGTGCGAGAACGCGCCGCGAGAGAAGAACAGAGAGATAGAGCGTGAGGGGCAAAAGCCGCGCGAGATTCACGGGCCATTTCTTTTTTTATCTCTCTTGGCCGAGTCGTCGGCCCTGCGAGAATCCCAACGCCGGACACACCGCAGGGTCCTTGCGAGTTGGGACAATCTTCTCTTGCTAAGCTTATGACTTATTCGGCGCCAGCGCGCAAAAACTCGTCACGGGCTCGAGCCAACGAAAAATAGAAAACAAATGACCGATATTTTGAGATCCGAAAACTATTTTGGATTCAGCGTTAATGATTATGGAGGAAAGAATTTCACGGATTCGCAAGGGATATCCTATTCAAAAGCTCTGTAAACAAATCAAATCGAGGACTTCGTTGATTTTTTAATCATTTTTCTTACCTTGTACTCGTGAAACTTGATGGTGCGAGTTTTCGGTTGACTCTTTGTCTTCGATTTCTTGCGATTCTTGTCCTTTCCCGGCGCGTCGCTTCTCTGACAATTGTTGTTGGCGATCGGTGACGGTTGGGGCCTCGGCGTTATCGCCGCCGGTGGCGGTCCCGTTGGCGATGCTATCGATATATTCGACAGTGGACTTAGGCTCGACGTCGTCGAACCGAGAGACATTGGACTAGGCGCCGGTGCCAACGGCAGAAGTGTCGCTGTTGGCCCATTCGTCTGACTCGCCTAAGAAAACATAAAAAGAACAAAAAAAGAAATTAATCAACCGGTTTACATCGATCTTCGCCACCGTCGTCGGTGGTGAATCGATTTTTCGCGAATGCGAATGCACAACGCTCTCGCGACGGTAGAGGCTCGAGTCATAGGTTCGCGAACGACCTATAGACCTCGATCTTACCACTTTGGGCAACAACTACTCTCGATTTGTCCGATCGAAGCTGGTTTACCAGTCTACAATCTCTTTGCCTTAGAAGGGTTTTCACCTTCTATACGCGCGGATAGCGCAATACCGCAGCAGCAATAATCAAAAAGCCGTCGCGTTCGTTGCGAATCCAACCGTAACGCGTGACCGTGCTGCACAAAACGATAGATTCTTTTTTCCTTCAATTTTCGCTCCATGCCGCGGATAGAAATCGATTGTATCGGTTTTTTTTTTCCATTATCCGCTAATAACGACTTCGTACGAGTTGCTCATTGATTTCTTTGCCGCGAGACACGCGAGGTACATTTTGAAATTTGCCGAATCGTGGACGAAAAACAACAAAATGAAATTTCCAAGCTCGAAGCTTTCTCGGACCTAACGAGAAGTTGGAGGCCTCAACACTTCGCTCGGTTCCTCAATTAAATTTAACGACTTCTCGGAATTTTTACCTGAGTCGACGCGTGCTGTTGGCTCTGAAGCTGCACATGTTGCTGACTAAGTTGCTGACTGGTCTGTTGTTGTTGTTGCTGCTGCTGTTGCTGCTGCTGCTGATTGCCGACAACGGTGTTGCAGAGCTCAGCGAATGTTTGTATCGTCGGCTCGGTAGCTGCCGCTTGTTGGAATACCGGCGACGTCGACGATACCACGACAGCACCGCCGGTCGTTGGAATACTCAGCGAGACCGTAACGATACCCGCCGATGCGGCCGCTGTCTCGAGAACGTCCGGACGCTGCGACGCCTCGAGCGGCGGTGACGGAGCGCCCTCGGAACTCTGAGAATCATCCTCGAAGGTAATGTAGTGATCCGGTGGTTGAGGCTTCGTCACTTGGCCCTCGCACGTCGCCTTGAAGGGAATGTGACCCTCTGGAAAAAATAAAATAAAATTCGTTAATCAATTTTTTTAAGTTTTTCGAGGATTTCGTATATTCTTCGCGAGAGAAAGTCATATTTTTTTTCTCATCTCGAGTTCTTATCTTCGAGAACTTTCAAACGATCCTCGATCGCGAGACTGCGCGTTAACGAGATAGTAGTTAAGAATTTGTATTTTTTTTTTTTTCTTAACGGGAAATTCTAGACACCTTCGGTGAATTAGAGATTCGGAGATAGAAGTGTGCCTCTCACCTTTGACCGCCCTCTCGATGGGTTCCTCGGTGTGTAGAATATTCTTCTGTATGAGCTCGAGGGGTCCGGGTCGATGACTCAGTTGATCGTTCAGCTGGTCGACTAGTCTCGCCTTCTTCAGCATGCGTTGCCTCTCGGCGAGGCTCGGGTCCACGTGGCCAACGTCTTCGAGTATGTGTTGTCTCACCAACTCATCGCGACCCGGTCGCTGTTGAATCTTCGCTTTCAACAGATCGCCGGTCTTCGCTCGTTCCAACTGTTTACGCTGCTCGTGAAAGGCTGGCGGTGTTTTCAGGGCTAAAACAAATAGAGGGGAAAAAAATGAAAAAAAAATTAAACTATCAATCAATCAATCAATCAAGCGATCGAGTCCATCGATCAAGATCGATATCACGCGTGGCATACGCTATTGTAATCATAATTTATACGGTTCTAGCACGAAGGATCCGCACATCGCGTCGTTTCGCGAGAACTTCGTTTCTGACTCTTAGCAAACCGGGAAATTTTCTGGTGTCGCGTGCGTGCGTGCATTTCATTAATCACGGTCGAGCCCCGGGAGCGTCGGAAGCTCCGGTTTCGTCTTCGAGTCTTCAACGGACGTTTCCGCGTATTCGTAGCATCAATTTTGCGGATAACGACGAAGTTTTCGAAGGCAGAAGCTCGTCGTTAGGCGCCGCTTTCGAATGTCAACGTCACGGGTTAAGAGATCGCGAGCTTCTATTTCCTTTTCGCGCGGCGAGCATTGGCGCATTCCGCTCCATTAACTCCACGGATAAATGATCCCCGTGAACGCCGCGCTCGACACAAATTTCTCGTATTCTCGCGATGAGATTTGCGAATTCTCTCGCGACGCGACTGTTTTCGGATTCATTGGGGAAAATAATTCGGGCATATACGCCTTGCGATAGAGCGGGGGCGGCGAGACGCGGGACCGTCGTCTCCTCGTCGTCGTGACGAGAATCTCGACTCGTTTCGGCTCCGAGGAGTCGACGACACACGGGATGACCCCGAGGCGCGAAGAGTCGCGGCGCTATTCGTCACGGAAAATGATCTCTCGAAATGCTTTTGCATCGTACGAAATTGCATATTTGCCATATGTGATGATGAGAAACAGAGCGGCGTATCGCCGCATAATTTTGAGTGTTAAATATTGCGAGAAACGCCCCTTTCTTTCTCAACAGTTGTTATCCATTATGCGTGCGTTTGAAGCCTTGAAATGTGTCACGAAAGTGCGAACGGGTAGAGTGATTAGATTTTCTGATCTAACCGTGCAATATCGTAGTTGTAACATTATTGTTTAGTCTGCGACGAATATACCCGCATGGAAACGAAATATACGCATAATTTATAGTGGAAATTAATCAAAATCAGTGTGTTTATAAATCAGTGTATATAATTATTATTATTTATTGTTATTTAAAAAAATGATTAGATTTTTGTTTATATCAGGTAGATATCATTTTTTTCGACAAAGAAGTATTGCATATTCCACAGATATATTTTTCATATAAACTTTTTTTTAAGTGGGTATATTCTTGTATTTTTCTGAAGAGCCATTTCGGTAGGCGGTACGTGCCGTACAAGAGGATTTCAGCGTGAATATTCTCGAATAAATTGGCGATTATGCTTGATAGACTCTCTTGTGCGAAAAGGAGGTCGACGCACGAGAGACCGAGCGAGAGTAAGCGATATATAAATTTTGCGTCGTTGCTCTATCCCCGTGGTCTATCCGTTCGCACACGTTTGAGAGACACACAAGCGTTGTTTTCTTCGGTCATTCGCTTGTATCGCCCAGGCCAAGTGTGTACTAGTTTTCATAGGTGGGGGGATATGAAGAGCCGGAGATTTGATGCATCGGAACGGCCTGCGTCGTTATTGTCACGCAATCTAATTCGGGTAGAGAGAGTTACATACTTCGGTGTTCGCAACTCTATGCGAGAGTTTTAGTTCTACGCGCGCGTAAGGATACGCGCGACCCCCTCGGGCGTCGGTAGCAGCCGCGGCAGACTCGTCAATCCCGACGTTGGTCCGCAGCTGATGTACGTTTGCCGCGCGAAGAGCCGGGCGTGGAGACAGGGGAGATATCTGCGAGCGGCATCTCCGTGGCTCTGATACGCGACCGCGTAAAGTGGGCTTTACCGCGAGGCGAGGATTTTGCACTCTCCGCGTATCGTCACGGACACGTGATGATGAGGCGAAGACTCGCGCGTAATTGGGGCTATCCCGGCCGAAATTTCAGTGGCCTATGCCAACTGAATTATATCGAGGGTGAAGTGGTAAATTGCGACCGAAAAGCACCGCTCTCTGTTAACGCGAGCGCGGGAATTGGTAAACAACTTTTAATGTATTCGCACGATGTTTGCCAGTTAAACCGCGCGCTGGATGGCCCACTTTTCCGGCCTGAGACAGACGAATTTGACGCAAGAAACGATTTATAGAGTTTCTTTTATTTCACTAAATAGAATCACGACTCGTGGTTTTTTTCGGTTTTTTCTCTTCAAATTAATGCCATTATAATCGATATTGAATGAACGATTCATCATGATTTTTATTTTACTGAAAATTATCGCGGAGACGGGGTGTTTTTTTTCCCTGGTTTTATCTCAGATTTATGGTCCAGAAACGCGCAAGTGATTTATAAAGAGCAGTAACGCGGAGATATTGTTGTACGAAAGGATGGGGAAGGAGCCAGAGAATTTGTGAGAATACGAGGAACGCGCTTCGCGGTGGCACAGACGTCCAGTCCGCGGGTTAGCTCAAAGCGCGGGCGTTATGGCTCCCAACGTTTGACCGCAGTGGGTGTAACCGTCGTCTCGCGCTTACGGGGGATATAGCGCTAGATAGTCCTCTAAGCGCATTTGATATATGCACAACCGCGAGCAACGAGCCTCACTCCGGGTTTTTATGCAGCGGATATCTAAGCAGCGCGAAGACCACTGTCGCGGAACACAAAATTTCCTCCCCCACACATCGGCGGTTGTAATTTTAACTGACACAGAGAGCAGCAACGAGGAGTTCGGCGGTGTCGCACACCTGCTATCTTGGGACGATGGAGTAGAACGAAGAAGACGAAGACTATAAGACAAGCCGGGTCCAAGAACAGAATTATGGTTTATATTATCTCTTGCCATTTCGCGTTTTGCAGAATATAACGCGCGCCACATACACATGTGTGTATGCGAGGGTGGACGCGACAGAGCATACAAAGACGCCGAATACGCGACGAAATCTTCACGATGATATATCATACCGGACGGACTAGTCTACTTCTAGCAACGAAGATGGCGCAAGCATTTCACATTCTAACATTCTGGACCGAGAGACATTCGTTACTTCCCTTTCCAGGTCTGAAAAAAAATCGATTGCTCGAAATAGTAAAAAGTATCATTGTTGCTCCGATTCTTCGGAAAGAATGTAATTAGAAGAAATTTGGTTTTGGCTCTAAAATTTAAACGTGGGACTTGATTTTATGCGAAATAGAGAACGAACATTTGTTGTAATTTCCGATACGATTCAAAAGAAGCTGCAATATCTTCGTGTCGAACATACTAAAAATATATATATACATTTTTTTAAGTCCATTGTAAATGCAATAGAAAATCCACTCAAATTTGGTACATTCTAATTGCAAACCGAAAAAAAAAAAACGTTCGCGGGTCGGTACTCGGGATATTGTACCCTGCGCCAACTCCGAACATTCTTATCCCTGACCGGAACGAATTAACCGTAGAATCGTAAATTACCACCCTCTCACCGCTCTTTTGTGAAGATCCCAAGATGTATAAAGTCGAAAAGGAACGAGAAGACGAACAAGGTACGCGGAGAGTTTTGTTGGCTAACGCGTTCAATCCGGCAGTTAAAGCGAGCACTAATGTTCCCATTAACCCCGGCGAGATCGTCCCCCTTCCCTTTCCCTTTCCCGTTTCGACCAACGCACACCGCACGAAAAGCTTTTCCTAATTCAATTATAATTACACATGCTTGAATTTCTAAATCAATTTAATTCGAGTTCACACTCGTGACGTTCTGTGTTTTGACATTTATGAGAATTAATTATTGTCGGGAAGAAGCTACCGCCTATAAATGGGAAGTGAGGGTGGGGCTTCGTGTGCGTGCTTGCCGAGGCCTAGAGGAGAGAGCGAAGTGATTCATTGCGCACCGTTTGCTTCGGGCCGGACGACGAGGATCATCATGACGGAATGATATTTAGAGAAAATCTCACCACCGGCAGCGAACGATATGCAATATCGCTTACTAATTTCGATATCCAGAATACCCCCGGTGACCAAGTAAGAGAGTCGAGTGGAAAACGAATTTATAATTTATGAAATATGAAATTCAAAGTAGTCGAGTTTCAAACTGGAGTGCACACATAAATTCGATGGACCGCGACCCTATTTCCTTGAGAGCTTGATACTCTTACGGCTTTCACGCTCGACATCGTGAAAACTTATCGCCGATCTCTGGAGCTTTCGAAATGTATTCGACTCGCGAATTGCTTCTTATTCGAGGAAATGTAAATCAAAGTTCTGACATACAATTTTTGCAAGGCGAAACGGGCCGATGAGCCAGCCTTGGCGAAACGCAAAACGAGAAAATTGACGAAACACCTTTTCAAAATCTCGTACCCAAATTTGGGAATAATTGAGATAAAATTAAAAAATGGCTTTTAAAAAATTCAATTTTTACACGACTTTTTTCTCATTTTTTTCAAGTTTCACCTCAACTTTTACCGAACATTAACTCTTTTATTTTTACAAATTTCATCGCAATAATTTCTGTTTTTATGCGTCCAATTTGTCCCGGTTTTCGTTTCGTCCCGTGTGTCGCCTGTAACACGTTTGCGAAACGATATTTTCTCGGCGTTCTCGATCCTGCAATTCCTCGTTACCCGACGCTTTTTTATGTGTATTTCAGGATCGAGAATGAAATTTGTCAAACGCACGTTTTACCGTTGGGTTCGAGAGCTCCTCTTCTTTATATTATAACGATATCCAGTTAGGGCGTATAAGGACGCTCCGGTGGTGAGTTGCTACGCGTATATTTCGAACAGTCGAGGAAATATAACGCCCGCGCGCTTAACGTAACGTACGAGAGACGCATAAGCTATACAACCGCGCGGTGGAGAAGAAGCCCGAAGCGCTTAACTTCGCGCCGCGCGCGGTAACAAGACCGATATTTCAGGGTGTGACCCAAATAATTGCTGGATGCTCGGTTACGCGTGTGCCTATACGTGTTTAATGTATATGCGTTCGGGTCCGGGTGTGTGCACGCGAGTCTGCTGGTCCGCGACGGTTCCTGCGCGGCCGCGGATAAACACGCTCGGATAGCCTGTTCGCTCCGAAGTTTCGCCCGAGCCACGAGAGCCACGTGCGTGTGTCACTGGCCCTACTCCTGAAGTGCATTAACACTCGAGTTCCACGATCTACCGAAGCCGCAGTCGTCGCTCTCGCGGTTATTCGCGAGTTGCGATAGTTCGATACGAAGAAGCTCGATCTGAACTCACGGTCGTCTTCGCGCGTAGCTCGAATGTTTTTCCACATGCTTAGACGAGCTAACCATTCTTTTTCCGACGAACAGATTAGGCGACAATTTTTCAATTGTATCCTATTACATCGGATCGGTCTCGATCTCTCGATTAGTCTCGGCGTAGAAAAAAAAATAATGGAGTTTAATTAAAGGGACTATTAGGGTCAAGAACGAAACGCTGTAATTAATTTACTGATCTTCATTTTTTTCTTTTCTATCCTCACTATAATTGTGGGCTAAATAGATTATATGACTTACGTGGCATGATGCCCTGTGCGACCAGCTGGTTGATGGGCCTCCTCAGCATCAACTTCACCTTCAATGCTGCAACAAACGGAAAGCAAAAAAATATCGGTTATTTCGAGTCTCGAGATGTGCCAGTCGGGAAAAATTAATTGTGTCGCTAATTAAGCTTCTCTTCTCGCGACGTCTTAAAGAAAAGTGTGTTTCTTTTTTTGTTTTTAAGCGAGGCGTGCGAGATTATAATATCTCGAAGTGTCCGTCGAGCATCGCGAGACACAGCACCGAAGATTTCAGGAGGAAGTGTTCTCATTTGTTTTTTTTTGTCGCCGTGAACACAAGTTTTCTCGTCTCCGTCGTCGCTCGTCTCGTCGACGAGAATTTCGCAAACACGGATCGTTTGCGCTCGCGCGCCCATATTCCCTTACTCCTCACTTTTTTTCTCTGTTTTTATTATTTTTTATTCTCGCGGCGATAATGATGCCGACGACGGGGATTCGTAGCGGGCGTTTGTAGTCGTATATATTTCGCCTTACCGTTGCTCCGGCATGCCGGAGTTTCGGAGTCTCGCGAAGGCGCGGAGATGAAAATACTAAAAAGCCATGAAGGGCCGCGTATGTATCGCTCGTGAGCGCGCGAGTGCGCGCACACCGTCGCGAGCGCGGGAGATAAAGAGAGCTCTTAATTTTTCGCGAGAGAGACTGACGCAAAAACGTTGTTGGGATCGGTGAGTTCTTCGCAGCGTTCAAAGGACTCGCGGGCGCGAACGGCTCGTTAAAATCCGCAAGATGCCTCTCCGGGTTTCACGCTGTAGATCGACCGAGAGAAGCCGGGAGACACGTCGAAATGTTACGATTTCGATATTTTGCCGTCTCATCTCTCTTCCTCTGTCTCGGGGAATATTTTCTTCGCTTCACGAGAGAGTCCGCACAAATCGCGACGAAAAGCCACGGGATTTCCGAGCTGATCTCGAAGCTTCGCACGCGAGTGAGTTTTTCCAAGTAGCGCTGAATAAAAAAATCTCCCCAACGCCGAGATCAAAGTTGATCTCGGTAGTGGCCGAGAGAGGCCCGACTCTGTTCGACCGCACGCGGTCCGACACCCTTTTCCTGCCTCCCGCGTGCATTCACATTCGGTAACTATTTCATCGTTCGCAAGTTCCGGGCGCACGTGCTCCCTCGACTATTTTCTTTTGGAGTTCAATGAGCCGGGGCCGCGCGTCGGAGTAATTGGGATGGGCGGGGAAACAAGAAAAAATAAATATAAAGCGTGTCTTCACGGCTATGAAGTATAATTGCGCGGAGTGCAAAAATCGTCTGCGCGGCAAATCTTCGAGAATTCGGATCGCATTTTCATGGCGATGCTTTCTTCCGTTCAGTTTTTTTATTTTTCGAGTTCTTTTCGAAGTTGGACTCGAGAGCCAATTAATTCGGGAATGTAGGGAATCG
The DNA here is from genome assembly GCA_963924025.1 of Ischnus inquisitorius. NCBI lineage: Eukaryota > Metazoa > Arthropoda > Insecta > Hymenoptera > Ichneumonidae > Ischnus > Ischnus inquisitorius. The sequence goes on along the minus strand of OZ001250.1, from coordinate 5,480,201 downwards.
AAGGTCGAGCGTAGGCAATGCGGTAGAGTGCATTCAATCCGATGAACCCTTTCGGAGTCACGCGCCCCAAGAGCTGTACTATAGCTTGTGTCGCGTCCATTTGTGTATATAGTTCGTATACACACGCGCGCGCGCACAAGTATATACAGTGGGACACTGCGAAATTCCGTGCACTCTCAAACAAGCGAGTGTATATCGTCGAGTTAAGCGAAAAGGAAGCTTCGTCGTTGTCGTCGCCGCTGGGTCCCCGCGGGGTCTTACGGACCCGCGCGCGTTAGCCGCGAGAGAGTCCACCGGTTACAAATTAACACACAAAGGGTACCGTGGATATAAATAAATACTCGAGAGAGAGAAAAAGTGAGGAGGGGGGGGGGGGGGGGGGGGGGGCGGTGACCGCCCCCCTGGCAGTAGTGCCGGTGGCGGTTCGATGGCAACAGGCGAAAGAGGTACCCAGTCGCGAGGATTGCATAAATTTCAAAGCCAAAAACAAAACCAATCGAATCAGACTGCAATCTGAATTCAAAGCAGCGAAGGATTCGAGAGCGCAGCCACACACAAGCAAAGCAAGCAGCGGCAAAAGCTTGTGCGCTGCGCTCGCCGGCGAAATACCTGAGGGCCACTTCGAGTTCCACCTCCTCTTTTGCTTCGGCTTTAGTCCCGCGTGTTTCCCTTCCACCGAGAAACGCTTCTCGTCTTCTTCCTTCTTTTTTTTTCTTATCTATGTTCTTCTTATTTCGTTCTCTCCTTTCTCCTTCTCCCCCCCTTTCTCTCCGCCTCTATTCCGGCTGTTCTCTCGAGCTTCCTCGTGCGCTCGCGTTGCGTGGGACGTGATGCTACTGCGACCGCCACTGGTTCACTACGAACGAGCCACGACAGCGTCGCTCTATACCGTCTTTCTCAATTTTCTCCTTTTCTACCACGCCGCTCATATCTCTCACTCCGACCTTTTGCCGTATTCCACTCTATGCGCTCCCTCTCGTTTCTTTGACTCTCGATATACCGCCACGGTAACTCGTTTCCTCTTTTTCTTCTTTTTTTTTTTCATCTTGTCGATTTTCACTCGCGCGTGCCAGTTTTCACGCGCCATTCGACGTCTTGATTTCTCTCGAGAACTTTGAGATTTTCCTTTGAGACGGAAATTCCGGATTCTGTTTATAACGATGAAATGATGATATGTTTTGTGTATGAAGCAGTTCACAACTCCCTACGCGTGTTATACCATTGTCGATGCTTATCCGGTGTTCGTTCTATAATTTGTTTCTTTTTTTCTAAGCTGCAAGAACGCAGTCTCGCATTCCTTCGAGTATACTTACACTAGCTCACTCGTGAAGGGGTTGTCCGGTAGGAAAAGGTTATAAGCGCAGAGTCTCGAGATTGCCAAGGGGCTTCCTATCTCTTCGTGTAACTCGACGTGCACCCGGTACCGGCATTATCGTTATCGCGGCACGTAGGTAGCCCTAGACCTAGTGTATCTGCGAAACGATTTACGTTACGTACCAGTTCGAACAGCGTCGGCATCGTCGTATAATACACACGCGTCGAAGAGTGAGGCGGCGCTACTACTACCGTGTTCCGCAGTCTTTTACCTTCGCTATACGGAATCAACGACTTTGCGGCTCCGACGGGCTCTTTCCCCGCCCTCCCTCGCGGCAAATAGAATGAAAAGAGGAGGCGGCAAGATTGAGAATGAGAACCAAAGAGAATAACGGAATGAGATGAGAGTGAAAAAAAAAAAAGGAAAACCGAGCGAAACGAAAACGAAGAAAGGAGAGAATGGAGCGCAGGAAAAGGAAGAAAGAGAGAAGAGTATGGGAGGATATAATGCTCAGGAGAAGAGATCGACGCTCTCCGGCACAGAGAAGACAGATGCTAACGACCAGAGAGCGGCACGAGCTTACTCGAGGATCTTCGCACACGCACGCACACATAGAAATTTAATCCTGTTTCTCGCACAGGAAGAAAAAAAGGGGGATTGAGAATTGAAGAGAGAATCGCGAAACCTACAACCTTGCGTACCTCGCGCACGTGCGCAACTCTCAGGAGAGCTTATGCCAAAGAATGGCAGTAGACGAAATTGAATTCCATTCGAATGCGAGATCTACATGAATTTATTCTGTGTTATCCGCCATCCGCCATTGATTGTTGTGCATCTCGACTAATCGAACAGTAAAAGTCGAATGGTATATGACGAAATTTAATATGTAGCCAATTTCAACCTAAGGATTTTTTTTTTATATAAGCGATAAAACAACAAACTGTCCATTAGAAACTCATCATTACATCGCACTCATAAGCTCTGAGATTTATTTAACGAGTTATGATTTTCTTGGGTTTGCCAACAAAATCATTTTCTCATTATATTTGAATAATTATGTCCTTTTTATTTAAATAAAAATATGATTATCTTATTTCAATATAGAAATGGATTAACGCATTAAAAAAAATCGATATATCGTTCACGCGATCGTAGCTTAGCGAAATGCGGTGATACGCGCGAAGGGCAATTGTAAATTATCGAATCGAACGTGACGTAAAATAAGGCGTAGCTCTTCGTTCTCGATATGCGAGCTTCAATGCGTATAGAATGCAAATTTCGCCGGTGGTGCTCGGCGTGCATTCCTGGGGCGTGAATCCTTGGCGCGCTGCAACGTCATTCGGGCAACACATCCTCCGATTGTTCTTTCCCGTTTTTTTACTTCGACACGTTAATATTCCAAGCAATTTCTTCGAAGCAAGAACTATTGCCGAAATATTGAAGAGATAATTTAATGTAACAATAATTATATTAATATATTGGGATGGAACGTTTGCGAATCGATTGTTCATTGGGCTATTTTACTTGACTGCATAGAAATAATTGCTATCATTAGGACAGCATTTAATTAACAAATACACTGTTCAGTAATGAAATTTATAGCACTTTACTTCTATCATCACCGTGCATATTGCTCATGATTACAGTGCACACCTTATTTTCGACCGTGCTATCCAGGAAAGCTATCTTTAATATTTGTCATAATATTAGAGTGCATTTTTTTCTGTCTACGTAGCGGCATTGAGTAAGTGTACGTAACGCCTGCCCGTTGTGGTTGCTCGGAGGAACGTGAGGAAAAGACGGATGACGATTACCCCCCTCTGGCTAATTAAAGATTTTAACCGCAAGCCCCACTCGAGAGGGGTTTAAAGCCACGCGAAGCAAAACACACACGACGCAACGGCGTCGCACCGAGCCGATGAGGAGAGATTGTTAGCTGGAATTTCAAGCATCGTGTATATCTCGCGTATACTCGCGTCGCGGACCGCCCGTCGGTTGACCGTAAGATTTTTCGTCGCGAGACTTACAGAAATTTTTCGGATAGCCTCGCGCGACTGCTCCGTTGCTCGGTCGCCGGCCCCGGCGGAGTCACGAAACCGAATAATCGGCGAGATTCAGCTGAAATTCCTTTAGTTGACGATTCTCGCAAAGCACCCGAGATGGAAGTCGAGCAGAAAAACGCCGAAAGAAACGTTCGAGGAGTCTTCGCATTTCTCGAAGAGATACAGATTGAATAACATTATTACGGAACACCGAAATGTCGAAAAGGCTGTCCGGGCTGTTGCAGCGTGAGAGCCATCGTTAGCCAGAGGGAGAGTGTGAAATTCTTTTCAAATCACTTATATAGATCTAGTTTTACGAGTGAGACGCGACCAAAGGAAGAATCTCGCTCGTGCCTCTGATCCCCGCGAAGGAAGCGAGAACGTCGGCTAATAGACGGCAGCATATCTCAAACGAGCTCTTCAAAATAAATCAGTCGTGAAGGAATCCTCGACGTCGTAGGAGGGGGAGTTTTAAAAAGCTTTCGGTAGAATTCCATCGTTTCCGGAAGAGAAGTGAAACGATGCAAGCGGCGAAGAAGAGAAAGGGAAGGAAGAAACAGTGGCATCTACTCGGAAGCTCGAAGCGAAACGTGGAATAACCGTATAATTTTTCTTTTCGTCGCTATCCCATAAATTTCGTGTCTCCACCGGGGGCAGCTACCGATTTGACCCCAATTTGTGCTATTTAACATCCCTATTAATCTTGACGCGGGGGCGGGGAACAACAGCGCGAATGCGGTTTGTGGCAGAGCTACCGTTGCCAGACACGCGAAAGTTGCTCCAAAGCGAGGGAGGAGCAATCGGCTGAGTGGCAAGAGGGCACGCGATAATGATTGTGGGTGATAACGCTCGGCCGGAAGAACACTCTCCTTCGGCGCTTCGGCTTCGGGGGCCGGGGTTCGTAGACTATTTCTAGATGACAGTAGTGCAATCCATTTGCTGTTCGGACACGAATACAACTCTCCAATTAAACCGAATATTTGGCCAAAGGCACGTAGCAACGAGTGCAATATGACTGCATCAATGAAACGATTAGAATGATCTTTTTTTCTATATTATTTATATCCTAAACGTACCTTGGAGTAATGTTATAACCGGAAATGCCGAAGATTCTGCTGCGACCGCGCGCGGGCCACGTACGTGATAGAAAGAGAGATGCGTTTCGTAAAGAAAAATAAAATAAAAAAAACAGAGAAGGTGAAAGTGTGAAGTACTATAGTTTGTCTCTCTCGGTGTCGCCTACACCGCGGATATAACGTAAGTCGTTCGTGTTAAAAGCGCCTCTCTCGCGCTATCTATTTCTGGGTAATACACTATACGCGAACAGGAGGACACAGATCGTTGGTGTACGGCAACGCGAGCAGAGCAACAGGGAGGCCGTGTTTCGTCGTGCGGAGGACGCTAACAGGGAGAGAAGAAGAAGAAGAAGAGAGAGCGGGAGGAGATGGGGGGGTGGGCAACACACGAAATAGAAAGACGGACGCCGCATAAGACACATTTACACAACCGGGCAGTGTCGCGCGGGGGTGATCCAATAATACGGAGCTTTGGGTATAAATAAAGCCTCGGGAAGCCCGGAGATCTCTCGAGAGACTCTCGTCTATTTCTCGCTCTTTCTATCTATCCTCTCTACGATTTTCCTCGTCCTTCTTCTTCCCCCGTTCGTTAACTTCACTTATCTTCCTCTGATTCTTGCGCCTCATCTCCTCGGTCTCTATCGCGAGTTTTCTATATTTCACTCTAGTTTCATCGTGTTGTTCTCTACTTCTTTTTCTTCATTTTTCCACGTACGGTGTTCCAACAGCGGAGGAACAGCCGCATTCTCCTTCCACTCGTTTCGACGCAATCCTATCAACGCGTAATCCGCTCGCGGGTCACGAACGAGGAAGCAAGACGGAATGAAAAATAGAATAAACGAGGAGAAAAAAAAAGAAGTGAAAGAAGAAACACGGAGAAGACTAGAAACGAGCGCGACACTTTCGAAATAGAATGCTATTCTCAATAAAAAAATAAAAAATAGTACACCGAATTCCTTTTTATTTTCATCCCGACGCGCGAGGCATTATTTCAATGGAGAACATATATTAGCTATTTTTTTTATTTTATTTTAAGGCCTACTATGATCGCTATTCGCTGTTTTAACGAGGAGAATACCTATAGATATTATTCTAGAGTTGTTTTGTCGCTTTCACAGGCGGAGAGCTGTGTCGCTGTCCGAACGAGTGATTATTGAGAGGACGTCTTGAGAGACGAAGCCTCCGATGTTACAATTAATTTAACTACAAGATTGAGAGAAAGGCTTGAAATAAGTCGATCAAGTTTTTTAAAGTTCATCTGAAGAAGCAAGGATTACAAGAGTCACGCTGAAATGATCCGAAACGATGATGCGAGAGTCGAGGGAACGTTTTGCCTCTTCGAGCGGCGATCGATTACAAAATCTCGCGAATGGAACACGACAAGCCGGGTCCGAAGACTCGCGCGAATCCCCCGTGGTGGTTGCACGTAGACGGAGAGTTGCGAAATTGGGATTCGCCTTGGTGAGTTTTACTTCGTACATTGCGGACACATCAGAAGAGAAACACCTCCTCTTTCATGCCCCCCCTTTAATCTTCTCCATGTCTCTCTACAGCAACCGCCCGTTTTCCTTCGCAGCTTTTTCAGCGACTGGTACACCGAGAGACCTATTGTGGAGAACGCATATGGCGACTACGGTCGTCTTGCCCTGTTCGTATCTTCAGGTACGCGTTACCAGACGACGACGACGACGAAGTGCGCGAACGATTTCACGTGACACCCGCGCGCGGTGACCCACAAACGTTCTCGCGAGAGCGACTGAATGCCCCGCTAGATTGTGATTTATCGTGGCGGTGAAAGAGACTGCGGAGGGTCGAAGTCTCTGCGGACCAGAAGAAGGAACGCACACGTATATGCACGCAGTACGCACGCCCGCCCCGTTACTCTTCAACGTGAGTCTCATCGGGCCTATAGCCATTTGGTCAACGGCTCTGAGTATTCACGACGTGAGGACAATATTTTTTTTCTTTTTCCTCTCAACTCTCATACGAAAAATCTCGCCCCGTCTCTCTTGCTCTCGTCGGCTCGGAGAGAATGAGAGAATCATTTCAACGAGTCAGGAACTCGTTGGGGTCTGTTGAAGCCGTTTAGTGTCCGCCCGCACCTCGAACGGAGGGTTACGTGAAGACGCCAGTGATTCGCAATAATACAATTTGTGGCTGTTGAATGTTGATTCCATCGAGGAATTTTATTGCGATCATCGCTCGAATAATGATGATTGATTGATTCGCGTGGAAAATTGAGAATATTAGGGTCGCATTATTCGTATATTGATTTGCGGCCGATTGGCTGATGATGCAACGTGAAAAGAATGAATGATTTGCTGGCTGGATTTGACATGTTGGCAATGATAAAACAACTCTAAATAAATTAAAATATATATGTTTTTGAAAGCCCGACCCACATGGAATGAAACTACATCGCAAAATATATCGATGATTTATACCACCAAATATATAACGAATTATATCATCATTGCATTAATTAGTTAAGACGCTTTGAAAAAATATCGTTATATTTAATGGAATTGGATCTCAAAGTTCCACTTAATGAATTCTTGTTGGTTGACTCCTCAAAACTACACCTCATATGGTTTTCTGCTGTTGCGCACAAGTATGTTACTCGTTTTGTTCCGAGCTTAATGTTTAATATCAAAATTCGCACAAGCAGTAAAAAAATAATCGTTTGCCATTGTTCGTTCAAATTATCCTTTACTTCGCCGAGCGCTGACGCTGATGAATTATAATGGTTTATATCAATTCCGCAGAATCGAAATGATTCCGATTTCAGCTTGAATTCAATAACTACTGCGTCGCTTGCGGCACATGTCTCTGCGGCAAACGGTTGCAGTATGACTTTACCAGAATGCACACAGAGTCGAGTACGCTAGCAAGCTCCGCCCACTGCACATGCAAGACCACGCCTTCTAATCGAAACGCAGTTACGCACTTTGTGCGCACTGCAAAGACGACGAGAGGGAAGCTCGGTAGTCGCGTAGGTGAAGCGAGCGAATGCAACAAGAGAGAGGGACTCGGCGATATCGCCTCGGGGGTAGGGAGAGCATTATATGAGGACACACCGACAGCGCGGGCAGGAGGCAAAACATAGGAAATATCACCGAGAAAGAGAGAGGGTAATCTTCGTGAGCTCACCACATGTACCAGGAAAATAAATGGCCGTAATTAATAAGTTCCGCGCCGAGATATATATTCCTCAATCCTTTTTTTTTTTCGTCACCAAAAGACGAATAAAAAATGACTGTAGGAATGACGGGAAAAAATGAATGTGAAAATGCGCGAACGTCAGTGCTCGGGCATAATCAACGATTTTATAGACTCCGTATTCGCGAAGCCAAAAGCAGCAGAGTGCCATACGAATTTTTTACGTTTTAGAGTCTCAAATATAAGTTGCATCTTGGGCGCACCGGCCGGAGCACATATGGCTCCACCGTATCCTTCCGTCGTTAGGCGGTTTTTTTGTTTTGTTTTTTCTTCTTTTCTTTTTATATGCTTCCTCGATGAATCCGCGGGCGTTAACTCTCCCGCCGCCCTCGTAGTCGAGACAGTATTTTTAATCTCTCTCTCGAAGCGATTTTTCCCCGAGGTTAATACCGCGAATATTCCGCACGGCAGTACGACGTTCGCGATACGCCTCGTTGCATGCATTCGCACTAAATTTTGTAACCACGCATGTGTGTGTGTGCGTGTGTGCTCGGGACATCGGATCGCGCGATGCGAGTGAATATAAAAAAAATTACAGAAAAAAAAGGAAAATAAAAAAAGAAAACAGGATACAGAGCGGAAGAAATGGGGTTAACAACACCCGAAATCTATATTTATTTATCACGATAAATCATCGCTCCGGAGCTTTACGAGATTTCTTGGGGTATGCTCCGCACTCGTACGCGTATATTGATATACATACAGATATATATATTACGTAAATCGGAGTGTTATATCAATCGTCGTAGAGTCCGGAGCCTTCTCGTCCGGTGATTCCTCACTTTTTGCGATTTTATAATAGTCTCTTTTCCTGCACTTCGCCTTCTTCCTCGATTCCGTACCGTTCTCGTTATTTTTTCGCCCCCCTTGTTACTTCCATATCTCCGGGAATTTTTCTCGTGCAACATTTATATTTCTTCCACGCATTTATCCGCCCCTCCACAAGACCGGGGAGTCGTTGCATTAATGCCTTGTTTTTGATTACGTGCGTTTAACTCGCACTTTTTATCCGCATATCGTTCGTGCAACGTCTCGATTAACTATATCTCTCTCGAGTACGTTGATCTCTACGGTGGTGAAAAATTCACCGATTCCCGGCGAGCTTGTCGCTTCGCAGAAATCGCTGACAAACTAACGAACGCCATTCGTTCGCTTTTCGTGCGTGGAACACGGAATGAGAAAAATAACAATAAAGAAACGAAATTGAGTGAAAAATAAAGGTACACAACATTTATAGCGTTTCGAGGGATCTTTTAATGCTCGGGCGAACGCGATACTTAGAGTTCATGCGTGTACTCATCGTACGTTATAGCCTCGAAATAATTCTTATCCACACGCTACTTGCGCTTTCCACGCGTTCGACTGGCCGAATTGAGAAATTGAGACGTAATCTTTACAATTAAATGCATAACGAAACAATTGCATTATCTAACAAATCTGGCGCAGTTCGGACGATAAAAAAAAACACATAGAAAACTAACGTACGGTCGAGAAGATGCAAAGTCGGAACGTCCATAAGACTCGCGCGAACACATGTTTCGATTGAGACGAATAAGATACAATGAGAAGATAGTGAAGTAAGAGACCGTGGGGGCACCGTCGGCGAATGGACTCGTGCCAACCATCGATTTCCGTTAGCCGTCGGCTCCTCGGGGCATCGTTACCGCGGCGATTCGTCGTGATATCTCGTTCGCGAATAAAAGAATCTGGAAAGATCTAGTTATAGAGAAGATCCGAGCTCACCCTCGTTCTTTCCGAGAGCGAGAACGAGGAGGGCGAACAAGATACTATAACCCGGGGGCTACCTGTGTCGCCATAATTGCTACACGTGTCCCCACCGAGCGACATAACCGAAGCATTGGCATTGTTTCAAGCTCTCGAGCCATCGCGGTGTTCGAACGATCACTTCGCGCCCGCGTTCCTTTCTTCGTTCGGTGATTTTAGAGCACAGGTGATTCCGGCGCAACTAATGCACACGCAATTACAACTAAAAGCCAACGATAAGAAACGACTTGCTAGATACAGAGATATAACATCGTAACGCTGTTACGAGTTTCTCTCTGGCAACGGCGCTACATAAAATTGAGATATAACGAACAAAAAAAAGAAGGGTAAAAATGTAAAGTTTGCATCGTAATTACGTGTACAGAATCTCATCCCGAGAGCCCGAGAGACGAGAGTCGCGCACGCCAGAGCTCGACTAGCGCACATTGAACGCACGAAAAACACGATTCATAAAAGCGCCTCGCCATGCATCATACACGCCCACGTGTCCCCTCGTAGTAGGTAAGGATAATGTCCATCTCCCTCGCTCTTTTACCTTCTCTTTCATCGTTGCTTTCCCGTCCTTTCCTCTCTCGTATCTCCTAACTCTTCTCGTTGTTTCGTACTCGTATGCATACACACAGAAGACACACGCGATTCTCTGTCTCTCGTCCTCCCGAGGCCTCTTTTCTCACGTTCTTTCATCCCGCACGAGCCGTCTCGTATACTCTTTCCTTCTCTCCCTGATGTCTGATCCCTTCTTTACCTCCCTTTCCCCACCTCGCCCCTTGTGCACCATCCGTCTCGTCGTTCACTCGAGAACTCAAGTGGCACGAGCGTGGATGCTGCGCGCTGCTGCACGGTGGACCCCTCGAGGTGAAACCGTTTCCTGTGTCGCAAGCCGCATCTCGCCTTGTTACACGTATTAGTAATAACCGAAGTGAGCTGCCTCCCCGCTGTCGCCTCGACCTCTTCTCTCGTGTCAATGTTTTTTCATCTCGTTCTTACCACGCTTATGCTCGTCTATTCATTAAGTTCCTCTTTTTATTTCTTTCATTCATCGTCGACACTCACAAATGCCTTTCGAATCCTCGAGAACGATTTTCATCGAGTTTTCTTGCGGCACTCGAGGATTTTTTAATACTTGGCTGGCAATTGAATCGTCACTATAAGAATAATTCGCTGCATATTCGATTTATCGATGCAGGACATTTTAATGCACAAACCGGTATATCATATTCAATTGAAAAACTATAGACGACTATTTCCCAACAGTTTGCTTAAATTTTTCTACAAAAGTATTTCAAATTCAATGATTTACTTCAATTGCAGACATGCTCCGATTCGTTTCTCTGAGAAAAAAAATGGTTTCGCGAAGATTCGAATAATATCGAATCGCGTTGAAGAAGAAAGAATCTGTTAATATTTCATTGATTTTTCGTGGAGGTCTTTGGGAGTATCGGATGTCAATCGGCGCTCAATGTCGATGCTTTCGAAGGCAAAGGCGCAGGGCCTCAAGTAAATTGAGCCTTGATTCTGAATCACTCTGTATATCGTCGAGTCTGGTGGGCGAGCCACGTGGGCTTGACAGCCGTGCCCACGGGAACTGGTTATACCTTACACCCACGTGGAATACGCGCGCGGGCCTCTCTCTTTCTCTCGGTTGGGGCCTCGCTGGGTCCGAAGCCGAGTGACGTTGGGATAATAAACGCATTAGTGTGAGAAAGCCCGATAGCGAGGTGCCGCACGAACGAGAAAGGAGGATTCGAAGGGAAAACGTTGCAAGAGAGAAATGTCGAAGCGCGCTCGACGTTTCCGTTGGACGCGAGAGCGCACGCCGGAGCCGCGGGTAAAGTCGCTCGGTGAAGTTCCGTCACGGAGATTTTTGGGAGTCGCACACGCGTGTGTCTGTGGACTTAAGGAACAACCGTGTGGGTGTTTGTCGAGGAAGTGACCTTTCGTAATGGCAAGTTCCGAAAGCAATGAAGTTGTTTTCCTTTTCTATCTTTTCATTAAGAAACTTTCGAGCAAATGGATCTTCCGTTTCGCGTTTGTCCGCGAATGAACGGCTTCTTTTTCCTTCTTAGATTCGAAAGAGTTCGAATTAATTTACATCCTCTATTACCGTGCGTGCTCGCGCACTCGATTCGTGCATTATGCGAACGCCCGAGAGTCCATTATTCACCTTGCTTTATTGCCCGTTGCTTATAAAAATCCGTCGTCGTTGCCCATTCCAAGCGTATCGTTGGGTTGATATAATATTATACACGAGCGCGCAGTTGGCTGGGCAAAAAACCGCGAGAGAAACAAGAAAAAAAACAATGGTGGAAAGTTCACATAGTCTCGAGAGAAGACCAGACAGCGCGGCGCGCCGCGCTCGCCACTCCGCGCGTTGCAGCGTTGCGCGTTGCAACTGCAGCGGGTAGAGCAACAACAAAAAAAAAACACGAAGAAAATGGCGCATCGGCTACGCACTCGTCGAGGCTCGGTTCATCCTGGCGTGTCTAATAGTTATAAACAACGAGCTTAGAACGCGAGAGTTACGTGGCATATCCCATCGTCTTGAAACTTTTCTCGCCGTCGAGTCCCCTCCCTTTTCGACGAGTTCGTCGCTGTGCCTACTCGCAATAATTAATTGTACACTTCTGCAATAACCTAGACAGTACAAACGGGCAGACGGTTCCACCTGGAGTAAAGCCCCGCGATGCGTGGTTGGATGTTTAGTAAGAAAAATACAAAAACCTCGTAGAAACTGTATCACGTGCTAATTTTTTTTTTCCGTCATTCCCCACACACGAGGCCGAGGCGTCTGCAAGACCCAATTATCATATTAATAAGTAACTGGAAGCTTCGAAACAGCTAAGTTTCCACTATCTCACGACAGGCGAAATATAAAAACGCTATAACAACAATGTGAATTTTTTAATACGTTTTTCACGTCCGACGGATTCTCCAATTAACAAAGTGACTGTTTCTGGCATTGATTATTTACGAAGCGTTCATTTTTTTTCTCGTCTCCAATAACCCTATTAATTCGTTCGATCTTTTCCTTTTTCTCATTTCGCATTCCCTCGTCATCTCGCGATTGCACACGAAGAGTCCTCCGGGCTGCACGCGCGCGCGTTTTAGTATCGCGCACAATTTGAAATCGCGCGAATCCAATGCGCGCACGCACTCGTCTCCGGTGCGGTAGCGGCCGATCGTTGCGCGCCGAGGAAAGAGAGAATGAGACTTTCCACAAATGGAGTTGGGTTTCGCCGGTAAGATACGATCGTTCCGTAGCCGGGGTGAGTCGCGGAAAAACGCCATAACTTCGTATCGTATATGGCGGCAATGCACAGGTGCATTGCCGCAGCTACTGGTGTAGTTTGCGAGGCCTCGAGGCATCCTCCTCCCCCTTCCTTCCACTCCTTCCTCGTCCCTCGCGTTTATAAGCCTATTGCCTACCACTGTCCTTTCCAAAGGGAACAAACACGCGCACGCACACACGCAACGCCCCCCGTTGGCTTGTACCTCTGCTCGATCGAACGCGCACGCAGAATGTCAATTGTTTCGAGTTCTCTCTCATTCTTTTTTTTTGCTCCCTTTTCCTCATCAACCAGCGTCTCTTTCGCTTTCTCGCCGTTCCTATCGTCATTGCCTTGTCTCGCTCGATCTCACGTTTGCACCGCGTGTAGGGCTCTTAATACTTACTATTCTTTCTTATCTCGTTTTGCAGTTGTTTTTTTCTTACACTACCACTTTACAGTATTTCTCGCATTGCGAACTATCTTACACGGCATATGAGAATATTAGTACTGCAGTTACATTGTACACTTATAGTATGAGTGAGTATGCGAACTTCTGTCCAGTTTATTTTCATTTTATCTTTTGTTTTACGTTTTTTCGAATTGTTTATATTCCCCTGTTTGTTTGTATTACGCTGACTCACTGTGTGAGCAGTGTGCGCGCGCGTGTATTAACGCAGATATATATCAGGTGTATCGTATTTCTGTATGTGTACACGTATATATATGTTTCTCTCGTCACGTCGCATCGGTGTCCTTATTCCCTTCTTTTATTTCTCATTCTTTATTCATTTATCTCTCACCGGGGCGGCTGCGACGACAGCAACGAGAGGAGACCCCTTCGGTGCGACAGGCGCACACACGCGCTCGCCGCGTATACGCTCGCGAGCTCGTCGCGGAGAGTGCAACTAAAAAATAATTAGTATGTTCGTCGTGGTTGTTGGTGTGCGTCGAGAGAGGCCGGCTTCTAGAAATAGACCGGTCTCGCATAATTCAACTCGTGCCCGTGGATTCGTGACGGTTTTGGAAACTTGCACCAAAGTATATTCGTATATATATAATTCCTATAGGCTATATATACCTATTAATGTATCTCTATAGACTCGAAACTACCTATTACGTTCGTCAAGCGCGTTCTGTGCTTACGATTCGCCCAAATTCGTTGGTAATCCAACCGTTGCGCAAGTTTGCTCGATGAAAAAAAAGAAATGTATGCATTTCTTTTGTATCGAGTGTCATTACGCTTGGTTCGATAAACGTTTAATCGTCGATTCGTTCTTTGGACTCGGCACAAGATTCATTGTATCGACTGTCAATTGATTCAGCTATCGAATGCCTCGCGTATCTCCTCCGTATGAAATATACAAATCAATAAAATTTCTAATTCAATCGGCCATTCTATTACGCTACGATAACTCGCTACCGGATCAATCAAGAAAATACCACACATCGTTTCGTGCGATCTCTCAAGCCAAGTAGCGAATAGTAGGTAGCTGGCGTAGAAGTATGCGCATAAAGCACGCCGAGGGGAGAAAAGGAAAGAGAAAGAGAGAGAAATATACGGTAGCGGCGTGTGGCTCGAGCCTCGCGCGCCGTTACAATCGATAAGCGAGCGGAAAACAAGCTCGTATAAGATCGAACTCGCTGGCGGCTCTATGGGCAGAGTAGTAGCAGACCAGCAAAGTACCACAGACGCGAGAGATGCCGAGACGTTGCGGACAACCTTGCGCTATGCCCGAGCGGTTATGGCAGGCGTGACTAGGCCGGAGGTCTCGATTATGATAGAGCGTGGGTTCCAAGTGTGTATATATTCTCAATGGACCTAAAGGCGCTACAACACACATATATAGCCTGAAATCTTAGCTATAATATCGCCCACGCTCGCCCTTCGCCTCGCTCGGTCTACGTTCCTCGTCTCGCTAGCTCTCAGCGCTGTTTACTATCTGAGAGTCGCCGCTCGTGAAGTCAAGCGACAACTCTGCGTGTCTGTGTGTGTGTATTCATGTAATTGCATTGAAAATCACGACCCGATCAGCTGTTGCGGTCGATTTTTCAGTATATTTAAACTTTAGCTGATATTGTAAAGAAAATCGAGCTTTTTAAATTTTTATCTGACGCAGCTATCAATTCGTGATTTCCAGGTTTGAAACTCTCGCTAGGGACCTCGCAAAATCGTGATCCGATCAGCTATTGCGGACGATTCTGATAAAATTTCGATTGAGATTAAAAAAACGAATGTTCAACTCTAGAACGAAATTGTAGAGTTGCATTCATTTCGTATAACTCCAGTTAAAAGTTTAGCATCGAAAAACTTCAAGCAGTAAAAAAGAACACTTCGATGTTTTTCGATCGAAGAAATTCTATGTTTATCGCTCTCGCCTTGTGCCAGCCGTTCATTCATAAATTCAGCGCCTCGCCATGAACGAATGTTACAACGTCTCGGGCCACACTATTGCGCTGGATTATGCAGATATCGGTTGTGTACGAATGTGAGTAACACACAGCTCTATGGTACACGAGAGCGCGGTGGTTATAACCACTGCTGTTGAATGGTAGTATCGATAATATACCGCGGTGCCTACTCAATCTCTTTTACGTAGGAATCGAGAGGCTCGAATATATCGGCACGTGGGTATACACGTCTCGCGGAATATTTTCATCTCTATTTCCACGTTCCTTGTATCCTTTCACAAGGCGCGAAAGCGAAAGGGAGATGGAGCGAGCTCGGGATAGGGCGTAGATCACGCGGTAGATCTATTCGCGTGTGCGCACCGTGAAAAATGTTATGGAATGCGCAACATGTTCGATATACAAATATGAAATAAGCGTACGAAATGTGAATTCATTTCCATTCCATTGAAAATTGAAGGAATTCGTTTTTTGTTTTATTCGTGAATTGAGATTAACACGAATGACATTGAACGTTAACAAAGTTTCGCTTCGAAAATCCACTCATCGCGATGCGAATGCGCTACAGACAATTAATAACAAAATTTCGTTCTCGAAAAAATCGATTCACCGTTTCGTAAATTTTCTACAGACATTTTTCACAGTGATAGATGCACAAAGATCGTCGGTGTTCGGTACACGATAGGCGGTTGTGTATATCATTATTGTGTACATTATGCGCGCGAGGGCATAGTATCCTGCCTTAACGTGGTCCATAGAAAATAATGATAATAAGATTGAATGGTGTATCGGAATAAAGGTACGACGAGACGACGAGAGGTCTTACGAGAAGGTGGAGTGAAGCGTGCCGGGGTTACCATCCGCTCGGCAATGTATCAGCTCAGCTTCTCTCAATGAAATTCTCGTCTCGAATATATATATACATCGTACAACCGTGTTTCACCGTGCGTCTCTATAGGAGTTATAGAACACTGTGTTTCCAGACTGAGTTATGTAGTACAACGAAAAAAAAAGAAGTCCATAGCATAATAATGGAGCTCGTGTGTCTATTATAATTTGTCGAGTAACGGATTGACTCGAACAAATCGGTTCTTCACGTCCGATCACTAAACGTTGGAAAAAAAAAAAATATATATATGAAAAAAAAAAAATATGGAGAATAAGAAAGACCGAAGGAAGAAGCTCGCGTGCCATTGATTTAGTCACGCTTTGCAATAATATTCGTGAAGACGCTCGTTGAAAAGGATAGAGAGAGAGAGAGAGAGAGAGAGCGCGTATAACGAAAGAATACAAAACGTTTTATTAACTGGCTCATATAGGCTCGGCGTATATTTCTATCTGCCCCGGCTCATTTATTATTTTAACGCATGCCCGGTGCGTTTGTTCGGTTTGACGCACGTCAGTGAACGAGCGTTCGTCACCTCCGGAACGACCGGCGAGCGCGCGCGATCGCGGTTAACTCCTCCTCGCTGAATAATCCATGCGCGTCTCTCTTGGGCCTCTGCGTTATGTGCAGCTGATGTGCGCGCCTCTCCGGACAGCAAGAAACAATGCAGTGCGCGCAATGCCCACGCGAGAATTTCAGGTGTTTCGGTCTAACGAGACATTTGCATCGTGCCGATGTATTTTTAAGACTCAACGGGAGTCGCGATATTATTCTTGAACCAATGGATAATTTTTGAAAAGTTAATGACAATACATTTTTTCTCGATAAATCATTATTCATCGTTGTGGAATGACTTCGTCAATTGTCTGGGGCGAATTGAAGGCTAAAAATGTGCAAGCCTCGTTAGAGATACGCGCGTTGAAATCTCCGATGCACGTTTGACCCAGGCGTCGAACTCACCGCGCAAGCGGTTTTCAATATTAGACCCGAATGTAAAATAATGCTTTACCTTTGTCTCGCTTGACTCGTCTGCAAATGGCGCACATGCGACGACCGCAGTGTTGCCTCTCGGGCTTCTGTTCCGGATCCAAGATAACCATGATGACGATTGGTTTTCGTTTTTTTAAGTTCGTTTCTTTAATTTGATTTAGTTATTAGTTACGATAGATATATCTGGCTTCATATATTACTGTGATTTATTATATTAGCGTTGGAGTGTCTTTTAAATATTTATATTATAGATTTGTTTTAATAAAAATTATTTTTTCGATTGCACTTTAATCCTCGGTCGATGGTAAGCGAATGATCCTTGTTCTTCTGCTTTTTTCTTCTTTATCGTTATTTTTATTGCTCTCTCCGTTGATTCGATTAAATTTTCTCGTCGAACCGCATGTACTGGCGATATTGTTGATTTTCTCGTTTCAAGATCTCACAGCCGACGGTACTTTTTCGTTCTGCAAGATCCGGCTATTCTTCCTGATTGTTCTCTGACTAGATACAAATGTTTGCCTTTTTTATTGCTGTAGTTTTTTTTGCTTTTGCCAAACTCCAAGTTCTTCTCGTTATGCCTCTCGATGCAGCTGTCTTCGTCGCGCGTAACGCTCCGGGTTAATTCTCGGTTCCTGTAAATTCGTCGTTTATATACTTTCGTGATCGAAGGCACGTCGCACGGGAGCCCGTGCGCCCAAAGTGTGTTCTCTCGCTCTCGTGCGCGCTCGCTGCTTAATTACCCAACCCGGCAATTAAGTCGGGTTCGAGCAACCGAGCGATCTCTCATTGCGCGAGCATTCTCGATCACGAAGAACGACTTGCCGAGTTTCCTTCGCGATATGTGCCGTTTTTTTAATTTTTTGCTTCCAACTCCCTTTCTCCCGACTCTCTTTCCTCGATCGCGGATTACACTTTTTATCGCAAATTTGCAACATTGATCGGGCGAGCCTTTGGAATTTACTTTTATTAAAAGACTTGGACGAAAAAAAAAATATTGCTCACTCGGCGTCGAGGTCTTTCGGACTGAAAATATTTGGGTCGCGATATACATTAATGATTTGCGTGCCCGTTACGCGATCGAATCTTATCCTCGTTATCGAGCGAATAACATCGGTAGAGATTCGATAATCGTCGACGATTAAAATCGAATTCATCATCGCGGCACCTTTGAGACTTAACGCCATCTAAGGTTATCCTTATATCGAACGGAGCTCGAGTAATATTTAACTTGAACAATAATAAGGATTGTTATTTCTATCGAAAAAAGAAAAAAAAAAAAAAAGAAACGCGAAGAATCAGATCGGTAATCGACATATGATCTCGTCCCCCCGGCGAGGATTCACAACGGGAGTCGCGAAGAGTTCCCGCAGCGCACAGTAGCAACAGCGACACTTTGCTTCCGCTCGCCCGAGAGATCCCATTTCGTCCCGCAGTGATCGCTAATTAAGCCTAATTCGTATTAATTAATCGCGCCTCGTGCGGACAAGAGATCGGCAATACCACGGCAATTAGCACAGCGACAAGCACAGCAGTTGTAACCCGCGGACTCGCGATACATTCGTGATAAATCTTGTTCATTGAAACTCATCGATAAGGATCGAAGATCGTGTAAGCAAAAAAATGCAATTCTCGTTGATGAAAAAAAAAAGGATTAGCTTAAATTATTTCGCGAGAGGAGAAAATAAAGTAGAAATTATCTCATGTTAAGTAACGAGAAACGAACGCAATGACGACGAATGAGCTCCGAGCGACGGATACCGTTCTGATTAATTCGCGCATCTTCCGAGTCGTACGTAAAACCTCTTGCTTGCCTAATTAAACGTATGGAGTAACGCCGCGACCGGAGGAATCGTTGTTAATCGCCCTATTTCTTATCCTTAATGACGTATCAAGTCGCGAAATTAACGTGCGCGCGTGTAACTCCGGCATCTACTTTTGCATCGCGCGAGAATGATCTCGCGCGTTTTAAAAAGAAAGACTTACGAGAGAGAGGGAGAGGGAAATACATAAAGAGAAGTACGAATCGTTCCGTTTCAACCGTCCGACTAATGCGACGTCGAGAATTATTTACGTTCCGGTTTATTTTCGGGTTTGGGACTTTTACCGTTTTCGATTGGCTCTCACTTCGCTCGTCGCTCGACTCGGGTTTCATTCTCGTTGGAATAAACCTTTTTCTTTCTGTTCACTCCTCTGTTTCAACCCTCGCAAACGACTTCGTCTTCATCTCGACTTTATCACGCTTCGCGTTTATTTCTCTCGTAGCTCGCGACTTATTTTTTTAATTTTTCAATTATAAATACAATTCAATTATGATTTTTTTCTTATTTTTGCAGGAAGATCGCATTCTTGTGAATTGCGGGTTTACGATGGATATCCGATCCAAAGTATATAGACATACGAAGGTGTACAGTCAGAAGACAACGAAAGGAAAGTGCTGTCCACCGAAAGTAACGACTCGGTGGCCGCAACAGAAGTAGTGGGTATAAACAGCGGAGGCAAAAGAAGAAAAAAAAGAAGAAAGAGTCGTGCGCGGGAGGAGATCAAGGGGAGCGTTGCGAAATTTCGCTGCGGCTGCCGAGTCACGGGGAGAAATCGAGAGGAGAGCCACCCGGGTTTTGTCGAAGGATCCCAGGGAGAGCTCATCGAGGAGATCGTGTGGCACCGGGGGCTTGCTCCGGGGTCCGGCTCTCCGAGCGCACTGCGCGCGCTCAGCTGCACGCGCGCCCCTCCCACGATGTCCCGATGACGAACTCTCGTGAGAGAGTCTCCCAAACAGTTTCTCTCTCCTCCCGCTATCGACCTCGACACGCATTTTTTTTATTTTTTATTTTCCGAAGAGTCTCGTCTTCGACGCGACGGCGCACGCACACACAAAGGCTCAACACAAGGAACCGTACAATGATTCAAGCGAGACCGATCAAGTTCGACCGACGAAATCCATTCGTAACGAATTTCATGAGCGTCTTGCAATAATTTGCAACGGATAAGTATCGAAAAAGAAGAATATGAATTGTCGCGATTTTTAACGGCGAATAAAAAGCCGTGATTAAAAAAATTGTAATTATTTGTGTATGTATTTTTGGTCAATTATTTATTTTCCCATCGCATCGATGACGCGGGAAGGAAAGAATCGAGCGACGAAAGCTGCGAGAGATTCGCATCGCGACCCGCGATTATTAAATACCGAGACGAAAGCTGCCATTGCGCGTGGCATGGAGTACAGCGCGGCTTAAGGGGAACTTGATTTAATTATCAGATTCGAGAGTGCGATAGGAATCGCTTCATTAAGCAACCGGGTTGGCACGCGGGTATATACCCCCGTTTATGTTATGACGTCGAAGCGAAGAGAGAAGAAGCGAAACGCACGATGCGTTCGGTTACCACGTAGCCCGAAGTCATCCCGACGCGAAGAGATCCCGAAGAGGCTCGCGAGAAAGCCCCGCGCGGACCCTCCCCCGTTACCTTTAATTATTATTCGCGGTCATTAGTCCGTCGTTAGTCGAAATCCCCGTTGCAGCGCGATGATTTCGCGATCGTGATCGAAGAGCTTTTTGCCTCGTGCGTCTCGGCCGTATAAATAATTCCTCGCGCGAAGATTGATTCTCTCGGCTATACCCCCCGGTCTAATCGATCGTTCGATCAATCAATCCGCGATCGTCGGAAGGAAACTCGGCTCGTCGAGACAATTTAATTGCGATAAAAAAAAAGTTTCTCATAAACATAAATATTTAAATATCCGCCGTTCGCACCATTCGTTTTGTTCCGTGAATATGAAACGAGCGTCGTGGGATACGAAGATGCTTGTAACACCGCTTTCGAAGATCCAAATATAGAAACAACAATTTCGGAGCACTGTCTTGACACACAACTTGCACTTCGATGATTTTGTACACAACAGATATGTATTGATATTTTGAAAAATATTTTCGCAACGATAAAGCTGGTAACAACACTGGTGATTTTTGTTTCAACTACTCTTGTCACGAAGCAGTAGTTATTGTTGTGCCGTAGCAACAGTGTTATTGTGTAGGTCCACAATTGACCCTCTCACTATCCCGGCGACGAAGAATCCAGCAACCACTTGAAGTCGGGGTTGGGATTCGGAACTTCGAGGGTAGGATAATTCATGAAAAAAATCGTACAGGGTAGTGTAAAGAAAAGAAAAACAAATAGGGATACGATGAAAACCGAAAGTAGCGATTACTGTCCCACTGTAGGTTTGTTTGTTTATTTTCGGCCTCTCAAGTCACACCATTAAAACCCGCACTAACGATTCTGTCAGTCGAGCCGCATGTGTGCTCGCGTAAAAAAAAAAATAGCCGCGGTAAACACGAAACGCCACGGAGTTTTAAATAACCGGCGAACGAAACTCCGTTTTCGCGTTTTCGATACCCTTTTATTTTTGCGGTAAACGGTTTTAATTTATCCGTCAAAGTGGAATAACGTTTCGGTCGCGTGTTACCGGAATCGACGGGGCCGCGCGCGATGTCCGAGAGTCAGTCCCGTGACTCGTGATTGTTGCGCGCGTCTCGTGGATGAACGCGGGAGGCTCTCACGGCGAGAACGTCGGGCATGACACTCTCGGGATTGTGGCGACCGAGAGAGAACCAAGCAGCAAGAGCAGAGAGCCGCGTGTGTGGAGAGTCAAGCGCGCGCCCGGTATAGAGGAAGGCGGGTGGGAAATCGGTTGCGTATACACGTATATACAACGTAGGTATTGGACGGGGTACCATGTATCCAGCAAACGTTGAGGCCGATGCCGGGGGACCCTCCTCGTCAGCTCGTTTCACGTTGTGTAGCTTATGTGTGTGTGTGTGTGTGTGCGAGAGCGCGGGCGCGAGTCGTGCGCGAACGGACCCGGTTGAGAGAAACAGAAAATCCTCGAGAGAAGGATACAGATAGAAAGGGAACTCGAGAGCGAAAGAGTGGGGCCACGTGACGGTCCCTGCGGGAGGCAAACGCCGTGAGTACTTGGACCGCGTGTGGCTATGCTAGTCGACGAGACTGCCGTTGGTTGCATCGCGGTGGTGGATATTAAGACGAAGAAGACGAAGAAAAAAAACCAAAAAAATATCACTACAAAAAACAAAAGGGTCGTCATTGGGACAGGAGAGCAGAAAATAACTTTGAAAAACACATGGACGTGAATGGAAAATGTTTTGAAAAAATTCTACGGCAAACGAGAGGCACAATTTGGGCCGACATTGCATCAAAATAATGTTGTTTCCGATTCGCTACGAGATCTCGCCGAGGTGCTGCATCATCGCGTGCAGAAGGGGTTTTACACACTACGTTGGCGAAAGATCGCGAGAGTGGAGGGAGTTCGGAGAGGTGCCCTGTCTCGTAGGGCCCACGGATCGAACGAAAGGTAGTGGGGAGTTGACGATTGCGTGTGGGTGCGTGAAGCGGCGAGGGTAAGGACTGAGAGGCTCGTGGTGGGGAGGGGAGGGAGTCGAGGGGCCCGGGATCTTTCGCTCGCTCCACGCTTTTGCTCACGGGCCACCGCGCGGTCTGTTTCGCTTACCGAGTGGCAAAGGGAGGGAGACGAAACCGAGATATACTGTAACGCAGTATGGGTACAGTATATATATGTGTACATGCGTTTGGGACCGTTGGAGTGGGTCTTCGTGAGTGGAGGGGAGAGGGGGAGGAGGGGAAGGGGGGGGGGGGGGGGGGCAGCCGCTGACGACCCCGAAGGCGCGTGCCCCGAGTCAAACGGTGAGAGAGTCGCGAGGGGATTCTTCGAACTGCTTTGCTGCGCATCTACCTCCGCGGCTACGTCGTCTCTCACCGCGACGATTAGCGAAAGAAGGTAGGGCTCCGCGGCGGTGACCAATGATTAAATGTAACGCCGCGCGAACCTACCCTGGCGAATCGATATGATACGAGAAATTCAATAGCACTTCTTCCCATCGAAGACTGATAAGATTCTGTTTTTTAAAGTCATGACAATAGTTCGAGAATTCGATGGATGAATATTGATCAGAAAAAAAGGGAGACGAGAAGAGGTAATCATTTTCGGTGGAAACGAAGCGTGAGTAGACTATCGATAGGCGATGCGAGTGACCGGAGTTCCGACGGATTTCCGTGAGGACAAGGATGAATTTTAAAGAAACAGCTGAGTTCTCCCTTCTCCGCGCAGGTCTGGCACACAGCTGATATGTTTCGTTTGATTATTCAACGGAAGAGCGTTGAACTTCGTCGCATGTGAATCTTTCACTTCACTCAAGAAAAATCTCAGACTTTCGGGTCATATATATAACGATTTTTTTTTTCTTCAAAGATCGAATCATCCGGGCAACTTTGTTGATGTTTCGTAGAATTCGCGAACGACTCATTCGTAAACAATAATGCTACGATATGCAGAACCCTTGATATCAAAATAAAAAATTTAAAAATAGGAAAATAGTCACGCTTTTTTTTCTCTTTAGCGGTATATCTTACATTCACTATTTCTCATGGGACGCACGTTTTATTTTATTTAATTCATGCTGCTATGTATTTCTTTTTCTGCTACTGTTAATCTAGCGATGGGATTCCGTCGGAATGTAATTGAACTGCCGCCCGCGTGTTTTCGCTATAAACAATAAACGATATCTATATAGATGGAGGAGGGAGGTTGTATATTCCAGAAATCGATGAGCGTAGGTGGGCGGATTTATTCTCGCTTGTTTTCTTTATGCCGGGATACTCGAACGTGTCATGATGAGCCAATATTATCGTTCTCGACGAAATCATCATACCCAGAAAGAGAGAGAGAGATAGAAGTCAGTCAGCGCTATACAGACGACTCTGGTAGGATAGTTTTACAAATCGATATAACTTTACGTCTCGAACCGCGATCTTTTCGCTCTCGCTCCGGTGATTATTGGCCAATAATTCGACGTCGGATCTACCTGTGAGTACAGACCGGAAACGCTCACGCCCACGTTCCCCCGCGAGCGGTCGTTCTCTCGACGTCTCTCGTGAATGACCGTGATAAGAGTTGGAAATTTCTCGGTGGGGCCTCTCAGCGACAGCGTGCAACATATCCGATGCTTTGTAAAATCAAAAGAGCCTAAATGTTGTATCCAAACATTGTGAGTTGCGCCTTTGTAATTCTCGGCCTTCGCCGTGTGTTTGGAAACGGAAGATTATGCGGGATCCGTTGGGATCCATTCACCGGCGGTGCCTGAGGAGAATCGGACGGTCGCTAGTCCAGCTCGAGCGTCTCTCCTGACTCTCCTCGCCCACGGGAACTTTTGTCAGTTCTCCTGAATTGCCACTGGCGGTGGGGGAGAGAGTAGCAAGCATCGATTTCGGAATCGCGAGAGCTTCGTCCCCGAAGGTTTGGCCATAGTTTCAACTTCGTCCTCATGCAAACGCCTCGTGGCCTCGGGGAATCTCCGTTAAGACCCCGCAAATGACTCGCGCCCACGCCGATATTTCGGCGACTGGCAATAGAGGAGAAGCCGTCGCCGCGCGGAGGCTCCGCGAAGTTGTCGAAACGTCCGGTAACGCCCACGCACACGAGTTCCCGATGATGATTTTTCGGTGGAGTGTCTCGCACCGCTCGTTCCTGTGTAGGAAATATATATCGATCGCTCGCGAGAGTCACGTTCTATACGCAACGTCACCATGGACAGCGGATACGAGGATTAAGAGAGAACGTATAGCTTACGGGAGGATCGAAACTCGTTGACAAACGTCTCGCATTCGGGCTTCACTTTTTTTTTTTTCAATTTACTTCGTTCTCATTCCGACCGATGCTCAAGCTCCGTGACTAAACGCATCTCTAACGAGTCGCGTGTCGTGTTCCAATTCCGTTTTTTTTAATCAATCCACCGAGCGGCTTAAATTTCCAAAGTCTTCTTCTTTCACAACTTCACAGACATCTCGAGGAATTCTTCGAGATTCGATAGAGAAAAAAAGTCTCTTACGTTTCATATGCTGTTTCATCGGGGAAAAAATATATATTTTCTCTATTCGTTCATTCAACATTCACGAGGAACGTTAAATTCATTGAAGCGTCGCTGCGCGCGATGTAGGAATCCGATAGGAAACTGCATACAGAGTCGGCGACGGTGCATTGAGCAGAATACTGCAGCGTCTGTCCGTCTGTCTGTTTGTCTGTCTGCTGCGAATAACACCGCGGCTCTCTCGCGGGAGCCTCAAGGCCCGTTCTTTCGCGCGTGCGATTCACAAGCCGAGGAGAAGCCCGGAGGAGAGAAGCACATCTCCTCTCGCGCGGGCCATCAATCGCCTTGACGGATCGACTACGAGAACTACGAGTTCGTACTATAGTAGCCGGGATAGCGCGCATGCAATCGAGATAGAAGAAAAGCCCATGGAGTGATAGACACACCGCGTGTTATATAGCTGATCAGTTCTCCGGCGTATGCGTGTGAGTTTCTATTTCCGTGTATATGCGAGGTATTAGAAGTGCCTCTATAATAGTCCCAACCGAGAGAGACTCTATCGCGAGCTTGAAACCCACCGGTGCATCTATATAGCTCGCGAACGGTGGCCTTAGACACGTGGGAAATAGTCTGCTCAAAAGCCATTAAAACAACAGAGAACGAGAGAGGAACCTACTTCACTCGACCGCGAAGAATTTTATCGCTTTTAGTGCGTTGACGAAAAAACCATTAATTATCAAATTAATGGAGCGCTCGTAACTCGCCCACCGTCATCGACCGAGGCTATTGCGTGTTTAAGCGAATATAAGTTGATAATCGAATCGAAGAAAAAAGTTGAAAAAGATCGATAAGAGATCGTGCATTTTTTACTAATTAGGCAAAACGATGAAACTGGAGTTCATCAGGCACGCGTTCCTATTGATGTTCCTCGGGTGATTTGATCATCTTAGATCGTAATCTTATTAAGTCGAATTGAAAGAATAAATTTTTAATTTAGTTACGTGGATATAACTCGTTGCCTCATCTTTCTAGGCTTCATTCATATCTAAGCGTATGCTGGACTAAGAAATAATTGAAAATAAAAATTAAAATAAGCAGTATGATATGCTCATACAACTGAGCAAAACGTGAAATTGTTGGCGAATTTCAAACATTTCTAAAAAAATACTAAATTTTTTTTTTAATTCTATTGCATTCGTAAGTCCGAACGAATCAACTTTCACTAGAAGAAGTTCGTTCACCTGATGATTCGTTGAACAATACCTTCTAAAATAAATTGTTAATAACTTTCCGGCAGGAAGGTGGGGAATGTGGCGATACACCCTCTGCAATAACCGAGCGAAGACATGAATGAAAAAAAAATTGTCATAATTCTCCCGCTAATTAACGGTACGTACGGCGCATGAACACGCGCGCGTGTCTATCGATTTCCCCGGGATTTATTTATCTCGGATCGTAGATCACGCGTGTCGTAGCCGCGGAGCTTAGAGATCTTTGCGGTACGACCGATCGTTTGGTCAGCGAACGCGTTCGCAAAAGTTTTTGTCGGTTCGCGCAGAGCGCTCGCCGCGGTCTGCGGTGTGTGGAATAGGCCAGGATGAACGTCATCCGTTTGAACGTTCGAACAGGAACGTTGCGAGTTAACGTTCCCTTGCTCTCCTCGTCTTAAAGCTCGTTCTATTAATTTTCTAACGGGCTATCAAAGACCGAGATTAACGCCTCTCGCCGAACGTAACAACTCGAATGCGTCCAACTCTCTCGGTCGACTATAACAGTGAGATAGATCGAAGGGAAGAAGAAAACGAGCGCGCGGAGCGAGCGCATCGTGGAAAGAATACCGCGCGCGGAGAGCGCCGCTTGATTTTCTTGCTCGCGACACAGCCTAGTCGCGGCTATCATTACCGCACTCACGGGGAATGTTAACGAATGTTTCGCACCGCATCGAGGTTTTCCCCCTCACTTTGCAAAACCCCGATGCGGTTTATCACACGCGCTTACGTCGTTACCCAAGTTACTTTACTCTCTATCTGTCTCTCTTTTTCTCTCTCTCTCTATCTTTCCCCCTCCGTTCATTCATCCCTGAGAATCATTTCACTTTTTTTTAATTGTATTTTTTTATTATGCCATTCTTTCGACGTCTCTTGCCCAACAGCGTTGAAGTAACGGTCGGCTCGTGTGTGACTATTGAACGCATTGAAAATAGCCGTTTTACAATCAAAAAGATCTCCGATCACTATTCAATCTCGTCTGTCAATGAGGGGCCTCTTTCGCGTTGAATAATATCTCCGCGAGAGAGTGTCTCGACCTTTTCAAAGCAATTGACTGACGACGGTGGCCACACAGTGTGTTTGTCGATCTGTATTGCTGTGTGTGCACCGAGCAGCGGCTACAGCAGCGCAAAGTCGCCCTCTCGACCGAGCACTTGACCGAGATTCGAGACCGCAATAAAGTTGTACTGCTTGCGATAAGAACCCGCAGTTACGGAACTCTGGCGATTGCGTTTCTGGGAGAGGAGTCGGAGTTATTGCATCGGAAAATGCGTAATGATATTCCTTAGAAAAATTATTTAGGTTATCTGAAATTTAATTAAATTTATTTTTACCTATTTCTAGTCAACATTTGGAATTAATGATTATTCCAAAAAAATCGATTCTCCGTTTGTATTCTATCTTGATCTCATCATTTATTCAGCATTATTGTGGTTATGCATTTTAGAAATTATTGCTTCGCGAATGTTTACACTTTTTAGTGGTTTTCAAAAGCCTTTTTGTTTATTAATATAAAAAAAATATTTTGCGACGACGAAGACGAAAAGATATTTAATATTTATTCTCTCGTTAGTCTCTCCCGTGCATGCTTACACTCTATTCGTGTGGCTCGCGATCGGCAAGGTCTCCTCCTCGCCGAGATATTCTCTGAAAGCCCAGTCGGATACATAACGATGTCGCGTATAAATCACTCGCTCTTTTCTTCTATCCCGCGTGCGAGCTGCAGGTAAAACTCTAATAGCTCTACCCTCTTTCAGAAGCGGCGTTATTTCTCGTACGCAAAGTACCGTGGAAACAGAATATGTATTATGCTATTCCAATACGAATAAGCCTCGTGGAATATTCACACTCTCACGAATAAGTGAAATACAACAGAATGCTCTGACGCTCGCAACCTTCGCCGCTCCTTCTGGCTGATTTTTGCCAACATTATATACACTGAAAAAAATGTCCATGATCACGGTTTTACAGAAATTTGAAACGATTAAATTTAAATTAAAATTGTGAAAAAGTATTTGTTGTTTCAATGGTATTTAAAATGATAAGAATAAGAATGAAGTTGAAATAATAACAAACGTTCTTGGCAGCCCAGAGCTTTCGAACCAAAGATATATTTTCCCATGAATCCGCGGCTCTCGACTAACACGGATACAATAGGCTTCGTTTGGTAACGGTGTTTATTTCAACGTTAAAGCGCTGAGAGTGTCAAGAATTTTCCTAGTTCTCCACGCAGGGTTGGCCCTAATGCGAGTGACCTGAATTTTGTATTTTGAAAATGACGAGGGTCGAGCATATCCGAGAATAGACACACCGCAGGAATTGTTTCGGAATACATTATCTTCGCGATCTTGGCTTTCCTCGAAAATTTTCCGAGCTTATTTGCTCGTCTCCCTCTCGCAAGGAAGCTGAATGTTTGAGTTGAATGAACAAGTTCCCACCGCGGTGTGTACAATAGTAATAAAAATCTTGTGCTACCAGATTAAATACTGAAAATTAATTCGCTAAACTGACGAGATAACTCTTCATTATTAAATACTACCTTGTGACACTGGCCACATGGACCAATTACAATGTGACTCAAAGTTGTAGCAAAAAATATAATATTCGCAGTGCCATCTCCGGAAAGGCTGCGACAAGGTGCCCCAATGCAACGAATGATGAGCAACGGATCAAATTTCACGGTTTTCTTGTTTACGTGAGGAATGCGTAAATTTTACTCTCGTACGACTCGGTAACGCGCGTGAATCCTGTGCGCCATCGGTAGAAGCGCGGAGCGAGAAAAGTATAAGAAGGGATCGGCGAGAGATCGCGGCAATGCTTATACAACGACGAACCGGCAAGACCTACACCCGCGTTTCCTTGGATATATTCAGCTGGGGGCGCGCGCGCGAGCGAGAGTCTCCTTGCGGCGGAGATGCGATCGGTCTGTTCGCGCGGCGCTCCGGCGAACGAAGAGGTAGAGGAATAAAAATAAAGGAATGAATGAAAAAAAAAAGCAAAACATAGAAAAAAAAAGACCGGTGAGGGGTACGAGGAGAGTGAGAAAGATATTGTCTCTTTGTGGATTTGCGGTGCGGCGTTAAACGAAGGACAGAGAAGTTAGATCGCGAGTAGCGCAGGAAGAAGCAAAAGCCTGTGTGTGTAACAAACGACTCGCAAATCCTTCCTGTCAATTTAATCTCGCCACGAATCCTCCAGCGAAATGTTAATAAGGGCCTCACTACCGTTTCTCCTTCTCCTCCTCCTCCTCGTCCTCTTGCTCTCTACGCGCGAGCGCTTCCCCACGGCTTTAACGTTGCGTATTGCGCGCGAGAGCGTTTCCATCTGCGAAATCCCGCCGGCAACTGCGTACGGAATACGCTTCTCGCGTATATACCGCCGCGCAAAACACTTTATTTTCACGCGAGTCCTTCCGCGCGAGAGCGAAAGCCTATACGGATGGAAATTGTGTGCAAAACTCGCGAAGAAACTCGCGATGGAGGGAGAGGAGTATCAAGCGAACGCCACCTTCTTATTCGCGCGGGCAAAGCGCGATTATTCTTCTTCTTTGCGCGCGAGAGACCGACGAGAAGCGCGGGCGCGAGAGCAATTTATCGGCGCGCCCTTGGATGTCGGCCTCTTGACCACTCGAGATATCAGATTTTTTTTTTTTCGTCGTCTACCGATTGAAAGAGAAAAGCCCGTTTCTGATGTGCAAATCGGTATAACGTACAAGTATTCAAATAATTCCAACCACCGGGTGCTCTTCGGAAGAAAACAAATTTTTTTAAATACCGAAACGTATACATATTTAAAAAATATGGTATGTTCATTTAATTTAGTTTTTTTTACGAACGGTCGGACTGTAATTGAAGAAAAGTAAAAAATGAACGCGTGATGTAAATTGAAAATCAGATGGTCAATATTCCACGCGGCCCGACGCTGGGTCGCGAAGCTGCCCCTGGCCACAAAAACTCGCTCGTATTATTATTAACATTAATAATGATAATGATGATGATAAAAAGAAGGAGTGAAGCTGAGTGCGGGCGGAAAGATCGCGTCGGTTCGAGGCACAGCCGAGACGCCGCTGCCAATCGACCGTCAATAATCTCATTAAAGCCCACTCGACGAATTAATGACGTGGCCGCCGCTGCCGATGCTCGCTTCTGGATGCTGGGCATCTCTCGGGCGGACAGCGCATGCATGCACAGACGACGAGGAGACGCCCCGTTACTTTCGAATCGAACAACGGGCTCTCGAAAAAGAGACGCCCGCCACTGAATATCTCCGCTGTGCATACGCCGTGCACTCACGCATGCCGCAGTCACTTTATCGTACTTCGTCTCTTTATTCCTTTTATTTTCCTCCGCTCGTGTCTTTCTCTTATTATACATATTACTCGGAGAAAACGGTGCTTGATCACGGCCGTTCTCATTAGTCGGAGTCAGCGGTACCGATTGTCCGCCGATCAACCGAGCAATCGAACGAATCGAGAAACGAACGCCGAAAGAACTCGATCGTGTTTGTATGTCTCTATCGAATTTCTTGCGGTATCGCAACTTCGCTCGATTTTTCTGCAGATGCGAGCGTTTAAAAAAACAATTACACCGATTCGAGGAACAGTGAATGAAAACAAGGCGATTTCAATATTGTGTTGAATATTACACGGCTACGAAGAAAATTATAGATTTACAAGATAGCACTGTCGAAAACGAGGTGCGCTGTAATTATGAACGATATGTACGGTAATTATGCTGATAACGTGCCCGAATGCAATAAACGGTAGGTAGAGGACCAAATGCCACACTTCCTTTTTTTCGTGTCTAGCATCAAGTTGATGATTACCGGCAAATGTGGATTCCGTTATTTACCCTTTCTTTTCTCGTCGTTGCTAATTTTGTATCGATACTCTCGATAAATAACGAGTCTCTCTGCGTGCGTTAACTAATGTTCGATAATTCTCGTGTTAGAAGTTCTTGAAGGCGAAATAAACGCCCGTTAGGCATTAAATTTTCGCACGGTGGACGTCGGAGTCGGCAAATATGCCTGGCACAAAGGGAAACGGTGCGCTCATAGTGTATATAGCAGTAGCTGGTAAAGTACGAAAGTCACCGAGCATATATACACACCTCGGCTTGCATCGCACAACGAGACTGCTTACCGTGCGTGTGTATACATAGATAAATGTCTTCGAGTTTGTGTGCATGCGGGGATTACTCTTGGTGGCCTACTGCCGTTAAGATCTATTCCGAGAGCTATTTCGCGTGCGTTAGTCGAGCCGATGCTTTTGCCGTCTTATTAATGCAGTGTTAGTCCCCGGAGGCGTCTCATGAGCGTCGTTCCACTACTGTACAGCCGTGCTCCGCTGGATCACGTCGAGCCTACGCGAAGCGTAGCTCACGACTGCCTAGGCCTGACGATGTGGTCCATCGTTGCACGCTCGCAGAAATCCGCTCGCTAGAGAGTCTCGGATGTGTCCAAACAGCTGCGCCACAGATCTTTCATAATAGAAACTCTCGGATAAACTACCTTATGCCTTTCGAACGCGTTTCAGTCTGTGCAATTTTTTTTCCCTCTTAATATCTCATTTTAAGCAAATCGTTAGCGTTCTTTTCGTGTTATTTTTATTTGGTTATTGATGATGAAAAATATGGAATAAATTCGACACTGCTTTAGATTATCTATAATTTGCCGAATTAATTGAAAAATAAAAAATTTACTGATCTTCGAAAAAACATAAAAAATTTATTTTCAGAAATTACGTCAATTAATTATTCATTTTATGTTTGTCATTGCAGAGGCTTATTATCAACTCCTATGCGCAGCGTCGAGGATTATAATTTATTCAAGTTCCGAGTAGACAAATCCGAGTTTTCTTATCGCTTCGTTCGTTCTGCTCGGCGCACGCTTCGAGCGCAAATAATTTATACGGAAGATTCAAAGAGCGAGAGAGAGAGGGTGAGAGAACACGAGCCAGGAGTTATCACGATAACTTCCCGACGTTGTCCGAGCGCGCATTGCATCCTCCTGTGTCGTGCTCCGCGCGCGTTGTGCCCTCGGCATTGGAGCAATTGGCCTCTCGCCAATTATCGTAGTCAACCGCGAGAGCTACCGATACACCACCTCACTGCCGGCTCGTTCGCTTGCCGCATTGACATACCACGTGCGAATCGAGAGAACAAATAAGATAAGTACAGCGCGAACGTTGTGTGTTATATACGCGCCGGCGCGGGTCTTAGGAGATATACTCGTTAGGATATTGAGAATATCGCTGCGGTCGGTGTGTGCTTTTGCGTGTAAAAGATAGGCGGCAAAAAGAAAATGCACGGATGAGAAGATAAGCCATTCGCAAATGTAGTCAGAGAGCTCCGGTAAGATCGATCGGTAACAGGATAACGACAAGGACGAGCGTGAGTACAACACTACGCGAGTGCGGTGGCGGCGCGAGCACCTGGCTGGAAATCATTGTCGCTTGACCTTTCGTTACTCGATTCACCGCAACGCCGACAGATACTGGACCACGCTTACAGTGTCATTCATAATTCATTTATTCGTCAGACACAACTTTGGCGAACCTATCGTGATTGTTACGAAGGGTGTTTTGTTGGTCCTCGTCACAAGTGAGATTCCAAGCGATAGCGATTTACAGACAGTTCCAAGTGAGGTAAAAATTTGGAAAAAATCAATCGTATCGAAAATCCTAAAAAGATTAGTGATAATAATCAACAACAATTTTTGGTATCATTATTATGCAAAATGAATGTTCTTAGTACTTTCTATATGGTTACATTTTTTAGGATTTCGTCCCATCTGGAGGTCCGATAATTCTCTCTAAATCTCGCTTTTAGCAGGGTATGTAACGATATATCCTTCTTAAGTTTCTTATGAATGTAAATCATAGCTCTATCTTTGTAATTTAGTAAAATTCAGAGAATAAAAATTTACTCACTGGCTTCTTATTATAGTAAGACATTTACTGCCATTTTTTGAATTTAGTCTCGTTTCGAGACCCGTGAGAAACAAATGTATCAATGATGCATGAGAATAATGAGAAGTGGCCTGAAACGTTGAGTTTTTTTTCCCCCTTTTTTTCTTTGCCATTTTTACAAACCATTTCCGAAGCATTGATTTATCGAGGCGAAATACACCGCATTGACTGAATGAGCCTGTACTTTTGTGCCGAGAGACAGTGCTGGAGATCGCAGCTGAGCGAGTCTCACGACTTTCAAGATAATACTGCGGGTGCATAGCGTGTAATACGCACACGCAAGAGACTCTGTCGCTCTCTTTGTCTGCCGGTTTGACAAGCCGACAATTACGAAAGCTTTGTTTACTACCTATCTATAACGTCTGCTCGATCGATCCCACAGCTGTGATGTCATCGCGACGACGACGCCGACAGGATCAATGAAACAACTATTCGTAGATTAGCACGTGATAATTCAGACGACTATAATACTCGAGACTCGCAGCAGGTGCTGGTATTAGCATCATTTCACGCACGCATTAAAAACTTACGCTTCCGAAAGTTTTTTGTCCAATTTTTTCTTGTTCACTGAGCTCATCGAATCGAATTGCCCATCGCGATAATTGATCCCCGAATAGATACAAAATATTATCGTTACCAGAAGCTTTAACGACGCGCAAGCTCGCGGAGTATCAACCTTATAGACGGGGAATAAGGTTCTTGTTATTATTCGATGAGTTAAACAACGAATGAATTTCACGAGGATTTAGCGCAACAGAACGGATATAAAACACTAAACATGTTTGACCCGCGCGCTCATTTCGAGACGCTTGGCCAGGCTGTGTCTTCGACTCCGCTGATCTGTCGATGTTTTATGTGTTTTTCCTACTTTCGTGATATTTTTAGTGAACGACCCGATGGCAGTAACCGAAGTAAAATAGACGATCACCGACGCGATATTTACCTCACACATCACTTTGCTCGTTGGTTACGAATTTTGAACACAAAAATTGGATAAAAAAAGACGATACTTTCGTTAACACCGTGCCGAAAGAGCAAATAAAACGCTACATTAATCCTAAATCGAATTATGTATTATGGAAAAAAAAATCAGGTCGCGTCACGTCAGCGAGTCGCGATAAACTGACTCTCGAAGATTACAGACCGGACTCGAGTTGATGACGCGTATGTATGTTACGAGAACCGACGAGAGGTTGCAGCCACATCCTCCGTGGGAAGTGTCGCGTGTGTACGTTAAAGTCTTAGGAGTGGTCTTCTACAAACAACAAATAAATATTTCATTGAAAATTCGACAGGAAGTACAACTACACGAAACTGGCTTATTATCCCTTTGTCATCATCCAGCTGCTGCAAGTCCCGATGCTCAACGAGAGAGACAGGGGCAACCGCCGAGATAAAGAGATTTTTCATACTCTCGACCAAGACCTCATTTTGCCTACGCGCGTTCCTCGCCAACCCACAGATTTTTCAACCTACGGAAACTGCTAAAGCTAGCGACACTATTGCGCTACAACACGCACACATCGAGGTGTCCACGTTGCGCTCGTATTATCCGACGCGTCCGATAACTAGCATTTAATTAAGCGCGATAGATATTCAATTCAATGATTAATGGTTGAACGATTTTTAAAAATTAATAAAAGAAAAAAAATATCAACGAAGACAACCGGAGCACCCACAGAATTAAGAGATTTGCGATGCAGAACAAGAGAACTCGTTTGTTCTCGCGGCAAAGCGACGTCTCGCTATCTTCTTCGAGAAAAATTCGTTAGAGTGTCGAGAAAAAAAAGACGCGACACGACTCGACGCGATTTCGGTGAATAAGAAAAAAGGTGAAATTAACGTGGGTGAACTCGTTTACCACGACGAGTGCCTATGGCGTGATGTCGACCATGACCATCACTGTCTCTCGTCGTTTACCATGCGGGACAAAAAAAAAGTTTTCAGTTGTTTCAAGGACTTCGAGTTTTAGCTTTTATGTATATTACTGCGCGAGAGTTTATCACCGCGATTTGTCACCCACGCGCCGTACGTTCAACCCTCTCGTCGGTAACGTCGCGCATGCGCGCGTGCCATTCTGTACTGGAAAATCTAAGAGTGAAGAGAGAAAAAAATCAGGCGAGAAACCTGAATTCCTAATGGCGATACGGCGGAGATACCGCTGGGAATGTGTTCTCCTCCTGTATCTTCCCCCGGCGGAGCGTCTATCGCAGGATTTTCTTATCAAGCGAAAAAGCTCGAGCGAAAAATTCGACGAGGCGGAAAAACGAGTATTCGAAAGAGACAATGTAAAATCTCGTTCCCGGTGGCAAAAAGGTAGTGGCCCGATAGCGCTGGGCCCGAGAACACGGATTCTCCGTGGAGTTCTTCTGGTTGTGAGAGGAAGAGGAAGGCATCCGCAGCGGCAGCGAGCAGCATAGCTTCTCGAACGCCTGGGCGCGATGCACTCCAGCGAATAATGCGTGTTTATCGCGGCGGCGTTGCTTTTGAAGCGAGAGTCGCAGCAACCAGGAGCAAACCGGGCAGCGGTACGCAGCTTCTCTTCAGGCCTGGCGAAACTCTCTCTCGCTCTTCGCCTCGTTGAGTTTCACGGCCCCCGCAGATCTCTCCGAACGATTTACATATTATGTACTCTACCAACGAGAGCCCACTGTTATAAGCCTCTTCACCGAAAGACCCGAAGCTCACTTAAGCGTCATTTTAATCCACTCGGGAGAAACATTAAATGCATGTAATTCTTGCGTCGCGCGGCGCGAATCTCGATTCATAATTTCGTTTAATATTAATTGACGCAATAAAGGTTTTTAATTGATTTTAATTGATTAAAAAGGCGTGTTGTGATTTTGGATGAAATCGAGGGAGAATTAATGTAAGAATTAAGAGCGTGTAACAACGCGCCGCAGGCTGAAACAACTTGCCTCAGCGTCGACAGTTGTGTACAGATATGCGTTATCGTTGTGTCGCGTAAGCTGTAAAACGAGTCAGATATTATTTCGCGACGAGTATTTTCAAGAGGAAATACATTCCAGGTTACTATCTTCGTCTCGACCGTTCTTAGGCTTGTTCCCCTTTGAAAAGCGAGCATACACGCGGACTCGCGCTTGCGAGTTTGCAACGGAAGAGAGCGAGTCCCGAGACGACAGAAGTGCCGCGGTACCGCGGTGAAGAAGCATGCAGCGCGCTCGAGAGCACAAGGAGCAGAAGAGAACACGCGCATACCTCGTTGCGCTAACAATACGACCGCCCACGTCCGAGATATCTCGTTTTATTATTATCCCTCCCGTGTGTGTGTGTGTGTGTATGCGAGACTCGCTGCTGCTGGTGCTCTTGCATACGATCCTGGTGGACGCTCAGCGCTTCTGCAGCGGCTTCTTCTCTTGCGCTATCCTTGCCGACGAGACTTTGCCCAGGGGGGGCAAAGTCTGTATCTCAGGGGGTCTCTTTTGTTGAGAGTCAATGGAACCGCGAGCGACGAGACATGACGAAGAGTACTCGGCGAACGAGAGATGATTAGGAGAAACAATCGTTACTTCGGTTATGCAATGATATTCAATAATTGTGATGAGTTAATTGAAACTCTGAAAAAATTAACGATGCAATGAAACGGGAAGTAAGTACTTAAACCATTGTCACCTTTTTTTGTTTCAATTAAAAATGAGTTTAAAAGATAATAGGGCTTAACTTGTAAATTGTAATTTTTCTTTCTATTGATTAATATTAAAATAATAATAAAGTAGCAATCGGCGATCGGAGCATCAGTCCGATCAATTTTTGTAAAAACTACGAGTCAAGAAAATACTCGTGTAAGAGTCACCCAATCCTCGTGCGGCCGGGTAGTACTTCGTCGGCCTCATAAAGTCGTAGCATCGACAATGGGGAGAGCCCTTTCTCTCCTCCTTCTTCACGGTGAAGAGATTTTCATATATATACTCTTGTTTCTTTCGTGCTGGCGAGCAAGCCAAAGCATGGGCACTACTGTGGGTGCGCCACTCGCGCAGCCCTCGGTTTCTTTCGTGTCCGCTCGATTGTTCGTTGTAACCGGGGAGCGGCGGATCTGTCGTCCTCCACAGCTGGGTCGGAGGAGAGAAACCCGTGGCCCCGCAACACGCTCTTTCTAAACTTGCTTATCTCCACGATCGAACGAGCTCCGCCGTGGTCGCGATAATAAACCCCGACAAATTGGCGATTAAATTCCATTTACACGCTCGCTATGAGAGATAGCCAACGGAGTCCTTTCTACAACCCTCTCGTAAATCACGAAACAAACAAGCGAACAAACAATTCGAGTAGTGAAGATTTATCGGTGTTTTTTTTAAAATTATTTCTCGACTGAAGGGACGAAGAACGAATTCGCGGGCTTGTCACCAGCAGAATTCCAAAGGACGCTCTTCTGACACGCGCGTCTCTCGGTGCAAGTTTTATCGCTTTACGCGCGAGCGTTCGAGACACGTAGTCGGTGGCGTATGGAAATTTTTGTATTCGTTGCACTTTTATAAAACCGTTGATGGACACTATTCACTGTACCTATTATGAAAATTACTATTCTTTCTTTAGTCATGCTTAAGTTTTTTAAAGAAAACTCGTGGCTAAAGGAGTTCAAACACGGAACCTTAGGTCACCGCATTCCTGTCGATTCAATGTAGTTTTCGAAAGGGACCCAGAGGAGCGGAATAGAGAAACGTAGAATCTCTAAGCATCGTTGCTATTTGATGCAAACAAAAGGCGAAAGGGTGAAGTGAGCGCCCTGGCACGTTCGCCGACAGCTAGAGAAGTAGCGCTTATATCCCCGGCAACCACTTTGATATTACGAGACAACGGGGCTCCTAACACCGGCGTCATATCATATTGTACGAGCAAAAAAGAAGGGAGAGAGAGGCGCGCAGTAGTAGTCGCCGCATATCGCATGACACGGTGTATACACAGGCACCGGTGGATCGTCGGATAGCGCATAGCCGCTGACCCGAGGCGACCTCGCGCGTCCCTTCCGCCGTGTGCCGGGGGCGGAAGGCCCCCGGGACCTTTGGGCCTCGGACTACGACGTGCCGACTCCTCCACCGGGGCCACCGCGATCTCTCCCTGCTGTCGTCGTGCCGCTTCGCGAAAACGGCTCAGCGTATTAAAAAAAAAAATCCATAGGGAACTTATGCATGTTTATTTATATGCTGTGGATTTGAAACACGATATTCGGGCCACATCAGGAGGCTGCGGACGAACACAATGCTGTTCGGAGCAGTTTGGTACGCGATGCAACGATCCGTGTGCAGCCAGAGAAAAGTTTTTGGCTCGCGAGTTATTTAATTTTCCTTGGTTCAATTCTTGTTTTTATTTCATCTTCAACAGGCTCCATACGTGTGACGACAGGAATATGTAATTGAAATTACTTGCGGAACATGATTCTTGGAAAGAAAAAAAAAAAAACACTCTGCTCGCAGTTATTGCCGCTGTCGGCTAGTGGGTTAAACGAGCTTCGAACTATTTTTATATCGGCTATCGGCGAGGCTCGTAATCGTCGAGACTTCCGGGATTCCGTCTGTCCCGCTCTCTTATTCTCAAACCGCCTATATCGTCCTCTTTTCCTTTTACTTTCGATTAGGTGGCATTAACGCGGTGGCAGATCGTAAGTGCCCCCGCGAAGCCGCGGATTGCAACCGATGCCAAAGGCATTTACCAGCAATAAGTAACGATAATTACGAACTAATGGGCGGAGAGCGCGCGCGCGGCATCAGCGAACAAGACGACGACGACGACGAGGCTCGCGCGCCTCCCGCGTATAAGTATACATACCGTACGTTGTGCGCTACAGTATAGTTAAGAACCGTCTCCGTTTACTCGGCAAAGGCATATATACCGACTATATTCAGTATTTAAATTAACCGATCGATCGGGACCGTGTTCAACCTCGCACATTATGCAAATTTGTCGCGAGGAAGGGAAAAAAAAACGCGCGCAAAAGTTTTACTCGCAAAATGCAATTACCGCCGACGCGGGACATCGGCGCGTAATACACTCGAGTTCGTGTGCGGAATTGCGGAAAGTTAATTGCAACCTTCTTTTTATTTTTTCTTCTCATTTCGCTTCTACCGTTATACCAAATTTGTCCAATAATTCACGCATCTTCTGTGTCTCGTCGCGGTTTTTTTTTTTTTCATATTCGTCATTATTTTTTCCAACTTTCCCCGATAAACTCGTCGCTTCTATTATAGTTGATCTTTTTTTTTTCTTACTCGTCGGCACGATAATTATACAAATTTGAAGGTTCGGCTGCGTTTACTATTCGATGAAAAATATGATATACATACATGCGCTGTCGACGGAGATAATCGAAGAGTGGCAGGAGGGATCGTTATATCATTCCTCATCGTATTTTTACGTCGAAGCATCTTCACCGAGGAAGAGAGAGTTTTACGATCTTGAGCCGGGTTAAAAAAATACATTCGACATGCACCCACGCCGTCTCGCTGTACGCAACAGTCGAGAAAGAGGAATGAATAAAAAAAAGTGGGCACGCGCCGGAATCTTCAATAGAACTCGTAAATGTTGTCGTATCTAACGCATTATTCTTTCGAAACAGTTTTCTTTTTTGCAACATTTCCCACACACTGTATTTATAAGCATCCTATTATCACGATCTACAGCGTGAAAGAACGAAGGTAGACGCTTTGAGACACAAATTTATTGTCTGAAAACGATATTCTCCTTGGAATTTTTATTTTTATTTCAATTTTATTGGTAACGTTCACCTGGTGAAAAAATGAAATATCGCTGGTCATTTTTTTAGTAATAATTTGTCTCGCAAAAACTTGATATCTCCGCAAAAAAAAAGAGAAGTTAAGGATGAAGTAAACATACGGAAATATCCAATTAAAATACACTAATTATTTGTTTCACACTTCTAACGGTTAAGTGGGTCAATAAAGCAGACAATGACTATCGAAGATTCGCGAAGACGATTATGCATGCGACGTTCTATTGCTATCGCAGGTGGCGACAGCAACCTGCGAGTAAAGACTCCGAGCAGCAAGCAACAGCAGCGGCAACAGCCTTGATACATTTCGCCTACACGCTCGTCCGCAAGCACGCACGGGGAGAACGGCTTTTCCATCTTCCGCGTGGCCGACACCTACGCTAGTTCTCGCTACGACCCGACCGACAAGGACACGGTCTCCCCGCAAAACCAACAGAAACACGCATCCAATCCAATCTCCTTCTGTCCTATGTCATTATCGCCCAACAAAATGCTCTCGCGTAACGCGTAGTTCGAGGCTCGTTACGCGCCCAAGATCGCAACGCGCACCTACGTATAACCCTCTACGCGAGTATACGTAACGCTTGTGTATGAAAAAAAAAAAAAAACATCTAAGACGCGATCTCTCGGCCACGCGAGCAACATCGCGTAAACAACAACCTCCGCTCGTTCCCCTTTCGCCAAGTGAAACAGACAAACGTTCACGAACGTTTGAATAAATTAAATATCATTTTTCACGTGTACCGCGTTAAACTGAAAGAAGACATTGTTCGAATATCAAGCTTTCTCAGATCGTCTCCGATAACCCGACATTTTCGTTCTGCGGCTATGGAATCGAAAGAAATACAAAAAAAATCAAACAGAAATCGGCATCGAAGAACGAAGCAGCGATAAAGCGTGGGCCGAACGTTAAGGAAACGCGTGGGTCAAAACAATCCCTCGTTAATTAAGATAATACGTAGATTATTGTTCCCCCCTAGCAGCAACCTCTTGTTATCTATTGTCGTGGAATAATATCGGACGTTTGCTCGTGGAATATTAGCTTAGATTACGACCAGGTCGTATGGTAAAAAGAAACGAATTGAAAAGAAGAAAAAAACATTTATAATAATCCACGATCGCATAACAATTTGCTCGAGGGAGACTCTCGGGGAAGTACGAGAAAAATTGTCGTTGTTGCGCGCGAGATAAGTGGATAGTGGTAGCTCTTGTGTAGGAACATATTCGATCGCCGGTATGTACACAACAGTTACAAGGCCATTATATTGTGTGTCGGAAGAGAAGCCCTCCACGCCGGGTCGGCGATTTGCATCGAGCAAATCTCTCGGATCGGTTATATCCTCCCCTCTCTCCTTCCCTCGTTCTCCGCCGTGTACCTATACCGGTACCGGAGAGCTTGGGTTCCTTTGACTTTTGCCTCGTGGTAAATCTCCTCTCGCTCTCGTTCTTCTCGGTAAGCCCACCAATAGGCCCGGCAGCGGAGACGGGACCCGCGAGATAAGCGCACTACTGGACAACGGTGAGCAGAAAATTCAAGCTGCCGCTGTACGAAGCACCTACACACGGGGGAGAACCGCGGTAACGCGCGCGCTCTCGTTATCCTGCCGAGCTACAAATAAACGCCCGGTCGCGTATGCATAATAAAAATGACGTCAGTTCCCCTTCGGTGCATTCGTTAAAAAGAAATCGTAGCAAGGTCGCGTTATCCTCCGGGGGCTCTCGGATACGTGTGCGTACGAAAACATATAAAAATCCATATATCTATACGCATATACGAACGCGATCGTTATTATAAACCATGCGAAACGTGTACGCATTAGCAACAAGATATCGCGTCGTTTTTCATATATTATATTCGTATATTCATTTATTTCGCGACAGACAGAGCTCGAAAAACTTCGGCGCGTTCCCCGCTCGAGATTCTTTTTTCGCCGATTCCAGCGAGATCTCATTACGAAAGTTTTGCTCGCTGGTTTTTTTTTTCGTTCCTCCTCTCGAGTTTTAATACGCGAAGCCGTGGGTACTTTCGTTCGCAACTGCAACATCGGTCCGGGATCTACGTGTCCTCGGCTAATTACCGCACACGTGTATGCAACGCGGTTGTGTGTACACAATATTAAAAACGCGATACACGTGTAAAGCGAGAGATTCGGGTGAGAAGCGTGGTGGGCTATTAGCGAGCAAAATTGCGAGTGGATAGAGAGAGTCCCGGCAACGCCCAGCATTCGGATCAGAAGGCAGCAACCTGTGGACCAGTATTCGCGATCCAGAAGCCGTCTCGGCCAACTCGAGCGGGCCGAGACTCTCGGCAAAGTGTACCGGGGCGAGTAAATCGAGCAGCGGCAGCGGCAACAACGGCGTCTCGTTCACGCCGCGGAACGCGCGTGATGGCGAGAATCGTGGGTCACTGGGTCTAATTAGCAATCAGCGATTTATCTCACCCGGATCGGGCGGTATATGCGAGAACGTTGGGCAACGCAAAATGTCTTCTTGGGCTTGACTCTCTCGCTCTCGGTACGTTAACAGGTATACGGTATACACGTGCAGGCTCGATTGAGGAGTGAATTTCTGCAGCTTCTGGCAAGTCGGGGAGACCGCGGGCGAGAGACTAACTTCCAGTATCAAGCGCGCAAAACGGACACGCCATTCCACGCGGATAAAACCTTGCCCGTTACGTTCATGCGAATCCGTGGCGTAACGAAGGAAGGCTAAAGGCTCGTTGGATTCTCGTTAATTCGACCGAGCAACACCACCGGCAGGTTTTCGCTCGTTTTCGTTTGGGACTCAACGGAGACACTCTTTCTCAATACAAAACAAATCGCGAAATTCAGAAAAGTTCGCGGAGTAGCGAGAGAGAGATAGAGAATTAAGGATGACGGTAGAGAAGGTCCGACGTCTTT
This sequence comes from Ischnus inquisitorius, assembly GCA_963924025.1. NCBI lineage: Eukaryota > Metazoa > Arthropoda > Insecta > Hymenoptera > Ichneumonidae > Ischnus > Ischnus inquisitorius. The sequence goes on along the minus strand of OZ001250.1, from coordinate 5,437,435 downwards.
GCATATATGCATGAATACGGTTGCGCCGAAGACTCGAAGGTATCATATACATAGTATGTATGCGTGTCTGTATCCAACGCAGTAGAGAGACGACGGCGACGATGGCGGAGCGGCGTGAAAGTGCTGAGGTTAATTGTTAATTATTGTCCAGCCGATAAATGTCCGGAGGGTAAATCTCATGGTAGTTGCGGTCACAGCAGCACGCCGGTTATTATTAATTATTCGATTATATCCACCGGAGGATCTGCAACCGGAATCTTAATTTTTTTTTTTTCATTCTCTTTCTCTTGTTTCCTTTCATTTCATTTTACAACGCATCGCGTCGTGCGCATGTGTGCGCGGTAATGCAAAAATTAAGAAAGCCTCTGCGGTCGTCTCACGCTTAAGTATCGTCGAATAATGGAAAAAAAAAATGAAAAAGGAATCGAAAGCGTTATTTATAGGACACCGGCCGAGTGGCATGTGTATGACCTCGCTACTATAACGGTCCATCATCATCTCTATATATCCTTATACCGTAACAATATAATAATAGCGGAGAGAAAAAAACGTCGAATCCACAAGCGTTTTATTCCTATATGGCAAAACGCTTAGCGGTTATAAGAGTCGCGCGGAAATCTCCGGATGACGAGTTCCCCTTCGTCATGGATTCGTACTTTTCTCGGAGGTTCGCGCAGGTGCAGTCTCCGAACGCTTGTACATTGTTTTTGGAAAAGCAGAAAGGATATTTGACATCGGGGAAGAGCCGCGGCGTGTCAGGTGTTTCGTTTTCTCCGAGGACAGGCTGCTTCGAGCGCGACGTCGGGACGCGATCGAGAACGGAGAGTTTCCCGAACGAGAGAGATCAATCCGGCAACGTCCGAGAAGCGAATCGAAGCTCTCTCCGCTCGGATTGCGCGGAAGGACACGGAGGGCGAAGAGGAGAAAAGCAAACTCGATTATTGTATATATCATAGGAAGGAAGGCCACGTAGGCTCACGGAGGCAGAAATGCACGGTGGCCAAGAGAACACGTGGTTCGAAGACAGTGCCGTCCGGATCGCGCGTACCAGGTGGCCGACCGATTTGCCCTGACCACAATGGCGCGAGCGCGTAGGCCGCGAGAGCTGTGGAATTGTCCTGTGTGGGGTTTATTTATCGTCACGACGATTCTATGCTCTTCGTATACCGAACGGGCGATATATGCATACAGATATATGTACATACGAATATCTGAGAGAAGAAAAGACGGGAGCGGAGACGAGATGTGACGTGGCGAATTCGATCAGGAAGAAGAAAAAAAAACACGATTGAATATATAAAGATTATAAGACTATGAACGAAAGTCTCTCTCACCCTCTCTCTGGTTTCTTCGATCTCATGGGATTAAAGTCAGTTATTATTATTTCTTTCATTAATTCTCCGAGCGCTTTTAGTCATTCGAAGTTATTTCGTTTATTTTTTTATTTTTTATTATCATTTCTTTTTTAATCTCGTGTGTCAGTTCTGTTTGGATCTCGTGCTAGATACATCGAGAGTGTAGGCGGAGAGGTTTTCTCGACAATACCGTCTCTAATCCCTGTTTCTCTTTTCTATTATATTTCTTCTTCTTCTTCGTTCACTTCTTCTTCTTGGACTGTGGATTAGGATGAGCTTGAGAAGTTGGAAGTTTTCGTGGCATAGAGAAGCGAAAGGTACAATTGGACGGTGAATCCGTAGGAGCCCCACGATCGATCACGGAAGGAAGAGAGGATGTCCCGTTGAATCCTCTACGTGTGGGCGTCAACCCGTACGAATGTGACGGTAGACGAACTACGATCCCTAAGCACAGTCGTTAACTCTCAGCACTCGGTCAGCGGAGTTCTTTGGCTGGCAGAACTTATTTCTCTTCTTCTATCTTATTTCTTCTTTCTTATTATCTCGCTCTCTTCGGTTGCCTCGTCGTAGAGCCTCGCGGGGGATACGAATGTGTAGAGTACAGAAAAGAAAATAAGAAGCAGAAGAAGAAGACGGTATAGTCGCTCGTTCTCGTCCTCAAGACATCGACAGGCGATATTGGCGATCGTCTCGAATGCCAACTAGGCTCACTTCCTTCCTCTCTTCTCGTAGACAACGCCCGAAGAGCCGGAGGGTCACCCCTGTCTCTCTCTCTCTCTCTCTCTCTCTATACGCATACGCCCGTTTGTAACTTCGCCTCTGAATTTCAATCGGAAACCTCGTTTGTTCACATCCGATGTATACATTCGGGCTCCTCTACCTTGCTTCTCCAACTGTTGCTAACCCGAATTGAACCTCGCTTGTATTACGTTCATTTTATCACGGGAAAATGAAATCGCGACACGGAATCCGAGATCGATCTTAACTGGCAAGATTACATTGTACTTCGCTTTTATACTTCACGACGTTGTACAACTGAAGATGCTTATTTTTTGCGCAACATTGAATCAGCCGAAGTCATACATTAAGCTCATTTCATTAAAAAAAAAAAATTATTTGAAATTGTTTAAAAATGGTCTGACGCAATAGTTGCATTTTACTTTACTTCACAGTACTTTAATATTTCCTAGTATATTGGAATGTTATTTTGCACGTTTTGCCAGGGGAGTTTATCGTTACGCGGAGACACTCCGGCGATATTATCGAGACCGGAAAGAGATCCCGATGCCGTTAGTCCCGTCGTTGCAGTGAGGAAGCACTTCCGTGTGCCGTTCGGTTCGTGCGGTATCGATATTCCCGTCGCGTTCAAGCGTCCTGATGCTCGAGGACGTGAGACCGGTCTGTCTCACTCTTCTTAATAAATTTATACATACATACATTCATGTTTATTTTCTTTTCTCTCTCTCTCTCTCTCGTTATGTCTTCGTGCCTTTGGTTACGATTTTATCGTCTCGTCGATAGGATTAAAGCAGTTATTAAACCTCGTAACTCTCGTGCCGCCGGTGCGCGGTTCACGATATTTTCGGGTTCGAAACGTCACGAAGGGCCAACACGCGGGAATGTGCGTTAATGTACCGGCGGCAGTGCGGGACATTTTTCCCAAGCTTTTCGCGCGTATGCGAAACCGCGCACGGCACTGTCGTATGCGTGTGTGACGTTTAAAACGACCGAAATGACAGCGTCACGGGTATAAATAAATCGTTGTCGGATATTATCGTTGCATATTCATACGAAGTGTATGAGACGTGCGGCGGGCGCTCTCTGCGGGCTGACCGTGGGCGAACCGGATCGAGATATGTCGAATCGACGACGACCGCGAGGGTTTCTCGATCGCATGTGTGACGGGGGCCGAAGGGGGAGGGAGGGGGAGGGGGTTACCCCAGCCGAAGGAAGTGTGAAAGAGGACGGAAAGTGGAATCGGCGCTAGACCGAGACTTATGCTCCTAGATCCTTTAATTGAATTATGTAATCCATAAAAAAAGGATAAAATGCCATCGAAAAGTTTCCCAATAAAAATTCAATAATCGCGTACGTTTCGACATTTCAATATTTACGATGCATTATTTCGAGATGATGAATTGAGGCACAGCGAAGCCGGGAAAAAACTTATGGAGAATACAATTTGTGAACCACCCGACAGATTAATTTTTTGTATTTACTTTTTTTCAATCTTTTATTAATTTTTTAAGTTATATTGTTGCCGTGTTCTCATATGTACGAGAACACTGCGGTGATATAATAAGGGGAATGCTCGTAAGTCTCGGTAAGAAGACGTGAAGAAAAAAGAAGGAGGAACGCATAAGCACGCTGTCCGGGAGTCTCGTTCGCCTCGGAGGGGGGCTCTCCTTTCTCTCTCTCTCCCCCGTTCTCTCCGGTGCTCCTTCTCTCCCTCGTCCCTTCTATCCTCGGCTTTTTAGCCCGGGAGACGCAAACGCGAGGCACCGTAAAATCCGTGGGTTTTACAGCCAGAAGCCGAAAGTTACGATCGTCGAAGGTTTCGTTAAATTAATTTGAACGCGGCGCGGAGCACGTCCCACGACTAATAACGGCGTGTCTCCGAACAGAGCGAGGGGGGGAAGCACAACGAGGAGGACAAACGTCGAAGAAATAAAGCATCTACACGCACCACCGCCGAAATGTCGCCGAGACTTTCGCCAATTGGCATCTAATATCGAATGAACGTAGGAGTCGTCAAATTTATTCGTCGAAAAATCGTTTTTAATCGCGAACACCGCGATCCGACGATGTTCGTCTCGTTTCTTTTCTCATCGACAATAAAATAAAGTTATGAATATGCGGAACGCGGAGCGCGAGACCGTGCGCAATTGCGAAAGGAAATAAAACGAAAAATTAAGTACAGAAATGAAGAAATAAAGAATGAGATGAGAAAAAAGAATTGAAAGAGTCTGTGCATGCTCTCGGGGGGGAAGGGAGGAGAAGTGGACGCTGAGTCTCCGGGCATGATATCTTAATTAATGAGCCACGCTCGGGCCACGCCTTCTCGCCTCGTTAACTCTGGCAACCAGCACGGAGATGCCGCGGACTCGCCTCGGTCACTTTCGTTTCGTTAACTCATCACGATTTTTTGGCGGAACTCTGTCCTCCCCGTCTCGCGTGGCTTTATTTTATTTGTCTTCGATCTCATTCGTTTTTCAATAAAATTTTTTCTTACTACTATCGATCCCCGTCGCGGAGCCTTCGAACCGCGATATCTGTCGTCACAGAAACTTCAGCGGTATAAACGTTACGAGTTTATTACGAAGTGGCAAAAATTAATCATGATCTTATGTGAATGAAATTAAGGAGTGATTTTTCGCGGTGGCGTTACGAGCTCGCGAATGCAGAGAGCTCGACGATAATTCATCGAGAGAGCATTTTTAATTGCCCACAAAGGGGAGGCGAAGGGAGGGGACGGGGAGGGCACCCGTGAGGTGGATACATACGTTCTGCAGCGAATAAACCACGGGCGCGCCGCACTCTCGGTCACGCCTCGTTAACGCGCGGTCACGTCCGTTTAGATCATGATCCGATCTGATCGATATTAACAACATTTCCATTCACCACTTTATTTTCCCTCCCGCGTATGCGAAAGATATATATCGCCTATTAATGCCTTGACAATATTTCGCAAGAAAATTTTAATGAATGAAGCGAACGAAGCCGAACGAGAATGAATGAATGAATGGAGAAAATGTATAAATGAAATTTCGCTGTATCGTATGCACGGCGACGTTCGCCTTGCCGTTCAAAAACTTTATTTCCCTCGACGGTATCTCGAAAACCTTCGATATACCTCACTCGTTATTATGACGATTCTTTTTTTTCATCTCTCTAAATAAACGTATGAACGAATTAAAAAAATGCCCGAAGGACATTCAGTACGTAAAAAAGGCCAAGAGTCCGAGCGACGAGAGAGAGATGCTAATTTCCCCCGTGGGGAGTGAATTTAAATTGGCGGGCTTGGCTCCCCGTGCGGTAAATGAGGCGCGGGCGAGCGGTCACGCCTCGTTAACGCGCCGTGCGACCGCGGATGAAGCCCGGTCACTTTCGTTTCGGGGGGACTCCCGTCACGACGACGAGGGTATATACACACACCGTAGCAAAGAGAAGAAACCAAGAACTCTGGCGATGCAGCCGAGCAGAGAGCTCTTTTGGATTCGATATTCAACTCGTTTATAGTTTCACGCTCAGGCGAACAGTGGAAAGGGCCGATTTTCTCACGAGCCGATTAGCCCAATTTTCATCTCCGATTAACGATTACTATTATTATTATTATTTTTCAAACAATTATTCTTCAGAGTTTCTCGAAAGCCGATTACTCGAATCTCGCATAAATCGCGAATCCTTCGATTCGTTAATTAAGAAAAAAAAGTAAGATATCGAATGTATCGATACGATATCGCAGGGTCGCGATAAGATCGTCAAGCGATTATCGAAGAGAAGACCATCGATGTATCTCGTATCTACAGCAGAAGATACCGGCGTGTTATTGTGCGACCCTTCTTCTCCTTGCATGCTTTTTCTCCTGCTGCCGCTGCATCAGCATCGAGAATTTACGATTGTCCACGCGAAAGCGTAGGTAATCGTCGATGATATCACCTTTATAAATAGGCACACGCCTCTACTGTCTTGCGAGCTACAAGACTCCGCGGTGGCTTCCAGAGACTGCGTAATAATATATAAACCAACCGCGTATAGCTCGAATAATGGTAGTTGCACTTGTAATTGTATTGCACGTGTGATACAGTTTGCGACGATAATTTCGACGAAAATTATAGCCAACACTCCTCCTCATGCAAAGCACGTGTGTTCATCGTGTACATAGCATTTTTTTATGCAAAGTATATCACTAATAATTTATATAAATTTATTATTTAATAATAGTAATAGTAATTTTTTTATTCATTATTTTTTTAACATATAAATTATATATGTTCGAGAGATATAGAACTTTTTGTCGCGTTGTAAAAATACTTTTTCGACGTGACTCATTATGGGTTACTATAAATATAATTCCGAATCAGTTCCACGTTCCCGGAAAATACTGTTTCGCGTAAAGGATTCACATCTATGTAACATCTATTTATTACCGGAACGACGAATTTAAAATTATATTTCCATAGCGCGTGCATAAACACGAGCAAGAGGACCGCGAGTGTGTTTGCGTATGGAAAATGTGCGAGGCAAACTTGCGCGGACAGAGAGCTCGCGATCAAACGATTTCTCGTCAAGCGCGACGTTCGGCTCTCGGCGTTGGTAGCAAAAAGTAATTGCAGAAAAAGTCAACCGATAAACGCGACAAAATGACGTTCTAAAGACTGCAGGCGGTGATCGTACCGTTGTGGTTTGCAATGGTATCGAGCAGCCACGGTAGTGCTCTCGGTGAGCAAAGAGCCCGAGCTCGCTCGACGTTCGGCCGAGTGACGAGACAGTGTTTAATGAGACCTCGAGGAATCGATCCCTCGGCATTCGCGATAAAGAAAAGCTGGCGCGGGGAAATCGCGCGCGATCGGAAGAGCTTTGTTGCTCTCTCACTCTGTCCGTGTGTCGGTTCATCGTGACGCGAGCAGAGCAAAGAGAAACATTGAGGAATCTTCGTCTTCTTTAATGTGCCACTCTCCCCATCTTCTCGCGGATATCATACGCCGCGAGCTAGATAGCGATTTTCACTTAATTGCGTCGTCGGCGCGTCGAAAACAACGAGACGGAGACCAGAATGGATTCTCTTGTCGATTTAATTGTTCCGCCGAGTAGATACAGAGATAAAGAGCGTTGCTCGTACCGACGTGGGGTTCTGAGAGGCGTAATAAGAAATTTTCAAAAATAAGAATGATAATTTAAAAAACAAATGAATAATGTAGAGGAATGTAAATATTTTATGATGAACAATTATTTGATTTCGAATGCAGCTTCTCTTTCTCGAAGTTCGTGGAAGAATGAGAACCGGAAGCGCTCAATCGCGAGCCATGACCACCCTTGTAGTCGATGCGAAGAGCCGCGTTCGAGCGATAAAGCGCGAGGTCTAATTGTCAGGTGAAACGCGTTCTTTGTCATTAACTCGCCACGCCGATGGGACGAGACGAGGAAGTGTTATTTTGTACCTTTTTTTTTCTCTATTTTTATGATAAAAGAAAAAACAAAACAACGAAGGTGAAAAAAAGTGAACGAATTGCGAATCGATAATTCATTGTCGGCATGAGCCTCTCTTCTCTCTGCTTTGTAACTATAGTTAAACTATATAGAAACGCAGAGATACGAACGGGCAATGCCGTGGCGGCTCCTCTCGCTTGCCCTTCGAAACGAGCGTATGATTACGGACGCGCGGATAATGGCACGTTGCGAATCTTAAAAGGGAGGGCCGCTCGCGCGTGTGGAGTACACGCCGAGAGCTTTAACGAAATCGCCGATGAGAACAAGAGCGAGCGAGAAAATTTTAACGGATAGCGATGGAAAGTGCAAGAGCCCTCTTCCCACTTCGATTATAGGCGCCTTTGGCTCGTATAACGAGTCAGCGCATCCAACAATGTTCGAGATACGAGAGCACGTGTCTATGTATGCGTGTACTCCGTACCGAGGCCCTCTTAGTGCAATATGCATGAGCTGGTCTCTCACGAGCCGGCAGGCCGACGGCAAGGGTGGAAAGATGCGTCGATCTTACGCGTGTAATTATCGTGTATCGGGGCGTCGAGAGCATCGCGAATCGGAAGTACCTCGAGAGAAGAGAGCTTTCATCGCTCGGCGGGAGAAAAAGCAATGGACTCCACTCATCCTACACATGGCATTATTTCATTTTTGGCCACACACGGAAAAAAATATAAGAATACAAATTTCAAAGTACTTTAGCACTCCGATTAATCCCATAGAAAAATTGAGCCACAGCCAAGAAGTGCGTCAAAAAAGTCCTGATTAACAACATCGAACTCCATATTTTTTGTTGCAAGAAAAACCGATCTTTTATCCGACTTTATAAATCGATTACCTCTACGTGACGAACGAACTCTATATTTTACCATTTAACCATCAGCAGCGCGTATTTACTTAAGCAGCATCGGCCGATATCTCGCGAACTTCGTTTCTCGCGAAACCTCGAATTAGCGCTCGGTTATATGTATGTATAGAAGCTCGATCGACTTGTCGATCGTGAGACGGAGGTGGAGGAGCGAGAGAGGTATCGCGTGTGTTTAACGAGGGTACGTGCGCCGGTGCACCATCGGGATTGTCTCCCTCTCGTTCTCCCCGAACGATCGACCGCACGAGGATGCATCTCTCGCATAATAATGACGCGTTTCGTCCCGCTCGCTCTCTTTGACTCTTTTTTCGTACCGCGGTAGCGGCAGATCGGAAGCGCAACGAGCGCACGTGCGATCGTCGTTGACCGATCACGCCCGATACACCACTACCTCCGGTGCAACGCGCTTTGTGTTATAAATGTATTCAACTCGTCGATATCGCGAGATACAAATCGCTGTTAGTTCGAAGATTCCATCACTGACATACTGACAAATATTTCATCGAGTTTAAACTATCTCGATAACAACCTATCGCCAATGTAAATGACACCGAAAAAGGAAGAGAAAAACAAAACCATATGAAAGAAAAAAAATACATCAAACTGGGTACTCACATTCCTTGTTGCGATCCATGGCGTGCTGTAACGGAGAATCGTCGACTTCCGCTTTCGGCGGTGATCGATTACCCTCAGCCATTTCTGTCTGAGCCGAAGAATCTTCGATCGTCTCGGTGGTAGCTGCGTCAGCCGATGCAACTAAACCACCCGACGATGACTTTCTACCCGGCGACGAGCACTCCGGACTTTTTTCGCGACGCGGCTTCGTCGTCGCCGAAACTTTTTTTCCCCCAACGCTATCCGAGACTGTTCGGTCCCTGGAGAAGGTGAAAAAAAAAGATACGTTTTTCAAATCCTTCGATACGTCAAACGTATGCGCAATAACGGGTTGTTTTGGAGATCGGAATGCGCCGAGACTCGTGTAATTCCGATATTACGAAGGCGTTTTTATGTATTAAATTGAAAAAAAAAAAAAAAATTGAGCTAAGAATCTCGACGAAGGTCGAGGATTATACTCAAAGCCGATGAGATTATGGCGCATTATAACGCGAGCGAGACGCGCAGCGAGGATAGTTACAGTACCGCGCCGCCGACTAGTCGTTAACCCGCCGGTAGTCTCGTTACAATTATATTTCACTGAAGGAATTATTAAGTATAATGTCGAGGAAGGATAATAAATTCCTGAAGGATGCCTCGGAAGAGAGCCGAGCCAAACTGGATCGTACCAGCATTATCTCTCGCATCGTTATCTACTCGCGCACTCGCGTTAATACAATGGCATATCGATTATACTATTCGGTCTTTTCGGCGCGAAGACCGAGAAACACCGATCGCCGCGATATTTTCCAATTATCTTTACGACGATTTTGCCGCTAGACCGATTGCGATTGATTGTTCCGAATAATTTTCGTTGACCGGACGCTGCCCCTCCACATCGAATAAAAATAATTAGAGGCGAATTTTTAATGGTTTCACGTTGACGTCGATTCCTATTGTTTTCTTACCTATCTTCTTTCAACTCTCGTTTTTCTCGCCTCTCTCGCGGTCCGTCGAGGTGTCTCTTGGCCTTCAACTTGGACTTTGTCTCGACCTTGTTGCCCGTTCGGCTGTGCGATTGATTCTCGTTGACACCGCTGGAATCGGCCGGTACGGTCACGGACTCGTCGTCGTTGATTGACGAACGATTTGTTCTCGACGACGACGAACTCGACGACGACGACGACGCCGAGGCTCTGCTATTCGTGTAGTCCTGTGCCACAATGTCGAACACGGAAAAAAGTTTGCGATAGAATTCATTTTGTCTTATGAATAAACGAATTAAAAAAAAAAACATGAATTTTAGAATAAAAATTTGACTCACTTTAAACCACTCGGGATAAATGGCGCTTATGGTATCGAGGAGGTCTTGATCGAGTTGAATCCTCCAGAAAGGGGAGCCGCTGTCCAACCTGTGGCCAGACTCTGCAATAATTCAACGGAGATTCGCGTTATAGAAAGAGTCGAAAACAAAAAGCATCGAATACAACGAAATCGCCGAGGACGATTCGTCAATCAAATTAATATAATTAATCAGTCTCGACTGATTCGCCATCGAGCAGTGTTTTCTTTTTGCTGCGCGATAAATCAAACTTTCTTTCCAACGTCCTTGTTCGAAACAATGTTAATTCACTTTAATGAATAACGAGAGAGTCTAGTGGTAAATACTCCCCGCGAGTCGTCATTCCAACGAGTGGTGTAAGTTGGACTCGACGATCGCGATTTTTCGCTCTCTCATATAAGGCCTAATGGCGCAGCTCGCGCGACTAACCGTAGGGGGTAACATAAGCGACCGATAGCCCAGGGTTGGGGCGTATCAAAACCTCGCGGAATTCAAGACCGCGAATTTCTTCGTCGCATTCCGTGGAATTCTCTGCCTAATTTAAACGTCCGGGGGTAAGATGAGAGAAACCCGTGCGCGGTTTCTCTCCTCCGGTCCGGTTGGCTCTCGTCGAGTAGGAGAGATCACGAGAATGAGAAGAAGGGGGTTGGTGTGGTTACACTGAAGTAGCCGCCGCCGACGTCGTTGGGTGGGTTTGACGGGCACGAGAGGTGGTACGACGAACTCGGTACCACCTCGTCCGGACACTTTGGCCTCTCGAAGCCCGTGCTCACGGATACGACTGGCCGAGACATCGAGGCACGAACAAGCGAAGCGCGGTATTACAGTAACGTCGAAGAAACGAAGTATCAAGAAGACGAAGAAAGAAAGAAAGGAAGAGAAGGAAAGGGGGCAGGGGAGGGCGGGTGAGCTTCGAGGGGAGGAGACCTCGTTACGACGACATTCTACGAGCGGGCGAGACGCGTGCCTTGCCTTCGTGATCGAGAAATCGATGAGAGATAGACGAGATGCGAGCGAGTAAGAAGGGTAACCGAACAAAAGAAGGAGAAACTATGCCCGGCAAAGAGAGTTCCACCGTAGGAGAGCAAAGTAGGGAGTTTCGGATCCAAGGATCACAAGCGCGCGCGCGGAGAGAGAAGCCTTCGGCACGGAGCGAAACCCGTCCGGTATAGTCAGAAAACATGAGTCGGCATCGATCGACGAGTGCGAGAGGTCGCGTCTTCTTCGCGTGCCTCTGTTGCCTTCTCTTCGATCTCGTCTCATTTCTATCATTCGTATCTTACCCCTCGGCTATCGATGGCATTCTGCGTCCACCGAGGAATTCCTCGTGCGTACATATTTCACGAAGGTTACCGCTCGCTCGTGATCCTATAACTTTGGGACGACGATTCCCGCGGAACAATATTTTATCCTGGCACCCCTTCACCGTCTCGTGTACGCTCGAGGAGAGGTCGATGATTAGACGAAGGGTGAAGAAGATCGACAAGGAGTATAAATGCTCAATCAGTACATACATAATAAACCCTTTCGTATTGTATGGCGCAGCGATGCGCACAGTATATTCCGAGGATAAAACTCGTCCCCGAGACGTGTCTACAGTCAGTTGTAAATCACCTGGCACCCGAGAGAGAGTGCGCGCGCGAGCGCGCCTCGCGCGTGAATCATCGTGAGAGCAAACCGATTGACAAGGAGAAGATTCGAAGATATATCTCGCCGATGGGCGAGAGATCTCTCGAGATCGATAAATTCCTGATTCGTGAGACGCTGGACCAGCGCGTGTCAGTGTCGACCGCGGCGAAAAGGGAGAGATGTCGCGGTAACAACGCACCTGGGAAAGACACCTCTCTAATAGAGGTTCCCTCTCCCGATCGTTCGTATCGATTACCGAGTATACGATCGATTATCGATTGTGTGTAAACTCGTCCCTTCCCTTCCGTTTATTTTCTCGCGTGTACATATCCGCGAGAGACGGACGTGTCTTCGATTCTTTCAGGTCGACGGCCAAAGCGATCGTTGCCTCGCTTAACTCGAATCCGGCCTAGCGATCTCCGCGGGTATTCTGAAGGCCCGAAGAGATCGAGGACTACGAAGGAAGAAGTAAGATCTTTGGCAAGGATAAAAAGAAACAAAAAATTGCCACTCGGATTCCTCGAGAGGGAGGGAGATACCTCGGAGTCACGAAAACAATAACAAAGCGAACTGTCCGGTTCGAAGAGAGGAGTGAGAAGTTTCGGAAGACTCTCCTTCCCTCTGGCGAATCCTCTCACGGGGCATAATTCACGAATGATCCCGAATGCGAAATACATTCCGCGTAATCTCGTGGGCCCCGACGAACCTCGCGTACTACATACGCGTCTTAAAATTCGTACGAATAAATCTCATTCCTCGCTCTCAACTCGTTCGATTCGAAGTTCTCTCAGCTATTTTGTATAATACCGCCGCTCGATATTATAATGACGTGCTTTTGCACAAAGGACTCCTCGGAACCGCACGAAAATGCGAATAAAAACGTGAAATTATTCACGAGGAAGTGAAAAGAAGAATTTATTATAATCGATCAGCCAACGGAGAAAGGTTGGGCTTTTCTTCTCGACATTATCTTTTTATTTTGCTAAGCATACACATGACGATCGTATGCCTCTTCCGCGTGCGTGGTACACGATGAAATTCGCGAGGTAAAACGAAAATTCGTCGATTCCTTAGCGGTAGAATATGGCAGACGGAGAAGCGGTCGAGGGTCTGGAAGCCCCCGAGAAGGCTCCTCCTCTTCGTGAGTCATTCGTCAGGTCCGAGCGCAAAGCGCAACATTGGCATCGGCACGATCGGGGTAGGAGGCAAGGAGAGCTCGCGCGAAAAACTGCGCCGCACTTCGGGAATGTCGTTGGCATGTCCAGGGTGCCTTCGTCCTCTTCCCCTCTGGAGTCCCCCCTCCCTATCGCCGCGTCCACTCGACAACTTCGCGGAGACGACGGTTATTCCGTGGTGTGCAGCTACCACAGAGGTCCTCTCTCACCATCTACTTTCTTTCTTTCTCGATTCTCTCTCGTTTTGCTGTTGTTGATGTTTTTTCGTTTTTTTTTATCCAACGTCGTTCGAGGAACCGCCGAACGAACAACCGTCCCGGGACCTCTTCCTCGTTGTCCCCCTGAGAACTGCTTCTCTTCTCTTTCTCTCACGATCGTTCTCCTCGAATGTTTGCGACTCTTTCTCTCTCTCCTCGCCTCGTTCAATCGCGGATTAAAGAAGTTCGCGGAATCGAACGTACACGAGAAGATCGAGTACCGCGACAAAAGTAGCACGTTGTCAGAAGCTTATTGAACGGTATTTGGCGATTCGAGGACCAAATGAATTTTCTCATTAGAGCCTGATAAAAAAAGTCCTGCATCAAATACATTTCTTGAACTCGATTGACGCACGCTTGTTTCGCACTCACGATGTGCGTTGATCAGATCGGAAATTTGGAGAAAAAAGAAGACAAGTGGAACCAGAAGGTAGCGAGAGGATATACCATAGACTCGAACGGAGGGTGTGCACCTTTTGTTCCAGCGAGAAAGCATCCCACACGTTACATTGAACTCGTATGATTATAAATTGCGCTTACGAGAGAGTGAGCCCCGTTGTTTGTATGTGCGGGTTTTCCTTCTTCACAGTCGCCACGGTGGAGGAACGAAGGAACGAAGTGAGGCAAAGAAAGACAAAAAAAGAAACGACGCAGTGGAGAGGAAGGGGAGAGACGTACCCGCTGTAGGTACGTGGGCATCACCACGCGTGACCAGTTGCTGCCGGGGTCCTTGGGCCTCTACCGACACCCACACGCGACGCGCGCCACCTATACACCACACGAATGCGCACACGAATGTAACGCGTGACATGTATACATCGACACCATTTACATACACTGTATGTAAAAGCTCGAACGGCTCGAGAGAATTGCGCACAGGTTACATGCGGCATTGTACGCACCTGGAAAACGTAACAGAAGGGGTCGCGCGGCTAAAGGAAGACGAAGAGGACAGGCGCGCGCGCGCGTACACAAGGTTTCAAAGATATACGCGGCCCGTTTTATATTATACTAGAGAAGAAGAAGAGTCTCGGGGGCCTCCGGGGTCTTCGGGCCACTTAACCCTTGACCCCAAGATGTCGCAGAAGTTGGCAGAAAATAGGTGGCAGAAGATAACCGAGCGGGAACCGCTTTCAGTGGTTCTCATTATGCGTGTCTTACAATTCGATAGCAAATTTTGTTCTCGGGATGACTGAAAGTTCTTGGTTCGTATTTCGCACTATGTAACCACGGTTAATGTTAATCTTGGAAAAGAAAAAAAGAAAAAAAAAGGCCGGGAGAGGAAATTGGTGAAGTTGGTTTTATAGAAAAGAACATCTAATGACCTTAGCTCACTGGAAATAGCCGTTGATACACACAGTTCGTTTTGTTCTGCAGATTGCTTTTTTGCTCTTCGACGGTTCATCCAGTGAGAGAGTTCGCCTCTCGGTCAGAAACTTCCTCAATAAACCGAGTGGTGAATTATGAGAAAGGAGGGAACCTGACCACGTTAGATGCAGAGACATACCTCACTGTGTTGCACGGTGGGCGTGTATCTGTGAGCGTCGACGACTATGCAAACGGGGATTAAGGATCGCACGGTCTCACTTCGTCATTCACCGAACTGTCCCTGGATAAACAAGCGGGGGTCAAAGTTCCTATGAGGGATGGTCGCCATCCGCATCTTACAATGTATCCGTACGATATACACAGCATATATTTTCTCGTTTATACATCTGCGAGCCTCAGTGCGACCGAGTGTAACGATTTTCGTGTATCGCGCTCGGTAGCGCACGTAACACGGTGAAAGTATACATACACGAAGGATTATGTCCTACTCGCGAAAAACCTGCTTGGCCGGTCGACCAGACCCCGGTATATACGCTACATATAAAAATTCCTTCTCTTCTTACCCCTTGCCTCCCCGTCTGAAAAGAGAGTCCCAAATATTTCTCATATGCGTATGCACGCGGCATAACGTTCGATATTATAATACCGGCGCCTTTCAATACCGTGTTACGTGCAAATTTATTAAATTTGAAAAAAAAAAGTCTTCTATCGTGTTTTTACAATTTTTACTCAATTTTTTTCTTCTTATCTCAACTCACGTTATGCAAATCTTCGGTCAAACTGTCTTTCTGGTACTCGATTCTGTATATTATAGTAATGGCAGTTATAAATAATAAGACACCCGAGGGAGTCATTGCGCGAGCGTTTTATCCCTCCGCGAAGTTTGCGCACCGTGCAGCGCCGCGGCCCGTAAGCTTGTAGTTATAGAAATGACATCATCATCATCATCAACACGCGAGAGTTTCGCTCGCTTATAACCCCTCGCCTTCGTTCTCTCGAAACCCGCCAATCTGGACACCGTGTGTGTATATACACCTTATAGCCAGGCGTAATCGGTGCGGCCGTTGCGAAGGCGTATCAGCTGTGTCGTATCTTATTTCCGTCGTCCTCGGTTGTTGTGCACCAACATTCTCTTCTCAGCATCTTCTGACGATGGCGATTTTCCTTTCTCACTTTAACTCACTTTGGGAAAGAGGGGGAGGGGACGCTGAACGCCGCGGCGCCTCGCGGCAGCCTCTCTCCGATCTTCGCGAGGAAGAGCGACGGTGCGAGAGCTCTCCTATCCCGTTGGCTTTGCACGTGGAAACGACGGAGATCGTCGGAGCATCATTCTCGAAGAGGCAGAGAAGAGGAGATTCGAGCTTGTGCGCGGTGAACGAGAGAAAGAAGAAACGCGAGAAGGAATACTAAGCCTTCGTCGTTTGCCGTGGTGAGTGTGCCGTGGTCGAGAACGGAACTCAGGAGGACTCCGAGGTGAGAGGAAGAAAAGGAGAGAGTTAGTCGCGCGCCAAGTCTGCGTGGGTCGCGTGTCCAGCGTCGAGCCAGCACCCGGGCGCGACTCTCCCGTGTCTGCACGGTCGTGTGTCTTTTATACTCTATACCTATATCCATCTAGTATCTCTCTGCGGCTCTCTATCTTTATCTTTTGCTTCAACGTTATTTCTACCTTTTCGTATCTCACTCGCGTGTTCACGGGACTAGCCAACCGTGAGATGACGCGGAGCCACGCACCAACTGCTTGCTCGCTAATCGCTTGCTACCGGATTAATATCTACTGCCTTCGAATAGAAGGCGTTTTCGAATAAAAGGGCTCATAAGAGCCTGCTGCAGCTTCCGTTCTGGCGTTATACTTCTAGTCAACGATAACGAAAGTTGGAAAACAGTTGAGCCGGTTTATTACGGCACGGATTCTCATTGATGTACAATTTGCGTGTATCGCTTCCAGATTATGAAAAACTAATGTTCGTAGTGTCTTTTGTGAGTTTGGTGTTTTTCAACATTTTATCACATCGTAAAATCTCCGAATCTCTTTTGCCAAAAAAACGGGGCCTTTTATGTTGAGAAGTAAAAACCAAAAATCCCTTGTGCTGCGTGTCCTGCCCCGTTGACCTGGCTTGCACAGACCGGACCGGGTCATTTCGTTTTCTGATTCTCATTTCCCTTCGTCTTGCATCTCTGCGGACACTTCCGTTACTTTCTTCCATCCACTCGATCTATTGTATTTCTCGTTCGCTTTTCCTTCTCTCAACCTCTCTTTTCTTTTCAGCGTCGATACCGGTTGTGACGTCACGCGCGGAGGCGTGAGAGAACCGTGTTTATAGCGCGTGCGGAGAGCACTCTCTTATGCGTACACGAGGAGGCCCACGCGTAGCCCAGATGCGTACTCTCTATGTAATGGTTGTTAGATACTTAAGTCAGTTCTAGAATCAGGTTTTGTTACGCCAGGCAATTTCATTCGACGATATATCTTGTTCTTTTTGCAAAAGCGACAGAGAATGTTGTCGGGATTATCGAAGATCAAGAATTTCTGTCAATCGGTTTGTTGGCCGTTATTATTTTTCTGACGGCGTAAAAATGTCGTTCGTGACGGAACGCCGCGGTTCGGTGGACGAATGACTTTTCGGTATTTCGCTTCACTGAAATTGTCATTTCAGCGCAAGCCGCGGCACAACGATTGGTCCGAAGAAAAATAACCGATCTCCACACTTGTGCGTTATAACGCAGCGGCATCGGTAAGCTTGCGAGAACGACGAGAGAAAGAGGGGCAAGAAACGAATACGACCGTTTCCTAACGACGCTCGTTTCGTCGTGTGCGTGCGCGCGTCTATGTTGCCAAGCGTTCATCTCCTCGATTCGAGACTCCGAAGACCGAGGGAAGCTCTAAAATTTTACGATAGCATCAACTCGCGCTCTTCTCGTCGCTGAACGAGAAGATGAAATGTTTTTCTCTTGTGGATAGAAGGAAGATGAAAATAATGGATATTGACGCGTTCGCGAGCAAATCTCGGAAGTCCTCGGCGGACACAATGCTCGCCGGATGAGCTCGTCGAAGTAAAATTGCTAATTTTATAGTGTTCCTTTGCGCCCCGAAGAGTCGCACGAGATAAAAAGACAAAGCGGGGCGAGAGAGAGTGGAGGTCGAATCAACGATAAAGAAAGGACTAATTAATAATTCCAACCGATGCCGATGAGACGTTTCGTTGTAAAAATCGCGCTCGATGTTCGTTAAGCCTTTTTCATGTTATTCGACAGAACGAATACACCTTCCGCGAAGTCGTTTCACCGAGATCGCGACGATATTTCGATGATACGACGATGAGGACTTTTGGGTCCTCGTCGTCAAAGAAGAGGACTTAGAAAAAAAAAGAAGAAAACGTCCCGCGCGAAGGCTCTCAAGCAAATGAGACTGCAAATGAGATTAAAAGAGAATCGCTGGCTTCGTTTATTGCCACGAAACTCCTCAAACTTCGGAGCTACCGGCGAAAAAATTTACGAATAATACGAGAAATGAAAAAAATAGGCCGACCCAACCATGAAATTCGTTTTAACGAGTTGCACAATCAATTCGCGTTTGTGAATTTTTTTCGTCGATTAGTTGGAAGCACTGTTGCCTGGATGATGCGGTCTTTGCGGTTGATGACGGAAGTTTTTATTGAAAAGGAAAAAAAAAGTGGGACGCGATAAACCCGTGTAATACTCGGGTATCCGCTGGCGCCAAATTCACGGAGTCGTTGATGCTGGATCTCACTCTCGAAGCGTGTCCGGGCGAGAGGCACGCGCCTTTGGTTCACCCACGCGGGGATACACTCACAGCGGGCGAGAGAGGAAAAGAGACGGAGAACGGAGTAGATGGTAGTCTCACGGATGGCGTGGTATATCGAAGCGCCGGTAAGGCATACAAACATGAGGATAAGAGAGAGACGAGTCGAGAAGTTCGTTCGTGCACGCGCGCAAGGAGAAACCTTCTCTTCTCCTCTTGTATATATATATTACACGTCTGTATGTGTATATATAGATAGAGTACTATATACATCGCCTTCACCGTCGCCGCGGGCCGCGAGGTCCTTCATTAGCATCGATCCTGGCGTGGGAGATTGTTTATCTCGTCTGAGCGTGGCGCGTCGTGCCGGCAGGCGATATTCGTCTCTTTATACCCTTTCTCCGTCTTATTTTACAACGACGGGACCGTGATGAAGACAAAATTCTCATTTGAAATCGAAAAACGAAATACAAACGAGAATTTAATTAAAAATTAGCATCTGAGGCGAGGATCAAGTGACGCTTGAAACTTTTTGAAAATAATAATCGTCAAAAACAATTTTTATGCCGACTTCAAACGGTTTTTTTGTAAAACGGGAAAAATCGATGGAATATAGGGTAGAAACAACGTTTTACCAAAGTGTCTTATTGTGTGTTATTTTTACCAATTTAGTTCAAAACTCCACTTTTATTCGCTCGCTGATGGAAGTACTGAAAAACACAATGTGCCCATAGTGTTTTCCAAATACAGGGCAATAAAAATAGTAAAAGACCGACGATCATAAAATTTTTATCGTAATATCGTGAAAGATTCAATATAAATATTCTCGACGATGATTTCCATGTATTTTCTTTTTTTTCAATGCAATTTATATTTTTCATGAACATTTTCAATCTTCATTTTCTTGCACCAACCGATAGTCGGTGCATTGCGTAACGATTATCGTTTAAACTATCAAAAGAAAAACAAAGAATATCGAGTAAATTTCGCTGTCGGTAGAGGCGAAACGTACCGACGAGACGTACATGACGAGAACGAATTGCCACGATTTTTGTCTTCGGCACCGTATCTCTCGGTTACAGCACTGTTTCTCTTGTCCGCTCTGCTCTTCGTCGCTGCAACGGGGCCAGCAGGCAATACCGGTATACCAGTAGCGTTGAGAGTTTCGTGTGGCTCGCTTTGCCGCAGCGCCGTGGCGATTCGAGTCCCGAGCGAAAAGCGCACCGGCGATAAATCTCGATTCGTACGACGCATAATTAGCCACGCTGCTACTCTCTCTTCACCCCTCTCGCGTCTCTTGGTCCACGCTCGTTATTTTATTTTCACGTTCTTAACCCCGAGATCGGAGCACGGAGTGAAAAAAAGAAAGAGCAGCCTCTCCCTCTGCTCTTTGGACGGCGTTTCTACGCGAGAGTTTTTCGCTGTCTGCTTCGCATTAGGAGAATACCCGCGACGATATTACAATGATATCGCTATGTGGAAAATAGAACGGGATACTGAGAGTAAAATAAACCAAATCGACACCACACCGCGAAACGGCGTTTCTCTGTGGTACTTGCATTCTGTCTGAGAAAACGACTGCGGCAAGACTAAGCCAACGAATCGAGGTAGGGCGAAACGTGTCGCTTTGCCTACGAAACGATTCACGTAAATCCTTTTCCCTCTCGGCTACATCAAAACTCGAGGGAGCGCGAGCTAGTTTATCGTCGCAGTACGAGTTCGCGATCTTCGTAGGAATGGAGCATCGAGGCGAATAATCCCAAGAGCAAGCGGCTAAATTAACGGTGACTCTGTTATTGTTGTTATTTTATTATGATTATTATCGTGGAATTTCTGAGAAACGATATATGAACCCGAGGAGATCAGACTTAATGCCAATGGGAGCATTAATCGATGTCTCAATAGCTAACGCGCTCTGTGCGTTTAGAACGAAAGTGGAAGGGTACTGCTATAACGTTATAGACTTGCCGGACCTAATCTCGATTACTGTCGCGTGACAAGTGACACAGATATTTCAGAGATCGAGGGGGTCCCGATATAAAAAACCACACAAAGTTCGGCTATCGCGCTATGTATCCAATCGGTGCCCGACTGTCAAGTGGCGCACGAGAGAAAAAAAAATCTCATCCGCGCTCACTACTTCGCGTACAATCTCAAATAATAATCTCAAAATAAAGTACTGCCTAGAGGTACATTGCTCAATGATAATCTACAATGTGTATAAATATCGTCGACGTTGAAGTCACTCGGATTGAATTAAGAAATGACAAATATTAGGGATTAAAAAAAATCTAGAAAGAGCCACGGAGAAGATGATAGCGAGATACGCGTAATGAAAAATTCGGTAGAAACGAAAAGATGAAGAATCGTTCAACGAATCATTCACTAACCCAAATTTCTTGGTCGACATTAAAAAAAAGAAAAAAAACTTAACGAATCAATTCCTGCGAAAAAGAGTTTGATTAATTTGTGAAGATCTGATCGGGATTATTATTATTCAGAATCAATATTCTTAGTTTTGTTGCCAGAATTTTTTTGTAAATTTTCATTCCATTGAGAAGTCTTTAAAATTTTCTTCAAAACTTATTGTAGGCTGCGAATGTAGCGGTAAACGCTACTTAAGGAATGGTAAATGCGACGAATAAAAAACGATGAAATAAGATAGGTAAGAAGATGCTATCGAGGCTTACAATGAAGAGTCGTTAAAAACAAAAAATGCGCTAGAAAGAAGCACCGTGGCTCGATGCTTTCTCGTCCTCTCTTATTCGATTCGAGATAAAGGATATATCGATGAGAGGGAGGAGAGCAAAAGAGGCGCTGCTCGGCGTGGTCCGGTCGAGAAGATAGAGTTCTCTCTTCCGAATAGAATTTCGTCGTTTGGACAAGCCCATTTAGATAGCCTCGTCGTGAGGGCAACGAGTTGGAAAAAGAGGCTCGTGAAAAGAGATTTGAGATATTGAGAGCGAACGGCCGGTATAATACGTATACATAGAAGAAGTCGGTTATATACGCAGCAGCTGCGAACGGAGAAGATGCCGAGAGATCGTGAGGCCAGGGTCGATGTTTGCCCCCGCAGGAACATTATGGAATACCGGGCCGTCGCTCGGCCTCCGCCAGGTTACTCGACTACCAACACTGATTGAGCTGTCACGTTGGAGATTATGTTTGTCATAAACTATCACAGTCCGCGGTGCGGTGTATACAAGTTGTACAGCATCTCTTCGACTGTGGGTTTCGCCGCGCGTTATAGAAAAGAGAGCCGAGAGTTATTTGCTCACGATAGTTCTGATTCCGATGCGGTGCGGGATCCCGTCTATCATGCGAACTTTAAGCCTGCTTCACAATCCAGAAGCCTCGAGCAGTATCATTACCTTCCACCTCATAAAAGAGAAAAAAATGGACCGAAGACTCGAGTAAAACGAACTTGTGAACGCCGCGGAGCGGTTGGTATCGTTGGTATTTCAGTTTCGCAATCGAATTCTTTCTTTTCCGTTGCGCGCTCTCATTATGCGGTGACATCCTGAGAGCTCTATGATTGCCGAAGACATTTTCGCGGAAGAATTGACAAACTCGTAATGAGGTTCTCATACGGTTAGACTCCCGTGATCATCGTAACACGTGACATTCTGTATCGAATCTTCGCGACCGCAAAGGTTTATATTCCAATTGCGCGTACTAAAAAAGGAAAAAAAGGAAGAACACGCTCCAGAACAGGAAAAAAAGAGCATGAAAAAGAATCTAGATAATGCGAAGTCAAGTGTATAATCTACCCGTCCCTCGTAGCGTTCGGATAATCATACTAAGGAGGACTACTAAGTACGCCAGTATATCAAAAAGCGAAACCGGACATAATTTTTCATCGCTTCGATAGCTTATATCCGCGGCTCGATCTCGCGCGGTAATGACTAACTGCGGCGAACGAGAGAAAGAGAGCTTGCTGCGCGCACGGCCGGCCGACGGTGTGAAGCCTCGTAGAAATCTCTCGTTGATTATTCGAGCGGCTCGGTCGACATTCCACGGTACGATTCGAGCGCGCATAAATCCTCGTACAGAGAACGGACGCGCCACCGGGTCCTCGGCGACGCTCGTCGCGGCGCGAACGGAAATGCATAAACGGGCGGTGCAACGGTGAGACTATCAGAGGCGACGCGTTTCTCGCCCACGGCTTAGAACGCGAGAGGGACTTCAGAAAATAAAAACTTTGACGCGTTACATATATTTCTGTATAAAAGAAAAATACGCTTGCGGCGATAATCGAACGGTCGATCGATGATTGCCGATCGATCTGCGGAGGCCATCTCCGTGGCCGACGAATAAAAACGAAAAAGAACAAAAATCGATCGGGTATGCGAGAAATAAACATTAATATCACGCGATCGGCGACGAAAGAAAATGAAGAGAACGAAAGAAGTTAAATTTCACGGGAGACAAAACGAGAAAGAAAAAAAAATCGCTTGCAAGGAAAAGGGTGTGTTGCGCGCCGATTCTTCAGGACAATGCAAAAGTCTTCGTGAGCACACGTTGTAACGTCTGGAGGCTGGTTACGTTCCGTGTTCTCCTGCTCTTCTCTGTGTGTCGCTCCTAATTAAATGCTGGAGGGGCCCCCTCGTTCCCGTGCGGCCGTTGTCGGCGTTGAGAGGCTGAGGCGTAGCCGGGGCGAGCTACTCTCCGCTCTTTAATCACGGAGAGGAGAGGTCGTGCCGCGGGCCGCGAGCGCATTCTCAAGTTTCTTAATGAGTTAAAGATCTCTCTTTCTCATTTAACTTCTCATTTCTATCTCTTCCAACCCTCCCCCATACCGACGGCTCTTTATCTCGTTTCTTCTTTCCTCTTCTTTTTATTATTATTCCCTGACCGTTACCCAAGTGGCACGCGCGTTCACTGAAGTGTCACGGAACTGAGGTTCCGAAGCAAATGCATGCCGGCAGAAGCTGCGCGACCGGGTCTCAAGCACAAAAGCTCGGGTTACGCATGTCAATTAGCATTCGTCGAAGTCGTTCGATCTTCAATTTGTTTTATTTTTTTTTCTTCAATATTATCGTCCCGCATATCGGTTCGTCCCAAAGGTCACACGTCGAATTCGGAACGACGAAGTCTTCTTTGCCTCTTTCAATTCGTTCCGGAGATATTTTTTTTTTTATTCGAATATTTTTTTTTCACTGCGTTACACGCACGCGAAACTCGGCTTCGATCGCCAGGAGAGCTCTCTCCGCTCGTCTCTTTTGCTCTCCCGAGTTTGAAATCCTTACCGCGAGGATTTCTCGTTGCTGCCGCGCGTACCCGTGGACCCGTCACGCGCAGACGTGATCGGCACAAACGAGGAGATGTTCCCTGTCCGAGAGAGCCGAGAGCTCAACGGTTTTATCTCCAATCTCGTCGATCTGCCTTGCCGCGAGTTGCGCGAGCGCGCGCGTTCCAGAATGTTATCTCGCTCGCTCCCCAGTCGGGAAAATTTTCTCGCGCTCCCTTCCACGGCATATCGTAAAGAGAACCAACGCGACGGAGCTCGCGCCGCGATTTCTCGCGTGCCCCGGAGATCGCTCGTCGATTAATTTCGCCGTGGCTCGCCGGACGGACGGACTCATGGCACCGGGACTAAAAGCAACGACGACGACTACCGCTACAACTACTACCCGAGAGAACGCCAGAAGCGGAAAGCAGAAGCGACAGAAAACGTTCTCGGGTAAAAGATAAGACGATTCGCGGCTGAGATTATACGGCCGACGCTTGAATCGAGACCCACACACGCGTGTATCCGAGTTTTGCGTATATCTTACACAAAAAAAACAAAAAAGCAAATAAAATCAAAAAGTAACGCATAAGCAGCGGCTATGCGCGCGCGAGACGAGGGCACTGAAATAAATTTTCTTCCTTAGTCGTCGAGTTATCGTCAGTGTTAACAAGACGCTTTTAACGATAAATATGACGTCGATTAATGAGCTCGGCTTTTGTAGACTCCACTGAAATTATATACGCATCATATATATATTATTAGAGTATTGTTATTCTTTTTTTTTGCCACGAAGAAACGATAAGTCATTAATATCATTTCGGTTCGAATGAGATGATATACGTCGAATGGAAAAAAAAAAATCAAAGAACAAAACAACACGAGACGAAAACAAACGTCGAGTCATTCGCTATTGGGGCAAGAGGTAGAGAATAAAAAAAATTACCGTAGTAAGAGTCGCGCGCGCGAAGTGCGTGGGAGAGAGAGATGAGGCTTTGAGAATCCGAGGCTATGCCGCAGCTCGCGGTCGCGCAATTTTTTTTCTTCTTTCCACCTCTCGCGGTTAATACAGCCGCGCGTGCGAGTTGCGAAATTCTCGCCCGCATCTTGTTTACAGCGAATCTTCGACATTCACAATTTTCACGTCAAAAACTTTATGAATGCCCGTTGTACAAGGTAACGCCGACTGGCGGTGCAACAAAGTTGAGACGCCTGACCACTCGTAATTTCATATTTGCGATCAAGTCGATAATATTACGCGATCCGTATAGCAACGTTATAAGCTCGATATATGCATATGGGTTGCGAAAGATGGGCATCGGCGACACCGGTCAATGGTTACAGTCTCGGTCAACGACGAAAACGTTGACGCGAGAGATCCATCAATCGAACGCGCGCGAGAGTTTCTCGCGTTCGTACATCTCTCCGCGATCGATTCCCGCTTTGCCCGCGGGTTTTGCCGTTTGTTGCTCCTCGATCGTATCGATTTTACCACCGCGGGCTCGCGCGACGGTTTCCATCTTGAAGCGTGGTCACAGACGACGACAAAGTCGCGGAACGCCGCATAATGTGACTCGAGAAATGCATTCGCAGCGTCGGTTAGTTACGAGCCAAGAGAGAAACGACTCTGTCGAGAGCTCGATGCCTACCTCGCTTTGGCCACCCGCTCTTTCGCGAGAATCCCGCGACGCGTATACCATCGCGAGCTCGGTGTCGCGACCGAAGAGATCCGCGCACTGTGATGCGGGTCATCGAGAAAATAACACTCGACGTCTCGACGGCCCAGCGGCAACGAGCAACGAGCGCAACACACACGGGGAGAGGACCACATACTTTCCCACGATTTTTCTCTCGGTTCAACGTGAAAAGCACCGTCGCGCTTGCCGGTGCGACAAACCGAAGCGTGGAAAAGGAATTGAAAATTCTCGACAGACTCTCGCGCCACCGAGCGACCGAGAAGGCGAGGATATTTTGCAAGACTTCGATAATAATTTATAATCGTTTTTTATTTATTTGTCTGCATTTCGTTGATTAAAGAACACAACAGTCGAATATATCTTGGGTCGGAAATATAACGATTCATCGTATACATTTTTTTTTCTAATCCGCCGATTTTTCTCCAATTAAACATATAATGTATTGATGGTGAATTCACGAAATGGCATTTGAAAAACGAGAAAAAAATGAAAATTGCGTGTCATTCTACGGTAAAATTAAAGAATGATTTCGCATCTTTTCTTCATTTAAAATTTTACGACGATTTTTATAGGGATTTTCGAGACATCGTCGTAAGACTGTACTTTTAAAGAAACGGCGTCTAAAGTTTCAATTTTTTTTTCAACATTTGAAACCTTTCGGCCCTCCTCAAAGGATCGCATTGATATCGGAACTTTAGTGTAATCTGATGTCGATATAGAATCGCGTGAGCTCTCAACAGTACGAAGTTCGATTGGAAATAAAGAGGATAAGGAGGCGTGATGAGGAGGTCGTCACGTCGCCGGAACCGCCACGGAAACGCTCAGGGATTCGTGACTCGGCGACCGCGGGTGTCTCCCGGCATTGGAGTTCTATAGCGAGCTCGACGATCGAGTGCCCGAAGAGTCACGTGCCCGGTTGCCACACGTACGGCACCGTGCCAGCGGGCTCCTTCGATATTATTTTTTTTTTTCTTCCTTCATCGTCATTTCCGTAAGGAGTCTCAGCGTTTATTCGCTCGTGCCAGACTCTCCGGTGTTTTTTTTTTCTCTTCCATGCACTAACGGTACATGAGTTCTCGGTGACTTGCAGCTCAAATTTGTGGGGATAAAAGAGTGAAGACTCGCGACGCTGCTCCGCGGTATCGAAGTTTTCGAGACGCACTTCGGTGAGAGGTGTATACAGACGCTACATAATTAGCAAAAAAAAGCCAAAAACATAACGAAAAATAAAAAGAGTTCAACTCGAGGCTGAACCGCCTCGAGAGATTACGCTTCAGTAACCAACAATTATTTCTAATGCACGCTCCCGTCCATTCCCGAATGCCCGGAAGCAAAAAAATAAGAGAGTCTTTAGCTTAAGTTGTGTTCTACGAGAATGAAAAAGAGTACCAAAAGCTTCGGAACGTCGTCATTTTATCTTCATAATTGCTACGGCGCGAACACCGAATATTGCGGATAAGTGCGTCTAGTTTGTAGTAATCCGAAGGTCTTCGATCGACGATTATTGTTTTTCGAATGCGAGACGAGACTCAGCGCAGTAGTTCTCTCACTTCGATTATGTTCCGTCGCCAACGAAGAAAAGAATGTCATCGAATGAGACGGTAAGAATGAAGAAAGAAAGAATTCTTGATTGAGGAAGGAAATGCGGGGGACGGAAAGAACACGAAAGGTGGAACGTTCCATTCGTGTACGTTGCTTTCAACTTGATTAATTACGAGTATATCCGAGAGCGATTAATTGGAGAACGGTCTCGTCTCGTTGGAGTGACGGATCCTTCGTGGAGCCCTCTTCTCTCGTGAAGATCTCGTCACTCGGTTGCGCACCAGCTGACGCCAGGGCTGCACGGATCCGCGCCGTAAATGAGTCAAGACGTTATTAATTAAGCGAGAGGCAGACCGCGACGATGTATACTATCCTCGTTCCCTTTAAACGCCTTCAATTTTAATTGCATCACCAAAAATTTACCGGCTCGATTAACGTTAGCTTCCAATCGACAATCATTGTGTTTATTGCCAATTTATTTGTCTCAACCATTCGATCTAGTATCCAATTTAGGGGAAGATGGGGTAAAAGGACCCACTTTAAGCATTCGAGAGCATTCCCGATCTAGTTAATACGTTTCCATTATTCTTGGATAAAGAAATAGATTTATCACATCCCTTAAAGCGGTACCAAAAAAATTGGACGAAATGAACCATGGTTGAAGCGCATTCAAAACTTACTGTTCCATTTTGCCCCGATGCCTCATTCTGCCCCCACGTTCCCCTATAGCTTTCGATCAATGAACGTACAGGACAGCCGAGACTTTGTATCGCTGTTATTCGATTTTGTAAAGTAATGACGTATAATATCTACCGACAGGTTCAACGTATCACTTCATTGACGAGACGTTTATTAATTAAATAAAACTGACGTTGTGTCGTGCGATCGCCGTGTAATTTAATTGCCGCGCTCGTTCGCGATATACCTCGGCGTTCCATTAGAGAAAACCCGGCTTCCCATCTCACGGTGTCGTGTCTCTTTTACCTTCTCGTGTCTTATAATATCGGCAACACAACGTATCCTCTGATGAATTTACGGTGGCTTCTACACCGAACGGTTCTATTATATATATGTATAGATTGGACGTTACAGAACTCTCTAAGGATATATAAAGATTTTCACGCGTTTAATTGGAAGGGTTTCATCGGGAATGCTTGATTGACGCGTATAATACCAGGGCGGTACTAGGCAACGGACACGTAAGTTAAAGAGGGTGTATCGCTACATTCTCAGTCAAAAGTAAGATTCATTGAGAATTCCGATAACTTTTCGATGGGATGAAAATCCGAAAAAATCAACCTCGCAGATGAAGCGACGAACACCGATTTTTCATAATAATAATGCTGAAAACTTGTAACGAATTAGTAACAAAAAATTCAATCAGGGAATCTGACTTCTTTTTTAACGGAAGTCGGTTCGTTAAATTATTCGAATAGATTTGAATTTTTGAGATTTTCGTCTAAATCGCGAAAAAAATGGTTAATCGATTGCCCAGAAACTTCTTGAGTGTAATCCACAGTGTTTCTTTTAACTCGTATTTGTGAACTTCACTAAGTATTTTTTCTAAATTTTATTCCGTTGGGAAATATTCATAATTCTCTCGGAATCGCCGTTTTAGCTGAGACTGTAGCGATACACCCTTCTTAAAACGTTCTCGTGCGTACAGCGAAGGGGGGGATCTTTCGCTACGTTATCAATTACACAAGCTTGACGCCGTCTACTTATAAGTATAGTGATAATAATTTAATTAATTCATCCACCAAGCGGTATACGCTGCGCGTCTGCGTGTGTACGTGTTGATTAAGTCGTGCGTGTTGATTGCGGCGAGACGTTCAACGTCAACAGCCCGTCACGTATATCCGTTCATTTAACTTATTTTCCTCGCGCATTAATGATACGACTATGTGTATAATATTGCGCTAAGCACATTTTCTCACCTCTCGTCCGCTATCGAGATCTCATATCGATAATTACACCGATAATTACGAACGATGTCTTGGATACAGTTTTGAAATCTCTCCGACGTCGAAGTCGAGAACGAAAGACTCGGCTTTCGGTTTTTTGTATTTTTCTTTTTTTGTTGATTTTCTTTTCTTATTGCCTAAGGAATCGGTCGGAACCTGCTTCTACGTGAAGAGCCGAAGGGATCTCTCGACCTCAACGTATACTATACACACTCGGTACGCGGGGCGCGAGACCGTATATATATCTGCAACTGATCCCTCTGTAACGAGTAACGACCGTCGGTGTAACGCGACTCTTAAAGATAATGAGCGCTGTGATCGCTCGTAAAAATAATGACCATCGGGGCTGCGGTGCAACTCGCCGCCGAGAGACTCTCCGGCGAGTCCCTGGGAGGGCGCGAGGACTTTCCGTGTGCACTGTATAACCGAAGAGCATCAGCTCCACACAAACAGAGGGGAATCGAGGAGGTGAAAAGGCGAAAAAAAAAGATTCAAGATTTAAAGTGTCGAAGAATACTTTTGAAACGTTTCTCTCTTAATTCTCACCGCCTCGAGGCTCTGAACCAGTCTCAAAAATTCGGAATAAACTATCCAGTATTTTTTTTTTTTTTGCAGTTTCTCATTCGCTGGTGGGAGTATCGCGAGGGGCAGAAGAAAAATAAACCATTTATTGTCGTGAAATGCCGTTGAAGTTTCCCTCACAATGCTCACTACTCGCGAATAGCTATAAGTCGCGGCTCGTTGAGTGGGAGAGTAAGTGCAGAAAAAGAACGTTTAACGCGATGCTTGAAAAAAAAACAAAGAAATATGCGCAAGAGATCGGTTATCGTCGGTTAGAGACTCGGTGGTCGATTAGACGAGAGGAAAAGGATATACCGTATAGTTCGCGCGGTGCTCGCGAAGTGCCGGCTCCTTTGTACCTGAGGGCGCCCGAGTTAACGGGCCGCGATTTATCATCGTGGATTATTAAATACCCTCCTTAACCCGCGCGTTGTAACGCTGCGGTGTACAAAACACCGACGCCGCGCTGGCCGCGTGCGCGTTGCGTAAGTCTCTCACGTCGCGGACTCTGCGGATATTTATTTCGCAGCCGTTCGACGTACAGCCACAGTTCGCGAAGTCAGTGGCTATGTGTATTATAGCTGTGACTCGTCGAGAAGCCGAGAGAGAACAGACCGTTCGCGATATCTGGAGCACGCACCGCCCGCGATTCCATCGCCTGTGTGTACAACACAGCCAAGGTCAAGCGAAAGAAGGTCAAAGTGCAGCAGTCGAAGATCGAGGATATTCATCATCGATCAGTAGGATCGTTAAACATCTCGTTGCTCGTTGCCTGATGAGGTGAAATAGAAAATAGTTGCAACTCATCGATGCCAAAGGGCGTCCAGGAAGGGCAGACTTGGTATGCAGGAAAAGATTATCAAGAGAAGGGCGCCAAGAAAAAAAAAAAAAAAAACAGAAAAAGAAAAGAAGTGTCGGGCTCAACGATCGAAGGAGCTCGAGCGCTATCCCACGAATTCATGAGGGTTGATGCAGCTCGTACTCGCACTCGGTCGTGTGGTGTTGTATACCGCCAGAAGGATTCTTCTTTTCTCTACTCTAAGAGCGCGCAATGGAGAGGCGGGCGTAAGTAGAAGGCAGACAACACACGCCGGGTTCCACCCGATCGGCAAGAGCCGAGGGCTTTCTCACTATAACGTAGGTGATTTCAGCAGAATTCATGGCTGCTTGATTACGAGTAATAAACCGGCGTGCGTTAGGACAAGATTTATGAGCATATCTCGGGCCACCTATAGGCTCTGATCGCCACCACCCCTCTCGAGAGGACCCCTCTTTCGAACGCTTCTTATGCCGCGCCTTCTTTTACTTCATCCGCCTTTACCTCCTTTGCCACTTGTTCGCTCTCTTCACCAAGCAGCCTCGACACCGTCTTCGCGATGATAAATAAAGAAAAGAAAAGATAAAAAAAAAAAACGGGACCAAGTGCTGAGAATCGACGTGTTCTCTGAACTTCGCGAATAAAAATGAACTGCAACTACGAGAGACTTCGGGTAAACTATCACGAAACATACACGATGTTCGTCCGGATAGAATTCGAGAGACCTATAATGAGGAGAGAGCGGGTTTGTTCGCCGGTACCGCAATCTCGGTAATACGACGTTTGGGTAAACGAGCAAGCCAACGGTTCGGGAATTACCGTGTAATTTTCAGGAAGCACCTCGTACTTTTTGGATGAAAGCCTTGCGAAAAAAAGTCAATTGCGGAGGTGATCTGGGTGGTCAAGCGTATCATCCGAGCTGTCGTCGAACGTATCGAGACCCGCACAACCACTTTTTCATATGAAAAACACGTGCTGATCGAGATGGCTGCAAGCCACTTTTGTCTTTACATTCTCACTGTCATTTAGTTTGCTTCTCTATTTCTGAAATTTCGAAATCTCTCGATATCGCCAAAGTCGTGATGGAGCTTCGTCGATTCATTATGAAATAATGAAACCAATGAATTCAAGTAATTCGTGAGATATCGCTTCATTTTTGCGTTTCACCCTTATCCGTGACTGACGATAAAATTCACGATCGACCGTGTAAAATTTATTGATAAGAAAAAGTCTCCAATCTTCGATACTTATAATATAACTCCCATTGAGGATAATTAAACGTGACACGAGTCGCGGTGTACAAAAATATTGCGCAAACGGGATGGCAAGCGTCGTCTCGATTCCTTCGTGTCCTCGACGCGTCTTTGGTTTCGAGGTTTTCCCGTGCGTATCATGAGGACACCGCAAGGTGAGGATATATCTCAGAGGTGCAGCGTGGCGAGCAAACATATGCGAGACGGCGAATTCACGCTGGTTCTCTCGGTGTCCTCTCGATCGTTTCACCGACGTCCTCTTCGTCGGCTATCGCGTCGTTTCGCGCTGTAGTAGTACGTTATAGCAAAGTTGCGCAATGCTGGCGCCAGGCAGCCAAGCTCTCGTCGTCGCGATGCCGCCCGGGGGCAACGCGGACGTCAAGAGGGAGGGAGGGAAGGGAGGCAGAGGACTGGACCGCTGCGAGTGACTCACCGGGAGGCGGCAGAACGCGCGGTGGCCGAGAGAAGAAGTCGAAGGAGGAGGAGAGTCTCGCGGCGAACGCCGAAGCTTGACCCACCTAGAGCCCCCGGACCCGTCCAAGGTGGTCGAGGTTACCTGGAAGGAGTCTCACTCGCGTCGTTCCCGACGCCGATAATATACTACAACGTGTACCTAACCGTACACGTATCGGCAAAGTATGTATGTATATAAGCGACGAGAAGGACTCGCGATGGAACGCGGTGTGTCCTCTCTCGCCTCTCGTGAACTTCGTGAGACTCCCGAAACGCTCGTCCACGAGACACGAAGAAGCGAGAATACCAAACGAAACGACCAAAAAAAGAAACGAAAAAAAAAAAACATCGAATATCGACCCTCCCGTTCGAAAGAACGATAAAGAGGAGGGAGGAGGAGAGAATGGAGAAATTCGGTCACGGAGTTCTCGAGAACTCTCGGTGCGAGCGGTTCGCGACAATATCCTGTGTCATGAGACAAAAGTCGAAAAGTCGACGGCAAGAAAAATCGGCGTAGTTGCGCTTCATAGCGAAATATTTGTAGGAAAAAGCCCTTAAAATCGCTTAGTAATGCTAGAAGTACTCAAATGTAATGAAATATGATAAAATTGATCAGGGCTATCGTCCGAAATTAATTTTTCCGTATATTTATCGCGTTTTGTCATACCTCGGGAGTTCTCATTTTCTTCCTCTACAGGTTTGTTTGTTTTGGCTACCGGATCAGCGGTCAATTTAGAGCAGTGCCTCGTTGCGCTTGCTGGGATGCATCCAGGTCGTGGCGAAACGCGGGCACGAGGGAGAAAGGTGGAGAAACATAGAGAGAGAGAGACAGAGAGGGAAAGACACGCTCGAAGTAGAAAAAACAAAAAGAAAAAGACGAATAAGAAGTCGAGAGTAAACCCGGAACGAGAGCATCACGGGAGCCAAAGGGCGAACCTCTCTTACAGTTCCGCGCACAAAGGTATATATATCTACTTTCTCTCTTATTCTTTTTTTCTTTATTATTCTTACAACTCTCAGTCGCGTACTTTGGGGCCCCAAGTAGTAACGGCAGAGGGGTCAGGCCGAGGCGATTGGTGGTCGGCGAGTACAGAAGCTGAGCTAAAAAGAACGCCGGGGAGAGCTTTTATTGCGCTCGGTTGGAGAACGTTCGGGCGCGAGCGAGCGGCACATTCGACGGGATATAAAACCGTCTTTCGTGCTACGCACGATGAGAAGACACGAGCGCACTTACAAAATGCCTGCGGGAGAAGAATGGAGAAGGGAGGAGGGCACGCACAAGAGTATATCGGCACCGGTACCACACCGTTTTGTTCGTTTCGACGGACATAACAGAGGCGAAACACCGGAGAGAAAAGAGGAGAGAAGAGGACTCCGTTCGCAGTTTTAACTCCGTCGGTTTGACTTTTTAGCTTAACCGTTGTCGCGCGAGCGCGCGCGCGTATTCTCATTGCTGATTTCTTCGTGGCCCATCGGAGTGTGACCCAGATGATGAGAAACGACGATGCCGATGATGACGGGGGTCCTCGTCTCGGATCATTCGCCGGACACTTTATTGCCGAATTATACTTAGGAAATATGCGGCTTACCCTTGGTTACAACGTTACATGTTGTGTTGCGTTGGCCCGATGATGAGACCTCGAAACGTTTATGCTTACGGTTTTTCCTTTTATGCGTTATTGCTTCGTTAGTACGTCTCTTTCCACGGTGCGGAGGCTTTCTCTTTTTACTCTTCTTTTTTTTCTTCCATTATCGATTCGACAACTCCGCGTCATCTCTTGCCAATAATTGCTTATTGATTTCAAATATTTTTCTTGGGGGCAGGTAGAGATATTCCCGGAGAGAATCTCGTCCATAGGAGAGCCCGTAGGCGAATCTTGTAGTCCCGGTAGTGGTGAACGCATTAATCAAACGATCCATGGATTTCTTAGTGAGAGCCGGATGAACGCAATCTCTTCGAGAACTAGAGACGAGAACGACTCACGCAAGACCGGCTGCTGCTATTGCTGGTGCGTTGATAGGGACGCTATCAATCAGCCCCTGGAGTAGAGCGGAGCATCCAGACGGGATTCGCGTTCGAAGAAAAAAAATAACGAAACGCCCAGCACGCCATTGTCGCAAATGACTAATTGCTCACGATGTAAACAGGGAATATGGCGAGCTCAAAAGACCATGCCGACGAATCGAAGTCGAGTAAGGCGTGTAATATTTAGCCGAAAAGCTTTAGTGGTATCCCGCGTGGAATCCGTTGCGTAGCTCGTGACGAACGCCACTAAAAATATAATTAATCGAGAGTGAGATCAAAAGGGATTAACCCGACGAAGAGAAATCGATCGGAACTATCAGATCGGCTCGATAACCGATTACGATCGCTCGAATGGTGAATAATTTGACGTTTGCTTTGACGCTTTAAAATATGTGATTAATGTTTTGTATACGGAGATCAAATATTATCTACGAGTTATCAATTTTACTATAATTTGACAGATCGGACTGCGAGCAAAAAAAATTATTTGATGAATGATTTTTGAATAGGCCGGTTTTTTTATAAATTTAGTTTTTTCAGCTGACTGATATTCACGAAAAACAACAATTTTCGGGCATCCCCCCCGGATAAGTTGCTTAAAAATGTAAATGAAACTCGCTCGATTAATTTTCGAGAGATAGATAACTCGACATTTGACCATCCTACGATTCAAATCTACAATCGCGAGACCACCATGCAAAAAAAAATTTCGCTGCAACGAAGATGAAGAACGAGATAAGGAGAGTTCGAAGGATTGTATATTATTGTGGCCAAACACCTGGAATTACTCGATACTTTTGCGCGCGTGCGCACGGACCTCTGCGCTTTCAGTAACCGTTAAGACTAAAAAAAAAACTAAAAAAAAGAAGCATGTCTCTCCCCTTTAATTAGCGTATAATACTTCGCCGACGGGGCCGCCGGACACGGAAAATTATAAAAATTGATGATTGCCCCCGGTGTACACTCCGTGGCGGGTTCCTCTTTCTCCGAGAAGCCTTGAAACACGAAGTTATGCCCCCCCGGTAAGCGCTGAACGAGCAGGTGATGGTGTGATCGGGACGAGCGAGAGTGAGAGAAAAATTCGACGATAAGAGAGAATGTAACCAGAAAGCAAAAAACTAACAAACGAGCAGCTTCGGGGCAGAGATACAACAACGGGCAGGGGAGATCGTATTAACGTTCGATTTTCGTGTTCCAAGATTTATCGTCCGAGAAGACAAAGTACAACCTTGGGAAACTTGATGTTGAATTTTTCGCCATTGCAACACTTTTTTTCAATTTTTTGATTTGATCTTCTCTAGGTCTCCAAGAATCTCAAAAGGAGAAAAATACTCTTGGCGCATATTTTACATGAGAGAAATGACTATCGGATTCTACGACTACGGTATGGAATTCTTCTACGCGCAGTACCGCATATACACTGTATATATATCGGATATAAAATACCGAGACGAGTGGCCGCGATAAATCGCTCGGTTTCTCAAGACTCTTCACAGTAAATACGAGAGATAGGGATGTGTATATGAAAAGCTCGTTGGTACGACGGATCGTGGAAGCAAGACGCTTAAAACCCTCCCCGTTGTCATCGATGGTTTGCGCGGGCTCGAGAGCGAGCGGGCAGAGAGGTGGAGCAGTAAAGCATTGTGAACAAAGTGCAACTGTAACTGCTGATACAGAGCGAACGTGAGTCTCTCGTACGTTGGACTGTAACGTAGGTAGGCATAACGAACGTCAGATAAAACATGAGAATCGTCTGTCGAGAGATACGCGACGAGAGTAGAGTTCTTCCCCTCTTCTTCTTCCTCGCGTTCCGGATCTCTCGCGGCAGTGGTAACGGCATGCACGGATCAGACGCGAGTGTACCAACCTCTTTCGCATATTCCCGTTCCCGCATAAACGCGAAGCGCACCGACGGACGGACACGCGGAGAAACGGTGGAATACACAAGAGTCAGGGTGCGCCTCGCTTCTCGAGAGTTTAGGAATCGATTTGCAAGTGAAACTGGATAGAGAAACGAAGAGAACGACAGCCGCCCCGCTGTGGTTGGATTCATGGATGCCCCGTGCTCTCCCGTCGTATTCCGAAGTCTCTGTGTCGATTCAACGACGGGCACAACCCTGCGATCGAAGAGCCATTGCTACTCCGATATTTCTCTTGCACTCTTGGTCTTTCTCTCTCTCTCTCACTCTCTGTGTGTCGTCGTTATACCCCAGCCACACAACCCGAGAAAAAGGCGACCCCGTTGAATTTACGAGCCCTGGCGGTGAGCTCGCACGCGGGGCAGGACCGC
Organism: Ischnus inquisitorius; assembly: GCA_963924025.1. NCBI lineage: Eukaryota > Metazoa > Arthropoda > Insecta > Hymenoptera > Ichneumonidae > Ischnus > Ischnus inquisitorius. The sequence continues at coordinate 5,401,092 of OZ001250.1, read as the reverse complement.
CGATGCTGAGGATCGACGACCGATCGGTTCGTCTCGGTCGCCGGATCCAACATCTAACGGGTGTTCGACTTTAATCCTAACGTTTTTAACATCCTTGCCAATATTCTTGTTTTCTTAAATTAATATAATATTTGCGTGAAACTTACTTTATTGGAATTTGGTATGCGAAGACTCAAAGACGTGTAGGATTTGCTTACCTGCAACAAAAAGTTATTTTTCATTACGATGTGTTTATGCAATGTGTACATATCACGGAAATCGACATGATTCGTGACTCTAATAATGTTCAACGTAGTTAACAGAAGAAATGTGTGTTTTTTTTTCCATTTTCCCGGGTGTTTAGCGAAATTTCAGGACTGTTTGTTACATGATGGCTCATCCTTGAAAAAAGAAAAAAGCAAATCGAAGAACTGTACAAAACGTTCTAGTCCACATATAGTGTAATGGATTTTCTCACGCTGAATGAAAATTCAATCGGTGTTCTGACTAAAACGTAAACGACGAATCATTCGTAATAGCGGCAAAAAAATCCATTCCCTACTTTCAACGCAAGCGAAGTTCCTCGTGGGGATCACCGTTGGTCTCCTGCGACAGCCGATGCTCAAGAATACATTTCGATATTTTCCCGTTTTTCTCATGGAGTCAATGTTTTTACCCACGAAGAAAAAAAGTTTGAGTCTATTGCCAATTGTTTTTCTTTTGCATGCGAGAAAGAAAGAATCGGTAAAGATACCACGGGAGATTCCTGAGCGAAGCTCATGAAGATCGTCCCGTTGTTTTTCCACAGCCGATGATCAGTATAAAGAAGGATGAAGAAACGCCGCGGGAGGGAACGGGCCGAGCATGTCAAAACTAACGACATTGGCTGCTCGGAGCTCTCCCAGGAGAGCCACGTCGCTCTCCAGATAGTGTACTTATGTTGTTGCTGATGCTACTGGCGAGCGAGGACCAGAGGAAAAGGGAGACTACTATAAGCTAGCTCGCTAGCACGCACTCGAGGTATATCTACTATACTCGTGATCGAGGATACTCGCAAAGACGAAGACGACGAGGATCAGAGAGAACGAGTCATCGGCTGGGTAGTCGCTCGCTCGAGGCAGTCCGGACGGATTCCCGGTACTCGGTGACGACGTGCCTCGAGAGACAACTAACCGCGGCACCGCGAGGACTTCTCTGTACCGCGCGAGAGAGCGGCGTCTACGGATAAACCCGAAGGTATTACAGTAAATCGAAAATCCGAGAAGATGCAATAACTGAGAGAACAGCCAAAGAACGTTTCTCATTTTTCTTTTCTGTTCGAATGTTGCCCAAGATTCGCCTATCGTCCGCTCATTCGGCAAACGTACAAGAACACTTGATCTAGTCAGCGAATGATGGAACACCTGCGTTGTCCACCTTGTACCATAATACACAACGCTTTGGTACAATTATCATCAATTTACCGGTCATCAAGCAGTTAGCACAATTACAGCTATCGTAGCTTGTTTCGTCACGGCGCGTGGAACACACAAAGTTCTCGCTCGTTGGCTCGATTCTCGGGCTCAAATGCGACGTGCCCCTCTCGCTAGTAGTTGCCCCAGCTTGACGGACACTTATTGCGAGTCAGATGCTCGTTCCTGAAGTGTATAGTCGGGTTGACGCGCGAACCACCGGAGCTGTTACGATATAAGCCGTTCGTGTATCAAATCAGTGACATAGAAAGAACGACAACACAAGCATGGCAACGGGGCTATCAAACGATTAGCGGATTCACCTGTCATCGTAGATCCCCCCTCCTCTCCGACAAAGCCGCTCCCACAATAATAACCTGCAGAGAATCACAAAACACGATTTACGAACGGTCCCCTCATTATCATCGCATCGAGGCTTACCCTAATGTCGCGCATCCGTTCTACGATCACGTCTAAAAAGCCTGATTACGACCTCGCGTCGTAACATTTATAAACGGATGGAGTACAAGAGGCCATCTCCGCTGAATCTTATCTTTCGAAAAAATCATCGATGTCGAACGAATGATTCGACAATTGCAAAAAGAAAAAAAATCCTACCATCTGTCGGACAATATTTCGCGAAACTTTCCTTTCCACTTGACACGGTCAAGTTGGTGCGGAGGTGAGCGATCAGAGTGCGGTTTATTCGTTTATGACTCCGTACAAGATGAGCAGCGCAATCTTTCAGACTATAATGCCCAATACCAACTGATTAGAGCATATTATGCCAACATGGAAGACACACCTGTACGTCAACGGTTCGTCTCATCCTTGATCCCGGAATGACCCGTTCGCGGGTACCGAGAGTTGCCCAACCATCGTGACGAGAGGTCCAAGCAGACATTTTTTTCTTTCTCTGCTCGTACTTAAAGCCATCGACTCGTGTCCACTTGTTCGACAATACAACAGCCCAAAGGTTTCAATAGTCGTAATAGCCGAATCGCGATAAACGAAGAATCGACATCAAAGACTAAGGAGAAGAAAAGAAAGAATGAGAAAAAAAAGGCCGACATAGAATCGATGCGCGCTAGCACGCGAGATATCCGTACCCGGCACGTAGGTATACACAAGCGGAGACAAGAGAAAGAGCTGTGCCGTGAGACACGAGAATGTCGTTAGTTTTGACAGCGGTCAGTCCTTCCAGAGAAACGACCTTAAGCATCGTGTGTACGAAGCTCTTGCCCTCGTAGGAATAGGATACACACGGCAAGAGAGATGCTCGTGTCTTCTGTGGAGTACACACGAGTCGCGAGAAAGCGAATATTTACTACCTACGTCCGATCAACTCGGTAGATTCTTCGGGCATTTCGTATGTTTTTTTTTTGTTTCGTTGTGTTTTTTTTGTTACACCGTCGTCGAATGAAGAAAGACGAGAATAAGGACTCATTGAACCCTGATAACCCGCTGCACTGCCTTCTGCTCTGGTACGACTAGTATCCGATGCGGATGAGACGATGAAAACAGAGTCGACCGGCGATGGAATAAGGGCGAAGAAGGAGAAATAAGGTTTTGCCTGGGTTTCGATGCCAAGAGACTGTTGAGAGAAAAGCTAAAGAACGCACGACGAAGAGACGAGAAAAGAGTACGAGGAGATCGAAGGGTTTCTCTTCCCCTCCCTGAACAGCATCACGTCGCTCTCGCGCACTCGCACGGGGTCCGGCAATGAATGCCGATCCGCTGATGCGTTGTCGTCGGCTGGTTTGACGAGGCCTGATGGATGCTCCTGGAATCCCCGGACTTTGCTTTCTCACTCCCTCGCGCGCACTTTCGTCCCTTCTCTATCATTCCGACTGTAGAACGTCCGCGCGGCGGTGCAACGAGCAAAATCACGGTTTAAATCGGACGGGCGCGGGCGAGGGGTCCAATCGGGAGTGGGGGAGGGGGGGGGGGGGGGGCGTTTCTTCGGGAAGACGTACGCATGCTATACGTTCTTCAATCTCGAGTTCGATGTTCCCTATTTCTCGGGCTGTTAGCTTCTGACGTTGTGACGACACACGCGCATGAAGACACTTTCTCATACCCAAAGATTTAATGGACCTCGAGTGTTTCATCATTTGCGGAAATGCGGAAAAATGCGAACGATGTTTCAGAAAAGAATGCAAGTTTGGTATGCCGAAAAGTGCGAAGTAGGTAATACGGACATATTTTAGTCTGCTCTTGCTAGCAATAGAATTACGTTGATCATTCATTACGGAGCATCCAATGATAGCTGGGTGGAACAGCGACTGTGCCGTTCCGTTTACCCGACATATACACTGTATTCGCGTTGAATTTGTCGGTGGCGATTCTATTTTAGCGCGTATATAGTACAGTGTACAGAAAAGCTTACGGGATGGGATGATCCTCGTACGAAACGCGCCCGCGAGACGGTCGTCGCGTGGAGGCCCGGCGACGAAGAGGAATGAGGAATGAGGCCAATTAAGCGGTATATCATTAGCGTCGGTGCGGCAACGACAATGTGCCGCATTCTCTCGAGTAAATCACCCGCGGCTCCTGTCGACGTCGCGACTTCAGACCTGAAAGACACTTGTGCATATTCACGATATACGCGACGATAGAACGTGCGAGAGCGTAAGATGAGAGAGGACAGACGCTCATGAACGTTTCGCATGATTCTGCGAGACGAGTTCGATGCTTTCTCGCTTTCCTGTGAGTGTGTCGCGCTTGGGATTTTGTCGAACTTCGTGTCTGCTTTAATGTCACGGATTCACAGATCTTCCAAATTTTCTATCACTTGTAAGCTCGGACAAATAGAGATGGCTCTTATGAGCATGAAAAGATCCATTGCTAGCACAGAACAAAGCAAAGGGGTTCCATCAAGCGCCGATGAGACGAACGTTCGTTGGTTTATTTGCGGATGTTTTTCGAAATGAAATCGGTAAACGACATCGAGGATCGTTGAACTTTTTAGCTCAAATGAACAAAGGAAACATGGGAACAGAAGGATCTTCTTCTGGTAGCAATATCACAGCTGAGCTCACGAATCGCGATCTCGATTCCGCGATCACGCCGTGTCGCACGTGAAGAAAAGTATAAGAAGAAGATCAACAGGTGTATTGGATCGCGCGAGTCCCGATGCACACTCGTTGGGTAGGGCTTACGACGTTTCGTTCCGAGAAATCACAACAGTAACCATCGACTGCTCGGGTGGCTATCTATATCCTATACGTAGCTCTCTCGGCGTGTTCAGGATATCGAATCGATTCGAATAAAGCCGAAGCGAGAAGAGGAAAATAAAAACGAAGGATGGAGTACAAACGTGCATGAAAAAGAAAAAGAGTGACCGTGTGGCGTTCATCGGGCGAGTTCGCAGGTGATGAAGAGCCGGACGAAGTGGAGGTGATAGGTGGGATCTCGAAGAAAGAAGAAGCATCGCGCTGATGAAGGGAAGAGAAGAGAAGCCAAGATGAAGAAGATGTTGGTACTTTGTTCTAAGAAACTGTGAAGAGCCTGAGAATGAGGAAATCGGTGTCACCTCGTTCTCCATCGTGGAAGTGAGAACATAAGAAATCTCCTCTCCCCGGCATTCCTGAAGTAACTGAATTGATTCCAAATCCGCCGTGTTATGTTTCGAGGAACGAAAAAAAAGGAGTTATATATATTCATAAGTATTACAGGGAACGATTACAAATTATTTTTCTCTGAGCTTTGACTGATGATACCAAGGAACGTTTATCTTTATCCATCCATTTTTTTTTTCTATCGATAGTACGATCCTACGCGTCCGCAGCTCGCGGCGTGTTATTATCGCTCATCACGTAGGTACTTAGAAGCCCCGTAGTGCTTTTATATACTATAGGAAGGTATAACCTTCTCTCGACGTATATGTTACCTGCAATGGTTCTGACTCGCTCATGCTTGCAATATTTCTCCATGGTTAGCATCAAACGTGAGGGCTTCCTGTCGTCCGCGTGTGCGACGTTATACGAACGCGTTCTGGTTTGACTCGTTTCTCAACCGCGCGAGGAAAGCTGGTTGCCACATCGTCGTCGGGTCCCGCCTCCTCCTTCTTCACCTTCCGCGCCATAGTATCTCGTCGACGTAGTTCGTCGTCGGTACTTCGCGTTTCTTCCCTGACCACCACCTTCACCTTGGCATCCGTGCGAGCGAGCTCTCAGCTCTCTGGGGCTACTACCGGTGAGGACAGTTGGCAGTCTCAGCGGTATACCTGCAACCTCGAGATCTCATCCCGTCCCCGTGCTGGCTGGCTCGCTGGATCGCACTCTCGCAGACGATTCCCGTCGACTCGGCCAGACAGCGCTGCGCCTCCGTGAACTTCCAGGAATTGTCTCCGTGCCGTATACCTCTCGGCGACGTCCCCCACATCGTCGTATTCACTTGGAACTTCCCTCTCGGGAAAAGAGCGAGACAAATCGAATGGAGCAAACCGACCACGAGAGAAATAAATAAAGGAAGAGGGAATGGGATAGACATAGACTGAGAGAGGTACGAGACTAGACGGTGGGAACCATTCTCGTCTCTGGTACCAGCAATTCACTACCTGGCAATAGCACACGCACCTTGGGCAAATAGTATATAGAAAAGTAACTCAGCCTAGCATAGAATTCATCGAGAAACCTTCGCATCGCTACAACTTCGTGTGCACACGGTGTGTATTCGTCGGTTGTATAGCGTGAAACAAGTAGAGGAGAGAATGCCCAGTCTTGTTTTGACGCCGGTCCAGACCGGTGCATCGACCTCAAAGGTCGTCGTGCTACCAACTCCGGGGAAAAGCTCTCTCCCCGCAGTCGGTCTTGAACTCATCGGTTGTGTCGAGCCGATGGCAATGCGTCTCGATAAAAAAAGCGTGCGGAGCAAGCGAGTCCTCCTTCGAGTATTCCCCTACCACGCGGCCTCTTCGTGCATCCCTTCGCAGTTTCATACTCAAGTCGAACGGTGGGAAATCTCTCATCTGCCGATCTTGAAGCACAGCGGCGGTCGAGGTGAGAACATTGAGGGGGGCGTCTGCGTCATTACACGCTTAACGAGGCAAACTCGACAGCTATATGTGATACTTTCGCTCTACTTCGATTTCCGGGTGCGATTCAAATGATTGCATGGAGCATATTTAAGAAGGTATATAGGAATATTCTCAGCCAAAACTGAAATTCGCAAAACGTTTCGGAGATTACAAAATGTGCGAAAACATATATTCGAAATTCACTCGGAATCTCACTTTCAGCTGGGCCTGCAGCGATGCACAAAGTCTTTTTAACTAGGCAGCTGATTGAAGCAACCATTCATTTTTCTGCGTGTGCAAATATAACGAGACTTTGAGGTTTATCATCGACAATTATTTCACAATGCTGAAAGATATTCAGCCATAAGAATAATCACCCATTAAACGACCGACCCTTCGGCGCCTCTCTCGCAATGTACGGAAGCGCTTCCCATTGCGCGATCGGGCAGAGAATTAACTTTGGTCGCAGAAGTCACGTCTCGTTGTCCGGCCAACGCCGTTGTAAGGCCGCACGCGCATTCGCGACAGTCTCAAAGAGCCTCGACATAGCCCGATTGCCGGCGGGACTATTAGGACAATGACTATCAAGCGGCGCTTATTGTCCTTCCCTCATGAAAGCGGTGCATCGCGTACTCGCGACTCGCGGCGTACCGGCGAAGCGCAAATGCGCAAGAAGGCAAGATCGAGAGAAAAGTTCAAACACACGCCCCATTGTCGAAGACGCCCGAGACGTCGGGTGGAGTCTTCTCTCCCGGCAGCGCCCGGCTTAATGCCGCAATTCTACAACTCGATACATAAACGCGCGCAATCTCTCGAATGGGTTTTTCTGAGAATCAAAAGAGGGCGAGACAGAGGGTGGACTCGATCGAGATCTATCGTCGGGTATTTGCGTATGTAGATTAAAGTCCGCTGGGCGAGCAGCCCTATTGTCCAATGCCTTGTAGCCGGTCTCGACGATAGGTACAAGCAAGGAGTAACAATATAAGTAGCCAAGTATTATTGTATAGCTGCCTCGTCTTCTTTGCAGGTTATTTATACCTTATTATTCCAATAACGATGAAGGCGTGTCGGAGGAGAAAAAGATTGATGAAAAACGCAAAGGAACAGTCATCAGTGAATCAACGCTCTTGTCGTTAGCTCAACGGATGATTCATTCGCGGCATCGAACTATCATTGTTTTTAGCGCATTTTCTTCGATCGCCGACGTTCGAACGTGATTGATCTATATCGGATGTTTCACAGATTCGGGACTTTGTAACGCCATGTAATGAGAAAGTAAAAATAAATAATAAAGCAGGATGAAATAAAAAGACGGAGGCGAAGAAGAGGAAGATCGTGATGAGATGGCGAAATGGTCTCGTTCGATCGAAAGAAACGAGAATGGCACACCAATCTCTCTTGTTCCTTTCGTCGTGCGCGGCGCATACATGCGCACACATACAAACGCATACGCGACTTCGATCTCTCGTCGGCCTTACTCTCGCTTCTTCTGATCACCGAAACTCGGCGTCTCTCGTTTCCCGAACGTTTCTTGCCATTGTCGCAGCCCAAGCTCCGGGGTCCAGAGTCGGCGCGTGTTTTTCGTCGCCATTTGAAATTGTCTCGCTCGCGCGAGTTTCTCTCTCTCTCTGTCTGAGCGCGAATACTCGCACGAAAAGATTCAACAGGCACGGTTAGCGAAACTCCGCCACGTACTTGCCTTACAACCCCGCCGTTTCGTAGATATAACAACACAACGAAAGAAAAATCGATTCGCGTGTTCGGACTTCTGCACACTCACGTGCGTGCTTTCGCGTGCGTGTTCACCGGAGCGGTGGGACTCTCCGCTTACCTTGCACGGTTCTGCTATTGCTGGTAGGCAATAAAAAAAAAGAATATATATAGATATATAAAAAATTGACGACATCGCCAACGCGACGAGGACGTGGCTCCCCGTCGACCCGAGGCCATTGATCAGCCAAGTCGATGATCCTGTTCGTACAGGTGCTTGGCCATTATATCTGCTGATAACAGCGCAAAGTCGAAAATCAAATGCAATGTTCTTCAAATTGCAATATCAATCTACCCGCAAGACCGCGGAGATCCGAAGACACGGCATTATAATTGTTTAATTTGTCCACAAGTAAAAATTCTTAGTAACAGATACATTTTCTATTCGTCTTTAGTTATCAGACTTTATCTTTCTTGAAGCTCGGAATTTCTCCAAGAATTAAATTACCCAGTCTGCAAACGGTAGGTATTAAAATGATCTATGATCACGGAGGATTCATAAATACTACGTGCTTGAACAGTGCAGGAACTGACATAGGCGAGTAAAAATAAAACGCTCTGATGATCGCCTCGAGATAAATTAAATCACAATCGAAATACTGTTAATCATCCTATTTTTCGTTACGGTTACTAATAACAGTGGCAAGTTGCAGTGTTGCGAAAAGAATTTATACAAAGAAACGAATCGTGTTTCTGAATTACCATGAAACCGCCGGATGTGAAAGAGTTCGCCGTATCAACGGGCAACGCATTAGCAATAGTAAAGAGAACAGCTCAGCGAATCTATAGGTACGCACACACATAAGCGCACACATCGTGCGTGCAACGGTAAAAGGGTGAACGAGAGACCTCCAACCAGGAGTGGAAAGAGCATCAACAGTCTACAGCGAGAGAGAAGCGGGAGGCGATCGCGCGCGTCCGTCTCGTGGAAATAAGAAGTAGGCGCAGGTGGTACTGTGGTACGTAATAGGAAAAAAGGACTCGGGATTAGCGGCAAACGTGTGCTACTCTGTTGCCGGGGTTGTTACGGGTTTTCGAAGAGCGTGCCCGCGTCGAGTATATACCGACGCTTATGCGTGGGAACCCGACGTTTTCATTAATTCAACAAACTTCTTTGCTACGCTTCCCCCGCTCCGGCGAAGACTCGCGTTGTCGATGCCCGCCGACGACGCATCGACCGGCAGTGTTCGACAAGAAGGAAGAGACGAAAGCCGATTATGCTGACACGCGAAGACTTACGATTCGCGGTCAGGATGTCGCGAGCATCATAACGTTCCGATGTTGCCTAGTTTTATGGGGGTACGGGCTATTAGCCTTCTGTACAGATGCGAGATATAAACGAGATGCTATATACCGACCTAAAGGCTTCTTATTCCACCTTTACTTCTTTTCTTCCGCGCGCCACCGAGCGAGAGAGCGAACGATACCTCTGACGAAGCAACCGATCCCTTCACGACGATGACGTTCGTTTTGTACAGCACGAACAAAACGTATCGTCGAGATAGACGTACAGGTGTTTCTAATTGGTTATTTATAAACGATCCTTGCCTCGCAATTCTTGATCTCTGATTTACGATCTATAACGGCCGCGGGGCCACCGCGTTTACGCGCTCGCCGTTCCGACGCGGACGACAACGTGTGTGCGTGTCCGATCGACTTCTGCTCACCGAGACCTCATCGTCGTCATCTCGCTGCGGTATACTACCGAGCGGTTCGCACTCCGTGAGCGCGCACCGCCAATTACAATCGCACGATGGCACGGTCATCTTAGTCATCGATTTCGAACGCTTGGAGTCACCTGTTGATCCGAGTTTTCCCACTCGCGTTGATACACAACTATCTAACCAAGGAGATCGCGGACTCCGCGAGCGGTCGCGGATCGATAAATCGAATTGCTTCAAACATCGGAAAAGAACTTTGCGGGATTGCGGGTGGAACAATCAATATGATTTATCCAACTAACAGCCAGTAAAATAAATCAATTATTTCATGCAATTAATTAAACATTCGTTTCGCCAAGGGCGAACGCCGATTACGCCGATTCAATCGATTTTTGTCTCAACTTAATGTCGCTAACCCTTTTGCGATCGTGGACAAAGAAATCCGTTCAATCTTGGTCGGTGAGACAGATATTCGTACCGCGCATTAGAGTTGCACAGAAAGCATTATGACGACGAAAAAAAAATGTCGACCCGCACGCATCCTCAAAAATTTGAAATTCCACGAGCGAATCCTCAGCGACGACATGTGTTTCTTTTTCTTTTGTAATCTACGTGCTCGGATCTGCGATCTTCTCTACTCATCCACCCGGCGGAGTTTCATAATAAATAAATGCTGTACAGCGCGCGCACGGATTGCTGTACGCGGCAATTTCGCATAAATAGAGAAACCCGCGCGAGCCTACTCTGTGTAAAGAGGATTATGTTAGTATGTAGTATGTAACGTTTTGTAAGGTTAGTGTGTTGTTGTGCGTTATACAGTATATAACGAGCGCCGACCGCGAGGAGAGCAGGAATGGGAGCGCGATCTTCCCACGCGGCCAGATGTGTCCCCGTGCCGTTCGGGAGAGGGGGGAGGAGGGGGAGCTTACTCACGGAATCACGAAAGACAATGTCGCAGATTGCGTTTTTTTTTTCACTAACGGATTGTAAACTCGCGTCTTCGATAGACTCGAATTGCATGCAATGCCGTTGTAATTGACGATTCGACAATTATACCGGTACAATAAAAAATGGAGATTAAATGGTTCGCATTGCGAGCAACGTTAATGTCTTACGTTTTATTTTACAGTTTGGGGAGTGACTCGAGTATCGGCTTGGAAGGACGTTTTTTTTTCGGGTTATTACGATGTTATAAATCGTCGTTTAATTTCACATGTTTTAAGGATGTTGGACTAACCGGCGATGGCCGTGGCCAATCTGCATGAGAGTAGAAAGCCGCCCAAGGATTTTTTCTTCTTCTCTTTTTTCTTTTTTCAACTAAGTAATGGCTCAAACGAGCTACCTCTCGGTAACTCCAATGCTTTTATTCCATACCGATACAATTTGTCGTTCCCCTTAATTTACGATCGGTCTTCCAAGAAAGTACAGCAGCGCTACCCTGTCCCGATGTGTAACGCAAGGAGAGTCTCAATGTCTCAGCTCGATAAGTCAACCCCCTCGCAAGCTCGCAAGATTGGAGAGGACGCATTTAACTTTAATTTACGCCGTCATGATTTATACTTAAGAAGGACGAGGCGCGCGCGCGGATATATCGGCTGCTGTGCGCACTCTTCGCGCAATTCGTTTTGTCTTTCTCCCCGTGCCCCCCGTTCGAAATTCATCTCATTTCTCTCGTTGGCATTGCGACACAGCGAGACTGGTTAATTAGATGCGTCATAATTTATTTTTTTTTAATCCCGTCGTTCACGGCTAGAATTTGCGAAATTTATAGGAAGCGGATACGCTTTTTTGCTGTTTTTTCATTTATTTTTATTCAATTGATTTTCTCGCTTTCGTTTTTGAGTGCGCGAAGTCGCAACGGTGGTTTCGGGGTGAGAGTTAACTTTTGATTTACAACACGCACCCCCTACGCAAAAGCCTCGTCTCTCGCGCTCGCTTGAAGGAGCAAAATAATATTTGAAGAGAAGAGATAAAGAATGAGGAAAAAACAAATGTACACAAAAAAAAGAGAATTAAAAAAATGAAGAAGGAAGAGGAGCGGTTTTGCGTCGTTGAACGGAGAACACACGAGGCTCGTACCTTATTCAAAGTCTCTTTCGACAGTCGGGTTCGTTACGTCGCTTGAATTTACGACGTGTATAGGCACGCCGAATGCACGCGCGCGCTACCAGTGATCGGAACAAAGGAGATATACAACGTACGATAAAAGTGCTCCCGGTCGCCGGAGGGACAATTCTCTCGGAGTCAAAGGGACGGTCCCGTAGCAGAAGAAAAACAGTCGTGAAAAAATAAAAACGTTAAAACGACAAAGAGCGAACTAATAAGAAAAAAAAAAAAAAACAAGAAAATAATTCAAAAATAACAAATAAAAAAATCCACAATGAGCAATAATATTGTGAAATATGTTCTTGGTTTACGAGTATAGAGAAAATACGATAAAGATCGAGTCGTTCGCGTCGTTGCACTGATCGCCGATATTTCAAAGATTATATTCATTCACCGTTTGACGATCGCCACTCGACCGTACGTGAAGAAGCGTTACTGCAACAATACCCGCCCGAGAGCGGGCAATAAGAAAACGTTATTCGAATTTCAAACGCCCTCGCACGCGCACAGGCGAGCATGCAGTGGGTCAGAGAGCCCCCCATTGCCCAGGAGAATTATACTTTCGCCACGGCGCGCTGAGCGTCGCGGTCTGACCCCGAAACTCCCTTGACTACTTGACGAGTCGGAGATTGGGTCCCGCCAAAAGAGATTCTCTTCCTCGGTTCTACTCTCTTTTCTCCCGTTCTCGTTACTCCGAAACTTTGTTCTCGTTCGCGCAGACAGCGAACGACATAATGAACTACTCGGCGTTATAAATTCCGCCATCTCCCGTGGGGCAAATTATTCCCATTTCGTTTTCTTCTTCATCTCATCTCTTTTTTTTTCTTTTCTTTCTTCCACGCGTTTCGATTTATTTATTTATTTATCGTTCCAACGAACGTTGGCCCACTACTGTCAAGCGCGCAAAGGAAGAGAAAACATGGAAAAAAAAATGTATATACCCAACGTGAGGCGAAACTAATTGGCGCGAGATTTTCAATTGAAATTCGTGAGATTGTTATTAACGACGCACGAAACGTAACGTCGCGGGGATTTCTCTCTCGCATTCAATCGGCACCGGTGAGTATAGCTCGACGGGGACGAGGGTTGACGTGAATTGCGCTCATGATACTAAATTAAATCAAATTCTATAGAAACTTCGTATTCGCAATTTTCTTTTCTTTTTCGCTCGACATCGACGCGACGCATTTAAAAAGACGATGAGATGAGAAACGAGGATATTTCATTGAAATAAATAAAATTAACGTACGAGAAATTACATTCGTGAAGGATGATACAAAAGTGATCGCGAACGGTGGGTTTCAGAAATGAATACGAGTACTCTCGTGCTGCGTTTGAACCACGTGGCGCGCCGAGGCGCTAAAACCCAACGGTTGGATATTTAACGAGCTCTCGTCACGCGATGGGCGTGGAGGATTCACTCGTTTTCCACCAGTTCTCGCGAGGCTGTTCTGGCTTTTCGCTTCCAGAATTGAGACGTCACGAGAGGCTCACCGACACGCTCAGACGGAGCTCAGACGCTCGGTTATACCCACTACTTAGTAATAGAGGAGTCAAGCGTAGATGAGGCAAAACCTGTGACTGCTTCTGCCGATTCTGGATAGTTCTTGCATCTCACACATTTTATTTGTTTTGTTTCTCGAGGATTCTCATTTTTAATAAATAAAAAAAATGGCCCCATTCGATTGTCTCGATAATTCGGACAGAAACTATCGCAAAACAACGATAAAGTAATAACGAAACGCTGGGAGAACGAGCCCAAGCTTTTGTTCTAATATGTTATTCCGCGCTTCTGAAAAACACGGAACGATCGTTTGAGCGATTGATTTATCGCTCGAGTCCACCGGCTCACGCGCGGTTTTCTCGTCGTGTTCGGCCGGTTTTATTATTCCGCGAATATACGGAGATATCGCCTATCCGAACGATCGAGGAATCGCGAGAGTATCTCTCTCTCCCCCAGCGCGCGAGTAGGCGAGAAGATCGAGCAGGATTTTCGTTGCGAGAACATCTTATAATAAAACGATAAATCAATCGGTCAGAGATACACATTCATACGCGCGGAAGATTTTTTTTATTCACGCTTATCCCTCCCATTAAATTATAATACATAATTTGATAAATGTATCATAGTTGCGTATCTCGAGCATAAATTGCCACGCAGTCGAGAGAAAAAAGAATTGTATTTTATTTTTATACGTGATACTTTATGAAGATTCGGGACATCCGTTGGATATTTAAAGAAGAAATGTGTATATCGGAAAATAGCAGGTGGTCGTTACCTTGTCACCTGTCCGATCTCCGTGATTGAAGGTCGAAAGGACGGAGCTTCGGAAGCTTTCGCGAAACTTTGGTCCCCCTTCGCGACTCCCCACCCGGGAGCGGAAACCCGGGCCGGATGCCGAGAGGGGTTGCTGTGAAGTGGCCAACCGATGTTAAAAGACGCGACGTCTCTCTCGAGAGCACCACTCGGTACTCCCTTTTTTTCCTCCTCCCCACCCTCTCGACTTTCGAGCGTTCACTGTCCTGGCCACGCTGGAGCTTCTGGCTTGGATACTCTCAAGCACGAGAGCTGCACACGTTACCCCTGTCGCGAAACGGTAAGCGCCGAGAGGCTCGTCGCACCTTCGTCAAAAGACTCCTTCAACACCTTCGATAATGTCCTCGGGACAAAACGTCAACGTAGCCGTTCGTGCACTGATCGCGCGGCTTCGAGAGAGAGACACGGTTGGCTCGATGTTTAGTTTCGCGTGTGGCGCACAACACAGGCGGCGATATCACAGGCAAGGTAGAGAGAGAGCAAGGAGCATGTGCGACCACGGGAAGGGCAAACTTCGACGGCCCACGCATCGTCGTGGACTTTTTCTTTCCTCTCGACCTCTCTCTCTCTCTCTCTAGTTTCCTGCCTCCGCAAAAGACACGGTGCGTGTGCCGTCACTGGAGGTATCGCGGCCTCCGCAAAACGGTCTAACGGGTGAACGATTAACAGAAAGCGCGTCCTGGGAACGGGACAGAAAAAGAAGCTGCGAAGAAACGATCGGTATGATTCAATTTAAAATAGAAAATTGTAGGAACTTAAACCCTGCAAAGGGGAAACTACATTGGAAGTTTCCTCAAGGATGATTGATGCAGAACAAGCTGGAATTTTTATATCGAATATTCGACGCTAATGAATCGCTTCGAAGAAACAAAATCGCGTCACCCGTTGGATAGCTTAGAATATATATTTTTTTCTTCCTTCCATCTCCATTTCGCTCCGATCAAGATCGTCGCTCGTTCGCTCGCACAGCTGAGAGCGAATCCCCTATGGTATACAAATCTTACGCGTCGCAACGCTCGGATCTCGGTTGGGTTCGCCACCGTGACGCCGACGCGTTCACCTGTATGACGTGATCGACCGGATCGGATCGGCTGGCTCATTCGCGGTTCGTACCCGCGAGCTCTCGAAACGGCGCGTTGATAAGTTCCCATGCCGCGAATTAGAAACGAGATTGTGGGCGTCCCGAGATTCTGAGGGACGATGGAAACGCTCGATCGATCGGTGGTGGTGGAAACGCCACGCTGCAACCGCCGCGGAAAGTATAGCTTCGCGCCTATATATCTGTATGTATTGCGTTTAGCTGTTGAATCGAGATCTACCGAGAAACCCGCGAAACCCCCGTCGTTTCGGATCGGCCGACAACGTCGGTGATTGGACGTATCGAAGAATCGATGTCGTTTATTGGCGACAAGGGAATCCGCCTCGCTTCGCGAGTTGCCGACGGGAGGGGGAGACGAAATTGTATATCTATAAAATGGAAAGGAAAGGAGTTGAAACGCGAAAAAAAAAGGGAAAAAAAATACCTAAACAAGAAGTAGGATATGTGTCGCTAGGTGGGAGATTCCTTGTCCGAGGTGACGTCATCCCCTCCCCGAGATCGTAAAATAAGCTCGAAATCTTGGCAATTTCGTTGACAACATGACACCTTTTCGTAGATAATATTGTCGACAAACGGTTGGTAAAATCGTATTTACGAACTCGAGCGTTGGCGTTATTGAAAAAATAAAATCAATAAACAAATGAAAAAATATAATATTTCAATGATTCGAATGGATTCGGGGAGGACGGAGAGGCTGGTCGATGATGTCACGATTATAGTCAAGTGAAATTGTTATTAACAGCGACGAAAGTGCAGCATCTCTCTAGACCAAACCCAACGGATATATATACATACACTCCGAAATTGGTACTGATCTCGTTAGATATCGTAATGCGCTTACTTTACGATGTTAGAGTAATAATGCGCGTTCGGTGCGCGGGCAATCAGCGGGTTCGAATAAATTGTCCAAGATACTTGTCGGAAAACGAGAAGCCGGCAATGCCTGAGTGCGAGCATTATAGTTATATCGCGAGGGGTGGAATAAATTTAATGTAATCGGGCCGGATTCGACGCCACAGGCGAGAAAGAAATAAAATAAACGAGTATCGCACGCGGTGTTGATTTTTCGTGTTTTTTTTTTTTTTTTCCATGGTGTCGCGAAAGATACGGGGAGAAACAGAGTCTTGTCGGTTCAAGCTCCGGCATAAGAAAACCCACTGGATCGTTATATCTGTCGAGACTATCGCGGTACCGCGTGCCATATGCATCGGCGATCGATCTATTCGCCTCGAACTACGGTGTTTCATAGATTCGATACTTGGTCAATATCGACCTATCGCTTTTATACCCTCAGCTGATTCATTCGTAAAAAGTGATTAACCTTGCTTACCGTAATCAGCTATTAATTCCGTGGGACTTGCGTGACGATGCCGCGGGGCAAATTGCGCGACATTTACGTGGAAATCGGTAGGTCGTACGTGAGTCGAATCTCGTCAGGATGCAGTGATACGTGATCTGTCGCCAATGGTTGATAGTCTCGTATGTACTAATACTACGAGGAGTCCCATAATAACAAATACGACGTTGAATGCGGGTCTCGCCGTGTCTATAAAAATCGTTTCTTCAAAACCAAACGAGCCTATTATCCGCGGTGAAAAAAAATATATGCCCGGATAGTTTGAACTGCGCGATATACTTTATCATCGCCTCTTTAACAAAGGTGTTTGAGACGAATAAAAAAAATCAAGTAGTTAAGATGGGAACGTAAAATATAACTTTGTCGTCAACGCTATTGGCATCGCAGGATCTTTCTCATATACATCTAGAATTGTAGCGCATGGTAAGAGTTCTTGAATTCTAAGTACGGAGACTTCGCGCAATCTGCAACTTCGTCGCTCCGAATCTCTCGGCCGGAATGAGCAAGTGCAACACGACCGGGTCATAAGTACTCGTATCCCGAGTGTCCGTGCAGGCGTCCGCGACTTCGCGTACTTGGAATCCGATACGCAACGCGTACTTTCGCACCTGTTCGCGCGTGCGACTTTACTAGGTTCTTTACTAGCGCGATTTTTTTCTTTTTTCCAACGTCTTGTTGTCGGCGAATTGGCGATTGGAAACGTTCGAGGTCGACCGGGGCCTCATTTCACTCGAGCGCCTGACGTGCAAACCGAACTCTTTAACTGTGCAGACTAATGAACTCCGATTCTTTGGTTGTACACGTTAGAATCGTAAAAAAAAGCGCAAGCGGATCTCTTGCTCCGAAGGAAATAGTTTTTATGAAGCGATGACAAGCTGCGGAATTGCGTGTAAAAATGCTCGAACGACCCACGCCCGAGCAATCGACACCCACAACAGTCGTCGGAAAGTTTAAAGTGTCGATACGCAGAAAGCCCGCCGAACGACCGATAAAACTTTACGATTTAAAAAAAATCGAATGATACGCGGCGAAGCATTCGATCCACGAAAATTCCTCGATCGAAGAGCGATGAGACGCTGCTTGTATCGAAAAGCCTTCGAGCTTAATGAAGCCGACGGCAGAATTGGCGAAAGGATCCAGAGACACGTTAAATTCTCTCCTATACGTAGAAAATTGGTCGCTCGGTTGCCGGTAATCGCTGTCATTTGCGGTTGAGCACGAGTGGATCCACAGGGACACACTTTAACATAATGCTTAATGTTCGAGGGTCATCACGAACGCGCCACGGCAATAAAACGAATGGCCCGATAAAACGAGTGAAAGAAAAAAAAAAACGAACAACAAAAAAGTTTGAAAGAAAGTGGCAACAAGAAGAGAAGAGCATGCACTCGCGCGAGTCCGAAAGGTGTCCGTTTGACTGTCCATTCGCAACGTGGTCTGTAATAAAGGCGGTGTATTTCTCAACCCCGAGCGCTTTCTTCTTTTATCTCTCGAGTCTTCGGCTCTTCAACATTTTTTCTCTTTTGCCTTTTTTTCCTTCAACGACCTCTTCTTATTCCTTTTCTTTTTTGTATTTACTATTTACTTTGAGCTTTTCGAAATGATCGTCGTTAATGTAGAAACATTATTCTCTCGCGTTTCGTCGAACGATAATCAACCTACGACGAGTCAACGTAGCGTTGAATACCCTCCCATGAATAGTTAAATAATTTATTTGTCCGTTCGCAACGGGAGATCGACGGGGAAGATCTTTGTGGAACGGATTGATCCACGGTTTGTCTCCGGCCCGTCGAGTCGTGTGCGCTCGTGGTATCGGTTTTATTTCTTAAACTAATCGATTATGCGCGATAGAAACACGCGCGAGAGAGGAAGAGAAAAGCGAAAGAGATGAGCATCGTTGGCGGAGGCCTCGGAGCGTGATTAACGCGCGTGACGGACAACGGACTCGATGTGTGTCAAGTATCGACTCATTAAGAGCTTGCCTGACTGCCTCCTCGTCGATGTTCATGTTTACCGTACCTGCCCGTATCCCTGTGTTATGTATAAACGACCAACGGCTTTGTCGCTTTATTTACTCGAGGGGAGTTTTTTTTTATTGCTATTTACTTCATTTTTATCTCGTGCCTTCGCGCGTTAATTTAGCGTTGCGATGCTTAAAATGCAGGTAAAAGTTCGCCGAATGAATATGTTTGTGTGGCAGGTAGCTCGTATCGAAGAAATCTGGACGCCGATTTGTATTCGGAAAGAATCCGCGAGACACACGCCCTCACCTTTTCTTTTATTCGTTAAATAGCCGTAATAATATACTCCACGGTATAGTTTAACTCGTTTTTTTTCCTTCTCATTCGACGGGAATTCTTACGGTATGTGCCTCCCGGCTTTTCGTCGATTCTCTCGATCGTCTTTCGTTTATTTCCGTGGAAACCGCGCGGGCTCGACGGTCTTCGTCGCTCGAGCGCCGATTAAAATGGAAACAAACGAAGCCGGACGTAATGAGGCAGGTTGCGCGCTACGCTAGTGCCGCGCCGATGCTGCGGGGTTCGTTGCGAGGGAGAGAAAGAACCCGTTCCTTAATTTATTCCCCCGCATGCTCGCCGGCTCTGATTTCTCTCTCTTTTTTACCTCTTTTCCTTTATCTCCTTCGAGAAAGAGTTCCTGTGTTATTGTGTCCACCCGCTGAGTAGCATCGGCGCCCTCCCCCCCGGGTACAACGAGGCGAAACTTTGAAAGGATATCTCTAGACTACCGTTTTTACCCCAAGGATCGTTTCGCGCTCGATGATAGAATCCGCGGAACGAGATCCACCCACTCTGCTCGAGCGATTCGAGAAACTCGCGAATTAACTCGTGGAACGTTTTTTTCTACTTTCTTATCGGTCTTTAAACTGTTTGCCTTTCTCACTTAATTATGATACTCGACGAGTCGCGTGAGCAGATGGAATTTTCAAGAGAACGACGCGTCTAAAGCAACTCCGAATGGAAGTTTAATGCAAAATACGCGAAACTTAGGGAGACAAGATTATTTCTTCGTCTCGGCGGTTTTCTGGCTTCGGCTGCATGTATATAGTTTGTGATATATATATTTCCTTTGCGAAGGTCGTCCGAACGTGCTTACGGATCGATCTACCCGAGAAACGGAAGAAAAAGAAAACCGAGAAGAAAAAAAAAACGTCGGATGGAGACAGTCGTCTCACTGTTCTGTATCTATGGACCGAGAAATATGTATATAAAAGTACGTGGGTATACGGGGCAGATAGATAGGACCGTCGCGCGCGCGAGCTCCGTCTCTCGTCTGCCCACGTTCGTTCCCTTACTACTAGTTTATACGTTTCGTTAATCGGAAACTCGCTCACCACATATATTACTATACTATTATCGATTCAACCTTCAGACTCTTCTCGGTCTTTGCGTCGAGCGTCTCTCTTCGTCGCGGCATCCGGGAATTTGTGCGTACAGTTTCGCAAGGTAGTTAATCCAAATGACAAAGAATATAGTTTGCGAAGGAAAATCGTAGTATTTTTAGTAAGGGTACGATTTTTTTTTAGCCCAAGTTCATTGTAGAAAAATAACTTTTTCACTATAAACTCATCAGACAAAAATCAGTGATCCGCGTCGCGGCTGGTTATTTGCTGCGTCCGAGAATGATTGGCTTCAACGATTTTTGTCCTATTGAAGAAGATTTTTTTTTATGGTAAAATGATTGAGAAAAAAGTTCGGCGACTAACGTCACCGATGCTTGCCCACCGCATAACATTTTTTTTTCTATATTTTTTTTCGATTGACGCAAACGGGTTGCAGCGAGCATATTTTTTCTCCTCTCGCGTGTCCAGCATCGGTAACCGCGACGATTGCCTCTCTCGATCGGATTCCACGCAGGCGTAGATAGTGTCTCGAGCCAAAGCGTTCCGCTGGATAATTCCGCAGATGGTGAATTTTCCACCATAAACGGAATACACGATGCGTCGTTCAAACGTCCATCTAAGCTCGACGCATAAGGCACATTAAGCGAAGTCAACGAGTAGTTTTCTGTTTGCTTGCGATAGAGAATTCGCTTTCAAAGCAAACTGGGCGCGCAAACTCCCCGATGTATTTATAATACACCTACCTTTAATACCTACGTCTTGCATCGACTTCACCTTCGAGTGATTTTTATCTTTTTTTTTCTCGCCGTTCGTTAAAGAACACACAGCATCAGAGCTGTGTAACTCTCGCGTTCGATTGCACGAGCGTGTAGAAATGAATGAAAAAAAAAAAAACGAAACTGTCTTTCTCGAATCTCCATCGAGAACCGCGCCGATTGAACGAAATCCCGACTCAATAGTTATTATTTTCGTTTGCGTAAAGTAGATCTCTGATCTCTGATTGATTAACAGCCCGCGGTATAAGTAGACAACTCTCCCTCTCTGTGTCGGAGTTAAGTAGATTGATCCAAAAGGTAAATCACCGTGTCAGCGGCTCTTTGGTGTTCGCATTAGTGCGTTCATCGATCTCTCCTTCTTCTTCGCCAATATCGTCGCGTATAAATACGGCACTACATAAATAATCATTAAATGCGAAATTGTATGGGTATCCGAAGTTGATAACCGATAATCAGGGAATTTAAGTATCGATATATGTAGTGCGAGCCGAGATTGGCCCCGAGGCCCAAAGAGTGTCCGCCTGTTACCCTTCTTGTTTTATTTTTTCCCCCCGATCGATATAAATACAGGTATAACACTACGTGCCTGTGTGGATAAGATAATATAGTGTATATGTACGACACGCATCGAGCGTCGGCTAATCGATCGCGCCCTCGGGCGACTCGTCCCCGAGCATGTGCTCGATATCTTCGAGCACGGTTATCGGGCTACCGCAATTCCGGCTTGGAACGCGAATAGCAATAATAAATTTGGCAATCGTTCGAGAGAGATGCGCAACGGGCACGCTCGAGGGAGGTAACCGATGCGGAAGAGCGACGAAAATCAGTCGAAGGGGTGGAGGAAATGAATGAAAAAGAAAAAAATTAATTGGCTGTACGATCAATTAGAGACACCTGTGCATATCTCGGTACCAAATTGGCGTATCGATCTTATCGGCGAAGGGAGGACGAAGGCGTTTGAGATGATGATACGCGCTGCCGCTCTCCGCTCCGCTTCGGCTCTCGGCCAAATAAATCATTTTTACTTTGCATTTTTATTCATAATAATAATGATAATTACGCGAATAGTATATCGAATATAGAGCATTTATACCCCGTTACAGGTATGTGCCGCAAAATTAATTACGGAACAAATGCCGCAAATGCGGAAACGTACGAGCTTCGTTTATGATTGGCAATTTTTTATAGTAAATTTCCATTTATTTCATTTCGTTTAATTTTCTTACGAGCTTTTTTTTTACTGTCATTTGCCCTTCAAATCCTCCTCTTTGTACACACGCTTAAGGCTTATCGTTATTTATCTTCGAGTTTCATTTTAGCTGCGCACAAAGAAGAGAGATTGAGATTGGTGGATTGGGGAAGCGATTATAAGGTGCCGAGAGTATTATACTTAGTCTCGCTCACGAAGGTATCACTCCCTCTCTTCGAGACTCTCGCCGGTATACTTTTGCAGAGTTCTTCCGAGCCGAACGGCCAATGTGTTCGCGTATATACCGCGCCCTGAGCCCGCAGCAAGCGAGAGATGTAACAGCCGCCGCTGCGGCACCGCTGGGTGAGTCTCGTTAGGCCGGGGGATTAATTACGAGCCATTTCGCGAGCGACGAGACCATTTTCGACGCCTCTTTCTCGCGCCGAGCCGACAACACCGACATCAACGGTGTTCTCGGGTTTTGACCCCCCTCCCCCCTCCTCTTCTCTCACGGGTTTACCAACAGTTTACCAAACGATTATGAGCCTTGCGACGATTCCGACGGCTTCGTTCTTTCGAATCATGCTTCATATTTCGATCTTTATCGACCCATGCATAAACCACCCATTATTGATATTGAGATTGGCGAATATTCGATCGTTTCTCGAATACGCGGCCTCGATTGTTCCGATTAATATCAACCGTCAGTTCAGCCAAATATACCTTTTATTCTTTAATATTAAAAAGTATGTATGAATAATTTATCTGTGGCGACTTATTCGTGGATTAACTATATAAATTTTATTTATTTATTCTTCTGTTATTTTAAGTGTAAGTCTTTTATTTTTCATTCTCTGTTGGGGTAACATTCTAGAAAAAAGCCTACTGGAGGTTAATTCCATCGTGCGTTTTACCGCGAAGAATGTATCATCGAAAGGAACGTGATTCAACGCGTCGACGATTTAACGCGAGACGAGAAGGTATCGAATATAATGTAACGTGAAAGAAAAGGTCCGCCCGCCGGTTACCGGACGGCCATGTATCTCTTGGGTGCGTACGGACAAACTCTCGAGACTCCGTTTCTCGCTCTGTCTCTTAACTTTTATACTTCGCCGTTTCGTACCTTCAAGAAAGCTAGGCGTACTTCTCTCTCGTCGGCTTATATATATATATATCTCGTAACTCTCAACTGCTCCGCTGTAACACACTTCTCGTGAAAGACGTATTTGCGCAATTTCGCACGGTAAAAAAAAAGAACGGTGCAATACCGTATTGCATTTCGTGTGGACAGTCCCCGAGCTTGTTCCTCAATAGTTTCGTTTATTCACAGCGATTTGGCTCACACTAAATCTTTGTTTTTATTATCGGGCTCCACATTTTTTTAAGAGATCCAATTTTTTCGATAAAGCTTTATATAAAGTGGAAGACCAAGTCGAGTACCAGCGACATAGTCGTAGAGAGTCGAAAAAAGGAGCCAGAAGAAAAGTTAGAAAATTAACGAGCGACAAACTAAACTCGGACAGGTGGTTTGCATACGCGTGCTCGACCATGCGATCTGCACACAGACGCACGCACGTAGAAAGGCTCCGGAGAGAGAGAGAGAAGGAGATCGGCGCGCACGCGAATGGAATTTTAATATTCACTCAACATCATCGAGTTCGAGGCTATGATTAAAGGGTTAAAGGGGTACTGTTTCCGGGATTTCTTCGAGTATTGTAATTTTTTTTCCCCCGTCGACAGAGAATGATCTCACTTGGGACAATTGTAACGTTAAAGAAACAATGATGATGATAACAATAAAATTCTGTAGCTGCATCGACGAAAGGAGAGAATGCGAGAAACAAAAATAAGCGAGTCAAAGAAAGATGAAATTTATGATTATTGCGACGATTATTCGGGAGTAGCAAGGTGAACAAGGTGGAGGCGGTGAACGGCGCACCTAACTTCCATCTCGTGCATATAGCCGGAGCTATCCTCGCTGGTGAGTTCGTACAACTCTGGCAGTTTTGCTTTTGCCGGTACGAGTAACATTCGTGCGGTGAATCAGCCGAGCTCACGGCTCGGCTGGTGCCCGCTGTTGCTGCCGGCTTGCGTAATCGGTGAACAAGCCGCGCGCACACACAATCTCCGTCGGATATCACTTTGTAGTCCGTGCGCGGCGTGCGCGGCGTTTCGCCCTATCTGATCCTCTCTCCGATGCCTTTGTGGAGAGAAGAGAGCGTGTGCCCCGGGAGAGAGCGCGGGGAGGATAAGGAGGATGGCGGAGAGATGATGTGCCTTGTCTTCTGCTTCTTCCTTTCTTTTTTTTTTGCTCCACGCTTGCTCTTCCTCTTCGCCTCGTGTCCTTCTACAATATACTTCTCCACCCACGCTGGATGAAAAACGCGTCTAGAAAACGAGAGGCTGCTTTCTTGTCGCTATTATTCGATTTGTTTTCTTTTTCCGCTTGGACGTGTGTACTAATTAACAAAATGGAGATTCGAAAGAAATGTTTGTACTGACTTTCATTTCATACAATAAACAACGTCCGTGGAAAAATGAAGACCGCAAAATTTAGTACTCTTCCCATCGTTGATTCCATTTGATTGATGGCAATTCGGATAGTTCATATATAACTATTATTACAGTAAGACGCTAATATCTAATAATTATCATTCACCAGAATATTGGAGTCGTCTTTTGTCGGTTTTTTCAACTACCGACATAGTGTTTCTCCAGAGGGTTGAAGTGACGCGTTAAAAAAAATCTCTTAGCTCCACTCGAAGCTCACGATTGATTTCGGCAGAGTACAATGCATGAGATTCTTCACAGCCCGGGGCTACGAATGAAATTAATTATACAATTTGTTCTCGAGGCTCCAATAAATCGAGATAACTTTATCGCTTTCAATCGGGAAAAATAAAAAGTGCCGCTGGTACGAGCCGCGCACACACACCGCAGGTACGGTGGGTGAGAAAGAAATATCGGGCGTGGTATCGAAAGAAAGAAGAGAAGCCGAGAAGCTCCTGTGGGTATAATCGAAAGTAATACGTCACGTCATTCTCGCATCGATTTCTTCTTCAACCTACAGTTTTATACACTGTTGAACTCCCTCTACCCTCTCCTCCCTCCCGGCCGTGTTATTCCTTCCTTGCGATTTCGTCTTTTTTTATTGCTTCTTCTTACTCCTTTATCCTTTCGTTCTTCAAACTCTCTCCATCTTGGTTCTCTGGGTTCTCGCGAGTTTGTTTGCTTTTTTTTTACGTTGTTGCTGTTCCACGCTTTCGTTTCATTCGCGAATCGATAGCGATCTCTCGCAACCGGTCGATTTATCCGCGAGTGCGGTTCCGTGGAAGGATGAGAGTCGAAGAAGGAGAAGCAGAGAGAGACAGAGCCGCCGGTGGATCTTTTCAGTGGCGCGAGCCGGTAAGGCTTTAAGGCCGAGTCCGGCTTGGCGCGCGGGGCAGAGCCCTCCTCGTCCGCCGAAAGTTCTCGGCAAAACGCGCCGGGCGCGAGAGAAGAGAGAGACCACCGAAAGCGGC
Organism: Ischnus inquisitorius; assembly: GCA_963924025.1. NCBI lineage: Eukaryota > Metazoa > Arthropoda > Insecta > Hymenoptera > Ichneumonidae > Ischnus > Ischnus inquisitorius. Next base: position 5,375,485 of record OZ001250.1, on the reverse strand, counting down.
TCGAAACTTTTCGGTAAGTCAAGATCCTTCAGGATAAGAGACGCCACGGGTGTGAGGGAACAACAAGAGGGCTTTACAAGTATGAAAAAAGAGCGACGCCAGGAAAAGAAACGAAAAGAAAAAAATCGTAAAGTAAAAATAATGGTAAGAGAACGCGGTACACGCCCCGACGATTCTCAAGGGTTTCGCGCGAAGGTGTGGTTTTCTGCTTCAGCCGTGTGTGCGTGCTCGTCTGTATAGCCGTTGCGGCTCGCAAGGCGGAAAAAAAGAACAGAATGCGAGATACAGACAAAAAGTGTGCGGAAAGAAGAGCGATTCGTGGTGAGTAGAGTTAAAAAAAAAAAGGAATAGCGAAAAACTCGAGCGAAGTAGAATAAAGTGAACCTCGAAGAGGCAAAGGACATCACCGCTGCACCTACACGAACGACTCTGTGCGATGAAGCCGACAAACTTCCTCTTTAGTTTGCTCCGGCAACGCTTCTTGTTGAATCGCGGCAACCGTGTCAGTTTCACCGTGCGCACTACCCTGCGCACCTAGAAATATATACAGTGGCGAGAAGAGGATTCGCGGAGCGGAAGGAAAGGAAAGGAAAAAGGAATGCTTTTGCCGGGCGTGTCTGAATCTTCCCTCTTCTCTCGCACTCCTTGGGAACTTCTCTGTCACGGACTATCTCTTCTCTTTGGTTTGCTTGTGCTGCACGCGGCCGAAGAGAGATACTCGATTATGATCTCACGCCGAGATTACCTCATGTTCGCCGATTCGCTTCTCTCTGCTTGCCGCAACGGCAGCCACTCGCCGCCGCGCCTACCAGGACCAAGCGTAACACGGAGTCTCCTCGATTTCCTCATAAATCAAAGTCGTCGCTTCAACGGCCTCTACAACGTTATTTTCACGCGGCCAACCGAACGTTCCCTCTCTCACTCGCTTGCTCTCGTGCACGCTTCTTCCCGCGAAACAGGATCGGCAATGAATATCCGATGTTATCGGATATTATATCAGCTCGGATTTATCCTCGATATTTGTTTCTAGAATTTTTTTAGTTCTTAATTTATTTTTTAATCACGATCGATAACTCTGTTTGAAGTGCCGTAATGAGTTAATTAAATACTGATTGATGACGAAATTATTATTCTATGATTTTTCTATGATTTCATATTTTTGTTCTTTTTTTTTTCAACTGAAAAGATGGAAACCGAGAGAACGAGGATATGCTCGAGGAGGCAGGCTCCGTTTTGTCGTTAGTGATCTTTAGCGCTGTTGTGGCTATAATATACGAAGTACTAGCCTATCGCGCAGCGGCTATCAGAGCAGGATAGGGAGAATACCTACTCACTACCGTGTGCGCCGGCAGTGAAGCTGGATTCCTCTCGAGACCCGGCGCATTCCCGGCGCCCGGCAGCCGCTTATTAAATAGACGTCGGCATTACCATTTTACGAGAACGATTTGCATAATAAACGAGCCGGGCCGCGAGCCCAGCGTTCGCTACTACACAGCGTCACACAATATATGTCGGTGGGCCTCTAGCGTGAGCTGCGTGATAATCTCTCCCTCTCGTTCTCGTCGCTACGGTAGCCGCGAGAATCCGTTGACGAGAGAAATAAAAAAAAAAAAAAAGGATAGAACAAAAAGAATTGAGCTGAGAGAACGCGATAGAAAGAGAGTTCGGTGCACTCGCGAATTCGTTATTTACGATAGAGGGTGGCAAAGGTATCGTCCCAAACCCCCCTTCGCCAATGAGCAGCGCTGCCGGGAATACGAGAGAAAAAGACAAGGGAGAAAAAAAAGAAGGTGAGAGGAGAACGAACGAGGCGAGAGAGAAAACGAGGAAGAAAGTGAAAAACATAAAGAGGCGAAGGGACGATTAACGCAACTTTATTGCCGCAAGAAGAGTCATTTGGCGCCTTTCTTTGCTTGATTTTAAATTGCCCTTGTGAGAGAGATACATCAAGACGTCCGCTCGTTTGATTAAAACGGAGGAGGATAATGCGGCGTTCCTATAGTCGTCATAATAAGAACTAAAGAAGTAAATGAAAAAGGAATAAAAAAGTTATTTTGGTACCAACGTAACGCTGCTTCGTCGAAAAGCTTATTAGAATTATGTCTAGTGCCAAAAAATCATTGAAACTTTTGTGTTGGAACATTTTTGGAACTCGTCGATTCCATGTTAAAAAATAGAAAATTGTCGTGTTTTAATCAGTTTTTCAGCAAAGTTTTTCAAATCATCAAAAACGGCAATTTTCGAAAAAATTGACTATGCAAATTGTCCATATCAAATTTGTTTTTCTCGGTGCTATATCTGGTTTTTTTTCCCGCTGATGATGAACCTGGCCTGTATTCTACTTTCCGATCCATATTTGTCACATAAACTGAAGACGGTAAATTTTTTTCTTGGCTATTAAGTTCCGAATTCTACTTTTGAGTTGACTCCCATCAATGATATCAAACAATATGTCGCAGTAGATAATTGGTCAGTCGATGGATCAGCGATCAAATTGATAAAGACTCGATTAGGGACGAAAAAATAAATAAAAGGTTAGTAGTGCGACGGAAAGTCAGTTAACGAGAGCGACAGGATTTTCAGCGAAAAAAAAAAGAGAAGGGAAACGATCGCCGGTGTTGGTAAAACGAGGTGGTGCAGTAGCTCTCGCGCAAAAGGATCGTCTCTAGGTCACTGCCCAACGAAAGTTACGTCAGGTTTGGATATGGTAATACTGCATTCCAGCCTCGACACCTTTGCCAGTCGATCTGCACGGGTATATCTCTCCCTCTCTGGCTCACTCCCTCGTTCGTCTCTCGGTATTTTCCCCTCTTACGCTTCTTCGTGTCCTTCCACACGTGGTCGCCGTTATCTTCGATACTAAACCGGTGAATCCCTCTCGGCCGCTTATTGCCCTCGAGGAAATTTCATTCGGTAATCAAGATTACAAAATGTTATAATAACATTATAACGACACGCACGTCGACCATCATTAACGATCCTCTAGGTCTCGATCTCGATCATGTTTTGTCGCGTTCAAAAATCATAAAAGGTTGATCGTCAGTTCTAATTTGGTTTATTTTTTCTTCCTCAATCTCTCCGACACATCTTTTCCTCGTTCGCGTGCGTTCCGACTTTCCGCTTATCTTTCGCCACGGATAAACATCTTGTAAATTGCACGGCGCACGCGCGTGTGCCGTACCCGTACTCGCATTACCCACGCGAGCGCGATCTCTTACTCATGCTTTTTTAAATTTTATTTCGTCTTTTTTTTCCGCCTTACGCACTCTCGCTTAAAACAAGTTACGCATTCGCGGTTACAACCCCGCGGTCTGAATACGACAGAATCATGCATCGTAATTCGTTCTAAAAAAAAAGAAAAAAAAATAGGGTCCCGACTCATTACTCGATAATTTTGTGAATAATTTTTTATGGGGCTGTTTCGCATTCTCACGGCCGCGGGTCAGGGATTTTTATCCCTCTCGAAGGTTTTTATCGCCTCGCACCGTACTAATTGCACGTACGGGGCGAGAGATATCGTTGCGTCACTTGTGTTTGTATATTCGAGTGTTGCCCGAGCGCACCAATGCGTTAACCCACCGAAGATATGCACTTCTGGGCGTATCGCGAATTGAACTAATAACCGGCGAAAGTCGAGGCCCTCGCACTACCAAAAACGGCTCGACAATAATGCATCTAAAAAAAAAAAGAAGAAATGAAAATGAAAAAAGAAAACAGCACACGCGTGCTGCGTGTGTTCCGTAGGCCCGTCCTGCGTTAAAGAGTCCGCGGTAGTAGGCAGGTAGGCATACGTAACCATAAATCGTTCTCGCGCGAGATAATAAAAGAAACATGAGGGGACAAACAGAGAAAAGGTATGAAGATAAAAAAAAACACTCGCGAAAAAATACGAAGAAAATATGAAGCAGCGCGCGATAGCTCGAGAGGTTTGACGCAAGATTGATAAAATCATCGCAAGGAAAGATAATAAATCATTGGTATAAATTACTAATAATAATAAATTCAGTACCCAACTGTTACACGCGGAATACACGGAGTTACAGATATGGCTCTGCTGATCAGCGTTCAATGGTTGCCGCGTTGCTGGATGTGGGAGTTTTTTAATCAAGCGGAAGAGGAAAAATTCATTAAGCAAACACAGACGCGGTAGAGATGTATTACGGTGTACGGGGAAGAGATACGCGGGAAAGAGATTCTCGGCGTAGTTATCGGTATATTCGATCGATTATTATCTCGTTCGGCGATCGATCCGCGAGCACCGAGGAGCTCCTCCGCCCGCGAGGGCAAACGGTGGAAGAAGAGGCTTTTGCAGGAAGCAAAAGACGAGAAGTAAAAACAAAAAGCAACGGTCGGAAAAAAAAGGGCAAGGCAAAGATCGAGAGTAAACACACGCCGGTGTGTGCGCGGTAACGTCGGCGAGGAAATAATTGAGTTGCGCTTAATGGAGTTTACAAGCGTAAAGATCGTTGTTTAGTTGCGCTCAACGCAACGAAAGATCCGTTCGCGATAAACCTTACCGTCTGGTAAATAATGTAATGGTCGAATGGAATAACCGAGTTTCTTGCTCCTCGTTCACAGGGAGAGAGCGAGAGTGTGATGGCGAGGAACGAGAGAGAATACAGTGCAAACACGCCTACGAGCTGTTGGGATTTGTTTAAAAAAATAAAGAAAATTAAAATGAATAAAAGAAAAACGAAAATATATTCTACAAGCGATAAGTAACCCCGTAGGCCTATAAATAATAATATATCGAATGTACTATATTATTCACTACCATACAGCGTGAAGGAAGGGACGTTTGAGCAACCTCAACGCTAACGACTATCCCGATAAGTGTCTAGACAACATAGTTTTACCGTAGAAACATCCAACGGCTCTGAAAGATCCGATGAATTATACACGCAAAGGAGAAATAGTTACATATATTATATCCGTCCAAACCCCTGAGAAATTCAACGGTTAATCGTGAAATCACGTTATGTACGAAGTTACCTCTGGGTTTCGAGTAAAACGTCATACATTTGTAATTGATTCGTCAAACGAAAAGGGTTGACTTAGCGCTCAACGATTTATACACGCATTCACCACCAGCTGATGCAACTCGCGTAGGTTGGAACACCGACGGTGGTTTATTGCCGGTGCATCGCGCGAAGATAAATAATAATACAAAGCCGAGATACAAAAGGGAAAGAATACAATAAAGAAAAACATATTCGCGTGTCACGTTCCGTGGACGCTATCAAATTCGGGTGAATAATGAATGACGTAGAGATGTATCCCTCTCGTTTTCTCTCTCGTTCTGTCCCACTCGATTCTGTTCGATCGTTGTGTGGTGAATCTTTTTGGTACACGTAAGCACAGAGCCTCGGAGATGAGACGATCGAGTTTTGTGATTAATCGAGACTCGAGGATCAACGATCGAGGAGCAATTTGTCTTGGGCCTCACCGAGGGAAGGACCCCGCTCTCGCGTCCGCGGCTTTCTTGTATCACGAGCGACGCGCCCCCCCGAGCGCAAAAGTTCGTGCGTTATTAATGAATCCACCATTCCGTGGCGAATCGATGCTCGAGCGGGGCAGACAAGTATGCAGAGAGATAGGTTGTATAGAGAAATGATGAATAAAAAATTATCGTGATAGAAGTCGAGACAGCCGGAAATAAACGAATACATCAAATTTGAGTGCACTTCCGGGTGCGTGAAATTTGATTAACTTTTTTCATCGACAATGCAATAATTTGCGTGGATCCTCAGCCGAGTTATCGGAACATTCGGATTTTGTACTATCAATTGTAATTTATCGTATAATTCGTTGATTATTTTGTGACTTATATTTGCCGATTTAACTAGTCTAAAATATATCCGTAATATGTCATTGTTCTTAAAAAATATATTAGATACTTCATGGATATATCTCGAGATACGTTTTTTTTTCGGTAGGATGGAGAATAAACATATTCGGCTTGTGTCTGATTAATTAGTCAACACGAGGAATTAGTGCCGCGCCCTTATGTCGAACCCTTTCCGTCCTCGTACATTGTCCCTGCGGTGATAATTGCTACCACCAATCAACGATTGACCAATGTCGAATGATTACTAATTATTACTAATTATCCGGGACGTTCCAAGTAATCTGTAAGTCGACACGATTCGGTGTCGGCCCGAGGGGGTTGGAACATAACGGAGGGACGCGGTCAAAATTAACCCACTCTCGTCACCCGCCCACGCTCAAGTCGGAATTGATTTTTGTTCTCCTCCAAGAGCCCGAGCCCTGCAGTTTAAAGTGTAACTCCTCTCATTTACGAGCGACCCGAAATGACGCGCTCCCATTTTTTTTCTCGAATTAACTTTTTTCTTCGTGTCCAATTAATTCGATGAGCCAAATGATGGTCGATTTAATTATTCGGATGCTGAGAAGGGAGATTCCTCTCTATGCCTCCTTCCCGTTGGTTTTCGTATACAGGAATCTCGTTAAGAGTCATCGATTTCGTAATGTACGAGAGGTTCAGGGTAGAGTCCTCCTGGCCGTTACTGCAGCTTGCCGTACGAAATTGCATTGCCGATCGTACGGAGCAGCTTGCAAAAGTTCGCAGCAGCAACGAGAGAATCTCGTCGTCGTTGTCGTTGTCGTGCCGCTGGGATCGTTATCGAATCCTCGGAATCGTACGCGTACAGCAATGGTTGTTCTCAAGGAGAGAAGGAGAAGAAAACGAGGGGGGTCGAAGAGAGCAAAGAGGAAGGATCTCTCTGGAAAAACGTAACAATAAACGGAAAGAGAAGGAGAAGGAGATCTGCGCGAGATCTCTCGGTTCCATTCAATAGGGAGGAGGGAGTAGAATCCTTATCGCGGTCGAATCGTCTTAATAAATTGTCAGAGTACCATTCTTCCTCTCTCGGTGCGGCATCCTACTTCATTCTTTCGGATTATCTAAACGCTCGCGATGAAGATTAAGGTCTCTGATTATCATTGCTCGTTAAAAAAATTAAAATAAAGGAAAGCCTGAAAGTAATATACAGCTTCAATCAAAAGATGGTATTATCAAGTTTTTAATTTATGCTCGCGACAATAAAACATAACGGACGATCGATGAACGAACGATACCCGCGACTTTTTCTCATCGGTGAGAAATTTCTTTTTCTTATATTATTGGTATTATTATTATCATTCTGACGGGGAAGAAGCTGCAACACTGTAGAATCTTATCTCTCGGACACATTTGCGGCGCAAAGTATCGAGACGGTACTTTAAATAATTCTTTCCTCTTTCTCTCAACGGGTCGCGAGAAGTTGCTCCTATCTGCGGCGACTTCGAACGTACACCGGGGACGCGGCGCGTCGGTAACGAGTTTCGATTCCTACCGATTCATGGGCCATACATCACTCCTTTCCTCGGTGGAGATACAATGGTGACTCCTTTCTCGCATTTGCAAAGAAAAAATACAAATGAAACGAAGCGATCGCCATTCTCATCGTTGGAACAGTCTCGCCGCGCGAACATTCGCGCATCCACGATAAATATCTCATTGTGCGGGAGATGCTTTTCGCGTGACAAATAAAAAAGCGATAGCGCGCGGTGCGAACGCAAAAGGGAATTATTGGGACGCATCGAGATATCGAGATCGATACGATGAAATAAACAAGGAGTACAGAAATGGTCGCGATTCCGATATATATATATATTTTTTTTTACGATGCGGATGACTGACTATCCGCCGGCGTCGCGCGTCTCGCTATCGTAAAAAGAAATAATAAGAATTTCATGCGATGGAAAAAAAAGGTGTGCCCAACGATCGAAGCAAAGAATGATATCGAGAACGCAGTTTCAAACTTCTCCAGCCAATGCGATACGATACGCCCGAGAGCCGCTGGGATGACTCGAAGATATATAACGAATGAAAAAAAAAAAAAATTGTATAAATCACTAATTTATTAACGATCCAATTACGAATCGACGTCGACGATGTTTCCGCGTGATAGATCGTCGTCTTCGTGAATCTCTCCGATTTCAAGATCGTTTTATCTCCCTCTCGCTCTCTGCTCTCGTGAATGCGATCGGTGCGTCTGGTTTCTCGCTCTTTCTGTACACGCACACTACTGCGCTCTCTCATTGTATAGTTTCACGTATCCTATACATTCCTATATACGTATGTATTATATACCGTCGATAGATCGTTAAGTCTCGAATCGTCGATCGCGGAGTATCGTCGTTCTCGTTTCGTCGTAGCGTTATACCATCGTTTCCCCGTCGCTCGTTCGCGATCCCTCAGCCCCTCGCCGATCTGAGCGGCTTTTAATAATTCAACGAAGCTGGAATCAGAGGAGAGCGAAACTTGCACGCGGCGGCGGTCTCGGTCGGATAGAAGAGACCGCTGCAACGGGGCGCAAGGATGCACCGGGCGTGCGCGCAAATTATGCGCTCTCGGAGGTTTCCCCTCCTCCCCTTCCTTGCGGCCCCTTGAGAGGCAGCAAAAAGTTGCGCTACCGAGAGATGCCGTCGACTGTTTCTTCTTCATACTCCGAGAGATCATATTTGTCTATCCTCGTCGGTCTCGTATTTCTCAGGGAAGTCTCGCGGCAAAGAGCCCGAGAAATCGTCCACTCCCTTTGTCGGGGAGGGCTCCTCACAGTTCGATGAGAATAAAATAAATAATACCTATATACAGCGTACAACTCTGTTCATTAATGCCTGTTATGTTCTCTACCGCAGCCACGCTCGGATCGATCCAGGCATGAATCTAATGGGAGAGTACAGAGAAGTACTCGAGACAGCAAATCGCTATTGGGCATAAAACTACCGGGATATATTTATCTCTTTCCTGTTATGAACAAAGTCTCACACGACGTTGCTCACTCCGAAAGTGTTACAGCAAAATGTATGAATTACAACGTCGGGTAATGCGATTCTTATTATTGCGGAATATCTGCTTGATATCTTTAAATTACCGCGGCGATCCAATAAAAAGCGGTAGACGCAGATACGAGCATGAAAGTCGTGCATCGTTGTGTATATCGTGTATATAGTTATAGAGATTTTTGATGACTCCATTGGCAATTTTTCGCCGCTGAATCCGACGACAAGTAGTTATATCGTGGTAGAACCCACCGACGCCGTTCGTTTCGATGGTTGTTACAGTACTCGCGAGCGTCATCCCCGTCTCGATGCTCGTTGCTCGGGCTCGGGCTACAACCACCCAGACATCGCAACACTCGCGAAACGCGCCTCCTCTATCTCGCCGTACGACTGGAGGATCGTCTCGTAAATAAAATTAATACGTCCAGAAGCAATAAAGAGCCGAGCCATGTAAAATGATAATCCTTAACGACTCAATCTCATTTCTCACACGATCGCGCGCGAGAGTTCGCGGCGCGCTTACTCGCCTAAAGTTCTTCACGGGGATATATTCTCTCGAGGCGAGAGGAGCGAGAAGGCGCTTACGTGGATCAGGTACAGGACGAAACAGCGACTCTAAGGTGTATTTTTATTTTACTTTTTTTTTCGAAGGAGCCCGAAACGTCTCGCGAGTCGAGAGACTGGTAGATACAACACGATCGCGATATCGTTCACGCGAAAGTCTCAACGGCGAGCCTCACCTCCCTTCTTACCCCGGCCCTCGAACGCCTCGACGAAGATCGTAAAAAAAACAAAAATCTTCCGCAATGCAGAAAAAGCGCGATTCTTAAATCTCACGAGGACGAGGGAAAAAAAAAATCGGCGAAGACGATTTCACGTCGAGGTATACAAGTTTATTCGAGAGATTGCGCGTAACCCCGTTCGTTTTTTTTCCCGTGTCCCGCTGATGGGAATAAAACGACGCGAGAGAGGCGACAGAATCATTAACCGACGAGATAAATAATAATTAAGATTGCAACGTTATATTTTCCTTGACATTTGTGTCACGGATAAGTAAGCCCGCGATGGCCCACACGCGTTGTTATCGCGAGAAAAACGAAGAAATTTAGTTTGATAATATGCCAATTTACAATCGAGGGAGACGAGCGAATTTGCATGATGGATCTTTTGGGGATCGATCGTGAGAGTGTGACGAATAAAATATTCGACCCGGTATTATGGATGTAATGAGAATGACTAGCTTCTGGCCGATCGCGCACGGTGACTTATACCCCTCGATACTTCGCTTGACTGTTTTTCTCCTTTTTTTTCAGTACTCGCGCTCAATACTGCTGGCGCTGCTGGTGCAGTTCGGCAGTCGCAGTCCACGAGAGCGAGAACGTTCGAGCTTAACGAATCGCAAAGTATGGTTATTAAAAAAGTGAACGAGTGAGACGAGAAAGAAACGATGCAAAAGGCTACGCACCGAAGAACGGCGAGGCGTCGGTGGAGATAGGGGAAAGCGGAGCAATTTTTTATTTCGCAAGGCGAAACTTTTCGGCGAGCTCTCGGAAGCCCCGGCGGGGCTCGACTTCGACAGTCTTGCTCGCATATATTCCACCGGAATAGCCCTGTATATGCATGAGATACAGAGTCATTCAGAACTGCGGACTTCTCTCCGGAATACTTCGATCCGGAAAGTGGAATCAAAATTGTTTTCATTGCGAACAGCAGCGCTTACTCTTCGATGAAGGAGTTGAAATGAACTCCTTTTATTGCCAATCCTTTGGTAACCCCTTATTTTTAATTAAAGATTTTTTTGAATCAATCGTAAAATGAATTAAGAAACAATTTCTGAACGAGCCTGTAGAAGTCAAGCCAACGGCAGTCTTTATCAGTTAATAACGGTCCGGCATCGTGTCGGTCCAAAATATCCTGCCGAATCTTCCGTCGAGCATTGAGAAAAATCGAGCTCCGTGCTGCCTGCCATATAATAATAATTCAGCATTTACTTTTTACTACGTCGATTAATTCTCCTTATTAATCACCCATATCTCCTCCCCTCCCCACGAGCTGAAATACGGTAGATACGTAACACTGTAAGATGGAATAATAATCGTTGCCGTATAAATTTGTTGAATCAGAATTGCGCGTACAAGAGAATTACGGAGCATCGCGGGAGAGCGAAAAAATAATATTGTAAGCTGAAAAAGCAAAGAAAGCTTCGCAACGTTTAATCGAAAATAGATCCTTCAACATTCTCCAGCAGGCCAATATGGCCTTTTACGCGGGTATGTTACTTTCTATGACTCGGTGCTCGTTTGTTCTCTCGCTCTCGATCGTTTCTCGATCTTGTCGATCCTTTAAAAAAAATAATCGAGCCGCGATCTGCATAGGACGGCACGAGATCGATCTCGCTCGCTCCCGTTTGTTATCGAATTTCTTTTTTCATTTCGCCTTTTTTTCTTTCTTTTTTCTCTTCATCTCTCCCTACCGAAACGCGCCACGCGGGGCCGTGTCGATGGCGCCCACGCTCGTTCGACCACCCGTTACGAATTGCGAGAGCTCTAAATATTAACGAATTCCGCACGAGCACGCAATCATTCTCGTGTACGCAAGTTAGCGAATTCTCATGCTTCGAAGTAGTGGGTCGATACCGAATCAATTTATTCGATCGAACATCATCGTCTTCGAAACGGCTTCGACTCAACTTTTATCCGGGAATGACTCCTCGTCGGAGCAGGCAAAGAGCGCGGTCATACGATTTTTTTCATCACGATCTGTACTTTAATGGTAAGCTTATAAATTAAAAATTTTCTCGGACTTCGGAAAAATATTAAAAATCATAAAAAAATATTTAAACCCCGTCACCTTCCAATCGAAGTGTAATTACATTTTTTATTGCAGTATATACAGACTTTAGCATCGAGCCGTTTAAGAAAGAACTTCACGTCTTTCACAAACTATAATACACGAGATCTTCGTTTAAACGACCTTAATGTTTCGGAGAAAGGACTATATTTCGAAAACTTTATCTTCCATTTGTGTAAAAAGAAAATAAAAAGAAAAAGTTCAGTGAGAGCTTCGACGACCTTAGATTGCGAAAGAAGAATCGCGTGTAGCATCGCGATTCGCAAAGCACCACCGAGTACATCGGTGTAATCGGTAGTGCTATATACCTAGTATATGTCCTCGTCGGGGGATATTACTCTCGTTATCCCACAAACCGGAGGGGGTTATTAGCCTGGTATTTTAATGTCGCCGTTAGTAATATAGCAACGGCACTCTTGTGCGTGAGCTTCGCGTAATGTAACGGGCTGCCCGCGGACGTCGCACACACGCGAGAGAGCAAGAGGAAGATTGAACTAACCACGCGAAGTAGTAAAGGCCCGCGAAGAGCGGACACGCGGCATTCTTCGCGTGCCTTGCCTCTTCCTTTCTCTCCGTTTATCGCTCCATAGAACGCTATTCTCGGCTAGCAGAGATAATTAATTCACTGCGAGAAAATTTGGCCCGTAACGCGCCCGTATCCTCTCGGCTGTGTCTTCGCAGCACCGTAGTGACAAAAAAAAAAAAGAGCTGCAAGTGCCAGAACACGGGAGTGTGTGCCCAGAGCAATCGGTACACGCGAGCGCGAACCTCGGCATTCGCGAAGATCGATGCAGCATCCAGGTGATCTCGAGAGTGGTCCCTCCCCGTTACCGGAGAGTAAACATACACAATCCGGCGGAGGACGCGCCAGAACCAACGGAGAGTGCTTTACGATCCTTGAGGATGAACTTTATTCACGCCCGACCGCGTTACGCCTCCTACTCCGAAATCCTTTGATTAAACGATGCGATTAATGCGATAAAGTATCGAGCAAGGAACATTCTATGCCCCCCAGAGATCCGCAACTGAATTTTCAGTCAAAGCTTGGATGAAATGTTTAAAAATAGGCCAAAACCGTTTACAAATCGCGTTTGTTCACTGAGATTTGAAAAATATGAAAAATGGCATGTTAATTTTTGTGGTGTACGGGCTCTTAATTGATTTTTCGTGGCACGCTTTATTGCAATTTCTAAAGGTATGGAGGTTTTTCGAATGATTTTTATCAAGATTTGCCCATCTGCATTTGTAGGCTAATTAATTATAATTTTCTTTTACGTTTGAGAAAAAATTTCAAAAATGCAAGCAAATATTTGTGCTCAGGCGCTTCTTAATTGAAGTGTATTACCATTTTTTTTTATTGCAATATATACAGACAAGGAGGCCATACATATTGATTTTTATCCAGATTTGCCCGTCCGTGATTATGGAATCGATCGAATAACGGAACTCGGTCCCTTCCTTATGTATTTTTTTATAGCATCGAGAATTTTGAGAATCGCAGACAATCTTTGAACGATCGGCGAAAATTGGCGTCGCGAGGCATGCTTTTTCTCATTTTTGCGCAATTACTCGAAGAATTAGAATCGCGAGCGACGCGGTTTGTCCGAACCGGTTGTGTTCCGTGAGAGGAAAAGAGTTTGCGCGCGAGCAGTACAAACGAAAGCTGAGAGTGCGGTGAGTGCAGCTACGATACAGCTGTGTACGTCGAGCATTGCACGTAATTCACGCGTTTCTCTGTTGCTCGTTCGCCGGTGGGCTGACGCTGGTAAGAAATAACTTCGGCGTGTGTGCGTTTTCCCCGGGTGTATACGCTCGAAACGTTGTTATATATTTCTCCGTTTCGAGACTCTTGTATGCCACACACAGCAGAACTGACAACGCGCGACCTTACACTCACGGAACGGATCCGAGAGGCTCGGGCACATACGCGCGACTCCGCAACTTCAGCGTGTTACGTCAGATTATAACGCGACCGGGCTCGAATGCGTGGGCGAGATTAATTTGTGTCTCTCGAGTTATAAAATACAATTCTTTGCAATAACACAACCAACCCTATATCTCTCGGGTTTCTTACACTCTATACGTCTCGCGTGATGTATACGCCGGTCAACAAATTAATTATTTTCTCAACGTCAGCGAAGAAAACCGATTTTCACTTCGCATAATAGCTTTTTATTCGTTTGGGACGGGAAGGAAGAGCGAAAAAAGAATAACACGGCAAGGCTCGTTGACCGGAGTCGGATAAACGAAATTCTCGTTCTCGAGTCCAACGATAATCGTAAAACATAAAACGCTTGTTAGATGAACGATTCGAGATAGCGCCCGGAGCGACGTGAGCTTTTCCGTACCGGGTATTATATCGATGGTTGAGAAACAGAAGGGCTTATCGCGAACCATTTAACACGTGTAAAACGATGCCCGGATACGCCCATCTCGTTTTCAGCCGTCGATATAACCCCGTAGGTACTATTCGAGCCGGACGACGCCGAAGTGCGAGGTGAGATGGTGCGTGAGGTCTTTATAGGCATTCTGGCATACGGAGACGAGAAAATTATATTATCACACCCCGCGAGAAAACGGTTAGGATTGTGGGCGGGAAAGGATCGTTTATGCCGAGATCCCATAAAACTGTATGTGCCCCAGCAGCAGCGAAGGAGCTGTAAAAGATTCGAGACCCACTCGGGCATTCTACTTGTTATCCCGCGGATAATCGTCTTTTTTTTATCAGTGAAATTCGCTCGAATTCTCGAGATTCAGCGTGTATATCCGCTCGATGAAGTCAGCTCGCGATTCGAGGAACGAGAGTCAGCGGTTTAAAGAGATACTTATTTATTCGAAGAAAGGAAAAATCCGCGAGAGAATTCGATGAGAAAAATTTCTTCGAACGAACAATGCCAATGCGGAAGGGTCGGGGGAGAATTTTGTTGATCTGCCAAAAATTCACGGTCCTAACTCACCGATGCGCGTGTCACAGCGTCCGAATCGCGATGAATACGCGGCAACATTGTGCACCGCGTCGGGAATCGCATAGGTGTGCGTTCGCGCATCGCGGTCGATTTTATCGAACGGCAGGAAAATTCATAAATCGCGAGAAACTCGCGTTGGCACGCCGTGACGAGAGACGCCGCGGTCTTCTCGTCACGACGAGAATGAAATTCTTGAATGCCTACCAAACCGGAAACTCCCTATTGCCAAGTACTATTGTCTAGACATTGATATAAAAAATTACTTTTTTTTCTTCTTTATTCTGTAAATGTTTTTTATAATAATTTCGCGAATTCATCGATTTTTCTTTTTCGACGAGTTTATTCTCTATTTTATTTTCTTGTAATTCAACGGAAAGTGTGAGATGTATCAGAAATGAAATGTTTGCGGCACAGCATCGAGACAGGGTAATGCAACAGTCGGACTTATTACGAGCGGGATATATAACGGCCAAAAGAATAATGTATAGGGCCGCAAAACACGTAAGCCACGAATGTTTTACATTTACGAGCGTAGCCGGATGTCAGTTCGGGGAGTTATGCAAGCGCAGAGTCCCGCCGCTGATGCTGCACGGTGATGCACAGTCGCCCTGTCGGAGGGTGCCAGCGCGTCGACGGAGGCTTCGTCTCCTTCGTTCTTCTCCGCATATTATTCAACTCTCACTCTATGTACAAGAAGAGAGGCGCCTTAACGGCTCCGCGAGTTTTATTGGTGCCACGCCGAATTCATTACCACGCCTCGTTTGACCGAAATTTTGCTGGCTCAGGTTATAATTGGTCGTTCATTGTGTACACAGAGATGGAGAAACGGCTGCTAATAATCACCCTCCGAACCAATCGGAATATTGCTTTTATCTTTTGCCGTTTTTTCGTACCCTCGGCCAAATGGCGCGAGAGTGGCATTAACATTTTGGCGGAGGGGTTGATTTTATTTTAACAAAAACCTTTTTTCGAACAACAATAAAACGGCCAAAATAAGAATTTTCGTTATGGGAACTCCTCATTCGCATAATAAACCGCAAGAAATATTGAATAGAGGGTCCGGAGATTTTAAGAATGATTGATTACGATAAAAAAAAATGAATTGTGATCAATAATCATTATCGTTAAAAAAAAGTTAATCAACGGCCACGCGTATTGCAAGAAACTCCAACACTTCAACGTTATCAGAAATATTGAACGAGTTTTGGACTCTTAAGAAAACGTCGTGTTCCTTCCCCGAAACTCCGAAGGATAATTAGATGAAAAAAAAAGCGGAAGTTGAGAATTGAAGTTGGAGACTATGAAGAATCAATCAGCGAGGCGTGTCGGCTTTGGTACTCGATGAGCCGAGAGGGCGGCGTCGAAATTAGTTCGTTTCCTGCGCGGCAAAGCATCGTACGCAAGTTATAGCACATGCCGTGTCTTTCCTCCACCGTGAACCGGTGACGCTATTTTAGAATTTTCGAAAGCGACACTGATTGACGCGGGGGCTGCCGCGGTGTCCGTGCGCCACGGATATAAGAAACGAGGGATCGCGCGCCGTGAGGAGGAAGGAAGGACGCGTGGCGATTCTCGTCGCTTCGCGTCCCAATGTCACGCTAATGACGAACCTAACCGAGAAAGAGATCGAACCGAGTGCAAGAACGAAGAAGAAGATATACGCTCGTGACCGCGTGTCGCCGGGTTGCAATCGCGAGACTGCGCAACGATTTCTCCAATCGGCAATCCGAGTCAGAGGAGAACGATGAAATTTTCGGTCGATCGCGGAGGCTCCGAAGAATTTCACGTGACGCAAGGTCCGGAGCGGGGTCGTTTTCAAAATCATTAATTAAGGAGATCGAATTAAAGTCAAGACAGAAAGAAACAAACAAAAATCCTTTCAAAATGATCAAAATATATTGCCTACAAAGTCACGAAAATTGTTCTCGACGACAAGATACAGAGATACGAGACTCGCTGTTGTTATAGTCCGAAAAAAAAAGTTTTTATTATCCCGCGAAAGGCCTTCGCGTGTAACGCATAACCCGCATGTGTACATAATGCAAAGTGTACCGGTGCACTTGCAGCGTTAACGTTTTGCACCGCCCCGGTTGGATTGCGTGCATGCGTGCGTGCGTGCACCCGGAGGTTTCTTACTCTCGGTATGTTACCTCGGTCCTCGACTCTTCTCGGTGATGGCAAAAGCCCGCGTCCGAGCTATGCGAGAGAGGTGTACCCGCGAGAGCGTTTTACGATTATTCGCGAGCCCGCCCGCGTGCTCGGCGCGAATATTCAAACGACAACAAAACAAGTAAAAGAGACAAGCCTGAATTTTCGTCCCCTACTCACCTCGCGCCGCGGACGCACGAGTGAAATTTCGCAAACTTGCTTACAAATAATATACAGCCCGTCTCCTGTGCGTTGACAACTCGACGGTATATTACGCTTGAATTAATTTATTCATTAATATAACATCCAACGAGGCTATACCATATTTCATATCATTTTTTTTTCAATCAAATGATGATCAAAAATAAAAATACCTATACATTGGTATGTTATTATTAAATCGACGAAACAATGAGAGATCGTCGCTGCATTGAATTTAATGAGATGTAGATTAATGCGAGAGAGAACGAATAAAATGGGGGTTCGAGAAACGAGTCAGCGTTCATGCCAAGCAGAAGCAATAACAGTGGAGCAGTTGAGTGAAAGCAAATTCCGATCCGGGGGATACAGATGTAACGGGGTAGATTATATACCAAAAATATATCTATACCGGCCACCGCCATGGCACATATATATATGTATATAATAAATAAGTACATATAGCGATAGCGATGTGGTGCCTTTATAAACCTTCAGACCGTACGGAGCCAGAACGAGAAGGAGATCGATCGTTCCGCGTGAACTGAATCGCCAATTATTCGGTGTCGATGAAAAACCTTAATCGAAGAGCCAGCTCTTCTCGCCGCTCGTTCGCGTTTATGTACGCTTTATGTTCAACCGTTCGTCTTTAGTTCTCGGTCTGTGCCGAAGAGACGGAGAGAGCAACGGCGCGGTTACGCTCGCTCGCGCCCCGCCGCTTTATTACAATAATTCGGCCGTTTAATTGCTAATTAAGGGAGAAGAAGGGAGAACGAGCTCGGGCAGTTGAGGTAGCACACATCCGAGGCCGCAAACTCGCACGCGGTAGACGAGAGTCGTCGCATCTGTCGACGGCTACACATACCGCTGTATACCTTCCACACTAACTACTGTCCTTCTCGATTCTACTCGCTCTCGAACCATCACGCGAATTCACTCGGTCCCAGTGTTGTTCTCTGTTTACAGTATATATGTGTATATAGATATAAAACATTGCAAGCCATACCAGTTCTGTCCTCGTCGCCCGCGCTCGTTAACTCTTTACGTCCCTGCCGATATATCCCACGCCTGAATTCACCCGAGCACCTTCGTTTCGTTGATTATCGCCAAGAGTTCAGACCTCGACGTTCGAGGGAAGCAGAGATAAAGGAGTAAGAAACAAGATTTGCCGATCTCGAACGATTGGACCTGAGGGAATTCCGCGCTTTTTTTTCTTTATTTTCATTTCGCTCCATTTAATACAGCACTTTATTTTCTTCTCAATGCCGGTTTTTTTTGTCAACATACGAATATAGCTTTATCGGTGGGTGATCGATGGGTTGAATCATTGTCGATCGAATCGCTTCCGAGGAGCGACTTTTCAATATTCATTTATCGATCTATTAAATAAATAGTCCAGAGTGATCAAAGAGGAAGAACGATCGGAATGAGACTATCGAGAGAAGTATCTTCGCGAGCTTACGATCGCACCGGAATTCGCGTTTCTTTTAATGTACCTCGTCCTTAAGAGTAAGAGCGCCCATTCTATTCGGGATGAAGATCGAACAATGAGAGACGAGAGCCTCGTTGTGCATTCGGAGGAGGGGGGAGAAAAGTTGGAGAGAGATTAACGGCAGTAATAAGACGGGTCTCGGCTTCATTAGGCGCATTGTTGTTGTTACTCGAGAATCTGGCCGGTGCGCAGGGGGGTCCTCGCGAAAGAAGGAACGAGTGTATAAGCTTCATTCTTTCTGTTTCTCCTTCCGCGAGCTCGAACGAACTAAAAGAGCTACACAGCACTCACGAGCATATATACCCTTTTCTTAACCTTTCTTCGTTTCGTTTCTTTAGCTGATTTTTTTTCATCCCCCTCTCGTCCACCTCCGTTGCCCTCCTCCAGTACAACCACCTTGGGTTCTTCGGGTTCAGCGCGTCCTCCGAACTCGGAACACTAGCGGGTTTCTTCTCTCGTTCATGTCCGACTTCGAGTCCGTATACCAAAAGTTCTACCGGGTTAGCGTGCGTCCGCGTCTATCCCCTCTTGTTTTTCTTGGCGAGTCACTGAGATAAAAAGAGGAGGTACGCGCGACGTTGCGAGGCCCGGGCCAACGAACGTAATACCGCGGAGACGCGACGACGGTATACGGAACGTCTTGCCGACGCCCCGACCTCTTGGTCTTCGCCACACCGGAGTAACCGCCAAGCAAACCAGCCACTAATTGCTTCTTGCTTCGCGAAGTGCACGATGCAACGTCGTCGTCGATAAATCAACCTTGCATAATATATATGTATCATATACGAAGGGAGAGGGAGTTATATGGGCTATATTATATTACATTACACCGATGTAATATGGAGGATAAACAACAATGCGGAGTCCCGAGGCTCGCGAGAGAACCGAGAAAGAAGAATAACAACGAGAGGCCGAGATCTTACGATCGCGCACTCGGACCTTTTGTTCGACCATCAGTATCGGTAATTGAAGAGAGTCGAAATACATTATCTCGCCGGTCGTTCTCATCAACGAACAAAAGTAACGCCGGATCCGCGAGGCTCTTCGGCGATCGTAAATTAATATCGTACTTCGACGAATCGGTGCGACGTATTTTTTTCGAAGCTTGGTCAAATTTTTTTATTTTCATTTCGTTCGGTGAAAGCCACCACCGAACGTTCGCCAAAATTTACTGTATCGACTTACTGAGACACAGAAGGGTTTATGAAAAAATTCTTTTCATTCCAAATCGAAGGTCAGCTACGTCCGTCTGTTTCTCAGGACACGTTATTACATTTTACAGTAAGCAAGATCGATCATCGCCTCGTTGAGAATTATGTGTCAATCGCGATCGCGGCGCGAGTGTAGCCCAAGAAAGAAGAGATTGCCCGGGCGTATGGAGAGGCAAGATAAGACGATACGCGTATATCTGTATATATGGAGTTAATTAATATTCGCAGGTGGCTAATGAGGTGCCTGGCTCACCGTCGTATCTTGCTCGAGTGAAAGGGCTTGTATATTTCGCGCTTATCATCCCGTAGACCGTACAACGAAATAAGAAAAAGCGCGCACGCACACAAAAATTGCTGACTAATAATCGAGATATATATATAATTATTATATATGTATCCGACGTTCTTATGCGTGTTACGGTTGCAGTGACTGCAGTGATATATTTCGCGGTTGAGAGGAGTAAGGCAAAACCGGGCGTGTATTAATACCGTTCCTTATTAAACCCGCACACGCGTGACGCCTTGATGCCGCTGCACCGAGCGCTTTCCTCGTCGCACTTTGATCCAAAACTCTCAGGTGTGGCCCCGAAGCTTAATAAGCTCATTTCTGCCAGCACCACTCTTCACCGAGTAGCCGCCACTTCTATATAACCGCGCGAACTAAGTTTTATTCGGACTAATCCAACGCGCACCGACGATATCTTCGCCGAAGTCGCATTTGCCACGAATTATATGGGCCGTGCTAATACAACGTTTTCTCACAGCGTTCTCGTGACGATGGTTCTCGCACTCATCGCGCCACCGGCGACGGGGGATCCCTAATTTGATTTTCCTTCGCGCCTTAAAGCACGAGAAATCACGATGTAGCGAGAAGGCGCACTAGCTTTATATATATTCGCATTTTGGCTCGACGCGCCGATACGAGTGGATTATCGGAAGAAAAAGTATTCTCTCGAAAAAGTATACTGCGCGACAGATGTTTGCGATGGGATCCAAGGGAGCAACAATCAATTGTCGAACATAAAATACAAACATTCAAAAATTGAATGACTTGAAATCAAATTTCCCACAGGAATATCTTTTGCAGTTGTTGGCTCGAGGCGTCAATACGAAAGAATTATGGTGAGAAAAATTATTCAGTCAAAAATATATTGCGCAACGACTGTTTACGATAAGATTTTTGAAACGAGCATTCAATTTTAGGGTTTAAAATGCCAGCGTCACGTGATGAAATGACCGAAAATACATGTTTCTTTCTAATGGCAATCAATTTTGGAATTACGGGAACAACGTTGTTTGCTGAGGATGTTTGTTCAAGCACTTTCGAAAAAATAGATCGAGGCCTGTGCCGATTTAGAAAAGACGAGACGGCTTTTGTCTGAAGCTCTCGCGCGTATAAAAAATCGGAGCGCGCACAGAGAGGAACAGAGCGAGCCATGGGCTACCGGGTTGGGAAGGAATGCCCCAGTGAGAACGTGCTTCGGATGTTTGGTAGTGCAATCCCCGGTTGGGAATTGGTTGCATAACGGGTGACGCCACGCGAATAGAAGGAAGAGTAAGCTAAGTGAGAAGAGTTTGTGCCAATGCTATATGCGGATACTCCAAAAGTCTCTTATAGACGTATTGGTGAGGCTTTTATAGTACAGCATAGGAGAGTGGATGGTAGCTTCAGCGCTTCAGCGGAGGGAGGACGAGCGGGGATGGCAAGTTGTTTATCGAACCCGATCGAACTCGATCGACTTCAACATCCGCGCACGCACACCTCCATGCTCGGCTGACCGCGCATTGCGAGATTAATTGCGATTCTCGTCTATCGCGCTACTCTCCAAACGATTGGAATAATCCTTATCGACGGAAGCAAAATTTATCGCGCGAATTGCAACTTGTAACGATGTAGAGAATCGCTCTTTGGCCTTGACGTGAATAACTTCGAGAATGATTAAATTATCTATTAATAAGATGTGACTCTCCTTTCTGGTATGATCAACCGTTTTTCGTTCCTTCTTTATAAACACACTTTCGTTCTTTCCGCAATCAATCCGGAAAAAAGAGATCGCGCGCGTTTGAAGAGTCCAGATCACCCACGCGAACGAGACTTTTGCCTGGCCGCACTCCCTGCCGGCTTTGACGAAAAGGCGGAGAGAAATAAAAAGAAAAAAAAATGAAAAGAGAATTGCTCGTTCTAGAGATGTCAACAAATACTCCTCTCGACTATCCTTGGAACAAAACTAAAATAGATAATGTCACCCAGTTTTGTGAGGCTTGTCAGAGGGAACCATTCGGCCATTCGAGACATCGGTCTCCTCGACCGATCGTCGCTACCGGAGGCATAACTCAAACAAAAAATACACAACCACGTCCAGCGAGCATCTGGAATTTCAACGATATTCCATTCAAACCATCTTATACAATATATTTATACGAGCCACCGAACATTCGGTGGAAAGGAAAAAATTGACTAAAATATTGCTCTATCCACGATTGATTGTCGTAACTCACGTAAAAAAAAAAGCCTTTCACCGCGACGTCGCGGATTTTTGCATCCCGCGGGCAGATACGGGCGAGAAAAATGTCTCTAAGTGACGAGTGAAAAAAATAATTATTTTCGTAGCGACATGTCTACC
The DNA here is from genome assembly GCA_963924025.1 of Ischnus inquisitorius. Lineage (NCBI taxonomy): Eukaryota > Metazoa > Arthropoda > Insecta > Hymenoptera > Ichneumonidae > Ischnus > Ischnus inquisitorius. The sequence goes on along the minus strand of OZ001250.1, from coordinate 5,353,149 downwards.
GTCAATTTCCTTTCTATCCAAAAATATACGAAAATCTTATAAATCAGTGTAGCAACGTGCACACGACACTTTTCTTTTCGACGAAAATATCCTCGTTTTGCAATACCGAAAACGAATATTAAAGATAACGATTGACGCACAATGTTGAAGAGATAATTGAAATGGCTCAACTGGTTAGGACAATTGACGAAGAGCTAATTGACTTGACAAGACGATAATGACAAGAGAATCTCGACTCCGTAACCTCAAAACCTGAAAGCCCATCATCGTATCGGGACCGGAAATCAACATCAAATCTGCCGTAATTAATTATGAATAATAATAATAGTATTATTATTAATATTCGTCCCAGTACCAAAAAATCCGTGTCATTAATTCGCGTGTACGTAACAATATCTCAATAATTTATTGATTATGCGATATACCTGGGTAAGTAACAAGTTGATCTTACGCAAGAGGCGCGAGAAGTTGTATCACACCTGTCGTCACTGACCACAGTGTTGTGCACACAAGCGTGGGCGATGTTGTGTTGCACGTCGAGAGAAACGAAAACGTTTTTGTGCGAAACAAATTGAAGAAGTGCAACGCAGATCGCTCGATGCGACGCCGAGGAGCTTGTATGTTTGAAAAGAAATTCCAAAGTTTAATCGCCTGTCCGCAGTTGAATGAAGAAGGAGAATCGCACAAGCGAACTAAATACTTTGCCTGTCGGGAGAGCCCTCGCGCTGACCCTCGATTGTAAAACGTGTCGCGCACTCGCATTTGTTACCAGAACATAATTCAGCTGTATTCGAGGCAAATTTTCGGCACTCCGATTTGACCGATGCCACGTATAATACGGGAACGCGAAGGCCGCCGAGTTAACTTATAGCATTGTGTTTTCGGCATTCGCGAATTATTTGCGTCTCGCAAACGCTAAATGGGTCACTCCGGCGTTAACGACTGTTTCATTGATGTACCAACTTCTGTATACTGCAGTTAATGTTGTAACTTGTTTCTCTTTAAACCTATTGATTTTTTTCAAATATATTTATCGCCAAACAGATAACGGGCAAATAAAAGCAAGATGCACAATCAGCAACATTTCGCATTTGCACGTGAAACGAAATTTATTGCGAAATCGTCTCCCGCGTCTCATCATCATCGCTCGCTGCATGCAGGGGAGTCGCGGTTTTTCTTAATCTGCCTCTCAGCGAGCGAGTCTGGAATAATGCGAATAGAGAAGTGAGGGACCTTCGGCAGGATCGTCTCAATAATCGCGCGAGATTCCTGTGTGGGACCCTCGACTCGATCTCGCGGATCTTGTGGTTTTTGCACGAGATGCACACTCCGCAATACTGATACGAAAAAAGCGTGCTAACCGCGAGGACCGTTCAAGGACTATCTCTCGCTATCTCGCCTTTCTAACTTCAACAACCCACGCACGAAATTACGAATCTCTCGACTCCCCTGCATCGTCAACGTCACTCGTATTATAGAACCGGATATCGTGCGCGAAGTTGTTCAACTATATCGCGGCATTTATCGAAAGCTCACCGTTTCATTGTAGCCTTTTGTGGTCGCGCGAACGAATGAATCAAAAGAAAATGGCGGTCTTACCTGAAACAGAAAGAAACAATACAATTATTACCTAAATTTGACAATTTTTTATTATTATTCGTAAAGACCTCGGAAAAAAAGGTTCGTTTACGGAACGAATCTTACGGTATCAAATGTTGAGCCGCGATTAAAGTAAGCGTCAGGTTGGTAATGAGCGAGAAAAAGTACGTCGGATATAATCTTGAAACTGCGAGTAGTAAAAATTCGTTGTAACCAACCAAAAGATTCCTTTTTGCTTTCCGATGGCCGTATGCATAAATTAAAGTGTCTAACGTGTTTTATCAAAGAAACGCGCAAAACTTAGAGGAACTCGACTTTTTGTGCCGTTACTAAGCGAGGAACCAGAAAAAACTCAATTTTTTCTCGTCCAATCGAAAGATCCTTGAAAGTACTCTGGATCGCATTTTTCAAGGTACTCTACCACGAGCTCGAATTCGACATCAATTCTGGTCTAGAGCCTCGTTATATATTGTCAATCGTAATTCTTTTTTTCTCTATTTGCTCCCGAAGTTCGCACTACAGATGCGAGTGCCTGTTGTGCGAAAAATTTATGAAGCGTCGCACGGTGTCTCATTTTCGACACTACCAACGAGGTTTGGATATAGGCAAGCCGTCAAGGTGGAGCGGAGTGTATTGTGCCTGCGACAAGAGACCGCAGGCATCGGCGCGCTTGCCGAACCCCAGCGCTTCACGCGCTTGCATAACCATTGTTATTTATCTTGGGGAGGATCGCCAAAGTATTTCACGTTAAAATAATAACAGCTTGTCTGGCAAATGTCCGCGGGCATCGAGAGACTCGCGCGCTACGTATCCGCGTAGACGGCACCTGCCATTCGCTTGTTCTTTTGCTGCCGCGTGAATCCTCTTTACACACTCGACCGCATGCATCAACCGCACCGAACAGAGAAGAAGAAAAATCGTTTCTCGATGCAATTCTTTTTTAATCGCCGTTACATCTTTGAAGAAGACATTCATCATAATTAGTCCGTACGTGACACAAATTGCTGTTATTCAAGTTGACGGGCGGAACAGAAGTCCGACGATTTGAAGGTAAAAAAGATTTACATTTTTTTTTGCGCTCAATTGTTGTTACTGATTTACTGATCATATAATCCATGTCCATGTCCTGATATTTAAACTTCATTACTTAATCTAATATTTAAATTTACTGTTTTTTTTTTCTATGTACATGTTTTGTATTTTCTGTTGCAAGAACTTGTACATTTTTTATTTTATAATCCGGATTTTATTTATGTATGATCAGAACAAGGATATTACAAACGTTCTCTCAATTCTATTTAGTTTTATTGCCAGTAAAAAAAAGATAAAACTCTTTTACGCGTAACATCGCATAACGCCCCCTTTAAATGCGGTCTAATCGTGGTCGAATCTCGGTCCGAAAGTGACCAAGGCACTACAGAAATAGGCGTTTTAAATCTCGCATCGTGTCAACGTGCGAAACATTCGCGATTTTGGCCTTTTCATGAATCGTTTAACGTCTTCGGCCATTTAATTTCACACAACGTCGAAAATGTCTTTCTCTTAACGTCGGTTAAGTGAGTGAAAATTCAGGCCTCGTGCATACGGCACACTGCCGATGCAGGCCGTATATCCATCCAAGATTCGCGAGAGATGTTGCGAAGCCAAGAATCAAAAGAGGACGAGCTGAATAACTTGAGGTATTTTGAAGCTGTACACTTCAGTGAAGTGTGATGACTATATACACGCACACGCGCGATGTACATATGTATATATCTATTTACTCGTGTAGGCACACCGATAGTACATAAGCGTTGGTCCGTATCGGTAAGGGGGAAAACGGTTTGCTCGGTTCAACTGCGACAGAGTCGAAGAGCAAAAGACGAGCATAGGACGAGGAGAAGGAAAAGGAGAGAGTGGAAAGACAGAGAAGGCAGAACGCGGATTAACGAAGGAGCGAACGAGATGTTAAGTCTCAGTAGTCAAAGACGCAAATAGCACGCCCAAGTTAGCCTAACGGGTCTGCCAGGCGGTTTTCTACTGCACTTCTCGATGTGCACTCTCGCTACGGCATCGTCGAGAGGGAAGTGGAGGAAACGGCGCGCTCACGAACGTCCTCCCATCGTATATGCTTCCGTATACTGTAAACTTAACCCGCTTATTAACGGGAATCGCGATTCCTTTGCTTTTCGAGCGAACGAATATTCGCGCGTGAACCCATGCGCAGCTTTCAATGTTGCATAATTCTTCAATATCCACGTATATTGTCCTTCGCAACGCTTTTCGCTACTAAATCAATAGCCAATTTTACTCGGCAGTCTTCCGCTACCGTTCCCTGTCTTTTTGCTTCCAAAGCTCGAAATCGTTTCTCGCTCTTTCCGTATTTCACGGGAATCACCGAGCGAAACTTCGAAACATCGAGCAGTCTCCGCCGTGTCGCGTAAACTCGCGAATTTATCGCCCCCTCACTCAACGTCGAATCCGCGATATCCCGAAGCGTTCGAAAAAACGCGAAGGATACGAGACGAAGGAGAAAAAAAGAAAAAAAAAATAGCATACCGCGTGTTAAAAAAAGAATTCGCAAAACGATGAATTTTAATTACATATACAGCTCGTAGTGTAATAAAATGCTTCCATTATTTCGCCACGTGGTTACGCGCGTGCTTCGGGAAGCCTTTCCCTTCGTTAATACAGCGAATTAACGGCGAAGAGAGATGAAAAAAAAATGGAGAGATCCGACTCGTAATAAAAGGAGAATTGTTGGTTGACGATAAATAATTTCCCACAAACTCATCAATTTTCTCAGGCAAAGTCGACTTTGTAGCAGCTTATAAAGAGTTAATGTAATTCCGAAGAAGAAACTTCGTACTTTCTGCAAATCAGCGAGTATTCATTCTCAATAATCGCTATCGTTGCTACCGTTGCAAAATTCGAGTGGCTTCCTTGAAAAAAAACAAAAAAAAAAAAGACATTGGCAAAAGGCGCCGAGGGAAAAAGAGGAGAAACGGGGATGCGAGCGAGTCTGGACGCTGCGCCTCTCGTCTTTCATTCCCCGAGGGACTCGTCTCGCTCCATTCCCTCGTTTCTCGCTCGTCCGAGAGGAAGGAGGTGGAACGTCTGACCGCGAAACTCGTAATCTTAACGTCTTAACCGTGCGCGATTCACGAAGAGAAGCTCAGCGGAGCTCTCACTGCGGAGAAGTCGAGACTTTTGCGCGGCACGCCGGGGATAGCGGCACCCGGTCCTCGTCGCGACGACGACGACTACCATCAGGACCTTCTGCGCCCGTCGCACTTTCCACCTCCCAGAATTGAAATAAAAAAGAAAAAGAAAGAAAAACAAAACAACCGAAAGAACTCAGAGAATGAGAGAAAGAGATCGCCAAGAGTATGAGAAAAAAGCTAACTGCCTCGGTGCTCACTGCGATTATCAGCGGCAACTCTTCTCTCCGGAGTAAGTTCGGGTGTGTGTCTGGCAGCACCTCGGCTCTCCTCCAATTCGGCGCAAACACGCGCCTCGAGCATATAATATTAACCTCGTGAAAGAAACGCGAGAGCCCCGAAACTCTCGCTTATATTTACTTACGTTGTTATAATATACACTTGGTGTTATAGTTACGTACTACTATCTCCCGATATTTTTCGTTCCTGTACATTATGTACTGGTTTTTTTGAGTGCATCGCCGTTTCGCGGATATGAGCGCTGGCAAGGGCAGCCAGAGCTCCGCAACTTCATTTTTCCCACGAAAGAATATGGTTTTTTTGTCGTCGTTGTTTTTCATTGAATCTCCCAGTCTCCTTTATCGTCCACCTGGGTGAATATGTTGCCTGCGTTTTTATCGCAGTTTCGCATATACGCTTGGAATAAAGATCTCGGACGAGAGTAGTCGTGCGGTTAATAATTCAAAATTTACTCTACACGCGCCGTTTTCTCGGCCGCGACGCTGGCAATTGATAGCGAGAGATTGAATCGCCGCAAAAATATTGTAATACTTTTAAGTACTGTTGCACATAAGCGGCTATAAACACTTATGTGTTAACTTTCCTCGCCAGCTTTTTTTCTCACTGCATCGCTCCGCCATATGCCCTCGGGTTCTTTGCACTCTTTACATACTCGACCGCGGGTATGTACTTTTATTCGTTACTGACTTGAGCTCCTTTGCCGACTTGGCATCCCTCCTTCCCAAAAAAAAAGATTATTTTTATTTACGAATAACCGCGCAGCTACGGCAAACACCGTTTTTTCTAAAGGTTGTTTTTCGTTCAGGCAAAAGCGCCATTCGCACGTTCCTTGGTTGAAGAGTCGATCCCCATCGAGTGAATCTCGCCGATGACGTTGAATGGACGCTCGCCACTCTCGGCGAGAGGATAAACGCCCGATCATCATTATTAAGTCACACACGGACCGCGAACAAACGAAAATAATTATCTTTGCCCCTCGGTGGAAATTTTAATGTCTCAACTGCGTCGAAAAAGAAATGGACAGGAACAAGTATACTCGATGACCGAGACCATTTTTACGTTATAATGCTTCGCTTGTCATTTAATAAATACATTTTATCCGAGCACTGGAAAAAATGTATTCGGTACGCGATGGGTTACAAACGAAACGAAGGGTACAAAATATTAGTCGCGATAAGTCGTATGATTCACAAAAAAAAAAACATTTTTATAGTCGAGCATACTAGATGATCTGCGACGTTTCTCATCGTATTTTTTGACTTGCGACTCTATGCGAAACTTTTGTGCAGCATCTGAGAGAAGCTTATTGGATATTGAGTGGTTTATAGACAAAACGAAGAGAGCTTTGGACTTCAGCAACAGTCCGTTCGCACAGTGTTAGGCGCATATAAGATCGTGCTGGGTGACGATAGAAGCTCTCGCGGCCCCCGACGAGCTTGAACCTCCAGTAGAGCGCGATGGGCCGGCGTGGCTTTCGTTGCCCCGTTGCTGCTCTTGGCTGTAGAAGGCAAAAAAGATGGAGAACGCGGAGTTCTCGGGGGGATGCGCGAGCGCGTGCGAGCGAGCGCACATCACGGTCGGTGCTTTACATAGCTTAGACCGGCGTCTGGCCATGTCGGGAATGGCGGCCGCGCGTACGGGGAGAGTCTTTACTGGCTAAAACTCTGGACAGAAATATCCCGAATGCAAGGACAAGCTAGCCTCTCTAGCCTTTGGCGTTTAAACGCGAAACGAAACTCTAACGCTCGCGGTGCGCGCCACGCAATTGCAAGTTCGGTGAATGCAAAAAGCTTCCACTTGCAACAACCGTCGAAACTTCATCGAGAGGCTTCGCGAGAGGATGCATAGAATAGCCGCACAACGATCTCGAACCCAATCTTCGCCACTTCATTAATATCGTGCACCAACCACGGTATTATGCACATGTGTTACTATCGAATGGATTTTGATCGAGATCCGCCAAGGCCAAGAATTTTGCGGTTCTAACACAAGGGTGAATAACACTCCATAGTACAATGAACACATCATTAAGATATCCATCTTCTCTCGTCGTTGGATGCACCTATCTCGCGAAATCGACCGACGACATGAATGTTTCGTTAATAAAAATAGACGTTTGGCAGTAACGACGAGTCTTTAAATAATATTCAATATGTATTTTGGCAAGAATTTTCGCACTCAACGGAGTGGTTATAGTTATAGTAAGATAGTAGTAACAGTCAGCTGAACGACGACAGACGTCCAAGGATGACCCGATGAACGTTTAACATAAATAAATGAATCATACACGCGGGATGGTAACCCAAAGCTGAATCAGCTGTTTACACGCTTTATACGATGTGCTTGCCAGTATCTACTTGCTTATCCCGATGTCAAACCGCAAAAGCATCATCAATGTCTTTTTCGATCGTTGAAAATTTCGATAAATAAAACAGTCGATCAACGATAAGGATCGGGAAACTTTGTCTAGTTGACGAATGATCTACGAGCGATTTTGCAACAATTTTCGTAACGCGGCAAAAGCAAAGGTTTCCGTTGAGTAATATAGTTTCGATAAATTCGATACGCTTGTGCGCGTAACTAAGTGGAATTTGGCGTTAATAGACCGCCAAATTCACTAAGTGTTATTTTCACGAAAATGTTCAATGATCGTTGACGCGCCAACTGTTGTATCGAGGCCGACAAGAGCCAAAGGACGAATCATAAAACTCAAAGACAGAAAAATATCGTGTCTCTTACTCATTCAGAGAAAGACAGCTCATCGCTGTACAATGTGGATTTTGTTGTCTACGGCGACGAAATACAAGTGGAAAAGGCGCGAAAGATGTTTCTACTTCTCGAAGTTTCTTGGCACGCGGGTTTACTATTACGAATGGAAAACTATAATAACGCAGTCGGGGTATTTAACGTGGGTTAAAGGTCAGACGTTAACCCATCCGCGACTAGTACACGCGCGATGATTGGTAGCCCTGAATGTTCGACGCTCACGTAATGATTATTAGGGATTTCGGAAATAGAACATTCTTGCACGGATGCTGTTTCGACCGATCGACGATTGACGAGGCTGGTTGCATTCAAAAAGCAAATTTTCGCGTTTGCGAGCGCGCGTGTGTGTGCACTAAAAGCTTCTGGCAGAATTCAACGTCTTTACTCGTTGATGCCGAGAGCCTAGAGAAATCTTAGTGATGCTAATAAACGGCTAACGCGAATTCCGCGGTTAATTCGGTCTTTCGCGAGTGCAGCGTTTAACATTGGCATTGGAAACGTTCGCGCATCGACGACGATGCGCTATTGCCTCTTCGGCGTCGATACGTCCATTGAAATATCATTCTTAACGTAACCCTTGAAATTTTTAATATTTCTTCCCCCAAAAATCTATGTTCCGCAATTTAGTTACAGGAAATTCGAAACTTCGCTAATTATCATTACAGAGTTACACAGTTATAAAAAAGGACCTTGGCCGACAGCAGAAGAAAAAAACTTTTCTCCGACGTCATGGAACCCTGAAATTCACGAGTGATGATTGTAAGGTCGGCGAATCTCTTCTAATAAGACACCAAATGTAGGACCGAGTCGAAACATTCGTAGAAGGATTAAGCGAGATAGAGAAAACGTTTTGAACCCGGAAAAGCGTTATTTCTCAGTGAGTTTGGTACCTATCCAGGTCATCTTCATGCGCATTGCAAGAGAGGTGAATATCACAAGTTGCACAAGCTCTGTGTGAGGGCCAAAATGCTTTCGGGGTGTGGAAGTTAGCAACAGTGTCCGAGACCGTCAGACGAGAGGAGCTTCTGGAATACAGTTATATACGTATATGTATAAGTGACGAGAGCAACGAAAGGAAGAAGAGTCGTGGCTCCTAAGTCTACACAGCTCTTCTATATTCCAACTCCGACTCATTAAGGGCAACACAACGGGTACGGTGAGGGAGCTTGGTGACGGCGCTTCCTAGACCAGAAGCCAAATACTTGCCGCTACGAAACCGCGGAGACTTCGTCATCGTATCTCACTTTCTTCCCCGTCGCAACCCCCGGTTATTCTTCGTCTTGCTCAAACGATTCTCATCGTTCGCGGAGCAAAACGAAGTAAAAGAAGTCCAACCGACCGCGTGCGGCGCATTGTGAAATAGAGAAAAATGAAGAAAAAAAAGCCTCGGCAAGCTCGTCTCGGTGGCGGATGAAAATATCGCTTCGAGCGGAAAAAAAAGAAGAAAAAAAAGTGAACAACGAAATAACGACAGATGAGAAAGGATACCAATGTATTTAACCAGAGACCTTAACGACTTTTTCGTGTCGAGACGAAAGATCCAAGAGGTAGAAGATGATGAAGATTAAAAGCAGCTGAATCTTGCGATATCTTCTAGAGACTCAGAATTCAGTCGGTCAGGTTTAACGTACGTATGTATACAGTGGGATACATGCTCGATGGTATACATTTGTATATTAGCTATTACAGTATAAGCTTTGGAATCTGGCCTCAGTGTGGTTACATTCGTCCCTATCGAGAGGAAGATCTCGCCCGCGCTAGGTCTCCGGCTGGGACCCGTTTATTTTTACGGCAATGCCAGGGTGAACGTTCTCTCTCTCGTGGCATTACCAGCGAGAAGCAAGCAGTAGCGGCAGCTTCCTCTCGAATGTTTAGGTTTATCGGGCCCGAATGATTTCGCGCTATCCTACCGCGTGCAAGAGCACCGTTCATCTCGATTCCTCGTGCAAGACACATCTATATCCGACGAAGTTTGAGGCTCGCTTAACTCTTCTTCTTCGTTTCGAGGGCTCAGCCGAAAAATCCTCCGCTATAAATTTACTCGCGGATTATTCTTTCGCCGAGAGACGAGAAATTGGGCAACGCTTTTTTAACACCTATTAATTATCCCGGGCGTTCAATCTCTCATGCCCGGTGCGCAAAAGACTTCTTCGCCTTCCTCAGTTCTCGCTTACTCTCTCGCTGTACCTTCGCCGCGGGAGTGATGTATCTTCGAGGTGAAAAGATGTGACGGCATTACAACTATGTAGTCCGACGAAAGTAAAGTCGAGAGAGAGCGAGAGTGAGTGAACTACCGACGACGAAGACGACGACCGAGGGGCGAGAACTATATTTATATTGACGGTGAAAAGTCGAGCGTACGACAAGCACACCGCGAGAAGAGTGGAAGAAGACGACTTCGAGTTATAGGACGAGCACGGGGTTGTCGGGTCCATTAGCGCTGTTTTGCGCGGGCAAAGTGCGACCCGAACTCAACAGCTGTTATACCGTAAAATCTTGTGCCTCGTAAGCACGCGTACTACCATCAACGCTGATGCCGGTAATTCTGGATGAGGAAATAAAAAATGAAGAATTTACCAGATCCCATGCGAAGGATCCTGATGGAAAGATGTTAGAGAAAAAAAGGACTGGACCGCGCCTTGTAGTTGAACCTCTCAGCATGGTCCCGTATCAGTACTGCCATTAGCACCGATGCTGAACATTACTGATGTGGATACAATAAAAAAATTTGCAAAAATTAAATAACTCCCGACTGCAAAAAAGTGTAATAAAGAAATTCTAAAAAAAAACATGTGAAATTACAATCATTTAATCCCATATTGGAATATCATTATTTCTCTATCACCATTGAGTATGAGAATCGTCCGACTATAATATGCGGATAGACAATTGTCATTTGAATTTCACTTTTAAGTTGGCCCTCCGCGTATTTGGGGTTGTATTTTACAGAGATCGAGCCCCTGGCGAGAAATCGGGGATAGCAAAAATGGCGGTAACAATTCGATATATCTGGATCGTGTTTTTCTTGTCTTATTTTCAAAGTTCATAATCTCAGCGGAACTGTGGGTCATGTTTATGATGTATCGTCTAAATCACACTCTAGGCTTCACACGGCTAGAATACCAGATTTGGTTGAGACAATTCAATCCCCGTTCCGGCAAACATGCCTGACAACAAAATCTAAAAAATGGCCGGGCGCCAGTGAAACGCGGAACTCCCGTTTTTTTGCCCGGGCGGACAGTCGGGAGTTACAAAACTAGATATACCACAGCTACAAGAATGCTGATGGAAAATAAGAACTATTAGCTAGTACTTGCACAAAAACTTTTGTTTTCGTATTTCTCCGAGTGTTTGTGTTTGATCGATTTCCGTGTTATTGCTTCGCGCGTTGGTTCGATAGTGAGCCTGTCAAACAGCCTCGAGACTTGGGCGTCCTCGTGGCTCCCGAGACGTCGGAACGTCCGCGACGCTCGATTAGCCGAGACGGCAGCGTGATATACGACGCCCAGACTCGAGCTTCTTCGCACTCCGAATTCACTATGTGCTTTCACTGCCATACGTATACCGGCGATACCACGAAACTTCGACTCGTATTTGATTCTTGTATTCGTGTTGTTACGTAAAACGGAAGTGACTCGAATTGGGAAGATATTCATCTCGGCATTCAACATTGCCAGAAGTCAGACAATTTCCAATCTCGGGCTTCGTCGGGTTGGTCGATCGGGTCGTCTCCATCCGGAAACGGAAGTATGGATAACTCGGTGAGCTCCAAAGAGATCGCGAGACGAACGAAGGAAGTTCTATCTTCTACACTCTTAAACTCACTTTTCTCTATTTCTCGATCACGATGTTTTCTCACTCACGCTCTCGGATATGCGAGCCGTAAATAAGGCTAATCGAGGGAGTCCGCAAATAGAAAAGCCCTGCCTTCACGACTCTCTGTGCCCGCTTATCTTTGCTCGGCTCACGAGACTTCGGGAGCTTTCTCGGTGGCAGAACGGACGAGAGACTTCCAGCCGGGAGTAATAGACGATGCAACACTTTGCACGTTCTGTAACTACTGGATTTAACCGAGACCTGGGATACGAGAAACGGAAGTCAACGGGATCCGAGAGAACCAAACGGATTCGTCGACGATTAATCAATGCATGTCTTGAGACAGCAGTGGTCATTAGAGTTATCAAACGACAGTTATAGAAACGAAGAATCCTGCGGAAATCACATTTTTTTACATAAACTAACCATTTTTCCAGCAAAGTTTTGATACAGATAAATGATAAAAGATGCAGACACTGATTTTCAGTTTAGCGAGTCGTTGAAGAGACTAACGATCGATAATATGTTAATAAATAATGATTAGTAAAGACGGAAGGAATATTGTAAAAAAAATATTAATACATGTAATATCTTGAATCGTGAAACGAAGTACCTAAATCACGCACGTGTATTTCTTCCTCGCCGATTGACCGAAATAACACTCAAAGCCGTGAAATATACTAATGGAGTCGAAAAGAGGCAAAGTGAGGACAAAGATAAATCGACGACAAAGTAGGGCAAAGGAAGTCGGCTTCAACGTAGAGGGGATAGGGGGTTGAAATAGAAAAGAAAAGAAGAAACTTAAACGAAACGTAAGGAAGTAAGATAAAAAAAAATAAGCGCAAGCGGAAAGAATCTGGAACGAGGGTAAAGAATTGACGGACGAGAGGATACACTTGTGTTTCTTTCGGTTAGTGTGTGTAATCCGAAGAACCAGAGAGGCCAGAGTCACAAAGAGAATGCCGACGAAAAAGAGAAGAGAAAAGTTGTGGAAAAAAGCTAGAGCTCCGAACCAGACGATGGCAAGGAGAGCCAAAGAATTGACAGACTGACAAAAGAAAATGACCGATTTCCCTTAGTTTCGTTCTCTTATTCTTTCCGTTTTTTTCATTTTTTTTTTTCGACACTGATCTCCGAATTCTGAAGTGGTGAGAGAGCCTACGGCTGAGGTCCCGAGCCAAGGAAATTCGGTTGTACCGTTCTTACTATGCCGAGTTGCTCAAGCCGGGCTGTCTGGTGTAGAAGAGTTGCGTGGAGGACCGAAGAGAGAGACCGAGAACTTTGCGCGCATCCAGACGATTCGAGTTCGCCGCCGGCACGTAACGTCACGGCAGACGACGGGATAAGAAGCTAACGGGGGACGGGGCAGGAAGACGCACCACGAGAAATCGACGAGACATAAGTTTGCTTCGTTTCGTCGGGATGCGAGAGAGGGTTGAGACGGTGTGCGAGAGAAGCACCATAATACGGACGTGTCCGCATCGAACATCGGTGAGCATCCGTTAGCTCGCAGTCGAATTTTGTGGGTGTAAGGTGTCGTCGTGTTGGAACTAAGCCAGAAACCTCTCGCCGACTGTGAGCAAACGACCGGAGAGGGAGGTGAAAAAGGGAGAAGACCCGAGCTAAGACGCCCACGCGATGCACATACCGTTACGATAAATAATCGAATAGCGAGCGAGCACGAGAAGTCTTTACTCTAGTATTTTATCGAGAGGTTACCCTTGAGTAACACTGAATCAAAATCCCCATTTTTTTAAACCTTTTTCGATTCCGATTATCGATCGATACTTCTTCCAATGATATTATTAATGATAATACTGTTACATTATTTCGTACACATCACAACATTACGTTGTACACATTGCGACATAATTGTTTTTGAGAAAATGCGGAGATCGGAAGTGAAAAATGTTGTATTTCGTTCGCTCGGTTACGGATGATGGTTATGTCACACGTCGTAATTTATTTCCCGTCTGTTAAACGACGAACGAAGCTTTCGGATTATTCGCTTTTGATCTCCGCAACTCTCCTCGCGCGTCTACTCGTTGCCACGACAATTTATAACCCTCGCGAAAATCCGCGAAACGCGCAAAATTCGCGGGCGTTGGTCGAACGTGATATAAAAATGGGGGAAAAAAGAAATGTATCGAAGCGGAAGAAGTATTTGAAAAAGTAAGTCGCGAGGCAGTGAAAAATTGGTCACGGTGGAGAACTGTTTATTACCGTGTTGACTAGTCGTTGCGGGAGTGATATTTCAACTTTGCATCGTACGATCTCGACTCTCGCGCACGTTGGGCAGTAAAAGAAAAAAAATATTTCTGGATCGTTAATAAGTGTGTTGTTACGCAGTTGCGGTTAGGCAACAACAACGCATCGCTAGGCTAAATTTTGTATTCGTTCAAAACCATTAACCCACATTTCTCACACCGAGAAATGTTTCACCGTGTCGTGCGAGATACCACAGCGTCTCTACTTCAGTTCTAAATTTTGCGCTCGGCTATGAGAAACCGATAAACACGATAAAGTGAAAAATTCAAAAAGGGCAAAGATAATTCTCAATCCGAGCCGATGCCGCCTTCCGAATCTCGCACGTCAAGTTCATAATATTTATACGAGGAATTCCGTCGAAAGCTTTCGTGTAACGGCAAAGGAAATTGCTCGAAACGGATCAACGTTTCTGGAATTCTCGACTCTCGGGATTTCCGGAAGTTGTTTGGTTCAGCCGCCATTGGATTTTTCCATAACGAGAAGGTCGTAAAAAAAACCGGCAAAAGGGCGAAGTGAATTCTGATAGGAAACGTTTTTCAGGTTTACCCGCAAAGTTCATAATATTTACAGAAAAAAATTATTTCGAAAGCTCGCATTCCACAAACGTGTTGCTCAAAGGCGGATTTACGTTTTTGGAACTCCGAGATGTAGAAATGTTCATAGACTGTTTGTATTATTAGTTACCATTAAGCATTTTTCGACAAGGAGAAGATCCGTGAAAAACAACGGGCTTTTGGGACTAAGCGATAATTCATCAAATTTTCGTAATATCGAAATATATTCGGAATTTATGCGTATTTATAAAGCAATGTATAGAATCGTGTTTAGGAGATTTACGATAATCCGCGTAGACTCGCGAAGACACGGGGATTGTGTCGAACCAAAAGCAGCGGATACTTATAGGAAGAGCGGAAAAGAAGCCCGACGCGGGGGAGGAGAGAAATGACACAGAGTACAAAAAAAACGAAACGAAATGAAAGAACATTTGTGGTAATCCCCTAGCGAGGTCGAGATATCTGTCAGGCCTCGTACAGGCAGTCTCGATTCTTTCTCTCTCATTCTCTCGCCGTCACCTCTGAATCTCATGGCGTCTAAAGCCCGCCGTCGAATTCACGTTGGTTCGCTTCTTCTCCTATGCCGAAGCCACCGTCCTTTCCTTCGTTCTATTCCCCACCAAGTTTCCTTCTCGCTACTCTTTCGCCTACCGTCTAAGTTTAGATTTTGTTTTTCATCGACAGCTGTTGGGCTTTATGTTTACGAGCCCATTCGACGCACCTACGAATGAAGCTTTATTCCTTCCCGCCCCCCGTCAACGCTTGTTCTCCGTAAGATTTTCGATTTTCTCGCTAACGCAACGAGCACCGATGCCCTGCGCGCCCGCGCGCACGCTCGCGGTCAGCAACGAGCGAACACCGACGTTTAAATTTTAAAGAGGACAATAACAACGGCGGGGCGGAATATCTTGCTCCATCGTGTATCGTTTCTAGAATCTAATCCTCGTATCAACCTAACTTGATGGCTCTGTAGAAGAACACTGTTAACAATCGGCAAGCAAACTCGGTATGAGTTCACGAGGAATGTATATATATAAGTGTGTATTTCCTACTTGTCGCGCCATGCAGACAATTTAGTTACGGCTCTCTTAACTCCCAGCGACACGTGAGGACGATATTTCGCCTTCTCAACTCACAACGACCCGTTGTCACCGCCAAAAGTCACTCTCGTCGTTTGAGAAAAATCTATTTTCAAACGTTCGGGTTCGCATTCGGGCGAAGCACGTATCCAAATTCTACGATCTTGATAAACTTTTCTTCGCCGATCATTGGCGCTGTTTTCTCGTGTGAAACATCTTTCGTGCGAAAACTGATGTCGGCAACATTTCTGGTAGGTCGTGATTAATCGATCCAATCAAGGAACAAACAGGGTTTGAGTGTTGATGTTTTTTTTTTTCTTTTCGGCGATACGAAAGAGAAATTGAGAATACCCGTAGAGATACGCGAAAAGATAGATGCAGAGTGTCGTGGGTTCGCGTGAGTTTTGTCGGATAGTAAAACCGTACGACGATTTTAGAATCGAAAATTTATGGATTTCCGAGCGACAAACGGTTTCCTCCTCACCGTTCAACGTCTAATTGTCCAACGCCCACGAGCAACGAATTTATGTCTTGACCGCGGCCTTGACGAAATCACCCCATCGTCTTTTCGGCAACGAGAGCGCGGGGCAATACTTGTGCAAAAAATAATAACACGAGCTCATCTCTTTTCAGTGTTACATGGCTTAATGTCGCAGTTGCGTAACTCGCCTCGCAGATGTCAAGCGATTCTTCTTTTTTTTTCTTTCTTTTAAATCCCGACTCAAATAAACAAATTCCGAGTGCCCAGATAAATTTCGATATTTATTTTCAGTTCGAGGATCATTTCGAGATTTTTAAAGTATAAGAATGTTGCAGGCAGCTGTTGGTATTTCAAATTGTGCTCATGCAATTTTCACGGTTCATACTGATTTGTGCGTGAAATTAAGAGACAATTCAGCATTCTCTTGATTCTTAAATATTCAATTTCGTCATGTAACAAGGTCGTTTTTTTGTCCCTTCGTTCGATATTCGATGCAATAGTTGATGCAGCGACTACAGTAGATCGATGATTCATAGGAGTAATACGATTGTCAGCGATAGGCAAGATATTTTTGCAACGACTGTTTCGACGAGGGCCTACAATTATAAATGGATGCGACATCAGCCGATCGCCGATCCATTGATACAATCGATTCGAGAGTGATCGATCGTAACACTAATAGATCTTCTTCCTCGTACACTCCGTTCGTTTTCCGTTCGTCACCTACCTCCTATTCGCAGATAACGAGTCAGGTGAATAACCCGTCGATAAAAATACAACGGCGTTGCAAGCCGTCGGGTTGAAGTGAAGCCTCGTCGACGTGCTAAGCCACACGATCGGAATGCGCGAGACGCGCGACTCCCGACGTCACTCTGGCCGTCTCTTTCTCTAATTCGTTCTGTCCCTCTTCTCGACGTACGATCTCCGCTTACTCGGTCTTTATCTCATTGGAATACCCCAACCCTCCCGCACGCATAGTTCCACGACGTGCGAAACGGCGTTCGCCGTTTCTCCAACTCGAGTGTGAGCGAACGAATGACCCAGAGATAAAGCTTCCCTTACCCCCCTTCGAAGGTCCTAATTAAGACTGACTTTTCGCCGAACCATCCTATCCCACTTTCGACTCGCCTATACTCGACTGACTCCTGTAGAATCTGAACGCGTCGGGACTTTTGTTAGCTTATGTACCGGCCGAAAGCACACGAATGCCGAACGTTCTGAACCACGTACGCGGCATCAACGACCAGAGAGTGCGTGCCATCGCACGTTTTCTTAATCGATCATCAGATCTATTTCTCTGTAACGTCGAGTTTCAATTCTTGGATATCGTAATAGGGGTTGCCAAACCTCCAGTGGCCTGGGTACCAAATAAACTTTTTTGTAATTTTTCTTCTCATAACTTATTTTAATAATGTTTCAATTATAATTCTTCAAATTCAATTTTATGATGAAATATCACAGATCGGGCCACTGCAAGTTCGGTAATCAATAAATCTCACGAATTCGTTTGACGTATGATTCATTTATGTCAAACATTATTAATGAATGTACATGTAAACGAGCAAAGTTAGTACAAAACATAACAATCCACACGAAACGCACACACGCACACACATAAAATATTATTTGTTAAGATAGTTCGACAGTAATTGAGAGTATCGTTCGATAGTAATTGAGCATCGAGGTGTGTTGGGTACCAAAATGGCGCTCCATCAACAAGTCCATCATCGGGTCAATGAAATTGAGAGCACACGTATCACGCACACAACACGATACGACAACAACACACTTCATTTCTTATAATTCAATTATTATTATTATTATTATTATTTATACATTTCGCATTCGGTTATTAATTGTTGTTTCTTTTTATAAGTTTTTTTGTTGTTGGATGATAGAGAGGTACAGAGAGATAGAGATTTCTTGGTACCAAGATGGCGTACCGTCACAGTGTTTACAGCGCTTTGCCCTCGGCTCAGGCATTCTGCGGTGACCTCGTGACCTCACCGATATTCCATCGTCGGTTAACACCAGCCGATTTGCAATATTATTTGCTTCCTTTTTAACGTTTTCGTTCCTTTTTTATGCCCTTCTCTTTGTCCTCTTAGTCTTCGTCTCCGTCACAACTGCGAAATATCGTTTGTTCCCCACTTTTCGCGGGCGATTATCAAGACACTTCACCTCGCGAACTCACGTTTCCCGGGTAATATTTTTCATACGCGACTGAATTTTAGGAACATCGAGTCTTATCGTTTCATTTTTCATTCTACAAATTATCGTCGAATAACTTATTTATCACTGTGGTTTAGAGTCTCATGAGGCCTGGAATCGATAACTTCATCGATGATTTCAACCGTTTGAATTGTTACGTCAGTTCTGGGTTTCGATGCTTTCGATGACGATGCGTGGCATTGATGATTGCGGTGAATGATTGTTCTTTTTTTGACTCTTTGTCTTCAATAATAATCGACTGAGTTCGATAAATGGTCCACGATCGACTGAGCATTTATAATCGTAGTAGTAATAGTAGTGGTAGTATTTGTATATCGATTCCTCGCGATCGTCCAAGGAATGCAACTTCACTCGCCGTGGGAATGATACGTCGTTAATAATCTTTTATTGTATTATATTATTATTTTCTTGATATACGCGAAAGTATATAACTTCGCTAACTTATACTCTCTTTCTTTTATTTCGTACTTTTTTGTCGCTGAAGGCGTTTATTCAGTTCTCCGAACGACAGATTCCCGTCTTCTGTCCACAGTCGCCATTGTCGCACGCGCGGTACACACTTCACTACTATTCTATCACATTTCTTCCTCCGATTATCGCTCACTTGTCCTCAATTTTTATAATTATATTTCTCCGTAACATCGAAGAACATAACTTCAGCATTCAATTGGGCGTCCGATCGTCAACTATCATCATCCGCCAGTTGTTCCTTTATCCACGACGTTGAAAACTCGTTCAAACCCTCGAACAGATACGATAATAGCTACCCCTCGTTATTAGCTTGTCCTCCACCAAAGAATTCAGTCTTTTCGCATCCCTTCATTGAATCTTCGTCATTCACAGCGTTGTAATATTCTACAATCGCGGATCTCGAATGACTAGAACGGTTCGTAGGTGCACAACGCCGCGAAGTAAGAACGAGGTCGCTGCTGTGTCGAAGGGATGATGATGATGATGATGAGGGGATGATGGAGGAAAAAAAAGAAAGATGAAAGCGAATGAGGAGAGGCAGCAGCAGAGGCACGTACTGCACGCGGGTCACCACCGATTACATGTCGCGCGATAGGAGGCGTCTTCGTCGCGGGAGCGCCTTGCAGCCATCTCACACACGCACTGACGGACGCTCGATGCCGGGACGCCGTCTTCAGCCTCGGCTATCGTTCGGGTTCCACCCTCTCGTCGAGCGTCGGGACGCCTGGCGTCGGGCCAACTGCAAGCCGACGTCGACGGGGGCCGAACGACACACAGAACGGCCACGGCGGCAACGACTCGCGCGCAACCCGCAAAGAGATCTCTCTCCACCGTCTCGTCGGGCCACGAAGCATCGGCCGACGTGCAACGGTCAGAGAGACCCCAGAGTGCATCTCGTCACTCTCGATGCACCACGCGTTCGTCGGAACGTTCGTTGCGATGCCGCTCGATGTATTATGAAAGACTGATTCATTTCGTTATCAAATAATTATACTTAAATATCGTTTAATCGCATAAATTATGGCATAGAAAAATTAATAATCTGTAACAAAGTAGATAAACAAATGAAAAATGAACTTCACTCTATCCTACTACTTGTCTCCTTTAATTTCAATTGTATTCGTTGATCTTGTAATTAAAAAATTGATCAACAACTGTAGATTTTTCGGAGAACGGATTGTGAAATGCAGTTTTATTTGATAAAAACTGATTATTGAAAAGGTTACAATGAATAATGTATGTTATTGAGAAATCAATAATCGATTGTTCGCAACAAATTCTACAAATAAACGTAACGGAAAACTGAATTTGTTTGAATGCCATTGAGGTTTGAAATTATTCAAATTTATGATGATTTTCAACGTTATTAAAAATGAAAAATATTACAGATTTTCCGATGAATGCATTATGAAATTATTAATTATTAAATACACAATGAATAGTCCGATTTATTATTCGCAAAAAATAATAATTGAAATACGTTACAATGAATGTTATTGAAAACGAATAGTATATCATTCGAGATGAATTCGCGAATAAAATGAAACCATAAATAAGTAAACAATTGTACTTTTAAAACTAGATGAATCATGTCAAAATATACTCTATAATTCACGGCAGTTTTCATTCGTATCAAAAATAACGTCCGCTGGAATTTTTCTACGTCATCGTAAATATAGTTGATTTATCTCATATCTCAGTATTTCGTCACACAACCATTTCCGGAGTGATGTTTTCGCCTGTCTCGTCACGACGACGAGACGAAGAAGTAGAAGAGGCCGAAGAAAACCTGCATAAGAGAGGAGAGCAGAGACGATTCGCATGTGGGCGTTTCACTAAACTTTGCCTCGCAGTCGTTTATCCGCAAAAGACGCGTGTGTCTCAACGGTGACGTCATTACTAGCAGAATACACAAGCTACGCGACGAATAAAAGAGACAGAAAGGAGAGAAGATGGAGTAGCTGAAAAGGGAACACAGATGGCCTTTGTAGTGACCGAGCGATTGGTACACACACGCACACTGTGGGCGAGAAGAGATTCGGGGAAATGTGGAACGTCGCTGGCGCTCTACGCGGATTTGGGTCCCGAAAGATAGTCGCGACGCGTGACTGTTGCATTATTCAATTCGCCATTACAAAATAGTGTAAGCGTTAAACGACGGAGGACAAAACGAAGAAAAATCAACAATAACTGGAGCAACTGAAATCACGAGAAACGAGAGAGGAATACACTCGCGGAAGTGTCACGTGGATGAACGAGCGATAAGGCAAAAGAGCGCAAGAGAGAGAGGTGTCTTTCTGGACGAGGCCCGCGGGCCATCCGAGAGTTGATTAACCCGACAAACCCAATTAAGAATAAGTGACACGCGTGTAAATCACCGGAGAGTAGCGTCAACCGAGGGATCCCGTGGCGAGGGAGTGGAAAAAGAAAGATTGAAAAAAATAAAAGTACAAAAATGAAATGACGAAGAGAGAGGTGAAAGTGACGAGAAGGCGATAAAAGTCCGAATGCTCGCGGGCGCCTAACGAAAAACACACTCGGGAGACTCATCTTCATCTTCCCCACCTCTGGCCTCCTCTCTATCTCCAATATAATTTTTTTTTAATGCACGAAACCACTGCTTTTTTATGTATATATATATTTTCCAAGATTTCTCGTGTCATCGTTGAGTGCGAGAGTCGTATAGAAAAGGGAAAGAGTCTCGAGGGATAGAGGATGGAATCGTCGCGCGCGCGGCAGTAAGAGAACATACGGACAAAAATATACGACGAGGAGAGAATGCTATGGGTATGAGTCGCGTGCGAGAGAGCTGAAAAGGCGAGATGCAGGAAGCAGTGAATCAAAGAAGACACGCGACGGGGCACGTACTACGTGCTGCGGGTTCGCCGCTGTCTCGTGTCGAGGCAGACACACTGTATGAGAAAAGGGGGTGAAAGGGGTGCGTGAAAACAAAGTATCACAGACTGTGAGATAGAGTATCTGAGATGAGATTTCGTACGTGACTTTCGCACCCTTTTTTCACTCTCGGGCAGCTCGTAAACGCTCGACGAATGAAGCTCTTCCGTAAATGCGAAAAAACGCAAAACTCTGCAGTAAAATAAAAAAACTTATTCAATAAAAATCTTCATTGAATGCTCTTATAAAAATGTTATTGAAGATGTGACATTCTATTGGTTATTTTATATTGTTATTTTCACTTAATAGTTTCTTTTTATTTGGCATCGATCGACCAAGTTCTTTTGCGCAAGTCAAACGCAACAAACTTATCGGATGCTTTGGGAAAATTTTAGAAACTAATAATAAAAAAAAATGTCTTACGGTAAATTAACAAATTCTTGTCGCAATAGCGATCGATTGAAGAAGCTCCGTCGCGTGTGCAACGCTCCACGAAATTATTCATTATTTTGGAATTCAACGCTTTCGCGTGTTACTGCACATCGCGATGAGTAAGTGTTACTCAAGATTTGGCATAAGTTTCGTGCCGAAATGGTGCGCGGCCAAAGTGTAAAAGGGAATCGCTGAGGGATATGGTGGATTAAAAAAAATTGACAAAACGCTCTGTCGTGAATTTTCTCGTTCTCTCGCGCGCGTACGGTAATGACGTAAACGGACGAGGTTTGAGAGGGTATACGAGGGTAGAGTGGCGAGTTCGCAAATGCGGGGACAACGAGCCAGCGCTGAGCAGCGGACCGAATCACGATAGTTGGCTATCCTCTACCGGGTGGGCCGGGCCAAAAGCGTCCAAAATTAAAGCAAACGCCCCGCGGGTAAGACGTGTCGTACGCTTACTCCCCCGTGATGAGACAGGCCAGAGAGATCATCCCATCTCCACTTCCCCGACCCCCCCGACGATAGAACGCTTTCGAGCACGAGTAATAATGCCGTGATTAATTCCTCGCAAGTCGTCCACGGAAGTGAGAAAACTCAAACGGCTTATTATGCGCCGGCCCCGTGCAGTTTGTTTTTCACTCAATTTGCAATCGCTACATTGTAACCGAGACAATGTTCATTCATCGCGTTGAATTGCGAGCTTGGCCCGTTACGTGTCGAGCAAATTTAATTACGATCTACGTCGACGACGAGGTAAACAATTGCGGATTTTGGATCCCGGAAACGGATGCCTCGGGATCAGGGATTAAAAAACTGACGTTATGTTGCCGCTGGTATTATCGATCCGGTTGCAAAAGATGGCCAAACTGTAGAAAAATGTCTTTGATTCAATAACTCGAACCATTGCGCGCTGCCAAAGTCATGTTTCCACTTCGGTCTAATTTTTGCAATTTCATATAGAATTGAAATATCAAGAAAAAATGTGTGAAAAATATGTTGTTGTTTGTTGATCCGAAATCATCAAAATTAAAATGAAGTCAAAATAACAACATATTCTTGGCAGACCGCGATGGTTGATGTTATTGGATCAAAGATTTTTTTACTGCGTATAATTACACACCTTGGGTGACTTCGGTATTTCATGAGTGTGTGCGTGCGTGGATGTGTATATATTTTTTTTCTTTCTGCTCGGGGTTGAAGTCCTCGAAAAAATTTCACTATAAATTAGAATGGTGCGATGTTGAGAATAAAACTATATCTCGTTTGCCCGTATCTTCCTCCCGCTATGCTTGCGCGAGTATAGAGGATTTCTTATATCCCCGGTGCGAGACCACCCGGTACAGCTGTTGCCTTGCGAGTAACAGTGCGTGTACGGTGAGACCCGCGAGCGTTACGCTCCAATTTTCTTCGTCGCTGCGCGAATCTCCTTCGGGAATGAATTCCGCGCTGCGGTGTCGGGGCGGATTTACGATCGGTGCACCGCCCGGCCCGATTTAGAGAGATGCTTCTTGGGTGCTGCATCTCGCCGAGCCCTCGGCGCGATGATCGGACGCGCGCGAGAGAGGAAACCGTGTACGCAGCGAAAACTAATTGCGACAAAACGATCGCTAGGAATTGAAGATTTTTTTTTTATTCTCTTTCTACGGTATACCGAACACGCGAAACGAACGGATACTGGAATAAGAAGCGAGGTTACTTCGAAGGCGAAGAAACGAGAGGGATGGGAGAAAAAAATTTCGCGAAAGTGCGAAGAAAGTTTACGGGAATAGACATACAAGCCGGGGGTGTGCGCAACGAAACTTATAGGATTTACTTGTTAAAAGATTTTTATTTCAAGATTTATGCCTTCTCTGATAAATTGACGAGAAACACTTGAAAAAATGTGTTTTATTAAAAGCTGAATCGAACATTCTTTCGGGCACTCTGGGGCGTGTATGCAAAACTTTACGAAAATCCTAATCAGGCTGTTGGTCCGAGAGTTTCGATGAAATAAAAGATTCTTTAGGATGCCATACGGATTTAGTAATAATTCGATGAACTGCTAATGAGAGATTCAATATACTTTAACGGTGAATTGGAATTATATTTTAAGGGGTTACGACACGAGGCATTTCTTCACTTTCTTCGGCAAACTTCACTGTTTATCAGTACTTGTAAAAACGCTGAATTTTCATCGGGTGCTCACTTCTGACTATTGGGAACAATTCCAATTTTCATTACCAATAAAGTCGATACCAAATTATTTTTTAATTCAACGATCGATGAAGCAACGAGTTAGCTTGTCACTAAACCAAAAAAAATATCGTCGAATAAAAAATGTTCATTCGCGCGATTGTTGCGTACAGGTTTTGGCAGCGAGTTCGCCGTATCGGCCTGTACAATGAGCGTCGAAATCGTTACGCAACAACGCCGGGTTACGTACACCCCCGCGAGTTTCGCGTCTTCGAAAATCTCGAGCGCGAAAAGCCTAGGCGAAACGAGACGAAGACGAGGAAACGACGACAAACGACGTACGCAAAGGTAACGGCCGTTGCGTTTCTCTTCAACATTTAACGTACGTGATGCCGCCACACTATGTGTTGCGTTCTCTTTCTGTTGCTGGATGCGATATGTGTTTCGGTGTGTACGCGCGAAATAATATGCGTGTGGGAGTTTGCGCTGGCGAATGAGTCAGCGCTCGCCAGAAATACAACGCTGCGAACGTGCGCGCTCGCGTGCGGCTTCTCTCTACATTCACAACAAACCCCGAACGTCACTCTTTCGCTCTCTCCCTCGTCTCCTCATCGCCGACGCGGCTTGCGTGTACGTGGCACGATTTTGTGCCACTACAACAAACCTTCGGTATAATTTCGCAGGCCTCTCTTCTCCACCTCCCTTCCTTCCATCGTCGCTTCGGTCCTCCGCTATTCAAAACAAATGACCATACATTCCAGAAAAGATCTCGCCCGATGGACGACGAATTAGAAATAACCAGACTTCCGTTCGAAAAAACCATTAACCGCAGATTTGTACAAATGAGAATGACAAAACGCGGGCTTGGGAATCGAATACAAAAAAACAGTTGAAGAAGCAACGGCAATCGTTGAATAACAACAATAATGGGACGAGGTCGCGTGAGTGATTCTTCGGTGCAGAAGCGCGGCAAAAGTTGCGAAAAGAAAAACTGCGAGAACTCAAATTTCTCGTGAATTCGTGACGAATTGTAAAATTCCAAAAAGGAGCTCGACGGAATAGATGACTAATTGGAAAGAACCAAAGCATTTCCCTTCTCAACGGTGACCCAGATATTAAAAGAAAAACAAGGTTTGTGATTGAAAACACGCGCAACAGCGAAAGGGGTTGACAACCATTGAATACCGGAACGATAATAGGGCCGCGGTTGTCGCGTGATTCCTCGGCGAAGGAGAGCAGCGAAAAGAGATCGTGATAGACAGTGGATAATCATCGAGGACGTTAATGGTCACCGATTTTGTATCATCGCCGGGTCTCGAGACGCGTATTATAGACGGCATTATTCGCTCCATTACACAATTACTATTCTGTAATAGATCGTTTCGCTCGTCGTCTACACACGTTATTATTACCAGTGTATACAGTATATATCCTCGGATGGCGAATCTTCTCGCGCGATGTATCATCATACTCATCGAAGAACGTATCGACGTGAGACGCTCGTGGCGAGCGAGAGGGACCCGATGCGAGCGGAGACCGGCAATCGTTTATGACTCACCCGTGAGTGTTGTGAGCGCTCCACGGGTACGAGTGCAACGCGTGGCCTGAAAGTGTTGCACGGTTTGTAAACGGAAAGCAAGGTGACGCTATCGAGAGCCCCAATTATCTCGGGCTGCTATACACCTCGAGACTCGCGATTAACCCCTCATCATCGCCATAATTCAATTAATACGGACTTAAATTTTCATGCTCCGTTGAGTTTTTTTTCTGAAGAGGCTATTCTTATTTTCCCCTTTGCATATCTATCAGGTAAGTTTACGGGACGAGACTAATGGTCTGATTCGGTTAATACGCTTGTTGCGTGCGTCGCGCGCATCTTGCACAATTTCCGCTCGTTTCATTGTACACAGCCATAATGCGTATTCATTCTTTCGATCGATCGCATCGCCAATTTGGCACCGCCGCGCGAGGGCTCGCGAACTCTCCCGAAGTTTCCTTTTGCTACCGACAGCGATTTCGCGAAGGAAAATCGAGAAATCCAGCGATCTCGGGGATTCTCGACGAGATGACCCCGCGCGTGGAAGTATGAGGAAAAAAAAATTTGACCCTAACTCACGTCGAAGGAGCCAGTTAACTCTGTGAAATGTGGAGACCGTCGAAAAAGAAAAAAGTATCAGTCAACGAACAGCGACAGACTAAAATTAGGACTTTTGTCAACAAGAGCCAGCGAGAGGCACAGAATTTAAGTGAATATAGAGGAAGGAAAAAAAAATACGCTGTTTCAAAGACAACGAGGGAGGGATGATGTTATAGAAATTCTCGGATCTGTCCACGTGTGACCTCTGTTATCGAAACGTTCTTCAAGATGTCATGCGGCGCGAATCTGTTTATACACGTTTCAATTTATTAATAAAAACGGGGATAAACATAGAAAAAAAAAGTAACACAAAACAAGAATTGCGTATCGAACATTCGAGTTGACCCTGAATTCGACCGCCAACTCGTCGACTGGCCCAGAAGATCGTCGATGTCCAATTATAAATCCGCGCAAGGTCCTTGAATGGACAAAACAAAATCTTTTATCACCGCGAATAATCGAGAAGAATCGACGCATGACTCCGATTGTAATGTAAATGTGCAATCGCATCGCGTCGTCGACGCTCGTCTCTGAGGCAAACAGTCGGGCGAGGGCTTGTACATCGGTGTGCATCGAGAGCGACGTTGAAGCGTCGACGCAGCTTATGTTCTTGAAGGCGCCCGGCGCGAAAAGCCTCACGTGGCTGCCAAGCCGCGTTCACGCATAACACGGCCAACACGTGGGTCACTATAGTACAACGCACAACTGCATTGTATAATTGGCACGAGTCAACTACTCCTACTCCCACTCTCTTCCTTTTTCTTCTTCTCCAATCCCTCCTCCTCCTCCGCCGTCCCTGCCGCGTCTCACGTACGCGTCGACATGTGTGCCGTCTTCTGCATCTCGGAAAAACACTTGCATAGCTTTCCAGCAACTCGCTTAACTCGACAACCGCTTCGCGTACAGTAGAATCTCGCATAAGTATTAATAGCTACGAACCTCGATCGCCACTTTCTGAATAAAAAATATCGAGAAGTTCATTCGTCATCGAATCAAACGGAGAAAAATAAAATATATAAAAAATGAAACAATAAAATACGGAAACGCACGACTTAAAAAAGAGATCAACGATAATAAATTAATAATTGTTACTATTTTTTTCTTTTATTATTATTATTAATTACTATTATTATAGAAAATGTCTGATAGGTTCAAAATAGTAATTATGAAAAAATTGAAAAATTGCAACAGCTTAGAAGAAAATTCGGTATTGACGATTTTTGTACAAATTCGTAAGTATCGCGTGATAAATTCGGGGATCGCTATGGCAATAGAAAATATTGGCAGAGATGTTTCGTATACTAAAAGCTTATTGTACAGTGTAGCTCAGAGGTAACATTTGTTACGCTGTTATTGAGGCCGCGTAGCCGTTCCTTGAGAGGCGCATAACTCTCGAGACGGCAGGAGAATTCGGCCGAAACGGCATAGACCAGAGTTTGGGCCAAGGCGCGCACCGAGCATTAACGAGTAAGCACGTATAACCGGTATATATAGTACAAAGAACCAGTAAGTCCGATCAGAGACGGCCCTGACTACTTATCGTCGTGAGTGCAAACGCATCGGCGCACCAACGGGGCATATACATAGGCCGCGAATAGACGAGAAAGAGAGAATGTGCCCACTGTGCGAACTTCTGTTTAAGAAAATGTATTATACGCTCGAAGATGTCCGAACTCTGCTGCGTACATGCCAAACACACGAGAATTAATACCAGCGGTCTGACCCTGATGGCTGCTTGTAACCGTACGAAATTCACGAGCTCTAAAAAGCACCAACGACATTTATTTCGAGTAACAATTCTCGAAATATTCGATTTCTTTAATTCAGGCGCTGCAATACGAAGTACGACGAGTTAACAACCAATTTCTCTCGGCGATTAGATCGATTTTTGAGCAATAGAATCAAATTAATTTTGAAAAATGCGGAAATGTATTCGAGGTTGTACAACTTAATGGCTCATTAGCAACGGGTTTTTATTTTATGCCTAAAAGTCGTAAAATATATACAATTTCGTTTATTAATCCTCGTGTCTTGCCCGCTAAACCGCGCGCGGCAACTGTTTTAATTGGATCTCTCGAGCGATTATTCTCACTCTTCTCGTGTGTTCAGAAATGAGACTCCGAAGTATATCTTTTCACGCCTTGAGCGGCGCGCGTTCTCTCGCAAACGTCGTCTCAGCGTCGAGATCATACCTCGCGATATGACGCGAGTGAGCGAGGTGGCTCAGCTCGTCTCTCTCACCGTTACGAATGGTTTATACCCATCATTTTCTGGACGACGAGAAGCGGTTCGCGATCGCGCGGCGGTTTAATTCGCCCGGTCGTGCACCTCTCCGCGTTCTTTACGAGATACGAACGAGTGAACTTCTCATCCGACAGACAACTGCCGCCACAGAGAGAAGTACTTTACCTCTCTCGAGCGAGCTCTCTTCGAGAGTTCCGGCGTTCGCGGATCTCTCGCGATATCGCGGCCCCGAATCAAAACTCGTCGGGAGCGTAGCTTCGTAGCGAGAAACCCGAAATTAGTCGTTCTCCAAAGAATATTAATTTGTGGACACAAAGTATCTTCAATTTTACAAAGTTTCCAAGTTTCCACGATAAAGGTGGAAAAAATAATACTTTTCTCCCTTCCAAAGACGATTTTTGAAACCAACGTCAAGTTGAAAGTAAAATATAAATCTGGAGCATTAAACTATAAAAAAATCATTCAAGACCCATTCCGAGTCGACTAAATTTTTTTTTTATTTTTCGGCAGCCATATTTTTGCTTCACAAGGGTTTCACAATGAAATTACGGAAAAACTGGAATGCCATTCTGAAGAAAAAAGAAATAGAAAAAAGTGATAGGCAACATTTATGCAACGGAAGAATTGCAAAAGGCGGAGCCATACATCGTAGAAAGCGTACTCTATCTACTCCGAATCACATTATCTTATGTATTTTTTCGCAATGGACACAATTGCGTAAATATTTTTGGCGTGAAGTCAAGCCAGACATTAATACATGGCGAAAAAAAAGTTGTTTTCAGCCCGACGGCAGTTTCTAAACTAGACCACTCCGCTTCAGTCTCATCTGACAGCCAATTAGCGAAGAGAATAAATAGAAACAATACTTTCGATTGGACTTCATTATTCTTTTTGGATAATATAATTCTTTTCATCGCAGTGATTATCGATAAATCAATAACAGTCGGGTGACCGTGAACATTGATTGATTTGAATTATAACAAAGAAACGATATGGAAAAACATCCGCCCACGATCGTCTTGTTTTCGAGCGAAATAGCCGGCGCAAACAACAGAAGTGAATCGCCGTTCCAGTGAAATTCGTAAATTGTTTATGAGAAAACTAGGAGCCGCTCGAACGTAAGTTGAATTACCCAAGAGGAGAGCGACACACACGAATTGAAGATCGTTTTCCAAGTTTTACAGTCGCATCTAGGAACGCCTACGATGCGTTTCACAACCGGGCATTCACAAGCGCGCATTGAGTCTCTCGACAACCTCACTCGCTCTACCGGGTAACGATAAAGTCGGTTGCGGCGATCTCGTAAACTCACCGCGACAGATGCATTTATAGATCATAGATTTATATGTTTGCCGCAGCATTCACCAAACACATATTTGCTCAACAGGAAGCTCCTTCGAAAAGGTGAAGAAAAAAAATGACCTAAGTAATTCCCGGTGGCGTATCATACCATTCGAAAAACGAGGCAAGCAATGCCGTCCATGGTCAGATTAGGCCCTACCGGGTCATAAATAAAGTAATTGGTTCGCACAGCCGAAAGTCGAGTTATCAATGCCAGTGCAAGAATAACATTCCACGATGAAAAAAATAAATAAAAACAACATCGAATAAGCGAGAACGGAAGGGATAATCGCGATCCGCACGACACACGAGGAGATAAACGAGAGAGAAAAGTAATTTGAGAAGCGAGAGAAAAATCATCGAGCCTCCCGAGTAAAGAAAATAGTTGAGAATGCGTTGTGAGCGCGCGTGTATGCGTGCGGGCGAATCGGAGAGACGGATCCCCTGTCCGAGTCGATTAACCCTTTCGCGGTTGACACAAACGTGACGCTGGTAAACGCGGGCTTTATTGGATCAACTCGCGGTCTCCGCTTGGCTGCTCTCGCACATAACCGCTCTCGCAAGCCTCTCCGAATCTCTTGCCTCCCGCATTATTGTATTAGTGACTACATATATTCACAACACCGAAGTAACACTTATATCCTCGCTCGATTTATTGTATTATTATAAACCCGTATGATGCCCATACGCGAGATTTTAATGCCAGCGTAGCGCCACGCCCGATTCTGTATCTCTATAATATAATACCACATCAGCTTGTAACAGCAGCAGGTAGTTAGACCGGTAGGCGTGCAAGTACTCAAACGTATAATCGGTCTCTCCATCTCTCGTTCTTCCTTTCTTCCCTTGCCTCTTTCTTTCTTTCACCCCCCGCCCTATCCCGTACGTTTTTTCATTCGCTTTTATTTCTCAATGTCTTCGACCTATGACGCACGCGGAATTACAACGTGTACTACGAACCTATACAATTTATTTTGATTCCTTATTACCGTACGCGACACGGAGTTTTTGCTCCGCGACGATCGGATAATTTTATCTCTTCGCTTGTTTGTAATAGTGCCAACTACGAATTTTCGCAACGTTTATATTATAAATGATACGTCGCGGTTATGTTCGCTTGTGTCGGTATTGAGGTGACTCAACGCCCAGCAACAAGCAAAATTTGCATTACAGAACGTTAGTTTGTGCCATTGTACATAGGAATTTTAATACGACTTCTATAAGCCTTAATGTTCATTATTGTCGACGCTTAACGAAATCTTTCGTGCCGAGAGATCGGAAACTTTGTCGCATTAGCACGCGAAACATAGTCTCTCCGGCGAGTCCAGTAATACCCAATGATTAATAGGAGAATTTTCGTCCCACAGAGAATTGCTTGAATTGTCGTTTTACCTGTTGGCATTGTCGAGCATAAATTTCCTCGCGATATATACGCACCTTTCGTATAATCGTCGTGTACACTTCTTGTTTACAACAGCTTGTTTCTAAACAAGAATGTTTTATGTCCCAAAAGGAATGCAGATTATACTCGCGTGTTCGATTAGAGTCTTATGAGTTTATCCCGGTGTTACCCTCGAACTGTGTAATACGCGCTTAAAGTTACATGTAACCGGCGAATGAGTCGAACATTACAATTACAAACTCGACGGAACCCGCTTCCTACCGCGAAGATTATTATTTATCGACGTGTTTGTGTATTAAGCACTATCCGCGGGTTCAGTTGTAATTTTGCCGTGTCGGTACACAAGACAAGGCGAAGGCGGCTCCCCACAGTTCGGTTCCGCGCACGTCCACGATTGCTCGCCGATGTGCATAATTATGTATCCGTGCGGCGCAGATCGCGCGAGAGTAAAGGTTGTTTTGTGTAAACCACGACTCGCGAAAAGGGGACCAATGCGATGAGACTAGCAACATGTGTTTTACAGAAGATGCCGCTGTTTCCCTCGCTCGCTGGACCTCAACTTCTCATGAATGGAAGGATTACATCGCGGCACTTGTATACACGACTTCTTAATCCGGCTTTGAGTAGTTATCCAAGCGAGAGTCCCCTTTTTCGGATTTAGTCCGGTTAATGATGACGATTTTTCGGAAGAGTATAGAGCCGAAGAAGCCTAATCTTATTTTTAATTTTATACTTTATATATCACACGTGAGAGAGCGAATCCGGGATTACATTTCCATTTTTCTCTCGAAATCGTCGTCTATCGTACAAAAATGAAATAAATCTTATGAACAACTGAAAATCCCACGTGCTTTCCCTACTGCCGTTGGATTACAAGTCGAAACATTAAATTATCTACAATCGTTTGTATCAATGGCAATTATTTTTCCGACGAAACAACGAAAGCCAATTAATTTTCTTCGGGTAATTAATCGAATTTATCATTATAACCGTGCGGTATCACCGTGGGGTTATATCATTATCATGAGGTTTTAGATCGCTGTTGTAAACTCCTAAACGAGAGTCGTTGCGGATCGAGGACAACGAAAAGGGAGACCGCAGCAAAACGCGCTACAGAAAGATCGTCGTCGCAATACGAAACGGTCGTCAACGCGAGTGATAGTTAAACAGAATCAAGAGAGGCCGCGACGACGGTACACGCTTGATACTAAAGTACAAGTGATCCGGTTTTCTGCTGTTTCTACACTCGTGCGCGCCGAGATCGTTTTCGACGGGCGGTCGAGAATCAAATGAGGCTTTTGCGAATACTCTCAAAATAGTTAAAAATTATTGAACTTGCTTCAAAATAGAACAACCAAAGAAATTTTGTGCAAATTTTCATTATAAAATACAGCGTTCGGTCTTTAGAATCCCAATTTTCTTTCTAGCTAAAGTTCACGCTTCAAGTAAAAAAAATACCTTCACGCGTAGCGTCAAGCAAGCGGTCACACGCATCGGAATGATAAAATTGCTCATAAATGTCGCGAGCCCTTTAGCAGCGTCAAAGCACAAAATCCCACGATCTTCAGCTCTACCTTATATTCCCTTCTGTCGCGGATGGGTAATCCTTAGAAATTGTCTCCACGTGACGACAATTTTCACCTGGCAAACGAGCAACGATTCGTCGTCCGACGCGTTGTCAACGGTAAAGCGTCCGAGCGCCGGTGCGCCAGAGACGAGCAATCGAGTTAACAAGTGAAGACGAGCGAAGGTAAAGGTGGTAAAATCGTGTATACAACTGTGCGAGCGACGAGGAGTACGTCCGAAGGACAAAGTTTGCTACTCGGCGAGGGGGCTGCTAATAAGTCGGCCAGCATGACGAAGACGGACAGGTGCGACGCGCAAAGTGCTCGGACAGCGCGTAGCGTTAACAGTCCCGGAGACCTCGTCGCTTCGAAAACGCGAACGGGGCAGAAATGAAAGGAGGGAAGAAAAACTTCTCGAACAACTCGCGCATCATTAAACCACCAGTCATTATATCTATGATCATCGAACGGCGATGTATCGATTTTTCATTCGACAATCACGATCCTCAATCGATTCGGCGATTAGACGCGTCGTTTTGTTTTCCTTCCACGTCCCAGGAAGTGAAAGAGAAGAAAGTTTCATTTTTTTCGCGGGAAAAATTACGGAATATCAGCGAGACGAGATATTTTATATCGCTGCGAGACAAAAATGAGCGGGGTTAAAGACTGACCGGCAAATTCAGTTGAGTTGTAAACCGCGCGGCCAGAATTGAAGCTTCATGCAGCGGATAGATAGATATATACCACCGATAGAGGCGCAACCGAAAGTGCATTATGCTAGAACGGATTGGCATTAGACACGTGACCGGAGACAGGTACCGAAGCAAGCGGCGAAGAGAGAAGACACCCGCGAGAGAGAAATAAAGAGGGACTATCTCGTCAACGACTTCCTGGGAGTCGTGTGTAATAACGATGATAATAATCGGCGTCATCGGTGCCGGGACAGCTTTATTGCTCTCGTCGTAGTCGTGTGCCCGAGAGCCCAAGAGGACGCGGGCCGCGCGACCGCTTCGGCGGCTTCCTCGATGCAAATTGGCGTGACTTATACGCCACGAGCCAAGAAATTCTAATCGTCTAATGTCCGAAGCGTACGGAAACCTCGGCTTCTATTCACCGATGAAACTTATGGATACTTCGGGAATTGAGAAATACATTTTTTCCCAATCATACTACTTCGATTACACGAGATTCGATACGAAGATTGGATTAATACAAGCCCGTTATTATGAAGGCAAATACTTTGATAAAAAATATCAACGTAAAAAAAACAAGAGACGCGGAATATAAAAGTTCGCGAGATTTAAGAAAAATGTCCATTATTGTGGCAATAATTATTATACATCACAAACTCGTAGCGATTAAACAATACTCGCTGCTTTTTGTTTTCTATTTGCTTGTATAGTTCTTGAACAAACTTCTAATTTTTATCAAATAATTTTCGATCCAAGTGGACGCTTTTATTTTATATTGCGAAATGGCGTGTACCACAAATATGAGAATATGAGACGAATAAATAAAAGTGTATGTACACAACTCGTCGCGCTTGCCAAGAGCGAGGAAACGACGATTTGTTAAATCCACCCGCGATCCCCGACTGCTTTTGTAAGACCGAGCGGTCGGATAGCCCCGACGGAAGGAAGCAACGGACGGAGTATCTTTCGTGTATATTCTTGCGACTTGGAAATATGGAACTCTCGCGAGGGACCGACGGCGTTTATACTATGTTAGGTTTCTCGCGATGGCGCCCGGTAGCCTCATCCTCGAACGCGACAACGAAGACGAAGATGTAAAGCCGCGGCTTGGTAGGCGCGCAAGCAATCGAGTCAGTCTCTCGTTCGTGTACATACTTTTCTTGCTTTTCCTACTTATGCTCGTCTCGGCCGCGCCTGCCCCTTCTCGTTTCGTTCACTTCACCGTGCCTACCGCGAGCGCGCTAAACGCCACATTTATAAACTTCGCGTTTCATAAATCACGATTACCCGTTTTCTCGACTACTGGCTTTTGCGTTTGCTGCACAAATATGTATGCAAAGCAAATACGTGTGCACGTATACAGTAAAGAAGCCTTAAGACCGCATGAGTAACTCCGGTACTCGACGACCCAATGTAGGTTTGAACGAAGTTTCGAGTGAATAAATAAGAAAACTAAATAATAAAAATGAATGTGAGCAAGTACGATTCGTTTAACGTGTCACAGACGAGAGAAAGATTGGCTCGGTTGAGTTGTCGGGGGGAGGGAGAGAGAGGGGATCTTTACGAGTTCTCCCTGACGAATATTTAGTGACTTCCCGTGTGTGTATGTGTGTGTGTGTGTGTGTGCAAAGCCGGGACGGCTCGAAGTACGGCGCGAAGTGCGGGCGAACAAACTCTTCTGCACTCTCCGTATTACCTCCGCCATTCGCAGCTCGAAATTGAATGAGTCGAGAGGGCTGGAGAGAGAGGGCGAGCACGGGCAAGACGTTCGCGAGGGTTATACGTAGATCATAATCGTTGACAGGAAGAATGCATGCAGGTGCGAACGAGGGCCGCCTTCTTCGCCATGAATAAATCAAAACTTCACCCACCCTCTTTAACTATTTCACTCTCTCGATTCGAGCGCTACGAGATCGCCGTAACGTTAACGATACGTGCTATATAATTATTTTCATCACCATTAGCGATATTATCAACGCGTCGATAAATTTTTTTTTTTTTTCAGGTACGTATCGATATTTTTCGCTCGCAATTTTGTTCGTAAATAGATCACGATCTAAGAATAATGATCTATAAGTGAAAGAGAAAAATCTCTACTAATTGCATTCAACGTTGTCAAATTAATAACGAGTTAATAACGCAGCACGTTCACCGACGCTGATATTTATTGTTGCGATGTTAAATTTCCAGTCATCTACGGTGATAATTCTATCCTGTCCAGGGAATTTTTTTTTTTTTAGGTATAGATCGAAGCTTGTTTATTATGACATTATTCGCGAATCGATCACGATCCGCGAGCAATAATGCTCGAATAAGAAATAAAGATTTTCGATCGTCCATTCGTCGATTTCGTCCGCGTAATGAAATCGAGTATGGGAGAAGAATACGCGGCGAAGCGAGGCACGGAGATGGGAAAAGAGAAAGAGACGCGAAAGATGCGTCGCCCTGGCATTCTCGCGGTGACGCCGAGGATTTGGGAATTCGGTGCCAAAAAGGCGATGCGCTCGGCCATTCCCTGCCACCGTGGCTTGCCACTGAGGGCCGAGGGGGAAGTCTCGAAGGTTTCAAAGTTGTGCCAGAGAAGCCTCTCTATACAGCGGGAGCTACCGCAGTGAACTGATAAAAAGACTGTGCTGCATTGCCGACACGTGCTTCCATGCATTGGGACCACACACGTGGTTCCTCCAGTTCGAATCTCTTTCCCCTGTTCGACAAGAGACTCCGCGATAGACGGAGAACGATCGAGCGAGGAAGGAAGATAGAAGATTTTTCGGATCTCTCGAGAGACGAACCGAAATACGAGATGAAGCATTCCAGTGTCCCCGATCTCTTTGCCTCGCGAATCGCTTCACCATTCTTCGGCTTCACCTTCGTGTCTCTTCTCTCCCTTGTCGTATAATAAAATAATTTCTTTTCCACTACCATCTCGCTCTCCTTGCTTCGCTTTATCTTTCTCGTTCGCGACTTCGATCCATCGATAAACTTCTGTGTTGCGCATCACCCCCCTCCTTCCCTTCCCCGTTCCCCCATCTGACCCTTCCCGTATTTTTCATTGACTTTTTATTCATCGATCGATTTTTGTCTCTATATAGTTGCGCCGGGGTTCTCCTTGCACGGTGAAGAGACGCCACACAATCGATCGTCAACGAGATCGATGGCCGATCGTCCCGTGTCCCCGAAGTTCCTCGGTGGCGAACGGTGGAAAAATGAGATCGTCGACGATGATATATTAATTGAAAAATTTTTATCGTCACCGTTGCAATGTCACATCGGGTTACTTAGGACAAAAGCTACGGAGCGCGCGAGCGACGACGGCTTCGAGTATTTTTCGCCTCGCATTCCCGACGAGTTTCACGATGCTAATCGCAAAGACAGAAACGTCGTCGTGTCTTCGCGTCTCGAGACTCACTTCCATAGTCGACACCGGCACAATGCCCGGCATCCCTCCGATTATTAATTCCGCGTGTGCA
Source organism: Ischnus inquisitorius (assembly GCA_963924025.1). Lineage (NCBI taxonomy): Eukaryota > Metazoa > Arthropoda > Insecta > Hymenoptera > Ichneumonidae > Ischnus > Ischnus inquisitorius. Next base: position 5,316,090 of record OZ001250.1, on the reverse strand, counting down.
GTACGCGCGCGCTCGTGTACGGTTTTATCGATCGATGAATTAAGAGCCCGGCACGAGTTATATATCTACTAATGCGCTGAGGAGCGAAAGAAGGTACGATAAAGTTTCGACGAGTTTTCGCGACCGATGCTCGCGGAGAATTTATGTCGACGCGTCGACATAAACGATCGACTCGGGAGACGCTTCATTGTCTCGCGATATGCTCGGATAATAAATTGAACTTTTGCTTTTTTATGCAGTAGCGATACTATACAATAAAGCCGAGTTACCGGACACTGCCATAGAAGGGGAAAAAAATGGAATGGAACGAGATTCCGGATAGCGCATCACTCGATCGAAAATAGATCATCACTCGCGGTGGATCACGGGATCGACGATTCGACGTATTCTCTGCGCTAAACACGGCAAATTTACTAACATCCACATCGGCCCGACTGACCAAAATTATCGTCTCGCTATAACGCACTCCGGCTGTGCAGTCTTCGCGTTAAACTCGTAAAAAATTCTATGGGGCGACTATTCTCGGCTAACGGATTGTTTAAAACGTTCGTCCTTCCTTAATGACCGTTAGTCCTTGAACGCTCGCGCTCGCCGCGAGGGACTGTACAGGCGGCAAATATTAATGCTATGTACGCGACAGAGACGATCGCGTCGGATCGGAGTTACTTCGAAATAGAGAGATGAGACATGAAATAAAAATTTAGATTTTTCTCATCAAGTCTCTTTCATGAATTTTCTTTAGCTTTTTCACCGGTTTTTATAATACAGTGAAACGTATAGTGAATTCAAAGTTTTATCGTATTTTCGCGATGATGTTTAATATCGCAGGGGGTAACAAAAGTTGTCCATAAATCTCGCGAGTACTTTTGGCACGGATTTCGTATTGCAAAAATATATCAGTATCTTAGAAGCCGGTCGGCGAAGCGCTCTCCGCCTGGGCATCGGGTTTACAAGCGTTATCGCGCGACTCTCCAACGACTCGTGGAAGTTTATAGGGGAAATAAGCGACGTAACCGGCAAGATATTTTAGTGTTATATTATTTTAGCCGTTAGAACGCAGTCCCACGAATACGAGTCGCTGAAGAGATTTGTGTCGTAACGCTCGGTTTATTTGATCCTAAGTGCTATTGATTCGAGGAAGTTTTTCAGCCTCGTGCGTCGAGCAAATCGGCAGAACAAATATGTGAGTCTCAGTAATTAGTAACATCGGATAATTAAACTCTAGCCGATCGGCTAGAAATGATTTATCGATGAATCAACAGCTTCATACGAATGCGAATTAATTTAGATGCGGCTAAAGAAGCACCGCATGCATCGAAAAAAAAAAAATTCTCGATCAAGATTGCAAATTTAAAACGATATTTCTTAACTGAGAAATTATTCATCTTTTTCAAATAATCATTATAGATTATAAATCGAAAAAAATTATCTCCAAATTGTATAATAATAATTATAGAAACAAGAATTAAACATTATTGGCTCACTTGTAAGCTTTTAAACCCTGAGGAGAGTAAAGATAAGATTGTGACAACACAAGCGATAAGAATAATCCTCGTTGCAAATAAAAACACACAAGTTCATAATCAACCACCCATGATTAAAGTTATGGCGATAATCAACGATGTAAATAATACCTCGTGTTAGTTACAAGTTTTGAATGCATGACAATTATTCGTAAATCATAGCAATCTCGAATAATAAAGAGAAAAAAACGTCACTGTCGCAAACGGCACAAGTCTCGACCTCTCGCGGTACGTGGCGCAACCGCGCGAGAAGCATGCGTTGTTATCGATGCCTCGTACAGCAGCTATGCGGGAGACGAAAACTTAACCCTCTCGCGAGACTACGTAAACATACCACATTCCCACGTACAGGCGTCACAGTCTAAAACAACACTGGATCCGACTCGTGAATCACGAGAAACTAACGCGAAGACATATTTTTGATTTTTTTTTTTCGCCAAATGTCTTTGACAAGAGAACGCGACGTATTACGATCCGACGAGCGTAAATAATCGTCGAGCAATGCACCGACACAGTATCGAACTCCGGGCACGTTTCACCGATTGTCAATCGTCGTTCATATCCGCGCGTCTCACTCACTAACGACTGTATTTCGATGTTGAAAAAAAAACAAAAAAAAAAAACAAATCGCGAAAGGGTTGAAAGTGCGGCGTGAACGTACCGTGCGGAAAAGGCTGCGCTGAGGTGTTCGGGTATTGCGAGTCAGCCGCGCAGAATCGCGCATTATCACGTCAGTAATGTATAAATGCGTATTGTTTCGATGACTCACCTGTCGGACGGGCCCCGCAAGGGGCTGCGATGCAGTTGCCAGAATCGCCAAAATCTCGTAACACGACACTGGACACGACAAACACACAGAGTTCAATCACTTGTCACTAATTAAAGTCCTCGCAGCGGCGGCCATATTGCCGGATAGCATGGCCGTTGGCGCATGCGCGGTGCCGTCTCGCTGCGCGCTCGCGCTGCACCTGTCACGGGGCCGCGATGTTTTGGATGCTCGTACATCACTTTTCACTCGACACTCCGACTATCGTTTAAACGCGTCTATTAATCGTTTAATCGCTGGTACACTAACACAAATGACCGGACAGCTGATTCATGCGGAGATAATAGAACTTCGACGTAGAGAGCGGTTTAACGCGAGCGCGAGAAACGGATGCACTTTTTGTTGTTTATTGTTTTTCGCGACTTTACCGTTCGTTTTTAGATTTTCACGATTATAATTCGGCATCATTGATGAAAACATGATTATTATGAAAATGATAAGGGGAGAAAAACGCAATGAAGCTTTATAAAAGGGAACGATCGAGTATATCGATGCGAGAAGAATCGACCAATCGAATCTCAAATATCGACTATATCGCGCGCATCGTCGCTCTATATACAACCGCGGAGTGTGTGTTGAAGAAATTTTCGTCTGAGGTTGGCTAGTTTGCTAGAACGATGGCAGCCGCCGCAACAGCAGCGAAACAAGGTAAATATCGAACGAATTCTTCGTTGAGTCGTGCAACTCGTTAAACTGGGAATATATTTCAGGCTCGTGGATCGCCCGCATGTGGCGTATGGGATGGGAAAAAATACCCGTGGTCATGATGGGTCACTGCATTACGACTCCCATTCTCGTTTTGTACCTCGGCAATCTTGCTATTAACGGAATACCGAAACCGCAGCCGGAAAAATATCGTACCAAATACACAGGTAACGAGAATCTTAATTCGGATAACAGACTTTCGGTATATGTATTTTTTTCTTTTTATAACGAGTGTTATGATTCGAGGTTATGCAAGCCCCAACTGTTCCACTGGTAACGTCGGGGCGCGACTAATGCGCCATCGCCGCATAGCGTTGGCCGTCTGGTCCAAACGAAACCCTTCGTGCCTACCGCCGATAAAAACGATCTCACAATAATTTCAAAAATGGAACGAAAAAAAAAACAATAGCACCAAGAATTTCTAATTTCTGATTTTGCTCTGTTTCAGTTGTGAGGCCCGGCGATCCAATAATTGCGAGAATAAATCATCATTCACCATACGACAAAGTGGGAATCTTTGAATGATAATTCCACATAGTTCGATATTGTTGTATAGAGAAAAAAAATGAATTAAGTTGAATAATAAAGAAGAATAGCCGTGCCGAAACGTGTTGATACGAGTGAATAAAAACGTGTGCCAACGCAAAATAAACTCCGATACAGAATTATCTATCTATTTTTCTGCACTCGCCACAGTGCATTATTCTGCGCTTACGATATATCGAAAAAAATACACGACGGGAACACGATAAAAGTTGGACAATTGTCGAGAATGTCGGAGCGTTCACGGCCATCGAGTGGAAATATCGTCTCGTCGAACGAAAAGCTTCGGATAACACCGTCCTACGGGCAACAAGCTTTTCATCTGTAACGCTGAAATACAGTCGAATGAAATGATCGAAGGCAGAACGGCCCGAGAGACAATTTTTGCTCTATACAAGAACTGGGACATCGGATGCACACGCCAGAAACTCTCGGGAACGTGTATCTCTATACGTATATACTGCGCGCGATATCGCTAAAGTTCTCCGGCGCTTCGAGCGTGCTCGCCTCGTCGACTTCGCACACAACGAATAATCTATATGGTTCTCTTCCCTATAGCATGAATTCGAGCCGCACGTATCGCCGGGAAACAAACAATATCTATGTAAAACCTATTTCGCTCGTACCTTTCGTATTCTAAATACGACGCTCGCAATTGGTGGCTTATCATGACGGGCTTCAACGGACTTCTCTCAGAGGGCCTATGCGACGCTTTGCATTGGAAATTTCGGGGCATTACCGAGACTCTGTTTCATACGATAAATTGTCGAGATGAAGAAACGCGTTGAAAAACACGCATCGACTTGTTTATCAACGAATTTTATATTGTTGTTTATGCAACGTGTTCGGAAAAAGGTTAAAAGGTTCACGCGAATGTTTTTTTTTTCATTTTTTACTCGACCCGACGTTCTTTTGTTCCCCCATCGGTAAAAAAAATCGATTTCGAACCCCGTGCGTTGCGTTTCAATTGAGGTTTCAACTTCCGCTGATGGGACACGCGAGCGGAATCGACACTACCGTGCGTGCACCGATCCGTGGTGCGACGCGATACAGGAGGTCCTCGAGCGCTGGCTGCTCGCGTACTACTGCCTCACCGGTAGCCGCGACTCGGCAGTCTACCCCCACCACACCGCCGCGCCACGGTAGCAGCGCCGCATCGACTGGCCCCGCCGCGGGTATCTTTCAGTCAGTAGTGGGGTCGACCGCGCTCGACTGCTTACCCGGCGCATCAGACCCGGCCGCCGGCCGCGTGCGCGATTCTTTTCGCGATGTATATTTCACGTGTGTTTTCCGGCTACGTGAAACATGCCGCCGTTTTTAATTAACGGAATTCGTAGACAGCGCGTTGAGTGTGTCAGTGGCGATGAAAATGCTCGTCGAGGCTCCGACGATGAAAAACTGCACGCGAATCGGTACGGTCTTGCGAGTGAAACACGAAATCGTTTCGGAAGCGAGGCTAATGCACGTTGAATCTCCGAGCTCGAACGCGAGGGCTGTAAGAGGATTTCGCGATTGAGTACGGTCTTAAACGTTGGGTGAGTTAAATTATATGATCGACAAGATCGTTAAATTAACCGACGGGTCCATTACGATTCGCACTTTATCGGAACTAGAGAATTAATAAGTACTCGCCATCATTAACGAAGCTCTTACCGAGAATTACTTGATATACGCAGTTACTCCGTAACTCTATTGGACGTGTTGGAGATATAAATAAGCGACAGACTTTTTTCCCCAATAGTAATTCTCACAGAGTTAAATAAGCGGCAATGTGCGAAAACAAGAAAAGCATAAACTGAATACCGATCGAGCTTCTTCTTCGTTCTTAACTGGTAATTTCGTAAATCCTCACGAATCTCTCATTGAATAGAAATTGAAAAACCCGTCCTTTCCTTCTGGAATCTTCCCTGGGTCGGTATTTTCGAAATGAAAACTATTGGCTGCCCCGAACGTGACAGGATTTCGATCCGTCAACGAGGATTTCTCGGGTCCGCGAGCAGGAACGGGTGAGAGAGAAACGAAGGGAAAGAGGAAGAGTTCGACGGATCGGGCGAAGGTTCTTGTATCAAAATTAGAGTACATCCGAGCTGTCCCGAGCGGCGTGTGTGTGCCCGCGCGCCCTTCGTCGTGACGGGACATAAATTTTCGTTTTCGAAACACGAGAGAGAACGTTGCGCAGGATGGGAGATGCGGGAGTCGTGTCGGTTGCTTTACAATCTTCTAACCTCGTTGTCTCGTAACGTGTATCGATTCGCTGTAATGCATCGACGAAGGAATGAAAGCCAACGACGACGCAGGTTTTTGTTATCATGTAATGCGTGCGAGAAATATCGTTTTTTCATCACTTATGGATGAGGAGCGCCGGGGATGGGGCGCGTTGCTTTAACGAAGCTCGTTTCTCGGCCCGTTGGTCCGATACAAAATCAATTCTGATACGCGATACGCCGCTCTTTTAAAGCATCGGCCCGCGGTGCAAATGAACCGTAAAAACGCGCGACAAGATATTTTTAATGAGGTCGAAGAACCCGCGTGCACGTTCGACCGTAATGATTGCGCTCTGAACAGCGGCTATTTATCTTTGAGAGAGAAATTGCAATCCTCCGTTTCACGCGTTACAAAGTCCCTTCAGCCCTTTGAACGGTGTAATTTATAGAAATAATTTATCGCTAACCGCGGTGTAATTGTGCGTACGGCTTTCCACAGAATTGAACAACCGTTATTCAGAATTGGCGAGGAGAGAAAAATCGTGGTGGAAGGAACTTTTGCATGAGTAGCTCTACCCGTACAGAAAAGCCCTTTATGTGGATGGCTGAGCTGTTTTCGTATTCAGCGTTGTTGAATAATTGAATTGAAAGAACTGAGGTTCGCTTCATTGCCGCTTTCAGACGGAATTCTTTTTTTTTTGTTTGTAGAGAACAAACCGATTTTGCTAATCCGCTTATTTACTGATATATATATTACTATTTCGCAATTGTATAAATTTCGTAGAGATTCTGACATCAAAGCTCACGGCTATTGTCAAGAAATAATTTCTTTTTAATTAAAAAAGTGAGGGAAAGAGCCGGGTCGAACAATGAACCACCGTGCTTTTAAAGAGACGATCTCTTGATATTTACAGCGGTGCCTTGGTTTCCCAACGGAATTACCGGAGAACGAAAAAAATCGCAAAATATTCCCTATCGATGCAAGGAATTTTTCTTTTTCACTCAGCAAATTCCACTGGATACATGAAATTTCATCGATAACTTTATCTTCGATGTTTGAAATTCCGGTATCCTCTTAACTTCTCCGAGATCGAAATTTTTGCGAAGAATCTCATCCTCATTCTTCGACCATCTAGCAGAACTCCAAAGTCTAGTCAATTTATGCATTGCGCGGGATCGTTCGAAACTTTTCCCAGATTCAATCTACTGCATTTTCACTGTAGCGAAGGCGTACATACGTATATACCGCTCCGGGTCCATTCGTTTCTTACGACTGTTCGACGATGCCCCCGTTAACCCTTTATCGAAAGACACGTTTCGCCTTCTCGTCGTTAATTTAATTGGCCCAATTTTCCCGAGGCTGAACGAGTCTCGGTACTTTCGACGAGATACCTTTATCGTCCAAGAACTAACACCAAAGTGTTCATGAATATACAATGTCTATAATAAACAATATGGAAGGTCGAAACGTTGAAGAGACAGTGAAGAGAGTGCTTCGCGGACAACAATTATCGTTCCTCAAACTTTTTACAGATGCGTTAATAACACAGTATCGGCGGTGCCGAAATCGCGAGTATCGCGAAACTTTGTCGATAAAATTTTACGTTATATAATAGAACGGGAACGGTGTAGCTATCGAGGAATTATCGCCAGAAGGGGTGTACTCTCCCGTAATCTCGAGCTTGTTGGTTTACGTGCGAAACTTTACCAAAGAATCCGACGGCAGCGATTATATCTATACGCGAAATTGTACCACCAGATTTTTAATTTCAACGAATTACGTATAGTACAAAAAAGAAAATTCGGTAACGAAAACAGGTTAAATTTATCGGTCATCGTAAAGCCACGAAGTACAGTAGTACGGAAAGCGTGGCTATCAACAAACTCGGCGAATAAAAGTTGTATCGAACCCCTTCGTCGCAGCGCATCCGACATTCACCAGAGGCGCGATAGGGATTGTTTGTCGCCTGTAGACCGGACAAGGCAGGCGTGGGGGGATTGGACGACAGTAGCACAAATGTGCGCATATCCAACACTCGCCTTGATACCGAAATCGATTTTTGCACTCAATTTCGATTGTTTTCTCTAAAAATACCGAGACATGACCATCTACAATTTTTTTTCTCAAAGATTCATAACTCGAAATGTTAGCGAGAATCCATAATTTCCCCTCGGTGTAGCGAAAAATAGAATTGTAAAAGAAAATCAGCATACACACCCACGAGAAAAAAAACATAATCGGATTCTTCAGGAAACAGAGCAAGCAAGTATCGCGGAAAAAGAAAAATCCGATAGAGATTTCTTTTTTGTTTCGTACACTTCGAAACGAGACTGTCCTGGTTATAAGTTATAAAGCTCGCGGCGATGAACAGAAAGCGTATAGCCATGTCGTTGAGCACAGGCTGAAAGAGTACCCTGTGGTTATAGCACTCTTGTCGTTTCTCTATCGTTCGAGCTTCGAGAGCCTTATTTTCCCATTCTGTCCGTTTACGGTATACCGTTCCCGGGGATTCGACGCTCAACGAAAGTGTTGCTCGTCCTTTTTCCGGTCTTCGATTCTCGTCTACCTTTCGCATCTGGAACAAACCTCTCGTCTTCTCTCGGTCGTGGCCAGTCGTCGATGGCGAAGCGGCGCTTTTATATTTACGCCATCAACGAGCGTTACTCTTGCGATCGGAGTCACTGAGAGTTCGCATCGTAAAAGCCCGAGTTTATGAAAATTCTCCAGACGTCGTAAATATATTATTGCCTTTTAGTTGGTATTAACCCGCGCGATCTTGGTCGTGATTGATTCAATGCTTCGAGGGCGAGGCGCACTAACGACGAGACATATCAAAAAATTTATCGTACGATAAAGTCTGTGATAACCGTTTTCCAGAAAAATTGATGAACTTCTGCCCTTCCTTTTTTTTTCTTCTTTAGAGATTCGTTCGAAACGGATTTTTATATAGTATGAGAGAAGAAGCTTCGAAGATCGTTCGTTCTCTTAGCCGAACAATCGTTCGATAGAACTTCGATAGCGAAGTTTTCAAAAATTGCTCGTATGATCGTCGCAAGCGCTTTTTCCAAGAACGCGCGAAACTTTTAGAGTCCGAGTCCGATACAGCGACGAGGCCGTGCGGGGACAATGAGAAAACGTGTCCGGCGACGATTAGGTCATTGAAGGATGAAGTACCTTCGCGTCTTCGTGATACGCTCGTAACTCGCCATAGCGGGATGGTGTGCTGCTCTCGCTTTTATGGCATCAGTACCAGCGAAAACTCGTTTCCCAGCTGGCTTTCGACTTACGCAGCGACTCGTGTAAAATTCGATTGGATTCGACGTTTGATCGAATTTTTTAGCATCCTGTCTCTCGGCCACTTATGCGTGTGTGTGTGCGAGTGTATACGCGACGTGAAAAGCCGTGACCCAGTTCTCTGACTGTATCACAGTGTACGCTAACTCTATACTCAACCTCGCTCTATCTAAACCCCTTCCTTTTTTTTCAATGAATCTCGCAGCGTATCCATTCGACTCACGAAATTGGAGTGACGGAGTGGCTCAAACTCGGTAAATTTTGTATCGAATCTTTCCTCACGATAGAATTTCATCGAATCCACAAATGAATAGAGTATCCGGAAATATATTTTTTCCTCTTTTTTGATCCTGAAAAAAAAAACCAATACTCAGCCTACGATATTCAATCACAATCCATTTTACGTATAGTTTTTTCATTCGAATCTCGACGTGAATTAATTAGTTGAAAACACTCGGCTGTATAGAATGTATTGATCCGCGTTAAACCTTTCATTCTTTCCCGTTCAGGTTTTATTGTCATTCACTTCTTCGGGCTATCAAAACGCGGGCTGACTCCGTGAAATTTGTATTAAAGCCTCCGGCACGGTCAAATTTCACCGAATCTACAAATAAATGAAATTCCGGAAAAGAGAGCTTCTCCCTTCTTGGCTATTCGCAATTATAGATATGCAGCCTACGGAGTAGAATTCCAATCAATTTCATCGAATTCACGAATTAATAAAATAGCCGGAACGACAGTCTCTCTCTTCTCCGTTACTCGCAAAAATATAAATATTCAGCCTACGAAACAAAAATCGAAATGCATTCGGTTTCGTCGTTTCCTTGTTTTCTCGTTCAATATTAGTCAGTCATTCAATTAGCGAAAAGCAAGTTATTCAATTAACAAAGTCAAAGCGATGCGCAGTATTTATTGAGTATTGTTCGTTCCCTCCATACCCGTTTCGGTAATAATTATTATTATTATATTCAATTATCGAGTAACCCGACTCCGTTAAGTCGGTACAGAGTATATTATACTAAAGTAGAAGCAGCAACGATGCGAGGGGTGCCTAAAGGGTGGCATAGTTGTCGCGGGGTGAAGGAAAAGGGGGGAGAGGGAGTTGTTATAGGGGGGGATTGCGGCGAGGTAGAGCGCAGGATCGTAGGATCGCGCGTTCACTCTACTCCTGGCAAACTCTTGCCTCCTCTCCCTCTCAGCGCCCAATGTCTCGTATCTTTCTCAGCGCGCATACCGCGAGCACCAGCCACGGCAGCTTGAAGCTAGGCACAGCATCGGCCGAGCCGTGCATCAGGAGAGAGAGTGAGACCTGTGGAGGTTTACGCGCGGGGTAGCCTGTAGAGCACATAGCGTAAAAGCTCGGCTTGGCGTGCCACCCCTCGTCACCTTTCCCAGTGGTTCAGTCAACGGTTCGCACCGGCGGCTCGCATCCTCGTGTCGGCGTAGCTCCCGCTTCTCGTTTTCCCTTCGTTTATCATCGTATCGTGTTTCATCACAAAATTATAACATTTCTTATCATGCAATGAAAAAAAACGTATACACGTAGATATACATATATATTGAGGAAGCTTTGAGCTTTGGTAAGGATAATCCAAAAGTATAAAAAGAAATGGTATAAGAAACGGGAAAAATAAAAATTGAAACTGTTGACCCTTTCGCGAACGTGCGAAACGTGACCTCGTGCCTGCATCCGAAAGCTCGGAGGAGGGGACCAGAGAGCTGCAAGCCCACGCTTCCATTGCACGAACTTTAATATCCGAAAGAGCGGGCCGACGAACGACAAAGGGAATCTGAGAAGCAAAAGAAAGGAATAACCATAGTACGTGCGTGGGTGATAAAATAGAGGGGATAGAGAGCGATTCTCCGGGGAAAATTGCGAGGATCAACGACGGATAAAAAAAAAAAAAAGAAAAAGTCTCGAGAAATCTCGAGTAAGATAGGGGTGAAGGTGTAAAAAAAAAACTTGATTTACGTTCGCGTCTGGATTCAAGGTTTTTATTTCACACGCGTGATCAACAACTGTCTGGTCTATCTCCGTCATTTTTTTTGTTATCTCTTTCTTTTTTTTTGTTCTATTCCGTATCATCCACGATCGGGATTCGTTATTTTCGTATCGCGAGTGAAAAGAAGTGGTGCTTTGCTTCATGGTGGTCTCGGGAACTACAGATCGTTAATCATTGCACAGCAGCAGTGTCGTTTCGTCTCTCGTTATTTCGTTATTGTATATTATCGGAACCCAAGAGTGATATCGGGGGGCTGAGTTCGGTGACGCGGTGAAGAAAGAAGAGCAGTAGAGGCGGATAAACGTAGAAGATAAAACCAAAAATAAGGACCTGTCGGGTCCTTATAAATCAGGTCGGTGTATGTCTCAACCCCTGAACTCCAGACTTTCGCCCTGCAACGCTTCGCCAACATTCCTGAGGTAAGTTTACTTTTTATTTCTGCAATTCAAAAATGCATTAACTGTCAAAATTACTTTATCGCACGAGCGAAATTACGAGCACTATTTTCAACGATATTAGCGATAACTTTTAATTATCTCAATAGAAATCTCTCGCACGTTCGCTCGTTTCATAAAAATCCGATGGGAACCTCGCCAACCGTAAATCCGACGGTATAATTTATTTTTGTCAATTTGTAATTTCTCGCTGGGAAGTAAATTCCCGCAATCTCTACGATTATCAATCATCGTTAACGATTAATCATCTATATCGGCTACTCCTGCAACTCCATTTTCATTCCATTATATTATTCTCAAACATCATGAATTTTGAATAATAAACTCGAGACCCTGTGACCTGCTTTTCGAAACGAACGAGTCCATTTGCGCGAATATACTTGTGCTCGCGAGTATATCTAATCGTGAGAATCATTCATAAAACATTTCCGCATAGATACGCTCTCGTCTCGAATGTACGCTACTTCCACGAACAATTTCCTATTACAACGCTATATTATCATTATTGTTATTAAAGTGCCATTAGATTGGCTTTAAAACGTGTATACTTCAAACTTAAAGAAGATATTTGATATTTATTCTCTCAGCGAAACTGTACTTTTGACGAAGTAGATTGCAAAGGCAAAAGAACGGAAAAATCGGAGATATCGAGAGGACGCCTCGAGGGGTCGGAGATCGCGATTCAAGTTATCCTAATTAAACGCGAAACCTCTCCCTCCAAAGGGCTGAGATGGACGTGGTGATGCGGAGCGAAGTTCTCGCTATATCAACTTGAGTATAGCGCAGCGCGGCATAGCAGAGCCGATCAATTACGTTAGCGACCTGAAGGCGAATATATAGGTTTAGGCGATCTTGGAACCAAAGCGTTCCCCAAGTTAGCACAGCGGCGGTAGCAGCAGCAGCACCAGGAGGGATGTTGCGTTTCGCGGTAAGCTAACTGGTGGAGTAGAGAGATCCGATGGCTCGAAGATGAGATTGCGGCTGTCTGACCGAAACTGGACCGTACACGAAACTGCGGCTAGTCGACAGCTGTGCCTGGTTAGGGTGTACCGGCAGCCGGATAGTCATGTAGATCGCTGTATAGATTGCTCCGGACCAAACCGAATTTCGAAGCCCCAAGCATCCGATAGACGAAGCGTGAAGCTCCTCTATCTTCTCCACTGACTTTGAGATATCCGTCTTCATTTCCCGCAAACGCGACGATCCTCATTCTTATCTTACTGTGGCTGAAATTCCCGTGGAATGTTCTTGCATCGTATCTCGAAAGTTTCGCGTGTCTCGCAGTTACAACTATAGAGTGAGAGTTTTCTGTTAGATCCTATGATCGTCTACGTTATGGATTTTAACGATATATTGTCCAAGGCCCAGTATTCCAGTAGATCGTTGTGTTGATAGTGACTCCGCGACATCGTATACAGCGTCGGTTACACTGAAACACCGTTTAGATCGTTCGGATAATGGGGGATTGCCTGTAGATTCGGAGTGTCTTGGCCGGCGGCCAAACGGGAAATCGTGCCAGTACTCTTAGTACTCTTCCCCTTCATATATATCTGTATATTCCTGACTGTGTAGATAGCGCAACCGTTTCACCCCGAAACAGCTGTTGCCCGACTTGTTGCACCGGAGCGAGAGCTGCATCGAACGAACACCGATGCACAGGCTTCGAACGTTCATTGCATTGCCACTCATTCTTTTTCTCCTCCAGTCAACTGTGCTGCTCGAACTTGTCGATATGTATCGCTTATTCGTCCAACTTTTTGCACTTATTTCTTTTCTTTTTTCGTCCGTAATAGGTTTACAAATAACTCGACGCGCGTATATTCTTTTCGCGATTTATTCAAATAGCGGTGTTATAAATACGACGAGAATAGCGTGATCGATTGTCCGGGATAATAAAGAGAACGCGATGGAAAGGTATTAGAACATTTTTTTTTCTTTTATTCCGGTACAACGAAAGGTATGTATACATATATATCGAAGGAATTTTATGGTCGCGATGGGCAAGTGTGCGAGTACATAAGCGAGAGACGGTTAAGCCCAGATTACTATCTCCGCCATCCACGAGACTCCGTTGGATAGCGAAGTCGCTCGGAAGGGCGTTTGAAGCACGTGAGGGTTTGAGCTTTTGGGGGAAGGGGGGGGGGGGGGGGGGGGGGGGGTCTGGTTGGGACTATGGAATGTCTCGCGTGTCAGCGGTCTTTAGAGAAATTTCCGTGATCCCCCTTCGTCGTCGTCGTCGTCGTCGTCGTCGTCATCGTCTCGACGTTCACGCCGTCGTGTTACGCTCTTCAACAATCTTCCCATGCCGTATAGTAATACTTGCCGCTACCGGCATAAGCGAAACGACCCCGATGGTGACGCGTTTCCGTATATTATCCGTGAGAGAATTTTCGTTCTTGCGAGAGGAGGGGCACGATATTTACAGGACCATGCCCACCGTAGTCGTTGGTAAATTTATGACTGTACACGAAGAGAGGAGGGATTTCAATAGGTATACCTCCGGAGTTATACTGTCAGGAACTTGAAGACCTTACCCCCTCAACCCGCTTCCACCACGGGGAAACGTGACAGAGAGAGACAAGAGCTAAGCTTCTTTGTAAGCTTGAAACTTCGCGTCTGCGAACATCGTAAGCTTTAGCACCTCCCCGCTTCATCTCACTTATATGCTCATCTTCCTGTCCCGGAAACCGCGTAAAACCTCCCTCTGCACGACTATCAGTGTCCAACACTCGCGTGACGTACGTATCCTACCTCCCCACATAGTCACTCATCCTCGAATAATCCATATGGCACAGGTTCCATAAATAAAATTCTATGGTTTTCATAAAGCTTGGATGAGAAATCACCGAACCGGAGCTTGCAGCCCGCGTTATGAATATTAAAAAAAAGTTTTCCGCCAAGTATCGGTGTAAAAAAGAAATATTTTTTCACGCTGCAGAGCTTTCATTTTCCGGTGGTGTTCCTTTTCTCTTTTTTTTTCTAAAGCTTTCATCCTGCCCAGGTTGAACGAATTGACCCAGAAGATTCAACGACTGACCAATACGAGCAGGTACTGACAATGACGACGAGGTGAAAGGTAACGAAAGCTCGGCTCGTTGATTGCAGTCGATTATCGAGTGATTAGCAACTGTGTACACGCGAATCGTCGATGCCTCCGGAGCCTTCGGAAGCATTCCTATTGTCAAGGTTTTGTACACCTCTCCATTATCGGACGAGCTCGACCGTCTATCTAGTTGTTTATTTATTCATTATTTTTCTCATCAATCTTTCATTAATTGTACGAGGATAAATGGAACGATAATTGCGAGAATTATTTTCACAAAACGGCGATGTAAAATCTAATTCAGGAAACACTGCGTTGTTACTTGTCCTTGCAAACGATTGGCTATTCGGCATGGATTTTTAAGAATCTTCGTGGTTAAACGTGCCCATAAATTGCCAGTAGTAATGCACCAAGGAGATCAAATTTCTTGACTTACTTTTGCCGCGCTGAGAAAAAATTTCGTGTTTCAACGTTTCAAGTTTTAAATCCTGTTAATGAGCGTTACCACTCGGTAATGGCCTTGTTCTGATATACCTATGTGCGGGTCTGTAATGGCAAGGGGGAAAGTGGTATTCGGAAACCTTGAGGAATTCACTCGAAGCAACGAAAACGGTGAAGTAGAGAACAACGGGGCGTGCGAGAGCCCAATCAGATTAGGCACGGCAGGCGTAGCAAGCAAAAGCACTCACCGTCACGCGGATGGGGGGCAGGGGGGCGAGCAATGAATGCGAGAGACGAGTAGTTAGCGGGAAGTTAAGTAGTAACGGTAGGAATGAGAGCTTTTTTCTCCGCGGCGCACGGTGTAGTACGCTCTGATAACGAGAGAACGATAGCGACAGTGAAAAACGAAAAGAGCATCGAGAGCTTTGTATTACGCAAGAAAGCTAAACATGAAAAAAAAAGAAGTTTGCCCGAGTTGCCGCTAGACGATGACGTTACTGTATCCGCAGAAATGGGACAAAGCACGATCGTGTGGACTTTTGTTGAGCCATGTGTCAAGCTATCCGCTTTTGATGAGCTGCAGTACGTTAACTGAACCTGAATAATTAACCATTTTCTACATGACGGGCATTCGTTAGACCGTAAGTAATGAAAATATCTCACGTGTTGACGCATCTGCAGATTACATGCGACGCGGTGGGCAAGACGGAAAATTCCATACCCAAAGCTCCAACCAAATTTAGTTATTACGAAACTGTGCTTCAAAATTGAATGCAAAGCACTTTCATGTGTACCCCGTTTTTAAAAACGTATTTGAGGACCTCGTTAGCCGGCAAATTGCGCTTTTCAAAAAATAACGAGATAATGAATGACCTACTAAAATTATATAAGTAATATTCCACATCGAGGAAAAACGCCATTGCTGAATGAAAAATTCGAAATATGCGTGGTTCTCAATTAATTTTTTTCCCTTTTCCTCATTAGTTACCAAATTGCTTTTTATTTACGGAACAATAAATAACGTATTGAAATTATAATAAATACAATATCGTATTAGAGAAATACGCGATTATCCAATTTTGGTTCGTTCTCCGAGAAACCTCATTAGTGTGAAATTGTTTTCGTTTCGAAAGTGCGATAATAAGCGAACCACTAAAATTATACAAATATTCATTTGCTTTGCCGAATGGAATATTACGGAAATTTGTTGTTCCCGATATCCCTTGCATTTTCACAAATTCACTTCAACATCCGTTCGATAGAATAACGTTGAAACGAGAACGGTTACGGAGGTCTCTGCTGGTCACAGTTATTTTTCCACTCTAGTGGTAGCGGCGTGTGTGCAGTCAGCCACGATTATCAAGTAGATAAAGACAAACGGCAATGAACGTTAACGGGTACTACTTTAACCGTAAATTTTGCATTCGTGTACTCTGCGGTCGTCCAGTCGGGAACTCGGGGTAGGAGTTCTCTATACCGAGGAAAGCAACTAGTTGGCCTAGCGGTGTTTCACATGCAAGATTAATCACGTAGAAAGACTCGCTCTCCCTCTGGCTTCAACCCTTGTCGCCCGACCCGTACTGTGTCCCACCCTTCGAGACCACAGTTCGCCTCGTCGTTATTGTATTTCTGTTGCAACACCAAACCTTCTGTCTATTAATACACCACTCGCACGTGCGGTGATTTGTCACGTTTCCTCGGTTATCCCGTTGGTACATCGCGTACACGAAAACAAGACAGGTATCATGGCTATCGCACGCTTTAATCGTAATACAATTTGAGGAACCGAGTTCAAAATTCAATCACGTCGTAGTCTTATTAATTTAGGGCTTTGTCCGACAAATCGAATAATTATTCAGTCAGTACGGAAATTCACAAGCTCGACGAGTCAAGGAGAGGGAAAAGGGAGGGGGGAGCAGCTTAAGCAATGGATATCCCTGTGCACTAAATACCTCTGTTACTGACTAGCGCAACGGAACAGCGAGGGAAATGTGCTGAACGTTATGTACACCCACGACGTTATAATACAGAACATAGAACAATGTTAACGGGTCGACGAGTAGTAAAAGCTTCGCTAGTCAGACAAGGTATCACCGCCAGCTGTGGAGTAAATGCGAAACAGGAAAACACATCGGACGAAAATGTAGAGGAGCCGATTCCTCTCCACGAGCTTTTCGACGATTTAACTTGACAAGCGAAATACGAATTCTCTTCCAGCCATCATTCACACAAAGGTAGAATTCTGTTCGCTCTACCGCAACAACGTTCCGGCGGACGTTCCCGTATTTTTTTTTCGCAGATAGAAATGTATAATTCAATAATAACCATCACGGTCTGGTAAATTTTGCTCGGAAGCTTTTAGCCACGAATTTATAAATCGAAATTTGGCGGTCGTGGGGACAAGGCAAGGGGGGGTAGCAAGTGAAAGCATCGATTTCTCTGGAACTGTCGAGGTCAGCTGTCGGGGTTGCGAGCAACTTGCAGCTACTACTACGACTACTGCTATTACTAATACTGCTAGTGGAAACGAGATTGACAGCTAAGACCGTGAAGCCGAGCGAAACGCGCGTAGTTAATCTTGCGAATCGGTCTCCTCTGGATATTGTGCCGCTGGAGGCGAAATGCCTTTTCAGCTCCCTTCTGGCATACCGTCTCGTCTCCACTTCTCGTCGTTCCACTGGTCCCTGTTCCTTCCACTAGAAATTTTCCCCACTTTCACTGTTATATCCTTCGCCTCGAGGGCCTTTCTACTTTGGCTTCACTGCAATTAACTTTCGAGTCAGACAGAAATACAGGGCACGATTAGTTTGTTAACCGTCTCACCGCTGTGTACCCACTGTTTATTCAAATACTCGAAATTCGTAGTACACACATGAACATTACGGTCCCTCGAGGCCCCCGATATTCCATTCGATTATTTTGCCCTCGCGCTGCGAAACTTTCATTTATACAAGAGAGTTTTCCCTCATTTCCGCTCGTTCCCCCGAGAATATTATGCTACACCACGTATCTGTGATCGCGACAACGTATTCGCCGAGATCGATTCTTTAATCTAATATATCGCACCGATAAAGCGTCCGGAGACTTCGACAAAAGCTCGTAGCCGCAATTTCGTCGTCACTTTCCCGTCTGTTCGGATTTTCTCTCTTCTTCGTCGTCGTTGTCGTCGACACGTCGGAAAATTCGATAAAAATCGCTCTTGCGGCTAACACGCTCTCTCTGTGTTATTCTGCTCACTCATGCTCGGCCCCCGTCTTTCTCTCTCACGGTTCTTCTACATACATCATACGTATATCGGCGGGAAAGCGACGACGTTATACGACGCGCACAAGTAGTTTCACGTAGACCAAGAGAGGAAAATCAATCCAACGCGCATCGGAAAATTTTCGATACACACATCCCAGGCAATTCGTCGGTTCTCGACAAATGCTACAACGAATCGACCGGAAATTACAAGGACTCTGACACGCCTTCTCAAATTGATGTGATGTTTTCTCTGTTTCTCGTTTGACTGCATTTCTCGCTCTCTTGCGTTTTTTTTTAGCCCTCGTAGCCATCATCTGGAAGCACGTAAAAGCTCGTTAAACCCGGCTGTATACGAATGTATGTATTCCGTTACGTGACACACGCCACTTTATAGGGTAACTCGAAACTCTCGAGTGGTCATATCTACTTCGTTACATCTACACGTCGTTATAGTAAGTGCTCGTTACCTGCAATCGTTTCTTCCTTCTTTCCTTCGACAACAATATTTTTTTTATTTTACAATCCCATTAAATTCTATGGAGCATTCGTATGGGGAACTTTTTTGTTGGTCTCTCCTTTACGAAAAATACGTATATTGGTCATACATTCTTTTTCCTGTCATCAAACTAGGTTTTAAAGTTCTCGTGTAATCTTTCTCAACATTTTTCTAACCATTTTCGTCAATATTCAAAATATTTGACGATTGGGTTCTTTATGAGGAGTGATCTTTGACCAAATATCACCGGTGTCAGAATCATCAAAGTAGTTGATTCATTGATGAATAAATGATCGTTCAATTTGAATTCAGTACCGAAAAACTACAATCACCGAAACGCGTGACACGCGGATTTCGACGCAAAGAGAGAATTTCATTGAGCCCGGCGTAGATCCGAATTGCAATTCGAAGTAGTTAACACGTTGTACGGGTAATTCCGAATTTATGCCGCCGTTGATATTATATTGAATAGCTCTATCTATCAAAACATCATTCCAATCGGCAATTCTCGTCTGCACAGTATTTCGCCGTTACCACTGGGCACTAGGATTGTCCATCCCCCTCCTTCTCCCTCCTCTCTCCCTTGAGTTTAATCACGCTAAGCGGATTCGTTCTGTAATCCGTAGTTTCTCTCGCTTCGAATGTCCAATCGTCGAACTCGTCCTATTGTGTATCTCGATGATTGTGCAACAAAGGGCTCAAGATTTCCTGGATAGCGCAAAGTCGATGTAAAAAAAGAGCAGAAAGCATAGAAAAATCTTGAGCTAGACAGATTAAAAAGAATATCAAAATAGATACGAGTCGACAAAGCCAGTGCCTCAAAACAAAAATAAAAATGATTACAGCTATCTCCTTTATTGCAGTTTTTCATCACGACTGCTATCATTTCCGTCTTATTCATTCGCTTTGTGTCTCATACAACTTTGTGAATACACAGTTATGTATCGTTAACCCGAGCAAACGTGTAAAGAGCCTCCGAGGTTCAGCGAGAAGCGGATATTACACAGACTGTACGCGAACTTACAATGAAAATGTACACTCATCCGACTGAATCCTCGATTATTGTGCCCTCTCGGAGGGTTACAAAACACACGTATCACACGCGAAGAAGAGTGGGACGGTTGAAGGAAAAAAAATGCGAAAAGAAATAAAATAATTTTCTGTTTAGCATTCCCCGCCTCGCTCGATCGAGAAGCGTGTTACACATCGCAAATCGATGTCCGATGGAAATTTTTACATTTGGAACATTGTGTCCGATCAAGATATAAGAACAGGATCATGGAAATCGGACAAAATAATTCATTGTGGAAATATTGTCAAGTTTGAACAGCTTATTTTAAGCCTCTCTGATTCACGCTAATATCGCAGATCTTCAGTATCACTGTGAGATCGCATTACCAATACTCAGCTCTCCGTGGTTCCAATTTGGTCGGTGAAACTCATAAAGGAATAAACTTCGCCAAGAGATAAATCCAAATAGGCAATTCGTATCGTTAGCATCGTTACCTACAAGAGGTTTTATTTCGCAGATTTACGGAACAAAAGTTTTATAAATGCAAATGCATAAGTTTTCTTTAATATTATCTGTACATTTTAATTCCATGCTCGCTGCCTCAAATGAACCACAATTGGAAAGAAAATTGTTGATTCTTTCAAAAGCTCGCTGAGCGAGAGAGAGAGAGAGAGCGAGACAGTCCAAGAATAATAATGTAAAATAAATAAAAAAAGCGAGAGAAGAAATCATTTTTGTATTTCGATCACGTAGAGTTTCTGCCTCGGCCGGCCAAGTGCGTGTTGGACAGAACGAAAGATCTTCACGACTGCGTTTGTCCTCGTTTTATATTTCTCACAGTGACGACGGCCCGTCAGTAATTTCGTATTCGACGTGCGGATAGACCGATGAGCGGCAGCGAACACGCGTAAGGGCGGAGGTAGGGCGTAGAAACATCCCCGTTCGTCCAAGCATTTTTTTTTCTCTCTTTTCCCCTCGCTATTCGACGCTAAAGCCCCGTAACGTTATCTCCTTTAATTGAGTTTCGTGCTCTGCGTAGGCACGCTTTCATCTCATCTATTTCTTCCACTTTCCCGTCGTCCCGTCATCCCTGTTAACGATTGTTGTTCCACTCAAAATTCTCCTTTCGTGACAAGCATAGCTTGCCTTTTTTTTCGTTCGTTTCACATCAACCGACGGACGCAACGTTAACGCAATCTACGATCGCGAAACGTTTGAAACTTAAAAATAACCCCTCGACGGACGGAGTTGCGAGAAACCGCTGTCCTCGCCTCACTCCTCCGACGATATTCGTTCCATTTTCTCCATTCTCACTTTCAATCGAAGGCTCACTCTTTCGCGCTATCGCACGAACAATGGCACCGAGCATAATAGAACATTTTTCTCCGTTAAAGTGTCGACTTTCAATCGTATATATAGATGCGCTATCACCACGAGTTTGAAGAGTAGACGAGGGAGAGTCGATTATTTTCCGAGCTGAGCCGAGCTTTCCTGAGCTTTCATCAAAGTGGCGTACAGTCCTCTCGTACAGGAATACGAGAGACCCTCGACACAATTGCCCATGACATTTGACCGCGCCGCTACTCAACGGTATGCCTTTCCACGACGAGCGAAAACTTTCTTCGCAATGTGCAATACTGTACAATTGTAATCTCAGCTATTATTATACTTTAACGGCGTCTGTCCCACACCGTTACTGTGTCCCCGTTGCATATCGTAAATATCTTCCACGCCGTGACTATAGCTTACAGACTTTTACGTCCACATGAAAAAGTTATTGACATGGCAAGGGCGTAAAGGAGTAGTCGTTTATGCACGAGTGCCCAATTGCCCACTGCCCCCACGCCATACCCAAGAATTTTTGTGCTGACGGCGTGAAATGTTTCGTTGTAAGTGCTCTTGTCTTACCAATCTCACACGTGTTCATACAAGTGCGTAAAAAGTGACAAATATCAGACGTAGGCGTCAAGATTTTTTGGCAAAAGACTTCATGCGCACAGGACCGAGGCATAAAGAATCGAACTTTTCGCACTGGGCTCATAAAAGTAATGCTGATTACATTTGCACAACTCTTCCTCATGTTGTACGTTTTTTTTTTTTCAAATTGCTTAACCAGTTTTTTCATTGGGAGAAGCTTCATAAATGACGTTAAAAATAAAATAACGGAGCGGTGGGCCGACCTAATTGGCATAATTTATTAAGAGGTTGATTAAATTCTCAATATGATTTAAAAATAATGATAATAATACCGAAGACCGAGTAAAATTAATTAATTTGTCCAGCAATTTTTAATTTTATAACTGAAAAAGTTTGAATATTCTTTAGAGCTTTTTTCATATCTGTAACGGTGTAGAATCAAAATATCGGACTTCACAAAGGTATAAAAAAACGTGTCCACACGATTTTCACAGGAATATCAAAAAAAAAAGTATTGATTTTTTCTTAATCACTTCACAGATTTGAGCTAAATTTGAAACCAACTACGTTTAGTGGTCACCTCGCTGGTCACTAAACTCGCGTGAAAAGTTTCAGCGTTATTGATTACAATATGCACAAACGGCATGACGCCCAAGCAGATTTTTGGAAAACTTGACGAATTGAAATGATTACAATTTTCAATCTGTCCATCGATTTCGACCGCGGCAAACTTACACGCGTCAGAAATAGTTCGATCACACACGTATAGTAGTACTATTTTGTGTCGACATGACATGACGTGTAGAACATAATTTATAATTTACAATGTTACTGTCTAGACTCGTAGTCTCAGCGATTGTTATACTCAAAAGAGAACATCGTTTCTTCTCTTGCGATGCAATCGAAATCGTAAAAAGGCTTTCGAACTTTTAGTGCGCTATATGTAGTTCTTTCCTCGCGTATAAACCAGATTTCTCGGTCATCCGCGTGCTCTATCTTACAGAGACGAAGCATCAGATATTGGAATAAGTTGCGAAGCTATTCAATGCGACGAGGCGTATCAACACCTCTCTCTCCACGTTCTATCGCGAGACTCAGTCAATAGAATGAGATGTACTGCCGCCGAGTGAGAATCTCTCACCTACGCGTATCCGGGTTTTCTACATGGTCACACTCCTCCCATGAACCATGCTGCTCTAACTCCATTAGGTAATTTGAGAAAGATAGTGCAGAGACTGAGCGCAGCTAAGGATGAGATGGGGCCTGTGTATCGATTTTTCGTTCGATCTTCCCAGCACTTTGGATCTCACGTCGTCGCGTTTTTTTCTCCTACTAAACCCAAAAATCGTTTAATCCTCTCTCGAGTTTCTAGCTCGAAACTTCTCAACCTATTTCGATCTCTCGCGGATGTTACTGAGACGATGTCGTCTCCAGCTTCATCGTCTCGTGCCCGAAGAGGATTTTCCAACGGCGCGCGAAGCTTCAGAGTAGAAAGCCGGTGAGGCTTTTGTTACTTCCCCGCTAGTGGCAATTTTCACGACAGATTACCGAAGAATTATTATTTGCGCACATTTTGATGTTTGAATCTATTCATAAAAACGTACAGAACGTTCACCCCATCGTTGGGATAATATGGTTTATTTAGGGCACCTTCGAACGCTGTTGACGAGAATTGGACCGAAGGTAGCCAACACCGCTACTTCTACCCTACCGTGAAATCTTCTACAACAAAACTGGTTTCTTTTCATTTTTTGCTCGGGAAGGAGCCGCTCGTGTTTGTCTCCCGAGGGTCCTTCAACTCTCCCGGAAAGGGAGGTTCGCCTCGAGGAAAAAATACAAATATCATAAGAAACAGAGGCGCTAAGAGGGAAAACTGATCTTAGCTGACAGAGAGGAAAATACGGATTTTCAAATCTTTTCGTGGTCCAGAATCAGCGATTTCCGGAAACAAGAATTCAAATAAGGATCCGCGAGGAAAAAAAAAGAGTGTTGCCAATCGCGAATTCCTTCTATATTCCGCACGACCAAGCACGCAGACGAAATACATACCAAAAACCACGAAGGATATTCGGTCACGTAGTCAGCGAATTTTTGATCGTGTACGGGGTCCGACCGCAGGCGGCAGAAACACCGCCGAGAGTACCCCGGACTGTCGTTACACGACGAAAGATTCTCGTAAATTTCCTCTAGCGAAAACGAGAAAGATACGCTAAGCTTCTGTCGGCGTACGAAGAAAACCCGTACGGCGTCACGTAACGATGCAAATCCTCGGTGCCCAGTCATGTTCGCGACGGCTCCACGCTCTTCCTCTCTCTCTCTCTCTATACAGTTATACGCTTCGCTATAACTGCTGTTCGTGAACCACGGGACTGATGGACTTTATTCGCGTTTCGCTTCTCGCACAGGAGGTAAAAGTCCCGAGCAAACCCCGTGATACCGAGATAACGTCCGTTTCCTCTGCGGATTGCCGTTGCGTCTAAACGTGGTCCAAAAGCTTTTCAACCTCTCCGGCGCACGTAGACAGTTCAGCACATGCAGCAGTGGATATAACCGCCGGATACGAGAAAGCTCCAGTTCCGACTCTCTCCTCGATTGTGGCATGGGAAGGCAAGCACATTCGCTCACCATTACGGATTTGCATATAAGCTCCCGACAGCCGAGAGCCAACGGAATGTTCCTTTACCAGTTTCTCCATCCGCTAGGTGAACTATCGCGGTCCGCAAGCTAACCCGAAGGAGTTATTGCTTTCTCGGTTCTCTAACATATGTGTCGGCGTTCGTTCGCTCCTCGAATGCATATAGAAATCGACCGTTCGCGGATGCGTTAAGTACGAATGTCTCGTTCGCCAACAAAACGTTTTCGACGATTCGAGCCGATATCGCGGAAATATCGAAGAAAAACATATTGATTGAGGAAAAACAAGTTTTAAAACCTTCCAAGGGATATTCTATTGCGCACATAGTTATTTACCACGGAACACACGGCCGTCTTTCTCCGTGAAGGATCGAGGTGATTTTTATTGAATTCGATATGTTTGACGGAGAAGGAGGCCAAAGGCAATGCGGGATGCTGGGCTCTACCGACGACGTTCCGAGCGCTACGATGTGAGGCCAGGAAATTCCTGGTAAGAAAGAGAGGATTGATGAAAACACGAGAGGAGGAAATAAGGAAAAAGAGTGAAGGAGACGGTGAAAGTGAGCGAGTGGATGGCGGGGTTGAAGAGATCGAAAAGGACGGGAAACCCTCGGGGATTGAAGTGGAGAACGATAAGGAACGAGCGAAGGAGAGGTGGTCACCTCGGGCGTAGACACGCGATATCGAGGGAGGCAGGAGTAGTTATGGTGTGGACACGGGACGACCGAAGACCCGCAGAGCTCGCAGAGCGTATAGATACAGCGCAAAAGCATACGCGGAAACGTCTTGGCAAAGAATGTAGACAAAAAAAAAAGACAGAGGGAACAAATTTATTTAGGGAACCACTCTCAACGCTGTATATATCGCGGTTATGTGAACGAGATAACGGAATAGAAAGGGACGATGCGGAAAGGAAGGGGGAAAAAAACGCCATTTCTCTCACGCTGTTTCGTGCGGTTGATGCGAGAATTGAGTAGAGGATCTCAGGGCCTCAGCAGGGTAGGAGAGCGTGCTGACCGCTGTCGGGAAGAGTGACACAACGGGGCAATCACTGTGAGCTTTTACGAAAAGTACCGGGTGGCCCCCCCGGGTCTTTGTAGTGGCGACCATGGGATAGTTACAAGCAGAAATGTTGGAGCCCCGAATAACATGAGCGTGTACTAAAAGCCTTGATTTAACGGATTTTTTTGCGTCGCGAATTACAGCGGGCAAAAAAAAAGGTTTCGAAGCAAACTCTGTAGGCCTTTGCGAACGGTACACATGCAGGGGTCTCCGGGTCTTTGTTGCGCTGAACAATGAGTAATTTATAAGCAGGAATGCAGTGTCCGAATATAGCATGAGCATATATTGCAAGCCCCGATTTATCAGTTTTTTTCAGTTACGAAATTAGAGTGATGAAAAAGTTGCAAAAAAATCTCTGAGGGTTTTTACATGCAGCATGGGGATTATTCAGCTCTTTGTCAGGACGGGCACGGTCCACGCGAAAATCCTCGATTTAGCGGACTTTTATGGTACGGTAGAAAAAACAGTGTCCGCAGTTACCAATGTCTCACGGACGCTTCGCACATTTGGGTATTCCCAAATGTAGCAAAAAATCTCCATTCTTTTCTTTTTCCAATTCGAATTGCAGTGCAACATATTTTACTCGCCAATTTCTTCTTTGGACCATTCTCGTTCCAGATAGTAAAATACTTACGAGTCCGTCGACTTTTTCATGGCATTCATAAAATAGATTTCGCAACGTTATCGTGGTGCCGACGCATTCGCAACGATGGATTTAAATCGGAGGCTGTTAATTTACGGAATAGTAACGAGCGACGAAGCGAGGGGATGAGGTCTCAGTAGATTATGCCTGCCCCGGTCAGACATCCCCGGACACCTTTGTGATTGCTGTGGTTACACGCTGACGATGCGGGGGATGACCAGCGGCTATTCTCATTATGCCAACGGATATTCACAGCGCAATATCATACGTCTAGCTATTTCCACTTTATCTACCTTAACACTCGGCAAGTTCAGCATATTTTAAATTATACATTAACATAAATATGCGACGAAAAACGGCGAACACAGTATATTTTCTAATCCGTAACGCAAGTATGATCATCGGGCCGAGATCGGAGATCGTTTGACTCGGCACTCTCGCAAATAAGCCGACTCATTGCGCTCATTCGTTCCGATTATTTTTTAATTAAAGTCCGGTCGTAGGTACCTACGTCGCCACGCCCTCTCCCCAGCGTACCACGCGTAGGTACATCGTTGTGGGAACGCATTTGTTATTAAACATTCGCCATGCAAAGCACGCGCTTTCCTTGCACACATCGCGATAGCGTTTTCCGTATACATGCGCTATATCCAACATCAGTAGTAAAAACCCGCGGTAGCAACGAAACGTCGCAATGAAAAAAAAAGGGTTAGCTTCATTCTTCTCATTTCCCTCAACGCACGCTCATTAATTATTATTGCGAGGGTTTCTGTAATGGCTCGGAAACCATGACGCGCATTAATTAGGAATAAAGCGGCCACGAGTTAACATCGCGATAAAGGATGACGGTCACTATGAAAGACGACAATCCCGTACCTATATTCCGACGTAACGGAAAACGTAATTAATCGATTAACGCGGATAACAAAGCCACGTAAAATCGTGAAGGTTTTCCCTTTTATTTTATTCTCCGATATCGAACCGCAAATTTATTACATCCCGACGAAGCGTATCGACCACGAAACTCCCCCGGGGGATTTTCGGAGGCGATGCCGCCGAGGACCACGGGGTAGAGTCTGTTGCGTTGAATAATTTCATCAGCGGCAAATCAATCATTTGTCGTTAGAAACGCGCGAACGAGAGGGGTCGTCGTCTCGTTATCATTTACATACGGATAGCTGATTCGCGCGCACACGCGCCCTACGCGCCGCAGTTGGGTTCGTCGTTCCCTATGCATTATAGGGAGAAATATGAAATATTCACGACTCTTGGAGAACGAAACCGCGCAGACGTCTGGCTGGTTGGATAAAGTAACAGATGACTCTGTGTGGCGGTCGTATTGCACATAAAGAGACGGTTTTCCTTTTTTTTTTTCTTTTTTTTTTCGTCCTCGGATCCCCGTTGGATAGAATATCTCTCGGGTATAGTTCGCTCGGGAAGAATTTTTATCAGTAAAATATATAGAGCGTGCGGATCACATTTTTTCGCGGACGACGCATCACGGTAAAAGGGCCGATAGAATGTCGCGCTCTCGATGCAAAAAGACATGCGAAACAAACCGGAAGAAACGAGCTTGCGTAACGGGTTTGGGATAATAAAAATTATATATATAGAAGACGAGACAAGAAATGGACGTGAGCCCGCGCGGAAGATGAGGAAAATTCTTGCCACTAACGTGTTAGTAGCACATGTTGCCCAGGAGCTTTTGCCAGCTGCGGCATGCCGTACGGAAAACCATCGGGGAAAGTGGCTCGTGGAATAGAAGGGCGAAAAAAAAAATAACGTAAAAAAGAAAAGCTTGTGTAACGTGCATGCCCACGGAGTCGCGACACGGTAGGGAATTGCACGGGACAGAGAAAAGGGGTATATATAGGATAAATGGAAGCTTCTCCTGCTGCATGGTTTCTTATGTACTACGCTGAAAATGGATGTCAACCTTTTTCCCTCTTGTCCAGGGCTTTTTTCCACCCACACTCTCTTTGTCGTGTTTTACAGCATCCTCGTGAGGATCGAAATTAGGGCGAGTTTAACGATGTTATTTAATGCTGAAGAAAAAAGCTCTTCTCTCGTGAGAGTGATAGGGAGTGGGAATGAGAAAAAAAAGAAAGAGAATAAAGCCCGGTGAGTTAAAAGAAACGAAAAAACAAAAATGACAAACGCTTAAGTTCCCCATCTCTTAGATGCTGGTTCCTCGTTATTCCACTCGTTCAACTTAGTTCTCCAAGACGTTCGTACAACTTTCTCGCTTTCTTACTTTCTGTTTTTTTATTAACGGCTATTGCTTCCTCTTCCTTTGAGACGCGCACGACTTTATGCTACTTTATTTCGTTTAACGGAGAAAGGAGGCTTTGAGATTTAGTCTGGATAGCTATAATGGATATTCCATTTTTTTTCTTCGCAAGCTGGTTAGTTTCTTTCACTCTTCCGTCGAGACTCTAGGAAGAACTGATAAGCTTTTCGGTGCTCCACGTTGTACGCGCGAAAAAAACTTCCTTCCGTCTCGTGAAGACATAAAAACGTGAAGATATTTTGAGAACCTTTGATTCGTGCCGAACGATTGGATACTATTTGATTGTAGCTGCAGCGCTTCAATACTCTTTTTCCCGACTAGCTAAACGAGTTTCTGAATCATCCTGGTGGGAGCTTTTTGCCGTTCGTTTAATAACGCTCGAACACCCGAGCGCATTTTCGCCATGAGCTTGCTCTTTTCTTTTTTCTTCATTTTCGCATCTCTTCGACTGTTTTCTTCCTCCCGAGCGTGTACATACTACCCTGCAGGCGCGTTTCGCGCAGACCGCAGACCGCGGGGTAATCCGAGTTCTCAAAGTAACCGAGTGGCAGCTGCTCGATGAGAATTCTGGATGATAAATCGTGGAGGCTGCTGTCTCTCTCTTTATCACTATCTTATCCTCTCAAAGTGCAACCCCCTTCCAATGATCCTTTCGGGAATAGACGCAATCTTCTGGGAAAACTCTGACACCGTCTATTATATCTTCGTTCATTTTCCTCGCGCGTTATGTCTTCGTTGGCCGTTCCTGCATACCGCAATTTCACAATCTTCTTACGCGCGTTGCAACGTTATTGAATTGATCAATCATTTTTTAAATTATTTTCGTTTGATCGATTTGTGATTGCAGCTGGAGGCGTGCGGACGACTGTTTAGTTGCGTTCAGCGGCTCTGCGGCAGTGGAAGCAGTAGAATCGAGGAGGATACAGAGCCCCGCCAGAGTCGGGGTCGGCGGGGTGCCCAAGATCTCGAGGGTCCTACAGGCCCCGAGGATGGCATCCTGCCAGTCCCGGTCAGTCAGAGTCCGGCTTCGACCTCATCGCAGGAGGATTCGTGCAAACCACCACCGCGAAATTGTTACAGGCTTGTCGTACTTGGCACTGCCAGAGTCGGTAAAACAGCCATTGTAGCACGGTGAGTGAAATCATATCAACAACATTAACGAGAAAAATAATAATATTTATTCAACGAATGCCCACTACAACAACATTTTTTCAAAAAGATTCAAAATGGCGTGCAAACCGAACTGCACAGATTTTGCTAAAAATCCGATCGAAAGCGGGACTCGACCCTCTATCGTGTGGTATAAATTTCCGCTTGGTACACACACATACATACATCAAGATATTTCTAAATTAAATTTGCCGACGTTTGTGAATTTTTTGATCAGGACATGGAAATTCCGGAAAAAAAAGTTCACTAAAATAGAACTCCTCGAGAAAGCAAAACAACCAATAACCCGAAATAATTATAATTCAAGTCAACCTACTTTCTTATTGTAATGAAATTCCCGATTTTTTGCGAGAATCTGAAAATCCATATACGTGATCGACGAAACCGTTCCGCGAATCGATCGCGCGAACTTCTCTGCGAAATCCATTGAATCGTTATTTCGTTGTTCTATGAGAATTTGGTTACAAAATATACGGTGCAGTGCCCGAATGTGTGGTGCTCTGTGTTTGGCATGTATAGCCTTATCTGCCCGCTGTAGCTGGTTCACCACAGTTGCCTCATATTGCGGGGGGGGGGGGGGGGGGGGGGGGGGGGGGGGGGGGGGGGGGTTGCTGCGCTCCCGTAACGCTAGAGTTTCATTATGGCTATATAGTCTTTCTCCGGTATCCACTGCTACTATCCTGTTGCCGTAATATGCCGTTCTATACTGCACTATTGCCTCTAGCATTCCTCTGACGTTATGTTACGGAGCCCGACTCGTACCTCGTGCCCGCCGCCACTGCCTCTTCCGTTTGCTCGAATTTCTGTGTTGTCTGAAATTCGTACCGAGAACTGGTATGTACACCGTCGCTACGGGTCGATGGACCACGCAGGAAGAGAATACCCGTCCGAAATGTCCTCTCTTCCCCTCTTTTTCTTCTATCCCGCTTACCGTTCGCCGCTCCACCATCGTAAGCTCGTCTATTATTGAAGAGAAAAAACGCGTTACCCGTACCCGAGAGACTCGTTACTGACGAAACTGAAAAACCATTGTTCGAAACTTCTTTACTAATAAATCCCATCGAGATTTTTTGCGAGCTGTATGCAAAAATAAAAAAATAAATAAAAACATAACGAATGGCGATGCGAAGCCTGAATAAAACACGGAGGACCGAGTCAACAAATTTGAAATATTTTTGTTTACAAACAGCGTTTTTTTTTCTGCAAAGTATGTATATTGGTTATCGGGTATTCGAACACAATGGTGTGGAGACAGAGTTTGTAGGACACACGGCGAAACGTCACTTGCCCACCGACCTGTAACTTCGTTTGTTTCCTCTTGACGTCATTGTCGCGGGATGCTGGGCTCTGGTCCATGATATCGAGACCAGAACTCGGTGTATACAATGGTACTACTATCACACGTATAGAGTCGACACGCGCGCATGTCTACGGTTACGAAATATGCTAGTGTAGAGAACGGGAGCAATATCAACGAACCGACGAAGCATTCAGTGCCACAATATATCACTCTATCGTTGGGAAACAGCCCTACAAACACACATAAACAAAAGTATTGTGCAAACGGTGTGCGAGTATAACATGTGGCGAAGTGAACGGGACGGGTTTGCTTGCTTGCTCATCGGATTTCGGTTAGTTCGATTCATGCTGGTGGTAAATTCACGGTTCACCGCTGCGGTTCGGTTCGGTCGTGTATCTACTGTCTATACTTCTCATTATTCGCATGGAAAGTCATGACAATAATCATACCCATCCACGATTACCCCGAGCCGATTGTATGAAATTTAAATTCCATTGATCGATGGGAATCGCTAATTAACAGTTTGACGGGCTCGATTCGGAAGACGGTTTCGAGATTCATTGTTAATGAACAGTCAATGGTCGATTTATCATCGCAAGAATGGTGTATGGGATTGAAAAAAAAAGAAATTCGGGTCACGAATCGACGTGTAATCAACGTGTAATCAATCATCGGACGATTCGTGATTACACGAGGGTAAAAGCTGGCAATCGCTGATGAGAAAACTCGATCGCTTCGAAAGCGCGAAAACAATATATGGAAGTGTACGTCAAAATTTTTTTCGGCGTCCTTCAATTATTCCGGAAATTATTCCATGGCTTTCTTCACTGCCTTTATTCGATTTTGAGTCGTTACATTTCCATCCATCATCGACAATCGCAGAGAATTTCAATCACTTCCCACTGGGACAAAAATCAGGAATAATCACTTTTTATTCGTAAAGAATAGAAAAAATCGGAAATCGATTTTTTTTTCCGAAAAGTGTTTATGTAGTTGGAAAAATTTGAGAATAATTTCCTCCCGTAAACGAGTTTGGTTGTGTAATGATAAATTCAATTTTTATTAATTCGTTAATCACTTTGTAGAATGAGTGGGATGCAAAACTGATGTTTTTAGCTTCTTTGAGGTAGATCTTTATTTCCAAATTCTATTACATTGAGTATCAAAATTCTCTCCGAATCGCACGTTTGACCGGGAACGCAACCATATAGAAATCTTCAATAAAAAATCCTGTGTCACAGTTTCAATGAGATTTTGTTTTATTCTATAACAAGTCAAAAAAATTGCTAACAGCTTAGCGGAATAACGTTATCTTCTATAGATTCTACGGTAGAATATGCGGCTAGATTATCTCGAAATTCCGTCAAGAAGCTAAATTATGACGATTCCAAAATTTGAAACAACGCCGTTTGTCACATGAAAGGGTCAAAGCAATGATCTATCTCACTCGTCGTTTCGGCGCTAACGTCCGTTGTGTTCTTTCTCACCGATCGCGCATTCGCGATTCATTTTATTTCTGTCGCGAAATTCGAAACGAAAATCCTCGAAGAAAAAGAAAATTGGATCTAAACCGTGCGCCGTGTGCGGTCTCGGCAACAAATTGAATGTATATTCGTGAACTCGTGCGCCAAATCGGGACCACGAGAAGGGTTTGTACCTTGGAAAAAAGTTTCTCGCTACGTGTCGCACTAGGGTTTTCGTTCCCCGAGGACGCGAACTGCCGGAGACGACGAGGCCGAGTCTGCCTGGGCAGAGAGTTCACTTGGATTGTGCATAGTTGTAAAACCTCGGCGAAACCTGCGAGGGAGGAGAGGAAAAAAAATCGTGAAAAAGCATTTCCGAAGGCGGCAAAACGTTTCCGGGATGAGAACAGCCCGGGTTGTTTCGTGGTTTGCGCGGCGGGGATTGTGGAAAAGCGGACAGATCGCGATTGCGGTGCTTCGTCGTCGTCGTACTCGGTCGCGATGCCGCTCCGGGCCAACTCGTCTCATTCCGGATTCGGAAACTGCGACTGCCTTTTGCTTCCGCTTTGAAAAATATTGTTTTCCGAAAAGCGCGATACAACCCGAGCGTCGACAGTTCTCGTGAAGAACGTCATGAGAGCGCGTTTCGGCGGGGGGT
The DNA here is from genome assembly GCA_963924025.1 of Ischnus inquisitorius. Taxonomy (NCBI): domain Eukaryota; kingdom Metazoa; phylum Arthropoda; class Insecta; order Hymenoptera; family Ichneumonidae; genus Ischnus; species Ischnus inquisitorius. The sequence goes on along the minus strand of OZ001250.1, from coordinate 5,283,161 downwards.
TTGCTAATTCCTATCAAATGTGTACGAGCATAACGTTCCCCCGATGGAGTATGTGCATGCACACAGCGAGACGTGGTTGCACACACGCGCGATTTTCCTCGCGTTCGCGCGACACGAACGTTATTAATGACCAACACATTTATGCTTCATTTTTTTTCATCCCTCCCGACCGCGCGTCCTCGCCGTATGCTGGAGTTCCCACGCTCGTTATGAATCCTTTATGAACGATGATGAAACAAAAGCGAGAGCTTTGACAAGAAAGAAAAAAAAATACAGCAATTTTCAGGTATATGCATATATATTGCTCTCGTTTAATTGCAGATTTTTGTCGAACAAATTCGAGGAGAGTTACACGCCGACGATCGAGGATTTTCATCGTAAATTGTACAGAATTCGCGGCGAGGTCCATCAGCTCGATCTGTTGGACACGAGTGGAAATCATCCGTTTCCCGCTATGAGACGACTCTCCTTTCTCACCGGTGAGTGTTCGTTACTAATGGATTGACACTCTCAACATCACACACTGTATATATTATTTACTTATTTCCTGTTGCCGACATGTTTACTTAATACGAGACACGGATTATCGAAGGCAACTGTATCATTTACGCGTGACAGCTCCATAGTTATTCGAACACAGTCCGTTAATTATTCCAATGCAATGTAATCAATTTGCGCACAATAATACGAAAGCTCGTCGCAGCGTATTTTCGTTCTCGTGCATTTTGCATTACAAGAGGCATGATGTACGTTGAAACGTGTTTACATCGGGCTCCGGAGCCGGATAAAAAATACGAGAGCTCTACGTTGCGCCGGGGAGAGGGATATGAGTTCTATCCCGTTGCTCTTCAGCGTTACGGCGAAAAAAAAAAACGAATAATCAAATAAAACGAATCTAATGCGATGCAAGAAGAGACGAAGATTAAGTACTCTCTTCTCGCGACGGTCCGAGGCGAGGAAATGGATTTTTTTCTCGCGAGGCTGAGTGAGAGTTGTCAGGGGTTTTTCCGGTGGCTCTACGCGAGAAAGATATCCTGCGACGGAAATACTACTTGGAAGGTTTTCATATCTCTATCTAGCTTCGATTCTTCCCAAGCGTTTTTTCCTCTCGTTCCCTCGCTCTATCCCGGTGTGCTCGCGGAGCGACGAGAGGGTTTGTTCCTTCTCCGCCTCTGGCCTCGAGCCGGTGAACCAAGCAACGGCGAAACTCGAGCGAAGCTCAAGTTTGAGTTGGCGGATAGTTGAGGCTCGGGGTGAGAGATACTCAACAAGTAGAACTGCGTGAGCGCGGAGCGAAGATATAGAAAGCGTAACGAAAAGAAGAACGAGTCAGCGCTTGAGCGACGATGGCAGGTTAGATAGAGCGAGACCACATACTGTATTATATACTATGCACGATTTTCTATATATTTCTATGTACTCCAATATATGATTGCGTATTTATTTAGAAATTGATACAAAGGGTTGGAAGAGCTTCAACGTATCTTCAGTAACTCATTGTCGATTTATCCTCACGCTCTGGTTGCATCCACGTTTCGGTCCCTCTCATTCTTCTTAATAAATTAACGACAAAAACTTTATTCCGTTTGACCGGTAGATTTTGCTTTCGCGAAAACCCAGTTTAACTTGGAAAAAAATAAGGTATTTCATTCGAACGATTTATTGAGGAGATTCAACATTTATACGGCGAACAGACTTTCAAATTTTATTATTTTTCTCGTTATATCGGGAAACCAAAGGGATTGCAATGGAATGAGATGAGAAAAAGATAGTTTCGACTATGAGCTTGATGGACGAGCCTTGAATAGAGTCCGCCGGACAATTCATTATCGGAATTTATTTTATCTCCACGGAACTGACTCCGCCCTGGAAATATTGTTTTTTTTTCTCGATGCGACGTACTTATCGTGAAATACGTTTATGATTTATTCATTACACAGCTGGAGCGTAAACAACTTGTTCGCTGTTTTCATTCATTTTTCTTCACATCCTCGTTTAGAGAATCGAGAAAGCGACCAGAATTCACGGTTGACTTATTCACGGTCGTGACACGAAGGGGAGGACGAGATAGGGAGAATAAACCTTGCGGAGCCAGTCGCAGATACTCAACAAGTAGAAACGAGAGTTCGAGTGGCTTGACGAGGGAGGATTTTTGTCGCCGTGCGATTCGCGGCAGAGATGGCAGTCTCGCATGTTCGACAAATCCCTCCCTCGTATTCCGCGAAGGGACCGAATAATCCCTCGCGGGATAACCCATTCTCGATTTATTTTCTTGCTGCAACTCGTTTCTGGGTTGGCTTTCGATATTTCGTCGTGCGCGACGCAATGAGGTCGCGTACGGAAAAAAAAAAAGATTCTCATTCCCGTATTCTATTTCTATATACGGCTTGAAGTATTTGCAGAGCGAGCGAAAGGTTTTTGGCATCCACGGTAATTGACGACTCGTTAAAAATACATCTTACCTGGGGGATAGCGCGATGCGGCGAATGTCGTGAATTTACATTGCAACCGTGTCCCACAAAGACAAATAACGTCGTACTTCGGGGAACATTAATTGCGTTACCATTATGCCCCGAGAGACAAGTGCACTAGGCAAATTTGAGCCAGCCAAACATTAAGATACAAACGCGACTGTAACTTGCGAGATGCATTATTGAGTTACGACGATGAAACGAGAATCGTGCATGCGTTTTCAGGAGTAGCTAGTACCGAAGTTTCTGTGAATTGCGAATCTAATATGTACAGAATCAAAAGAATACCTTTCGTCGACGATGATTCTTCCATCTCGTAGCGAATCACATATTTCTGGCTCATGATTACTTTATTCTCTAAAGGAGAAATTGTCGATAAACCGATAAATTATCGATAAAAGTCTTTGTTTCGTGGTCATATACGGGGCTAATTTATGCTAAATATGATTCGAAAAATTATCTTGTGGAAAAAATCGTATCGCCGCTGCTCCGACGAGTGTATTCGTATGATCATGATATCGAGAAGTGAATGTATCAGATATCCAACAACAGATAAATCTTTCATTGGAGCCCCTTCTGTTGGGGATTCGAGCGAGGTTGAACTCTATTTCATCCCCCGGGGGTTCGGTCAGTCGGCGTATAAAGTTATATAAGGGTAGCTCGCCTGGATCATTGGAGTAAATACGAAATCTTGAAACGTCCCCGACGTATTGGTGGAAAAGGGAAAGAAAGAAAAAAAAAGATTTGCAAACGAGGTCTCGGTTTGACTTTGTATCCAGCGACGAGATACGGTCCGAGGAGCCAACGGAAATGAAGAAAGGAGGGTTGAAAAACTCGAGCGAAGAAGGACCATGAATTATTGTCGTCGCGCGCGCCGCGAGGGAGATAAAGTTTCATTTTTAAACGCCCGCGGCTTCGCTCTGTTCGCCATACGGTAAAGTCGTGTCCATCGAATCTTAAGCTGTTTTTTTCACCTTTCGATGTTAACAATTTGATCTCGTAGGGTGCAAAGCCTATCTCTGAATTTTCACGAATTTCGACGTTGCATAATTGACGATCTATTTGTCTGAGTTAGTTTCACGTGTTGATCCACGGATAGGCGAGTTATCAGCGAGAGTACAACGAAGACGTGGGCATTGTTATCTCAAGGCGCGACAAGTGGTCTAAATAAACGTGGCGAACGGGTAAAACTAGATGAAGACTACGGTTTCTCGGCGTTTGTTATTATAAACCCGCGAATGAGAGTATTCTCGGGTTTGTTTTGAACCCCGCTCGTGAGCTTAGGGATCTGTTGCGCACTTTCCGCTGACCCCGATTCGAAGACAATGAGTCGTCGTTCGCTCCCCCAAAGCGATGCTTTCCTTCGATGCGAGAAACTCTTGTGCCACCACAATACTCGACATATTTTCACAAGGGAACAATACTCAACGCGCGCGAGATAGGGCTACACACACATAGATATACGTGTAGAGGAAAAACTAGAAGTCAAGGGGAAAAGCGCTCTCGGGGGTTCGAACAGCGCGTGGGAAGTCTCGGTGCTTTCCACGCGAGAGAAGAGGCCTTCCAAGGAAAGGCTATCCGTAATTCGGTGGAGTGACGCTACGAGGGCCTTCGCTGACTTTATTTGACGATGCTTCTGTGTGTCGAAGGCCCTCGGAAAAAAAAAGAAAATGTTACTCGAACCCTTCGACATAGGGGAAGAAAAAAAATGGATTTCTAAGCTATCGCGTTATTATCCGGAAATTCCATTTTTCACAAGTCAACCGGAGACCCTCGAGAGATTAACGGTTCGTCCCTACGGGAAACGTATATATGAGATATAAATAAATAAATGACGCGAGAATCATTGCGGTCCTGAATAAAATGAATGACCGTGCATCATTGCCGTTAACGCGTATTTCTAATTATCGGATGAAAAATGATTCGTGCTAATGAGTTTAGAAAGTTCTCGAACGACGTAGATAATACAGGACAAACGCAAAGTCTCCGCGGCGAGAAAGCGAGAGAAACTTCGACGTCAATCTGTGAAAAAAAATGACGTGACGATTATCACTGTCGCGAAAAAAGAGAATCATTCGTGTCGTCGGAATGCTCCAAAATCCCTAATTAACGTTGAAAAATGATTCGTGTAAACGAGTTTCGCAACTCGCAAGCACGCGAAGGTGAAATAAAGGGAGAGCTCAAAGTTTCTCCCGGTCCGGGAGATGCTTCGGGTCCCAAGCTGTAAAGCTTGAATTCGGTATAATCAGGGCGCGAAATAAGGGAAAGGAGAATTTCGCCGCGTTGCGGTTTCGAGCCGTCTTAGGGTACAGGGCACAGCGGGCTGTGAACGCTCGTAAAAGGGACAATTTACGAGAAGCCAAGATCTTCGGTAGTCGGAGGGTCCCTCACCGACGGCAGAGGAAACTCCAAAGACGCGTTGGGTTATGTGTATACCCCCCTCACATCGAGCCACGACAAACTTTCCAACATCGGGAAATCTTTAAGACCGTAAGCTTCGTAAATTTCACGAAAAACCTTCGCGAAAATGTTTCCACGTGCTGTCCCGATACGTATCGAGAATACAAAATTGGTTTTTTTTCTTTCCTTTTTTTTTTCAACTCAAAGTTCTAGGGCATGATGATGGACACGACAACGATCACTGTAATCGGCCAAACCGTCGAGCCTGCAAAATACACGATCGAGTATACAAAATAATTTTATCCTCTAGTTGAAAATAATTATCGTCGAAAGGCGCGCTGGGGGAAAATACATAGACTCGACGGATATACGATATCCGGTCGTTCGTTCGCTCGACGAACGGGCGCTTGTCACCCTCGCCATATAATACCTTCCCCAATCACTGTCTTGTTTTTTTCATTCTTTTTTCTTCTTTCCAGCATTAAATTCGCGATAACGATCGGTGTTAAACCCAATAGCAGTTGCACGACGTAATTTAATCGAGTTAAGTAACGAGATAGCTATTCGTATCATATCGTTCATATCAATTGGATGTAATCCTTAATACGTGGCTTGTCGATACGATTTCTATTATTCGAGGTGTACTCAACGAAACGGTAGTTTTTTTTTCATGAAAGAAATTTCGTTCGTACATAAAAAGAAAAAAAAATGTGCTTGAAATTCGATGTACCGATACCGGAAGTTTTAATGCATAAACCGGTACATTAAATTTAATGTACCGTTATGAAGGAAAATTAATGTGAAATGAGCCTTATAAAAAGCAGTGGAATGCGAAAAAAATGTCCCTGGACGTTCAGTCTAATTTTAAGAGCAAATAATATCGGATAACTAAAATGTGGCAGCGATTTAACGCTCATATTCGTAGTTCCCCAGTCGAATCGAACTCGAAGATGGAATAACGATGAGAAAATTGGTTCAAATTATATAATAATAATAATAAAATAAATAATAAATAATAAAATTCTGGGTTTAATCTATTACTGGACCAATTTCATTCGATGCAATTGAAGACTTTCGTATGAACTCAACAACATTAATTCCATATTTTCGTCATCCATTCATACAGTACGCGGTATTTCTGTAATTTCTATTCATAGAATTGTTTCGCGATATTCATTATCTCATTATTGCGTTATCGAAGAAAAAAATGATTTAATCATCGTGTAATTTATCGGTCACAGCACGCGAACAGCTGGGGAGCAAATAAATCTTCCACCATTATAAACATTGTCGAGGGTCGTACGGGAGTTATTATTCGTTTTATTAATATCTGCTGTTCGGCCCGGTGAATTTTCACACACATGCGAACGAGAGCGAGAGCCGTTATTACGGCTCGTTCACAATGGCTCGCAGACCGGAAGTAAATCCGCAACTCGTATAAATATTCATGGACGGGGGTAGACGAGCGGTTGGATTGCTATTTTAGACGCTTGCTCGGTTAATCCTCGCGTGCGAGAAAATGCACGGAAACTCCAACACGGCGGGAGAGTCCCCAGTCGAGCGATAACTGCGTGTGCACTCGGCGTCGTGCGTGTGATAAGGACTTTTGCGAATAGGGAACGAGCCGACGACGATAAAGCAATCAGCTTCCTATCGCGCCCTGTATTTTTTTTCTCAACTAATCGCATGCTTAACATCGAAGAAAATCGAATACCTGATGTTAGAGAAATAAAAAAATGTGGTCCTGTGTCTCTAAATATCCTATTAAATCTATTAGCAATTTTTTAACAATTCAGCTTTTTGCACACCACAAATTTACACTATTTTTTCTGAAATCTACGATTTCTGAAAATTTCATGTCAGAAACGAATAACTCCGGAATTTTATTGTAAAAATTAAGTTTTTCTTTCTTGTTTCAACAGTAGCCCTTCCCGCTGTTCGTTCCTTTCTACGCAGACCGATAGCAATTATCGATTGCGATGGAAATCATTGATCCATTTCGAAAACTAAATATTCGTTCTTTTTTTATTACTCGTTACGTACGGGCTAGAAGATTTTAAACGAATAGATGGGTCGGGGAATCATGATTAATCATCTGCTCCAATAAAATATTATTAGAACATTTCGTTCTGCGAACGTCATCCGTGAAATGTTGGATTCTTTTTTACAGGAGATCTGTTCGTGTTGGTATTCAGCATGGACAGCCGTGAGTCCTTCGAGGAGGCGATCAGGCTGAGGGAAGCGATACTCGAGTCGAAAGTCAGCGCAACCCAGGGCGCTGGCAAGGGTCGCAAGAGTCATCATCACAGTCTCAAAGTGCCGATGGTTATCGTAGGAAACAAATGCGATCGTGAGACCAAGTGTGTTAACATCTCGAGTCCTCTCTACCTTTCAGTCTCTCAATAGCCGAGCAAACTTTCGAGACAATCTTCAAATGTGCACTTTTGTAATCATCTTTCTCATCGCTTCGTAACGAAAGCAGGTCAGTGACGGTGGAGGAGGCTCAGCAGTACTGCTCGACTCAGGACGACTGTTGCGTATTCGTCGAGGTCTCGGCAAAGCGTAATTATCACGTCGACGAATTGTTCTACCAATTGTTCGTCGTCGCTGGTCTGCCATTGGAAATGGCGCCGAATCATCATCGCAAAGTTCCGCTGTCCTTTGGCTCGCCGACGATGCTTCCGCCGTCGCAGGTGAGAACGATGAAAATAAATTGAAAAATATCCAATTATAACATTTTCTAATTAACGCCCCGTTACGGTGAGTTTGGACATTTTTACTTCCTTTCCCGTGAACTCTTCCTTTTGTCTTTCAGCCAAAGCACAAAGCGACTCTCAGTATAAAGCGCCGTTTGAGCGACGCCTGCGGAGTGGTGGCGCCGAACGTTCGTCGCCCGAGCATAAGAACCGACCTGATGATCATGAGGACCAAGACGTGCTCCCTCGCGGCTGGGAACGAGAATAACACGCCAGGATCGAGAATCACACTTCGTTCCTCCGAACCCGGAAAGTCGTGCTCGATTCAGTGATATAAAAAAGAAACCCACACCGATCTATATACATGAGTAAAATGAATAAAAGAAATGGTGAAAATTTTTCGTAACGAAAATAGCAAACGTTACGGATTTCCAATCTTCAGGATCGCGCGAATTTGAATAATCGTCGAGACATCTCGTTCTTACGACGGAGCTAGTAGAGAAAACCGAGAAAAGAAACCCATATAAAAAAAGCCTGTAATTAATATTCCTTGGCCCCTTGGGTAAATATAGTTCGAAAAAAATTACGCTGGTTCTCGAGCGGTCGGCAAACACATTGGCTTTATTCTAATGAAAAAACCGAGCCCGAAAGAAAAAAAAAGAAAACGTGACGTCGCGGTAATTGGGTTAAGGAGAAGACTCGGCTTTTAAAAATTCCACGGAGCGTTATTATTTTTAATGCCGTCATAATAGCCGCGCAAAGTTTTCCGCAACGAAATCCACGAGATTTCCATTCCGGTCACACAGGTCTCTTTTCGTGGAGTGATCGTCGTCGCCACGATGTACCAATTATCGTATAAGTGTAAATAATAATTACGAAATGTAGATAAAGAGGAGAAAAAAAAATTTGAGACGAAGAAAAAAAAGAATATTAACAGAACCACGAGATACGACGGCCGAATCAAAGTTATACTTGAATCGCGATGTTTGCGATAGTTACGAGAAAAAAAAAATAGAAAACAGAAAATACCACGCGCGGAAATTTATAGAGTACCCGCACACGTGCCATGATTAGTTAACGATAATTGACAAAAAAATTAATTCAAAAGAAAAAAACAACCCATGGAATATAGATTTAGCAGCGCACAACCCGGCTAAACGCCATTCAGCAGTTACGAGAACCATTTCTTATTGAACCTCGATGCAATAAATAACGATATTGAAAATTTTTCCATTATATCGCATGTGTAAAAAAATAATGGTGTGTCTGTGTACCCTCTTCGCATATCGAGTGACTCGATACTCTTCCTCTGTCCAACCGTATTACCGAAGAAGACACAGAAGAGCAGGAGGAACAGAAAAAAAAACAATTACTCGCCGTCATTCGTTCATTCTGTCAGACGCAATTATGTGGAATTACTGCATTAATTTCTTTTCTGCTTGTTGAAGAAAAGGATGCTGCGCTCCGTTTTTTATCCCGAGTCTCTCGTCTCGGCAGCGTTGTGTGTGTCTGACGTGGGCGAAAACGAGCGGAAGGTTCTTCTTTTTTATTCGTTCGACGAGGGTTCGGCAACGAAATATTACGCAAGCTTTTTGATATAACTCCACGTCGACGAAACGATGATCATTTTCGCCAAGCGGACGGGAATTTCGCACACCCAACGCGGATGCTGCGAAAAGCTCCATCGTTACGCCGGTAATATCTATTGTAAGATACATTGACCTCGAAGAAACATGAAATGTGCCAAATCGTTTAAGATTTTTAGTCATATGAAATTCACCCTTTCGTTTCTGGATGATCGGTCTCAGATCAATCTGGCCATTTGGCTAAAGTATTGTTTTTCTTTCAGAAAACATTGTGTCAACTCCGCGATTATCGAGCACTCAAGATTCATCGACGCGATATTCCCCACTCACTAAAAGTATCGCGAAACGAAGAGCTTTTTTTTAATCTCGATAAAGCTCTTCACTTCCGGAAAGCGGAATTTTAACGAAGCCGATGAGAGGAAAAAGTGAACAGACCCTCGACAAGCGAGCGTTATTACTGCGCTTGTTTGACCTTGTGACCGCAAGTGCCTACGCGAATGGATGATTATATTTCAAAGCCCCATTACTCCGATAGCCCGAACCCCCTCGGAAGATGCCAATTAAGTAGAGATCGGTGAAAAAGAAATATTCACGCCACTCACCGCGTAGACTCGACTTTGCGAAGTAACTAATTAGTTGATTGACTCCTTAATTAATTTCTTTTGAATCCAATCGCGCCGCGCGAAGACTCCGATGAAATTCGAATTCAATCCAATGATAATAAAAGGTCTCGCTCTGACGACGAAAGAATGACAAAAAATAGAAATGAAAAATCGACGAAATATAGGAACGTATTCATTCGCAATCGAGGAGGTGAATTCTATCAATTCGAGTCTCTAATTCCCTCGATCGAACGGGCGAAACGTTAGGGAGAACGGTATGGTGGATATTCCATCAATTTTTATTGCTTTGCCGGCGAGCGGACAATTTTATTCGTTTACCAGACCATTCTCTCTATAACTCTCTTCCTCTCATTCGGCTCCAAGCGCGCGCGCGCACCCTCGCCTACACACATACATACTGACAGACAGACCATAGAAAAGCTGTCGGGAAGCGCGGGAAGAAATTCTCTCACGACAATTCAATCCGTCGCGCGGTGTGCTCCGAAGTCGTTTTCGCCTCGAGAACCACCGCCGGTTACCGGCAATACGTACGATTTCAATTGAAATTTATTTAAATCGATTCCACGCTTTCACACTTTGCCCGCTCACCGTGGTACTTTATATACATGTATATCAAATACGTATAGTACCCATGTCGACAAAGCGATTTCGCGATTTTCCATAATCGCTACCACCTTTTTCGCATTTAACTTCTCGAACGTTATGACTCGGTCAACCCGTACAATCTACTTATAGTTCGGCATACGAATAACTTTATTCAATTTGTGTATGCATTTTATCGGAGAAATCGAATTTTTTTTCTACCGACGACGAATCGAATCCGCTCTGTATGGAAATAAACGAATGTTTTTCAAGTATACGGAAAATAAGCTACGATTATTATTGCACGAGCGGAGCAGTTTGCGAATACGAGCACTCGATTCCCGGGGAGCGTCTTATAAATTTTCGATTGGATGGTCAGCGTTATAAAAGAGCGAAACGTTGTTGCGTACAGCTATCGTTATTGTCATCCCTCTACGCTCGGATAACTGGTTCTGGCATCATATCCACGCGGGCTCTACGCTTTTCCGCGTTAGAGGCCCTCGAGCGCACACGTCATATCGCTTCACCGGTACACAAGACCTCCATTGCACAAGCGAAACGAGAGGGTTGAAAGACAAAGGGGAAATGAAACTCGAGAACGAAACAAAAGGAGTCATATGTAATATAAATGCCCTTTTTGAATGCACACGTATGCGGGATATGGAGCCGTGCAATAGCGTGTGGACGAGTTTTATTTGTCGCATGAAGAAGACGATACATAGAGTAAACCGAGTGTACTCAGGCTCGTAAAACGTGTCTTCGATGTCATATCTATAATTTCACTTTCTTGACATTTTCTTACGAATTCACTCTTTTCATCTTTTTTTCGAACACGTCGTTCTACGATTTTTCGTGAAACAAAGTTTTGTGAATAGGCGGCAAAAATACCCCTAGACAAAATGCTTCTGAAAAAGTAGCCTCTGTAAAAGATATGCCATAGAAAAAATCATCCCCAAAAAAGTCACAAATTGCCATCAAAGTCGATAAAGGTTTCTTCTAGAGATTCTTTTCCGGGATTTTTGGCCAAGTTCGTGAAGCTGTACATCAACTAATCTTGATAACATCTGCGCTGATGTGCAAATTTTTTTTATTCACTGGGGGTTTCTTTTCTGGGATTCAAAAAATTTGCATTAGATGCAGAGTAGAGAAAATAGAGTCCCTTTTTTTTCATAATTGGTTGCGGGTTCACCAAGGCAAAAAGGACAAAACTTTCATGATTCGAATTATTAAGTTCCGTGTAAATGAAGGGTTGAACTCAGTGGCGTTCTCTTGTTTGCTCGACGGTGAGATAGGTAACTCGGCGCACCAAATAGTCAGGGACTTATGTGTACGCGTGTGCCGGCGGGATCGTCCCTCGTACATATGGTCCTTCGTATTCGTGGGGTATTCTCGCCGCGCCACCGGAAACTGGCGACTACTATACGGGCGTTAATCTGTTTGCCCCGAGCGAGGTGAGCCGAGAAGCAAACCGGGACAGTTGGAGATCGTCTGAGGGAGTTTCGCTAGCGGTACTTGGGCTTGTCTCGAAGACGGCAACTTCCGGCGGCAGCAATATAGTTCCTCGTGTTTGTCTCGTTCGGCAAAGGAGCCGTCTGTATTCTCCTGCGCAACGGTGCGCGTTCGGCCTAAGCCCGTTCGTTGTGTACCAAACGCGAAACCCGGATATTCTGTTGTCCAGAAGTCGGAGAATGTTTTAATTACAAGCACGACCGGCGGGTCGCACGCTGTTCGGGCAAATCGATAAACTTTTTACAATCAAACTTTTATCTCCGCAGCATCGACGACTCGTTTCTCCGTAATTTTTTCCATTCGCGCTAAATCGAGAGGCTTGACGTACTTAAACACTGCTCGAAACGCAGACGGGTGACGAATTTCATTACCAACGCATTAACGCAGTTTTCATTCCCCATCTCGCAGTCCGTCAATTTCAACGAGAACTTCTTGAGAAATTTGCCTTCTCGTATCTTTTTTATACGTGAGTCTATCTCAAATCTTCGATTAAATCTTTGTTTTTAATTGCCTTAACGTCATTCGCTTTTATCATATGGAATTGCACCAAATTTAATCTCGTTCAAGAGAGAAATGGTTTGTCTCATTCAAAGCTTCTTCAAATTGCCATTATAATTCCTTTTTCTCGCCATCTGCCTGATGCTTAGCGCTTTTAATTTTCTTTCGATACATCGTCTCGTTGCGCACGGAGAGGTGAAAGAGACAAAAGAAGAGAAGAGACACGGACAGCTATTAGTACGTCCTTAACATCGCACGAGTTCCTCGAACATCGGAAAACTCTGTCGGTGGTCCGAGGTCATGAAGAATTCCCGGGGATAACCGCGGTGGATAGGTAATGGAAACGGGAAGGACGAGAAGCCAAGAGCGAGAGAAACGACGAGGAGGAAAGAAAAAAAGTTGAATTGCGCGAGTCGCTGCAAAGTATCCATTCTGCCGAGAATGGTCAGAAACCCGCGTGATTCTCGTGGGACGTATCGATATACCTGGCACAGAGAAACCTGGCAAATGAGAAAAAAACGCATCTGCCGCCTCGAACTGCAGCTGAAATTGAGAATATCGAATTCCGCTTGTTTTCAAAGATAAAAACGTATACATGGCCTCGTGTCTCCGATTTACCCGGACCGGTATTTGTGTGCCTGTAAAAAGTAACGAGTGTCGAGGGCTCGCTACCGATACGACGATATTGCATCGATCGCATCGATTCGCATTGCCGTCAATCCTAGGAGCGTCAAGCTCGTTCGGACTGAGGAAGAGAAAGAGAAATTAGAAAAAATTTCGACTTTGACGGAAGATTCACCGCGGTGTTTAAAACCGCGACTGATTAATTGATCACTCCCGAGGGGCGTTTGTTAATGAAAATCCCGAACGATTCGATCTCACTCGAACCGTGAAACAATCCGATTAAATGCCCCACCCTGTTGCACACTCTCGTGCCCACCCGACGCTGCGAAATGTCCGATAATTGCCAATTATCAAAGTAGCCGTCCCATAATTTTAGTTTCCCAGAGAGTGAAATATATACCTTCTCTCTCGGTGACATAATGGAAGGGCGACTCGGTTAATCGGTTTCGACAAAAGTGAAATGCATCAGGGTCGCGAACGTAACTTCGTAGGACGCGTGTGTGAATTTTATTGTCCGGCTCTCGCCGACCGATGCGCAACGGTAGACGCGACCAAATTCTATTCGATGGCTAAATTTTCGTCAAACTCGGACGTACGAACGTTTATTGAGCTTTTACCGCGTATACGAGCAACAAAGTGCTCGTACAGAAGTTATTACGAAAATAACAAGCCCTCAAAATTAATCGAAATAATTCAAGAATTTTTTATTACATTTTGATAAAAGTCATCGATTACATTTTAATAAATGTTTATTTAATAATGAACAAATTTTATATTCTGTATTGATTTAAAGAAAAAGGAACTCGACATTTTTAGTTCCGCATTGATCAAAGTTTCTGATTAAATTTGAATGAGTTCCTAATTCTTTTTCATAAAAATTTCTGTTTTTACAAGAGTTTCAAGGTCATCCTTTCATTATATATGACGTCACCTGAGTTCGAGACAGGAATGGGAGAAGCTTCGAAGACACTTCGAAGAAGAGACTACGAATAACGAAAAAAAAACTGTTTAACAAATTCTCCGGCAACCTTATTTTTTGGAATGAATAATTGGAATGCTAATTTTTCTGAATACGTACGAATTTTTTCCAATTGTCTGTTTTGAACAAATTGTAACATTAAAAAATTCAATTTTCGAGCATTGCATAAAATTCTGAAAAAGATTCATTCGTATTAAGAAAAACCAACAAATCATTTTCATCACAGAAAACAAGTTTGTTGCCGGGTAATTTGTTGCACGATTTTTTATTTTAGTTATTTGTTAATACCATTTTTGGCATTGTTCTTATGTACAAACAATCTTTCCAGCACCTTTCAAATGCTTGTATTTTTCAGATTTTATCCGACGGAGAATTGTTCGTAATTCTCTTTTAGTCCACTCTCAAACTTAGGCAGCGGCGAACATAACGAAAGGACTACTTTAACTGTTTATAACAATGAATTCGAATATCAACTTGCGGTTTCATCCGAATGTTCGATCATAATTTAGTCAACGTTTCTATTTCCATTTTCCAAAAAATAATTCAAAATTATCGAATGAAACTTCCGTGCAATTAATGAATATGCGGTTGGCGATCCTTTCGTGATTACGAATGGACGGAAGGTGTATATCGCGTATGCAGCTGCAGCAGTCAATATATAACGATGCAAAGGCAGAGTCGCGCAGGCGTCGAACAACGTTGCGCCCTACGCGACGACGCCGACGTCGACGTCGTCGCCATGTTCATCCACGTCGTCGACTTACCGTCACGATAAAAGTAACGCCGCGTCGTGATAACGTCCGGTTCTGTGAACCATATACGAGAGACTCTGCGACAGTGCACACCCGACGATAATCGCGTGTTAAGGGGAAGGGGCGGCAGACAGGAAGACTCGGCAAAGTTCGCGAATTTATATACGACAGCCGGCACGACGCTTCGCATCACTCTCGGCAACGTTTCGTCGGTGAAGTTCGTCGAACTCGATGCCAGCTCTAATTTACGTGAATCGAGCCTAAACTCTCGAGAATTTCGCTGCACTGCGCTCATGTACGTCGTTTGATATTACTGTAATTAATTAATGATTTATACCGCAGGAGGAATTCAGTTTCCTTTTTGACGAAACGTTTATCGACTTTCGGCAAAACACATTGCTCGAAGCTTTTTGAATAATCGGTGATATCCGATTGATTGGTCGTGTCAATTTATCGATGATTTATGAACGTAACGATGAATAATTCGATGCGACAAAAGAACAAATGGCGATTGATCGTGCGGGGAGGTGAAAAAAAAGTATGCGACGACAAATGGAAATTCGCTGTAACGGAAAGCGGAGATTTTATGATGACTGATTATCGGTAGGGAGAAACGAATCGATGACAAATGACAATTTGCATTAGCGAAAGGAATGATCCATTTGAAAAATGACAATGAAGAGCGATCGGTGGATCGTTTGTATTGATGGAAAGAGGAGATTTCGTGACAAATGATAATTTTCATTGAAAAGAAAGATTTCATGGATATTGATTGTTTGCAGTTTTTTATTTAATTTTTTCGCCACAGTTGTACATTAAATTCGATGTATCAGTTTACGCGCGACAGCTTTCACTACCAGCGAATTTAATTTTCAGCCATTTTTTTTGTACAGTCGAGATTCGAGAAATAACGAACGACAGCTGACAATGTCCGCTCGAAACTAGCAAAGTCCGGACAGTAAATTACTTTCATCTTTCGCCGAGCGGATGCTGGGGATGAATCGTCTTTCACGGACGTTTCCAGCAGCCCTCGTGCCCCGAAGTTACACGCTTTTACGAAAGTTTAACCGGAGACCCTTTTTCCTGACCGTGCCGCCTTTATTTCTTCACCTAGACCGTTCGTCTGCGCGACACCTGGTCCCTACGACCCTGAAAAAAACCTTCTCAATCTCCACTTTCCGGACTCCGATGACCCGGCCGGTGATCCAACGATGAGCAAACGTGAAGCACCTGCCGAAAATCTTCAAAGACACTCCCTATTGACTTTATTTCAAATTCTTCTCGTCCCAATTATTCATGCATGAATCATCTGCCCTATACGAACCTAAGATTGCCCCTCGAAATGCGCTAGAAAAATTCAAATCTACGTCATGTTTGTGCACACATGAGGCTCTAACCGGAAAGAGCTGTTTGCTCTTGTATTCTCGGTTTTTCGTTTAAAAAATGTTACATAACATCGTAAATGAAAAATGTACTTCTGCTATTTGCATGGAAAAACAGTATCGCAAAATACACTTATGATAATATGCGGTATATTTTCCCACAAAAATTGGATCTTACGGATCTATTGCTTCATTTCTTTGATATATTTCTGAAAAATATAACACTCAATATATAAACTATATGCCTAATATATTAATAATAAAAAAACTGATTTTTTTAGAAATATAATTCTGATATTTGTTTGGCTTTTTGCGCGAGATCGCTTGGTTGAATACAAACTCCCTAATTAATCCGATCCTGAAATAACCGATGGGTACGACTCAGCTTCCATTGTCGATGTTTTTTCCAAGTTTCGGTATTTTTTCACCTGGTCACTTTTCTAGGCTCTAGTTGAGTTTATCGCTCACAGTTCGCTCGTTATAATGTCGGAGCATTCCGCGATGCGTATGCTTCGTCCATTAGCGGTGAATGCAGGGAAATAACACAAGCGTCATTGTATATACCGACCGGCTAGCGTCGCTATCTTTCCTCCTCTCCGTGTCTCGGTCTAGCGTCGAGAAGGCCGCGCGGGTTTCTCTTCGCACACCCGGAAAACACAGTCACACACGTGGATCTACACGCTGACCGAGCGAAACACCTCGCTCGCTTATATAATTCGCCGCGTATATTACACTGTCGGATGAGGACAGTTGAAGAACTCGTATCGCGTCAGTGTCTGGCGTGACTGCCAAGCCGATCGGACGCTCTCGCCACGTTCTGTCGCTTCTTCTTCGCGTTTACAAAATAATATTATTCTCTTGACTGTTTCGAAGAAGAGAAACATGTGATTCGTTCACCGATTTATCAAACTCATACTGCAAACACTGGGTAAATTTGATGTATCATAGCGATTGGAAAGTCGCAAACTTTCCCAGAGACATTGTATTAAATTCGTTCAAATTCGGTTTATAGAAAAATTCAAGCAAATTATCCAACGTAAAGTGTCTCCATGGTTTTTAATGTATAACAATTGACAATTTGTTAGTATAATTCAATATAAAACAATTAAATGTGAAACGAATTTTTTTACAGCCCAATCATAAATATGATGATAAATATTTTTCGTATACGATGTTTCGATTCCTTTTTTTTGTTGAATGAAGAGGTAGAGGAAAAAAATTGAAATGAGAAATATGATTGTATTGATTATAATTCGATTGCGATGTCCAGATCCTGAAGGAGCCGGGAGCTTGAATCAACGAGGGGTCAAGGTTCGTTAATGAATAATTGAAAATGACCGGGGGACATAATGGCGGAAGTATATTCACCTACGAGACATTGGTACACGCTATATCCGGCGCAGCGGTGAGAAATCTAATTACCTTTTTTCTTTGCGTTCCATTATATTGATCGATTGATGATTTACATTCGACATTTGCAGGGCAGCGTCGTCGCAATGTCAACATTCTTTCCTCTGGACACGGTGCGCAGCAGACTTCAATGTAAATATAACAGTAGCAAGCACGTTAACGCGCTATAATGTACAGTAAAATATTCTCTTTTGCAATTCGAATTATTTACAATTCATTCCTCGTCGACGAACTATTAACGTATTAACATACAACGACATTGACATAATCTTCTCTGCACTTCCGAGCCTTTGCAGTCGGTTTGTTATAAATGCAGAAAAAGTCTGTTGGGAAGCTCAACGCGCGCTGCGGCTCCGTTTTTTTAACTGCAAGTTTTTCATTCATAATTTCCATTTAAATTTTAAAAAAATCCGCGATCTTGCAGAATTTTTGGGCGAATTTACGTAGCTTCATTCGCGAGAACGAAACTTGTTTTCAACTAAGTTTCGTTAGCCTAGTTCAACACGGAGAAGTCCCTCGAAAATTCCGGCACTTCTGGCTTCTAGGCATCGCCTCATTATTCATTAACCAACAAGCCTGCTGACGTTCTACACTTAGCAACCTCCGGAGTATTACATCGCGTGTACTAAGTAAACTATGGCGTATGCTAATCGTCTCTCTCTATCTCTCGCTCGTGGCTGGACTGCCCTCCTGGAGTCGCGCTCCCCTTTGTAAAAGGCTAACTTTTCGAACTTATATTATCTCAATTATTCATGCAGTTGCGCGAGTAGATCGACGCGAAATTTGATGGATTCTCAAAGGGAAACGAGCGAAGGAAGATTAAACAAAAAATACATGTATATTTAAAGGAAACAGCCGCATCTTCTCGTCTATCGCATATTTGAGTCACGCGCTCTCTATTAATATGTTAATAACGCATACCGTCCGACCGATGTTTTCTTTGCTCGTATTTGCAGTGGAGGAAGGCCGACAATCGAAGAACACTCTCGCCACCATTAAGGAACTCGTGTCGAAGGAAGGCTCGTGAGTTGAAAGGAATAACTTATCTTCGAGATTTCAAAAAAAAAAAATAATTATTTCTTCATCCACCGGATTTCAACGATTCGGCGCGAAGAAACATTCAATTCATCGTGCAACGTTTCTGTTCTTAGTTACACACTGTACCGAGGCATGGTGCCGGTACTGCAGAGCCTGTGCGCCAGCAATTTCGTCTACTTCTACACATTTCACGGATTGAAGCTACTGCGAAGCTCGAGAAATCAAACGGCCGGCAACGATCTGTTAGTCGCCTCGATAGCCGGTGAGACAATAATCTGAAAGTCACGTTAAACATCCGTTGCGCAATGCGCGACACAAGAAACGTCGAGAAATGAACTTTGATTGAACCGCCTTTTTTTTTTCTCTCTTTGCTCAGGAATAATAAATGTTCTCACAACGACTCCACTGTGGGTTGTGAATACGAGACTGAAGATGAAGGGTATCGGCGGTGTGGCCGAACGGAATAACAACGAGTACGACAATCTCATAGGTGGGTCAATGTCTCTCGATATTCAAGGCTTTTCTTTCCAAATTTCATTAGCTTCCCTTTCGAAGATTCAAAGCAAACCTCGTCTCGGCCAATATCCGTGACGGTCAATCGTCGCGAGTGTGTTATCGGTGATCAAACTCTTTTCATCCGTTTTTTTAAATGCAAATTGCAAGTCGCGAAGAAAAAAGAGGCGATTCTTTGATTTCCATCGACGAATTCATTAACGTCCCGCGAGTTCTTCTATCTTAGCTGATTTCCACCGCGAACTTTGTTACCGCGTGACGCAACGATAGTTTCAAGAGCACTCGCCGCGCAACCGATACTCGAGACCTACAAGCCGTGTAAAATCAATAATCCGTTGAACCACTTCGACGACACTCGTAAACCGCTGGATCTTACATGTATGCGTTTGTTCAGTGGTCCGGACGGTGAATCACCGAAGATTTCGATTATTCTTATTTATTGTATT
The DNA here is from genome assembly GCA_963924025.1 of Ischnus inquisitorius. Taxonomy (NCBI): domain Eukaryota; kingdom Metazoa; phylum Arthropoda; class Insecta; order Hymenoptera; family Ichneumonidae; genus Ischnus; species Ischnus inquisitorius. Next base: position 5,263,652 of record OZ001250.1, on the reverse strand, counting down.
ACGTTCTCAGACGGATTGATTCACATATGGAAGTACGAGGGTTTGAAAAACTTGTGGGCGGGCACCCTACCGAGTCTGATGCTCGTTGCCAATCCGGCGATTCAATTTATGACATACGAGAGCATCAAGAGAAGAGTCAATGCTTCGCTGGCGGGGGCTCAGCCACCCGCTTGGATATTCTTCACTATCGGGGCAATCGCGAAAACAATTGCCACGACGCTGACCTATCCTCTGCAATTGGTTCAAACTAAACTGAGGGTAATTTTTTTAAATTTGATACGCAGAAAAAAATCTACACTGAATCTGAAAAATCTACAAAAAAAAAACAGCTGGTTTAACAAATTGCTCGGTTGAATACGTGCAACTAAATATCTAGTCCGTTCTATTGAACTAACAACCAATCTTTGAGGTAACCTAATTTTTTAAATTTTAACAAAATATTTCAGTACACGTTTAACCGAGCATTTAGTTAATTTTAATACATTCTTTTCTCGGTGTGTAAACGTGTCGATTATTATATTGTTTTTACTGTTCGCAGCATGGACACAAATATCCGAATCTTCCGCCGAACGCCGGTACAGTGCAGATTCTCATGTACATATTGAAGTAAGAATCTCACCTTTTTCTAACAAATTTAATAGCAATTAAAGTTCAATTGCAGGTTTTAGAATGATTGAATGAATTTGCAGAAAACAAGGTCCGGCCGGTTTGTACAAAGGAATGGAAGCCAAACTACTTCAGACCGTTCTAACGGCAGCTCTGATGTTTCTGGCTTACGAGAAAATATCGCGCTTCGTCTTTCGATTACTGCTTCACAGGCCGATACTTCGTTGAGACTAAGACAGTATTATAAAATATTCGATAACGCATCTCTCTCTCTCTCTCTCTCATTACAATAAAATGCGATGGTGAAAAATTCTGCTTCGTGTCCTTTTAATTTTTTAATGATAAAGTAGGCATTTTTTATCGCAACAGATTTCCATTACAATCTGTTGAAACAAAAAGGAATCAAAAGTATACCTCGCCTGAAGATATCTTCGGAGGATCAAAATGAGCTGAAGAAAAAAAAAGGCGCGCGAGTTACCATCCCCGGATTAGGTTGGATCCGTCGTAAGGCGCGAATGCCGTTTGATAAGATTTCACGATTGCCCGCCTGCAGCCGCTCGATCTCACCCCGAAGAAGGACACAAGAATCACGGCATCGTTGCCGTTGCCGAAAAAACGAAAATTCGATCGAAAATGCCGAAGTGACGTGAGACTCTCGGCCCGACTGGATCCCCGAGAGGATCGCGCGATAAACAAACTACGACGTCTAGGACGTACCTCAAGAACGATTCTCAATATCTTCGGCAAGCTCAACATTCTCAACAGAAGAACGACGATAACAGATCCACTTTCGTCGGGCGACAAAGAAGTTGTAAATAATCGTCGAGATGCCGGTGAAGCAATGAGTACGAGACTCAATCGCGGAGCTAATCCCAAAACACCGAGGAACTTAATCAAGTCCAACAGATCGTCGAATCCGCAATCCAGCCATGTACTCGAAACGATATCTTACGATTACGAGGAGGCGCTCAGTCAGCCGGATCTCACGAGTTTCTTTAGGCCAATGGACAATAAAGAAGTTCCGAAAGATGACTATACCGCCGATAAATCTTCATCACAGGAGAAATGTCTTCGCGAAGAAATATCGACGAAGACGAAAGTCAAGGAAACGCACGAAGATATTCCAGGAACTGGAAAGACTATTCAGGAAAGCGTCGAGAGCGTCCAATCTCTGTTCCCCAAGAGCGAACCTGTCGAAAAGAAGACTAGCAGAAGCATCTCCTCGTCCGCGAAGCATCCGAAGAGCAGCAGAATCCCGAGGGCAAGGTTTACAGCACTGTCGAGGCTACCGATGCGAAACAAAGCTAAAAAGCCGTCCGTGACGAGAATCCCGCCGGCTAAAATCAAATGTGGAATGTTAGTTAATCCGTAATGCTCTTACAGCAGCGGCGAAGCTAATCGAATTGTCTGTTCAGCGTTTGCGAAGCTCCGCAAGTACAAAGAGTTACCGAGACGACGCGGCCGCGAAACGAAGAGATCGACGATCGAAGATCATCGAGTCACAAAATTTCACTCGTTCCATCGATAGCTTCGAAGTAAGACGGTTCTTTGTAATTCAGAAGAAGACGAGTAGTCCGTACCAATTATTATTCGTAGAATTGTATTGTCCGATGAAAAAATGTCGGGGATCGAAGCCGACGTGGAACTCGATGCCGATCAAGATTTTACCACGTCCGTAGAGAATTCTCCGAGAAGAAATTTTAGTGCCAGAGATCCCTCGGTAGTTGCTGTCCTTCGAGCTTCGAAATTGAGCTGCGCTTGCCGTTCCTGCAACGACAATAGCGTAGAAATTCCCAGTCATCGAGTCAATCCGGACATCTGGACGGACTCGAGAAGCTCCCCGGAAGTCGGAAGATATTCGGCTTCAGGTCGAAGCGCGCGGCCAAAGTAAAAATCGTCTTCTCATAATGCATTTCTTCGGTAAATTTTTTATTGTTTTTTGTTACATCCTTGAACTAGAAGACTCGTAGAAACGGCAAAAAATCGAGGATATCCGAGCGACAGTTCCGATGATTCGGACACCGAAGTGAGCAGTGGCTTCAACATTTACGAAACGAGTAGGCAGAAAAATGTGAAAAGCCAAAATCATTGCGAGATACCGAGCCCGGTAGCACCTTTCGGAAAGCAGAGTATTGCAGCGAATCCAGCTCCGAGACTGAGAACGAGAGCACGGCTGAGATTTTCTTTCTTCAACACCCTCTTCGACATAGTCTTCTGGCCATTTCTCTTCCTGCGGCCGAATCGATAGTTTAACACGAGTAACTTTTGTCCTCCGTTATGCGCGAGAAGGCTATCATCATCATCTTATTTGGATCGAAGATTTTTGTGATCTGTACACATTTTTACGTTTAAGAAATATACACCGTGGTCATTTTTTTTTTGCAACGGCGATGGAGTAACTCGTTGATTTTAGGTATGTCGTAATTGAAGACAAAAAAATGTTTCGTATATTTGTCTCATCTTAGAGTCTACCGTACAAAATCTCGTAAGCGAAATATTGTCTATTTCATATTTACAATAGTGCGATTTTCTTCTTTGAGATAATTTTAAGCTTTCAGTCTGTCGGCTGGAGGGTTGACGAATCGTCACGTGAGTTGGATCAGAGCACACCGAGTCCTGGAAGAAAAAGCGCAAAAAATGTATTCAAAATTATTTTTCATTTTTTTTTGGAACTTGCCTGTTTCCGTGGGTGCATCGGATTTGTCCCTCAAATTAATCGCGAAACAGGACAGCGCGATTGTCTCGTATAGTTTCTCGATGTCGTCGACAGTGTCGCGCAGAATCTCGTCGAGCAATCGTTGACTCCTCATCACCGCACAGTCGGCTATCAAAGAGATATGAACTTTTCCCCCGTAGGTCAAGAACGAACAACCGACGCCGGTCTTGCACCTGTGAGGGATCCAGAAAGCGACGTTCTTCAATTTTCTACCGAGAATCGTAACTTCCTGCGGTCCGGGCAGGTTGCTGAACACCAATGTGCTGTGACTCTCGAGCACAGGTCTGAGAATCCACTCGGGAAGCGCCGCCGATAGCCATTTCATCACCCAAAAGTTGATCAAATAATTGGGATCGTTTCGCAGCTTATCGGAACATCTAGAAATGTCGTTGAGACGTTCCAACAGCCTGGAATCTTCCGGATAGTCGTACTCCACCGATTCACCGTTTACTTCCGAAACGCATAGCGACAGTAGACCGACGGAAAATCCATTTTGAAGACTCAACTTTTGACTGGGCATCGTCATCCTCGCTGGTATAACGACGCTCATGGTCTTCGGTGCTGCTTCGCCGATCTGCAATCAATCATCGCAATATCGAGATCCGAATTATCGAATTTTCATTCCAATTACCTTGCCGAAGTATCGAAGAAGATTAGCAGACAGGGCGGCAAGAACAACGTCTCCGAATCGTGTGCCTGTTGCGTTCTTGATGTCTCGTATCTTCGAGAGAAGGTTAGCGTTGTGAAGATTCTTCGTTTCGGTCTCCATCCAGTAGGAAATGATCTTTTCGCCTGAAAGAGTCGGACCGTGAAGAGCACTGTTGTCCATACTTCGAAGAGTTTGCTGAACCAAACAGGTTGGTATCGATATCAATACTGCTAGTATCTTCCCAACTTCGTTAATCTTCCTCTGAACACTGTCGAGATGAGTGCCTTTGAAGTTTTTCCACGATACTTCGAGCCGTTTCATTGCATCGTCCTTCGTTGCTTTGATATTCGATCTCTTCAGCAACTCGCAACTGGCGTCGACGTAGCTGAGACAAGTTTTTAGTATCGTGCGAAACTGATTTCTTGTCGTAAAAGGCATGGAGGCGCTTAATAAATCGTTTTCATAGTAAACAATTTCGTTTCCATCGCTGACAGTTCCCAATACGGAAGAACTCGCACGCAGAAGAGGCAATCGAATGGTATGATTATTTTTCGTATCATCCAGAGCTCTTTCGATATCGACGCTTTCCGTATCAGCGATAGATTCAAGCAACAATCGCAAGAGTGCCACGCCGTCGCCCAGACAGTGATGGACCCTGAAGAGAACCGGAATCGCTGTCTTCTCTCCGATATCCACATCATCGACATCCACCTGATATTCTTCCATTTCTTCAAGACGGTTCGAAGCCGTTCGAGCCCAAGTTCTACCTACCAGTATCTCCCAAGAGGCCGAATGATCTCTCGGAAGGGGTTTGTTGGTCGCTTTCGCAAAGATTGCCTTCATAAAGTCCTCGTGTATATCTTCGCAGAATCCAGGTTTTTTTTCTTCATCCTCCGGATCATCGAGCCATCGCACGCGCTCCTCGATCGGAAGTTCATCGGTTCGATGCCAATAAAAATATCCATATTTCTTTTCCCTGTACCAGTTGAGTTTATCGAGATTCGATTCTACCAAACGCTTCTTTATCAAGTTTCTGAAGTTTATCAGAAATGTTTCTTCCGACGAAAAATCAGTTTTCTCCAGAACGGCCAACACGTTTATAACCGACAGCGCCGTCGTTTCTTCCAGTGCCCAGATGCAATCGGTTCCCACCAAAAGTCCAGCGAATTCGTCGCGCAATTGCATCCTCAAAGTGAATTCCACGATTTTTCTGTACAGGTAGAAGACGAACAAAGTTCCGGATACTATCGGCGCCAGCAGAAGAAAACTGAAGACATTGATGAGAATTATCGCCATAGTCTTCAGCTTTGAGTCAACGCCGACATCCAGTTGATACTAACGGACAAAATTCCCTTATACGACCGTCGAAAACCTTAATTATTGTAACTTTCTGTTCTTATCAAAAACCTTGGGCGTGGCGATGCGGAAATCTGCGAGACAAGCGATGAAGAATCCGGTAAGGATTCCGAGTTTGGCTGGATTATCGAGCCACGTGTTGTCTTCGATGCTTCCCTTGGTGCCATTTTGGCAAGAAACGAGATCGTACGTCATCGAAGCATTGGCAAAAGTTTGCCAAACGAAGTTCCACACCTCGCTCGAGGCTGTGCTCTCCAATTCCTCCATCTTCAATGCTAAAACTATCTTTTCGTTCGTCAACGAAGCTTATTATTTTCAAGGTCATCAAACCAATCGGCGAAGTCTGTTATTCTACTCGCAATTTTCATACTCACAATACGTGAACGGGTAGAAAAAACCTCGAGTTAGTCCGAAGCACCGACTGAAACTTTCTCTCGGTGTTATCGAGCTTTTATACGATGAAGCTCGGGCTGTATCGCCCTCATGCAAATCCTGTTATACGTCCGACTCGGATCCTCCTTTATCGCGTTATGGTTTGCTGACATAATTTCGTTGCGTGTCGTTCCTCTGATCGCTTCGAATATCATTTGCACAGCACAATGCGAATCTCATTCGTTTTTATAGATCCAGCTTCAGTAATTTTGAAATCGCAAAAACGCGCCTTATCAATGATTTTTTTTATTACTCATTCGACAATTTTCCCTAATATCCACTCAATTATTATCATTGATAGAATCGAGACTACTGCTTCTGGGACTTTTCGCGCATTTGCACTCGTGTCGCGCTTCTTGAAGAAATCCTCGAAGAAGATAATTCTCGCGCGCCAGTCGGTCGCTTCTTCTCGTCTCTCGTGCAAGGAGAGCTTCTTTGCTCGGTATCAAGGTCATCTTCGAGTTAACGAGCTTAACATTGGTATTCGCCTTTTGTAGGGCGTCCTGAGAAGCATAACGACGATAATAGCTACACTGCGACATTCAAATTCATAACTTGTTCACCTGAAGAGTCTCGATTGAACCTCGCAACAAAACTTCCTGCTCGTCTTTGCGTTTCTTCAAGTTCAGATACTTGGTGCAAATATTCTTCACCGTTTCTTCACGCTCAATTAGACTTTCGGCGAGATTCAAGAGTTTCTGTTCCAGAGCTTTTGTCTAGCGAACGAACGTACTGGCGTTGAATCGTTTTTTTTCTTTCCCAGACTCCTCGAAATATTGTACAGTGTGAAGTATTCGAAAAATTGCCATTTGTCACCTGCTTACTCTTTTCTTCAAGCATTATATCTTTCAGAGAGAGTTCATTCGTCAGTTGTTCGTTGAGCTTTAATAACGCATCGTACCTTATTAAAAAAAATAATAATAATCATCATCATTATTGTTATAATTATTCTGACAACAACAATAATAATCTCTTTCGCAATGCCATTCAACGTCGTGTACAATAATAATAGGTGTTATGCGACGGAGCTGTTAGTGCTTATCTAATTACTTCCGGTGCCAGTTGCGCTGGACCTCGATTCTCAAGTTTTGCGGAAGGTCATCCACAACGTCGCAACCGAAGTCATTTACATTCTGTCTGAATAAATCTGCAATAAATAATAATAAAAAATCTACGAAGTACAATGTTCCCAAGAAATTCTCAATGATTTCTTCTCATATCGGAACATACTGAGCATATTCTTGTTACGTTTGTCCGCCTCTTTGAGCTCGTCCGACAAGCTCGCAGTTTTCGTTTTAATCATCGAATAACGCAACCATTGTTCCGATTCGATATCGCGCGATAGTTTCAAGCTCGATTCCAACGAGTCGATGGTATTGCGTATTGCATTTAACTTGGACAATCCAACATCTTCGTAACGTTGAAGCGATTCTTCTTTACAACAACAAAGTATCGAGTGTCGAGTCCCTTTAATAAGCGCACAAATACCTCTGAAGATGATTCTTACTTCGATAGTTTGAGTTTGCAAAAGTTTCGATCGGTTTATCGCTTCCATCCGCTTCACCGTCGACGTTTCGCGGCGCTTCGATGATTTCTCGATAATATTTGTCACGACTATCCGCTATATCTTCGTTCATAATTGGGTCAATTGATATATTTTCTTTTAGGTGCGCAGATTATACGTGACGTAATTTACTATTTGTCGGCTTTCCGTAGTCATGGTTACTGGTCTATTGCAAACGAATATACGCGTCATCTATATCGAATGACCTTGAGACATAAAGTTGCGAGAAATTCACCACATTCTTTCGCGCACGATGCGCATGCATCGCGATGTTACGATCAATCGTTCGACGAGTTCAACGAGTACGCGAGAAACTTGTCTATAGAAAGATCCTCAAGTATATCGACGAAAGTAAATATTAAGGGGACACGCGTTGAAAAGCAGATGCCCCCAAAATTCAGCATTCGAACGTTCGGCGCATGCGCAGCGGGATATACCCGGGGTCCCTAGAACTGCCGTACCTCGTTACAGGGATATTCGTGCCGCGCTTTTTTTCCAGGGTTTTTTCAAACGATTTGTTGTCAGCAATGACAAATACATGATGGCCGTTGCCACCGTACAGTGAAACGCGTATACGGAACTGTCGTGGATTAATTCCGTAAAAACCTCGACTGTTTTCCCGTCGTAAATATCGTTCTATCGTAACGCGTGTGTTCGTGCAGTGTCAATTAACGACGTGAGCAAACAAGCAAAAGTGTTTTTCCTCGGGTGTGTTTAACAGCGAGGAAGTATCGAGGACGGTGAAAACACGGGTGGCTAAACCGCGTTCGCGGAGAGGTAATATTGACGATTTTTCATCGAGACGCTAACAACATATTTTCATTTTAACGCCACAGCCGAGCGTCCCGTTGCGTATTATCGCGTTTTTCGTTTATCGACGACGACGAAAACTCCGCTGTACCACGATTTTCTTTTGTTTACGCCTTGTCACTTGGGGGCTTTTGTTGTGTGTAACCGCGCGCCGCTCCGAGGCAAGTATGTGAGAGTCTCCCGTTTTCGCGCTTGTGTTGGTGCACCCCGTCGTGTGTATGTTACCCTGTATCCCTCGTGAACGGGCACGTACGCTACTCTCACACATCGGCTCTCGCTCCGAGCTTATAACCTCAAAGCCCCCCCTCGTATTCCAGATGTCGATTTATCCCTTTTCATGCGAATACCTTCGTCGATATGTCGAAAAAACTTCGATATCTCTGATCTGAAAATTCGGAAAATCCCGTTTCTCGATCTTCTGTGAAAAGACGTAAAAAAATCTCGCACTATCCTCTCAAGGCGAAGAACTCGCTTGCAGCTCGATTCTTTCTTTGCGTAGCTTGCGTTTCACATTCGCGAGACGATTCTCACTATCTCGAGTATCGTGGGACAAAAAAATCCATCGTCGAACTTGAAAAATATATTTTTGCCACTCGCTCCGAAATTCGCAGAGCACGAAAATGACTAACCAAGCTCGTCCACGGAGCATTCTAGGCTCACAGTTCCAAGGGCTGAGAAACGAACGTTCTCAAATCTTTCTTTTGGAGTCGAATAACGTAGTACTCATATTTCGATAACATGTTGATTTTCACAAGTTTGGTGCAAGCGAGAAAATGGATGTGTGTCGCAGCGACCTCAATCCTCAGCCGATTATCATTTTGTTATTTTCGCAATACAAATACGTGGCAGATTTTCACACAATTTTGACCACTGCGATTTCCAATGGTTCCGCAATAATCTCATCAATAACGCAACAATAATTCCAACCTTTTCTTGTTGCAGATAGAACGATCGACAATGGCGGAGTCGTTAAGGTAGATCTCGGTTTTGAGAACCGGCGAACTAAGTCCTCGAAGAGATCAGTCCGAAGATCAGCGAGTCAGCGAAAGTGTGAACTCCGTTCGTCATGTACAAAGTTTCGTGGGTCGTCTGAAAAATCGAACAATGTCAGCTAACTACTTCTCGCTCTTAGATTTAGGATAGGCTCCGTGTTGCCGTTGGCAAATCGAGTCGGAGTTGAATAGACGCGTCGAAAGTCCTTTTTTATTGTCGCGATCCGAGCACCCTCGTTCTTTGGAGAAAAACAAAGAAAAAAAAAAAATTAACACAATTATACTGAACGACCGAAGAGTAACGAAAACGAGGAAAAAAAAAAAAAGAGAAATATTTCAAATCCGACGATAGTTTATTCGATGGACAGGTGCTTGATGGCGGAAGATGTTCAAAAAATCGACATTTGTGTCATACAAATGTTGTTAAAGTCCGGTAGAGCGAAGCGTAGAAACGGCATCGTGTCAATAGCGAGTTCGTCGATTGAAGCTTACGGACATAGATCAAAAAATGTATATTGTAACGAGGTGCGAGTGAAGAACTAAAGTTACATGAATGTCAGGAGCAGGCGACGTGGGTCGCAGACGCGTTGAGTGGCGCCGTAGCGCAAACGTTCATCGCCGATATCTCCATTAGATCCCGTCGAATTTTCAAGGTAAAGAATAACTTGAAATTATCTCTTCGATAGTCGACTCCGATTGGTCTTCTTCCGTGCATTGACGTTAAAAGAAATTGTGCTTTTTTTGGCGATAGGTGAAATATAACAGAAAGAAAAGAGACGTGGCCGAAAAGGTGGCTGTACGCTGCCTAGGATTACGAGGTGCTGCGTGGGCATGCAGCAGCCTCAGACACGCCCGCTCCTCGGGGACTCTGTATCCTCTACAACTTCCCCGAACGCACGACGAACCAATTCAGTTGCTGTACTCACGCATCAGCAGGTAATCATCAATCATATATTCGAATATCATCCGACCTCCATCGACGTAACTTCAACGACGAAGTAACGAGTGCTATTTCACTTTTTCACCAGTTGCAACAACTACAACAGCTTCAAGCTCAAAACTCGACCGGACAACCGCTTACATTTGCTTTGCAACAACCGTCGAACAACGTGAGTATCCTATATGTTTTAAATTTGTTTCACTTTTTTATGATACTCACAAAGAGAGTTTTTCGTAACAGCGTAATACTTTTTATTTTATTTTTCTAACAGCCACAAGATCAGAGCAATGGATCGGGGACCGGTAACCACATAGTATACTTGAATCAGTTGAGCCAACTGAATCAAAGTACAATAAATCCCTCGGGGACTGGTATGGGCTTACCCCCGGCCACCCCCACTTTCGGGGTGGGCCTTAATATGGGACTGCCTCTATCGTTACTAAACACAAGTCTCACATCGCTCACCTCGAACGTGATAACGACGTCGAATCCGTTGCTCAATCTGGGTCTGAATCCAGCCGGTTTAACGGCCGTCAATCCCGGCCTCAATACCCTAAACGCGCTCAACTCGAATCTACCCTCGAACAGTATTAGCAACGGCCTAACGGGCCTCGGTCAAGATCTGAACGGCATTAACACGGGAATAAGTCGTCTAAATACGTTAAACACTACAAGCATCAATTCCGGCCTTTCCGGTATAAATTCCGGCATAAACAACGTAAATCCAACATTAACGAGTCTCAGTTCGTCGATAAGCCAAAATTTTGCAACTCTCAATACAAACATAAACGAGACGAGCTCAAATCTAACGCCCTCGAGTATACATTCGGGTCTCAATCAGAGCTTCAACAGATCCCTAAACGTCCTCGCCACGGGTCTAACGCCGGTCAGTAGCCTGAATTCCTGCAGCGCAAGCTTTCCATTTCAAACTATCCAGAGCATACAGAGCTTGGCGCCTCACATTGTCGGTTCGAACATCGCTCACGTGCCGAATTCGGCGATATCGCAACATCCGATATCGAGCGCATCGTCGATATCGCACAGCGCTAATCTCGCTATGAGCTCGAGCGTGTTCACGAGTACGTCGAACACGCCGATATTGTCGACGAGCGCGAGCGCCAATCATCCGTCTAATGTTAGTCACAGTCAGAACGTTCATCTCGGCACGATGCACACAAATTTGCCAAACGCCACGGCGGCGAATGTTCCACACATGTCGGCGGCCAACGATCCAACGTCGACGCTAAGTCACGCCTCGACATTGGGCTCGAATCATCCGGGAAACTTTCAGCAACAACAGAGACAATTCTCACAGGGTGCGAACGCGGGATTGAACACAACGTTGAGTCACGGCGGTGCGAATCAAACGACGAACACGGTGAAATCGGTGCAGAATATACAGAGTCAGAACGTGAGTTCGCCGGGAAGCCCGTTCTCGATACCGTTGAAGAGTCCGGCGTCGAATATCGCGCCACCGACGCCGAGTCCGAGTCCGAATCGATTGTTGCTGAGATCTCCGGCATCGAACTCCATACAGTCGAGTCGCAACAGTCCGAGCCCGGTCGCCAATTCGACGAGTAACTTCAGCATGCAGCTACAGAGTCCTATGCAGAGTCCGTTGAGCGTTGGACAGATACAGAGTCCAGCCCCGAGTCCCTATCCCCCGGCTAAAAGTCCTCATCATCTCGGAGCTGGAAATACGCTCAACAACAGGAGTCCCGCACCCGGTGGCAGTCCAGGACCGCCAGTCGTGAGTATTCCAACTGTTTGCTTCAACCGATCGTATCCGTTGTCCGCGCGACAGATCACTGTTCTCTCATAACGCACGCACATACACACGATGGCTTTGGAATTTGTCGCGCAGCAGGTAGAGAAAGTACGTTGTTCCGATTTCAGGTGAGACCAAACACTCCTATACTTCAGCAGGGCATGCAGGTACTCCAGATAATTCACGGTGGGCCGCAGGGTTATCAGCAAGCGTCGTCGCAACTCGTTACCCGCGCGCATCTCTTCGGCAATCAACAGATTCAAATAGCAACGGCGAAACCGGCGAAACAACCGCCGCAGATATTGCCGAAACCGCCGAATCAACAGGGCGTTACGTCGCAGCAGAAGCAACGGGTCACGACGACTATAACGAGTCAGGTTACCCAACAGACTCAACCGCAGCTCGTACTCGCAAGTCCTCAACAGAATCAAACGACGGCAACTATGATACCCACGGCGCAGGGTCTTCTGCTGAATCAGGTATTTGACGAGCGTCAAACGATCGAAACTTCTTTTTTTCGAGCATCGAAACATCGCTGTCGCAACGAAAATATCAACGTTTTAGGAAGAAAAACCGAATAAACTCTTCGTGCCGCCATTCTCTCTGCATCGCGTCTTTCTCTCATTCATTAATTCATCGTCATTCGCTCACATAAATGCTGTATAAACAAAAAAAAAGGCTGTCTTACCCCGGATATTGTTCGCAAAATCTGCAAAGTTTCGAGGTGGAAAACGTAATGTGGGACGTTTATCCGGAAGTATTGCATGCGCGCATGTTTATTCATTATATTTTTTGTTTTGTTTCGTTTTTTTTCGTCTCTAACCCGCTCTTCGAGCTCCGCTTTACCTCGAGCCGTTGTTCCCGCGTTCGGAAACATGTCGAAATCATCGAGTTTCGTTGCCTTGGGTTCTCCGTCGACTAGTTAACGGTGTTTCTATGAATTGGGTTTTGGTACGTAGGTCCTGCCGTCATCCGGGCCTGTTATGATCCAGCAACAACCTGGCGGCGTTCAGCTAATACTACGGACGCCGACGAACGCTCAGCAACAAACGCATACCGCACAGGTGATGGTTTCATTATCACATTCATTGTCACACCAACATTTTTTTTTCTTCATCATTCCGAAAATGTCATCGCTTTGTCGATAAATTATGTCACGTCACAAGTATATATGTTGCGTTCGTTTCGTCGCTAAATACTCTAGGGATCGTGTCGTCCACGGAACGTGCTCTTATGTTTCAAAGGCCGAACTATTGTTTTGCTATAAACCATTAACACACGATCGATTGCGCGAGGCTGAACGTGTCCGAACGAATATGCATGCTTTTTTATCAAATGCCGTGTACGCTTTGGTTACAGATTCATTGAAAGAGAATAAAAAGATGAGATTAAACGAGAATGATACCGGCGGCTTCTAGCGGTGACGCTTTAGTTTTTCGTTTCGCTCGACATTATCCGTCTAAAGGTGTCGCTCGAATTTACATTTACAGTTGACGCAGCAACAATTGGTCAGAGTAGTCACAGCCCAGGGTATGCAACTTCAGGGTCTCACGCCGACCTTCTTCGCCGTCCCGAATGGTTTCCCTTCGGCCGCTCAACCTGTGATAAGGCACACGCCAACGAGTCCCGCGCCCGGTGAGTTATTCTCCGTGAACAGCGTACGTTCTCTCGACGAAACAACGAAACATACTTTACGCACGATTTTGTTGATTTTCTTTCTTTCTTCTCGATCACGCAGCAAATACCGGCAGCAACAATCCCATAGTAATACAGAACGCGATGGTGCAGAGTCCCCAATCGCAAATAGCTCAAGTGAGCTCGTCGACGACGGGCGGTAACGTTACCACGAATCAACCGGTGGTGGATCAGAGTTTATTGCCACCGCCGAAGAAAAAAGCCAAGAAAAAGAAGAGAGCGAAGAAGAAAGACGACGATCCGCCGAAGCTCGATCTCGCTAGTATAATGAAAATCTCGGGTATCGGCGACGACGACGATATATTCGACAACGAACTCGGTCCCGAGTGCGAAACGCAGCATCAGCAACAGCTTCACATCGAGCAACACAATCAAGTGCAGCATCTCAATCAAATGACCGCCCAGGGTTCCGTGACAAGTAGTCAGGGTCAGAGCGTCGTTCATGTAGCAGCTACGAATACAACGAATGTACAGCAACGCCAACAACAACAACAGCAACAACAGCAACAACAACAACAGCAGCAGCAGCAGCAGCAACAACAACAACAACAACAACAGCAGCAGCAGCAACAACAACAACAACAACAGCAGCAGCAGCAGCAACAACAACAACAGCAGCAGCAGCAACATCAACAACAGCTGCAGCAGCAACAGCAGCAGCAGCAAAATCAACAAACCGTCACGAATACTGAAAATTACGGAAGCCCTCTCGTTTCCCAGTTACAAATGCCAATGCAAAACGCGATATCCGGTCAATTAAGACTAGCGGTCGGCGAGGATGGTAGAGTTGTTTTGCATCACACGCCGGAGCCGAATCAGCCGGAGATCGATCAAGCGACGGCACAGGCTCTCATACGCTCGTTGACGCAGGGAGGCGGTGCTAATTCGCAAATCATCTCTCAGCTTCTCGGTCACGCACAGACAATATCGCAAAATGCTCAGAACAACGCTAACAATCGTGCCAAGTCCGTTAAACAACAGCAACAGCAACAGCAACAGCAACAGCAACAGCAACAGCAACAGCAACAGCAACAGCAGCAGCAACAACAACAACTACAACAACAACAACAACAACAACAACAACAACAGCAGCAGCAGCAGCAAAATCAAGCATTTAATCAACTCTTAACTGGGTCCGCGTCGCATCAGCCCATAACTTCGTCAGCTAGTCCACAGCAAGTTCAGATATGTGCGAAATTGAATTACACGCAAGATAATCAATGTAGAAACGTCGCTGGACAACGAAACATCGTGAACGTACAGCAGCAGCAACAGACGATGCAGGTTAACGCACAAACGAAGAACGTACAAACATTGAACGCTGGAATGCAAATCGGTAGCGCCGGTGTGCAGATAGCGATGAGTCCACAATCGCCCAAGACGAACTGTCCGAAGTTCAGTGAAGCGCCGACACCGAAGATCTCGACGACGCAAACTAACGCTGGACAGCAAGGAAAGAAGGGAGGTCAAGCCACGGGTGGCAACGCAGGCGGAGCGATGAGACACGGACTGACGAAGGCTCAGCAGGCTGCGCAGACGCAAAAGAATCTCCTCGGTGCCGGTGCCGTGCATCGAAACGTGGCGATTGCGAAAAACGTTCAGAATGTTCAACAGCGACTACATCAGGAGGAACAACAGCAACAGCAGCAGCAAAATCTTCATCAAATATCGACGCAGACTGTGCAGGGTTTGAATGCTCAACAAAATCTTCACAAGATCGCCGTGTCGGGCGTTCAGGCGAATTCGTTGAATATCCTTCAGCAACAGCAGCAGCAGCAGCAACAAAATTCGGCAAACGGCAATCAACACACGACAATGCAATTGGTACAAACTAGCGACGGTGTGCATCATCAGATAATTCATCAAAATTGTATGAGCGGAATTGATCGAAGTCATCAACAGCAGCACATATCGCACGATGCTCATAGAATTCAGCATCAAGATACGAGCGGAGCGATTCCTCAACAAACGGCTCAGGCTATACAGCAAAATTTGAACGTTCAACAAGCTTTGCATCAACAGCAGCAACAGCAACAACAACAGCAACAGCATCATCAGCAGCAACACAAGGGAACAACAGCCAACGCCTCGTGCTCGACGAGTATTCAGCAACAATGTGACAAGGCTATGATGAATTCACAGCAGATCGGTCACGTTCAACCGACGATGCAACAGCAAAACATAATATTCTCGAACGCTCCGTGTCCGAGCAACGAACAACAGCAGAAACAGCAGGATCAGCAAAACGCCGAAATGCTGAATTCGACGGCAACGAATATTGTGAACAACGCGCCGAAGATAACGCCGGAGATACTTAACGCCCTGAGCAATTTAAATCCAAACGATCAATTGTTGATAGCTAATCCAAACGGGCAGATGCAAGTAATAAGCCAACAGTTGTTGCAGCAATTGTTGACCGGACAATTGAACGCTACGAGACCACCGATGAATCCGAATCAAACCCAAAAAATCGTCATTGGCGAGGCCGATGCGAACTCGCAGAATTTGCAGGGCGTACAAATAAACACGCCCAATAGTCAAATAATCGTCAACAGCTCGGGCGGTGCACCGACGATTCAGAACAATATACAGAACATCGTTGTGCAGGCCGCACCCTCGCAGATGCCGCATCAGATACAGATACAGAATTCTGGATTTCCGAGTCAATTTATCGACAATTTGAATCAACAACAGATCCGAAGCTTGTCGAACAATCAGCAACAGCAACAACAACAACAACAGGTACAACCGCAGCAGCAACAGCAACAGCAAGTCGCGACAACGACGGCGACGACGACAGCGAAGAAGGCGAAGATCTCGAAGAGAACGAAGGTAACGGTGAGCGTGGCGCAAAGCGTTGCAAACGCGCAGGGTGTCAAGACTCTCGTATCGCGTCCCACTATGGTTACGACGGCGACGACGACGACGACGGTGAAGACCGAGGTCGGCAGCAAAGTTACGACGAATTTCACGCCCCAGGCCACGGCGACGATAAAGGTCGAGCCTGGAACGGTCGGCAATGGAAGGCCAGCGGTAACGACATCTCCCGCCGCGCAAGTTTCCGTTTCCTCGAACGGCCAAATGGCACAGCGAGCAACGCGCTACATTCAACTACCTGTACAGAAGCAACAGATGCTCAAGAACATACAAGCACAGATACAGGCGATCGTTACGCGAAAAACAAACACGCAGACCGAACAGGCTGTCCTGAAGAAATTGTATCAGGAACACGCGAGAATAGTTTCGACCGGCAAAGTTGTCAGCGGCGCGAATCATCCGGTCGCAAGCGTAAGTTTTCGATCGATAATCCCTCCGAACACATCGCCGAATCGCACACATTTGCTTTTATGTTATTATCACTTCACGTTTTTTTCTTTCAGCAGGTTTCGGAAACACCGAGCGTCACCGTACCAACCGCTGCTCTGCCACCGAGCCCGCAGGCTCAGAGCACCTGCAAAAATCAAACGTCCACGGTACAAACGCAAACGCAAACACCGACCGCGGCTGTTACGAGAAATACACAATGCTCCAGTCCTAGCGGTCCGGAACTAGCGAGTAACGTCGTGACTCCGGTTATTAGCAACATACCGGTAAGTTTTGTTTTGTTCAATTATACATTTACTTTTTAATTCCTATTCAACGCACTAATTACATCGAACTATGCTGACTAGCAATTTTTTGGGATTTTCGCCATTTGAGAAAAAAAAATCGCTTACACAAAAATAATCAAAACTTACACGAAAAGATTCCATCGGAAGTGGAAAAGAAATTAATTCTTTGTCATTACAAGTCGTAAATCATCCTTGGCCCTTGCGCCTGCATCATCTGCACACGAAGTTACCAAAATCCTAAATTATAAAAAAAATGCGTGATCAACATTAATTTTCTGTATTACAAAATGAAGCAGGTACCACAGAGCATGCCCAATATTTCTTCGCCGAGTCTGCACCCGATCCAAACGAAGCAGCAGCCGCAGCCGCCACTGGCGCAGCAGCAACAGCCGCAGCCGCAGCAATCGCAAAAGTTCTATCAGCCTCACGCCAGTCAGATCCTAAGTCCGTCCTCGTCGAGCGCGCCGAGTAATTTTCCGCCCACGAGCGTCAAGACGCCACCATTGCAATGCACGACTGCCCAGCAGACGACGCAACATCAACCGCCTCCGCCACCCATACCGCAAACAACAACGAGTAGCACCCAACAGTCTACACAGTGCCAGACCGATCCGCCGGACATAAAGCCGAACATTCAATTGCTTAGTCCAATAAAACAGGAATTGCCGTCGCCTATCCAGGTCCAAGTGCAGACGGGCTCACCCGCAGGTCAGGTGGCCTCGCCGAGAGTGGCTGGCAAGGCGCAAAGAATACAGAGTCCGGTTAATGTCGCTGTGAGTCCCGGTGCTAAACAACTGGTGAGTCCGGGAAGCGTTACTGGACCGATGGTCAGTCCGAGGCAGGGAGTCAAAAGGCCAGCTACATCGCCGATTTGTCGGCAGATTAATCGGGGCGATCTGTAAGTATTATTCATGATAAATTCATAAATTTCATAGCAATAAACTCGATACTGAATACGTTAAACTCTTACAAAGATAACGATCGACCGAAGAGATTAATTTTTATAAATACAATTAGTGAGCACGTCGGCATACGCGAAAATGTTATGTTTAAATATTTTCAGTAACGCCTTCAGATCAGAATCGAGACTTTATTGTATTATAATTTACAAACATGTTATAATTAGGTGGTAGCTAAGACACGTCGATCCATTATTGCAAGTTTCCCTAGAAAGGCTGTAACGTTTTTTGAGGAAACTCCATGTTTTCACTACTCTCCCAGAAAGGCCGTAATGCTTTTTGAGCCACGCTAAATATGTTTTTACAGTTCTACTCCGTACGATCATTTATGCCTTATTTACATTGTTTGTTTTTTTCCAGCTTGGAACAACAGCTCAAAATCGACCAAAACGGTGCAACGAATCCTGACGTTAACACGCCATTTGCGGGAAAGCGCGACGCATGCAAGAGGCTCGTCAGATATCATTGCTTCAACGAGCAGGTGCTCAGTGCCAAAGATCTCGCAAAGGCCGACGAGATATTTGAAGAAACGGCGAAACATCTACTAGGAAAATTCAATTCAATGATGAACAAGTACACGTATCTTCTGCTGATGGAGAGCATGGTGAGAAAAATTCATAAGCCAATTGGCCCGCTTTTCCACCGTTAATTATTCATATTCGTCCTCGCAATTGATCGCGTTATGCAAAATAATTTCAGCGCGAAGTGAGAACCTCGGAGCTCATGATGATAGACCGAACATTCGTGTCCGAAGAGGAAACTATGTTGACGAAATTGCGCGAACAAGAGGCCAAAGTCAGCGGTATGTAAAAATCACGAAACAAGATTAAACGATAATTGTTATTAAAAAGTCCTTTTCGAACGATATTCAACGAAAAAACATGCCTTATTTTCAACAGAGGAATTCAAGAGGGAGGATAAACCGCTCGTCAAAGTCGAATCCGATCTGACGGAGGACGACGAAAAGCCACCGTCGTCACTTGCGAGTGTATCGGTGAAGCGCGAGCTCGAGGATGATTTTCCGAGTATAGAAACGGACTCAAAGCTCATGCTGAAACCGTCGAGTTGCACGAGCGGCGATTACGATGAGTGGCTCGAGATACAGAAGGAGCTCGGCGTTTATCCGAGCGGCGGTAGTGGCGTTGGTGATTTGTCGAAGAGTCGAAACATTGGTGTTGCAGCGGTGAGTGGTAGTGGCAGTGTCGCCGGTAGTGTATCCGGATCGTCCTCGAGGTCGTCCTCGAAGGCCGAAAGAACGCGAGCGAACGGCGAGTGTCGTTTGGGCGGTGCGGCAGCAGCGGCAGCGGCGGCGGTTGTCGCGGCCGCGAGTGCGTCGAGTTTAGCGAACGCGAACGTTCAAAAAAACACTTACGAGCAGGACTCGTCGAGCTTGGACGCTGAAAGACGTTGGAGCAGCGCTACGGATCTCGAGCGTGATCTACTCGAGGATACCGATAGCCTCGACGGTCTTGCGCTACAGACGCAATGCCCGTCGACGATTAATCTCGGTAGCAACGAATCCGTGAGCGTCAACGAGCATGACGACATTAACGCTCAGGTACAATCGGCCATCGACAGCATTCTGAATCTTAAGAAGAGGCCGTCGACCGCGGCGTCGGCGAGCAGTAGCAGCGGAGCCGGTGGCGGTGGCGGTGGCAGCGGGAGCGGCGGTGGTGGTAGCGGTGGTGGAGGAGGCAATGCTCCACCTCAACAAACCAGTGAATCGAAGGACACGGTGCTCGATCAGGCGGTCCGTAGCATCCTGGGCTCGTGACCCTCCTTCAATAAAGTATGTTAATCGTTTGAGTGACCAGTCAAGGCCGCGGGTTACCCCGGTTATCGTCGATCGCTCGTTTCTCCCGCCCCTCCCCCCACCCTGCCCCTCCGGCTACCCCCGTTGGACCCGGTGCGAAACGTATTTCGACGATGTGAACAATCGTCGTTTTCTTTCTTTCTTTTCGAAGAAGCGAATCAAAGCCGGCAGCTTGGTGATGACGAACGATAGGGATAATCTCGCAATGAAAAAAAAACAAAGCTTCTCCCAATCGTTCGTCGTCGCTTGTAATTCATTCTCGTTGAAATAACGAGAACGGAGAGGAGACAGAGGCATACAGAATCACGTTACAACGATTCTTCGCACGATGTTTCGTCGATAAACAATGTTTTATTTTTATTTTTTATTATTATTATTATATATATATTTTTTTTGTTTTGTCTCTCCGTTTCACAATGGCAATAATTATTTATATACACAAAGATGTACACTTTCCAATAGACTAGAAGCATTAAATAAGGAGCCATCGTGTAACTGTAATTTTTAGATGATGTAAATGTTGGTTAGATAGAATTGTGGCATGACGACAACGAGAGCGTGTCCTAATTCCACTCCGGATTTTTTCGAATCTGCCAGTTTGTAATGTAATTTTGTAAAAAGGAAGCTATTTAAAAAAAAACACACACAAAATAATGATTTATTCATCGTTTTTAACTGTAAAACTATCTTAACGAGATGAAGAATAATGAAAAAGATAAGAACAACAAACACAAAAAGCGTTTAATGGAAATTATTCCAGAACGTGGGTCGGTGAATTGTACATATACTGTTTAAGGTGTATTATTATTATTATTTTAATTATTATTTCAATTATTATATCGCTGGGATATTTCCTCGGAGTTTATTATTACAAGTAGCAATTACTCTAACGTCACCGCCGTTCTTCGAACGTTTGTCTCTTCTCACTCTTCTATCTTCGGTGCGAGAAAACGGGCGACGTTTCGTTTTGTTTTTTCTTCTTTTCATGCGCGTAAAAAACCGTGAAAGAGACTCGCGACAGTTGGGATGACAAACACAAGAACTGAAGGTCTTACGATTTCTTCTTGCTTTTTTTTTAACAAATCCACCCATTTTGTCAGTGAAGATTATATAAAAACCTGGTACAGTCTGAATTAAAACGGAAAATCAAAGCGATAAACAGGATAGATTTTTTATCTAGACTTACAAAGTTTTACATAAAAGGACAAAAACAATTTTTGCGCGTCACGTAGATAAAGGAAAAGAAGAAAAGAAATAAGAAACCGCAACTACGACAAACAGAACAACAATAGATGTGTGTAGATAGTTAGTGCGTATACGGCGAGAGAGAGCGAGAGAGAGAGAGAGAGAGAAAGAGAGTTGGCCAGCGGGGAAAGGATAGTCCACGAATACATATATACATATATATACATACATATATATATATTTTTCTGAGCGAAAAGGATTGCAACTTATCGATCCTTTTCGCGTTGCACGTATAAAACGTATACGACGAACATTTTTGCTCGAGTGACAAGTTTTACAGGCGCGATAAGAACGCAAAGAAAAAAAAGAACATAAAAACAAACCGATTGGTGATAGACTATCACAATTTATGCTCATATTTTTCTCAATCAGCTAATGTACTCTTGTGAATTTACGGACGTTGTACTTTCGTCGTATTCTCCACTGAGCCCCACACACAGACCCCGACACTTCAAACTTAAGATATCGGTTTTTTTTTTAGAAAAAAAGAAGAAAACAAATTCAATCCGAACAGTGAGAGAGAATGCTATAACTATGTGCGCACCGGAATGCACCCGCGTCGATTCTACAATAGAGTCTCGAATCAATCGAACGTTCATTAATTATTGACAGTGATAGCCGATCGCAACTCGAGGGAATCCCGTTTGATAACGATTTCAACGTATACAGAAGAACAATCAATGAACAGTGAGCCTTTGCAATCAATGACAAATCTTATCATATCAATTTTATTTACTGTGAATAACGATAATGCATTTTTAAAGTACGCGTGTGTACGATAGTTTTTAATAACGCGATCGCGCAGTAACGCAGATAATACAATTTCTATGGAACTCGGGAAGACGTCGCGATTCTTCCCCGATAGCGGACAAACTGGGATTGCATTATCAAATATCTCGACATCGGGAGCCCCTCTGGTTGCGATCCGTGCTTATTTTTTTTTTTTCTTAAAAGCAAATTGACGTTATGAAATGAAAATAATAAACCGAGGAGGACGATTGTCGGCAATCGGGAGTTTTCACGAGTAATCGATTCTGCACGCATTCACGAAAAAACTCGTACGAGTGAAGCATCGATTTGTACATTAACTGAAACGAATTATTGCCGACAATTTCTCAATATTTCAAGACAAAAAAAAAATATATATATATATATCCTTTCGCCGTGCGATCTCTCGACAAAATTACCCCTATACAATTGTTTCGTCTTGTACAGGGATAATAGAAACGACGTTTTTTTTCTTTGTTTGGCAAAAAGCAATCTAAGACTGACAAATATACAGACAAAAAAAAACGAGCAGAACTATTAATGTAATACGATTTAACGAGTAATTAACCGTTTGTACATAATATTTAAAATGCACACACGTGATGGAGAAACAAGATTAAGAAGAGGATAAGAAAAGTAAAAAAAAAAGAATAAGAGAAACGAATAATAATAATACAACACGACAAACATCACCCGACGGCAAACGCGACTTAATTCTAATGGCTCTTGCAGGTTTTGAAAGATGAATATATTAAAGTTCTGTCGTTCCTAATAAATTGCCGACATTTTGCCAATAAATGAATATCTTTAATTCCCACGTGTCCATCCCGAAACGGCGTTCCCACTTCTTTAAATTGCAGTACATACAAATAAAACTTGTTGCGGCGACGCAACTTTTCTTATGGGGCTGCCGCGGTACGCGGTTACCATAGCGACGGAAGTCGAATGGTAGCTTCGCAGCTGCGATTGCGCGCGTTACGTCAAAAAAAGAGCGGTCCGAATGTCGCCTCGTGTTTCGCCAATTGTTTACACAACAATAACAAACGAATTGGCATCGTGCGCCGAACAGCGTTGATTCAACGATGGGCGAAGTCGACAACGCTCAGATAATCGTAAGTTTTGGGAAAATTACGAAAAGTCGATCGAGCCGGCCGGAGAAAGGAAAAGCTAACCTCTGTTTCGATCACATCTCGCAAGATTCGCAAAGTTATCGTTAATCATCGATTCGTTTATCGATTCACGGCCGTTCATTTAAGCAGTGCTTCATTTTTCATTGTCACTTGGTACATTACTTTTTGTCGCTCGTTCTATCAGGCTATTCCGGATGATGTGTGCCGAAGAGGAATCGCCGCGACATGGAGCGGCAGCAATAAAATTGGTGTTCACGCTTACAAGCACGTGGACGTGCGTTCAGAAGGTAACAACGTCGAAAAAAAGAAATTTTCGTTGAGAGAAAAATTGCTATTTTTTTTTTCATCTCGCAACATTTTTCACTTCAGACAAGCCGAGCAGTCTTGCGCCGTGCGAAGCAAAAGTGCACTTGCTCAGACCGGAGGTAATACTTTTCGATCCTACGCTGCGGAAGCTCGTCAACGAGAGCAACGGCGTATTCTTGTCGATAAGGAAACTGAAGTCTCAAGCCGGAGGAGAACTCAGGCCGGAGTTGGTCAAGCACAGCAAACAGTACAGATCTATTTTGCGAGCTTGCGTCGAGAGTTTGCAGGATGGGGCGGAGAAGGCGGATTCCGGAAAGAAATATCTTCTGGAAAATTTTCTTACCATATTCTACAACGTCGAGTGCGTTTGGCATCTTACGGAGATTCTCTACATCGACGTTATTCCAGGTATAGAAAAGATCTATGGAAATATATTTATGTTAGATTTTGGTTGTTTTTTCTCAACTTTCCATGAAAATTTTTGCAGGAGACGTTGTGATTCCTCAGCTACTCGAATGGATACGTTTTCACTTTCCGTCGCGGGAGCTCGTGGCCGTGAAGATACTCGCGAAAAAGTCGATCGGTGCGGAGCTCGAGAACGTTAATTATTGGGATGCTGTTATCGGTTGCGCTTTGCACGGGAAGATCGAAGTCGTGAGAGCCCTTCTGGCGTTGCACAGCAAAGCCGACCATCCGGCTTTCATAACCGCCGACAATACGTTCAAAACAATGCCGGTTTACAATGCTTACGGCGGTTATTCCGTGAACGAGTTCACTATGCGGTGGAAACACTGGCAGCTCGATCTTTCGTCGAACGTCGAGTGCAGAGTATTCACGGTTGACGATAATTTGGAATCGCTGATGAAAGTAAGAAACCAGAATCGTCCGGACGAATCTTCCGTAAAGCGAAAAAAAAAAAAACCGATCGATTTTGTTGAATGATTGATTATCCGGATATTCGCTCTTGTTCGCAGTTGGTCGTCGGGGAGGAATCGATGCTTTGGGAATTCTCGAAGTACACGGAGGCTTGGTACGAGTTATTAGCCGCGAAGTTATTCTACTCGGCTCCGTGTTGCAAGCAACCGGAACTGGCGCGTCACGCGAACAACATCGCGGAGAAGTGGCAAGCCGGTAGAAATCTCGATCACGTTATTCTCGCGCTTATGGAGAGTGATCTTCATCAGGTCATCAAGGAGATACAGTACATGAGCGACAACGGTTGGTTCGCCGCTCATCTCACGGATCTGCTGTACAGCTGCGAGAGGCTCAATATCATAGACAAGCATCAAACAAAGTTAGTGCGAAGACGAAATTTCGATTGTAATCCCGCGTCGATCGTTCGAATTTTATCAATATTCGTGTAATTATTATTTATCTTAATTATCTCGTTTTTACTTAATTCAGCGTAACGGCTCAATTACACGAATCTTTGATCCTCGATTACGGAGCGACTCTGATGAGCCATCCGTCGTTGTGGCAATGCGGCGCGAGTTATCTCGAGCATTGCTCGATCCAGGGCGCAGCGCGGTTGGAAACTCTGCTGCAATCGATATCGATGGGCACCGAAGCGAGAATAAACAAAATAATCAACGTGGCGCGTAAAAACAACATGAATCACGTCGGTAAGCCGAGTCGAGAATCGAAATAGAAGAAGAACACGGCCAGAAGGAGTGTCTCTTTTTATCGATACAAGTTCCACATTATTTTCAGTCACGAGTATCTGCAAGATTCAAGGAATAAGATGCATCCGTCGCAACAGACTCGGCAACGCTCTTGCCTGGGCCTTGAAAGCTCAGGACGGAGATTTCGCCACATACATAGCCGACCAATTTCTCAAACGTTACGCCGACCAAGGCGAATTGGACTGTCGCGATCTGCTCGAGAATCTCGGAGCTTGCATGCTCACGAGCGACAGACTAACGTTTCTCGGCAAGTATTGCGAGTATCATCAAATGTACGGAATCGGCGAGTTCAAGGAAGCCGCCAGTCTGTTGGTGTCTCTTTTAGTCTCAAATTTGACGCCAAAGTAGTGAGTATTCGTTTCTTCGAATTGTTTTAAAACTACTTTAACGAAATTTGAACAATTTTTTTTGGTCTGTTTTCTTTTTTCAGCTTTTGGTCTATACTCCTCAGCGACGCCATACCGCTTCTCGAAGCCGAAGACGTAATTCTATCGTCCGAGGATAGTTTCGAACTGATGCGTTGCGTCGAGGAACACGGTGACGATCCGAAGTTCCGCGATAAAGTCGAGGTGTTCAGACTCGCCGTGGCGCGAAATCTCGCTCGAGCTCTCAACATCGAGGGTTGCCAAGGAGATCATTGAAATATTATCATCCCAATGTTCACGATATGATTATCGAAGGTTGAATTGATCTCCAGCTTCGATAATTTCAAGGTTATCGCCATTGCCAAATTTCTTACAGTATGCACAAAAGAAAACATACAGGGAGATCACTGAAATAATCAACTCGAGTCTCCATAGTCTTCGATCTACCGACACTGCCCGAAGTCCGTTACAGTATCTTCGAAAAAGAGAAATAAAATACAAATTTTCTACCGTCGCTCTTAATATTCTTTAATAAACATTTCTAAACGCATTCTCGTGCTTTAGCTTATTCTCTTCGCGGGAATAATCTATTGTTAGTCACCAAACGACGAACAAGTATCTCGCCGTGAAGGATTATTTACTAAGGCCTCAAAGGACTCATCAACGAAGCGCGTGTAATTCGATAAAGTCGATGGTTTCGTAATTCGCCGTGTCTTATCTTGAATGCACGTGGATCGTTCGGTTTTCCGAGCGACAATTCGATATCCGTGCCCAAGGCCTGTAAACATTATGTTACGATGCAGTTTCGTATCCGCTCGCGGGGAAAACGCCTTGAAAGCGTTTTGTTATAAAAGCCAAATTAAACTATTCGACGTAACGTCAATGCATCGAGTACCATCGAGCGTGCGTCAACCTCTCCGTATCTCGCTTTGGTTACGACAAATTAAATTACGTAACTCGATTGATTTCCCGTTTAACGCCGAGAATTGATTCAATGCGTTCTCGCGTGTTGTAGCCGCGCCAGTCGTATTCACACGGATGCGTGTGCGCGCGCGCGCGCAGGTTGCAGCGGCGTTGCAGAACTCTCAGCGCGCGCCTCGATAATTCCGAGTGAATCTTGCATTCCCAAAATGGAGTCCGCGGATTGTATCGTGCGGGCTCGTAGCTCTCGCTACTTTATTTTAATTAATTCGACGGGAACACAATGAGCTTCGGTGCGATCGAACGGCGATAGCGTAAAATCGTTCGCGGCAGCTTGAAAAAATGTACTCGACGAGACACAATCGCGTAGTTACTGTATCGCAGCGTAAAATCGAGTAAACAACGAATCTGACAGTTTATAGAGAAGCAGTGCCCGTGAGTTCCCGATGGATTTGTTATTGTTTAAGAGACAAGTGAAAAATCGTTAAAATTTGTTTTTTATAGTAAAAAAGAAATAATTTGTCGACGAGAAAATTCGAATCGACAATGAATAATGAAAAAACAATAATCGTCGCACGTTTTACCGGAGAGCCAAAACAATCGAATTATCACGTTTCTTTTCTAGAGCAAACATGATTGCGAGCTATCAAGTTCAAGGTGAACGCTCCAATTTTCTGATAAATTCACGACAAGCCGCTAAGTCGTCCAGTTACGAGGTTCTATGTTTCGTAACGCGATGGAAAGCGCTCACAGAATTGCGGCGATAAAATTGTACAGTTAATAATAATCATTACAACAATGACGATCCGTCAATGGCGCTTTTGACGAGTTTCGCATCGTTGAATATTCCCTATTATCAACATTCGTAAGTCACACAAAAATTGTACACCGCTCTAATTGCATTGACCGGAATAATTATTTGTTGCATAATTGACTTTCTCTCTTTCAGAGCTATCCGTCATGGAGGATTACACGCCGGTGGACGAGGACTTTCCCGGTCGTCTGTTGCATCAGGCTGCCCTCTGGGACAACGCCGAATTGCTGGAGGATCTTTTGCGCGGCGATCATTCGCAGTACACGAACAGTCAGGATTCGTGGGGGAGAACGCCGTTGCACGCGGCGGCGATAACGGAGAATTCGCGTTGTCTCGGAGTTTTATTGACGGCCGGAGCGAATCCGAACATTCCGTGCGGTCCGCGCGGTCAGTACAGAACGCCTTTGCACGTTTGCACCGAGCACGGACACGGCGGCAATATTCGGAAGCTCTTGGAGCACAACGTCGATTTGACGATACGCGACAGCAACGGTCTGACGCCGTTGGATATCGCGTTGAAGCTCGACGACGAGTCATGCGCGAGTATGCTGAAGAATGCCGCGGAAAGGTACGAATTGGCGAGAATGGCGACGCACGCGTCGCTCCGAGCGGCTTGTCTACAGGGCGACACCGTGGCCGTTCGCAACATAATTCAAGGATGCGCCGATCACTTGGAGTGCATCGTCAATATGGCGCCAAACGGCGCTAACACGCTTCTCTTCGTGACGTGCGAAATGGGCCATCGCGATATCGTTAGGCTGCTCCTCGATCACGGCGCCGATTGTCGTTTGCATCCTGTAACGAAGTACTGTCCGCTCTACATAGCTTGCTACAACGGCAAGCACGAGATCGTCGAGTTGCTGCTGCGTCACTTTCCGAAGCAGATACAATCGCTCACGGTTGAGAAGTGGTTGCCGATTCACGCGTCAACGATAAACGGTCATCACACGATCGTCGAGTATCTTCTGAAATTCGATTATCCGCAGCATGTTTATCAGAGATACAAAGATACGAGCGGCGAATACGAGTACGATATGCCCTTCGATCTCAACACTCAGGACGTTACGGGACAGAATATTCTCTACATAGCGAGTATGATTGGCAATTTGAAGATCGTCGAGACGCTGTTGAATCACAAAGTAAAGTCGCGCAAGATCAAGGAAGAGGATACGGCGAACGGCAGTGCGCAACCGTTGCCGATTTCGAAGAGACGAATATCGAGCGGTATCCAGAGACTGATGTCGAGCTTGAATTTTCGTAGCAAATCATTCGACAAGAAGGACGACAATCACGTCAGTCCGTTGAATCTCGATTTGTTCTGCAACAACAACACCGAGACGGCACTTCACGCGGCGGTAAAAGCCGGACACACCGAGGTAGTAGCTGCTCTACTTCAAGCCGGCGCAAATCCGAATTTACCGGTGAGATTGACGAACGAGCCGAACGAGCACGAGGCTGGACAATCGACCGTACTGACGATAGCTTGCAACAATCGCGACGTTAAAATCGCTGATCTCTTGTTGCGCCACGGCGCCGTCGACAACGAGTGCAAAGCACTGAAAATCGCCGCACAGAATCGCGACGAGGCACTCACCGCCAAGCTTCTCTCGATAAAGGCACATCCGGACTCGGAATACAAGATAAACAAGAAAGCCATGACCGATTCAACGCAGACGTCGCACTTCTCGGCGCTCTCGAGCTTCGGCAACGTCACGTATCCATCGTTGTTTCCCAACACACCGACGATGATAAATTGGCACGATCAACAGTGCCGACTGTCGCAGATTCGCTCGCAATGGCTGATCGACGCTGTTCTACACGTGAACAAGAAATTGAGCGCGAAAAACAACGATTTGGCGTTATACGCGATAACGCGCATCGACATATCGCACAATTCCATAACATCGGTGCCGTCGATGATATTCTATCTTCAGAGTCTTCGATATCTCAATATGGCGCAAAACAAGATCGACACGCTGACCGCCGAGCCGAAAACTCCGAAGGACAAGCTTTGCCCGGTACTCGAGGAGATGTATCTGCAGGACAATCGTCTCGAGCAACTACCGGAGTTTCTCATGTGTCTACCGGCCCTCGAGATAATGGACGTTTCCAACAACAAGCTGCAGTGCCTGCCGGACAATCTTTGGCGCGCGCCGAAGCTCAAGGAGCTCAACGCGTCGTTCAATCTTCTCCGCGACCTGCCGAGTCAGGTGTCGCAGAACATAACGAGAAAATCTCAACGCGAAGATTCGTTGAGCAACAGTCCGAGCAGTCGAAGTCTCGCATCGCAGATCACCCTGCCGCGCGACGATTCGGCGGAATTCGATTCATTCACGAAACTCGCGAATGCTCAAGTCATTGAGATGGAACGCCCGCACGTGTGGACGGCCTCGGTTCAAGTATCGGAGAAACATTCGGACGACAGCGAGCCCGGCGCTCGTTCGGTGCTCGCGTCTCTGAACTTGGCGCACAATCTCTTCAACAGCGTGCCCGTTGCTCTGCCCTGTCTGGCCGTTAGTCTCGTCAGACTCAACATGGCATACAATTCGTTGCGCTCGATGAGTCACATCACCTCGTATCCGGCGAGTCTCAAGCAGCTCGATTTGTCGAACAATCAGATATCGTGCTGGCCGAGTTTGCCTCAGGTCGACGGTGCGGATTCGATGGAACAGGCATCGACGGCTTGCTATTGTCCGGCGACCAACGTGCAGTCGCAGATAGTGCCGAACAATCGTCAAACTGCGACGTCGCTGCGAGACATCGTTCTCATGAGCGTCTGCACCCATCGTCGACATCTGAGGCTCGAGAATCTTCGCACGCTAGTTCTCGCGAACAATATGCTGACGAGAATACAATTGACCTCGGTCGACGACGGCGAAGCGCCGAATTTGGAGGAGGAGAGCGTCGATCGTGACACGAAGATCGCCTACTCGGGCTCGAAGCTCTATCTTCTTTTTCCAAACGTCAGCATGCTCGACGTCAGCAGCAATCAACTGCGCGAGATACCACACAACATCTACGAGCTGTCGAATCTATCGGTGCTCAACATAAGCGGCAACGCGGACATAACGGAACTACCGCCGCAGATGGGATTGCTCTCGCGTCTCTGGAATTTGAATACTCAAGGCTGTCGACTTCAGGAACCCCTGAAATCGATGATAGAATCGAAAAAGTACAAAACCATGGATGTCGTTGGTTACTTGAAATCCATACTCGAGGACGCCAAGCCGTACGCGCGAATGAAGCTCATGATAGTCGGTATTCAGGGTATCGGCAAGACGAGCCTGCTCGAACAATTACGTCAAGAGGGCGAAGTTCCGAACAAGAAGAAAGCTTCCGAACACTGGGCCAAGAGAATGGGAAACAAAAACATAAATGCGAAAACCGCTCGGGGCACGACGATATCCACCGTCGGCGTCGACATCGGCGATTGGCTTTACGAGAAAAAAGTACGGGGACAATCGTCGCACGGCTCGGTTTACTTCAGAACGTGGGACTTCGGTGGACAGAAAGAATATTACGCTACTCATCAGTATTTTCTCTCGAAGAGAAGTCTCTATCTCGTCGTGTGGCGCATAACCGACGGCTTCAAAGGCGTCACCGAGATATTTCAATGGCTCGTCAACATACAGAGTCGCGCACCGAATTCGCCGGTCATAATAGTCGGCACCCACTACGACATATCGAACGATCAGAGCGAAGTATTGCAACAATTCATACGCGACAAATTCATCAATGTCGTCGACGCCGAGAAATGCGGTTTGCCGAAAGTGATGGAAACGATAGAGGTGAGCTGCAAGACCCGACACAACATAAAGATGCTTTGCAATCTGATATACGACGTTGTGTTCAGTCTGAGATCGCCGGGAAGCAAGGAATTGTTGCTCGAGCAACGAGTGCCCGCGAGTTATCTGGCTCTGGAGGACGTCGTCGTTCAATTGGCTCACGATCGCAAGCTCACCGGTTGCGATCCAGTTCTCAAAGCCGACCAGTACTACGCGGCCGTTAACAATGAATTGCAAAAATTGCATCGTTCGTTTCGCGATCCGGCTGAATTGCATCAGGCAACGCTGTTCCTCCACGAGAACGGGATAATACTTCATTACGACGACGCGACGCTAAAGGATCTTTACTTTTTGGATCCTCAGTGGCTGTGCGACATGCTCGCTCACGTTGTCACGATAAGAGAGATAAATCCATTCGCGAGATCGGGAATAATGAAACTGGACGATATTCAACACGTCTTCAAATCATCGACGATATCGACGATAGACACCCAGGGTTACATCGTGAGTTTGTTAAACAAATTCGAGGTGGCCCTCACCTGGGACTATCGCACGCTTTTGATACCTTGCCTATTGCCGACTGAGGAGGATATACTGCGAAACAATCAGCTCATAAAGATTCCCGTGAAGACGCGCGGCTGGCACGTCAGATCGAAGAAGATAACATCGCCGATGTTCTCGTATCCAACCGGTACGGGTGATCGAGTGAAGACCGAGTGCGTTCTCACGTCGAGACCGCAGCCAGATTGTTCCGTGACGCGTTTGCTTCTGATGTCGTATTTTCCGAGCGGCTTTTGGTCGCGTCTCATAACGCGAATTCTCGCCGACGACGCTATCGTCGAGATCGTCATGTCCTTTCTCGCTCCGTTCAAGGATTTCGTTGACGACAATATATTCGCCAGTCTGCTGGACACTCACGCCGAATGGGTACTCTGGCAAACGGGAATTGAGCTTCGTTACGCCGGTATCACGCTATTGAGATTGAAGGAAGTCAATTGTAATTTGAAGAATTCGCCGTACGATTATCGACAATTCAAGTTCAAGCTCAAACAGGACGGTATATGGTGCACCGTTGATCTCAAGAGTTCCGCAATATTGGAGATATGGTTTCCCGTCGATACGCTCGTTATAAAACAGCCGATAATGTCCGACTGCGCGGACGAGGAACCAATGGGCTATCAGGCTATTGTCGTCGAGCCGAGATCCGAAAGTATGCCGCAATTGTTGGCACTGATCGTCGATCACATAGACATCCTTCTCGAAGATTGGTATCCAACGCTGGGAACGCGTTTCGTTCATACATCGGAGGGTAAACTTCTGGTTACCCGTCTGATACCCTGTCCGCGTTGTCTACTGAACAACGTCGAACACGAGACGGAAAGCAACGATCACGAGCAACAGCACGCGAACGAGGAGATTCACAGATACTACATGAATCACGAGCGTCAGAGTCAGGACAGTTACAAATCCGACGGGGACAGCGGTGTCGGTTACGACAGTTCGACCTCGAGCCGAATGCCATCGCTCGAGGGTCATCCGGATTTTTTGAAACAATACTCGACGCCCGAGGAGATACTCGCCTACTCGTGGATGGTCGAGGAATGCATACTTTCGGCTTACAGCAACAAAACCATAGCGTGCCCGAAGCACTCGGATATACCGTTGTCTCACGTCGCACCGGATATAATATTCATGGATCTCGGTGCGAAACATCTGATCAAACCGGAGGACATCAAACGCGGCAAGATGCTCGGGCGCGGAGCATTCGGCTTCGTCTTCAAGGGAAGCTGCCGATTGCCCGGAACGTATTCAAGGGTCGACGTGGCCATGAAGATGCTACAACCCGTACCACCGGGCCCGAATTCGAAACAATCGGCCGTGCTCGCTTACAAAGCGGCGCAGAGCAAGTGGGATCGCGATCCGTTGCAGTACGCTTGCAAAGCTTACTGCACGGCGAGACAGGAACTGAACATACTTCTGACCCTGAGACACGCGAATATCGTGCCTCTCGTCGGTATCGTTATAAGCCCATTGGCGCTCGTTCTCGATCTCGCCCCGGAGGGAGCGCTGGACAATGCCCTGAAGAATTATCGACGTTCCGGCGCCAAGCTCGATTGCTACACGCTTCAAGCTATCATACTTCAAGTTGCTAAAGCCGTCGAGTATCTGCATCAACAACACGTTATCTACAGAGATTTGAAATCGGAGAACGTACTCGTTTGGCAGATGCCACTGCCGTTTCAAGACCATCCGGAGCATCCGGTTCACGTTAAGGTCGCGGATTACGGTATATCGAGGCAAACGTTGCCGTCCGGAGCGAAGGGCTTCGGCGGCACCGAGGGTTTCATGGCGCCGGAGATAATAAAGTACAACGGCGAGGAGGAATACACGGAGAAAGTGGATTCGTTCTCGTTCGGTATGTTCGTCTACGAGCTCGTCACGCTCAGACAACCGTTCGAGGGACACGAGGCCGTCAAGGAGTGCATACTCGAGGGCGGAAGACCGTCGTTGACCTACAGAGAGACACTTTATCCGTGCTACGTTCTAGATCTCATGGTAATCTGTTGGGCCCAAAATCCCAAGGATCGTCCGACCGCGAGTCAAATCGTTTCGATCGCATCGGCACCGGAATTCACTCATCTCGTCGACGTCACGCTGCTCTCCGAGAGGACTCACGTTACGGCGATAACGACGACGACGAGACCGCTCGACGACAATTTGTCCGGCGACGAGATATGGCTCGGTCACAACAACGGCGAGGTCGACATGCTCCTGGGCACGCAAAAAGGATGGCTGCAGCACGTTAGGATCGAGACACCGATAATACCGTACGCAATGTGCGGATTGGACGGTTACGTTTGGATCGGCGATCACGCCGGACAGATACACGTTTATCTTGGCAGCAATTTCGGCTGCGTCGGCAGTTACAATCTCGAGCCCGATCCGAGCAAAGAATCGAAAGTCGTTGGCCTGATACACATCGAGCAGCTGAAACAATTCGCCGTTGCCCTACACAGCAGCAAGATCTATCTGCTCTCGAATACCTTCACGCAGATGAAGAAGACCGAGATCGAGACGAATGCGAGAGAAAACGTGAAGACTTACTCTCTCGCCGCCGTGCACAGAAAACGACGAGTGCTCGAATTATGGGCCGGACAGAGTTTCGGCCGGGTATCGATATACGTTCTCAAGGATGGAAATCTCGTCGACACCGTGGAAGTCGCTCACGTTACCGGCGAGACGGCGAGCAAAAATTTATTCGCCACTTATCTGTTGAGCGCCGAGGGCACAGTCCTCACGTACACCTATCCGGGATGCATCGTCTATCAGTGGGACGTCGAAACGAGGCAGATAATAAACAAACTCGACATGTCGAAATTGGTACCCTGCTCGGAGAGTCTGAAGTCCATATCGATAGAGGAAAATTTGACTACCGAAAGATGTCAAGTAACGGCTTTGGAAGCTTGCTTCAATCACATCTACATCGGGACCACGTGGGGATGCATCGCCGTTGCCGAATGCAATTCACTGAGACCGATCACGATATTCCGACCATTCGAGGGCAAAGTATGCCAGATCATTGCGTTCAAATCTACGGACAAGAAGAAACTCGCATTGGCCACGGTTGGACAAGGCTACAGAAGCTTGATATCGAGATACACGGATTATCCGGTCGATTGTTTGGTAGCCGAAGATCTTCGACACAACATGTACACTCTACTGTGGCGATCGGAGCATTGGTCGGCAGCTTAATAAATTCGTAGGAACGCATGTTTACACGTGAAAATTCGTGCGCGAAAGGCGCGTTTTCGCAAGTATAAGCAATACATATTGTCGCGAATCGACGCGAGATTAGAAAGTGAAAGGGCGAGAGGATCGATTAGGTTTAACACAATGAGAAAAATAAGTGGCAATTGGCTTCCAGATAAAGGTAAAACGCTTTGTTCGCCATTCACAAAGGGCTATATCGTTTATTACTATCATTGATTATTGTTCATTCGAGATGGTACCAGGAGTGCTTTAAGGTGCAAACGATTTACACTTGTAGTTTGTATTAAAAGGAACATGGAAGAAGAAAAAAAATTGGTTTACGAAAATGATACAAGAGAAACAAAATAATATGATAAAAATACGTCCAGATCACATCACGGTCCATACGAGTACGTTAAGCTTTCACTATCTTGCCACGATTAGATTTTATTCATTGACGATTCCCGTGACGACATGTATTTTTTTAGAGACACGCGGTGCTTTGATCCTTTGTTTTTGTACCTTCAATTCGGATAGGAATTATCCGGAGTTGAGATATTTTATAGTCACGCGACAGGACGAATAACTTTTTTTGTTATTGCTACGCCTAGGAGCTCGCTTGTCGCCAAGCACGCGTTTGCCGACTGAGCAAATACCGAGCATCAAATTATCGGTATTATTCGTTCACTCAATGATCTCTTAGGAATAGTTCCAAATACAGATTTTTTTATTACGCGATCGACATTAGGGCCGCAAAATTGCGAAATTAGAGAAGCGAAGATAAGAGCAAAAAAAAGCTTTTTTTTTGCTTATCGCGAGGTGAATACGGGTCAAATTTATAATTATTGTGTATTAGAATCGGCAAGCTCACAATACGAATTGAGCGACTTAGAAAGTTACACCTTCAAATTCTTCGTAATATACATATGAATATATATTATATATATACTATAATGAAATAATTGTAGAATTAAGAAGCGTCACTTGCGTCCCAACAAAAGTTATATTCATAATGTGATATGTAATTGTATACCTTTAAGACAGACTCGGGTCTAAGATTAACCCGAGCGTCTAGCAGGCTGTTCCAAGAGGTTCAATTATATTCGAGTAATATGCTATACATAGCGCTAAAAGAAAACAGAATTGTCGCACGCAACTTCTAAACTATCGCGACTTCTACTGCACTCGCTTTCTTTTTCTATGATTCTCTATGCTAGATTCTGCGTTTACCGCGTCAGATCGATTCTCGTTACACTCATTTTTACATTATAAGTCTGAGAAATGGAAATGTTAACTTTTGCAATATGTACTATCCGCTCTACTCTTTACAGTAGCCGATAATTAGCTCGTAGTCCGACGATTGTATATTTTTTACACTGTTAACTTTTTTTTCTATTTTTTTTAAAATCAGCATCGATCGTGATTATTTTTATCTGTGCCGCATCAATCACGAAACTCACTACTAGCATTATTTTTTTAATATTTATTTTTTGGTCCTTCGATTCGTACCTGTATATATAATATTTACATTATTGAAAAAAAAATCCCTATTGGAAAGTGGTTGTTGGATGTATCGATATATTGTCAAATATAACAAATTTGTTGACAGAACGCGTGCGATGTTTTCCGTCTATTCTCGATTCGTTACGTCCGTCCTCGGGTGATTCTCCCGCGTGAAAGAAACAAAATACAAGTGGTAGGAAAGTAACCGTGAAAAAAAAGAAACAAAAAAATTGAGCGCCTCTCGCTTATCAGGCGACTTCATCGCGATGGAACCGCAACGGGAAGGATACGTTCCTCCCATTCAACCTGCGGACAGTTACAACGGTTCTGCTAACGAAAATTTCACCTGGTCGCAGAGCATAAGCGACCTTGACGTTCTCGTCAAAGTTCCCGCCCGTTTGAGGAGCCCCGATGACCTCAGGGTCGACGTCACGGCCAAGGGACTCAAGGTCGAAGCTCGCAGCGACGTTCTGCAATCGCACGATTGTCAGGACGACGTTGCAACGCAAAAAGCTAACTATATCAAGGCTCGCCAAGATTCCGACGAATGGACGACCATTGTCGAAGGTGAATTTAGCTTTCCAACGAAAAGGAACGAGTCCTTGTGGAGTCTCGTGCCCGGAGAGTGCGTAAATGTAATTTCAACATTCGACACGATATTAGACGCAAAGAAAAGATTGTTTCACATAATATTATTCATGTCCTGTGGTCGTAGAAAGCCTGGAAATGTCCATGAATTTTTCCCTTGGCAGTTGAAATGTTGTCCCTTCAATTTCGATTTTTTAAATACTTTTAAGTTGCTCACTTACGGGCGACATAAGTATAAGCCGCCATTTTATACTGGTCTTTATTAAATGGTTAAATTAATTCTAATATATAGTGGAAATAATGATGTTCTGCAATTTCGTTTTATTGCTGCGAACAAAACAATTTAACGCTATACGTGAAAGGGTAAAAGTTTCCCGTACGTGAGCGGTTAAAATATTTTTCTTTATATTTCTGAAAATCTGCTCTATGCTAGCCGCTAGTCCTGCGATGCGCACTGAGTTGATTACATACCTCGTATTACTGTCCGGAAAGGAAAATACATATTATTATTTCATAATTTCATTTATTTGTTCCTTCCATAAATGGCCTCGACTGTTTCTAAAATATCCTGGAATTGTCTTCGAATCTTCGCCCGGATCTTTACCGGGCTCAATGTTTACGAATTTTTGTGATCCAGATTCACGTGGAAAAGGTCAAAGAGAGATGGTGGGAAGCTCTGCTGATCGGCGAGCCGAAGCTCGAGCTCAGCAGAATCGACTGCTCGAGAGATATCTCCGAGTTGAATGAAACCGAGCAGATGAAGATCGGCGAGTTGATGTGGAAGCATCGTCAAAAATTGCTCAGAAGTAACGAAACCGCGGGATTTTCAACCGAAATGAAATCGCCACAAGGCGCCACGCATCAGTAACACTCGGAAATACAAGCGAAAGAAATATACGAAGAAAAATGAGTAATATAACGAACCGGTATTCAGATTTATAATTTCAGAAGGATAGCGAAGTATCCGTTCTCTCGGTTTCGCGCGAGTAACGTCGGATCGTTATCAAAAACTGCTCTCGCCAATAGTTAGATAATTAATATCGGGGTATATAACCGCACGGGTTTGCACGTGAGACGGCATGGGTGAAAACCTTGTGCGTGTGTCGAGGCCCGTATGAGACTGTGCAAAGTGCGTCGAGAGTCGTAATGGGGAAAGCGAAATGTCGCGTGCGATAGATACCGTAAGTGTGCCCCCCCAGTTCGGACCGTTAATCGTTGTGCACAACGAATTTACAAACTGAAATCGTCCACGAGAGAAAAGACTCTTCCAAAACGTTCGAAATTTTTTTTCGAACGCGCGTTTGCCGGTGTATAGCTACGAAAATATAATAAACATCGTGCACGCGCGCGACTCGTCGGCCGTGTCGACCGTTAGAGCGTCGAGAGAAAAATAATAATTTCGTGCTCTCGCCACCGTTAAACGAGACTCGCCACGAAAACCTGACGCGAGTCTCTTTTGGGTTAGTTCCGAAGAGGCAGTGAACGTTTTCTTTCCCAAATTGAATATACGTGGATACACACACGTGTCGCAGTTTCGATACGAGATTTGGCAGACAATTGTCGATAAATTTTTTTTTTTTTT
Organism: Ischnus inquisitorius; assembly: GCA_963924025.1. NCBI lineage: Eukaryota > Metazoa > Arthropoda > Insecta > Hymenoptera > Ichneumonidae > Ischnus > Ischnus inquisitorius. The sequence goes on along the minus strand of OZ001250.1, from coordinate 5,225,302 downwards.
TTTTTTTGTTTCAAAATACGTTTTCTCCGGAATTGCAATACACATCGTGTGCTTTTATTTTTACGATGACTTGCCACTCATCTGCGTTAACTGCATTAGCTTTACTCATTTAAATGATTTTTTAATATCACATTATTTTATTTATTTATACTCTATGGAAAAAAAAAATAGGAGAACCCGTTAGGCGAAAATATTCTCGGCAATATCGATACGACGTATAAAACCGTCATCGCAATTCTTCCGGGTGCGACATCACGAATCATTGTTACGAGTTGCGACCTGTTATATTGAGTCGATTGGAATTACAATATCCAAGGCCTTAGAAGGATTGGCGAGGGAATCGGCGACGATGCAACGGACACGCGGAAGAGACGAAAACGATACACCGCGCGACATTATATTTACTACGGTGTGTGCTCTATGTGACTGCCAGACGCGATTAGAAAGGAAAGAAAGCTTTGACGATCGAGAAGTCCGTTGCGAACGAGGTACAATTACGAAATTTCCCTTGCAGTCGAGGGGGGAGACTCGGCCGAATAGCTTTTCCTTGACTATCAAACGCGTTCGAATAAGCATTTTCTCCTTCGCGACGTTTCATTGTACTGTCGGCCGGACTGGCTTGAAAAATGAATTCTCATTGGTCCCTTTTTCTCGGTAACTCGAGACGCCCGACGAACAGGTGGTCAAGGTTTGCGTGAGAAAAACGCATTAGACCAAATTCTTGGCTGCTTCGATTTTTCTCGGTATCGCGACGGGTTAGTCGACTGTCTCGAAATTCCTTCTTTTCGAAGACTCTTTCGATAGTCGGTACGAATATTTCGATAAGTGCGAGTCGTCCGGCCGCGAGACTCGTGAACAAAAGGTCCGGGGCCTTGGCCGGTATAATCGACATGACCTGGAAAGAAATATTTCACGTGCAACCCATCGTTCCGAGTTTTAGGCAAGTGCAGCCTAGGAGGCAGCGTTTCATTGAGTGTCGCGCGTCTCGTCGAGGAGCAACGTGCGAGAAGGGGAATCGAGAATGCGAGGAATGCTTCGCTTTTCTCGGTGAAGAGAACTCGAACTTGGGAAGGGTTTTGAGCGGGAGTACGGCAATTTTTATACGAGTTTATCTCGATGTGGTGGGACTCGACGGCGACGAGCGGCCCGAGCCGAGCCTGAGAGATCTCGAGTTCCTCTCTTGGCGCGATACTCTCCGAACGGAGGGACGAAGGTAGAAGGTATAGGTAGGAGGAGCAGACTCGACGGCATCAGAGCAGCGAGAGAAGAGCAGGTAACACGGCGAGTCGTCGATGAATGTTCTCAATTCACGAGATATATACAAATATTCCTCGTTTCGGTTGGTAGTCTTAAAGATCTTATCCCGATAACACAAGAAGTCCCATCTGTTCCGAGTTAATAACCCACCAAATAATCCTTCGACAATCTAACGGTGATTTTCGAATCGCAAGCTGTATCCTAAAAAACTTTCTTGCGAAAAAAAACCAACAATCAACGGAAAGACAAAATAAGATTCATATAGATATATCGATATGTGGGAGATATATATAGTTATCGATCGAATGAAAAAATGAGAATACGGAATTATTAAAATTCAGGATCAAAATTAATCGGTTCAAGTGTTTCTTGGCTAATAGAAAGAATTTCTTGAGTGATCTTGGGTCGAGACAGGTTGAGAACCTGTTGGCAAGGTAAAACACAGGAATATACCTGCCCGAGGGGCTATCCATCCCCACCTGAATGTTCTCTCTGTCCCCTTCGCCTGTTTCTCTTGGCTCCGAGAGTTAACTACGAGCGTAGAAGGAGAAGGCAGCGGCGGAGTTCTCCAGGCTCGGGGGGGCCTCAAGTCGGGTTTCTGCTTTTCTCTCTGGCTCGAGTTCTACCTCGAGCAAAAGAGCGCGGACCATTCGCGTAGTCGTCGTTCCGTTCCGTTCCCTGTTGCTTGGCTCTCGGCGCTCGCGCGGCTCTGCCAGTCGTCTCTCGGCATTAAAACCCCCAAGAGTTGTGGTGTGTTGTTCGGAATCGCCGAAGATTCGAGCGCGCTCACCGCGCTTATATACAACCAAACACCGCCGTGTACGTCGAGAGGAGAATGGTATAATATGTGCTCGTTCGCGACGCTGCGTTCTGAATCGTGTTGCCAACTCCGCGATCTTTTATTCGCTTATTAAATAAAAATCTCGCGAACGACCTCGTTTCACTGAATCGTTTTAATTGCGCCGCCGATTTTGATAATAGCGTCGAATAAGTTAAAATTTCGTTGAACAACGAATTACGCGTTTAAATAATAATAATAAATTATTAGTGTTGAACAAATCTGCTGAGAAAATACGTCTATAATTGATCACGGTCGTTATCCCATTTGTACCTGTGATACGATTTTCTTTAACAGCACACGTTCTAACCGAGTCTCAATGAACGAGAAACAATTACACGTGAATCGAAATTTCTTGTGAACGACGCGAATGTTACGCATCGCCGAAACTTCTTCGTTGTCGTGCAAGTCGACGATATAGTTGTGCAAGTTTGGAGTTCATCAAACATTTTTTTTACCACGGTGAGGAGATATTCTCCAAGGATATAATTCCAGGATGCCTTGTTCCGCGGTAACGCTGTCCCTCGCTACCATAACCGGTATCATCGCCACGGCTCTACTGTCGATCGCTTTTTCAACCGACAATTGGCTCTACACAGAGGTCAAGCGCGCACAAATACAGGTTTGTGAAAACTATTGAATATTTATCTATTTTCTTATCGCGCAACCGCTCAGACCGCGATAACTTGCGTACTCACCAAACTCCACGGAAAATCACGTTAAAGCCTTTATTGTCATAGTTTACTATTCTTTCTTACGTTCTTTCAATTCGTTGCGGAAGCAAAAATGATAAGTAAAAAGAAGCGCGAAGTTAAGGATGCTCGACAAGTAAAGTAAATTCACCGAAGAGCGGAAGCGACGCCGGAAGCTTCGGTGGTGCTAGAATAAAAAAAAAGGAAAACCCCCTCGAGCGTCTTCGTGAAAATTGCTGACTTCCTGCGTAAGTCAGATACTAGCCGGAGTACGGCTTAGAGATTATACTACATACATATATACTGTGTAGTGCAAGTAGATTACCGCAGGCTGTAGGAAACTCGCGCGGCCGGTGTGAGATCGTCTCGAGGGGCTTCCGTCGTCCTTGCGCCCCCTTGTCCCCCCCGGGTTAACGCCCTGTGCGGAGGAGGGTCCCCGGTATTTACCGCCCGAAGGAACGAGAACGACTTTTAACAGGGCCTCCCGCTCCGGGGCATTTTTCACTCCATTGATATAACCCTGTCATTACCGCGGCTTATTAGAAATACAAATATCACAAAATTTCGAGGTATTTTGAATAAAAAAATGCGTTATCAATATCAAGACATGAAAGTTTTAAACAAAGAGCACACAACAGCAAGTAAACGATCGCATCTGAACAATGCAAAATTCCATTAATAAGTGGATCGTATCGTGATTTCGAAAATCTTTCGAGTGATGATCAATCGAACAAGTGAGATCTGACGTTGTCGAACGTACGGGGTGAGCGAATCGGCATAGGTGTAACTCGGTAAGCAATTCGAACGATCGGCATTCCGCGCCGCGCCCATTTTAGCGCGTTGACTCAACGAGTTTCGAGTTTAGAGTTGTGTCCCAGGCCCGAGAGTCCAGTAGCCGAGCTGCAACTTGAGCCCACATCGGCGTAGATCTTGAGCATACATATACGCGTGTAGGCAACAGAAAGGTATATATACGGCATAGAGTGATACAACGCAAGTTACAAGCGACAACAAACTAGCGATCACACGCTTCTTGACGATCCGGCCACTGCAACGGTATAAACCCGCGTAGACGATACGTTTATGGGAATCGACGCGAAGTAGAAGAATGAGTGACGAGCATCGAAGAACCGTGTCTCATCCCTTCAGCATCCAACCGCAAACACGATCAGTCATTAAGCTTTCTCATGGCTTCTGCGTCTCTCAATCGGAAAAATTATTTTTTATCGGCAACTAAAATTAACAAAATTAATTTATAAAAAATATCAAAAATCATCAATTATAGTTGAAAAAAATTATATTATCATTTCATCCGAATTCTAATTCCATCGTTATTAAGAACTGTAAAAATAATTTTTTTAAAATCCGTATCGTATTGAGAAATTTCCACATTAAACAATAATTTGCAAGTCACGAATCGAATCATTATCCGTTCATTGAGCGTCCAAATTGCTGCGCGATTCTTATCAGAATGATGTAAAGAAAGAGTGCGTGGATACGAAGTTCCCGTGAGAAGCAAGTTTTCCGAAGAGTAGATGGGGAGACAAGAGCTCGCCGATGCCTTGGCATGCGTAGCTGCCGCGATCGTCGTACAGTTATTTTACCAACACTTCTTGAGATAATACGGACACTGATCCCCGAGACCGCGCGGTGTTGGTGATTATAATGCGCCAGATGTATACAGTCGCTCTATACAACCGCACACTAATAAACGCCACAAGCCTGTGTATTACTTTATACAGCATATTATACACGCGTGTTGTACTCGAAATCGTACGTAGCAAGAATGAGCTCATTTATACTGTAGGCTGAGTTTCGTTGTGTACCTACAAAGAATTATGTAGCTGAGAGAATACGTGCGATTGTACGCGAGCAGGCTGGGTCGTTCGTCCGTTCGCTCGCTCGCTCGTTGCGCAGGTGCGGGTTTATACATCTCGCGAAGCCCGAGCCCGTGCGAGCGTGCAAACGCGGCAAAGGCAATAGGAACTTGTATCCTCGAGACTTGACTCTCCGTCCGCAAAATACCTCGGTTGATTGCACGATGGAATTTTTCGTTGCACGCAGAAACACACACACACACAGCTTCGTCTCAACGTTAGTGTTATGTGGTATGATAATTGAATTTTTCTCGTCCCTCTTTATCTCATTATCGCGACTGCCAGTGAAAAGATAAACATTTCCCATTCTTCGCCGAGTAGTTTAGCGTGCATTGCAACGATATATTTCCGGTTTATCGTGAACGCCGTTCGAGAACGTGAAGCATTCCGTCGGCGTATTCGCATTGTCGAAGTAGCGCGTAAACGATACGATAGACCGTAGAGAGAAATGCGTGACCACAGAATAATGGTCAAGCTTTGTCGAGGCCGAAGAGAATGTTATCTAAAACATCGTCGCGGGGAAATCGAATAATCGTGTTCGTACTGCAGACGATTTACGCGACGAGTCGAGCGTTGAAGTTCGATACCCGAGAAATCAATGTTTCATTCCCGAGAAACATGCCTCGATCGAAGACGAAACGTTTCGTCGATCGAATTGTCATGTCGCGAACAATCCATGCGTATATTGAAAAACCAGACTGGCCGTGAGCTGGTTATTATTAAACTGGCTATTAAACGTGAACGTTATTATTCTATGTATTATTATTGATAATAATAATAGTATATTACTATTTTGACAAAGTCTTTTTCTAACAGTAAACGTGCTCAACTATTTTGTACACTTGAGGTAATTACTATTTGCGGAATTTCATTTAAGCGGCCCTCACGCTAATAAAATTGGCCAAGAGTGCTATTTTCTTCATAAAGATAATATGCTAATCGGATCTATTGTCTGAGCAATTGCACACGTGGGATTCTGCGATGAATAATAGCGTTAGAATAATCAAGAGAAGGTTGGCGCGAACGAAAGGGTGGAGAGACGAGTATGATTGCCAAAGGGTGAGAACGTCGCGAGTTTTCCTTTCTATGTCAAAGAAATCGTCGCCATCGCTGTGCCGGGGGTACATGCAGCGCATGCAGGTGGTTCTCGGGGCTAGCGAACTGCTCAGCTCTTCAGCCGTTCGCTTCGGGGAGAATCAACACGCAGGCAACGCCAGCAGCGAGTGAGCACCAGTGGCGAAACAACGATGTGAAAGCAGTTGAAACGGTCTCTCGGAGGCGCAACGCGATGGAACTCTCTTTTTTTTTTTCGTCTCTCTTCTATCTATCTTTATTTTTCCCGGGAGATCTCGCGCATCTAACTCACTTCCATACCGGGATAGACGCGCGTCTGAGCGTATCTGTGTCTTCAGAGTCGTAAAACTACGGTCAAAGTTACATATGTGTAAAAGGAAAAATGTATGCGCGCAGATTAACCGAGCGATAACGCGAAAAAGTGGATCTTTCGGTAACTTCGTTACTTCCATTATTTCGTTATTTTTCTGTGCGCTGTAAATAATCCGTTACTTCACGACGGATATTTATTATATTGATATATCGAGCGTGGAGGAGGCGAGCGGGCCTCGTTGCCGTTACATATATGGAAAACGATCGTGGCTCGCGATGCAGAGTTGGTGATACGTATGGAGAGCGTTGACTTTATTTTCTTGCGGTATCGAGTGATGATGCCTTGTTCTATCTTCGCTACGAGGGCGCGCTGCAACAGTGCAACTAGTAGAGCGTATTGCTTATTAAAATGAATGAAATACGGCAACGCGGTACAATGTACCGGTCGTTATTTATAATATTGAGAAATCCGCTCCCGCCATTTGGGCCTATAATAACAGGTTTAAGCGTCGATTCGCGTGTACCCCGTATCGAGATCTCACGAGAGCCTCGCGTATCTATTTTTTTCTTAATACTTATGATAAACATTTCTTCCTTTTTTTTACATTCACGAGTGCAAATGGCTCTGCCGGAAACATTTAAGACTTAATCTTAACGACGCTCCTCATCAAGCGCGTTTGGCTTTTGGGTGAAACTCCGAGTTCGCAGTTAAATTCGTCGGTGAAGCCGCTTCGCTTGACACATGTCCGGAAGTAATCAGCTCGAAAGGAGAGTTTGCAGGTGGCGATAAAACGTTTAAAACTATGTGGCGGTAGAGACGTATCGGTGACCCGGGACTCTGGTTGAGTGACACGGAGAAATCCTCTCATTTCCCTCGAGTCTCGTAATGATATACATTTCGAAAAATGAAAGTACAAAAAAAAATTACAGATCTCGCTGTACTTGTAAGAGACTCTTTTTCTCTTCACGATAATGCTAGCTGCTTTTTTACGACGCCCGAACGTTCAACTCTGCACTACTCTCGATTGTAAAACGATTTCGCAGATACGCGACGAGAATTTATCTCAACGAAAATCGTTGTACAAACTATAGAGTTTTGCGTGTACAATTGACACGGTAGTGCGTCGATTAATCGCTACACTGTGACTTAATTAAAACGCGTGGCTCTCGTCTCGATAGATTATTTTGGAAATAAAACTCGCGCTCGTGATAGAAGATTTTAGGCTTCTCGATGTTCGATCCAACGATTCACCGTTCCATCGGCGATGCATGACGTACACGATTCCGTGGCAAATGATGCAAGAATCCTCTCGTAACCTTGAAGGACACTCCAAGCCACCCGCGCGGCATTCCATCGCTACACGCTCGAAGATCAATTATCTATGCGCAATACCTCTCTATTTATGCTGCATGTTGCTCACCGTGTAACTATCGTTTTCTCTAGTTACGTTCTCGTTCGGCTTTCCAGAACCTCCGTTTGATTCGAGGATAACGAGTCCGTAACCGCGATTTACAACGAAGCAGTCGATAATTGAATGATTATTCGACTTGGAATACGAACTAAAAAATCGATAGAATACAGCTAAGGATTTTTTTTTATAGAACTTAAATACCGAAATAGAATACTTTTTTTATAGCAAATGACTGTATAATGCATCGATACAGCTGGAAAATATAACTGGAGTATAATATACTTCCGAGCAGTGTGTCGAAACGTAATAGTTCTCGTGTCCGAATAACTCACAACGGATGACTAGCTGCCGTGCAACATCGTTCTCAGCGCTAAGTAACAAAAGGAAAGTTGAAATGTTTATCAGTTATAAGGTTATATCATCGTCACTTTCTTTCACAGTGCGCGAGAACAATCGCCTTTCTTTCTAATTAGACGAAAGAAGCGACTCCTGTTATCGAGTTGTTTTCTTTCAATTGTGTGTTTTTTTTTCCAATCCCGTTTCGTGTTTTTATTTTCACTCATTACTTAGCGCCCCGTTTCTTTCGAAGGTATTTGGTAATTCAGCGACGCTTCGATGAACCGAAATAATTTCACGGTCGAGCGAACAAGCGAGGTCGAGTGAACGATCGCGGGCATCGATCGAAGAATCAAAGTCGAGATTCTGCTCGAAAGATTCGGACGATTTTCTTCCGTTTTCAATTTTCGGTTCCGATGGTTTAATCTGTACGAAACATTGTGATACGCGCGATGGAATATTATACAATTCATGCACACAATGCTCCGTTAGCGTTCCGATAATTAGACGGACTTGAGGATATACTACGAAATCGTGAGCGCGCTTGTCGGGCCTCGTGTTCGTGAAGTTATTTTTAATGTATTTTCCTTTCCGTTTGTTGCAGCAATACGCGGCGAAGCATCCAGAACAGAATGATTTGGTGCAGGAACTGAACTTCCAGTATTATTACTACACGAGAACTCAGGGACTATTCAGGATATGTTTTCCCAAAGAGCGTCCACAGGAGCGTAAGAAATGATGAATCAATTTAATATATCTATATCAACTATTTTATACGATTGATCTGCACGTTCGATATATTTTTTTATATTTCATTACGCTCGTATACTTTTACGGGTTTTTTACAAACCCTTCCCACTCGCCTTTTCCCCCCTTACTGGCGGCCACCCATCCAAGTACTGACCGCAAGCAATTTGCTTGACTCGGGTGATCGCCGAAGCCCCGCACCGATCGCGCATCCGCGACATATTTCGAGAGAAAATATGTTCAGTGTTCAATATTTTTTAATTGTAATCGAGTTCGATTCCGACGATTCCGGATAATGCAAATTCTGGACCAACGACCCTCGAGAGTGCACGCTATGCGCGTATCGCCCGAGACTTTCTATCCCGGAGAATCCGTAATGTCGTGGGGGTTATTCGACGAGACCACGTAATAGGTTGAGAGTTTAACCGGCCGTTAAGCCTCTCCATGCTGCATAGATACAACTCCACGGGTTTATATACCAAGCGGGGACTATCTTTGAAACTGCCGAAGATCTCGTCGGAGAAAGACGCGGCAAATGCGTCGAGCGGGAAAAGTAGGCGAGAATACTTCATCGTTCGTTTGCTCGCGCTCGCTCGAATCTCCGTGGCGCATCGAGCGGGCCGCGTGTGGCTTCCTCAAACGACGATTCATAATGAAGTGGCACACCGATGAATCTCGCATTTAATCGCGTTGCGCTGTTTCACACTCGCGAGAAAAAGCGAAGGAAATCTTGTTACGAGTATTCGGTAAATTCATTCAAACAACACTGATCGGCTATTAAATGCTCGAAGGATACCGAGAAAATGCATTAATGATACACGTGTATTTACGAGTGACTCGGTAATGTTGCCTAATTAGACTGTCGAAAATGTTCGAGTCTTTGCATAGAATGCCCAACGGAGATATTACCGTTGTCTTGATGGATATATTGCTACCGTTAATCGCACGAATGTAAATGATTCAAATTGACCTAACGGATCGTTGAGCTAATTTTGCTGGGAACGCCCTTTCGTCGAGAGTGTAGAAAGTCTTCACGGTCGTTGCGATTATCATTATCGGAAAGAGAGCCGTAAAAATGTATAGGCGAGACTGCACGAAGAAAATGTTAAGATACACGTAGAAAAAGAGCCGTCGATATTTGCCGAGGTTTGCGATCCAACGATCGTCTTCACGGACGATAAATAAAATCGATATTCTATACCCGGAGATCAATGCTGGTGGCGAACGCGCGATCGAGGAGAATTGAGAAACACGTAACAGGAAGTTTGAAATTCCAAGGAGATATTATCGGCACATAGAATCGTCAGCAATTTTTTTTTACGTTTCTAATATTCGATACCGAAACGCACATCGAGATCGAAAAATAAAAGTCATCAGAAGTCTTGAACTATTTGTTTTAAAATATTTAAAACAGCGAAGATATTCAATATTGAATGCAGTCAAAGGAGAGAGCAAGGCAAGCACATAATCACGTAGAATTGAGGTCGATATCTTTTGACCACGAAACTCGGGCTCACGGATATCGTTCGGAATCGATTCAATGCGCTCGGGTAGACGCCGAGTATCCGAGACAATCTGTGCGGCGTTTCCGTGCGAAGGAAAGTATCTATGGCGTATTGGCCGTTCTCATCGCGCTTCACCGGAAGCCTTTCGTGGCTTCTGCCTGATTCACAAATGCTTCCATTCGTGCGTACGCATCGACAATATGGAGACACCAACAGACACATGTAGGGAGTACATGAAACACCGATAAACTAAGGTTGCGCACAAGTGCACAGTAGTAGTAGATACTTTATTGCTTCTCACCTCAAGATATACCGTTCTCTGACCGAGACTGCCATATCGGTTTCGGCATTCTGAGGATACTTCCGCGGGCGAGGTACGGATAAGAAATGCGCGCGAGCGCTTCCGGTCGATTCCTACACGAATCCTTTCTTATTCATAGAACGTAGTCGAATTCCGCTATAAAAGATCCTCGAGCCATCGACGTTGCCTTAAATAGATGAGTGTTCTTTCGATTACCAATAACACATTATTTTAATGTTCTATATTAATAAAAAATAAAAGAACGGACAATCTGTTGTAATGTGAAGAAATCGAGGGTTCGCCGAAGAATCTTTCTCCTTCGGAAAAACAGATTCGTCAGCTAGTATGCGCGAGAGGATTTAAGTGAGGTAGAGGAAAAAGTTGGCCGATCGTCGCGGAACAGCGTGGACTACGTGTTCCCCTCGACCTTCTTCGAATCCAGTTTCGCCTAAACGAGGCGCCGTCGTCGTCGTCGTGCCGTCCGACTGTTGCCCCGTGCAATAGCTCGGCGTGAATCCTCTCGAAGCGAAACTCTCTTCTGTTGCCGCTTCCCGAGATAGCAAGATCGTTGACTCGTCTTCGTATAACTGTATATCGCGGTGGGGTCTCACGGCGACGACGATCAACTTCGTTCGCGATCGAGCCACCACCGAGCGCGCGATGATACCGACGTTTTATTATAAATGTTAGCACTGTATCGACGACTCGATTCCTCATCCGGAAAGCGAATTGGTTGGGACGTTGCTATACGGCACTTCGTGATCGGACTTGGCAATGAAACAAAGAATAAATGAAAAAAATCGTGTATGTAGGAACGTGTAAAAGCGCCATGTGTCTGTACGCAACGTCCCAACGAGGTTCCTGTGGTTTCGGACCGGTTATGGATGCGTTATAGACCTCGGTACTGTTATTAAGTTAACGTATATCGGGTCACAACCTCTTTATATGCTTTGACAAAGGTTGGAACCTTCGCTTTGAGGATTTGTTTATCCAGGGCTCTTCTACATTTATATTATTACGAAAAAGAAACAAATAACCGTGGGATTATAAATATATACTCGTTGTCGTATAACTTGATGCTTCTAAACTATAAAGTTATCGAATATCGAGCTATAATGTTCTTATAAGCCTCGGAACAGCGAGAAAAACTTTGAAGCCTCAGGAGAGATTTCATCGTCCCATGGCTTGTTTATTCTCGTGTTAGTGAAGAAAAAATGAATAATAATAAACGAAAAATATCTCGAGTGTAGAAATATTCCCTCGCACGTTAGATTGTTCTTCGATAGATATTCGAGAGCTCCTGAACTGGCTGTAACTTGTTACTTGCAAAGCTATGAAATATAATAAGCGTAATTGTGTACATCATGTATAATAAGTGTGTAGCCCGTTCCAACCGGTGCAATAGCGCATATCGCATTCTGGGTCACGCGCTTCTCTCTGGGCTGATGCGTTACATACGCATGCATCGCGCATACCGCATACACACGCCAGAAAGCTGACTCTCCCAATGTAGGCTTCATCGACCTGCCCACGACCTTCTCGCTTACTCCTCGTTGATTTTTTTTTTTCTCCATCCTCTTTGCCTCCGCACGGCGACAGACGAGGGGAAGGCGGCTCTGCAAGTTTCTCCTTGTCCCGAAACGACCTCTACGACTCGCGCCTTTATAATATTGACGAGACGACGACGAGATGTCTTGAAAAATATTTCCTTGAATATTCATTGTGGCTACAGCAATTTTTTAAGCAACAATCTTCCAATTTTTAACATACGTAGCTTATTGTGATGCGAAACTATTTATAGCTTTGATATCTGATATTCGAGGAAAGAATTGAAAAATTTCAGTGCAAGGCCAAGTTAACGCTTACTGAAAAATTAATAATCGATTTGATGTACTCGAAATTGAAAAATTGTCAATTTACATGATGGAAAATTAAATAATCCTACCCTATAACATTACAAAACATTCCTAAAAATAGGAATTAACAGTGCCGAATTAGCAGGTGCATTGCACGAAATTAGTTTAAATTCGAACGCGCATTCCAGTGAATTTTATTTTACAGTTCAAGCATAGAAGCGTCACTCGAAGTACTTTTTCAGTGCTCCTTTCTCGCACGGAGTTAGCCAATTGGAATTTTCCCAGTGCATAAAATTTACTATTTTTCAGAGAGTGCCTGTACGCGAGGTTTCTTTTAGCGCTCACCGGTCGAAAAATGACGCGATGATATCGGTATGAAGAAGAGAATGTCGATGCGCGCACAGGCGCGACGTGATTTTCTGCGTACGATGATTAATAGAACTCGCGGTGGGTCGGGCCGAGAGAACAAAATTCTACGCAGTTGCAATTCTTCGCGCTTTCGTTACTTTAGAAATGTTTCCCAATTGTCTATATCTATAACGAGCATAGAAGACGAACGTTCAGATCGAAAGTGTCTCCTTTAAAGACGAAGAAGAGACATAGATGAAAAAAAAAAAAAAAAATAGACTAATTAGTTACATTTATTCAAATAAATGTTATAAAAATAATTTCTTTCGGTTTAATTTAATGTATTTTGAAAAATTTAATAAGTCAGTTAATTTTATTCGGTTGTATTTAATTTTTTGCAATTCTTTCTTTTCTTTTAGTCGTGACTTACTTGAGCCCCGTAGAAACTCACTGCATGAACATCGACTACTTTATTCCCGACGGGGATAATCAAACGAAAGAAGTTTTCGAAGACGCGACCGCTCGACTACGTGAGTATATTGTTTATTTCGTCTCGCAACGACCGAGAACGAAGCTTTTGTGTGTTTCTGTTTCTTAACTCGGGGCTTTTCACAATCTATCATTACAGATATGGGTCGATCAATGATTGCCCTCTTCATGGTTGGCTTCCTAGCTATTTTCTCGGCATTCTGGACCGGAGTCGTTGGATGCTGGAGAAGATCACCGGGAAACATCACGGCGACGGCTATACTCATGCTGTTCGCTTGTAAATACGAGACACGCGATTCTTTTCTTCGCTAATACAAATTCCAATACGGCGAATGGAATATTCGAATTGTATCTTTTTACAGGTTTATTGAGCGCCGGCGGTATGGGACTTTGGCACGGTGTCGAGTACTATGAGAAGGAGAAAAGCGTAGGCAACGAATACTATCAGCGGTGGAGCAACGTGAGTCTTCTATCTGTCGTTGTGCAAACATTATCGTTAATAGATTTATTGGTATTTATCATCGAACAGCGACGAATGATTAATTTCCGCAAAACGCCGCGGAACGAATGCTTTCTCGCGACATGAAAACAAGCGAAGTCAGAGAAAATATATGGATGCGTAAGGCGCGACGAGTTTAGATTGTAAACAGACGACGAGTGAAAGAAGAGATCCGTTGATGGAAATCGTCTCGTAGTAAAGTACACTATTCGCCGATACCGCCGTCGACGGAGCGGAGAGAAATGCTCGAGAAGCCGCAACGCTCCGAACCGCTATATGCATACAATGATACAGTTACAGTAACAACATTCGAGATTTCTCACGATTCATTGCTTCTTCGTTATATATAACATCGGGCTGAATATTTTCTCTGATTTCGCACAGATACGGTATAAACGTCGAGTCTCTCTCGGCACTTTCCAGGCAATAGCATAATAGGCTCCCGGGATACGATTTCGAATACGAAATTTTCCACGAAAGTGTAACCGAATGGGTACCTCGAGAATGCTGCAACGGACGAGCGACGGCCGATATACTATTCATTGTTACTGTTTATTGAATTTATTGTTTTTTGCAGCAACGTAAGATTGTCAAGTTTAATGCTCGCAGGTATTGAGAGACAACGCATCTGTGAGGTACGACTGGTCTTTTTATCTAGCCTGGCTCGGCGTCGCTACTTGTCTCGCGACGATGGTACTTTTCCTGATAGCGGCTTCCTGCCTGCGACGAGAGCGCGCGCGCGAACAAGCGCAAAACGTTCAATACATCATGCCAGGTGAAAAATAGCTCGAACAAAAGATCTTACTAATATGCGCTTCCCGTCGTTTGTTTTTTTGTTCATATGTATTATCCATACCGGCGAACGTTTGTGCCCGGGCTCCGGAAACGACCGGTTACGATGCAATTGGGCTGAACCTCGTGCTTCCTCGCTACACACTGCCGCACTACCAATGTCGATATTGATCTCGACTGTTGCGGTCACGGGGGATCGCGCTCGTCTTCCTAGGTCCTCAAGGACAGCTCGCTAATCTCGTACGACTGGTCGTACGTGGTGGCTTGGGTCGGCGTCGGTTGGTCGTTGGTCAGCGCAATATTGTTTAGCGCTGCTGCGATATGCTTGAGGGGCGAGAGAATGCGCGACGAGGCGATGAACATGCAGTACCTCATGCCTGGTACATACAGTAACACTTTTGCTTCTACTAACTTATTTTACTATTTTTTTTTCTGTTTCTGTTTTTAAAAGTACGTACTCATCGCATCATCGAGAGTCGCGAAAGTAAAGAGTTTCGATCGATAACTTCTTCGACTCGCCTAGCGAAATTGCAAATGCAACGAAACGGTCATTGAACTAATTATATATTCAAAACAATGCGAGCAACATAGGGGTTGAAACTGCTGAGTCGCAACCGGAAGTGATATGAAATGCAAAAAAAAAAGAGACCGAGTAGAAACTTTCGTTCTATTGCATACAACCGTAGTTAAGTATACCGGTATACTGCGAAATGTTTCCGTGTCGACACTTCCGGCGTCGTACTCGCCCGTTCCGATGATTCTCGCGTGTGTTACTTTTAAAGCCATCATTACGCCTATCTAGGATACAAATTTGTTAATAACTGTGAAAAACGTAAAAGAGGAGGCTAAAAACGGACAGTGACACGGAAGTGAACGATGAATTAACAGCTTGCTCAACCATGGTGTCCAGTAGTCCTGAAAGTCCCGGAAATGTAATCGAATGTGTTTGATCCAGGAAAAGTTTTGGAATGTCCTTAAATTTCGGCGCTCGTCTTTTAAAACCTTTATTTTTTTAAGTTCCGATTTCCATTGAATCGGTATTGCTTAAAGGAATTGCCTTTGAGTGGCCAGTTTAACTATGAATGATAGTCAGAAAATGTCCTTGCATTTTTGGCGGACCTTTTACTGGACACCATGTTAACAAATATCAGCTTGAGCCTCGTGGATGGTTTTAATTTGTTCGTGTTTCTTTTTCGTTAACGTTAACTTCATTATCGTGTACATATAACGAAAGTAGCGCATAAACAAAATAATAATAACGTTGTCATACGGATTAATTCATGTGGAACGAGTTAAGTAAAATTTAACAATTTTGTTTTTTTCGTCATCGAGTCGAATTTCACGCTGTTTCGACTGCTCGTCCTCGTTCGATATTCATCTTAGCCGCGCAATGAATGCATACATACTTTTACTTTTTTTTATCCTTCGACAAAGAGTCCGTCGGAGGATCACGCTCTGTTTGTCGCGACTCGCGGATTAGTGTAATTTTGTCACGCTCTAACTCTGTGTTTGTGCACATTTCTCGCTCGTTGTTGAATTATTCTCCGTATTATAGTAATATCGTTCACTTGCATATCTACAAATATAAATTGGGTGTGTACTTTCTATATCGTTTGCCATAGCTCGTTGCGAGCGATCGATGTCTCGTAATATGATTTCACTCGAGGACACGACGGGGAGGTAAAGGAAACGGGAGAAATGTATTGTCGTCACGGGATACAATCGTTGCACACGGATATTGTGTATGAAACTTCGAGTGTGCGGAGGTCCGGTTTTGTTCGGACTCGGTTAACAACTACCTTTGCCCGGATTATCCACCGCGTAGTATGTATGCGCGAGTACAAGTCGGTGGGAAAGTGGCATACTTGCCTGAATACCTCTCTCTGGACTTTACGCTCTATCAGCAGCGATGGTCGGACAAACGGTTCATACGCGAAGAACCATGCATGTCGAGTTTGCATTACCTATTCGCGTATTCCACGCTCATACAACCTTCGCAACTGTAAATCGAATAATCTCGGCCTACGCGACTGACGGGGGTCTTTTTTTTTTTCGTATCGATCTCGTCGACGCCTACACACGTGAAAATTAGTTTTTCCCACGGAATTCAACTGATGCGCGACACGGGGAGAAACACCCACGCGGCCCGGATGACAACGGTGAAAATGCCCTATTTTTAGCTTACCGTGTTGGCGAAAACTTTTTAAATTTCTCATCATCGCGAGCGTGGGAATAGAAGAAATAACTATTAGCGTCGCGAACTATTTGTTTTCTATTGCTTCGCGAAGATTGACACTTTTTTTTTCGTTTGATGAAAACTCAGTTGTACAACGATGCGGGATTTTTTGCTTTCAGTTTACCCGCAGAAGCAGCAGTACGCGTACGCAGGATATCCAGCACCTGCCGCTTATCCGGGACCGTACTATCACGGCTCGCAGTACGGGCCTTACAACTATTGAAACCAGTAACTTGAGAGACTGCGAGGAACGACTGAGGAACAACTTGCGAATGGAGATGAAAAGAACGCTACTCGCCGATTTCAGTCTCGGCTAACGGGCTGTTTTGCGAGAGAAAAAAATCACGGGATGAAAATAAAAAGCAGCGTAGCACAAGTTCGCGTTCGTGCGGATTCCACCATCCGGAATGCGCACAGCAACGTTACGAGAATTTGAATGAGAAAGATTAATAAAAATAAAAAATTAAACAAGTATGCGGAGCACGGTCGGCGTTGTTGTTTTTTTTTTATATCGAAGAAAATAGTGCAGATGAAAGTGAACAAGTCACGAGACCCACTTCCGCGATGAATAAGTCCATGGAGAAAAATGAAAAAACACGGCAATATCCGAGAACCCATCGAGCAGTTAGCTAGCTACGTAACTTATATAATAAAGTCTGTAATTGTAACGATAGCGTACACGTTTAGATACATCGTTTTTTTAATTACGTCCTTCTGCGACGTACGCGACGAGTCCTCGGATATTGCGCGGCACGAAAAATTGCTTCCAGCATTTAATTTTGGGCTCTAAAGCGCCGTTTGCAATACAATAGAAAAGGTGAGAAAAAACACAAGTATCGCGAAAGACTATAGCAATGTATGTATAATGAGAGCAGACGAACGAAGATGATATATCGATAACATAATACCTAAAACATTTATTTTATAACGTATCCGCGACGGCGGTGTTGCTCAAAATCTGATCGTCGAGAGGTGCTCGTGAGCGCGGGTCATTTTCCGATTCCATTCTAGCGAGACATTTGTCGATAACTTTTCAATAACTTTCATTAATTATAAATAAATAATCGAGATATAAATACCGTGCTAATCGTCATTGTCATCTCGCTTCATCGTATTCATCCCTACGTGAGATACAAAAGAAAAAAAAACTGAAACCGTTGTCACACACATAGCCCACACACCGCTATAATGTTATTTAAAATGTATAACGCTCTAGGAGATATATAGTTTATGTGAATTTCTATATTATTTTTCAGTTAATAAACTGAAAGCGAATCAACGATTGACTCTTTGTTGCTTCACCTTTCACCTATCCATGTCTCCTTACCTTAACTTCCTCTGAAAATCTTTCGGACGAATTACTGAAAAAAAATTGACCTCTACTTACAAGATACAGCTGTATGCAGCGATCGAATGAATTGATCGCAAGGTCACACAATTCGAACTCGACAAGGAAAAACCCGCGGCAACATTCGCAGCTTGCACGAATGATCGCGATCGTATTACCGACGATTATCTATTACGACCACGACTGTGCCCTTCTCAAAGAGTCTCGAATGCGGAACTTTTGAAAACCGATGCGTTATCATTTCCGATGCAATGACAAGCCCGACTCACGTATTACGCGCAACAGATCGTACGACACCTTCTGGTAAAAATTCCCATCGTCGAACGCCGATTATTAATAACTTTTGGTAATTTATACGTAACAAACAGAGTTGAGAGTCAAACGGGCGAAATCATGTACACAAAAATGAGCTTTCACGAAAATCGATGGTTTCGAAAGCTTTCGTAGAGTCGAATTTTCGAAAGACGAAATGATTGCGACGACGCGCACGCGATTAGAGTCGATCGTCCCCGCGGTTCTCGCGAGAGTCCCGCACTGGCAGTATCGCCGCGGCTTTCGTGCGAGTGACATCATGTACGCCTCTCCGCTCTTGAAACTCTGCCTCACCTTTCTCGTGCCGTATGTCACAGCACAGCAGGAAACAGCAATCAACGGCTCGTTCAGAAATGAAAAAGTGCGTTTTTTTCGCTATTGAACAATTCGTATTCGGTTCAATTTATCATTCGTTCTAACAATAACGATGCAATTTGCAAGATTCCGTGGGCCTTCAGTTCGTAACAATCCGCTCTAACGGAGAAAGGTTATCGCGATAGTTTTTGTTTAATCGTCAATCGATAGGCGGTTCGCGAATAGTCATTCATTTTTTTTCATTTCGCGAGATAACACGAATGTGATTATTATTCATACTTTTCTTCCTCAAGGCTCTACACGTACCGGGCGAGCTGACACAGAACCAAGTGGCGAAACTCGCTGCCTTGTCAAATGTCACACACATGAACGAGGCGCTGGACAAGATCTGTGTTGTGCGCGTAGTGGGAACTCCCGGTCATCAGAGAGTCAAAGACGTGAGTTAATTATTTTTTCCTCGCATCTGGATCCCAGTTTCTATTCTTTCCGTGACGTCGTTCGCATTTATTCAATCTTGTTTGCCGATAATGATGATAATTATACCGCATGCCTCTTATCTGCTGTACTTTATCCGCGCGTATTCTCGCGATTGAATGATTTCGTCGGATTTAACATGATTCGCAAATATCGTTAAATCGACAAAAAAAAAGTTCAATTTTTTTTTTTTTTCTTTACAGTATCTGAAGAAATCGATGAAAGATTTGGGTTGGACCGTGGAGACGGATGAGTTTGAGGCCAAACCGCCAAACTTTGACCCATTGATATTTGAAAACATCGTCGCAAAATTGAATCCCAATGCTAGAAGATACTTGGCCCTGGCGTGTCACTACGACTCCAAGTATTTCAGGGAAGGTTCGTTCGTCGGGGCTACGGACAGCGCCGTACCGTGCGCTCAACTTCTCAATCTCGCTACCGTCATGAAGGATCAGTTGAATACTGCGAAAAGTGTAGGTATCTCCAATCATTAGAGAAGAGACGAGTAGAATAGTGAAATCAAAAATCAAATCCCCCTTTCAGAGCAACGTAAGTTTGATGCTTATCTTCTTCGACGGTGAAGAGGCATTTGAGAATTGGGGGCCCAACGACTCGATTTACGGCGCCAAACATCTTGCCAGCAAATGGCACAAGGTCCGAAGAACGTATGGCGATGAGACGGATATCAGTGATTTGGACAAACTGGTAAAAAATCTGTTGTTCCGATTTATCTCATTATTTTACTCTGATTTATATGATATTTAGTCATTCTCGTTCCTAATTTTGATATTCTAACGCTCGTTATGTCGTGGAATTGTGGTCTCTAAAAAATACAGTGTTTATGGTAATTTTCAGGACATGCTGATGTTGCTCGATCTTCTCGGAGCGCCGGATCCGATGTTCTACAATTATTTCAGCAATACCGAGCGTTGGTACGCCAAGCTCATGCAGGCGGAACAAAAATTGGCCGCTTTGCGCAAATTCGAAGGATACTCTTATGGGAATCCACAACAGAGATATTTTCAACCCTACTCCGTCGGTTCTAACGTCGAGGACGATCACATACCGTTCTTACGAAAAAGTACTGAAGACTTTTTGCAAACACGAAATAACTCGCATCGTATTATTTGCCACAATAATGCTACGATGTAATGAATTTTTCACGTTACAGACGTTCCTATAGTTCATCTGATACCGTACCAATTCCCGTCGTTCTGGCACACGACCGGCGACAATCGCAGCATCGTCGATATGGACACGACCGAAAATTTGAACAAAATATTGCGAGTATTCGTCGCGTCTTACCTCAAGCTCAACGTTTGATCGAGGTCTCTCGAACACATCGAGAAATTATTGAGATAATTTTAACAGAAAAAAAAACTGCCTCATATGTACAATTGTACCTATTGCCGTCGGCGATGGAATTAAGGTGTTTTAATTTTTTTTTCGTTATTCGAAATAACTATAATACGAGGTATATGGATGTATCTCTGTCGACGTGACAATCAGAAAAAAATCGACGAAGAGAACAATTATCGATCAACGATATATAGATATATACATAAATATATATTAATATATTTATACTCTGTAAATACGAATTAAATGATAAATTATTTTACGAAAAACGAACGATGCGTTTTCCCGCGCTTTTTTGCCCGCCTCGAATCTCCCCTTCGTCGAAGCCAAGATAGAGAGAGAGAGAAAGCGAATGCGAGTCTCTCGCGCGCGTTGCGAGATTTCACGAAGTTTTTTCCGTGACTCCAATGGTGAAATGCGCGGCGCGCGAAACTACACACTCGTGGCTCGAATAGCCGTCAATTCCAAAGTGATAAAGTGAATAATATATGAAAGTAAGTACGAGTGATGGCCTCGAACGAGTTATCAACAATCGCCCTGATCTTTCTAACTGTGATCATCGATGTTGAGCTATTTTTAATCATTTTTTCGACGATTATCTTTGCGATATATTCGCCTAACCTACAAATTCTCATCGAATAAATATCAGCATTTATGAATTATTGAATGCTAAATACTCATCGCCCTTTATTTATTGGTTCATATTTACATTCCTGAAATGCTAAGAATACTTTCCACAATGAAAGTTGCTCACTGACAGAAATATCGCGATTAGTCCGCAGTGTAAACGGAATTCGCTTCACGATTTTCCTCTAAATTTTCATTGATATGAAAAAGAAAAAAATCCTAACAAAAATGTACGTATTGGGAAAAAAAAATGTACATTCCAAATTAGATTTATTCGTTTTCATAGACATGGAGCCGCTCAAGATACATTTGGATGCTTTGGAGCTGGCGGGAAAGATGGTCGACAAGCACATAATAGCCGACAGCAATTTTCCTTCTCTGATCAATCTCATGAGATACAACGCCCAAGGTACAATTCCATACTACCATTCCGATCTAACGATGTTGAGCTTTCGTTCAGCAAGGAGATAAATAATGGAACATTTCCCAATAGGAGGACCTACTGTCAGCGGTTTGGACGATCACGATTATCCGAACTTGAATGGAAATTCTTTGAGTCTGACGAGCATCAATCAAATGAGAATGCATAGCAAGATACCACTGCCTTCCGAAGTTATGGAACACTTCAGCCGTATCCTTTTTGAAAATAATAAAAATTGCTGTGCAGCCAACGATTGATATGTCTCTATTGATTTTTATCCTTAAGTTTCATCTCAGACATGCAATGCCACTGTATGATGGGACTGTTCACGGAAATATCCAAAGCTTGGTTGACCATCGACAGCGATATCTATGTGTGGTCATACGAAAACGAGTAATTAATGATCTCTCAATAAATTCAATTTTACATGTGTCCTTTTCCGTCCTCCGTAAGAATATTCACTTTATTTTTTAGATCCGACGTCGCGTATTTCGACGGTCTGAACGAGACGATAATAAGCGTGGGCCTGGTCAAGCCAAAGCCGGGAATATTTCAGAGCTACGTCAAATATCTACTGATTCTTACAACGACGGTCGAAATCACCGTTCTCGGTGTAACTCTGACGGAAACTACTGACGGTCCGTTTCGACGATTTATAATACAATTTTTACTCTCATCCAGATTGTACAGTTTTTAGACTAATCCCAATCTGATTCTTAGCAATACGATCTATTTCTGTTCCTATTTTGATATACGAACTGTACTGTGAAGCTCGTTTTTTCTTCTTAAGAATACGAAAAAATTTGCTTTGTCCACAGGAAGCTTAGGAGAGATACAACTTGTACCGGAGCCGATATTCACCGTAACAACGGACGGTATTGCGATAACAACGATAGCGAATACGAGCAGTGGTAGAATATTTTTAGGTGGAAGAAACGGCTCGCTGTACGAGATTCATTATCAAGCCGAGAGCACGTGGTTCGGCAAGCGTTGCAAAAAAGTTAACCATTCGGAAGGACCACTGTCGTTCCTCGTACCGTCTTTCGTCACCGTTGCGCTCTCCGAGGAGGAAGCTATCGTGCAAATATCCGTTGACGATTCGAGAAATATTTTGTACACTCTCGGCGACAAGGGAACGATAATGGTCTGGGATATCGAGAACGGTGGAGCGTCGAAGGTCACGTCGTTGTCGCAATCGTCCCTCGTGCAGAATACCGTTCACGTCGTAAAGTAAAGCAGCTTCACTCACACGCCGTTTATCGAGTTACGTTCCTTGAAAACGAAATTCACTCGTTATATCATTCGTTTTTCCTGATCACAGAACCTTGGACAGCAACAATTTTCGTCCGTTAGTCAGCATATCAACGATATCAGAATCGGAATCCGTGCATCTCAATCTCGTCGCCGTCGCGGCGACAGGTACTCGTTTTTACTTCACGTGCACTTCCGTTACCAATCCATCGGCTCGTCCTCAGGGCCTCCAGTTGGTTCACGTTCGTTTGCCACCGGGTTACGCGGCGAACGCTCCTGTTATGAGGCCGCGAAAGGTCCAAATGGGACATTACAGAAAAGGTACTTAAAGTAAAAAACTACTATGATTCAATGTTCAAGTATCTTTCGTTTGAGAATTAAAGTGTTATCACTTATTCAACAGGTACGCTGATTCTCGTTTGCGGCGGTGATACGGAAACCGCATGGTGTCTCAGCAACGACGCCTATCCATTCACGAATTATCTCGCCGAAACTCAGAGCATCCTACCGCTCGACAGTCCGGCATGGGCTATGGCCGAGATTCTCGGCGAATCGGCGATACACATAGAAAAACAAAGCGGTACGCAGGGCGAGCCACCTTTGTTGGTGCGACAGCACATGGAACCACCGAGGAAATTCATCTTTCTCACCGCGCAGGGCGCGATAATTCTCGTTCAAGTACGTCCGGTCGATATCCTTCGGCAATTGCTTCTGGAACAACGCGGACCCGACACGGAGCCGGTACGCGCCTATTTCGAAAGTCAATCGCCCGAGCAGGCCTGCGCGACTTGTCTGATACTGGCGACTCTCGAGAGTTCCCAGAACGCACAATTGTCCGATTGGGCGACGAGAGCTTTTTTCCTTTACGGTGGTACGCGAGTCGCTTCGGTTCCGCAGTCGATCGACATTCACGGCGGCTTCTCGAACGTCGTGACGGATCTTCGCACGTCGACGCCGCGCGTCCAAGGAACCTTTGACTCGCGCTCAATGCTCTATCGCTCGCAGCCGCAAATCGGCGCCAATGCGGAGGCCGGCCTTCAACAATTCTCCGCTAAGCACACTGGCCTCTATCTCTACGTCGGTCGAATACTTCGACCTATATGGACGATGCGGTGCATAAAGCAAGAAACTTCGAACAACAAGGGCCAAATAATGAGCACCGTGCCAGCCGTGCAGATTAGTTGGATACTCGGGCATCTTCAGGCTCTGCGTTGTTTCTTGAACAAAAACACGCATATATCGAAGCAGCACGGCGGAGCTCACGCAACGTCCGGTCTTCTCACCAATACCGCGGACGGTTTCGAGCTGACTTCGCACTACAGATCCCAGGAGTATCAAGAACCGATCGTCGAGGAGAGAAATTCGTTGGACGTCCTGAAAGTCTTCATCGCTCACGCCTGCGAGGTTCTCGGTCTCTGGAAAATACTATGCGAGAATCAATTGCACAACATCGTCAACAGTCTGTCCAAGGATCAGATAAATCAATTCTCGAACGCGACCTTTCGCGATTTGATTCTGATCGGTCACGAGCTATCATCCCTCCTGATAATACATCTGATCGACAGTTATTTGGGAGACAACGCCTCGGTCGACGCCGTTAGTGCGAGATTGCGCGAAGTATGCCCGAATCTTTACAGAAGCGAGGACGCAATGTGCTCGAAAGCGAACGAGATCATTCTCAAAGCGAAAACTTGCTCGAATCCCGAGGAAAAGGAATCCTATCTGCAATCGGCGTTGAAACTCTGCAAGGAAGTCGCACCGAGATTGAATCTCGCTGCGGTTTGTCAGCAATTCGTCGCTTGCCAGTTTTACACCGGCGTACTCGAGCTGTGTCTGTGCTGCGCCGAGAAAGTCGATCCCAACAACGCAGCATTGCATTACTACAAGAACAACGAACCGTCGGAAGATCAAGAGGGAAATCTCGCGTACATAAAGAGACTCGAGATCTATCGCGAATTCAGGGCAATGCTCGATCATCTTTACAATCAGAGCATCTCGAATCCTCTGACGCCAACGATTCCGAGCAAACCAGGACCGCCGATCTACAATACGACGCCAACGGCCATAGCACCCGCGAAAGAAGTGGTTAGTCTTTTCTATTCTGTAATACGTGTTCTATCATTTTCGTAATTTCTATAATATTTTAGGGCAATTAAAAAACGATGCAAATTATAATGATTTTCAGTTACACGGAATAATCGAAGACGCGCTACACGCGCCGTGCGAAACGCTTCACGCGTCGGTTTACCGCTGGATGATGGAGCACCGTCTCAACGGAGAGCTCGTGGCTCTTGCGGCTCCATCACTCGAAGCCTATCTCATTCGCGTCAACGCACCCGAGCTTCTGTGGCAATACTACGAGAGAAACAAGAATCACGCAGCTGCTGCAAAGATCCTCGACGCTTTAGCTACGAATGTTGGGTAAGATCGAATGTCCTGTTCATATGATGCATTTAATATGATGTAATGTCGATAGATTTATAATTTCTTGGTTTTTGTATGTTTTCAGTCCCAATGTACAGTTGTCTGAACGCGTCGAATATCTGGCACGAGCGGTCGTCTGCATGCGTAGCGATCAAGCCGGCTACGCACCGTATCTCGGTGTCTTTCTTCGCGAGTTGGAAGACAAAGTCGAAGTCGCTCGTATCCAGCAACAGGTATGCAAGTATGGTTTCTCTCGCATAGACTTGCGATTCGACTAAAGAGGAATTAAGGCGTGAATTTTTTTTTTTTGTAGATTCTCGACACAATTTGCAATCAACATGGGCACGACTCGTCGACCGTGAGAAGTGCAAAATTGCGTCTAAACTGTTACCTTCTCGATATCACCCAGTTGTACGAGGAATACGCGGATCCTCTCAATCTGTGGGAATGCAAGTTGGCTATAATTCACTGCTCGGGTCACCAGGACGCGATGCTCGTTCAGGGAATATGGACCAATATCATCGAGAACGGTAAAAATCACGAAGTTTCGTTGTGGTGCTCAGTAATCGTGGAAATTTTGGAAATGTCCTTCAATTCCATTTTTCTCTCTAAATGTTCAGCTTAACTATAAAAAACAGTAAATAATTCGGAAAAAAAATTGCAGAGTTCAAGAAAATTGTAGTCTTGACCGACCGTTTCATTGAACGTCTCGATTTATTTCGGGACCTTTCACTAGAGACCTATGTTCGCCGATTTGATATATCCTCATCGAATAATTATTACTAATGAGCGCGATCTTTCAGAATTGGAAACCGCGGCGGCTCAAGCATCGGCGGAAGATAAAATGTCGATTGTAATGAGTAAAATAAAGCTCCTAGGACAAGAGTATTCTGGAACACCGCACTGCTTTCCCATAGGTGAATATTTTTCTATATTGTTGTATATCGCTGTAGTTTTTTTTTTCCGTTGCTCGAATGTTTATTGATCGCATTATATCAATGACTTTGTTCGCAGACTTTCTTATCAAGCAGTTGGAGATTCGAGCGTGCAGACTCCAAGTCTCGAATACGGACATAATATCGGGTTTCCTCCAGCTGGGAGTTGCGATGGAAGATCTCTTAGATTACTACGACAAGTGAGTTTGAAAATGACAATTTTTCTCGTTCACGCATTTCGGCGACTAATGTTACCATGTTTTCTTTTTAAGGATGATCGGTGGAAACAATCGTACTTGGTTAAACGAGGGTAACGAGTTCCATCTAATCGAATCTACTGCCAATTTAGTCAACTACTTCACCTCAAACACGAAAATAACAAATAATTTGACGAGGTAGGTTGAAACTGAAATATCATAGATGATTTGCCTAGATCGTTAAGATCACCGATATGAATTTAATTTTTTTCCTTATAATCTTTCTTCTTTCTTATACTTACAGAAGAAAAATAATAACAAAATGCCAGGACGTTATTTCCAAGTGCCTAACGACATTGTTCAGCAAGCCAAACAGCGGCGAACTGATAAGCCGACTGAGATCGATTCAGAGTTTACTAAACCGACTGTGAGGATCGAGCTACAATTCATACGAACCCGAGAGTTCGTTCTGTATTACAAAACAACGTGTTCACGCAAATGTCTATTAAGTTTTCGTTGTACAGAAAAAAAAAGAAAGAAAAACCATCAAGACTACTATCTCACGTTTCAAGAAATAATCATGAGAAGGAATTAAAAAAACGATTACTACGATAACATGTTTTATATTATACCATTTTTCCAAATAAAAGTATTTCAATTGTATTGGCGGATAGTCATATTGTCCCTTCTTATTCAACTTATTTCATGCGCCTCTCGGCTTTTTGTTTACTTTTCGTATGTTATTAAATCCGAAATTCTCGAGACAATGCCATGCGTCGCGCAGTCGCTTCGTTTATCCCGAACGTTGCATAAAAAAATACAATCTTGAGAAATTGAAGCAAAATCCACCGACCGCCAGCAAACCATTTACGCGTTTCAGATATGCACTATTGTTTAATTATCAATCCATCGTTGATCAATTCGAATTATAAACGATCCGATTTGGACTATTCCAGAATTTACGACGTGATAGAAACGGTGTGCGAAAGACGCGATAGATATCGTGAACCCGAAACGCGACGGCGGCAATGTTTACAAACAAACGCTTTAGCTATCATGTGTTGCGGCGGGACGTCGACAGCAATGTAACGAAACCTCAAAGCTACTACAGCCTTTCGAAATTATAAAACATTTTCCCGTACATAATCATGGAGTCGATGATAAAACTATTATCATCGATACGCTCGTAATCGTTAGAATTCATTTCATACATGCAATGCCAGAGTTGCATACTCTTTTATATTATCCTGTAGTTGACGAGAATATTATTTACAGTTTTATTGGACTACGAGCGCATCGCCACAAATATAGAACGAGGTATGCTCAGTGAGTAGTCAGGCATACAAGCAGCAGTCCGAATATGGATAGCGATGTATTACCGGTCTTAGAAAATCCAGTCAGAGTCCCCAGCAATAAATTCAATCAGCTATTCTACACCTTTTCCTCCCAGGGCGAATCTTGCGTATTCCGGTGGCGTCAACACGATGATAATACTCGTCGCTCTCACAAAATCGAAACGAAAAATATTTCCAATATTACATGTCTACTGAGCCTTAGAAGTACGGAGAAAATCCTTGTGCTCTGTGTAACTCTAATAACATTGGCGAAAGCGTTTTTCTTCGATTAGTTACTGGAACTACCACATTATATTTGTTAATCTTATTCGTAACAGAAATCGACGGTACCGCGACTACAACGATCTTCAACCGAAAGACTCAGAATGTTTGTGCTATTCGGAGATTTTCAACTACGTTCCACGGTTTATCGGTTTATCGGTTTATCGGTTTATCGCAAATACTTTTCGAGATTCGAGGGGACGATGTCTTTGTTCCGTCGAAAAACACCGCTGCTACAGAAAATTTGCGGCCGGCCGGAATTTTATGTTTTCGCAGATTTCTACTTGACAATTCTTTTTTCAACAATAACGAGCGAGTATGCTTTTCCATACTCTCGGCTTAGGCCGACATATCATACAATATAGTAACGAGGGGTAATGATTCTGCTATAGATTTGTTTCGTTTTTGATAATTATTATTGTTACGAACAGAAACGTCGCGTGAGTCGATCGAGAATCGAGAAATCTCTCGCATCTGATTGGCTGGCGAGTCGCGATCCGTGCGGCTGACAAAAGCCTCTCTCCGTGGTCCGCACTATTTGGTAGTAGTCGAGTTCGCTTGTCCCAACGCTTCACTTTCGAAAAGTACTCGTCTCAGAGCGTCAGTTCGGCGACAGAGTTTCTTTTGAAAACCGAATAAACGGAAAAAGAAAACAAAACGTAAAGTTCCCGTCGTTTGAATCGTTCAAATATGGCAGAAAATTCGGAATCGTCCGTCGACGAAGACACGGCATCTTCGACCGAGTCAGCCAGCCCGCCGAAGAAAGTCGTGTCCACGAAAGCGATGGAACCAAAACCCAAATCTGGCCATCCAAGCACCGCCGAGATGGTCGTCGAGGCGATCACGAAACTTGAGGAACGAGGTGGATCATCGCTTATCGCCATCAGGAAATACATCACTGAAACTTACAAGCTCGACCCCGAGAGGCAAAATCGTTTCATCAAGAAATATCTGAAGGCCGCTGTGGAATCGGGAACGTTGATCCAAACAAAGGGAAAAGGCGCAAGTGGTTCTTTCAAGTTACCATCCGCGTCGGCAGTAGCTGCTGCTAAGCGCAAAGCGGCAAAAGACGCGGCAGCAGCGGCGAATGCTGAACCAGCCAAGAAACCAACTGTCAAAAAACCAAAAAAAACTGAATCGACAGAGTCGACCTCTACTGCGAAGAAGCAGGCTTCTTCAAAGGTTTGTAACGAATAATACATTCGATTTCATGCAACCAATTTCTATTCTATTAATGTTTTATTTTTCTGCGCAGGTCACGAAGAAAGATTCATCGGCAACCGTTAAAAACGCCAAGACGTCGAAGAGCGCGGCTCCTAAGAGCCCGAAAGCGAAGAAAACGGCTAAGTCTCCGACTACCAAGCCAAAAGCACCGAAACCGAAGAAAGTTACCGCTGGCGCGAAATCACCGAAAGCAGCGATGTCGAAGAAAGCGGTAGTCGCGAAGAAGTAATCGAGAAGATCGGAAGCATTCACAAAACGGCCCTTTTCAGGGCCAACAAATGAATTCAAACGTCAAGCAAATAATTCGCAAAAAACATCTAATTTAGTTTACACCCCGCTAATGTCTCTTCATCCTTATACTTCAAAACTTTTTCAGTCGATTTGTACGTAGTTATTTTGCGTAAGGATAAAGATAAAGCTTAGATCTCCATGAAAGAGTTCATTGCTTTAACGGTCGATGGAGGACAGTAACTTCCGGCCACATCGCGACGAAGAAGTATATTTATAAAATAAGAATGATCGACTTTTGAACAATGAATGATTTTTTCTAAAAAAATGTACGAATGCAAGACGAATGTTTCTTTACCGTTGATCGTTAAAAGGTTAAGATTAAGACAAGCTATAGAAATGTCGTTGACAATATACTTCGATACCCGCATACATAAACAGGATCAACAAACGTAACATCTCGATCAGATCCGCAGACGTAGGGACACCTCCTGTAACGTATAAATTTCCTGTTATGAGAAAGATAAATAGTTTGGACTGATTCTTATTGTCGTTTTACCTCACACGCGAAAATAACTAGGACTTTTACTGAGTATATTGGACCGACGATATCGACTTCGTAATATTCATCCGTTTATCTTCATTTCTATCTAAAAAATAATAACAAAGTCTCAGAGCGTTACTTCGAACTGCCGGCGAATTTCGTTTAGCCAGCGAAGCAGCGGCGAATTGATAAGCAGACCAAGAGTCGTTCAGACTTTATCGGATCAACTGTAAGATGGGCTTCACTACGTGCGGCTCGTATCATATTACCAGTAAGTAACGAGTTCACCCGATAGCTTGAAGTTCCTTTGTGCAAGACAAAAGGACGGCGGTGTCGCAGATCGAGAAATAATAGACGGAATAAAAATGTAAAATGTAATTTGTTGTGTAACATGTTTCATGTATTCGAGTATGGACAATAGAATTGTGGATTGCAAGTTTCAACGTCTTCAATTTGTTTATTGGCCCTGAAAAGGGCCGTTTGTTTGTTTCGTAGATCTAACGTCCTCTGATGCGTCTAGCTAGCGCGATGTCCCGTGGCATAATTGTCACTCGATTGGCGTGAATACAACACAAATTTGTATCTTCGTATAGACCGATGAGATAGGCCTCGGCGGCTTCCTGAAGAGCCATCAGAGCGGCGGCTTGAAAACGAACTTCGTACTTCAATTCTTCGGTTATCTCGCGAACTACACGCTGGAACGGCAGTTTAGGGATCAAGAGTTCTGTGCTCTTCTGATAATGCCGAATCTCCCTCAACGCCCAAACTCGACGTCGAGAAGCTTTCTTCTTGCGAATTGTAATGCGCTTCCGTTTATGAACTTTTTTCTCAACTTGGGATTCTCTTGGCAACTTTTTCTCAACAGTCTTGAGACTCGGCTTGGCGACCGTAGTCGTTGACTTTCGAGCCGTTTGGTTCTTCGTTCTCACCATTGCGCAGGCCGCGATGCAAATGATGCGTTTGCCAAATGACTACTCTGATTACGTGGAGGGGGCTTGCAGCGACGGTGATGGACGATTCTTATTGGCTGACGGTTTCACGGGGGGGTTTGATACGTTTAAACTGAACGCTGCCGATTCAAAAGTGAAAACGCAAGCGACAACAATGAATAAGGTTATATCAACAACCGATCGCATTATTGGATAACATAAAATCG
Source organism: Ischnus inquisitorius (assembly GCA_963924025.1). NCBI lineage: Eukaryota > Metazoa > Arthropoda > Insecta > Hymenoptera > Ichneumonidae > Ischnus > Ischnus inquisitorius. Next base: position 5,194,300 of record OZ001250.1, on the reverse strand, counting down.
AGGCTAGATCATGGCGAAATATAATGATTCCGTAATATGTTTCCAAAAAAATGTAATGCCAACAGCACGCGGTGTTCCCAAGCGGTCACCCATCCAAGTACTGACCGCGCCCAAAGCTGCTTGACTTCAGTGATCGGACGAGAACTGGTATGTTCAGCTTGATATGGCCGTTGGCGAATGGTGTACTCTCCACTCGAAAAAAACCATATTTTCTTAGACAACAATAATTATGACACAAGAAAAAAAAACCCCCGAAAAAAGGCATTTGGTGTTTGCAGCGCTTGTGGCATTGTAAATCGATGGAATCTTCTCCGTCCGTTCAGATGTTCAGTCCCAGCATCCCGCCGCACTTTTTTCGAAGAAGTAACCTATGAGAATGTTTCTTGCCGGTTCATCCACGTCCGAATAGATCAACTGCGAAAAAGTCATGAATACTGAACCATCTTTTGGTTACAATTTTATAAATGTATCGTAATTACTTTTAATCAAGTACATGTTATGTGTTTCGAATTAAGAGAAGAACATCCGTCAACGGCCATATCAAGCTGAACGTACCAGTTCTCGTCCGATCACTGAAGTCAAGCAGCTTTGGGCGCGGTCAGTACTTGGATGGGTGACCGCTTGGGAACACCGCGTGCTGTTGGCATTTTTTTTCCTCGCAAGATTTTTTTCATGAATTATTCTTTAACAGAAACTATACTCTATTTTTACATTATATAATGATGGGATCGATAAGTTATTCACCTGGTGTACAAAAGTACTCTACACGCTCATTCATTATGACTCGCTTCTGTTAATAACGCTGAACGTAATAAATCCACGGTATATTCGCTGTCTGAGGACAATAGTTTCGACCCTTACGCTTCATACGAAAGAGAATCACATCGAATATTTATATTGACAATATCTACAAAAATCATGGTACCTCTTCTTGTTTATATCACAACATATTTATTGAATCCTTACACATCCATTTTTGTTCATTTATTACTCTGCGACTTCCGACGTACGTTCATCATGTAGCGACGTTACCTCACCAATATTTTTTTATGATTAAGCATAGAGAGATTCAACCGCCTCGTGCTGTTACATATATCATTCGCGAATCCGGAATATTAATATTAAATTAAACACTGTAACTTATAGAATGTGTGCGTGTTTAGACGTGCTAATTTAGTGACTATCGCAAGAGAACTTTCTGGAAATATCATTGGTATAGCTAGAATACAATAATATCCAACTATTTTATCACTAATGATCATTGAATTATACGTAATAAGCGTGTAAAAAATATAAATGCGCAAAAAAATGCGAGCGAAATTTCGCGATAAGCGCAAACATAAATGAGAGCAGCAAGAGAAATAAATTTGCGATTGGGCAATTTCTTCGTTTGAATTATTGTTGGCCCTGAAAAGGGCCGTTTTTTTTTTGGCAAGCTCAATTAAGAAGCTTTCTTCGCAGTCTTCTTCGGCAGCAGGACTGCCTGAATGTTTGGCAGCACACCACCTTGCGCTATCGTTACGCCGGACAGAAGCTTGTTGAGTTCCTCATCATTGCGAATAGCTAGCTGCAGATGTCTCGGGATGATACGACTCTTCTTGTTATCGCGGGCAGCGTTGCCGCCCAACTCGAGGACCTCAGCAGCCAGATATTCCATCACTGCGGCGAGATAGACTGGCGCACCTCCGCCGATCCTCTCAGCGTAATTTCCTTTCTTGAGCAATCTGTGTATTCTGCTCACGGGAAACTGAAGTCCCGCTCTCATCGAACGAGACTTCTTCTTGGCCCTAACCTTGTCGCCTTTGCCACGTCCAGACATATTTATCAAAAAAAAAAATCTTCGCGATTGCAATGATCCGTATCCTAGGAGAGTTCGACTGCGATTGTTTCAGACACCGCGAAAAAACTGCTATTTATGCATATTCCCCGCGGGCAAGAAAAAGTGGGGGCTACCATCTCGCTCGCGGCTCTCTGATTGGAGCGTTAAAAGATTTTCAGACGCGTCTAGTAGATTTTCAGAAGTAATTTCAAAGTATATTTATTAATAACCTAATTGCGAGGCGTAATTTTTCAGGTTACCCGTTAATATATTCGTTAACCCCGAAGAGGAACATTCTTTGCTGAACGATGAACTGAATTTGTCTTAAAATATGTGCAATGCGACTAAAGCGTTAACAATATTCGCAGGTGCGACGTTCCTGCCTTTTCTTCATGTATAAGAACTTTCGCGAAGCCTAATTACAGCCACAATATAATTATCGCGCGCGCACGTGTAGCATTCGAGAGACTAAAAAAGGATATCTTTATAATTGTAAATTTTGAGTTTACCTGTTGTTGAAAATACGTGAAAAAAGCATTTTACGTTTTGTTTACGCGACTTCGGATGCAAATTTGCAGAGTAAAGCTTTGACGTATCAAATCCCATTGCGAGGTCGTCAGCCAATGAGGATAGCCGACCCCCCCACTACGAAACCTTCACCGAATCGCAATCATTCGACTCGAGTCGCTTGACCATTGCCATGCTCTCAGATCACATCAGTATTACCGGTCGCGCGATGGTGAGAACAAAAGCCCAAACTGCTCGAAAATCTACGACTACGGTCGCCAGGCCGAGTCTCAAGATTGAACCCGAGAAAAAAGTTCGTAAGAAGACGAAGCTTGTAATTCGAAAGAAGAAAGTTTACAGACCTCAGACTTGGGCGTTGAAGGAAATTCGGCATTATCAAAAAGGCACCGAGCTCTTGATTCCTAAGTTGAGCTTCCAGCGTCTTGTTCGCGAGATATCCCACGAGTACAAGTATGATCTTCGCTTTCAAGCCGGCGCACTGCTGGCTCTTCAGGAGGCTGCCGAGGCTTATCTCATTGGTTTATACGAAGATACCAATTTGTGTTGCATTCATGCCCACCGAGTGACGATTATGCCGCGAGACATCGCGCTAGCCAGACGCATCAGGGGAGAATAGATCTTCGCAATGAGCAACCGGCCCTTTTCAGGGCCAACAACCAATGTTTAACGTAGAATGACTGGCTCGGATCCTAAGTGCCTAGAGGGGTTATGGGCATTTTTCAGATCCATTCGTATGCATCTGTTATTTTACATTGAATGAAGTACAAAATTTACCAATGTTTGTTTCATGCGTTGCTACGAGGGGCAACAGACACTACGAACTATATATACATATATAGGCTATCTCAATGTATAGTCGTCGGTGATAAGTGACTACGCGCCCCCAACGATTTAAAATTTGCCAATGTGAACTTCATGCGTTGCTACGAGAGGGTACAATGTCACTGCGAAATATATATGAATGTATAGGGCATCCCGACGAATGGTCGTGGGTGATAAATTACGCGTCCCCGGCAGCTATCGTCGTTTGGCAATTGAGAGACACGTCGCGACACGCATAAAAGAAATGCTATATTTCTCGCACCCCTTTCGACAAGCGGCAGTAATAAAGATACTCGGACGTGCGCTGTAAGCACAGTTATTCATATCACGAATAAGAGCTCTTATTCCTTCCATTGTATGTTTTATTTTATCATACGGACTACGAAGAAAGAGAATAAATTTCTGTTGAGTAGATTTCAACATTCAAACATTTGTCAAATCCTCGTTTTGATGAATCGCTCATCATCCGATAAAGACTAAAATAAAAGGCGACGAGGAAAAAAGGATCAAGCAATAGTTTCCTTCGACAACGCAATTATCCTACGCACTCTGAATAGCAAAACGGTGCGGCGGGAACCTTGAACTTCACGGCAAAACAAGGGGATCCCCCGAGCCGCGGTTAAGAACGGCGATGCCGCTACGGATGACCATCGCGTGCAGCCAAAAGAAGACGAGAAAACACGACTTCGCGGCGTTGCACTGGGATAGCTATTGTTTTTTCGATTTTACTCGTCATTAATTTAATTGGCTGAGGTCAAGCGTTAAGGATATACTCGAGATTATCAAAATCTTCAAGTAAATGTATTGATGGAAAATACAATTATTGAACCGTGGTATCTAATCTGGACTTCCTATAATATTATATTCAGATAATACACCGGTTTTTTTGTGTCTGCGAAGTTAAGATAAGAAATAATAATTTCGCACCATGCATACGAGGGAATTTCCTTTCACAAATTACTAATTTGCTCGAGATATCTCAATTGCACAATCTGGTACACACGCACGCACTCGCGGCAGTGTAAAAGATTCGCCGCATTTATTTTTGCGTTGGACTATGACGTCGGATTACTAACCGTTACGTCTACATGTTCCCCGGAAGGTGCCCTGTCTACAACGACTTGCCCCACCATGAAACTACATATGCCCCTTCCAGCTACTAACCGGTCGTCTGCTTTATAAATAATCAAATCCGAACCATGAGTCGAGTTAAAAAGATACTGTTCAATCGACGCGCGAGTCATGTTGTAGATTCTCAACGACATTTTGACAACTTAAAATTGACGAAAAAGAAAATTGTTTTTTCCAAAGAATAAGTGACGACGATTACTTGTTTAGCAATGACCAGAAGCGTGTATTGGTGTTTATTGGGAATTTTCATCGTTTCGGTGAGTCGAAAACTCAGCTACTTCCCGGTATTCCGTCCGGCATATTCGATATTTATCTCAACATCATTGTTGCCTTATTATTAATCGGGGATTTCCATCGTTCAACGTGAATTAGAAAAATTACATACTACAAACGTAATTGAGGCAAAGAACTTCTAACTCAGTGTTTGTTTCATACAATGTCAGTTATCGAACACTTTTTAAACAATGTTCATTGTCAAGGGTGACACTTTTAAAAGTCCCGGTTTTAAAAATGATAAAAAAATGTATTGATAACTGCTGTGAATTCATCCCAATACGCAACATTGACGACAACCCAACAAATCGACGAAAAAAAAAAACAAAAAGTTGCACGGAAGAACTCGATCTACCGACCGGTTATCCTTGCGCCTTCCATACTTAACTGAAATGTCTCTTTATTTACTAGTGGAAATTCCTATTGTAAAATCGACCGGAGAATTCGATACTTCGCGGTATAATATTAACGATTGAAGAAAAAAATGCATATTTCGCATATATTCGAGTAAGAATATTTTAATAGAATTTTCTGATTTCTATTTTCTCTGTAGATTATTCTTGGCCGTATTCAAGGTCATCCTCACAGACCGCCGGGGAATCAGCAGTCCGCAAGTCGTGAAATCCCTTCACCGGAAACGATAAGATGTAATCGCACTGAGTCGCAGCAACTTCCTTCGACGTCTCGCGTACGAGAATCCTCGGCTGTAGACCATGAGTCTCGCATGGTGGCACCAGGCTAGTCAATTATTTAATGACAATTCCATTAACTTGGATAATACAGATCCTGATAGTGAATAGGTGGCATTTGTAGTTTCCCGGGTGCGTCAGACATTGGAAAATGACGGAAAAATCGTGTTTCCGTCCGACTTGCCCCATAACGTGCCAACAACAGTAAGGCTTCGTCCAGCAACACAATGCCAAAATACAACGTTTTGCGAGAATCCATCCTTTTATCCGGAAGACTTGATCAAACGGATGATAACGACGCGACAGGATCTACACTTTTTGGCTACAGTCGACACGGTTGTAACTACCGTCGTTTTATTTGTGGAACTTGTGTTTTTTCTCCACTGGAACTTATCATTGCAATGCGCCGTAATAATCCGTTCTCTTTTCAGGGTCCTGAAATCGGTCAAAGAATCGATGGTACGGACAGCGACGAGACCGATGAATCGCTCTGTGCTTTTGAGGTACGTTACATTGTTATTCCCGATCGACTGCTGTTATTAATTATTCGCGCACTACAGGAGACCGTGATTTTTCCAAAATCGGGAGAGAACAAAGCCAAAGAATGGCTGTACATAGTAAACGAAGAGAACTTTCCTCAAGGAGTCAGAATTGAACAATGCACGTAAGTTTATCGACATATCGTTCCTAACATTATTATAGCTCTCTTATAAATAAATTATGCATTAATAAATTTCGTTATTTGAAGGACCAAGAACACCGCTTGCAGTCTAATTGAGGGCTTTTCGAGTGGTTACAAAACCATGTGCAAACAAAAATATATATATAGACAACTGGCGGCTGTCGCTTCGAACGGGTCTCTGAGTGCGGATCTTTTTCGTTTCCCCGCTAGTTGCTGTTGCCACGTTAAGCAGTCGGGTAATCCATTGGCGAGTAGACTAGGCATTGGCGCGGACAAAGAGAATCAGCAGACTCCAGTGCGGAGAACCGGCGGGACGAGCCGTGACACGAGAAAAAAATGAGCAACTGCGAATGTTTACGACCGTTGTAAGGTCGATGTTTCTCCCCGTACTCGCACGCGTATCTTCGAGACGACCATTTCGAGAAACATCGATTAACCTCCAGCCGATACGAGAGGAGCGATGTAAACACAGCGAAATCTCGCTAACAGAGATCGCGCTGCTATGCGCGAAAAAAAATTACGTTTTTGTGTCAAGCTCTAGTTAAAATCACATACATAAAAGTACAAAAAACGTATTCATCGGCAATATTGGTTTCAACAGTTTTAGGGCTGACCGTTATTGAACGAAAATTATTTTTTTTTTTTTACTTTTCTACCGATTTTTTTTTATTGTCACGTCGACTCGAGTTGTGCGACAATTTCTATGAGCTGGTGATTCAACGTACATTAAATTCTCATCAGCGTTATTGCCGTAAGTGTGATAATCGGAACTACAAAGAAAAAAAAACCCGGCTCGGCTGATCCGCCATTCAGATTACCGAAGTTTCATTGTGATATATTTCGATGAGTATTGTCATTAACTCAGCGTTTGTCTGATTATTCCGTTGGGCACTGAGCAGCGGATATGTTCGTCGGGAATTTTAAGTAGGCTATAAGGAGACATCCGGTGAACGGCGATAAAATAACTGTAGAGATCGCATATAACCACGAAATGTTTATTTAAAATAACTGATCGACATATCATACGTGATATACGGGCGTGAGCTTCATTTTTATTTTGTTTGTTACTCCTGATATATTGTGATACTATTAATCTTTGTATAAAATTTTCGAATAAATTTGCTTGAAAATCATTTTTCGTCGTTATTAAAATTGCAGTATTATTTCATCTTCCATACGTCTTTGCAAGATATTTTCCGTTGCCTTGAAGAATTTCTTGTTTCTCAGATATCGTTTTTTTAGGGTAACGATGCGATCTTTAGTCTATAAAAATAACGGTAAGGTGGTCGACGGATAGTCACGTTGAAAAAAAAATCTATAAAAATCCGCGGTTTATGTGCACGCGTCGATGGACGGCATTTCCGTTAAAAAATTCTATCTTCCCCTTACGCGGTTCGTACTGGTCGATCGGACGTTTTGCGCTTGAGACTTGTGTTACCTCGTTGGACCTCTGCGCCGGTTTGGGGCGAAGTCCGTAGTGATAGGCAGTAACGTGCTTGGGGCTCACTCCAAGGGCGAAGTCTGGGATCTGCGATTGCTACATGTTCCCCGAAAGGTGCCCTATTTATAACGACTCGCCCCACCGCAGCTATACATGTGCCCCTTCCAGCTCCTAACCAGTCTTCTGCTCTATAAAAAATCAAGTCCGAACCACGAGACACGTTAAAAAGGTACTCAATCGACGTGCGCGCCATGATTTAGTTCCAGAACGATATCTCGATAACATAAAATTATCGAAAAAAAAATTGTGTTTCCAAAGAATCGGAGACGACGAGTGTTTGTTGAACAATGACTGGAAACGTGTATTGGAGTTTATTGGGAATTCTCATCGTTTCGGTGAGTTGAAAACTCTGTCACTTCTAGGAGCCTCGTACGGTATACTCGATATTTATCTCAACATCATTGTTGCCTTATTAACCCGGGATTTCCACCGTTCAACGTGAATTATAAAAAATCACACTACCAAGGTAATTGCGTGAAACAATTTCTAACACACTAGTCAGTTGTCGAGCGCTTTTGAAACAATGACGATTGTCAAGGGTAGAATGTATAGTATGTATGTATGTATGTGTTTATTGTAAGATTCGTTGGCTGTGCCAGCTTACAAGGGGGGTTTGCCTTATGTTAGTTACATTTTGGTTTCATTGTTTCTTAGAATTACGTGCATAGTGCGAAAGCTCTTATTTTAAGCGCATTTATTACAAAGTAAAATAGGTTATTTACATCGTCTTTGTGCCTTAAGACTAGGATGTCGGTGATCGAGTGCTTGTTTTTTAGCCAGTGTGTTCTGTGACCTGTGTATGCCGTACAGCGTAGGAGCATATGGTCTAGGGTGTCTAATTCCTTAAGGTTACACACTTGGCAGTTGCTTTCCGAGTCGAGAATGGTTTTGTTTCCGCTCCAATATAAGTACGTTTTGTGTCTACTCGCTATTCGTAATTGACCGACGAGGCCAAGTTTTTTCAGATTTATATCTTGTCGGATGTAATTGTTTTCTGAGAACAAGTCTTTATATATGTTAGAGTAATTGGAGTTTAGCGCCGAGCTGATGTCGGAATGGTAGAATGTATAGTAGATTATGTATATAAATAAATTCTTTCAATCGGAAATTACAATTTTTTGCATGGATATAATCATATAATGTTAAAAAAATGTTGGTTTTAAGAATGAAAAAAAAAAAAAATGTATCGATAACAGCCGTGAATCGCAGTGGGCAACGTTGACGACAACCCAACAAAGTGACAAAAACGAATGGTTGGACGGACGAACTTGATCTACCGACCGGTTATCCTTGCCCGTTCATACTTAACAAAACTGAAATGTCTCTAGTTACTACGGGAAATGCCTACTGGACAATCGTCCCGGGCATTCGATATATCGTCAACGCATTGAGGTGTCATTCTATCAAACAAATAATTAAAATATTTCATTTGTATATACTCGAGTAAGAGTGTTTTAATTTTTGAAAAATCATTTTCATTTTCTCCGTAGGTTGTTCCTGGCCGTATTCAAGGTCATCCTCATCGATCGCCGGGGGATCAGGTATCCATAAATCGTGAAATCCCTTCACTGGAAACTGTACGATACAATCGCACTCAGTCGCAGCAACTTTCTCCTACGTATCGTATTCAAGAATCCTCGTCTAGAGACCGTGAGTCTCGCAAGGTGGCACTAAGGTCAAGGTGGCAAGGTGGTTAGTCAATTATTTATTGACAATTCCATTAACACGGGTATTACAGATCCTCATAATGAATATGTCGCATTTGTAGTTTCCCGCGTGCATCAGACATTGGAAAATGATGGAAAAATCGTGTTTTCTTCCGAATCGTCTGATAACGTGCGTACTAAAATGAGGCTTCGTCCCGCAACCGAATGCAAAAATACAACATTTTGCGAGTATCCATCTTTTTATCCAGAAGAATTAATCAAACAGACGATAACGACGCGTCAGGATCTACACTTCTTGTCTACAGTTGACACACTGGTAATTACCGTCGTTTCATTTGCGGATCGATGCAGTGGTTGTACTGTATAATTCACCATTGCAATGTGCCGTACTCATTCGTTCTCTCTCCAGGGTTCTGGAATTCCTCGAAGAACGAACCGTACAGAGATCGATTTGGACGGTATCTCGCTCTGCGCTTTTGAGGTACGTTACATTGGTATTTCCAAATTATCACTGCTGGAATTGATTATTTGCATACTACAGGAGGCTGTCATTTTTCCAAAAACGGGAGAGAACAAAGCCAAAAAATGGATGTACATAGTAAACGACGAGAACTTTCCTCAAGGAGTTAAAATTGAACGATGCATGTAAGTTGACCGCCGTATAAACCTTGACATTATCATAGCTCTCTTATGAATTAATTATACACATATATAATAAAATAAATTTTATTATTTAAAGGACCGAGAACACCCCTTGCAGTCTAATTGAGGGTTTTTCGGGTGGTTACAAAACCATGTGCAAACAGAAATATGTATATAGACAACTGGCGGCGGTCGCATCAAACGGGTCTTTGGGTGCGGATTTCTTTCGTATCCCCGCTAGTTGCTGTTGCCACGTTGAGCTTTCGGAAAATCCGTTGGTGCGTACTAAAAGAATGAGCAGACTGCGGCACTGAGAACTGGCGAGACGAGCCGTGAAACAAGAAATTAGTAAATAAGAAGTTGCGAATGTCTACGACCGCGGAAGGTCGATATTTCTCCCTGTGCCCGTACGCGTACCCTCGAGACAACAATTTCGAGAAAGTTCGATCAGGCTCTAGCCGATATGAGAAGAGTGATGTAATGCAAAATCTCGACAACAGAGATGGTGCTGCTATCCGGGGAAATAAAAAAATTACGATTTTGTGTCAAGCTTTATATAAATTAACATACATGGCAGTTAGACATATTGATCGGCAATATTGTTTTTAAATGTTTCAGGGCTGACAGTTGTTGAAATTTTTTTTTGGTATTTTTTAACGTTTATACCGAATTTTTCTGAATTTCACGTCTACTCGGATATGCGACAGACCCGGCTGCCCAATGTGTAAACTCGTAACGTAATCATTCTCCAATTTCATATGAGTTAATGGTTAACTAAATATTAAATGTTTAGTAGATACTGCCGTAAATGCGATGATCGGAATTTCAAAAAGTCGGGCTTGGTTGATTCGCTATTTAGATAACGACATTTTAATTGTGATATATTTCAATGATATTTTTTTTATTAACTCAGCGTTTATTTGATTATTTTGTTGAACAGTGAATATGTTCTTCGGAATTTTGAGTAGGCTATAAATAACGGAGACATCCGGCCAGTAATAAAAAAATAAAGAGACTGCGTATGGCCACGAAATGTTCCTTTCCTTTGTTTTGTTTCGTTACTTCCTATATATTGCGATAAAATTCTATATTTTATCTGTTCATATTTGTAATTTATATTGCATCAGAATACCAAACGTTAGAAAAAACTGTTGGCCCTGAAAAGGGCCGTTTTGTTTTTTCGTTGTTACATGTCCGAGGATGTGAGTCGAGATCTTCGAGAATTAACCTCCAAATCCGTAGAGAGTACGTCCTTGGCGTTTTAGAGCGTATACGACGTCCATGGCAGTGACAGTCTTCCTCTTAGCGTGCTCGGTGTAGGTAACAGCATCGCGGATAACGTTCTCAAGGAAGACTTTCAGAACACCGCGAGTTTCTTCGTAGATCAGACCCGATATACGTTTGACTCCTCCTCTGCGAGCCAAACGACGGATCGCGGGCTTGGTGATTCCCTGGATGTTGTCACGAAGTACTTTTCGATGGCGTTTAGCGCCTCCTTTACCCAATCCTTTGCCTCCCTTTCCACGGCCGGTCATTGTTAATGTTGTACTTTAAAAAGATGCGTTGACACTCGTCGAATGACCGAAGTGGACTGATGCTCCAGCCGCGATTTCGCGGTATTTATTAAGATGTGCACACTGACCCCCCACCACAGAACCATCCACCAATGAAACCGCTTTCGCAAGAGTAGTTCCCCCACTATGCAACCAGTAGCCAATCGCTGCGCTGGAAAATCTGGCGTAAATAGCACGCCGACAAAATTTCTGCTCACAGCGTACCTATCGTTCGGAGGGTTCGCATCTCGCTTTGAAAGTTCTATCGGTATTCTTCGCTATGGCTCGCACCAAGCAAACTGCTCGTAAATCGACCGGAGGCAAGGCTCCTCGAAAACAACTGGCAACGAAGGCAGCTCGCAAGAGTGCGCCGGCCACCGGCGGAGTCAAGAAGCCACATCGCTATCGTCCTGGCACCGTCGCGCTGCGTGAGATTCGTCGTTATCAAAAGAGCACGGAACTTCTTATTCGCAAGCTTCCGTTCCAACGTCTCGTGCGTGAAATCGCTCAAGACTTCAAGACCGACTTGAGATTCCAGAGTTCCGCCGTGATGGCTCTTCAGGAAGCGAGCGAAGCTTATCTCGTTGGCCTTTTCGAAGATACGAATCTGTGCGCCATTCACGCTAAGCGTGTAACTATCATGCCGAAAGACATCCAGTTGGCTCGTCGCATCCGAGGAGAGAGAGCTTAAAGCCGAAAACATCGTAAAAAAACGGCCCTTTTCAGGGCCAACAATATTTTCATACGTTTCAACTCTTACCCGCAGTACTAAAATATTATCTAATTTACGTAATTCGTGGCCAAAGCTGAGATACTACAATTGTTGCATTTACATTCGACACCAAAGCGAGTGCGGTGTAAAAAGAACTAATTAAGATCAAATTCACAACATACATTGTGGCTGACCAGCTAATTTTCTATTCGATGTTATGGAGAAATTTGTAAAACAGCACAAGCGCGCAACATAATTATTTCTCATTGATCGGCGATAAAAGCTACCAATATCGTAACAGATAAAAATCATCCTGGCTCGGGTCTCATTTTTTCCCGCGTAAAAACCCTCGTAGCTACGCAGTTATGCGCGCGTTATTATATTCGGCGGAAGTTCTTTTCGGCTCCGTGAATTTTGCGTCCAAATCCTCAGCCAATCGCAGGCACCGTTTCGGAGCGTCGTCTCCCCACTCTCGCGCGTACCTTCCGGCGTCAGAAACGCATTTTCCCACCGCAAGCGTTGAGCAATCCACGTTCGATTCTCTCTTCTCCGGCAACGGGCGTCGCGACACGACGCAAGATACGCGAGCGAGCAAAGTTCTTCGTTCATAGGGTTCGGACTCGCAAGAGTCGCGTTTTTTTCTGCAAACATGAAGAAAGAAACGATAAGTGTATTAAAGCCGCATAACGGCAAGCAATCGAAGTCGAAAGTGAGCAAGAATACGAACAAGAATGCCGGAAACATTCAGAAAAAGGTTGGTTCACCACGTGGCGCGGCAAAAATAAAAATCGTTAACATCGAGCAGGTTAATATCGGCGATCAGTTGAAAAACGTTAAAGTCGTTAAATCAGAGCTTGCAAATACGAAAACTACGAGTAACGCCGTGAGTAAAGTACAGAATGGTAAAAAGAAGAATTCGCCGAGCAGCGGTAAAATGGCGGCACCGCAGAAGGACGGAGCCGTCGAGACACGTGCTCAGCCGAAAAGTAAGCCGAAGATTAATCTGGTCGAAAAACGAGTGAAAGTACAGAAGGAAAATAAATCAGAAGCTAAAACGGTCACGGTGGAAAGCGAAAAAATCAAGAGACAAGCGGAAGATGTGAAGGCGAAGAAAGAAAAAAAGATCAAATTGGAAACGAAAACCGTTCAAGCGCCGAAGGAACGAAAAATCAAGCTAGAACCGAAACCCGTGCAAGAGCCAAAGAAAGAAAAGAAGAACAAGGCAGAAAAGACAGTAGCCCAGCGATCGAAGAAAGAAAAAAAAATTAAAGTAGAAACGAAAGCGAACGGAGAGAAAAAAAAATCGAAAAACAAGGCCCACAACCCAAACAAAATTGTGCGTGGCGGTAATCTGGAACTGACGACGGAACACATCTCCAATGCTGTCCAGTCGATAATTGTGCTGCATCAGAAGAAAATGGAAACGAAAAAGTCGCTGCTGCCCATGGAGAGCCTTCCGATATATCTACAGGTCACCTCTGTCAAGATCGCCCAAACGCCACGAAGGTTCATTAGGCCGTACGTATGAAAAGAAAAAAAAAAATTCTATATATCTTCTGAAATATCGATATTGAGTTTCCACATGATTATTTATATTACAAATACCAATGGATCCTTATGAGAACCATGATTAGAAAATTTGTATGAAGCGACTCTGTTAATGCACAAAATTTACTTGAATGCGTGAACAAATAGTTTCTAATTCGCCCACAATTTTTGTTACAGTTCCTTGCCGCATTCGTATGTCGGACCGCTCGACGACGTCGCACTATTCGTTCCGGATTTGGTGCGGGGACGTAAGCAGGACTACGAGAAGACCGTAGATCACTGGGAGACGATTTTACGTCAGAAGGGCATCGATTTTATCAAGGAGATCATTCCCATGAATCGAGTTAAAACCGAATACAGTCAATTCGAGATGAGAAGAAAATTGGCTGCTTCGTTCGATCGCTTTCTTGTCGATGGCAAAATCGCTGGACACATGAATCATCTGCTCGGCAAATCGTTTTTGTGTCGAAAAGGTCCGCCGACGCCGGTTAAACTCGACAATGATGATCTGAAGAAGGAACTCGAGACTGCTTTGGGAAAGACGACGATGGAAATTCACAAATTCGGCAACACACACGTGATGCAGGTCGGCACGATTTCGATGGGAAAGGAGCAATTGACGGAAAACATTTCGGCAGCTTGCAAAACCCTCGCCGCCGAGTATCCCGGCGGTTGGGAAAACATTCGAATGATTCAGGTGAAAACAACGCTGAGTCTCGCGATTCCCATCTACGTAAATCTTGGTGAGTCCCTTCTACCTCAGCAAACCTCAATGAATGATCGGTCGAAGAAAAATCTACCCCGTTCAAGGCGATTAAAAAAAATATATCCGTATAGCAAATAACGAAATAAAGAAACAAATGCAATATTCAAATGTCAATATAATAACCGAGCATATATAAAACCGAAAAACCACAAAAAAAGTGGTAGATATTACAATAACAAGTTGAAAAAATATATGTATATGAACGAACTCGTTTAACGTTCCCCGTTTTTCTGTTTTCAGCATCGAAAAATTCCGTCAAAACACCGGTCGTCAAGCCAAAGAGGCCGCGCGCGTACGAGACTGTGGAGGGTGAATTGACGACGATACCCGGAAAAACAACGGTCAGAATGACGCCCGAGGGACGAGTCAAGGTTACACGTGAGAGAGACGAGGAAGATCATGTACCCGAGGTCGTCGCGAAAGAGTCTGACGAAGAAAATGACGGAGAGGAAGCTGAATCCGAGGACGAGGATGAACAATAATCGCTCGCCCGTATTTTTCCGATAAACGGAAATAGAAAAGACAAAACTGTACATATTTTGTAAATATTTTCGTACGATTTAGTTTAATGCACAAAATAATAGGAATAAAAAACGATTGGAAATAAAATAGATAAATCAATGAGTACAAATTCTATAAAAATTTCAATGGCGATAGTATAATTGATCTCTTTAATCAACCTTACGCTATTATTATTTATTCAATTAATATCTACAGTAGAACAATTTGTTTCTTTTTTCCTGTAACGGATTGAAAAATTGATAATTATCGATGCTATTTCCTACAAATTCGTTCGCGCATCAGTAAAGAATGGTCTGATCTTTTTTCGAAATACTCTGATAAGCGTTCGCCGGTGTGATAATCGTTTGAGCCGGCAATGCACCGTTGCACGTTTGCTCGCTGTTCGCCTGGGTGACAACCTCGATTTCCTGAAAATCACGGAGGCGTCGAATATCGGCGTCGTTTCGCAATCTCGTGTTCGGCAATTTTCTCAAACGCTCGATCATGCCGGGCTGCAGATTCAGTTCGCTGCAGCAGACGTGAAGCAAAGCGCCGTAACCGAGTTCTCTTCGCGGGATTTCGACCTCGACAAAGTCCGGATCTTTCGAACTCGAGAGACGAATTTTCAACACGAGACCTGAAACGATTGATAATTGATTAGAACTGTTGCCTTTCATCACTGGAATTCTCAGAGATAAAAAATTCGTGGGAATGAAAATAGTTTACAATCGTGATGAATGGGAATTGCCTCCGTAGAATTGGACATTGCTGGTCTGGCATGACCGGGACGTGAGGTTGGGCTCAGAGGAGAGTTTCTTGTCGAATTGCCGCCGAAACCGTGCCTATCCAATTCATCGTGAAGCTTTGTGTTCTCTTGAACGGATGGTGTACCCGAGAGTAACTCGAGAATTTGTGCATTCGTGCAAACCGAAGATGCTAGCTCGCCGCTGTTCGCTTGAATATCCTTGTTGGCTCCTTCTCTCAGTAAAAGCGCTACGACTCGAATGTAGCCTCTTTTGCTAGCCCAATGAAGAGGTGTCCTTAGAAAAAAAAAAAAAAAAATTAACAAAAGACTGATAAAAACAATTGAAGGTGATTTACTCGAGAAAGGTTTTTTCAGGTTTTCACATTGGCCTTTTTTTGTTTTCGTTTGTCCTAGTCAATCAGTAAGTTTATTTTCCGTTTATAATTTTAAAGAACAATGTCTATCTACGCTCAACAGGATTGCTTTCGTTTGCTACGTATATGTGAGTATAATAATTGTTGAAACGCTAAATGCTTTGCTCCGAAAGAGAATCAGAGTACCGATGCGCGTGTGGGGTTAATCTAAACAAAGCTCTGTGAACTGTGGTTTATTGTCATCGAAAGAATCGGTGAAATGGCGTATTCGAAAAAAAAAAAAAAACGTGCAGCTTCAAAGCATTCTATCGGAACAATTTCTGTATTTTATTTATTGCCACGTTTTGTTGAACAGTACCATCCGTTGACAGCGTTTTGTGTATTGACGTTAACACCCATGGAAATGAGTTCCTTGACGCCGTCCACGTCACCGGCAGCCGCCAGTTCGATAAGCCGATTCTCGAGTACCTGATCTCTTATGCGATCCATCGCGACTGTTTCCATACCGGCGTTTATTCGCGAATATATCTATTTGAAAAATTCTCTCCTCTTTCCTGTCACGTAATTGGGCCGTACGTGAGAGACATTTCGAAAAATTTGCCGTAAAGCGGCCATTGCCGATTACTGGTCGCGGCACATGCGCGTGTCTCGCACGGGGGGAAAAAAAAGAGAGATGCAACGTTCGCGCGACACGAGCGCCGCCCGGCGTCGTGCCGACTAAGCTCACGGCCATTTCGTGTGATTCGGGACAGTCTCGCGACACCGAGAAACGACCGTGCGAAAAAATTCACGCGTACTACTGTTGACGTTTCGTACGTTTTGTTTCAACGTCTATCCAACGTTACCGTCGAGACGAATTATCCTGAGCGAGGGTGAAGACACAAGAATGGGCGAGGACTTCAACGGAGGTGAGATACGAGATAATACCGGGCGTCGAGACGCCGACGCCGTTCAGGCGTTCTCGCGCCAAGGCCCCCCGTGTCGAGCACCTGGCAATGGCTCGATCGTGCTAATTTTTACTACGAAAAATTCGTCAACATTGCTCACTCGATATCACACTCGCACATCGGGTATTCTACGTAGATCTTTCGGGTCTTTTTTTTTCCTCTGCAATTCAACGATTATGGAGTATTCCGACGATAAAGGAACTCCGTATCTGGCGAAAATAATGCAAACACTCGCGTGTCCTCGAGAACATTTAATTAACTTTTCACGCATCAGTGAGCAGTTGTTTAACTTGATCAAAAGACAGATATCGCGATATCTCGAAATAACTCAGCATCAGTAATTGTATGTTTCAATATTTTTTCTGTAACTTTTGTCGTGATGCGCATTGTTTACGTCAAGGAGGAAAATGCTCAACGCTGACTATTCCGGCGAAGGAAAATGCATCTGCCGTCTTGAAACGGGAAAAATTTACCAATCCTTCTGGATAACGCTTGTACTAAATAGCTGCCGTCGTCTTATGGACTTTTTCCTCATGAATTTGTAGATTATAAGCTTTGGTATGATGAATTTTTGGTTAACGACGTTATGTATCGCGCATTACACAAAATGGTATTATCGATACTTAGTAGTCTTATGATTAAATTATTACATCCGACAGCCTCATAAAAAAAAAAAATACATCCAACAATATTTTGTTTCTTCGTCAACAGAAAAATTTGTGAAAAAGATTTATTTGAGTCAAAGAAAATACATTCCTAGCTCAAATCTTTGTACAGTTTTAACTGTTAAACTTTGTAGCCATTGCAGATGCTCTGATAGTTATTTTTCAAATATCTATAATTTCATGAATTGCTGCGATTTATAAACCAAAGCTCTTGTAACGTCATTTTTTCTGTCTGCTCCATTATCGAAATTCGATCATGTTTTTGTAATTTCTGTATTTGTCTTTTTTCTCTTGCTTTTATTGTTCGTGTGAAAAAATATAGCCAAATAGTTTCATGAATCTCGAGCTAGACACACTTTTAGTTTCAATCAATCGTTTATTAAAAATGTTTGGTTGTCTTTCTTCTTTACAGATCGCGAGCGTCAGGATCGCGAGAAAGATCGGGATCGCGAGAGGGAACGCGAGCGAAGGCACAAGTCGCGTAGCAGAGATCGCAGGAAGCGCACGCGTTCGCGTTCGAAAGAGCGGCGTGACAGAAAACGGAGCAATTCGCCGAAGAAAAATCGTAGTTCGAGACGTAGGAAGCCATCGTTGTATTGGGACGTACCGCCGCCGGGTTTCGAGCATATTACACCGTTGCAGTACAAAGCGATGCAAGCGGCGGGACAGATCCCCGCGAACATAGTAGCCGACACACCGCAAGCGGCCGTGCCAGTCGTTGGCAGCACGATAACGCGCCAAGCGAGAAGGCTCTACGTCGGTAACATTCCCTTCGGCGTCACGGAAGAGGAGATGATGGAGTTTTTCAATCAACAGATGCATCTTTCGGGACTTGCGCAAGCGGCGGGCAATCCCGTTCTCGCTTGTCAGATCAACCTCGACAAGAACTTTGCCTTCCTCGAGGTAAGAATACATTTTTCTCTCCACCAATCCAATTGTCCAGATTTTTTCGGAAACATTGCGTATCTTTAATTAGCCTGGCATTCATTTTGTGTTTTACTTTTCCAGTTTCGTTCGATAGACGAAACGACGCAGGCAATGGCATTCGACGGAATAAACTTCAAGGGCCAAAGCCTGAAGATAAGGAGACCGCACGATTATCAGCCGATGCCTGGAATGACCGACAACCCGAGCATGAACGTGCCAGGTACGGTCCCCGGTATGTGTTGCAGCATACATTATTACTCTTTTTCCCGTTCAGCAGAAACCTGCCACGGCGATGTCGCACAGTTAGAAAGAAAAGTGATCGTATTAAGTGACACCGAACAATATTTATTAATCGTACGTTAAAATCCTTATCGCAGATTCACCACACAAGATCTTCATCGGCGGTTTGCCCAACTACTTGAACGAGGAACAGGTACGCCGGCTATACGAACTTTGGGTTCTATATATATATATATATATACACGTATATATATCTATCTTCTATCTTTTCTATTCATTATCGTCACTCTGCACACATTATCTCATGTGTAACTCGTTCATCGATGCCGCGCGGCATTTCAATTTTTCCTTTATTTAATTTTTTCAAATTTTATTATCGTTCAACTTTCGTTTTTTGTCGAGAGAACGAATTAATTTATACAAAAAAAATCTTTGAACAAAACTATCGCGTCGATGAGCGGGGTGGGTGGAGAAAGGGAACGGAAAATTTCATGATAATGCTCAAATGCGATGCCGTACGATAACTTGCAAAAAAAAAGAAAAAAAAAACGGCATCGTTACTCTCGGAGCAACGGATTCAATCATGAAATAGGTATTTAGCGAATTTAGCGGTGGAAACGTCTTGGATAACTAAGCAGAGCCGAGGGCCGAGCCCTCACTCCCCGATACACGAGTTTTCACCGTGAGGTACGTATTTGCGTATCCATCCGAACTTTCGGCGTCGCTTAGGGACCGCGGCAGTTAGAGAGGTCAGGGCATTTAAGGAATCACAAGGATTGTTCGATCGCGACGAATTCACTGTTATACGATTTCGCGATTTGTCCAGCAACGCAAGGTGGTCCTCGTCGCTCGCGGAGTTCTCGTGTGCAACGATTTATATGTAAATACATATATGAAACGTCTAAATTATAACGCGCGTTTTAGCTCAGGTTGGTCAGGGAATCGATCGTTAGAAGACGTTGCAGCTTTTAGGTTGGGCGCGCCGTCGCAGCATTCTCGATATTTTCTTTTGCAGCCTCTTTAGGCGCAGCGTGGACCCGGCCCGTGCTCGTCACGCAGCCAATTTTGTTTTATCTTCCCGCAGACACGAAAGAAAAAAGAAAGAGCAAAAGAAAACGAAAGAATTACAGCAAACGTAAAGCAATATATCCCTAGGTTCATTATAGCGAGGATAAAACGGATGAGAGAGAGTACCGGAAGAGAGAAAAAAAAACAGCTTCTTCGGGGGTGGGGATCGTCAAGTTTTTTCCAGGAACGTTATAAATTTTTGCAGGCAACCGAAGTGCGAGCATTCGTCGCGTGGCGGGAAGGGTAATTTTGTTTCAGGGAGAAGAGAATCAGCTACTTCCGGGTAAAGCGATTAAAAGGGGGAGGGAAGATTTTTCAGGAACAGCAAAAAAGAAAAGACAAATTCGTTGGGTTTCGTTTCAGGAAGCATCGTTGTCTCAAGCGCCGATGAGCGCGGCCTCTCGAAAGTTCGCCGGGACTTGCGAGCGATCGCGCTCATCGGTCGCGAGGATCCACGTTACAATTCCTTTTAGGTCGCTGGAAACAAAAACGAAATCAACGATTATCTATCATTCCGAGAGAGAACGAAAAGAAAAAACGAACAAAAAATATATACTTTTTCAGGAATATCCTTGTTTCCCCCTCTTGCAGCTGTTTTCTTTACAGGCTCTCTGAATTTCAGGCTCGACCGGCGGCCAAGTGTGCGTGCACAATAAACAGTTTTACAGGTTCGCGATTGCTTAAAAAAGAAAAGAAAAAAAAAGAAAGAAAAAGAGAAAAACGAAAAAACAAAAGAGAGTCCGATAGAGGGTTTCGTTCGCCGGAGAAACCGATGGGAAGAGGCCACACCGTTCGATTATTCCTTTGAACTCTCATTAAATACGTATCTCTCTCCGTCTCTCGAAATAAAACGAATAATATTTCCGCTCAGAGGAAAAAAAGAGTGAAAGAGAGAATGAGAGAACGACCAAAAACGTAATATGATTAAAGGAAGAAAAGAACTTGTGGACTGATATCAGTGCCCTTTCTCCCCATTTTCTTAGCTTAGGGTCGCGCCGATCAAAAGCATTTGCTTACCACTACTTCTACCACTACTACTACCACTACTACTACCGAACATGACAAAAAAGCACACTGCCCGGATCGAGGCTAGCCCAGCTTCTCGAGGCAAGTACCTGTCCAAAATCTAAGGGAGAGATTTTATAAAACGAAGAATCGAAAGAGAGACAAAAATATATATATATATATATATACATATATATATATGTGCAAAGAGCAATCTCTAAATCTCACGTTAGCTCTCGGACAAATGCGACTCTTTTGCAGCCCCTATCCAAGTCACTCGGACACTGTGACACCTACAAATCCTCGAACGGTGATTTTCTCGGTTCAAATAGAGTAAGCCACTTCGTGGATCACGAAACGATAAGAGCGCGTTGCCTACACCGTGAGATATAAGATTATTGATATTAACAGAAGAAATGTACTCCTTTTTTCCATTAATTATGCTTCGTTCGCTACAGATGTTTGTTCCACTCGGCTCTTATATTTCGTATTCGACTAGTCGTTCCACGTTCTACGCAACGTGCTGTTATTCGTTTTTCTTTGTGAAAAAAAAAGAAAGAATTTTCAGACGCCTCGGGAATGGAGTAAAACAGCGTGTATAAAGTGAGTATGTTACACTCCGTAGCGCGTCCGGATCGAGCGAAGGATGTCAGGGTGTAATTGTGTTAGGAGGTTTTTTTTTTTTTCAACGTCGTCATTTGCCAAATTTCATCGAGTAACTCCAGGAATCTTTTATCAGCGTTCTTGATTCACTTTTTTTCCAACGCGCTAGGAAAAAGCCTTGTCGCAGGTATTCCTATCAAACATGGAAAAGTGTTTCGAGAACGTTGACTCATTTCCGAGTTTCGATATACGGCTAAGAAGAGAACTTGCGGGTGGGCGAACTACGTGGACGATTTTAACGGTGTTCAAAACAACGAACGCAGGTGAAGGAGTTGCTGATGAGCTTTGGCCAGCTGAGAGCGTTCAATCTCGTCAAGGATTCGGCGACGGGACTTTCGAAGGGTTACGCTTTTTGCGAGTACGTTGATGTTTCGATGACCGATCAGGCGATAGCCGGACTAAACGGTATGCAACTCGGTGACAAGAAACTCATCGTACAACGAGCCAGTGTGGGCGCTAAGAATCCCATGATCGGAGCTCAAGCGCCGGTGCAAATTCAAGTGCCGGGACTCTCAATGGTTGGCACGAGTGGACCAGCTACAGAGGTAATACACCAACTCCTCATTGGGATACAATTTTTTTTCACCAGCGGTATTTGTACAGTATTAAAAACAATTTCTAATTCACAGGTCCTTTGTCTACTGAACATGGTAACGCCCGAGGAGCTCATGGAGGAAGAAGAATACGAAGATATTCTGGAGGATATTAAGGAAGAATGCAACAAATACGGTGTTGTACGATCCGTCGAGATACCAAGACCGATCGAGGGTGTCGACGTGCCAGGTTGCGGAAAGGTGATTAATTTGAACCTATTCTTCTATAATTTTTTCGTAATTCTGCTATAATGGCTTATCAATAACTCTACTTTTACTCTTGTCGCAGGTGTTCGTTGAATTCAACAGTGTAATCGATTGCCAAAAGGCTCAACAGACGCTTACGGGACGAAAGTTCAACAATCGGGTAGTCGTCACGTCGTACTTCGATCCGGACAAGTATCACCGTCGAGAATTTTAAACGGGATCGCGAGGAGCCAACGGAGTCCTCAACTCCCGACGGGAGTCTTACCGATCCGCGGTCGATTGACTATATTGTAAATGTATATGAGCGAATAATTCCTCGAACCGCACGTGGCTATTTCTCGCAAGGTGAAACAAGAACGAAAAAGAAATTGTTGACAACTCAGCCATCGAGTTCGCCGCGTTGGTCAAATACGTTCACGTTGTCGTCGTGTCCTCGAACGTGCTCGCGCATTATTCTTATCCCAGTAATACGAAATCGAAGGAGAATCTTGCCCGTATTATTTTAACGTGAAAATAGAATTAGCTTCAAAGATAAATAGCGATCTTAGAGCATTCGGTGCTTCAGGCTTTTTCTTTTTTTTTGTTTTGTTCTGTTTCCTATCCCAATGTTTCGCGCTTCGAGGACATGCGAAAGACACACGCCAGCGGACAACGGTACCAAAACAATTTGATATTACCGGCTAGATTAGTAGAGGCGACTAGTGCGATAATATTGTCACTGGCAAGTATCACGATATAACGATTGTATGAAACGGAGGAAGAAAGAAGAAAAAAAAGGTGAATCAGGTTTACAGGCTATACTGACGCGTTTGTACACAAATGAATTTAATGATGATCCTTTCATTGTCGAAATATTGTTTTAACGTTTCTTTATTTACTGAACACACACGATAAACTTGTACAACAGCAATTGAACGACTCAATAGGTATCATTGTGTACCATTTACTTTTTTTTATCGCGACTCGCCGAAGAACGTACGAATAAGATGAATTAATTTCGATCGATCAAACTTCGTCCTGCATCGCCGGATGATAGGAATTCGAAGCGCTCTCGCCCATTCCATCGACGACAACCTTCTTCAGAAGAAGGTAGAGTCCACCGCCTACTCCCAGCATCGCTAGGCCGGCGATAACGGCGATTGACCAAGCGGGAATAGACGTTCCACCTAAAATCGATTGGACGTAATGGAGAAATTCGGATTGGATCGATCGTCTCGAAACGAGATTGGCCGGTAAGACGCGTCTGTACTCACTGTAATAACGTCGGGTAATGGTTTTTCTTCCTCGTAGAATTTTACGTCTGGCCTCGACTTCGCCCATGAAGATTCCCATTATCACTAACGAATTGCTTTGATTAATAACGTGTCCAATGTTTCGTGCGATTTTTATATATCGCGATATATCAACTTACGGAAACCCACGGCGAGGTAGTAGAGAACGCTCTTCGTACGCATTTTTCTCGCACGTAACTTTGAAATGAAAATAAACAATACGAAATGGAAATTTAATTCGAGAGACGACGATCGATGCTTGTGCGACGACGCAACTGACGAGTATAATATTAACGGGCGGGTTGTGTGAATCAACAGCCACGATAAGGTATCCCACGATAACAGGTAACGAAGGAGGAACAGCTTATCTGTCGTCTGACTCAGCCGAGATAGGGCTCAGATTCGCCGGGTCGAATTTCGAAGCCGGAAACGAGCGGCCAACCTTCATTCCCACTATTCAAAATGCAACGTTGCCTTTATCTTTGGAATATGATTATTTTTCGTTTTATTGACACTATGAACAATCGATTAATACATGAAAAACATATGGACGGAAAGCGAATAATACAGATATTGTAAGTTGGTTGAAATGGAAGATTTCTCGCGAACGAGCGATGATCGATTGACGCAATGTGGAGCATCGGGACAGGGTTTATTCGGGACATACGTCGCGATCCGATATCTAAAATAGGACAGAATCGACGCACGCCGTCTTATTAATTAACGTACATATATGTAATAATACATGTATATACCTCTTCATAATTTGTTTAACGAGTTTTTATTGATTCAAAGAACCGAGAAAATGAGATTACAATTCATTCAGCGTCGAAGTGGTTTTTTTTCTTCTAATTATATGTTTCGATTGGACAGCTCTCGCCGTCATACGATTCGATTGTTATTAAGTAACCGATGCCAACGACGATTATTCGACATAGGACGATCCAATGGGGGTTCTAAAAAAATTTGTCGACGGCATCGTTTCGCGACGCTCTTTCAATGAGTTGATTTTTTTGGTTTTTTGGTATATCATCACATCACTTTCTCCGTTTCAGTTTGTTCTTTTTTTTTTTTTTTACTTTTTCTCTATTCTCTTTCTCACACACGTGACTACGAAACATACGGCGAAATTAAAGCTTCACAAGACTTACGAATATAATTACTTCGACAATGTAAATATAAATAGCTGGCACATATACAAGGCATCCCAGACATCACGTACCGTCGTTTCGCGAAGAAAAGAAATGTCTCCCTCTCTCATCGATTCTTATTCTCTGTTTCCTTTCACACCCTCGTGCTCAATAGTTCGCTGTGTTCTTATAATAATCTTTGTTTCACTCATATTCATCCAAACTTTGTTATGTTTTCTTTTTATTCCTTAAACAATTTAATTAATAAGCACCATCGTGGAAACGTTTGTTTGTTTGTATGTTTTTTTCTTCTTTTATTTCTTACTTTTATTTCTAGTTGCTGTCCCTCATCGATCTTCGTTACGCGCTTCGTGCACGAAGCCGTTTCACTCATCAAGCGCCGATCAATGATTTTATTTATTTTAAACTTCTCTTCCGAGTAGGAACGAACAACACCACGCCAAACATTACTTTTGGCGATAAATAAATTCTCCAACGTATTCTCTATCGCATTATCTCTCTCTCGCGCTCGGTATCTTATGGAAAATAGTTCACGAATGAAAGAAGTAAATCTAGTGAAAAAACGATTGCTTGTTTCTTTGTATGTTTTTCTCCCCTTATGGTTGTTTTTTTTCTTCTTTGTTTACTATCAGTCAATTATCAGTGCCCGGCACAAAAGACGCGCCGCTCTAATCACATTTTGTTTTTTATTTTCGTTTCTTTTTTGTTTTTCTTCAAACGATCATTCCCATGGCTCTCTCTCTGCCTTCAATCGAGTGCACAACTACGATTTATCATCAGAGATATTCCACTTTGGAGTACGAAAAAAAGTCCACGAAACGATATCGAATATAAGGAACACACGAATAATTTACTAAAGTTTACGCGTAAAACAGATAATACATAAGATTTAATAACGAACAAAATAATACTGTACGACATTTCTTCATTTTTTTTATCTCGTTTTCTTTTTTTTTTTGCTTTTTTAATACCATTATCTTAGGCGTGCGTGACGAAATAATCGTGTTTTTCGCACGATCCGACGAAGCCCTTTCCCGGATTAGCGGCGTTGGATACCCGCGAGTACAACGAACGAATCAATCGTTAATAAAGTTGATTTTTTTTAGAGGCAAGACTCCGGTCGTCGCATTGCTAGACGAAAAAAGGAAACCAATATTACCGAAGTGAAGTTTTGCTTTCTCTCATCGTGTACGTAAATTGTGATTGGTGTCTCTTGTTACTTTTTTTTTCTTACACGCGCTTAGTGTTCAACTTTACACTCTACAATCTACGGAATAATAGATAACGCTACGCTCCACTTCGATGAGTCGCCTATTATTACGAATATATTCGCAAACATATTTTCATTCAATAGGCATTTTCGTTCGCACAGAAATATATTCGCGTATACACTCTTCGTTTGATACGATGTTTGTGTCTCGAACTAGAGTCGTGCTTTTTCTTGTTTTTTCTTCTACGTTTCTCTAAACTACGCTCGACCGCCCCGTCCCGTTCGAATCGCCGAACTAACGATCCGGTTTCGCCAGAATATATATCTTCGCTATTGGATGGCATGTGACTCGAGTGTTGCGAATTGGAAAACAAGAACAGTCGGATATTTCCCTCAACAAAACTCTCGCATCGCCTTTTTTATCTTTTAATTTTTCGTTTTGTTTCGCTTCAGCAGTCGGCATATTCTCACGAGAAATGCTCTAATTGTATTCTAGTTAATAACTGTTTCAACTTCGCCTCTACTTGTAGCCTCGCGGCATGCGATGTTTGTGTATTTATTTTGGTTTTTTTTTGTTATTTTTTTTATTTGAATAATTGTCAATCTCTCTTACGATAAATCTACTCGCGAACTTGCCACTCGCGACGGCTCGACGTATTGCTCTACCCATTTCTGTTGTGTTTCATATTTCGTTCTTAAATTATTGAAATTTTTCATTTTTCGTTTCCGTTCTATGGAGTATGCGAGAAACGTCTCACGGGGCGAAATTCGCACGAAGTACTAATTACGAAACTGCGCCATCTTCGTGTTTTTTTAAATTTATTTATTTTATACGATTCTATCTAAGAAAGAAAACGAGGTAAGGACAACGCGGTTTCCTCGCGCTGCGATCTAATTAGCCTGACTAATTGCCATCGGGAATCGCCTACGGTAAAACGATTGATTTATCAAATCGCGAAGAAAAGAATCGGCGGGCTCTCTTCCTCTCTCTCGTCTAATAACTGCGCGTATTCAATTGTGTATCATTTTTTTCTCCTTTTTCTTTTCATCTTTCGTTTTTTTTCAATATCCTAATTATCATAATAATTTAATCAATTAATCGAAATTAATTTATTCAATATATTACCGAATAGCCGTGTGACTTTTGTAAGCTAAACGTTTGGTTTTACCTTGTGGCTAGCTGGCGTTTCTCTCGGTCGCTTCCTTTTTCGTTTCGCAATTCGCGGCACCGTCGATACACGTCGTCGTCGTTGTCGTGTTTTCAATCGATTTACGTACATCGCCGTTCAATGCCACAGTTTTCGATTGTTCCTGATGGTCGATCGATGCATTTTTCGAACTCTCGCCTCTCGAGTCGACCGCCGTTTCGTTGCGCGGATCCGCTTCTTTGGGCATTTCGGCGAGTTTGAGACCGATCGGTGATTTCACGATTCCTTCCTTTACCAGAGCGTTCTTGAAGGTCGCGAGAGTCTTTCGGAGTGTTATGCAAAAACCTCGGGACGCTGGTATCAACGGGAACTCCGGCAAGATCGTCTCATCTGTGTATTAAAAAAATCGCCAAATACAATAAAAATAAATACAATATCTGAAGTTCGTTTAAAAAAAAAATCGTAACCGAAAAATGCTCACCGATCTGTGCGATTTCCTTGAACGTCGTCGGCGTGACCGGTGAGAGTGGGTGCTGATTGTTATGCTGTTCGCTTATCTCCATCCATATGTCGAGACGTTTAAGCAATTTTTCCGCGTGTCTCTGGAAGTGGCTCATTATTGCGTCCTTGAATACACTCGGCGGATACTGAAGAAGTTTCGTCTGTGATTGTACGAGTTTGAGAACGACCATCTCGTTGTACATTCGCGAATTCTCGCGTCCCTGTTGCGAGCCTTTTTGCTTTTCGAAGCCGGCCTCGTTGAAATACGGCTCGGACACGAGTATGAGTCCCTGAATGGAGACGATTACTTGTAGTAGCGTCGAGGAATTCGTCCATACCTCAGTACCGCGACCGGCCCAAGTGCCGAGCAGGCTAACGCAAACTTTGCCGTCCTCGTAGAGATTCGGATTGAGCCGATCGCTGCAGTACGAGATGTAGTGGCACAACGGCGGTGCAGCGGGATAGTCGGCGGACAATTGAAAGTCGAACAAAAATAGACCATCCTCGTAAGGGGTCTTCTCGGGTCCGCGGAACATAACGGAGTACAAATCTATTCTATCCTCGAAGCCCTTGACCCATATTCCCTGCGGCAGTGAGCTTCGAAGCAATTTCAATTCCTTCGAAACGGTTCGGAAGAAGTTCGTCGGATCGGTGGGCTGAAACATCGTTAGCTTGAACTTGTGACTGTCAGGCGCGCTCTCCTCTATCGAGAATCCCTCGCCCTCGGTGTAGATTGGCGGTGGAATTTCGACGGCTGTCTCGCACGTCTCGACCGATTGAGCTTCGACGCGTTTCTCCTCTTCCTTCTTCTGTTTCTTCTGCGGCGACGATGAGTTCTTCGCCGCGTCGGAAAGCGACATCTTCGAAAGACCGAACCTCTTCGACACCTCAGCGTGAGCGAGTACCAATTGAGCCTTTATCAGAGTGCAAAGCTTGACGCAAACGTGAGAACTCGCGACGTGGGAATTCGTGAAATTTTCTTGAGACTTCGTTTTGCCGGGCTCGCGTGAGTCTTCCTCGAGATTTTCGGGCGCCGGTGAGCGTTCGGACGGATTGTTCGCGTCCTCGGACAGGGGAAATTCGCCGCTCGATTCGCTCGAGCCCGATTCCTTCTTCGAATTTTCGGCGGAATAAAGACCGGAGTCCTCGGGATTTGGCTTGACGTTCGTGAATACCTCGTCGGTTTTCTCGTCCAACGTTGAGACTTTTGTGTCGATGGATTTGCAAATGTCTTCTTTGAGATTCGCGTTAACCGCCGCCTCGACGGTGTCGCTCGTCTTCGCGGCAATTTTTTCCAGCGCACCGGCAGCGTTTTCTATCGTATTCGCGTTCTCGGCGTTGTCGGCCGGTGTGTCGGAGCTCGTCGACTGATGAGTGAAGAGTCTCGTCACCTGATCGGCCATTCGTTGAGCGACGTTCGCGCGTCCCCGCTCGCGCACACGTTCCAACAGACCCTGAAAGTGACTCTCGTGGAAGAACGAGGTTCCCATGAGTTTGTCCATACAACGACAGTCCTTGTAAACTTCGAGCAATTTTCGCATGACTTCGGTCGTCTGGAGTGCCGGATTTTGCGTGAATATCTCCTCCAATCGCGACATGGCTATACGCGCTTTTTCGATGTGAGCCGCCAATTTTGGCTTTATGTTTTCCGTCTGTTCAGTACCGTCGTTGTCGACGAGAGAGCAATCCTCGGGCTCGGTCTCCCACGACGCGTCCGACGACACGTCGTCCCACAATTCGCCCTCGTCGCTGTCGTATTCGCCGACTTTGTAGAGATCCTGGGGCCAACACATGCTCACGTGCCCGTCGACCCACCAAACTTTGACGCGACCCTCGGGATAATTGTCGAGTACCTGGCCTGCAGTGCAACCGGCGTCTTCACCCTCGAAATTCGCTATTCGAATGACAAGAGTTCCCGGCCTGTACTGAAAGTCCGGGTGATCCTTCAAATCGTAAACGCTAACTTCCCTTTCTTCGAGCAACGTTGGCCTGATGACAAATATAAATCGTTGTTGAATTAATTATTCAATACGCGCGAATCGATTGCATTACGAAAATTCTTTCGTTACTCACTGAGGGCTTTGACTGGACGTGTACGTTCTGAACCATTTTATTTTCGCCGTTCTGCCTTGATGATCGACGCTCTGCACGACGCCGTACATTCGCGATTCCTCCTTCTGATCCACGACGAAGTCACCGGGAAAGAATTCCTTGTCGTCGAGGTGATGAATCGGATAGAGCTGCGTCGACGGTATACCTGAGCAACGGAATATCAGAGAAATAACTAACGCGCGTGAATCCAAAAGCGCCAAGGGTCGTATTTGACTGACGAATCTTTCGTACCAAGCTCCACGGAACCGTCTTGCCAAACGACGTTGGCTTTTGTACTCGTTGAAAGAGTTTCAACGACGATCTTCGTGCCCGGTATGAGAGGTACAGGTGCTACCTTCTTCTTGGCTTTGCAGAGCTTCTTCTTCTTCAATACTTTGGTCATCAACGCTGGACCTTTCTTCTTCTTACCCATCGACGACATGCTCGAACATCCGCTCGACATCTGTTTTACGCAAAAAAAAACATTTTGATAAAAAATAGTTCACAATCGTTTTCTTGTATTATTTCGTCTGTCGTATCATTCTGATTTTTCGAACTTACTGCCGTATTCCGTTCCGTGTCTACAATAATTCTACGATTCTCCGTTACAGTGGAACTTACGGATGCAGAGTCACTCTGAGATCCGGTGTCCTCGGTGTCCCAGTCGTCGGAACTCTCGGCGTTTTGATTTTGCGCCGGTGGCATCAGCGTGTTATTAACGACGACGAGGCTGCACGGCTTTTCCGTGCCGTTAACGTTGTACGACGTTTTATTGACCTCCGTCGTTTCGCTCGTTTTCGTCGCGCTCGCGCGTTCCTTGATCTCCTTTTCTTTCTTGCGCTCGTCGACGAGTTTCGCGTTGGCACGCGACTTTCGGGGACTGTGTTTCGGCACTTGAAATACTTCGCGCTGCTGCTTTCGCCATTGTTCTCGCGTTATGACATTCTCGTTTCCCTTTAGAACGTAAAAATCGCGATCGCCGACCTGCAGCGTCGACGGTTCGAACACGTTCAATAATTTCAATTTTTTCAGATCCTGACCGTCCACGACGAATTTCGGTTGCGCCTGATCCGACCACGCGCCGTCTTTGGAATACGCTCGACACTGCCAGTGCACGCCCACCCAATCTGTTTCGACTTCTTGTACCGTTACTTTGGTTATCTTTTGAGGCTTCGATTTGCGCCTCGCCATCATTTCCTTGGAACAATTTATCCACTCTGCCTCCTCTAAACACTGTACGGGACCCCACAGACTCTGGCCTGGATAGAATTCCGAAGTGTGAGGAAAATCGTTATCCTGCGAATGGAGAATGCGATGTAACGAAACGGCGTTTCACAGCGACGTATCACGCAGAAAAGGGAAAACTTCGATCAACCGAGCGAAAGACAAATCGCACGTGAACTTTTCCAACGTCGCCGAAAGACGTTCAACGAGCAGGCTGAGAAATTCGATCTCTACGAAACTAATGAACTTAAAAAGAAGTAGACTCGATTAGAATCGTACAGAATTAGTACGAACATAAGCACAATTTTTTTTCGATAAATCGCAATTCATGCAAATAAAGCAACAATAAACGAGCCGAAAATTTTGTAAAAAAATCAACGAATTAAATGAATCTATACAATTTTTTTTTCATAAGTACAGATTGTTAAAAATGGAACAAAAAATGATTTTCTTTTCCTTTCAGCAATGTTTCAAATAAAAAGGTGTAATACTGTGATTATTCATGATTATCCTGAATAATCGAGATTTTACCACAGTGGAAAACCTACATTGTCACGCTTTTCCTCGAAGTGTTCGAGCGCTCTGGCATCCATTTCATTGATAACGCATCGAGAGCCATCGGGCGTAGCGAGCCACAGTTTGAAATGTACCATTCTTATACCGCCGACCCAAGAATCCATGCAAACAGCTATATCGCTTCCGAATTCCTGTAACGAGTATTAAAAAAAATTCCAATTTTGTTCGAAACAATTTTTTTTTTTTCTGATGACGATTCATCAATTTTTCGCATCACCTCCAGTGGGACGAGATCCTCGCTTCTGATGTCGGTGAGAACTTGTTTGGTGCCGACAACTTGTACGCAAGCCGTTAGTTCAATGTCGCGACAGTATCCTCTCTGAGTGTCTTTTCCTTTGATCATTCTTCTCACCACGTCGCCCGGCATGAGAGTTCTATCGGCAAGATGTACCTGAGACGAGGGCAAAGTACATTTGCATAGTATAAATACGATCTCGTATTTATCAAAACAAAAACAACCATTCTCAGCGTTTGAGCACGAGAACATCGCGAGTTCGTCGTCGTGTTTGAATTCGCAGAGTCGTTGAAAATTTCGAGAATGGGCGATAAATTCGTCGCGCTTGGATTCGCTTACGTAAGAAAGTCGAGAAAAAAAAGAAAAGATCTTGTTTATGCGCGACCGGGAGTGAGGCAGGTGGTCAAGTTATCACGGCGGATGATCGACGGCGACGAGACGAAAGGATCGAGTGATTTACCTTTTTGGAATTGACGAGCTCCTCGACACCCGAGGGATGCCACACAACTCTTATCTCTCCCTTCTTGCGTTTTGGTCCTTCCTCGCTGTCGGAACTCTCGTCGGACATATCCTGATCGTCGTTCTCCATGACGATACCGAACTCGACGTTGCCCCGTTTGTCGACACGATAAACGACATCCTCGTAGAAATATTGTGACTCTGCAGCGGCTGCTACGTTTGTAGCCATCTTTCGCACGAAGAATAACTCTCTCGTTCCCCTTTTGCGTGCTCGTTCTCGCGCTTTATATTTTTATTTTTGCCAACTCTCAATCTCTTCGATTCGCCAGAGTCTGCCGTTCGTTTCGTCCTTTGCCACACGAAGTTTCAGCGTTTTTCGCTGCTGCCGCTGTCGGCTGCTGTGATGACGATTACGGGGGGGTACGCGAATAGTGCTTCGCTCCACCGCGACGAGGTCGGACTGTCACACGGAGTTCCCACCGCGCAAGACCCGGCGCGCAGGAGCGACCCCGAATCGCGAATATTCACGAAACGCAAACACGATTGCCAAAGCTCTTTCCGTCCCTCGAGAGAGAGCCTCGATCGTCGGGGATATTGCGAATGATTAGCTCGTAGGGGAATATCAACGGAGGATCTGGCGCGAGAGGGAGAGAAACTCGCGCGGCGGTCATCGAACTTCACTGCGTCGATCGCGAAAGTGGTAAATGTATTAGAAGCTTCGTAGACTTCGATGATCGCTTCACCGTATCGACGGCTCGACGATCCACCGATACTCTCACATGATTAATGATTACTTGATAATATTTCTTTTCTTTTGTCGTTAATCGAAATATGAACGTTCAAAGCTTAAGTGGTGGACGCGAGGAT
The DNA here is from genome assembly GCA_963924025.1 of Ischnus inquisitorius. Lineage (NCBI taxonomy): Eukaryota > Metazoa > Arthropoda > Insecta > Hymenoptera > Ichneumonidae > Ischnus > Ischnus inquisitorius. The sequence goes on along the minus strand of OZ001250.1, from coordinate 5,161,299 downwards.
TACGAATGGTTCAAGGGAAGAAATGAAAGTCGGTACGATCGGATGGACGCGCGTCTTTTTTTTTTAATTGAATTTGATAATCATTTTTATTCTTGGTTCTCATCGAATCACAAAATATATACGAGTATCGTTATATTCTTCTTTTTCTCTCTGTTAATCTTGATATTTGTTATAGGCCCTGTAATCTTTGGTTTTCTTTCATATAATTAAGATATGAGTCATTTTTCGTCAAACGGCAAAGTGAGTTCTATGGAATCCCTGGCCGAGACTCTGCAGGATCGTTTGCACCTCGCTTTCGCGCTGATGATAAAACACGTAGGCGTCGAATTTGGTCGCGACGTTGCAGTTGGTGTCTCTGAAAATATGCGGACAATTTTAGGCGACAGATATCAACTGTATAGTGTCTGCCGGTGAATCGATAAATCTTTCAATTACCCGGCTATAAATGCAAAATAATCGGGAATATTTGCGGTACGACCGCACGACGATATTTCCATGTAACTCTGTTGGAGCAACAAACTCTCGTCGGATTCTCGGGTGACTCGTATGCCGATTTCGAGACACTCGAATCTCACGGGAATTTTTTTGCTATCGCCGGAATTGATGAGACGCCATATGGCACGCTCGATTTGTTTAACATCGCCCTCGTCCCCGGTCGACACGAATCCGCAGTACTTCACCTCATAGCCGGAATTCAACTGTTTGGTCCCGGATTCATTCGATTCCTTAATCGATTTCAATCGATCGGACGGAGACGACGAGTTAGGAGATTTCAATATCTTCGAACGCTCCAATCCGGAAATCCGTACGAGATTCGTTATCGGTCCGTAATAGTCGTACGAATTTTTGTAACGAGCCTGCGAAAATCATTTTTACAATCGACCAAATATCTTCTCGTAGTTGGAAGACATTCCTTCGACCGCAAACACTCACTTTTACGATATGTAAAGATATGGGAATGCCACTCGATTTTTTCATTATTTTCCGCAACTTTCCTCGGGTACTCGAAGTTATGACGTTGCCGTTTATCTCGTCGAGAACGTCGCCGACTTCGATCTTATCCTGAAAGAAAAGAAAACGCCTAAGCGCGCTCACTCATGCCCCAATGTACAAAGTCGTAGATTTTTTTCTTACGTCTTCGGCCGCCACAGAATTCTCCTGCAGATTAACGATCAATGCTTTGCCATTCGTAAAACTGAAAGTCATATTGTTGATTACTCATTTCTTCGTTTCTGAACTCTTATTTTGTTCGATACCCACCAAACGGAAATGCCCAGAGTCTTGCACGGCACGAATTCGAGAAATATGTAATCCGGCAATTGCCAAGTTTCGTCCAAGAAGCTCGAATTTCTCAGATCCAATTTGAAATTCATTCGACTAATTTGCAGAAGTACGGAGAGAAATATCTCTCCGACTATCTCGTCGCCGATTATACTGGTAGTTTCGTAATACTCGGACGCGAAACCCGGCGTTCTTACCTGTAAAAAAATGATTTACTAGTTGCTAGATTTATTTTTAAATTAAAGACAATCGGTGCTATTCCTTTACCAGCGTTTGGACGGGAAGATGAAGACATTTGCGGGCCAGAGCGACGCGTATGAAGAGTCTTAGTTTACCAACGGTGGATTGCACTTTCTCGTTGTCCCGAACGAGATCCACCGCCGAGGAAAGTGGAAACAACGATCTAATCGAAGAACAATTATTCTCGGTTATCGCGCTTTTTCTTTCTCGATAATCGACTTTAATTAATTTCTCTACCTCTCGTTTCGATCTGCGAGCTCTTCGATCCAGTACCAGGCCTCCGGTAATTTTGGAAATCCTATTGCGTTCATACGCATCGACACCCCTTTTTGAAAGCATTTTTCCAGACACGCGCAAAACGTCGGCAGATCCGAATTCTTATCGTCGATGTCGCCCTCGCATTCCGTCAATTTTCTAGTCCATCCTGCGGGAAAAAAAGACGAACCGTTTGAACAATCGTATTCGCGCTCTTCCCGGAGCATTTTTAATGCAATGGCGCCATCGTGAAGCGAACGCCGAAACTCTCCTTCCGAACGGGCGTTACATCTCCACCGTCGACAATACAACTTCTCGATGACGTTTTCGTCGCGACATTGTAACTCGCAAAAATCAATACACAAACGCGCGCCGTGGCAAAAGTGCAATCGAGTGATAAACATGACGTAGTATAGAAAATATAAATCATTCGGTGACATAACTATATACATGCGTATAGCATCGTGCATCGTACTAATTCGATACGAGCTATTGGAATCGTTGTTCGAAAGAAAGAAAAAAAAAAAACAGAAACGATATTTCGCACGATCAACAGAATTGACATAAGTGCTCCAACCTCCAAGTAAAAAAACGTCCTCTCGATAGTCCGTCGTATTCGAGTTATTAAATGAACTTACCTTTCAGTTCTTTAACAAGTGGATTCGTCACGGACATTGCATTCTCTTCCTGCTGTTTCGCTCTCACGAATTGCTTGTTATCATTTATTGTCAATCGAGTGACTTTTATCGCGTTCGCGCACTATATCGATTAGTATCGAAATCGCACCCTCGAACAACGATTGTTGTAGCTCCTCATTCTTTCTTTCTCATTCGGCGAGTTATATTTGAAAAATGAAGAAAAAAAAAACAACGAGGCACACGCCGGGTGTGCTAGTTGCAGACTGCTGAAAGCCCAAGCCTTACCAAGGTCACACATGTTTGTGTGTCGGTATAGATAACGCATAGGTATGCAGCCTCGTATCCGCGATACATGTATGCGTATTCGCAAGCTGGCGTTTTTTTTCCGCTGGAAGAAAAGCGGAGTGTGGGAGAGCACGTGGGGCTTTACCATCGATGATTCCCCGGCAATGAGTCTTCGGTCGATTGAATGAAATCAATAAATTCGTATCGACGACATCCCGTTGATGCGTGAGCGCAGAGCAAAAAAAATCGATTCATCCGAATCATCATGAACGTTATCATCGTCAAATGTCCGTTGCTTACGAGGGTGTAACGTTGTAAGAATCTCTCGTATAGTCCCATTCCACTTGCATTCTCATTTCTTTCATTCTCCTTTTCGTTCTGCCCCCTCTCCTCCGTCGAGAGTGAAAATAAAAAAAAAGGTCTGATACTCCCGACGACGCGGGCAGAGCGCGAGAACGTATGACAGAGGAAGGGGGATAAATTCGAAGTTAAAACTGCTTGGTGCTCCCCCCTCCCCTTCCCCTTTAGCGTTCAGCGAGCGATGGGATTCGGGTATTTTCGCCGTTCGGCGAGAGTGAGTAGGGTGAGGTGGCTCGCTCGGGAAGGCACCACACAAGCGAGGAGAAAAAATAGTTAAGAGGCTGGCACAGTAGAGGGCGGACGATGGGGTGGGGGAGACCCGGACTTGAGAGACAGGTGTCAACGGCACGCCGGGGCCTATACGTCCCCTCGCGCGTTTAAAGTTTCAACGTTCCGCGTTTTGTAATCTTCACTGACCGTACAAAAAACCCCCAACGTGTTCTCTCGCGTGCAAAATATATTACCGTCGCGTATGGTATATATGTATACAAAACTACGGGGGATTAAAACGCGAGAAGCTTCGAGGAGGCTCACGAGGGTCTGAGAGGTGGCCCGCACGAGGAATATTACCAACCAAACCGGAAGTGGATAGAGAGGAAAGCACCGCATAAATGGTAAGCACACCCGACGACGAAGCACGCTTGCCAGTTACGAGCCCACGAGACTAGCCGAAGGGATAGGGATATAGGGAAGGCGAGAGAGGAAAGCCAAGCGAGCGAGAGGGCGAGAGCCGAATAGAGTGCGAGGGTGGGAGATAGAGTGTCAGAGAGAGTTATATAGTCAGTTGTATGACTGGAGTAACGCTGCTGAGCGCTGCTCTATATGCGACGCCGAGCGTCGTCGCCCGTTCGATCCGGTTAAGCGTCGCCGGTACCGCCGCGCGACCGCCATTTTACCCTGGCGAATATCTCGTGCGAATTCGGCGCACGGTATCGACTGGCCCTGGCGGCGTCGTCGACGGACGCGACCGGGGGAACGGGGGAAACGCGCGGATTCTCTACTCCTACTCCCTTTCCCTTCCCTTTGCCCCCACCATGCCACTTCGTTTACGTCCTATAATCCATCGCCGCACGATTGCAACGACCGTTTCAATTTTTTTTCATCGAAGAGAAAAATTAAAAATATATGATCTGAATAATTAACGTATCTGTACACATATATGAATAGTTACGATTGTGTCTGGTATTAATATTGATCGAATTTATCAAATGTGCGTTGATAATGCCTCCGCCTCCCGATAACATTGTTCATTACTTTCGTAATTAAAACCGAAATATTAATTAATGTTATTACAACTAATGTGACATTCGTATTCGTATGGATTTTTGTCGAATTCATTTAATGTATTACAATAATCGATATACGCGTTCCCGTGTAATTAGGATTGAATATCGAATAGATATTTTTTGCCCCCTTTCTCTATATCTCGTCATCTCTCTTTGACTCTCGTTTCTCGCTACGCTATCGCCGCCTCTCCTCTATCGCGTCACCCAACCACCCTTTCCCTTCCCTCGTTCCACTCTCGCGCGGTGCCCGCGAAGAGCAGAGTCTCCCTTTCCCTCCCCTCTAACGCCGACGTTGCTGGCGGCCCTGCCCATCCCCCGACGTCGGCGCCGCGGGTCTACGCGCCGCTTCCACGGGGCTATCCTCCCGTTCGGTGTACACGGCCAGTTTGTGTGTTGGCCCCCTTATCACCCGAAAAAAAATATTTTTCGCCATTCCCCCCGCGCGTAATCCGTGCAATAATGAAGTGTTTCTCTTCGTCGTGGAGTGGGTGAGAATAACATAACGACGAGACCAAGAAAAAAATTAATTTCAATCACGTCGCTATCGTTTTCCCGTTGTGTATTCGCAGCGGGGAGAGACGGCCACGGGAGTAACACTCGCGCGAGAGTCGCAGATAGGGAAAGTGACGAAAGGGGATTAATAGTTACGGGGTGTGTGCGGGCTGTCGAGGACGAGAAAGGGGATAGTACGAACTTTCACGATCGCGGGTTTTTTTTTCTTCGACATTGCGACAATACGGATTTTTTTTTCTCGCGACGCCGGCTGACCGCGTGTACTCATCGAGTATTTACGGTATCGATACTACGCGATATATATATTTTTTTTTTTGTCATTAATTACAAAGTCATTGCAAACGGAGATATCGAATTGAAATTTAGCGAGGATTAAGAAAAAAAAGGAAAGAAAAAAGTGGCGACGAGGTGCCGGGCTTGATAGACGACGAGATAACTGTCTGCCATTGTGACAGTACGCGAGGGCCACGGGATGCGTGGGCGTCGAAGCGTCGCGACGCCGCGTGCGTGACACCGAAGGCGAAGGTGGTTTACAACGATATACAACCGAATAATATAACGAATACGCGAGAAACGTGGTAACGCGTGACTGCAGAAGTTACATGTGTAGTTGACGCTATAGTTCGACTGTAGACTATATATACGGATATATATATGTAGAGTATATAACTACGTAATACTGCAGGGTGTAAGACGAGAATAGGGGCAGACGACGAACGTTCAAAGTGCCGGCTTTCGCGAGGTAGAAGAATCTTTGCGCGACGCCCCTTGTGGCTTTAACAGCTTCGAAATCTCAATACAGATTGCTTTTTGCGCCAATAACCGACGATACGGAAAGAATTCGTTTTTACGTCGTAATCGAGAATTATTGCGGAAAAAAAAAGTAGCGGAGGCGATTCGCGGGAGGCGTGGAAAAACATGGAGAGTGGGATGTTCTCGTGAGTAATTTCGTTTCGGTGGGGTAGTAGAGAATGAATACACATCGGGGAAGCGTGGAGAATATTGATCACATGGATAGCAAATTATAGTTCATCTTTGAAAACGATGTTACTTCGATTGGATTGATTATCGTTGAAAATTACGAAGGTCAATGCACTTTACTCGCGGCTTCGATTTGTAGAAAAAAGAGTCTTGCGATTATCTTCATTCCCCTTAGAAAAACATAGATTAGTAAGTTTCCTCTGCAGTGTTCCAAACTGAAGGTTTATATGATCTTGGGTATGCCACAAGTTTGGAGCAAAACCCCATTCCCACAATTCTAGCCGCTAGGCTATACGAAACATGTTAGATTCGATGTTTCCCTCTTTTTTTTTCGTTTCGCGAACCATTCGATTAACCGTTTATTCGATGTTGCAGGTATTCGATTGACCATCTGCAATGAATTTCCCGCCGTTCGGAGGCCACTTTCCTGGTACGATACCGAGCATCCATCAGTTCACGACAGACGGAACGGGCGGTGCGGGTGCTCGTTACGCCAATCATTTTCCCAACCAGCCTCCGATAGGAGTGCCGGTTATGGGAAAGTATCGTCCCGAGGCAAATGGAGTACAGAGCGCCCAGTCGCAAGTTATGATGAACAACAAATCGGCGTATCCGAATAGTAACGTTCATCATTATCCGAATGTGCCGTATTCGCAGGCTCAGGGAGTTCAGCAACGTCCGGCCAATTCACCGGGAATGCAAGAGAAGCGTTCCTATCACCAGGTAATGAAAAAAAAAATCCCCTCTGTTTTTGCACGAAACATCATTCGCTGAACGTTTCTCGGTAAAACGGCCTTTTCCTCGAACGTTTAAATTAAATGACTTAATAGTTATTGATTTGTCGACCGTTAATGGTTCACTCATTGGTGCTTTGTGGAAAAAAAAAACACACATCGGCGTAGTAAGAAAAAACAGAGTGCAAAACGCTTGACAATTGTCGCGTAACGCCTCGGTTATTTCGATAGCAGGCGACTGAAACATTAAATCAACGGGGCGTATGTAACCTGCTACAGGACAAGGACAAAGCCGCCAAGGACAAAAAGACGGAGGAACAGCAGCAGCAGCAACAGCAGAGAAACGGCGACGCGTCGACGAACGGCGGTCAGCAGGATTATTCGATGCATCAACATCATCAACAACACGCGCATACTCAAACGCCCGCCTCGATGCCGGCTACGTGGCAATCGCTCGCCACACCGGGCTCCACGGTCGCCGATTACTTGAGCCACTTGCCGGCGAGCACTCTGCCATTGTCGTTGCATCATTTTCTCAAATATTCCGCCGAGAGTATAAAGAAAGAATCGGAAATGGCACAAACGACATCGGTCGCTGCGGCAACGACGACGACGCCGAACATAATGATGTCGCCGACAAACAAGAAGAAGAAAAAGAAGAAGGCACCGAAGGAGAAAAAACCGCGCCCGAAACCCGGCGAGATACGCTTGACAACGGCACTCGACGGTTCGACTCTCTATTGCTGTCCCGAGTGTCACATGGCTTATCCCGAACGGGAATTGCTCGAGCAGCATCTTCTCGGTCACACGCTCGAGCGACGCTTCGTCTGCGACATTTGCGGGGCCGGATTGAAGCGCAAGGATCATCTGACGCGCCACAAGCAGAGCCACAATCCCGAGCGCCCGTACGTTTGCACCGTTTGCCTGAAAGCCTTCAAGAGAAAGGAACAGCTTACTCTACACTTCGTTATACACTCGGGCGAGAAGCGTCACGTGTGCACGGAGTGCGGAAAGGGCTTCTATCGGAAGGATCATTTGAGAAAGCACACGAGAAGTCACATCGCGAGAAGGGTCAAAGCCGAGCTTAGCCAGAATTCCGGTATGAACGATAATTTGGCGAATTTTTTTTCATCGCATCACCGTTTTTATACGGTCGAGACCTTACTCACTATAATTTATTTCGTGTGTATTTCTGATTATTCCATTTTTTTGTTTTTTTTAGGTACGCAACAAAATCAACAGCAGAACAACGTGACAAATATGCAAACGACGACGGTATCGGCGTCGTCTGTTCTTCCTGGCGGGCATCCGGGACCGCTTCTGTCCTGAGCCCCGCCACCAGGGAACTTTCAGGTTCCCCATCCTAACAACATAATTCACCCGCACACGAGCCACTCGACGCTGCATCATCATCATTTGGCGGCTGTAAATGCGGCACACCAGTCTAGCGTACCCCAGCTCGCTACGACCAGCCACTATCAAGCTCACGAGCTTGGCTTTCTCAGCCACGTTAAGGATTTCTGAGAGCGGGCGAACGCCCCGGCCGAGAGACAGCGAGACGTCGGCTGAGCCGGCGACAGAACAGCAGCTCTCGCAGCAACGGGGGACATATATTCCGGAAAAAGAAGGAAAACAGAAAAAATGCAAAAAACAAAAACTCGCGAAACGGTTTGTGGCTTATAATTCTTTAACGTGGCTTGAAACGCGCGTAGCGCGATCTCTATTGCCACTGCGGTGGTTGCGCAGCTATCGGAAGGGGGACGGATTGAACGAAAATTATTACCGATTCTCGAGATCGTGTTCGACGCTAAAATCGTCGTGCAAACTCTTCGGATCGATGAAATATCATTTGACGCTGACGAATGAGCACGAAAACTGGACGCCCGCGTGTCTGATTAACGACAGTATTGTATTTTTCGCACGGCAATTTTTTCGTCAATGAGATCGTCGAACGTTGTTTCGAGAGTCGAAAGAGCGAAAAACAAAGTGGGGAATATTTTCGAGGAAAGGGAAGAAAAAAAATTATTCGCGTGACAACACCTCCCCCTCCGGCGATAGTGAGACAGGATAGATTTTAAGAGCCTTGGCGCAAGAGTCTTGCCATAATACGAGAGACAAAGCATATTTTTATGGTAGCTTCGTGGTACGTGTGACGATGAATTTTGGGGCGTAACGAGGACACTTGAGGACAGGGGGAGAGAGAGAGAGAGAGAGAGAAGTAAAAACAAATCGGGAGAAAAGAAAACGCGGTACGTGTTTTTTTTTTCGTCTCCTTGTTTTCACGGGCCAGCGCGAGTACGTTGCGATCCGATATTTTGCTTTCCTCATAATCTCCCGAATGCTTTGGCGTCAGGATTTTAGCTTAGTAATAGGAAGACGCGAGAAGCTGCGAGGATCGGCGAGTACAGTGAGAGAGAGAGAGAGAGAGAGAGAGAGAGAGAGAGAGAGAGAGAGAGAGAGAGTATGAGAAAGGCGTGGCAATATTTATGAGCGAAGAGAAGTTTCCAGTTTAACTTGATTCCAATCTCGTTTCTCTTCCTCTTATACATTCTACACTATATACATATATATATTTTTCGTGCTCGAATTCGTCTCTATTCTATATTATTTTTTTTTAGTTACGACAAAGTTGACGACAGTATTTTATATATTTTACGAACATAGTTCGAAAATTTATATACGAGTTTTCCCCCGCCCCGCCCCGTGTCTCGCGCGATTCGCGATATTGTCGAAAAAAAGTTGCCGCAGCTCATAATATTTATCTACATGTTGCGTTTTTTCATTTCGAGATAATTTTTATGAAAAAGAGAAAAATGTATTATCTTCCGCGCGAAGCGTTCTCCCCAGCTTTTTTTTTACATTGTTTTATCTTTTGTGCTGTACACATTGTTTTTACTATTTTTTTTTATACATATTTTCTTTCCCTAGATCTCTTTAACGCTCGTTGAGAACTGATTACGTTCGTAAGTTCGTACTTTTAGATTATTTTGTTTATTATTTTTTTTTTAATAAAGTTCGAAATCGGGCTGAGCTAATACAATTGTCTGGCCCGTAGATTTGTTTTTTTTTTTTACGTATCATCTCGTCGACGACTGGTTGTGATCGTTTGTGATCGTTTCGGGTCCGCTGGAACACGTTATTCTTACGCTGTAATAATTCTTACTTCTCAACTATAATAATACGAGTTTCTACATTAGAAAGAAAAGAAAAAAGAACGCGTCTCATAATCGTGTTTGCAGTATATTATCGGTTTTACTTATTATCTAGATATCGATACGACTAGCCCGTGCCATCATCGTTTAGTGTTTCGTCATTTGTTATATTTTTTCTTTTTCTTCAACCCATATACGTTTAATAACGACGACCCACCGTGCCGTTTTATACCCTTGCCATACCTATACGAGTATTCCACTTATGCGCGTTCTACTTTTTTTATCATCAAATAGCATATACGATTGAATTTCGTTTTCTCTTTTTTTCGGTGTACAACAATGCTATCGATTGGACTATATTACTTGCGAGTATATGTACTTTAGTCGTCACGTGACCGCGTACCGAAGGTAATTGACAAAAAGAGAAGAAGCGAAGAAAAAAAGCAGATTAACGTGTGTCATCGCACGACGACACACGAGATAAACACGAGAATTCAGGTTTCGTCAGACCTCAAGTTATAAGTAATTATTACTAAGAATAACTATAATGCATAGTAAGTACTAAGCGAAGAGAAGAAGTATAAAAATGAAAAAGAAAAAATAAGGAAAAAAATGACAAAAAAAAAACAAGATATACTTATATATACGACACACAGAATATATAAGTATGAAAAGAGGACGAGCTGTATTGAAATACTCCACCGCCACCGTACTTTTAATCGTAAACAGACAAAGGAAAAATAATGAAGCAGAGAAGATTGAAGCGAGAGTACACCCTAGGATATACCGTAGCTCATAAGTTTGTATACAAGAAGAACAAAAAAAAAAAAGAAATAACACATTAGTAAGTCGTAAGTTTGGGGGAAAGAGATTGAAAGCGTGTGTGAATGCGAATAACGCGTGTGGACGAGTGAGCGATAGAGAAAAAAGAAGAAAAAAAAACGAAAGAACAAAATTCCGAGTCGACACGTGCCGTACAGTTAGAAGTCACGAAAGGAGACGTTTTGTTCCCCTTCCGAGATGTGGAATAGCTTTACGATTTATAAAAAAAAGAAAAAACAGTCGGATAAAGAGAGGGACGAGAATGAGCGATCGGCGAAAAGATCTATTTTGTTGTAATGTGGCTCTCGGATGTGGGCGAGAAGGTAATTGTCGAAGGGGAATAAACGAGAAAAAAAAATCCCGGTGCCTTTGATGTCGCGCTGGTTAATTCGCATGCGAAAGCAGAGTCGACGAACGTCTCCGATTGACTCGCGAATACCCTGCTATTTGTATCGTGTACGACTCCGTTCTTGCGTTTGTCCCGGAAATGCCGTGTAATTAAATCATTCTTGCGAGAAAAAAAAAAAAAAACAAAAAGGAAAAACCGGAAGTGAGAGTTCAAGAGAGTGAAATGGCGATGAAATTTACGGACGATGAAGATAAAATATTTTTAGTAACGCGAATCGAACGATTAGAATGAGGAATGAAGGAAAGGAAATGTGAAGGGATCCATGGATATTGTCGCAATTTGAGAGACACGAGAGAAACATCAAATCAGATTCTCGAACGGGCCGGAAGCAATAAATTGTAAACGGAAGAAGAGACGGAATGGAAGGTGACGAAGCGAGAGAAAGAGTGAACGGGAATGAGATATGAATAGGAACGGAGAGATTATGAAGAGGAAAAAAAAACAATATTTTTCTACGCAGTGTCGAAAAAAAAGAATCTCTAATCGTATACTATTTGCGAGAAATTGCCGAAAGTTAAAATGAAAAAAGGATTCGGAGCCACTCGACTCGTCGCGAGTGTTTGGCTCCGTAAACGGAAATTATAATTAAAACCGGTCTCTCTAAAACTATTACTGTGCTGTGTAAAGTGTGAGGACTCCGACGAGTATTCGATTTATAATATATATATTTTTATTTTCCGTTGTAATTTATCACGTTTTGTCCACTCGGATTGACGACACGGTGAGCCTGAATGATCGAGCGATTGGTTAATTAAGGGTGAATGCGAGCGAACGTTCGAAGAAGAAAAGAAAAGCAAACAAGCAAAAAATAATAAAAAAATCGAGCGACTGCGCGACTTCCGGTTTTGCGTGAAACCGCAGGCACAACGGGCGAGTTCCGGAGAGTAACTTGCAACGGGATAAAGATGAAAAAAATGAAAAAATGATGAAATAACAAAGATACGAAATGAATATACAAAACTCCTCGACCATAGTACAAAGACATTTAACTCTTCTCCAATAGTTAGCGTTTAAATATGGGAAGCCGATGAAAAAAAATAAATAAAAAAATAGTGTGCAAGATAGAAAAAAAGCGTGTTCGAGCTCCGCGCGAAGACGACCGCGTGGATTTCTCGAGATCTGAATAGTCGTCGACGCGACGAGACTCGTGTTCGCGCGAATAAGAAAGAATAAAAAAAGTAATAGCCATTCGCGAGTAGATCCGTAATGAAAAAATAATCAAGCGAGTCGCGCGCGTTGGGCAATTCTATTTTTTATTTCAGATTACGCGCTTCGGTTACATTTATTGTGAACGATATTAAAAAAAGAAAATAAAAAAAAACCAAAAAAAAAAAAGGAAATAAAATAACGATTGTACCGCAGTCTTCCAGGGTACAAAATATAGGGCCGTTCGTGCGTTCAACGTCGTGCGCTAATCAAAAAAACACAAAAAAAATGGAATGAAGAAAAAGAGAGAGAGCGAGAGCGAGAAAGAGCGCGAGCGAAAAATCGAACGAAAGGTCTTGATGAAAGAGGAGCGGGAGTGCGAGAGAACGTAAAGAAGAAAGCGATGAATGAATAAATACAAACAAAAAAGAAAACAAAAGATGTGTATAGATAAGCGATCCCTCTGGATGATCTCAGCGTTTTATTTTTGTATAGAGTGCATAAAACGTCAAATTTGTGGGAACGTGAGAAGAGAAAAAATTGAAAGAAAAAATTAATAAATAAGCGAAAAAGCGATTGATAAAGGAACGCGAGAACGGATAAGGAAGAGTAGATAAACGCATGCAGTGATAGGTGTGAGAAAGATTAACTCGAATTGCGAAGAATACGATAAGCTCGGTAAAAAAAATTGGCGTTGAGAGGAAAAGCTAAGAGAAAAAAAAATGTTTTTTCCGACATTTCCCAGTGCTGCTTTATGTAATACCCCTACATAATATATCTATATAATAAAAATTGTAAGAAAAGACACATAGAGTTAGATCGATTGCGTTATCCTTCGGATCCTAATTTTTTGGAGCGCGCACTCGCGCGACATCGGACAAGGTAAAAGTATAATCTCATTGCTTTAATAATAAACGTTTATTTTCAATACCGGCTACAACCAATAACAAACATTGGCGAAGGCGCACACGCGCATTTCCACGTTTCAATACTCCCGTTACAGCTCATCGAACATTTCGTTTCATCAAAAGAAAGAAAAACAAAAAAACTTAATGCAATAAGCGAATATATAATAGATATATATAATATAAATGGTCGATAATTCTTTTTTTTTTTTCTTAATAAATATCGTAATGTACAAGATTGGCGATTCGACGTAACAATGTACATATATATGTATATATATATGTATAATAATATTGTTTATGTATCCGATCGATATACGCGCACGCTGTAAACTTCAATCGGTAAAATTCTTTTTTTTGTCTCAATTGATTATTACGCACAGCCGGTATTTCCGGAGGGCGACGAATCACCTGAATCGCATTCAATTATTCGCTTCTTTTCTCATTTTCTGCTCGTACCGCGAATCTCGCGATTCATTGAATCGCTCACTGTTATCTTGAGTTACGTTCTTACGATAGAACGATAAAATCGAGCTCTTGATGGGGTTACCCTAATCTAGTAATATCGTTATTATTCGAAACTCTAGGGGTAGGAGGATGCGGGGGGGTTGGGGTACCAAAAAGTGTTTGCTTCTTCGTTTCACGTTCAAGTAACAATTGCCGGTTTATCGAGAGCTCGTCTCGATATTTTTTTCTCTTCGTGCGCCGTTAATGCCAGCGCGCAATCATCACAGCCGAGGAGATTCGTCTCGAGCTTCGTTTTTTGTTTCCTTCACTTTGCTCGAGTTACAAACGATTGTTTCACGCGAGATGACGAATTTTTTTTCGTTCGTTCTCGCCTGACGATTCGATCTGGGTTTTTTTCGTCCATTAAGTCCGCAGAGTGGAGAACGGCGGTGGTCCGGGTCGCATCATCATCGAATAACCGTTGTGCGGCGGTGGCTCTTCGCCGGAATTTTGACCGCTCTGCGTACTCGGCGAACTGCCGAGACTCTTGCGCGTGCCGCTGTGGCTCTGAAGATGCTTCTTCAGATGATCCTTTCGATAGAAGGCTTTGCCGCACTCGGTGCATATCTGATTCTTACTGCCCGAATGTATTATCATGTGGCGCGCCAGGTGCTCGTTTCTCTTGAACGCCTTGCAACACATCGAGCACTGATAGGGACGATCCTTGTTGTGACCCTGTTTGTGACGATCCAAGTGCTCCTTGCGCTTGAGACTCGCCCCGCATATGTCGCATATGTGCGGACGCTGCCGATGATCCTCGAGGTGCTCGTGCAACGAGTCTCGATCCTCGAATCTGTAGGCGCACTCCGGACAATTGTATATCAGCACACCTTGAAAAAAAACATTTCATACATTCCAACTATACGGATCCCTCTCGTATTGCGTTTCGAAATTCGATAACCAATCGCAGCGAGCGGTAACTGAGATGACGCAAGAAAAAATATAGTAAACTTTACAAAAACAGTCCGGTGAGATCAAGTGCTTCTAAAATATACAAGAAAACATTTGTATCCCTCACTTCCGGCAGTCTTTTACTCTTCCATGTACAACGTTAGATTCTTTCGTTGACATTCAAGAACTTTCCCAGGATAAAAGAAATTCAGTGATATTCCCAGAAATTTCAGGATATCGTGAAAGCTTAATAAACTCTTGAAGAACAATTCGAAAGATTAAAGTTTTGGAAAGCTTCGAAGAGTTCAAAAAAATCCAACACACGTTGCTCAAAATTATGTTTGCAACTAATAATTTCAAATCAAAAAGCTCCGTAAAATCAGTAAACAAAAAAAAAGAAAACCACGATTTTGGGCCTTACCATTGATATGCTGAGGCACGATATCGTAGTCCATTTTGGGTCTGGGCTCGGGACAATTTTGGGAGGATGCATTGCTGTTCTCCTCGTACTTGGATACGTACGGAAGACCGAGGGTGCTCGAACAACGAGCTAGATACTCCGAGGTAAGCCTAAAGTCTATCTGCAAAGGATCCGTCATCGTAGCCGCATCGACCTTCTGTATTGTTTGCGTACCGGAAGACTGGCGCGACTCCTTGTTACCGCAATTGTTCTCGTTTCTATTTTCATCCGTCTGCGTGTGGTGAACGGAGTAAGAGTAATTCGCTGGTGGATGGTGCTGATGAACCTCGGATGGGTACTTTACGTTTCGGGGATCGTAAGCCATCTTTCGGTACTCACACCCCTAACAGAATCTCCTCCGCATCTGTGAAACAATTTGTCATTCTACACCCCGTCGAATAGCACAGAAAATATTTTTTACCAAAAACAAAAACAGAGAAAAGAAAAATTGGTGATTTATTTCACAAAGTCATAATCTGCGTAATGCGACGCAGTGATTCGAGCTGCGAGATTTTCCAATTGGTAGCGAAACTAGTGCCGCAGCATAAAGCAACTTACGTTGATTTTGCACGAATTGGACATTTTTCAATGTAAAAAAAAATCAGAGTTACACGAGTCAAGTTCATTAAAAAAAATTTATTGACCAATAATTTTCATCGAGGAGCCTCGAATTACAATGGAGCAAAAGCACGCTGATTGATTCGTCAATTTCCGTCGAAAATTAGCCAACAAAAAGCAAAACAACACGGTGCGAGAAAGCGACATTTCAACGATAAAAATCGCGACGATTAATCTCGCGCAAGAATTATTTTCGCGTCGGACGAGTCGGAAATGTGTTTTCGAGGATATTTTTCTTCCAGGATCCGTGTAATACCTTATTAGGCGTCAGTGGACTGGCAATGCCCATCTCATTGCATCTTAACTGCGTGCAAGCGAAACGGTTTTATTGAGCAGGTCAGGGGACAGGTGTTTAGACCGTTCTAGGAAACAGAGAAAGCCTTATTGCTATGCACGACAAAAAAGCCCGTATTATCGTCTATCTTCGACTTTGCGATAATTAGGGTCGTTGACGAAACGTCTCGCGATGTCCATTGGCACGCTTACCTTTTTTACGTTTTTTTTTTTTCTCTTCTTATTTCTCCGTTTATTCCGTTCGCGAGTCCAGCGCACCGCTGGCCACTATTTGTTTGTATCAGTACCGGCCATCTTTGTAAATCAGCTGCTACTACTCGCCGTAGCCCGCTTTGTACTACGACACGGTCGGGATTTACTCTACCTGCTCCTTCGGTTCAACGGCGAAAACAATCTCGTCGTTTCCGCGACAGTCCGGCGTCTCTTTGCACTCGACATCGCACGTCGCAACGTCGATACAATAGTATTCATGCTTTTTTCTTCATTTCCCCGAAGCATCTCTGATAGTAATTGTTCCGTCTAATGAAAATCTTCGAGTTATGAATGAAGATGCACGTTCATTCATCTACAGACATAATAACAATAACGAGGAATATGCGCAAAATGAAGTTACGCATTTGACTTTTCGACGTTATTTCATTATGTAGCAGACGATTATTTTCGTTGTCATGTCACAAAATTACGGCGATATAGGCTAGTATGAAAATTTGGCGAACACCGGTCGACGGGGATAAATTTCATCGAATTCTCGTTTGCGAATGACATTGAAATGGCGGAAGAATTGGATAACGCTTTTCGCGGAGCTGTGCGAGAATTAACCGAGGGCGGAAGGTCCGCTAATAAGAATCAAGGTCAACATCAGCGCGTAAACGAGATATTCGTTGAGCCGATAGCGCGAATTGTAAATCGGTTAATTCGGTAGACAGAAAGACCGTGGCCGGCTGGATACGACAAGTATGCGACGAGGCTCAAGCGAATGAAAATTGTCGCGCGAAAAATTCTTACGGTCGTCACGTTCGTTACGTCGTTACGTCCGATGATGAATCGCCGGAAGATCCGAACGAGAGGCCAATCTGCACGAAGAACATTCACGCTTCTCCAGCAGCATCCACTTCAGTATTATTTCTCCCCCATTCGATGAGAATACATTGCTTTACTTATATAAAGCAGTGTCCGGTTTTCGGTGGGTTCGAATAATTTTTCCGTTCTACAGAGAGGACCTTGCCCGCGAAAAGACGTGATAGCGAAACTCACCCCAACGGTTAGTATAGGTCGAGGAAAAGAAGCAACTCGTTTCTTCGATCAATCAGCTAAATAATCAACGCAATCGATTGATGTAAAGACGGACAACGCGGGTATCAGAGACGTTATCGAGCGAGTGGCAAACGAGGAAATAACCACATCGGCCGAGTTCATATTCAGCGTTACCCCGCACGTGAAAGATCGCGGCAAAATCTTCCGCGAGACACTGGAGAAAGAGTTGAGCTACTTCCGGGAGATCGTCAACGATACCGTCGATCGTCGGGTACTCGAAAAACAAAACTCAACAAAATCGTTACTCATATCGAATCGAAAATGCTTGAGTATTTATATCAGATTCAGGACGAAGCCGATGTTATGATGCACACGCAGAACGACATTAAAAACAAATTTAGATCATTGACCGACGCCATGACCCAGCGAACCGCGAGGATTCGTCAGAGGCTTCACGAGATCTCGCCGAAGTTCAATTGGGCCGTCGACGGTCGAGATCGAGCGAAATTGGCGAAATTAATTGCCGGATCTGTAAGAATATTTCTATCGCTTCTACGTCGTAAATATGCAACAATTACATAAGCTTTTGATGTTCCACTAAGAAACGGAAAGAGACCAAATCCACCGACTCGAGTTCGGCCGACGCTGTCGACAAACTGACCCACCAGATCTTCATGCGCGGCCAATGGCTGAAGAAGGAATTGACTCGTCTGCAACAGGAAAACACCAATCTCAAAGCGTTCTTGGATGAATTTCGCATTCTCGCTGAGGAACGCAAGCGTCAAGAGTCTCACGTGCCGAGAATGTTGGCCAAAGAAAAAGTCGAATTGGATCGCGAGCTCAACGGACTGCGCAAAAAGTACAAGAGAAACTTGGAGATAATCGACGCTCTCTACGTGGAGCATCATCGTTGCATAAAGCCGCTCAGCGATACTTCGATTCTCGATTATCATTTGTAATTTCGCGAATACAAAGTTTGCGAAGTAACTTGTTTTTTTTTATGGTAACGGCATATATTATTATTCATCATTATATGGTATTTATATACAGTTATTCTATTATTAGAGTTTATACATTGGACGATAACACTTGTCCAGAGCCTCCGAACGTCGATCGCGTAAAAAAAAAGATAAACGAACAATATCAGGAAAATACGTGATAGCTTATCATGACGAAAACAGAATAGGGGAGATAGATTAATAATATCGTTTGGTAGAAAAAAATATAGTGCCTCATCTTGAGCAAGCTTTCTTCGCGGATATCTCGGTTTTTTAGCGGCGCTGGAGAAAACTAAAGAGTTCCCGCGCGCTTGTCGAAGCGCGAAATATCGATATAAACTTTGTGTACACAATATTGTGATACGAGAAGCGTCGGAGTAGAGCCCGCAGAGTTTGATCAGCAAGGCCTCGTCGAGCCGGTGCCGATTTCGCTGCCGTGATGGCTCGAAGCCTTTGACTTTCGGTCGGGATCCATCGCGATGGATATAAATTCTTCAGAGATTCTCTTGTCGAGGCCGGTGTAAGTTTGGGCGAGATCGACCTGGTCCTCGCCGATCGACGCCATTCTCTTCGACGACGAATCCACGCTCTTCGCGTCTTGGTTGTTTGGGTGCCGTCGACTTCTCTCTATTGCCTCTTCTTGGTCGGATTGAATGTAACGCTTGTGATGCCTCGGTCGAACCTGCGTTTCATGAAAAATATCAATTAATACGATGTACTGAAAAAAACTTGCTTTTTCTTTCAGCCGTTTTTGGAGCTGTAAATGTTATGATAAAAGTTAAAGAATTTTTTTTCTTCTATTGCAGTTCGTTAATCGTGATTCGTCGTTGAGTTTATTGATTTTTACCATTTGCGAGGGTGGTCGACTGGCGTGAATCATGTGCGGCATAACGGGCACGGGTCCGTAAGCCGGCGCCGGCATCGGAATAGCTCCAGCAGGAACGAAACCTGGATATTTGCCGTGAGCCGTGGGTGGTAGTCCGTAAGGTGCCTGCAATCGTTGTTAAAAAAAGCAGAACAAAAAATACCATTATCCATCTTGAAATTACAAAAGTCTTAATGCTAGAATAAATTGCTTTCTCTAATCGCGCCACTTCTTCGCGAGATGTGTATCCCCGAGCGTGTTAAGAGAGAGAAACGAGTGTGACGGGATACAAGCTTGAGCCCCGAGGCGAGAAGATTCACGAGACCTCACCGAGCGCGAGTTTCTCCGGCTCGGATAGACGCTAACGCGGCCCGCGAGTTGTGCATCAAAGAATCTTCGCCTCGGAGCTGAGTGGAAAACTGAGTAGCCGCGCTAAAAGATTTCAAATTCTCGGGGGAGTAGCGCGAGAGTCGTAATCCTATCGAAGATGAACTTTCTATACGATTAATGTGTGCGCCCGTGTGTGTGTCACTCGAATATCTCTTTACTCTCGGTTCGGATCACGGTGTCGAGGCTACGCGATATTCAATGACGAGCGTGTGTTTCATACTCCCCGGAGGTCAGTGGAAAAGAGCGTAAATACGGATTGCACGGATGGAATTGAGACTTTACTTCTATAAATAATAGCGTAAAGTAATTCGTACGATTCGCCGGGCACGCAATGGGAATTCGATGAACGAATGATGCGAGAGTGAAGCCTCGAATGGACAATGAGTTAGAAAGTAAGATACATTTTCGTCGTATAAGGCGGCAGATTTGATTCGCTATGAATAATAAATCAAAACTTTACAGCCGCAGGCTCAGCCGGCCCATGTTAATAAGGTGTAATTATTTTTCTCATACAAATGGCACAGCGATTCGAACGGCGTGAATGAAACATTGCGCAGGTAAATAATCATTCTTTTTTTCTTCGTTGCGAACGAAATCGTAACTCTGCAGCATTATTTCGCAACTTCGCCGTATTAGCGGGATATAATTACCTGCATCATCGGATGCATCGGCATAACAGGTTGAACAACGTAGATCGGTTGATTTTTCGGCACGTGGTTCTGGGCAACGACCCACTGATGTACCATGTTTCTCGTTTTCAATCTTCCGTCCGGGCTTTCGTCGACGTTCGATCTCAAACAGCCGCACAGCTTCGGCGTCAGGGTTACGCAACTGTAGCCGGCAACGAGTAGTTCAGCGACGCTGGCGATGAGCAGTCCGACACTCGCCAACAGTCCGGCCCATCCTCCCTCGACTTCCATCAAGTTTCCATCCTCGCCCTGATCGACACAGAGAAAAATAAAATCGTCGTTAATCACTATCGCCACCAAATTAGCGCCCGCGGGCTAGATATCCTTATACATAGGAGAGCAATAAGAAAAGAAACAAAAAAGAGAGAAACCGCTGAATAGAGAATGAGAGTGCGAAATGATCCTTCGATAACGATGCGGTCGAAATTTCGTCGGCGGTGCGATGAAATGAAAAATTTCACGTGTCTCGCCATTACCGCGTGTACTGACCGCGTTTTAGCCTTGGCATTGAACTTTCTCCGAGCCTCACCGCTCCGAATTTCTTCGGCCACCGCCCCGAAAACGATACAATCGTCGATCGACTCGACAGCAAAAAAAATTCGCGCCTCTTTTCTCGCAACTGAATTTTACTTGCTACAAATGTGAAATTTTCAAAGAGAATTTGCCACTCGCTCGAACGCGCTACGGTAAACGAACTTTTGCATTAATATTTATGTATCTCGCGTGGATTTGATGTATGTGCATAAATCGTTGACTCCGCCGCGACGAGCATCGTCTACGCGTATTTATAGGTACGGCGAAACTCGGAGTCTCTATTTTGCATGGCTGTTTACACGAAAAAAAAAAAAATATATATATATATATATATACACACGTATATATCGTACGACGAAACATTCAAGGATTCGAATAAGTTTCTGCGATTTATGTATATTAATGTATGTATATGAAATTCCGACGGAGTTTTGAGATGTAACGTGCTAAGCGCGATTCTCGATATGCAATCTCGGCGTTTCTATAGCTCTCGAAACCGGGTCACCCGTTGCCTGACTTCGTTAATTAGCCTCGCGATGATGCTTCAATTAATTAGACGTATATAACTCGACTGAGCCCAATGCACTCTCGATCTTGATTTCAAATCTCACGTATCACGACGATATTACCATCGGCCGACATCTGTGTTACGGAATTTGTGAAACGATCGCGGGGATGTGGATTTTCTAAATTTCGCTGGATGAATCGCCGCGGAGGCCCCTTCTTTCCGACTCGACGTCGACGCCGTTTCGCTCGTGACTTTACGGGAGACATAGAAACTCCGCTGTGGTTTTCTGCAGCGCTCGCAGAGAGATCGGCTACGAACTCTCGATTTGTGTATCCGTGAACGCTTGTGTTACAATGTTACAGATCGACGCTCGAACTATTTTTCTGTACCGCGAAATTACCGGACGTTCCAAAATGCTATTTTCAAAAATATTTCATTAATTTTTCCCGCGAAGAAAATGGTTAATTTTATGAATGAATTTTTTTTTAAATAATATTCTGCGATTAATTAATTTTATTAATTACACAATATCTTTGATTGCATGTGTCTTCCGTTAAGTTAATTTCTATGATAAAATTTTTTATTTGTGCAGCGAAACTGCCGAAACTGTGGAATTCGTCGAGACGAAAAGCAAATGTGTACGGATGGTTTGGCACGTGTTTAGAATTCTAGGAAAAAAAATAGGCCGTTCGAGTAACGGATGGAAGGGAACGTTGGGTCATTGATAAAGCGTCCGAAGGTAATTCTAACGTTACCGTAAGGTGTTTAATTAATTTAGAATAGATCGGTGTTCGGTTGTAGAGCAAAAATGGGCGTATCGGAAGGATTTCAAGGGACGGACAGTAACGATCGAGACGGCACTAAGAAGGCGAGGAGAGACAAGAAGACGAATAAAAAAAAGATGAAACGAGCGATCGTGTCGGCGTCGAAGCTGTATGTGCATCGAACCCGTAAGAAGTCACCGGTTCTCCAGCCGGTACCGGCGTACACTGACTTGTTTTACCTCGGATGGTAGGGAGGGTATGTAGGCCAAACGTCCGAGAGGCACACGTAACGAAGCGAGAAGCCACGGGGCACAAAGTTGGAGAGAAAATAAGGTAAAAAAAACAAGCATCTCCGGTAGTCTCGCGGCGAGAGAGATGAAGTAGAGTACGAGAAGTGGACAAAAAAAGGAGAAGAAGCCGTTGATGAAGAATAATAATAAGAAGAAACCGCGCGACAAGAGGGACACCGATTACGTGAAGGAATTCCGCGGCACGAGACACGGAAGATAAAAATTTCTCGATGCCGACGAAGCTAATTTTCGTATCGAGATAACGATAAATAAAGATAAATTCGAGTTTTACGTTCGCGAGAGAAGCGTTGAAAATTAATGAATTTAGAAAAAAAAAAAAAGTGTTTGAAAAGAAGGCAAAATGATCGTATCCGACACGGCGGATGTGCAAATTGTATTGCACAATTATTTATACACAGAAACGCCGAAGAGACGAGTATAAAAAAATTAGGAGGAATAAAATTGAAGAGCCTTGAGCGAGCGCCGATAAAATGCCTCGTATCGTTAACGGATCCCGCGGCGAGCGAGGGAGGAGAATCCTTGAATTACTACGAGCGATTCCGAAGCGTCTCGTATAAAGAGAGACGAGTGGAATTCACCGGGAAATATTAATAAAATCCGTGAGCGTGTAGGACGGGGCATATCGTCTCGAGATGCCCGGGAGGAAAGCTCCGGCGTATTTCAACGCTGACGGCCGCGCGCCGCTGGCGAAGGTGCAATGAATGTCTTGTAAAACAAAAGTAAAGTGATTCGCCGCTTTTACGAGGAGGAATCGGAACGAATGTGGAACGAGGGGAAAATTCAGCTCGGCTGCAGGGGAATAGAGGAAGGGCAAAAAAGATAGTTGAGGAAATAAGTTCGAATCGCGTGCGTCGTCAGTGCTGAAAAAAAACTATACAAAAAAAATGAAATGAAAAAAAAAAAAAAAAAATACCTACAGGAACGAGAAGAATGCTGGTTTCCGCGGGGCGCTGGGAGTCCCGAACGACCGCTGTTAGTGCCGTGATAGCCGACATGTTCGAGAGCGCCAGCGCGACCAGACTCGATGCGAGATGAGCCGTTGCGAATCCGGAAGTTCCCGGCGCCCTTTGCTGCGGCGTCTTGGTGCTCGACGAAGTCGCCAGTGTCGCTACGACACCCAAGGCACCGGCGACTAGGGCACCTGCGCCGGCCCATAATCCGGCGCCCGAACCTCCCAACGAAGCTCCGTGCACTAGCACCAAAACTCCGAAGACCACCAGTACGATGCCTGAGAAAAATGTTTATTCGCTCGTTTTATCGATCAATTTTTTTCTGTTCTTCATGGACCTTTATCTCATATTAAAAAAACTTGACCTTTCGGAACTACTATCCTGTACATAATTATAGCGCGCTGGAATATGAGTTTGTTCGAAAATATAATGTTTTTTTGTTTTCATCATCGCATGTTTATTCTAGAAGAAAAAAATTGTCTTCTAAATTATCGTCAAAGAATTAAATGATCATTGAAGTAATATTGAGAATATTACTGACGAGATCGTTCCATTACACCGTGAGAATCAAGCTGTTTTTTTACAATAAAAAATGAAACTAATATGGAGCAGAGAGCTCACGCTTCTTTATGTGAAAAACGCGACTTTCGTTATCGTGAACGTTGAACAAGGAATGAAGTGTTTGGTTAAAATGGAAGAGATACTCAGCGAAATCGTTGTCCCGATGAATGGTAAGAATATAATTTCGTAAAAAAATGTCTCGCACGAACTTTACGAGTCGAATTGAAATTCCGAACTCACCGAGCAAAAGTTGTCCGCACGACGTGAGCATGAGAATATTCGTGTCATCGCGAGCTCGTGCCCTCTGAAGCTTTTGCCTCTGTTCCTGGTCCTTCAACACTTGTTGCTGCTGTTGCTGTTGATGCGCCTGATGCTGCTGTTGCCTCTGTTGCCTCTCCGATATCAGTATCTCCTTGGAGTGTTTCGATTCCTGGCAACTATCCGGCTTCGAGTCCTTCGAATTCGTCGAGTCCTTCGAGTTGTTTGTCTTGCCCGAATCTTGGCTCCTCACCGTCGAATCGAGCGCTATCGTCTCGCTGTTCTCCATGTCTCTTTATCTTCACTCGCAAACACTCGACGCGAAATATTTCGTCGGCGTCTCTATCGCATTTTCTCGCCCGACTCGTTCCAACGGTGTTTTCTTTTGTGCAACACTTCAGTCTGTTTTCAACCACTGCGAATCGTTGACGGAACTGAAAATTGTTTTATTTTCGGTATCGAACGAATTTGATCGTTAGAGCGACGAATGTTGCGTGTAATATTCTATTTATTGGCGAATGGTTAATAGACGCGGGTCAATGTTCTTTAAGATTGTAGTAACTCATCGGACTTGCACACTCGGCGCGGGGCCGACTCGGCGAGTTGCAAAGTAAATGGACCGTAAATGAGCTAATAAGAGAGCCTGGGAATACCGGAACCCCTCGGAGCCACTTGAAAATAATTGGCACCCCTATATCTTCCCGTTCTCGCGAATATTTCTTTATTTCTATTTACGAAACTCCACAAGATCAGTGAGGAAAGAAATCGTGTTGAGTTTTTTTAAGACTTTTTTTTCGGCTCCAACAATCACGTATCTCAGCAGCACTTATCACAGAAATCGTTCGATCGAACACTTCACTATCAATCAATAATTTACTTTTCTCGCTTAATCGAATATTTCGCCCGATAAATATTGTTCTTGTTCTTTCGCCGATGCTCGAAGTGAGAGATCGCGATTGTTGAGAGTTATTATAGAAGTAGCGAGTAGCTCGCAGTGCGTCTGGTCAGTGACTGGCTTGTCGGAGGCACAGGTTGCACCGGCCTCCCTCTCTAATGTCTTCCTTTCTCACGCACACAAATGCCGCCTTTCCCTCTCTCGGTCCGATGAAGTCTCCTTCGGTATCTCTACCTTGCGATACATTTTATAATTGATCTAACTGCCGAGTATTAATCTCTCAATTTTCTTCACCGCAGCCGTATTTTTCATTTTCCCTCGTCAATTTTCTTATTCGATTTCTCGTTGACTCTTCGATCGTCATCTTCGTTTTTCTTCCTGGGTTACCATGATTATTTAATGTTTCGTTCGTCAACCGGCATTTCGGAATCATAGATAACGCGTTATGTTAATAGACGAAGATCCTTTCGGTTTTTTTCGTAGTTAATGCATTTAATCGTTCGACAGATTCGTTTCTCGAGAATATTGTCTCTCATTCGACGCTCTCTCGTTCCCCGGATCCCACACCGCGTGTACACAAACGCCGCGGTAGAGGCAGAGACCGGTGGTATTATAATAGTTACATGTGTACGTGAGATACCTGACCTGCGTTCCACTGCACGCGAGCGCGGAATTATTTTTCACGGAGTTTCATTGCCCGTACACACACGGTGTACTTTATACCTTGTAATCTATTTTTCTTCGGCCGCGTCTCTCACCCTTCGCGCGCATTCTTTTCGTACGAACCTCGCATTCGCGGATGTACTTGAAAATATCATACTTTCTACGTATACACTACTCCAGTTGCGTACTCAATAATTCCGTGTATTTTTCATCGCGGTGTATATTACAGTATAGTTTATACGCGCGGCGTCGGAATAATTCATAGTGCAACATTTTCTCGAAGCTGTCGATTTCTTCACTTTTTCTTCATTCCTATGTATGTATTTTTGCCTCGTGGCATATTCTACGAGCAATGTGTACAGATATATGTATGCGCTTGTGCGCGGATCGAGGTTGAAGAACGAAGAAATTTCTCTGCGGTCACGAGAGTTTCTCGCATCGCGTCTTCTCGTTCAAGTGTAATGTTATAAAGTCTTCGCGCTCGCGCCCGCGTAGATCCGCGTGTCTTATGAACGGAGTGTACGAGAGTTTGCGGACCATCGTTGCGCAGAAATAAAGAAAGAATGAGAGGAAAAACAAAGAAAAAATACGACTCGCAAGCTGAGCCGCGAATATTACTGTACATCGATGCGGTTCGGCACACAACGAAAAGTTAATCCTCGGAGAGCGAGATATCGCGATAACGTTCTCTCGCGTCTTACGGTATCTCACGTATGTTCGATCGGCGCTTTTCCCATCGACGTTCAGAGGCCTCGATCAATTTATAGCGATTCGAAACTCATTTGGTCCATTAACAGAGATTAGCTGCCACGGCGAGTTCATTAATAATTAACTTATTTTCAAAAACGGTAAGGCTTCTGATATTTATTGATTTTTTTCGATAACGCATAATTGCAATATTGATTCGGAAGTAAAATGTAAATGAAAGTTGAAAATAAACTGTTAATCAACTATCGGAGTGGTAAAGTCATGAATTAGTTTAGTTGGATTCGAACGTTTTAAAATATTCATTTGTGTGTCAATTTCCATGTTCAATATTTTTCATATTGATTCGGGAGAAAAAGCGTCACTATATGACCTTTTACGGTTCCAAAATTATTCATACTTTTTTTTTCCAAAACGAAAAGATCGACTGAAAATCCAAAGCATTCGTACGTAAGAAAGATTTGTTTGAAAATGCAACTCTTTAATACTCCTCAAAGATAATAGCAAAAAAGATCGATGTTCATAGGTAGAAGAAATCTTTAAAGTATACCATTGACCCTCGAAACAGCCTGGAGAACGCCACTTCCGCTCCAACATTCCCATCCTCTGTTCTTCGACGATAATCATAACACGTCCATACAATCGCCAGAATGTCTCGTTCCATCGACGTATTATCTCATAAACTTCGAGTAAACACGTCGAAGCGCCTTTTTTTATTCCATTTATCGCAGAAGAGATATGTGTGATGGTGTATCGGTGCCAGGAAGAACGAGTAGAGTTGCGCGCCAAAGTTCTCGTTGAAGAACTCGCTCTTCGAACTTCCAGAGGTTTCTCCGGCGTTTCTCAAAGAGGGAGGGGAGGAACTCGCGAGTCTCTCCGTGTAACAGACGCGATTCAACCGAGCTACCAGTGGCTTGCCTTTCTACCAAAGGCATTCGCGAGAGAAGAGAAATGCTCGAGCTCTCGTAGTGTATTGTATACCAACGAAGGTATATATGTATAGCTACATATACATATAGAAATATATATATATATGTACCGGAGGCGCTCGTGCTCGCCTCCGGGACTTCTCACTGGGAGACTCTCGACTCTCCTCTTATCCATGCTCCCGCGCCTTCGAGAAGATTCTCTTCTCCGCACTCGAGAATACACCTTCTGCCTACCTATCGTTGATGCGCTCGCTTAAAGTTTTATCTTCTGCACCGCGCCTCTGTACTCTCTTCTTCATTTTTGCGCAATTTCACGTCAGCCCCACGCTCGCATCTCCCGTTCCTTACCGTCTCGTGTTTTGCGCGCTTCACGCGCTCGCGATAACTGAGTCCATTGAGTTTCTTTTTTACAATGTTTTTTTCGTGATATAATAATGAATGAAGAATTGAATTTGAAGGTATTCAATGAGATTGCCAATCGATATTGAAGATCAAATTAAGTTAAGGTAGTCCTTGCGTATAGTTCAGCTAAAACTGCGTTTAACGTGAGATGCAGCAAGAATTTCGAGCACTTTCCGATTGGATAAGAATCTGAAAAAAATCTGTATAGAAGATATCGAAAAGATTGATTGGGCGTAATAATAATTGCAAAATGTTATCGATAAACTGATGAAAAAAAATTGTTTAAGAAATTACCCGTTAACCAAACTTTTTCTTTTGTTTTTTTCGTTGATTTCTTTGAGATTTTAGTCCCATCGGGAAGTGTTCGAAATCCTCGCTGCGTCTCACGCGAAGCTCACTTTTGGCCGGGTCGTAACGCAAGGACTACCTTGAGCGATTGAGTAACGGATATGAGACAAAAAATAGAAAACCATTTACGCTCCGTGACTTTTAAAAGTATCCAAAATAAAGAAACTCTTCGCAACTGTACTGAACTCCGTGGAAGAACACCGATCGTCACAGTGCGCCCAATTTGAAAAATTTTCATCCGGATTTTCCATCGTCTCGGTTCCGCGATGACGAATTCCGGAAGTGGATTACCGATTGCTCGAGTTTGGAGAGACGGGAAGAGGAAACGCGAGTGTTTATATCACGGTTTTTTTTAACAAATGCGGAAGAACGATTAACGAAATACTATGCCATTTATTTATAAATGTATAGCTATACGTACGCGTATCTCTCATATATCAATTCTGGAAGTTAACGATTCTATCATCAATACTCGGGAGTTAATTAATCGTGACAGTACCAGTAGCCGGCTATTAAATCGAGCGCGAATTCACCGACGCGGGAGCTTCGCGATCATGCAACCGCGCGCCCACGTCGATCAAGCCACTGGAAAATTACATAAAATGTCGAGAGAAAATGGGAATCGGTAGAACGAAATGTGTGTTTTTCCAAGTGGCGCTCGCGAGGTGTACAGGAAATCGTTTTAGCGTCGCGAGCGCGATTAGTTTATGCATCTTCGAAGCGTTCGCTTTTGCGGATGCGCGCCAGGCTCGCTTGGTCGAGGAAGCGATTAATCCTGATAACAGCGAGTGTCGAGGGACGAGAGAAAGATGGGCCCGCGACGGAACAAGGTGGAAGGAAATGTCTCGTTTCTCGCGTAACATCACTTATTCTCGTTCCTTCGCTGTATTGCCACATCGATTGTCCGAGAATCCAACGGGCCGCAAATCGCACATTCAAATATACAGATTGGGCCCTTAAGATTCTTAGCAGCCGACATTAAAAGATAATAAGAGAAAATAAATTTAAAATCTCAATGATGAAGATTTACTTCACATTAAGCTGCGAAGCCGCGTCGTACATCTTCCATTTGATTTTTTTCCACTTAATCGCTTCTCGATTATGTGGTTTTTCTTTTAATTCTCCGGCCGAGTGGCCGACAACCCGAAGCCGAGACCGGACAAAACGAATTAGCATTCAAGCTTCGAGGCGCGTTAGACAAGCACACAAGCAATAAAAGTTACGATGTTAATGAACTCGGAGAGGGAAAATAAAGTAGAAATACGGAATCGTGGCAAATTGCTTTGACTCGATTCCGGAACTCGTCGAGATTCGCGAGACAGCGTATCGTATCAAAGAGATGTTTCGGAGATAATTTTCATCGGTGAAAGAGTCGATTGAATCGGAGTGTCGATCTTTCAAAGACCTCGGTGCAGAGTCGGAAAGTTTACAGCGCGACGGTAAGCAAAGGCTCGAAGCCTCCGGTCTATGAGATAAAAGGTCTCGTAGCGGGGCGTACTATCGTGTCGTTCGAACGTTGAAATAATTGGCTCCAGAGCGAATGCTCGCCAGTCGAGATACACGAAAGAGAACTCTTACTCTTCGGGATTCGGAGCAAGAGCAATACGGTGTGCGCGTGCGTGTGTTCGAGTCGAGGCGTTTGTGCACACCGACACCGTTTTACTCGCCTTTTACCGCTCGTAATCCTGTCGTTACGTATCGCACGGCATCGAACGTTACCGAGAGGAAAGTCATTAGCGAAACGATGCTGATTTCCACGCTTCGATTCCCGGATATTTTCACTGGCTCGCTCGATGATTTTCCAATCTTTCCAACGAAACGACTTTACGACTGTGAGCATACACACGCGAAGATACAGGCGAATCCAACGTTCGATATTCTCCTTAATTTCAATTTTGCGCGAACGAGCAGCTCCAGCAGGCGAAGAAATATAAAACTGAACTCGATGTCTTGCGACTCGATGAAAGGGAAATCCGACCTACCGATTGCAATTATTGATTCGACTTTTTTTATTTTTGAAGAACGCGTATCGTTACATTCTCAGCCAAAAGTTCGATTCACAGCATTTTTTTTTAATTTCCGGTATTTATAAAAACAGTGAAATAAATAGTTAATAACATTTTCGAAACTTTATAATGAGAAATAAATACGTTTCCCATATTTCACACAGTTGTTTTTTTTTCATATTTTCATCCCATCGGGAAGTACTCAAAAGTTTCTTCGAATGTCACTTTTGACTGGGAATGTAACGATAGACGTTCCTTAATTTTCCGTGTTAATGTTTCTCGTGAAAGCAGGTAAAGTTCGCTGATCGGTAATTAGATCGAGAAAAAATTGAATCGACGCTACTGTCTTTAAGCGTTGAGTGTAAAATACATGGAACGAACTTCCTCAATGGCAACAAGTTCGTATCACAAATTGACCGAAGAGAAATAAGGAGCAAAAAAAAAGCAAAAAAGTGTACGATAATGTTGCGTCTCGATAAAAGGGAAAAGCGACTTAATGCCAATGCCAATTAATTCTTTTTCGTCTCCAATTGAATCTCTAATGTCTCGCGTGAAAGTTTTCAAAGTCAGTGGATAAAACCGCGCAGTAGATTCTTCGAAAGACAAAAATTCGAATCGACGTTCCTGGTCGCGAGTAGTAAAAAAAAATCAGCTTCCTGAATGCCAACAACTAGTATTATCAGCGGGAAAAAAGAAAAGTAAGGAATTCAGAAAGAAGATAATAAAGTGGGCAATTAATAAATAATTCATGGGAACGGCGACGTTGCCGGTAGTTCGAATGAACAGGAATCAAGATCGAGTGACGTAAAAAATGGCCGAACGTTTTTACTGAACTATATAGAACAATCCGTATCGTTTTGCGACTCCATATAATAGATACTTCCCCCCCTCCCTCTTGTAGGAAGCATTCCTGCGTGTACGAGTCTCGACATAGTTCGTTCCTTAAATAATTCATTAATACACCGGCGCTATAATAAGAGCGGTGAAAGTGTTGAACGACTCCTAAGTACATATATGAGTATGCAAAAGAAAATTACATGCAAAGGCGAGATACACATGTACGTGTCGAAATGAGCATTCCCACTATGACTCGAGACTTTCATCATAAATTATGATTAAACATATTTTTTTGTATTTCCATCGATCGTTTAAAGCGAAAAGAAATATCCATTAACCGGGAGTTAACAACTGTATAACGAGAGAAACATCGTTCTAATAGGGTTGTCAGTGAAATAACGCAATTAATGCACAGACCGACCCGCGACGAATTCATAAACGACAATACGAAAAAGGATTGCGCGAATGACGCGGAGCTTTCTCATCAACGCGCGTGCTGTCGATTCTTCATAATCCGCTTTCTCAATAGACCGATCGAACGACGATTCATTTAACGATCGCAACGTGTCATTTGAATCCCGAGGCGATCCCAACAATTTATTTTCCCTTCCGATTTATTTGCGTTATTTTTCCAATATTATCACCTGTGTCGATGCGGTCTCGCGTTTATCGTAATGGCACCGCGGAGCATAACTCGCGCAACAGTATTACAGTACTACGCATTTGAGCCGAAGACGAAAAAATTAATGCCTGGAATACCATGTGCTACATACGCGTGTTAATATTCGTAATAAAGATAAAAAAACAAAGTGCACAAGACGCTGGAAGGACAACGGTGTCTTACCGAGAATCGCCGTAATAAGATTACATTATATAGAATTTAGCCGAGAGATCGCGTGCACTGCGAAACCGCACGAACGACAAACCTTTGCTGCGCCGGTATCTTTGTGTTGATAAAACATATAGCATAACGCGTCCACTGTACACACAACTTGCACCGACATATGAATTAATTTCCGACAAACAGAAGGGTCTACACGGCATCTTCCTGCATGTCCAATATCAAGAGAAAATGCCCTTTCGTTTCTTAGCCCTCGACGGATACGTGTAACGTTTGCACTGCCCCCCTTCGAGCACGTGTGAGTTTCGCGAAACGCGAAACCCACTCGCGTACACAGAGACATTCCCCGAGAGTTGGCCGAACATAGAGTAAACTTGGTGTAATCCGTAGCCCGAGACACGTCTTCGCGTGCGCGAGAGATTTTTATACACAGTTACGTCGTGCCGTTAAGTAATTAACATATGCACCGAGCGAAAATGCGCTGCCACGGGATTTTCTCGAACTAGCGAGCGGACGGCGAGGACGTTATTTCGTACGTTATTCTTTTTTCTTTCTTTCTATGTATGCACAATGTTACTGTGGACTCGTGCAATTTCATTCACAGGCGCGAAAGAGGCGGGAGAGGAAACAGCGAGCGTTACGCACGACCCGATTGCTCGCCCTCCTCGTCCGGCGATAATGTACACAATACGCGAGTCGTAATACACATGCGAAGCAACGTAGCATTCGACGCTAATTGAAGAAAAATTGTGTGTTACGCTCTATCCTTCGCCGCCGGTATCTCGGAAGTTTCTGTGTGCTCGGGCGCGCGCGCGGTCGAATCCACCGAGTTTCCGTGCACGATTCTTCTTGCTTCGTGTGATACGAATCTCGCATCGCGGGGGTCAAGATCTAAGGCCAAGGAACTATAATGCAGAAGTCTCTCTATGCGCATTTCGTTTTGTACGATTCTCAGGCTCCTTTCAGCCACTCTGCAGAAACGTTTAGAGTTTTATAATGCACCCGTCGCGGGAAATTGCGCGAGGAACTTCGGTGGAGGGAATCAAATTATAGGATGCGAATATTATAAAAAAAGAAAAGAAAAGTATTTATCGTCGTCAACGTCAACGACGTCCATTCTTCTCTTTTCTTTCTTCTAATAATGTAGGTAGTACTTTGAGCAGTTGAGATGTAATTATAGAAATCAACGTCAAAAGATTCGCTTTCATCATCAATTTCCCACGAGAGTAAGTATGAAATTTGAGATCGAGGGAAAGAGCGTGTCGCTGTAAGCTCTTAGGCATCTATCGAGAGAAAACTGTTTTCTAACGGCGACCAAAGTGTTGTATCCTTTGTGCGAGTCGCGCACCACGGCTCGCTATTGCAATAAAATCTCTCCACGATCGTTACTCCTCGCGCAATTTCGGAATATTTAGATTATTTTAATTAATGTTTATTTCTTGTTTTCTTTCGTTTCGTTACTATCAAATTTCAAGAGGTATAATTTCACTAGGCATTTTTAGTGTTGTCGTTAAATTAAAGGCAATCGTTTGTAATTCGTATAGTTTAAAAACTCCAGTGCTTGTAATAGAAAGAAAAAATGTATTAGCGTCGATTGTGGTAATTATTGGTAGCTTTTCATTTCAATAAAAACCGTCGATTATCGCGAGTGTCAATTCTTTTCAATTTTATTTTATTGATGGTAATTACGGCAGTAACAAGAGATAATTTTATTCACACGTACAATATATATAATAATACATAAGACATTGTCCACTTTCTTCTCATCCGGGATAGTCTCGTAGTCTGAAAGACGTCTCCGCAGTTTCTCCGCACCTGACTGTGCGCGCGGGGCATTAGTCTCTCTTCTCGGTAATGAAGAATTGAGTGAGTACCAGAGATAATGGCAGTGGCAAGCCGCGTTCTGGGACGTCGTTTTCGTTCGCGGAGATGGAGGAGTGTACCGGTCACGTTTTACTTTCGCGACTATTCGCGAGACGTATATCCTCGAGACGAGAGAGCCTCGTCGACAGACTTCTCCACGCTGATGCATCTCAGTCGAGGAAGCGCCGAGGAATGCAAAATTTTCTGCGTTCCATCGAGATAAGTGGCCGCGACGAGAGTAGGTATAAGATCAAAGACAGCGTAAGAGGACGAAAAAGAAAGGAGAAAAATATGTATGAAAATAAGAAAATAAAAAAACGCGAGAAGAGACGAGATGCAAAATATTTTCTCCTTCTACGAGTCGTTGTTGTCGTTGCGCGTGTGCGAGAGCGCTGTTGTCCAGATGGGTTTACATCTCAGTCCGCGAGATTATACCCGGTTCGCCTTGGCCGACCAGGAAAGACTGATCTCATCTCGTAAATATGATAGCTATTGCGAGGGAGCGTCCCGTCGGTGTGAAAACTCCTATTCGCCGTACACGCGTATAATACATATATATATATAAATTCATCGAAATATATCCATTGTAAATTCGTTATTTTTCGATGTAACCATGTAAACGCAGTCATCATTGATCAATCGAATGATCCGTTCTCCGGTTCGCAGCTGTTAAGAGACCTGAAAATAAAAGAATAATAAATAAATAAAAATAACACTCATCCCGTTGTAATGCGTGGAGAAAGAAATGTCGTAATTACTATTACACTCCGAGGCCCGTCGGAGTGTCGAGTCGTTACACGCGCGAGCGTCAAAGCAACATTCCTCTCTACTCGCCGAGGACTTAGCATAAATCCCCGGGCTTATTCTCTCCGACGCAAACAACACTTGCGCGAAGTAGCGACACAGGTCTTTGGACCCTGGAGCATTATTTCAGCACCCGTTAAACTCACGACACTTTGTTTATGCATTCGTGTATTATTTTATTTTTTTTGCGTTCATCAGTTTGTTCTTTAGCATTA
Organism: Ischnus inquisitorius; assembly: GCA_963924025.1. Lineage (NCBI taxonomy): Eukaryota > Metazoa > Arthropoda > Insecta > Hymenoptera > Ichneumonidae > Ischnus > Ischnus inquisitorius. The sequence goes on along the minus strand of OZ001250.1, from coordinate 5,126,932 downwards.
ATTTAACAGGCATTGCATTTTTACGGATTAATGTCTTGGTTTAGTATACACTTTTTTGTATTCGTTAGTCTTGGAGACATTATTTTTTTCGAGCATTGAATTTCCGACGGATCGTTAGTGTTTTGATGCATTATAATTTTTTTTGTGTGTTTATTAGTTTGTATCAAGTTATGGAATTCGCATTATTTTTCTGAGTCTTCGTGATCGTATTTCGCGTGTGAATATCTTCATGCGTTTGCGCGTGAAAATTCACGAATTACGCCAGTGCTACGTGCGATCTAGGATAACGAGAGAGGTGTATAAATCGGAGAAAGACAAGCGGTTCTTTGCGTGTGGCACTCGACCCGATAACCGCGGGAATATCAACGAGCACCTGTCCAACGCTCTCGAATTACAAATTATTGCGTTACGCCACGCTCGTGGTGCGCAACGATAATTTGGGTCGTTCGTGACTCGATCGAGAGCTCCCCGCGCGACGGCTACGCCAGTATTCCTATGTTTGTCACCATGCGAAAAAAATTATTATGCATTCAGGAGCGAAATAAAAAAAATTGCGGTATGTCCGCACCTTCGAGTTTCTCAATTGCAATAATTAATTTACACGCGCTTCCGGTGTAACGGATGATTCTTCGATGGACTTGCATCATCGGGCAATACACGCGCAATATTTGTTATAACATACTATACGGTACATTACAATCGCGTGACGAAACGAGAATGTCGGCGAGATTCGCTACGTTGTTATTATGTTTTCCTATTTTTCTCTTATTCTCGCTCTCTTTGCGCGGATTACTACGACGCGCGAAGGAAATTGCGTGCCGGTTGTGTCGTACCGTTGTCTTTGACCGAGAGGACTGCGCCTACGTGCGCGAATAATTTTGTTGTAACCACGCGCACTTTGCGCGGCCTCCTTACGGCAAATACCGTTCGATACTACGGGGGAGTTAGTTGGGAAGAAAATGTGTCCAGACAAATGGACACCGGTGTTTTAGCCGATTATCCGACACGTTCGAGAGCTCATTACACACGAGTTAAAAAGAAGCTGGAGACTCACTTCGAGGCAAGGAAACTGTGTTCCCGAGAAGGCTTAATATGCAGATATGAAGAAATAAATGAACTTGGAGAGAACGAGTCCTTGGAAATCATGCAAATTGTCGATAAAACTCGCTCGAGTAGAATCGAAGAATGTCTTATTAGAGAACTAACTGTATCATGGGAGAAAACGAGAAAAAAAAAAGACCTCGAACTACAATCGGCCTAGTATCGAACGCATTAAATTGCTTCGCGGGTCAATGCTGCTTCTTTTTTCTTCCACTTTTCATCTACCTCGTAGCGTGTATGAGATGTGAGCAAATAAACGAATAAGCAAATAAAACGAGAGAATTTATGTCGCGGCGTTCTCCTCACAGCCACATTCTATCTTTCGTCTTTTCTACTGCGCCGTTGCAAGATACTTTTCGTCCTTTCGTTCGAGCGAAATTACGTGCTCGGAATGTGGCTTCTGGAGGTCGCGGAGGATCGTAAAAAAAAGCGCGTATCGCTCGAGCGTTGATGCGCCAGGAATATCAGTTTATAGTTTATTACGTTTGGACTGGATCTCGAAACATTTTTAGTATTAATGTATGGAAATTAAAATTTCATTGTATAAATGGTGGACGGTTAATTGCCCATAAGTTATTAACTGAACAACCGACCCGCAAATTATGATCTTGAATCCGTGTTTTCTGCTGCAATATTGACGAAAAAATTGCTAGAGTGCCCAACGAATCTACCGAATTATGCGGAAACATGTTATTACTTAATAGAATTGGATTGAATCTTGAAAATCTTATTTCACAAGTCTCCCATGACAAACATATGAGAATAATTTGAGGTCATTGATGTCGGAATCGCGGCACCAACGCATGTCGTTGATGTACAAAATCGATGTATCGACGTAGAGAACCATCCTCTTTATAAAAGATCGGTGTAGAAACGCCCGAATGGATTTCTCAAGATCTCCCGGTGCGTTGTGCGCGCTTTCGCAAAAGCCATCATCAAATACGTTTCTCAGGTGTGTCGCGCATAGAAAAAAAAAGAGAAAAAAAAGTCGAGAGTGCGTTGAGACGTTCGTCGTGTTCCCTGTTATAGCTCTTGTTAATGTACACATTGTCCGCTTTATTTGTCGATCTTCCTTTCACCTTAGAGAGTTCTAAGCGCCGAGAGTACATTGTGCAGTTCACTCGGGCGTGATTCGAACAAATGCGAGAGAGTCGGGCGAATGCTTCGGAGCGGAGTAAACGCGGGTCCAGCGAGCACCTGCTTACACACGGTGATGTCATGTTCGCATGGCCCGCTTGACCCCGACAAGAGAACTGAGATAAAACGACGACAATAGCCGTATTCGAGAGTTGCCGAGAATTCGCACGATGAAATATCGCACGCGCTATGGTTTACCGTGTTATCCTACATTCCGCAGACAAATTGAGCTGCATAATTCATTCGCGAAGTAATCGATGTAATTTCGCTGACGACGATCAGGAAGCGTTTCGAGAGCAAATTTAAAGCGTTTTATTAATATCAGACGCGCGCACGCTTGAAGGTGCGGTTACTTCATCGCGATCTTAATGAAGCTTGGAGTAGGTCTGTGTGTCTGAGTACACGCAGATATAGCGCCTACGCCTTGATGACTTATGCAATGAATATTAGCGAACAAGCTTCATTCGTTTAATCGGTATGAGAGAAAAAGTTGTATGTTGTGATTCGTTTTCATCCACGGCAAACCGCGCGTTGAAGCGGTCGAACCAAACTTAATTAACTATTTGATCGGATTTATCTGCTTATGGGATGATTCGATTTTGAATCTTCGTTTTTTTAATTCGGCAAAGACAAATAATCGTACTGTGTCTGTAAAAAGTTCTACTCACCGAATCTCTGCAGCTTCGGTTCGATAACGAGCTCGCCGAGGCAGCAACTCCCGGTTTGTGAAAAAGCGATGCCGATCTCGTTCACGGTTCGTAGATTCGTCAGATAAATGCTGAGAAGAAACATTGAGATATTAATTTCTTGCATCGATCCATCGCGTTGTGTCGATAAAAATGTTGTCACCTTTTGCGCCACTGAGAATTAAGCTCCAGAGTCTCGGAGGCTCGAATTCTCTGCACTCCTGCGTCGTTACCCAGTATCAACGTTGGGGCGGTATGGACAAAATTCGATTCACGATTTTTATTCTTCTCTTTGTAAACGAGACTCGCTTGGATCTCTTGTTCAAAGTCAATGTGAACGAGAAAGAGGCTGAAATTTGTAAACGTTCGAAACGATCGTTACTAACGAAACACGTTCCAATTCAAAGTTTTTATGCATAAACATCTAATGTTAAATTTAATGTTCCAGTTTATGGATTAAGCTTTCAGTATCGGTGCATCGTTTTCTAAGAAAATTACTTTTACAGTACAATTTTTTACATAAAGCACGCGGGACACCTTGCGATACAGTTTCAAAGGCATATCATTAATATCAAATTTCTACTCACCGATGATAAAGCGTCGCGTCTTCGGTGATGAGTTTCAAGCAACTGCCACCGTCGTACGAGTACTCTTCGCAATATTCCGTACAATTAAAGCGTTGGCTTGGACTCTTATCGAAGAATTTGATACGCCTCCCGGTTACTTTCAGTATCTCGAACGGTGTCTCGAAAGTGCACTCGGGTTTTTCAGCGGGCGTGTTCTTATCCTTTGGCTCGACGGGCGGTGGAATATCGGTGTACGTGAATTTCGAGTGCAATCCCGGCGCCAGAATCTGTGGCTTTTGCTTCGACAAATTGTAAAACGGGCTGACGGTCGACAATCCGTTGTCCGACGATACTTTCGACTCTAGCTGTTTCCGATGAGGCGCGAAAAATAATGTTATATTGTTTTTTTCTTTTTTTGTTAAGTTTGCAAGTTATTCGTGGTTTTTATGTTTTTTTAGCATTTCAGTTTTACCTGACCGAGACGATAATAATTCGGTCCAGCGCCGTGACAGAAAGAAGTAACGAATATTTCGTTGTCATAGATCGGCACGTGAATGTAGAGATACGATAACAACTGCGCCCAGAAGATATTCTCAATCCGGCGGAAGGTTCGCGCGCCGAAATTCTCGTGCGTCCAACCAGGCGCGAATATAGCCACCGACAATTCTTGCTTTCGAATTCTCTCGAGAGCCTGGAAAAACATGCGTGCTCTTCAAAAATGTTAATTGAACAACTTTCGGCGGGTAAGTTTGTTTAACAGATTCTTTGTTTTTACATGAGCCGAATTGAAGCCACCGCCTCCCGGGCATCCGCGACCCCACACGTCCAAACCGACGTAAACGTCGTGAACTCTGTTGGTTTTTTTCGCTACGGCATTGCTACCCGCCAATGTGCCATCCGACCAATTGTAGTTCAAAAATATACCATCGCAATTGTCGAAGAAACGTCTGGAGAACAAAATTAGATATGAAGCAAACAAATCCTCGTGAATTACGAGCATTCTTTTAATCAATAAATAATCATTCGAAAACATAAAACTCACTCATTTTGGGAGTTTAATTCGTTCTGCCAGTTCAAAACTCCTTCGTGCGTAACACTGTCATACCAGATTATTTCCGAATTCGCAATCTCGACGTGAATACTGTCCGTTAGATATTTGACGAAGTAGAGTAATTCGTCAACTTGGTCCTTCTTTATTTTGTTCTCGACATTGAGAAGCCAACCCTCGAATTTGTAGAATTTGGCTATTCTCACGAGGGCTTTGGCGAATTTACGTATTTCCTCTCTGGTAGCCAATATACGATCCCAAGCCATCTCGCCGTCCGTGTGTTCCGTTATCACGGTTCCTAGAACTTTGACGCCGTGAGCGTGAGCCGCGTTGATCCAACCGTAAGGAGGCACCGTTACCATTTTGTGACTGAAGTAGATAAACGCGTCGATGAGATTCCAGTGATAGAAGAGATAGGAATCGTGCACCGTCGAACCATTGATGAATCTTCAGAAATTTTTTTAAAAACAATATCGAATTATTATTATTATTATTATTTTCAAAATTATAATTTTTTTTTTTCGAATATAAGGTTTTGACGCATTTTTTTTTACCTGTCTTCAAGATATCCACCCATCATGTCGTGACAAACGATAGTTCTCGGTTTGCCGTCTCTGTTGAGTCTTTTCAATTCGCCGGACGTCACGTCAGCTTGGTTGCCAGCGTAGACGTACTCCGCGCATTCTCTCAATTTCGTTGTCTCCGGCCATTGTGTCAAGTTCTCCAATTTTGAGTACAATTCGTCCAAATTTCTGAAAGGCTCCGTCTCCATAGCTAATTTATTATTAACAAGCTCGTCGCGCTTTGTACTATTCGTAGACGACGAACGAAGAACTAGCGCAATGCGACGAAAGCGCAGCTACTTTTATAATCTAGTCGCCGCCAAAGGTTCCTGCCTTTCGGAAGCTATGACAACGAATTACAGCGGAACTGACTCTACTATCGTAGATGAATTAAAAAGCCCACATTCGCGGCGGCTCCTAATCTCGCGCGGTTTTTATCTACCGAATGACATTCTCGTTTTATCGCGGTCGACAGAAATCGTTAGGAAGGACGGCGCGAGATAGCCGGAAAACCTCAATTTCAATTCACGCGCGATAACGCCTCAACCGTGGAAATATTGAGGTTATGACGACCGCAACTGCCCTGCGTTTATTATGCAATGCACTTTCCGATATCATAGTTTACCATTCTATCGGTTTAGTCATCGTAGATTCGTAGAATTGTTGTCGAAGCAATGGGGGATTTTCTCACCACGTGGATGAATTACGTGACGTCGGCCTTCGCATTGTTGTGACATTTCTTGTCGTTGATTTTTTCATTATCGTGAATGACGGTAAACTCCAAACTCCCACCCGTTTCATCAGGAAGATTTATTTATTCACAGACAATAATTGACTATCACGGATCGTCGTTTTTCACGCGATTAACAGCGTTTCATTGTTGATGGAAAAAAAAACCGTTGAGTTCTGTTTGTTTACGCGTGTGCAAGGCGGCAAAGCGGGTTGGCGATTCGGCCGGGAGGGGGAGCGCGTGCAACTATCGATTCTGCGCAAATCGAAGACTGCGGAATTCGAGTAGTCCGGTGGCAACGGTGTGCGTCGTTGTTTACCTTTTGAACTCCCGATTGTGTGGCGTTGCATAAGTACGTAAATACGCGTCGGCACGTGCAAATACGCGCCGGTTTTTGTTGAATAAACGTTCAATTCGATGTACGATCCATACGCGACAAACGATAGAGTTATCATTATCAAACATTCGATATCGGAAGTGGCGTGCCGGGATGCGTTAAAAAACTGAATAGGTAAACATGTGCCTCCGAACGGCAGCAACGGGTAACTCGCGGTAAATACGCACTTACCGAAAAGACGCTAGGGGTACGGTGGACAACGGATTAAGAAAATCAACCGTCACTCCCCAGTGTTTCACGGAGTGTCTTCCGGTAATGATGTAAGAAAGTAATCGTAAAATCGGAATTTCGGGTAATGACGCGACACGTATTGTTATGATTGTTTGGCAAACGGTTAAAAATAGCGTCGGCGAAGTTCCGATAGATTTTCAAAGTGAATTATTTGCCGTTCGACCATAATAACGGAAGGCTAAAACGAAAAATCGTAAAATTTCGCGTGGGGAACGAGGAGGGGTCGGGTGGCGCGGACAGTGAAGGACAGTGAAGGTTCGCAATCGCAAAGGATCGAGAGATTTCGTAAAGATTTCGAGTGAAACGTGATATCATTCTTTATTCTGAGTACATTGTGTCTCTCGTCGCCGTCGTTGGTGTCAAAATAAAAGACACGAGATCCCGTTGAATTCGCGCGAAAGGAGACATTTTGTTTTTTTCGTGGTCACTGGAAGACGTACGAGATCGTTACGCGAATCGAACGATAACGAAAAAATTTCAACGCCGTAAGAGTCCGGTCCTTGGAGCCATTTGTGGTCCCGTGGTGCAACAACGATTGTTCCGTTCGTTCTTCTGGGCGAACGCTGCTTCCATTCGAGGTATCTAACGCAGCGGGGATATTCACGTTTGCTTGCAGGACTGGTAAGTTTATAGACAAAATTATCATCTCGGGTGTATAATATATATCACATTCGAGTCTACTATGTAAATTCTAAAGACGATCGAGCCGACTTTTCTCGACGACGCCCCCTCTCCCTCTTTTCTCCAGGTATATCTATATGATACTTCGAAAACGAGCGTTTGCGATTTCGTGCTGACTACGAACAAATTTTATTTCTCGCCGTCTTGGATGTCAATTTTGTTTTCGTTTGTTCACAACTCGCATTAATTTTGCTACTCAAAAATCTCGTTAAATAACTAGATATTTTTTTTTTAAGTTCGAGTCAAATACATTTTACGCCTACGTGTCTCATTGATTATGTTCGGTTACTTTTGTGCGCGCGAAAATCATACGCATCTCGTACGCGCATTCTTTCGATATTTGGTTCCCCGTATTCAATTAATACAATATCAAGTCGTGGGTATGTGTATAATATGTATATTCATATATATAACTGTGATATATATAGTATATCGTATAATATTGTGCATGCCGACTCGGTTATCTCATTTAACGTCATTCAATTAAGATTTACCTGTTTGGGTAAGTATATACTAATATATATATATATAGAATTCAAGGTATTACATAGTAAGGTCGGTGTTTTTTTATACTATTTTTCACGTTAACCATCTGCGGATAAAACTCGATCTACAATCTTCCGTATTAATATGTTTATTCTGTCATTGTCAGCAACGTTACTTGATATGAAATAACTACGATATATATTTATATATAACGACCATACGCGTGGCTCGAAAAAAAAACCCGCGATTTTGCGAAAAAAACGAATTCGCGTCGCGATGAGAAACTTCGAGGTCGCGCGGTAATGATACATTTTTCACGACTAATAATCGTATACGGCCGTTGGGATATGCGTCTCTTCGTTAACTTATCTTTTTGTCTTTTTTTTTTTCTTTTATATTCGTATAGGCCGCTTCAATTAGGTCCTCTACGCAACAAATGGAGGTATTAAAATTCTACGATCTACTCGCACGGGCGATACAATTTCGAAACATTGCGTCCTTTTGATTTGATTTCGGTCATCTCGATACATCGCTCTTGCAACGGCATATCATAGAAAAAACTATTCACTAATAAAACTCATTTGCTATTGATCCGTACCGGTCTCGGACGCGCGCCGATCATCGTCGATGAATTGAAACGCATAAAAACACATACGGAATTCACGAAGAAATAGAGAGAGTTGTGATTATAAAATAAAAACGAAGGCACGTCATTGAACGGGATATATATATGAATATATATACGATATATATATTGTATGACGCGACGCGTGTCCGATAGAATGTATTCTTTTTCTCGTCTTTTCGGCCATTATTTTCTCTCGCGCTGCTGAAATATCTATCGAATATCGTGGAAATAAAATTCCATGTCGATATGTATTTTTTTTTTTCACCCCACGACATCGTCGTTACGATAAATCATACGCCGATATTTCGCGAAATGCTATCTCGTTAGTAAGATTTCCCAGGAGAAACGATCTTCTAAAAATTCTCGTCGATACCTCGCAGATCGCCGGCTACGGGAATCTGAAAGCTCTCCTCTCGGTAACCCCGATGTGGCACTATCGAGACGCAATCTCGCGGCGCGCAAACAACGTGACCTTCCGGTCCGCAGCTGCACTCGACGCAGTTTCCGGTATTGTGCGGAAGTATCTCTCCCACGCGATATGTTCTATCTGCAATTAAATTGGACCGAATAATAATTAACTATAATTGCGATAATTATAAAAATAGCAACAAGTTCTCAAAAACATGCTGCCAATTTAATTTGCATAGTGCTTTCTCGCTTTTCATTAATTAGTTTATGCGGCTCTATAAAAAAGTGAAAAACAGAATTGGGAATAATGAAGCAAAATTTTTGAAAAACTCGATTGAAAAAGAAACTTGCCGAGTACAACGCAGGTGATAGGAGTCGTGGGCGAATTGTTTCTCACTGTAGTCGCGATGCTTTCGGTACTCTCCTCCGATTCGCCGTCTCGCACATCCTCGTCATTCGAATCCTCGTCGTCCTCGATCGTCTCTGACTTTTCTCTGTCGATGCTCTTGTACACGTCCGACAAATCGTCGCTGCTCGCCGGAACGGGCGGCGGTGACCCGTCGACGATCTCAGTCGACAAGCTCGAGTCTCTGCAGGCCGCCTCGGTCGAGTTCGATTCCTCGTCCTCGTCGTTATTCTCATTCACGACGGGACGCTCGGTCGTCGGGGGCGATCCGTGCCAGAAACAGTACACGTTGCCGGCAACGCATATGCAACGGGAATTCGCGTCGTATGAGACCTGGATTAAATCAAAAGCGATTTTTTTGATACGACATACATTTTCCTTTTTTCATGAAAAAAAATTTTTAATTAGTGAATTTATTTCAGTTTGCCGAAAGTTGTGGGAAATTTATAAGTGAGATTTGATCAAATAAAACCCATCACCTCGTTTCTCAATTCAATACGGATGTAATACAGTAATGAGATCATCATAATCATAACCACCGAGGCTTTCAGACTTGCAGGTGTCGCGAGTTCTTTTCGTTACATACCCCCCCTCCCCCCAATCTTTCACTCATCGCAACCCTTTTTTTCTCCCGTCCGCTTTCATTTCATATGGATGCGCGTGTCGTTTCGGTCCCCTCATTCGGTTTTTTTTCTTTCATGTGCGCGACAGACAGAGAGGTCCTCCGGTATATGAATTTCGTATCGCGCAAAAAAGATTCAAAGAGTTCACGCGTCCCCAACTTGCACATATACCTCTTGTCCGCATTTCTCTCGCCGTCTCGCTTTCTCTCTCTGGGCATGTAATGCATATAAATATTCATTCCTCTTTTATTTCATTTTTTTTTTTCGCAACGTATGCCACCCGAAACGAGAGGCTGGATTAAGTTTGGTCCGAGACTACGAAGCTAGATGAGAGACTCGAAAGTTCTCGCGTTGTGACGATACTTTATCTGTTGCAATTCCCGTCTTCGCGGAGCGGAGAACGCAGTTATATGTGTAGGAATCTCGCCTTGAGCTCGAAGAGGCTCGAATGAAAAAAAGAAAAAGAATCTCCCGAGCTTTCGTTTCGCGGTACGTGTATTCAAGAAATAGATGTGTGCAATGCTGAGAAGAAAAGAAATAAATAAAGACGGGAAACAGCTGCGAAGTTCGAGTCGACGACATCCACTTACATTTCGCTTTTATTATCCAAAGTACATAGATGCGCGGTCGTACATAAAATCTTGGTACATAATCTCGCGCAACTTGTCCCACTTGCCTCTACCTTTCGCCGTTCTTGCTTTTATTTTTCGAATTTCTTCGCTGCACGGCCTGACTATTTTTTGCGACGAACCAGGTCGTGTACGAATGTGCCGCGATTTCATTGGCAGAAATTTAATGAAAAAAAAAAAAAAAAAAAACCCGGAACTGGGATGAGAGATTGCATGTTTTTGAACATATTGAATATACTGCGAAATGAGGAACGAACTTACAGCCTGAGCGTGAGAATAAGACTTTCCGTCGACGTTGCACTTCTTCTCGAATGGCTTGGTCGTTACTTCGTTTGTGTCCACATCGCGCACCGCTATGTCGACCTCACCGAGCAAAACTTCGTCCGTCGTTCTTGCCGGTGCTGAAAGCATTGGGAAAAAGAGACATTTTTTGTAAAAAATATTATAATGATCATGTTAGAAAAGTTTGTACATTGAAAAATATCGAAGGTGTAATAACAAATATTTTATGACTTTACCAAAAAAATTGCAATAATGCATTGCTCTTATTTTAAGGACGAGCTAACGTTACATTCCCGGCAAATATCGAGATTCAGACAAAATTTCGTATAGTTTCCCGTGAAATGAAAATTTTATAAATTTCAATTTACTTGTTGAAACAAATTTGTTCGACAAATCATGGACCGAATTTTTTGTTTTTTCTATCACAAGTCGATTCATTAATTTTTCTGGATGGACCTGATTTATTGAAAGACTTGAATTATTAATTTGAAGTACCAGTATGAAATACCGAAACGGGAGAGCTGGGTATGAGTTTACCAAAAAAAAAGGGTTAATCTGCTTTATTCCCCTTTTTCGAAAGCTTTCTATTGTCTTCGTCCCTCCGTCGAGCTGACGGAAAAAAAAATTCAGAACCGTGGAATGAGGTCGCTCATGAGCCGAGAGTTTATCACAAAAATGAAAAAACTGCATTATTCGTATGAAAGAACTGAAAGTGGCCCTTATTGCTTTCATCTATCTCGTAATTCGCTTTCCAACTTTGTTAAAAAAAGGGACTTTGCATTTTTTTCCGCGCCACGTAAGCTCCGGATAAAAAGCTCGAATAACCTGAAGCCCCGTTCTCGCATACCCCATTTCCTTTTTTAATTTTTCTTCGCCTTTTTTTCGTTGTTGTTTTCATCGCGCCGTAATCGGGGCGAAAGTAAACGAGAGATACAAGTCTCGTTGCTGATGGGCGAATAACCGAGAGTCACGTTAGCACTGATGCTTAATTCACGCAGTACACAGCAGTCGGTGCATTTCCGAGGGTAACGCTAGGGGGAAAACACAAGCCGAGGAGTTTAGCGAAGCGCGAGAAGAAGAAGAAGAGCAGCGGTAGTCTGGTAGCGAGGAAGGTGGAGAGGGAGGTTTAGAATGCATCGATTCTTGCTCGCTTGTGCTTTCTCCTGTTTCTGGCAGGGCGCATACACGGTCTAGGCGCTTCTCTCGCAGTTTACCTAAGGCCGCGCACATTGTGTAGTTCTACGACTGAAGAACTGGAAGGTCAGAGACGTCGACGTCTGTTGTTCCCGGCTCGTTCACATTAGCATTGCATTAAAATCAGCGGTTCTCTATGAAAACCCGACAAAAACCTATGCCCAAGACAGAACAACTATAGAGTATAGACAATATACTAGAAATGTCTGTATTGTGACGTGGTTTTTTTGCACGTCACAAAGACATTTAAAATGATTCATTTACGGTTCGGCACGGCGCGTTCTGTAGCGTTCTGGGGCTCGAAAATTCCCGTCAGCAATCCAACAGGGTAAACAATAGCACTAGCGAGCCATCTTCATTGAAGTTTGTCAATTTACATAATTTTTCGGGGGGTACGACGTTCCTTATAGCGTCATCGAGAGCAGCTAACAAACCATAGAAGAATCGGAACTTAACCACTATCTGTTATTTTGCTGTTAAGGGTATTTATTCCCGAAAAACTGAGTACTGCTTATGTGTTTGCGTTTTATTTGGCCGAATCAGCTTCTCTACCAGTTCCTATGGCTTCTTCCTAGCTGAGTGCTTACCGATTTTTGATCTCCCGTAATAAACTTGCCGCACGAGCTCGCGCTCTCAAGGCTGGCGCCCCGGTATGACCGAATTCGGAGATTTTGCGCAACTTTCGAAGATGTGCAAGGGAATTGTTGTCGCAATATATACACGTATTTCTTAGAGGTGCTACGTTGTTCTCCATCCGTAGAAACAATTTTAATAAACCAAAAGAATGGACGCTTATTAGATTTTAATGCAATTGCATAATAACAGTTGTTACTCGAAGTTATGAGAATTCATTTGGACTTTGTTCGTGTTAATATTCCGCTTGATAATTCTTCGGAATAGGTAGAGACGGGGAGGGGGGAAGGTTGTACTTTTCTTTCGCCCCAGTGGAATACACGTGAAATTGTATGAACTATGGAATAAGCGAGAGACATACTTTGCTCGAACTCTTCTATATAGCCTTCCATTCTCTCGTCCTTCGCTTAATTACAATTACACTAATTAGAAACTAATTAGAATCTCTCGGGCTAACGAGGCTCGTTAATCAACCGGTCCGACAAAAGGGGGTGGGGGGTTTGTAGGCAAAAGGGAGACCAGGAAGGACATCAGGTGCTGCGATGGTCGACGTTTTCATCGCTGGCCCCTCGAACTGTTCTGTACGTATATACACTATTGCACAGTGTTATCGACAGTTTAATCGCCGCGGTGACAATCGGGGCCGAGTTCCAGTCGTCGGGGCTTTCGTTCGAGCGGCCCCCTCATCACCGCGTGCGAGATTATTTCGTCACGTTAACCGCCTTCGACGGTCACGAGAAAACGTACCTTTCTACCGGTATTTTCGTAATTTTCTTCATATACACGCGTCTCGAGATTATCGAACGCGACGAAACTTCTTCACTGGCAAAAACATGCTAACGAAGTTTGGGAAAAGAAAATTTTATGTTGATAGAAGTTGTTTTTTTTTTTTTTTTTGAGAGAAAAAAGTGTAACGAAAATTGAATACGAAAAGATGCAGAATTTTCGCCAAGATTCACATCCCTTTCAGAGGGTCGTTAGCTCGCGCTGAAAGCGCGAAACTTCTCTTTCTGCATTTCTCGCTGACTAATTATCCGTATTCTGCTCGCGCCTGCAACTGTAGATGCGTTCGCTCGACGGATCGATTGATTAATTATGACTTGATTATTAACGCACTAATTAACACTCTACTTTTCTTCTCGATGTCCCTGAATTCGAGAGAATTGTGCAACTTGCGTTGCGATGCTCGCTAAGGGATTAATCGAATGGCCGATTATATATGGTGATTTTCATCACCGAATTGTTATCGAGTTTGCTCACCGGATTGATTGATTGGTCCGATTTATTAAAGTATCAATTAGCGTTCTATTTGTTGTATTATCCGTGAATTCGAGAGACTGTTCGGAATTTTAGTCAATAACGATAAATTATCCTGGGCTTGAAAGTTCTGAAAATTTTGTCGAGATTCGCTCGTCCTTAAGAAGTCCTGGATTGCCTTCAAATATTTTCGTTCGAGCGCCAATATTTTTTTCCCCCACAAATTTTGACTCGTATCAATTTTTTTATGTTCTCCTGTCTATCTTGAAATTCGCTGACTCTTTTTCGGCTTTCTCGCCTCTAGTCGTGGGATACACAAACTTAAATTATCGGCTGATGCGTTGAACAAATTTTTCTTCTATTTTTTTAATAGCGCCTTCTATAAGGTTGATTTGTTTTAGATTTTTATTCCACCGCGAAGTCTTCGAGTCTATTTACGAATCTCAATTTTTCAGATTGTGCCTCAACCTTTCGACGCGGTTATATACGGCGAAAGTCACGATGAATTTAAGTCAATGGCTCGGATTGAGCTCGGGTTAACCGCAATTCGGTTGATTCAACTTAATGGAGATTGGCTCAACCGCATCGAGAGCGATTGATTCACCTTCATCACGGCTTTCGTGGTATATAACCCCAGAAGTTAACTCAACTTCAATTTCACTGAGACAATGGAATAGAATAGAACAGAACAGAATAGCATGTATTGGGTCCTGGGACAAATCTCCCAAGGACCGAAAGTATACATAATGGCGCCCTATTTCACAAAGCCACGATATAGTGAGACCGAAGAGTAATAATAGCGGTAAAACGAATAAAATGATGCAGATAATAAGAAAGAAATAAAGAGAGACTGTAATAAAAGCTTAATCCTACAGCATAGAATGGAGACATTGAGCCAATCCCACTGGGTTGCCTCAACCCCTCACGCGTATGTTGGCTACATCTCCGATTTCTCTCAGTGTAGCTCTTGGAGAGTCCCATATTTTATTCGACGAGTGCTCTCACGAAATTTCCTTCGTGGATTAGGATTATTATATCATCAATGCGTATAATAATTATTCTCGTCCGAAACAATGCGCGCAAATGGAATGTTGCGATCACCATCGCGTACTTTGGCGGATCGCTGACTTTGTCGTTAGTTTAACCGCCGAATTAGTATCCAGTGGTAAGCCACGGCATGTCGCCTGTGGCTTTCCTGTTCACCAATGTTGGCGAACACGTGGACGCGGAAGGGGAACGAAGTCTCTGTTGTCGTCCCATGGTTATCCCAGAATGTAGAACCTCGGGTCGAACATTGTTGATCACGTTTGTACGGTGACACTTGACGTTTCCAAATCAGAGAGCCGCGAGGGTGCTCTATTGCTACTCAGCCCGTTCGATTGGGGAACGACGACAACGATGACGGCGCAGCCTCCTCTCATCCCTTTTCCCACCCCGTTTCCCTATGGCTACGTCAATCACTTTTGTCGTTCGGCGTTCAGGATTCGCCGGTCCCGCGTTTCTACGGGCGGAAAATAGCGAGAGAGAATACACCGAGAAATTGCCCAGTGAATTTGTCGCTGGCACCTCCGGTCAATCAATGTCTCTCGACAAGTCACGAAAATTCTCCAGAGGATTTCGCGAATCTCGCGCGGAGGGATATTCGGGATTACGGATGAAAACGGACAGTTCAATCGTCCGGTTGCATATTTACAGCTTTGCGAAACAAAACGCCCCTGTTCCGATCGGGTCACGAGGCTTTTGTTCATCGGATGAATAATGAAATCGATTAATTAACGGGCGCACAGTCGAAAATGGAAGAATGAAAGGGGCGATAAGTAATGCTCTTGAATTCGTCGTTTATTAAATCGTTGATCGCATTATCGAATGGACTTTAATGAATTGGGGGGAACTTATTGGATTATAAATTGTTGTTCGATCGAGACGCGCACGCGATCACGCGACGAAATTGCGGATAATTATCGAAGATTTATTGGATAACATGGACGAGATTTGCGCGCTTCGAGGAGTAGCGCTCGAGGTTTAGTCATACCCGAGGTTGGGGGTTCGTGAGAGGTCGCGATTTACCCGAGGGACACCCTTGTATTGACTCTGCATAAGCATATTATCTACGCTGCTGCCTTGCGCTGACTGGCCAGCGCACGGGGCCCAGGTTTAACCGATTGAGTGAGCCGATAATGGGTAACCCTCATTTTTTGCTCTAAGGTAATCGATAGTGATATTGCCTGTATTTGTAAACTAAAGGAAAAAAATTGAAACCACGGAACAAGTTCACTCATGAGCCATGAGCTCATAACAAAAATGGCAAAATTGTATCATCATTATTGAGAAACAAAACATTTTTTCATAACCTGCCTCAGGATTTCATGACTAATATTCGTCGTATATCTTCTGACGAAGGAATGTTAATTCGCCGATTCGCCAATCGGTGTTTTCAATATCGTCTACTTAATTTGAGTATCGAATTTCCCGAATCCTCGCCATCAATTGCCGACGAAAACATACGGTAAAGTTTTTTACCATCGATTTTCGATTATCTCTGACTGACGTAGGTCGGACCTTCTCTACTAAAATAAATATCATTCAATATGATAAATTATAAACAATCATTCCAATACCCAGTAGAGTAATGAAAAAATAAGTTATTTAAAAAAAAAATCGATGATTTGAAGAATCGAAAATGAAGTATGACATTTTTCGGATTTTTTCCGTCGAGTATCGGGGAATAAATTCTCTGGAGCTTAATTGTCATGGATAATCAATTATTTTTTAATATGCATGCTTCTCATCGAAATTGTCGAGTAAAGCTGCGACAATGTCGCTCCGGTGTTATCTCATTCGTCGTGGGTGTGACTGCGATCACGAATCATTGTCCTCGCTCGTATATTTCTTACTGCCATTGCCAGCGGCGATGCTTGAGATATAAACCCACCAGTGGCGTCGGACACAACTGTGACCGAGTGACCCAAATGCGTGCATTAAATTCGCCTCTAACTTGCACGCTGTCGTTGCCGCGTACATGAGCATTCTCGGACCGAGCGTACCCTTCGCTTGCAATTACACGTACTTCGTGCATTTTCTTTTTTGCGCGTGATAAAAACAACGTAATCATACATGTTCGCGCGTCGGTCAACGGACAAATCTAGTCATGCAAATCTGTACGCTCGTGCGCGAGTATAATTGCGCAACGCGCATACAAATGTGTGCTCGCTCATGCTCGAGGAGTTCAGGCGCTTTGAGGGATGAAGAAGAGCGTGAGGATTCGGGGTGGAAAGGGTTTCGCTGCGACGCGCACTGTTTCTAATTAAGAATAAGAAAGATGAAGAGAGACAATGGAATGAAAACTCGTGTACCAAATTGCCAGAAGTATTCTCGACTGTTCTTGAAACAATTCTTCTTCGCACAGGTACGAAATTACCAAGCAATTTTTTTTCGTCCTATTTCGATGGGATCGCGAGTTGGATGAATTTTTTTTGTAATAGACTATTGAAAATAATTAATTATTAACGAGAAAACAGGTAATAGAAAGCAGAATGAGAATTCACTTATACAGAGTTTTAAAAAGTTTCATTTTGTGCGAACAGGTTGGAAAGAATCCTTTTTTCGTTGCGTCTCATCACATATTAAAACTGATTCATGGGACGGCACTCTCGATGAAGACTACTCGATAATTTCCGCACCCGTTTTTTTCCCTCCGAATCATTTGTATTAAGATGAGCAGTACCGCCAAAAGCCGAGCGGCGAAACGAGAATCTCTTCGAAAGGGATGAATTTATTATACGATCCTCTCCGCCGCTTCTCTTCCGCGGGGACCTTCGGGCAACTCTCGACTCCCGAGTATCTCGAATTTCATATCTGCTCTCGGAACGCGAAAGGACTCTTCATCATTCTCCGTTTCCTCGTCGCGCTTTGCTCGTGATGTATCGTTATATATCGCGATAAATCGAGATTTATTTCTTCTTTCGTTGAGACGCACAATCTCGCGTCTGTACACTCTTCTCGTATATTTCCGTCAACCCGTCGAAACGCCCGTGTCGAGTTTTATCTCCGACGATTATTCTCTCGATGTCGGTCCCCGCCGTATCAATCGTGCATAAAAAATATTGCAAAATGAATTTCGCGATTGAATCGCGAGCGAATTTCTCATACCTTCAGTCTTTCCGTTATCTCGACGGGTCGCTCCGAGTTCGAAACCTGCATTCCCAGCGCCTGAAGGGCTCGCGAAATTTTTTTTCCCATTCTTTCGAAACGCCAGATTTTCAGATTTATCCGAGGCGCGTATCTCCGTCGCTCGAGTGCGATTTTGTAAAGGATCGGATAATGCCCGGAAGCACTTTTCGCACTTTTATTGGCTGCCTCTCGCATTCCCGCGGTTTATATCTCAACGTTTTATTACTGTAGCTACTCTCTGTACTATGCGAGAGAAGAGAATAGCCATTGAGGCGAAAATCTCGTGGGCGTATTCTCTCTTTTTTTTTTTCGAGCTGAGCTTGAATCCGCAGTCACAGTTTATCGGAATTTATACGACGCACGGATAGAGAAGTTCCATTGTTAACGGAAGCGTATTAGACTTCCGGCCATTAATCGACCGAAATTTAATTAAGGCTTGGACACAGGCGCCCCGCCGCGGTTCTACAGTCTCTTCGGGCTCTCGCGATGCCTGGCGCGCTTTCTCCTCGACGTCGGACATGGCGAACCGGAACCGCTTCAATATATCTTCCGGATATAACCAACTGCGAGCCACCAACGACGTATACACGCTATTAACGCTCAGTTTACCCACGTATTCTCCTCACAATCGCAACAAACGGTGATCTCTCCTGCTGTTTCCATTCTCATGATAATAAAATGGTATACACTAAAAATAAGTAAGCGTTATGCGAGTGTAAACACGATTATAGCGTTCTTCAAAAGCAAACTGAGTAAGAAACGATTAAAAAAAAGTATCAACGCTGTTGCGGTAATGCAACGATGTTGAAAGGGAACTGAACCATGATAAGTGGGTTGTTTAACAATACGGAAATAGGATTTCGCGTCCCAACAATCGTCTCTCGCATGACCATTACAGAAAGTCGTAAGGGAGAATGAGTCGATTGTGGACATACAAACAACAGAGAATTATACGGAATGTTAATGATGGATACGTTTTTCATTTTTTTATTCGCATGTCTTTATTCTTTCTTTTCGATTTTTTTTAAATTAAAAAATTGATTCGAATTTTCCTCGTGTAACTTTGTTGTTACATACTAACAGTGAACTAGAAACAAGTTCTCTTACATCTAATTTTTGAAAATATTCAAAGTAAATTAGACAAATGTCATGTTACCTTTTCCATAAACGCGAATAATTTAAATTTTGAAGGTCAATAATTTTGTATTTTATCGGTTTTCGAAAACGATTTGTTTCTTCCGTATGATAGCGTTTAAGGAAGAAGCAACGTGAATTCAAACGGTGAATACTGAAGAACTTCCCACGTAAACATGAATAAATCATATTTGAAAAGGAAAATGAAAGAGGCACGTGAAAAAAAAAGCCTGATGTTGGAACACGACGATGGTGAAGTAAGAGCGGAGCGATGATAAGTGGGTCGTTTAAGAGGACGGAAATGGGACTTCGGCTTCCAACAATCCTCTCTCGCATTACAGGCCGGCATGAGAAAGGGGGAAAAAAAATCCGAGCAAGGGAGATGAAGTCGACCGTGGAAATATATACTATAGAGAGTTATACTAGATGCTAATGGTCGGTTGAGAATTGGAGTGAGGGTTAGCGTACAGGTACTCCTGCTTCACACGCCAACGAATCCCTTCGAACGTTCTCATTCGAAGAGAAAGAAAAAAAATAAACACACATTTCACGACAAACTCGCTTGGCGCGCTCTCTCGTTCGTGCCGAACAAATTGCTTTCCATTAACAGATAATAAATTTGCGAGCTTTTTCTTCCAGTTTAACGGGTCTCTTTCTCGGCTCGGCCTCTTTCTCTCTCTCGCCACTCTCTTCTCTTGGCGTGTATGTATAATTCGAGTGGCTGAGTGCACGCGGCACATAAATCAATGGGTATATTCAGCGATGCCTCCGGTGTTAAGCTTCCCACTTTTTTTTTAACGCCCACCCTTGCGCGCCTATTCACTTCGGATCTCGCCTCTTTCAGCCTTCCTGTCCACTGGTGGTCTTTCGACGACATTGAGTAATAACTCCCGCGTTATTTATAACTTCCCTGCGGCAGCTTCGTATTTTACAGAACAATTCTTCCGCAAAAAAAAAGAAACAAAAAAAAAACTCTTGCTTACGATTTACCGTTAACGTAAACCGGTTCGTAAATCCAATAGCTTTTGCATCAAACGGTCGAAACGTTTCCCGAATTTATAATTTCCCGGGTATCCGTTTATTCTGAGCGAGTATATAAAGATCAAAAGTTAACTTGCGCGATATGCATTCTTGCGTATTAATGTTAAACCCGTTATATTAAAGTAACGCGAAACGTTTGTGTGTCACGAGAGTGGTTGGTGTATAATTCCTATCAGGAAGGCCGTGCGAAAGTAGCCGGTGAGGGGAGGGTTCGGGTGGGTGGGCTCTCATGCCAACACGGGGACACTCGCTTGGGTGGGATTAGCATAAGCCTCGCGTTAACTCTCTGTTCCGTTGTGTCGAGTCTCTCGGTCTCTCGTTTCCACTACGGTGGAGGAGAGAACCGTCCGCCGTTATAGCAAAAACGTCAAGCATCGCCAACGTCTGCGACGACGATGTCGCCGAAGCTTTGGGTAGCTTCCATTATTCAAGATAAGGCACGCCGGAGGACGAGAAACGCGTCCGGGCAACACACGAGTAAAGTTGACGTTCTCAGGCAGGGATAGATTCACCGTTGTATTCTATAAAATATATGTTCTAATGCAATAAACAGAACGTGGTCGAGAGTTTATGAAAATTAAGGGCGCCAATTTATGGCTTTAACGACGATTCAGGAGGGGTCGGCGCGTTATGGACTTTGCAATTAAAGCCAACACCTGCCATTATAGCTACTGGAGCACACCTGCCTGCCTCCTTTAGCTCTCGAGGATTAGGGTCGACCGCTAAAGGCTTCCACTTCACTGAACGCGACGGGGGCGTGGGAGATAGAGAGCAAGCGTTTCGCTTTCCTATACCGGGATAGAAATACGCCAAACGATTAATAATACAATGACCGGATTAGACGGAACCGAGAAACTCGATTAGTTCGCCGAGTGAAACAACATTCTTGGCTTCAATGGATATTCCCATTGCTAGAGAACACAATCGCTTGAATTCTCTAGTATAGACACTCGTTTCGGGGCAATATATTCGGAAACTCGAATGTCTGACCTGTATTGGCCTTTACTACTGTACACCCTTTTTCAGCAAGTCCACTTTTTTATCGGTAGAAGGATTATATCTAGTTTGCTCTAATTTTTTTATTCACTGACGAAGTCTCCGTTGTCAATTAAGTATCCTTGCATAGAAAAAAATAGACATCAGGGCCTTGTAGATTTTTTTTATATGTACGACTCTACTTACAGTGCTTGACGTTTTTGGTTGTATCGTGAGGAAATATCCAATTATGTTCCACGTTGATCGACCAACTGATAAATACTCAATGGAAATTCAAGTATCACTAGTTGGGGCTAAAGTTGACTAACAAGACGAGCATCTTGTCCGCCCCAAAGCTGGTCATAACTACTGTAGTTTCAGCTGCAGGTCTGACGTTCATTAACGATAACTCGGAGTAACGTTCGGCCTCTCGGAGGGTAGGGGAACTATTAACTGAGACATAATTCAGGCTATACCATTGCTATTAGTCACGTTGTGTTTCTCATATCCCGCGATACTATATTAGCGTGAGGCAAGCAAGACAGACGAAGAAGGGGGGGACCGGAGCGAGAGGTAGGTTAGTCGACGAGGCGAGAATTCGTGGTGTTTCGATGTGAACACCAGGAATAACGCACATCGGTAAGCACGGGGCTGGGTATACGCGTATATGGATACATCGCGTTAGTTCGTTCGGTGGGCATGCGGCAGTCGAGGAAATCGATCGTCGCCGAAGAAAATTGGATAGTGAGCCTGGTATATTGCGAGAGAGGCAACAACGGGGGGTAGGTGGCGGAGTTCTCTCACGGGCGCCAGGAACACGAGCCGCAAAACAAATGAACGTCGCGGCCGGGAGCGTGATTGGCTATCAGGACGTGAACGATACCGAGGGATATTAACCAATCGAGCACGCGGTTTCCACATTGGTGCAGAGGGTGCGCCGACGAGTTCGACGAATATATATATATATATATCTATACATATTTACCGATAGATAAACACATTTCGATAGAATATACAGAACGGAACAACAAACAGAAGGATTTTCGGGTTAAGCACGTACGACCTGTAAGGATCCGAACGCTGCTTAATGAACTTGTGTCCGCCGGACTCAATTTATAGGAAGGGATTTAAGATCCTGCGAGGGTAAAGGAAAAGAAGAGAGAGAGAGAGAGAACTTCGAGAATGAAGAACGTTAGTCGATATATTCTATAGATCATGGAAGACTCCGACGAAAGAGCGAAAAGTAACCGGGAGTCTCGAGATATGGAGAGGAAGCCGATTCAGGTGAATGCGTGGTCGATGGATAAGCTTTAATATCCCTACGGCAACGAATATCACCATAGTTCGAGCTACGCTTTCATCGAAAGAGATATAGGTACATAGATATATATTATATACGTGTATGTGCACGCGTATATATCATGTTTCTCATCGTCGAACTCCTGGGGGGATTGAACGGCTATATTTCGACGGCTGAAACGTATCTTGCACCATCTATCATCCATTCGTCTTGACTTACTTTTTTCGTTGGTTTGTTGAATTGTCTATTGACCTTGCCATTTGGTGATCACGCGCGCTTTGATTTATCTTTTTCCCTTCCATAATTTTTATTTGACAGTCAATCTTTATTTTTTTCAATGCCATATCTCGGTTGTCGAGTAGGGTTGCTTATTTATTTTTCTTAAGTGTTTCGTTTTTTAGTGTAGAACTGTTATGAAAAATTATACATACAAACTTCATTTTTCAAAAAGTATTTATCGCGGGGTTAAATAATATTCGTCTGTTGACCTTACAATTGTGGCGCAACCAACACTTTAATATGTAATCTTTTTTTCGCTGTTTTGTCTCTTCTCTTCTCCAAACTTCTTTTCTATTTGGCCAAGCGGCGACCCCGAGTTCCGGAACAATTGCAAGGTCGGACCGCGTAGATAAAAGCGTCAAAGTCGGGTATGAGGAATCACAAGTGGACGTTTACGCGCGAGAAAACACGCCACGAGTAGACGAGAGACGCGGCGGTCGTCGTCGTTAAGCCACGGGGCTTTCAAATGAAAAGCTCGGGAGAGAAAACCGGCGTCCCTGATGTTCGTTTTCCATTCCCTGATCTACGACAATTCTCCGCGACGATTCTTCCTCTCCATTCTCTATCTTGACGATGTTCTTCCTCTCGTCGCCTTTATAGTCGCTTGCGCGAAGGGAACGCCTTCGCGGAGGAGATGAAGAAGAGAATATAAGGGGACGTCGCATAATTACCGAGGGGGTCGTTGGTCGCCTATATCGGGGCATCCTAGGCACTGACACGACGCTAGAGGTAGTAGGTCTTTGTTAAAGACGCCCCCGGCTACGCTTCGGCCCCCTATCCAACAAACTATACGAGCATGAAAGTCTACGAGGACAAGTCGAACGTTGATGAGGAATTTTTTTATTAAACATTTTCTCGAAACCCACTGCGGATGCTCACGTCGATTGGTCAAAATTTATACGCCTCCACTTTGCAATCCGACAAATTAGGCTTTTATTTTTTATTAAAAAATTCTTATACGATATAAATGTCGACATTAACATGGACTCTCACGTTGATTGGGATTTTTCATACTTTTGTCGCATTTTGTTTTTATCGTGTAATCATAATAAAGTTGGATTATTGTTGCTTCTTTTATTTATATTAAATTTTGAATCGGCCCTTATGAGAAACGAGCGACCGTTGCAACCAGCGATGAAAAGTTTTAGCTCATTTAGCGCATTGCGAGGGTTTGCGCGACGGCAAAAGTGGCCATGAGTGAACGAGAGTGGTAATGGGGAATGGGTTCGCTTAAACGGCCGGTTTAATTACGAAAATTGGGTCGTAATATGGCCAAGCGTGCGTCGTTCAGGGCTGACGACGGGAGGACCAAACCCCTGCTCTCGAACACAGTCCAACAGCGCAGAGACAGAGAGCAACAGAGTCAACGGGCCATTAATTTCCGCGAGGCGAATTCAATTAAAATGCCCGGCATTGAATGTCCTCCCTGCCGGCCTTCGAACTCGTGCGATTGGGCACCGAATCAACGGTACCTGCAGTTCGACTCTCTGCCAAGTTTTCGCGTAATATAAAGATTTTACAGGAAAAACGTAAAGCTACGAACTATTCTCGGCTCCCGGCCGAAGCGGTTCCTGTTGAAATTGAAGCGTTGAAAAATCCTGTCCACGATTTATTGCTAGAAAAAAAAAAAATGTATCGAATGCGTCCGAGTTGATAAGAAATAATATACTCTCTCTCGCGTGTTTCGAATGGTCTCGGATCAAACCCAAGCTCTTTCTTGCTCTGTGGCGAAAACCTTTCAACGGCTGCGCTACTGTAGAGTTCGGTGTCAGCTCGTGCCTGCCGCGTATACATAACACTTTTCGTGCTGTTGCCCAAGTTACAGCAGTCCCGGTACAGTTCGGGTATATTTTAATAATCAATAACGTCGGGCAGAACTACGTACGCGGGTTCACGCGAAAATATTGTTATAGCGTCGATTCCCTTCAACATATCCAAGAAAGCGAATTAATAGCTCGCGGTGGAAGAAAAATAAATGAAAAGAACGTTCGGAGTATAATTAGCATCGTTACGAGTTGCGCTCAACCACGTCGGAAATATATATTTTTAGCGAAAACTTCGTTAAAGTCCGGTAATACATTTTGTAGCCGAGCAAACTTTCGGCTATAATTAACTCCGTTGCCATGGCTATGCGTAACCGCAAAGATACATTTCAAACTTTTTGGTTTATTTGACTGTGTAATTTGATGGTTGGTCGAAATTGATGATGTAATTGACCGTGGATATGTAGTCGACGGGAGAAGGAAATAAGGCTCGGGCGATCGTCGGCCGATTTCCTCGAGATTTCCAGCGTCGATCCCGTGGCCAAGGTAATGTGCACTCGACGAGGGCACACGCGCGTTTCGAGTGCAACGGCTCAGCATATCGTCACAAGGAGAGCGCAAGAGCAACGAGAGCTTTTGCACCCTCGGGTATGAGCTTCGACGGTGCCTGCATTCGCACACGTACATTATATCGTACTGGATACTTGACGAATGAACTTAAGGGCTCAACTAACGTCGTTTTATGGGTTAAGCGATCAAAGATAGGGCTTTCTGTTTCTCAACAGCGGCGTGTATAAGCGTGGCGGCGCACATATCCACGTACAAGTGACGACGAGAGAGAACTCTCACTGACATGACGATAAGAGAGACCTCGTGCCCTCCCGGTACAAGGCATTCCATGTCAAGTAGTCAGGTCCCGTGTTTGCACAGACACACTCAAACGATCGCCCCCTCTGCCCCATCGTACAAAGATCCCGTACGCCGGTACTCCATTACAATTACCACTCGAGCGAACGCTCGTACGATCGTTTCAACCCTCTCAGCCATCGTACGCCGCAATCCTCACGCGCTACCGATACTCCCATCGGGTCTAATCAATCGAAAACGATGCCCTTCAGGAAAAATTAATAATAACGAAAATCTGTTAGCTTTTCGCCTACTCCTCGATAAACATTTATGTGTGATTATTTCTCAGCGGACACAATTCGGAAATAGAGCGAATAAGGAACACTAAAACGTCTCGGTTAATAATGAAAATCTCGTCGTTATAATTTTTTTTGTAGAGAGTGGAGATATTCATTGAGGCAGGGCAACTAAATCTCCTAAAACCTACACAACCCACTAACCTACAAAATTTGGAACTCTTTCATTTCAAACTCGTTCGTCGCTGAGAAATATTTCAAAATTGGCCGACTGTTCCGGCAACTCCCGGTGTTTTACACACGCGATAAAAAAAAAATGATTAAAAACGTTTCATCTCCGAAATACAAATATTTTTTCCTCTGCACCGGGAAGTGCGCAAGATCGTGCACAGACAAATATGCGAACTCTCGCGACTCCGGCGGGATGAAACAGAAAAAAAAAGAGGCGATACAGCTTTTAGTTCTCCGAAATACATACGAAGCGAAATAGAGACGGGAGAAAAAATCTCGCGAGGAGTGAGACCAAACAGCGACGAAGGAGGCTGGGGCTGGCAAAAAAAAATTGCGTACTCGAGCGTTTTATACGCGAGTTATGTATGTGACTGTCTCTCTCCGACGACGAGCTGACACGTCCCTGCAGCGTCTATATGTAGCGAAACGCACAGCACGCTGCATATTACTATATACGTATTTTCATCACGTGCATGTATATGCAAAGTTGAGAAACGGTATGAGCACATCGCGGGTTTTGACTCGAGGAGAGAGAATACGGCGAGTCAGTGCTTTCTCGCTAAAAGCGGTGCGCCGCAGAAACATTTAGGGAATGCCTGCAGTGTCCCCCGAGCCATCACCCTCGCTGGTTCCAGCTTCTACAGTCACCTGCCACCTTCGCCTCCCCCCTCTCGTCATTCCCCCCTTCAGCGTCATCACCCTTCTTCGCTTCTCCGCCCGAGCCTCCGGACATTTCCGAGTACTAAGGGGCTTTTAATATTTCACTTCTGCCTGATTACTTTTCTCTCTTGCTCATCGCGACTCTTTCGCTTGGCTTATACCCGACTACCCTTCTCCTCGCACATACTCGAGCATTTTATCTCTTTCATTCTATGTTTCCATCTCTCTGGATTCTCGCTTTCATTCTTCGGGCGCCACAACACTCTCGCGAGAACTCTCGCTTCGGCCTCCATCGGCGCTTCCATCCTGCCGTACGTTTCTCACACCATTCGTTTTCCTTCGTGTCTCGAAATTCGCGCGAGTTTTCTCTTATTCCTGGAGACGTACAGCGTCAGCAATTTCGAGCGTAAGCGAGACAGAAAATCTTTTATCTGCTGTAACCGAACGTGCGGTATCTGCACCGAAGAATGGTACACGATAGCTGTATGGGTCGTATCTATGTGCTGCGAGACTATGGGCACAATGGATACCGGTATATCGATTCTTTCGTCGCTCTATTCTACGCGAGAGTCACTATGCGAGCCTCACATACGAGACGGACGAATTTCCCACGTTGAAAATCACGAGTTTTATCAAGAAGCGGCAGGCGAATTTTTCTAGAAATTCGGTCAACTTCATTGAAAAAAAAACATATATATATATATATATATGTATATGTGGGTCATATTGTCGAATACACATCCGAGGGAACGAGAACGAGAGAGCGGCAGTCTGGAACTCACGCCGAGCTCTCGTTCCGCGAGGACGAGTCCGGATAGACTGACGGATGAGAACACACAGAGTGGTACTAGATTCGAAATCTACTAACTCTTCTCATACACACCGTCATATATACATTTATCTATCGACTGGTGTGTACCTCAATTTTTATTTGTCAAACAAAAGCGTATTCGACACTTTTCAATTCTTTTTTTTCGCTCCCTGCGGAAACGCTTTCGATAAATCTAGTCATTCATTATATCCGTTGAGTCGGTTCATTGGTTTTTTTGATTGGAAACACAATAATGCATACTCTTGCTTTTATTTACAACTCGATTGGGGAAAAAAAGTAATACTCTTCGAATTCTTTGAATCCAATTTTCGCAGCGAAAGCGATTTTGATAAATCTCTCGTTCGACCGTATCCGATCGCTCTGCGTGTCGGATTTTTATATTGAGGAGGATCCCGTGTGTTTTGTTTTCGCTGGAAAGTTGCCCTTGCGCAGGGTACTTTTAATTGTTTTTTTTTTCACTGTTTTCGACGGGAACTGTTTTAATCAATTTCTGGTCTGTCGTATACTTGCACAGCGGAGTTTGACTTGGAAAAAAAGGGTTCGGTACTTTTTCTTTTATTTGCATTGCGGGCGAACGCAGTGTTTTTTGAACGCCGACAAGATGCGGAGAACCGGTTCGCGGAATAGAATTTTCTCGGACGATATTAGAAGAGGCTCTCGCGGAGATGAGGAGTTTAGCGAGGCAACGTAGAAAAAAGCGAGGAGGGGTTGGAGAATCGATCAGTGCGAGGGAGGTCTGCAATCGTCCGAAGCGAGATCCGTCTCGTGACTCCGAAGTCTCGGGAATGGAAGAGAGAACGTTGGGCAACTCTAGGCGAAGAAAAGGGGGGCCAAAAAATTCGAATATATTCCATCGGTTCACGGGAAAGGGTGAGAGAGACAAGCGACTCTGTCGAACAACGGCCGAGTCACAGTCCCCGACACTTTTATTTTCATTAGTATAAAGGAGCGGAAAGATGGAAGGAAGGAAATCGAGTGAGGGGAAATAAAAAGAACGAGAAGGGCAAAAACCTCACTAACCGTGGAGACGGCGGGGGAATAAACGTTGAGGTCGGGTCTCGAAATCACTCGTAGGGCCGGTGGACGTTAAGAAAATTGAAATCCAATGGAGAACACAGACCATTTTCTTTCATTCGTTTTCTTTTGTGAGCGTTTTACTCTCGCATTTGAATGACGGGAAAATAATGGCCGAAGTCCAGCTGTCGCTTTCGTGCGACGCACATTGTACATTCTCTTTTAATTTTTTTGCGCCCACCCCTGTTTGTATTGCAAACGCGGAAAACGAACGTCTAATTTTTTATTTCTTTCTCCATCCGCGAAATGAATAAATAAAATAAATATATCCGTAAGCAAACGTATTCGCGCGCGGCGAGCTCGAGCACGGCGAACCGGAAGTTGCGTATAGGAGACTTTAATTCTTCGAACAATAGACTTCGCTCTATTTTTTTTTGCATATAGAACGCTATTTCAGCGTACCCGCTATTGGACGATTGTGCCGAGTAACAGAGGAAAAAAATAAAAACAATCGAGACGCTTTGGAGTTTTAACGTGAAAAGCTTTCGGTTTTTCTTTTTCCAGAGTTTATCGCGTATAGCCTTTTTTGTTTGTTTTTTTTTTTCTTGCCTTTACTCTTGCCTCGTGTTCGAAAGGATCGCGTTCATTGCGAGCTGATTACCAACGATCGCGTATCTTTCTTCCTCTCCGACTTTCTTTTGCTCGCATCTCGTCGATTCCATTGTATTCCTTTCGTATTTTACCCCTCTTCGTTTCTCCCGAGCGATTCTTCGCCAATGCAATGGAGCGAAACCCGAAGCTACGCGCTGAAAGATAAATTACTCTCGCGCCATTGACTTTT
The DNA here is from genome assembly GCA_963924025.1 of Ischnus inquisitorius. Lineage (NCBI taxonomy): Eukaryota > Metazoa > Arthropoda > Insecta > Hymenoptera > Ichneumonidae > Ischnus > Ischnus inquisitorius. The sequence continues at coordinate 5,097,864 of OZ001250.1, read as the reverse complement.
CGCCATTAAATTACCCTTACACAACGCCCGCTTGCCCATTTATTCTTTCTCTCGACTCTCTCGCTCTCTCGGCAGTCCTCAGCATCGTCTCCGCCCTCGCGCCCGTTCCTTACCCCTTACGGGCTTTGGTAACATCTACCACAACCAAACCGGAAGTAGGTTCTCGATGCAGAAGCCCGGAAACCATACCCCGGGTTTTTCTTTTCCATTGTAATATACGCTCGGCAAGTCTTTACCTCGACTCAACGTGAAATGCAGTTGGGATATACTTTCTCAAGCGTTCCCGTTCGACGTGTTTCGTCTTGTAACAATCTTCGGATTCAGGAAGTCGTACAGGGCTTTTAAAACCGTCGGAAGAGGCGCATCAAATTTTCATCGGTCGAAAGAGAATGCGTTCGTTGGCCAGAAGTCAATTGTTCTCCACAAAATTGTCAGAAGAGGGCAATATGATTTCGTTTTCCCAATTCTATATAATGTGACTATTAATAATTATTCAATGATTTTGCATACGATTTAAAAAGGTTTTTTCGCCTTCAAAGACGATTTCAAACGCATATTGACACACCTACAAGGTGAGTACTAAAAATATCGCTATCAAGGTTCCATTATATTAAGATTAGTATAAATATGAGTAAATGACGTTCAAAGTTCATATGTTTATAACAATTAATGCAGCAAAAGCGTCGTATAAAGGCAGCCCTGTTTCTGATCATTCGAGTAATAAGTCCTTGTCTATCTTCCCTCGACCCACCTACCTAATCGTGTTCCGCCGCGAACCCTATCTTCTGCGGACTAAAAAAAATCTGTGAACTATGCGCAGTTTTATCGTGCCATCGAAGTTTTCAATTTCCCACAAGAATCTACCCTCAAACGTGCGCACTTTCCACAATACTTTGGATCATTATCGTCGTCGGCATTCTCGGATCTTGTCGCTCGAATAAATCGTTCCCGAAGTCCTTGGTAAAGTATGAAGGCCTCCGCCTTTCTCTTCTCATTCTCCAGACTGTGTATTATACACCTCTCGCCGGTTGTAAAGACGAAGTTTTCCTACAGCGTATTATCCATGAGCACAGCCTGCGTATTACGTAGTTTTTTTGTTTTACTCGTATTTTTATCTCTTTCGTCTTTTTCCCCGGACGGAGATGAAGTCCGCGAGAACGGATACCGAATCTCCGCGTCTCTGTATCTCTGTATCTATCCGGTCTCATCGTTTTTTCATATCATCCCTCGCTACCTTTCGGGTTTGGGAAGATAAACTCCGGAACAACGATATCGATGTCGTTTTTGGTTGGGTTTATCGGCTTCAGGAATTTCGAGCAGAGGTTTTCTCCGCGCTCGTTCAGACCGACGAATCCGTGTTCTCAGACCCAATGAGGTGTACCCGCTGTATACACATACAGTGTACATATATACACACGGCTCGTACGACATAACTTTATAGATAGATATAGAAATGGAACAAACGATGAGAGTCACGTTTCAGGTATGGCTGCTCGTACGTTTGGCTTTACTACTACTTAAATAACCCTCGAAGCTGCCCGAGGGCTCAGTTCACAGGGATCTCTATACTGGTCGTCGGGTTAGCGCGAGAGAGATTCCCTCGCGAAGCACAGCCGACGATGAAATAGTGAGGGTAGAGAAAAAGCGAAATGAAGTTCGGAGCGGTAAAGGGGAAAAGAGGGACTGAGAAGGAAATTCCTCGAGTTTCCTTTCAATTTCACGCTCTACCCGCATCCGCGACCTACCCCTTCAACTTCAACTACGACTACGGATAGTCTATAACGGTGTAACCTTCCATTGCACCTCGTTGCAGTGGAAAGCCCTGAAAGCTTCTCTACCACGAATAGGAAGGTTATACACATATATCTTTCAGAGGCTTCCGCGAACCCGACGAGAAAGGGGATAAGTATACATATAGTCGACGTACAAAAGTATTATATACCGGGGTCTATGCACAAAGTTGCATCGCATAAGTCGAAGAGCCGGTGCATGAGACGGGGTATCGACGTCCAAATGGTAGAGCCTATCCGACATCATTTAATATGCAAAATTATACGAAAAACGCCCTTTCGCTTTTTAAGTCCCGACTGCACGCTCGGGGATAAAGATGGAAGTTTTGCGTTTCACTGAGATTTCTCTGTTCCGTATGCTCTAGAAAGAGGTCGAAAATTAGTTAACACAATTTGGCTTAAGGATTCTATGACGAGGATCGGATAAAACCGAAGATGATCGAAGATTCGGCTGCATCTTTTTTGCGCTATATTTTTTGCGACTTCCGGTCATTCGCAGGTGCTCGATCTCTGCGAGCTATGACCTGAAAAGTACGGGTACTAATTGATTGAAGAATAAAAACATTCTTCCAGAAGGACAAAGTTTTGTAAAAATTATGAAAATTGGGGAATTTCCGGCTGAAAAAGTCATGTAGAATCTGTATAAGAAAAAAGAGTCAAGTAACAATGAATTATTCACTTATTATAGTCGTGAGATTTCCATACTCAATGCCGGCGATATCACCCATCTATAATATACATGAATAATTAATTGTTAGTTCACTCTTCATTATAATACAATTTCTCCATTACACATATTTTCCCGTCGAAACTATAGTTAGGTACTATCGACCAGATATATGGATAGGTGAGATAACTAAACGGCGATTCCGCCAGCAATGTGGACTGAATAAAACAAAGCCGATCATTGGACGTTATTTTGTTGCTTTAATCACAAAACGGTAACACCGATCGAAATTGCGATTAATTATTTACGCATCAGTTGCCACTAATTATTGATAGAATAGTTGCCATTTTGGGCTGCGGAACCTAAGAAATGGTCAGTGACCCGAGTCGCCCACTGACCGTCGTTGCGCAGCACGCCCTTCATGTTCCAGCCATAGATATGATACGATGGGACAATGTAATTGATATATTGATCAAGATACGTCCAAAATCGAGTCAGAGGAAACATCGAGTGAGGGCGATACCGAGAATCCTTCGCGATTTGATTTAACTAAAACGTGAAATCTATACGTTCAGCGATCCCTCGGGATCTCATTGGATTTTCTCTGATTCTCCGCGGGTGATTTGATCAGGGTATCGAGAAAGATCGAACAGCAGTCGAATACGGCCGCCGGAGAATCGTGTTCCGTCTCTGAGGTATACAAGTATAACGTGCATCTTTGATCGAATCGGGTCGTCTTCGTTACAAGAGTTTGTCTCGATTTCATCGAGAACTATTCTATGAATTTCATGGCTTCTGAAATGCTATTCAGTGACGAAAATTTGCCTTTCGGAGGAAAATGAGGATAATGCGATGAAAGATAGAACCATTAAGGGAAATGACTGAATCCCACTCTTCCCGAAGTCTACAGTATTTGAAGTACCGCAAATCGTGGTGTGAAATTGGAGGAAATTTGTTCCGCGATTCGTTCGTCAAAGTGGGTCGAATTTACGTACTCAATTGGGTATCCGTAGGAATGGAAATTTATCATCCGGATTAAAGTAGATTGGGACATAATACGAGTCAAAGGGATGAATAACGCTTATCCCAGGCTCCGATACTCGGTACAGATAGAAGTTCCTCACCAGAGATCTCGGGCGCTACCGGATGGATATCGGATGAATGCACATTTTGTTCGTGCCCGCGGAAACGTAAAATCGACGCCGGGGAATGAGCGAAAGATCTGAAGGACGAATTGCGCGCGTTTGAAACGTTAGTCGTCTTCTTCCGGTGTCCAATCGACTACGGGAACGAGGCGCATTGAACTTAATTGCAGTTCGTTCGGTCGTTGAGTAGACGAGTGCCTCACCGGCGGCTCGACAGTGCGAAACCTCTGGGGATGGATGAGACGGACGGGTGGAAGAGGTTGAACGGCGCCAAAGTCGAAAGTGTGCGAGAGTGCTTCGGAAAGTGTAGCACGAGAGTGTACCAAGGAAACGGATGAAGAAGAGCCAAGGAGAGTGATAGAGAGATTGAAAGAGCAGAAATGGGCGCGAATTGAATTCCCGGCTCACCGCGAAGCCCCGTGGGGTTTTAAGGTCTCGGCACCGGAAATGCGGATCGAAGGTAAACTGGATGATAGATATAGATTGAAAATAGTATATTGAAAATGGTACACTTATTCGGATACTGGAAATAAAACCGTGGGTTTTTGTACTTTCTAAAAAAATGTATGTATCGTCGGAGTCGATTAATTTAATAAAGTGCTGCAGTTTTAAAAAAAGTCGAAAATTTTTATTGAAAACGAAAAAGCCGGAGGTGTTTATAATCGACAATCTATTGCAGGTTCCCGGTTGCTATTCGCGATTAAATCTTTCCAATACTCATACTGATCACCGAAACTGGAGTAGAAAAAACCTCTTTTTTCTAGCTTTTACAACATTTTATGTTGTATGTTAAAATAAGTACGCTAACTTTTATACCTAAAGTTTTTTGAAACTTCAAGTGAAATGTGTCGTATACGATCAATTGAATGAAGTGTTTTGCGAATTGAAAAAATACAACTATCTTAATGGAAAAACGAAAAACGGCGTGAGGTGATTAAATGCAAGGTTTTTAATTCATTATCTTTCAACAGTTGATATAATACAATAATAATTCAATTCAAAGAGTCGAAGTAATAAGAGAAAAACCATTTTCAGTATACAAAGTAATTGATACTCAAAATTCGTGTGGAAAAGCAACTTTCATGTTTTTTCGCACGGAATTGAATAATCCATCAATTCAATTGAATCAACAAGACCTCTACCCAATAAAGTTGCACACACCGCCGGGAAATTTTCAGTGAAAAAATAAAAGTAAATAACTGCAAGCAGAGGTAGATAAAATCGTGAATTTATTATTCAATCTCACTCCGTACAATGCACAAGGCAAACCGGCAATTACCCGTGGATACAGAGTAAACAACTAAACGGCTTTATACCATTGATAGGAAAACAGAAGCGCGCGATGCAGCTCGCTTGCAGCAAAGGGCAGAAGAGTAATCGCCTTATCGTTCCGTTACAGTGAAACCGTAGAATTCGACGATGCGAGCTCCCGTTCTCCCACTTGGGTGTTTAATCATCCCTTCTATCATCCGTTCGATCGTTTGTGGTCCAACGTGATCGTGAGCGTTGGACCGACGCAGTGAAACAGTCTACGCTATTGCGTTTCGTTTACAATTACCATTTCCTCGTTCGACGTTAATCGGCGAAAGTGCTGCGCGCGGCAAAACACGATATCCCTACGTTAAACGAATCACACGCGAGAGTCAAAGTTGCGCGTCGAGCCCGACCGAAACAATCTACCTCGTTGGTGGGCAAACTGCAGTATTTTAGTGGCCACTCGGCGCGAAAGTGGTTCTACACGCGTGAATTAATAATCGCCAACAGGTGTTAATAATTCGCATTGTTAATCGACGATTAAACACATTACAGTTTGCAAACTACTTCAGTCAAACGTGTGGATTGTCCAATTTGGATGTGCAAAGGGAATGATCGATTAACATTCGCACCGCGAATCGTTCGAACGATTCGACTTCGGAAAACTACGACGAAGCGCATGTTCTTGAAAAATTAACTTACCAGCAGTCGTAGATCCGAAGTGATGACACAGACACGCGGCGAGAGTCACGAGGCTCGACGAAAATCTCATCGTTTCTTCCTTTCGGTGTCCTCTCTCCACTCTCTATCCTTATTCCACCCCACTTCTCTTGCCACGTAGTCCGTGTGACAAGGGTTTTTCAACCCTTTGGCTACAAAGGTCGAGGACTCTCGAGTTCGAGTCCGTGGCTTCTCGTTAGCGAGATTTATTACAAACTGTATTTCAAAACTCTCGCAATGATTTTCCCGAGACACCTATAAGCCTTACTCTCGCTGTATTTATCGTTTTTATATATTTTTTTTCGTTAATCTCCGCCCCGTTTCTTTCGCTTCTACCCGCTCGGACGAATGTTTAGACCGATTATTTTCGTTTTTATAATGTTTATCCAACGACCGGCGTTGTTGATATCTTTTTTTCTGTCGTTTCTCTCAAAGTTTTTCCTCTCTTCGTTCGTTTGTCTTTCTCATTCGCGCTTTTCCGGCGATACTACGCGTGAGAATGAATTGAAAAATAGATGTTGGCGCAAGGTCAAGGTTCCTACTTCGTGACAGCCCCCGAAGCCGACTGAGCCAAACGGAACGGAGTTTCGCTCGTCTCTCAAGCACCGCGACGAGAGTCCACGCTCTCGCGAATTTCATCCCCATGTTCGTCGTCTACGCTTGCGCGGCGAAAATTCGCCCGACCACCCCCTTCAATCACCCCGACGGTTTCTCGTGCACCAGAGCAGCAAGAGCAACCCCCTCCCTCTCCGCCGGATTCTCCTCGCCTCACTCGCCACAGAACGCGACCGGAATATACGCCGTTCGCTTCGTTCATTCTCATCTTCGGATGATTTTTTTTATTCCACCTTCCACCCTTCTACCCTTGCCGACCGTTTTTTTTCGGAGGCATTCCTCGATCTCACCTTCAACCCTATCCCTCTTTTTCACGTCGATCTTTATCAGACTTTGGGGATTAATCTCTCTCTGCGTGTACCGAAGAGATCGAGAGGTATAAAAATGAAAAGTTACACCGGAGATCAAATCTTGTCCAACCGAAATACGTTAAAGCGTTTCTCATAACATCCAATTTTTGAATGCGTACATTTTTGTTTTTTTAATGAGAATACAAGAAAGTACCGAAGATAAAATCTTAATGAAAAAGAATTTCATAACGCATCTTTTATGATCGACATTTTTTAAGAGATTCTTTCTGTTTCATCGAAATGACGAATAAAAAAGAAGAGATGCAATCTCGTCTAAGTGAATTCCATAAAAGGTTTTTTTACGACTCGCGATTGATAACAGATAGTTTTTTTTATAGACACATATCTCTGAGGATTTTTCGTTCGTAATGAAAGAAAAAAGAAAAAAGTGGAGAATAAAAGAATTAACGACGCTTCGTTATCCCAGTTCTTCATACTCAAACGCGTAGAATAAAAATTGTCTGCATTTTCGTTCGTTTTCGCGCACCGACGTTGCGGCTTTTTTTCTTTTTCTCGGGTGAAATGGCACTCGTATTTTGTACGTGAGGCGGGCGATAACGCAATTGCGCTTGGTTTTAAATGACAAAGAACTGGAAAGCGGATGGATTCACGTATTGTATACGTATACATGCATACCGAACGTAGCCGTAGTATTCTATACGCGTGTGAACAGTGAAAACGTTGTGCGCGTACGCGCGCGGCGTACTTCCCATTGGGAATAGACGCGGAAACGTATTAGACGCTCAGCGAGAACGAGCGGGAAATTGTTGTCGAGACGGCGAGAGTCGAAAAAAGAGATTTCCACCGCGAGGCGATTAATGGAAGGGTCAATTATTCGTCGAAATAGATTGTTGCCATTGTCCACGTTTCTTCAATAGACGTAACAATTCAAAGGGAACTTTTCCATTTCCAACGACAATGACAAATTTGTTTTTTGTTTATTTTTTCTCTCGCGTTACGAAGAGGCGGCAAATTGTATGCGTTGGAATAATTGTGTTTTTCCATGCGGTTTGCTTTGTGCGAGCTCTGACCGCCGCTACCGCCCGGCAATGTCGGCGTTAAATGTTCGAGTGGCAATTGTGTACGACACAAACGGAGCATGAAAAACGAGAAAAAAATAATTTAAAAAAAAATGTTCAGTTATGAAATTTCGTACACGGCTTTGCGCTCGACGTTTTCCTGCTGTTTGCCTAACACGGGCGTTCCATACGAACTCGACGACTTTTAATCGCCCGTTATTCGCACCTGTATGCCGTTCATGCCTCGGGTAATGCGTACTCGGAAAAACAGAGAATAACCTTGCGCTTTAATTGCGAGGGCTTCCGGTTGATTTTATGCGCATTTTACGTCGAGAAACATTATGGGAATAAAATTGTTTTAATGAGATAACGATAAAATTGAATCAATTAGCTGTAATGTAGTTTCAGGAGAGCGCGAAGGCAAGGCAGGTTCCTGCTCCGATTGCTACGAAACGGAGCAGGCACCAGTAGGTAATGCCTTATCGACATTAATCGATTCAATAACAAAATGTAAGAAAATTGCTGCATTACCCACGCGGGATAGACTTTTTTTCGTCAGCAATTAATTATAAACAATTTTTTGATGGATGTCAGAGTAATAAAATTTAATCGGCGAGTTCATTACAAAAATTATAATTAATTCGTCATATTTAATGCAAAAAGAGGCGAACTGCCGAAACCCGGGATTGAACCGGGGACATTTAGATCTTCAGTCTAACGCTCTCCCAACTGAGCTATTTCGGCTACGGTTTTTCACTCTTTCGAGGCTCTGCACTTGCAAGCTTCGCGCGATTCTTATCGCTTATCACTTGACCCCTTTCATTCTAATCTCGAAGACAAATCGTTCGTCATTCCTGCGTTAGAGAGAGCGAGTTGGGTTTCCCTGAAGTGTCTCTCGCCCCTCTCTCGGCGTGAGCAATTTATCCAACGAATTGCCCGCGTTCCTCCTTTAACCCTTGTAATTTACAACGGGCCATAATTTAGCTCGGCCCGGACTCTCCTGGAATGAAGAGGATCTCTCACGGGACTCCATCGACGTCGTCCTAATTCCCCTCCGAAATTCAAATTAGAGCCGGCACCCGAAGTCCCACACCTGCTCGTCTCCCGCATACATTAATTCATTTCGAGCATGCGAACTTGAGGACTCTTGGAATCTTGCATTCTTACACGAACTTCTGGAATCCTCGTTACCTCTAATTCGTCACGCTAGAGAAGAAAATCCGTTTCGTCGAGACTCGTAACTCCGCACGATGCGAACGCCAGACTTTTTCACAATTTCGCCTATTGCGAAAAGAATTAATCCAAGAAAATCAAATATTAATCTGTTGCGCCGAATTTCAAGAACACCTTGAACGTACAAAAGCTTGTTCATTTAGGCTTATTCAAAAACCCCTAACTTCTATAATTTTCCTAGATCTATTTTGTACCTCACAGACATCTTTATTTTCGATTTCAGTATAATTAAACCGAAAAATATTGATATTTCGTCGACTTTCACAGCGGTAAAAAATTGGATCTTTCTGACCCATCGGTGGGTCTACGGAGTTGAAAAAATATGTGCGATGTTTCAGGATTACAGTAATGAAATTCAAATGATATATATCGTTCATATTCTTATTTATTACCCGGTATTAATATAAATTAATTGATATATTATTCTTAAAAAATCATAATTGAATAGTCTTTAAATTCACAATAATTATTTGATGACGATATTAATTAATTAATATATTAATTATTTATTACTTCGTCACCGTGGCAACGCCTGGGATATAAAAAAACCGAGCCGAATAACGAGTTCCAGGTATCTCGTCGCAAACAACTATGAGGTTGCTCCTAAGAGAAGGGCATCGTCGAATTCATGGTCGAGGCACGTGGTGGTAGTGACAAAATTCTCTCTCACTCCGAAAGTGCGCACAAGCGTAAGCCTGAAAGAGGAGGGAGAAAAAGCCTTTAAAAATATTTGCACGCAGTGAACACATACTAAACTACTCGTCGTTATAACGAGCCCCGCAATTTCTTAAATCGCGAAGGAAAAAGGAGTAGAAAAAAAAAGAAAGATAGTGGGAGAGTGCGTTCGGAGCGCGCGAGCTCGAGGCCGCCATGCTGTTCGCTTCCTGCTGTCCCGTCTGTTCGCGGGCAAAATAATCTCGACTGTCCCGAGCGTAGAGTCGCTGCCTTCGCCGCTATGCTCGCCAATACGTCTCGTTGCTTTATCGAGTCGTGACGCTCTTTTGTCACGTTGTCAAGGGACTTTGCATCGCGTGTTTCGCTTTTCGTAACCGCGTGTGTTTCGTTATATATCGTCGTGCACGGTGCAACATTTGGTCTCCGTTACGTCAAGTCAATTTTTCGTTTCAACCATTTTTCGTATCTCGCGAGCGTTCGAGCTCTCTGTACGATACAAAAACGTTGACCGGAAGCGCCGGTTGAATCTTTCTCTCTCCGCAATCGAGCTCAACGTGACTGGTGTGTGTGTGTGCGCGTGTGGTGAGTGCGATTGCCCGGCTCGCGAAAAAAAAGAAAAAGGGACACTTTCGCTCGGCATCGTTCGTCCGCGCGGATTGTCAAATTAACGTTGATACGTATTTCGGTGTCAGAGTACTTCGACGATGGCAAATTTACGACAAACACCGCTGACCTGCAGCGGACACACGCGTCCGGTTGTTCATCTAGCCTTTTCGGACGTCACGGAATCCGGCTATTACCTCATTTCGGCTTGCAAAGGTGAGTGCGAAAAAGTGAGGCTATGCCCGGGGGTAACGAATAGATCCAAACGGTGGAAGCGACGGTCCCCGCTCACGTAGAAATTCATTGGCATGTGAGACACACGGATTATTCTCGATTGTAAAATTTGATACCTGTCTCGAGTCTTGTTATGTTTCTTTTTGTTTTTTTCGCTCGACGAACGATCTCTCGTCTCTCGCTTGTATCTTTCTCGCGCTGTGCTCTCGAGCATCGATCACGATCGGTCGCTCTCTCGATCGCCTTGGCCCAGTTCCGGGAGTCTTCAAGGCTCCGCCGACGAGCCTACGCGTCCTGGAGGTCACGATCCGTCCGGCATTCGCGATACTCGCTTACATACATTGCATATATACGTATACACACTCCAGGAAATTTGTTGCGCTCTTTATACTTTATTTAGAAACTGCGAAGGCTCCGAACGCTCAAAACGCACGACGATGCGAATGCGGATGTCTGTTGTTCTGCGTTTCGAAATGATTCATAGGTTAGGTTTGATATGAATCGCGTTTTTACGACGGTTTACACGTAATATGTTTATTTTCCTGTGGTTTTCTTTGTTTTCGACATTTCGGGCTTTCGCATGCGCAATAGTTCATTTTTGCTTGTACGGCAACAACTTTCGTCCTTTCGCCTTCCTGTGCGGTTTTTGCGCTTGATTACTGTTTTTCACTTTTGTAACAATCTCTTTACCGTCTATGATTTTCTCTATACTTTGGGTTGTCTTAGATTTTCTTTTTCTCTGCCCTAGTTGGCATTCGTCATAAAAAAAATGTCTCGTAGTTTCGAAATCTGACTTCCCATTCGCACGCTTTCCTCCGTTGCTTCCTCGCTGGTAGAATAAATTGGGTTACGCAGGGTGCGAAAGACAAAGGTACGAAAACTGAAAATTTTCCAGATGGCAAGCCCATGCTACGCCAAGGGGACACAGGCGACTGGATAGGCACTTTCGAAGGTCACAAGGGCGCCGTTTGGGGGGTAGCGTTGAATCCGCAGGCCACGAAAGCAGCCAGCGGAGCGGCTGACTTCAATGCCAAAGTATGGGACGCTATAAAGGGCGAGGAACTCCACTCGTTTCAACACAATCACATTGTCAAGTCGGTGAATTTCAGCAGCGACTCCAATCATCTTTGCACCGGTTCCAATGAAAAACTCATTCGCATATTCGATCTCAACAAACCCGAGGCTGCGCCGCAGGTAAATCATCCGGGTGCAGCGATATGTTACGTCTAACAATAACACACAGACCAGGAGAGCGATTTGTACGATGTTATTCCTATAATCTTTGCGCACGAAAGGCAAAAGTCGTATATTAAAAAATGGAAAAATTTCATTCTTTTTCTGACTAAACATTCATAGATTCAATAACTCTGTTATAGAGGTATGTAATTCATATGAAATATTATTGAGTTCTTTGTCTTGTGCAACAGAGTACTGATAATCAATAGAATATTCTTCTAGACATTCCTACAAATTTTGCTTGTGAAGCAACACTGAACAAAGTTTCTGAGAATTTAATGTACCGATACTGGAAGTTTTGTTTGATTAACTGCTGCATTGAATGTAGTGTCCAATTATTGAGAGAATTGAGAGAATTAGTCTACAGTTTATTAAAAATCGTAGTCGATACTTTTCTTTTAATAATGTACTTCAATCGTGCCATAAAAGAACCATAAATTTCATAATTTAGTTCAAATCTACGAAGGTACATTCATTTTTCATTATCATTGTACATTGAATTTAGTGTACCGGTTTGATAAAACTTTCAGTACCAGTGAATCAAATTTTCAGTCGATTTTGTTCACGGTTGAATCACGATTAAGAATTCGACGGATTATTAATTACATACAATCAAAAAAATACTTCAACACCGGCATTGAAGGCTTTTACGAGCCGTGAGATAAATTTCGTCTAAAACAAACAACTCGCCATATAACAAAAATGTTCGTCATTTCAATGGCATAATTTTACAAATTTCAGTATTCCGTATAAACAATAACATTATTCGATTATCGAATACTACGAAATGCTGTTCCAGTCTGCTTGTTGACGAAAATCATTCGCTTCGAGTATCTTCGCGAGCAATAATAATTCAGGGGTTTCGCTCTCGCGGGTGTCTCGTATCGTAGGTTTTTACCGGTCACACCGGCGGAATAAGGCACGTATCGTTCTTCCAAGAGAACACGACCCTGGTGAGTTGCGCCGACGACAAGAGTCTTCGCGTTTGGGACAGGACCAGCGGTCAAGAGACGAGAAGACTCGATTTTCCGTGCACACCGAGCTCGATGGAAGTTTCCAAAGACGGCAATATAATTACCACGACTCACGGTAACATCGTTACATTCTGGAACAGCAAAGAGTGAGTTTCGTATAACCACCTTCGCTACTCGCGATTCGCCTGTGTGTGTGCGCGCAATGAAACACGCTTAAATTCCCACCCCGAGGTTAGCCCGTTCACTGTCCACGGTCCACGCCGCGTCCTTGGCCTATCAGGAAGTCAATACGCGTGTATTTTACTTCCACAGCATCCTAATGACTTTTCCTTCGTTCGGGAGGACCTCCTTCCTCTCCGTTGCAGCCTTGCTTATTCCTCGCACGCTTCCTCGAAACGCATCGCATATACGGCTCTCTGCGTTTATTTTCATCTCGTGTTTTACGATTCTCTCTCGTGCTTTCGCGTGCTTCCGCATTGTTTCGTTACGACTCCTTTTCTCTTTATTCACACACTTACGATTTTATCGTTCAGCTTGACGAAGATTCGTGAATTTACAATACCGACCCAAGTGAACAGCGTGAGTTTGCATCCCGATCGCACGATGTTCGTATGCGGCGGCGAAGACTTCAAGATGTACAAATTCGACTACGTGACCGGCGCGGAAATCGGTTCGTAAATGATATATATTCATTTTTCTCATCTTTAGTCTTATCTCTTCAGCCTTCGATGGCCGATTTACGTCAATTCAATTTTATTTTTGCATTATCAGAATCCTTCAAAGGACACTTTGGGCCCGTTCACTGCGTATGTTTCTCACCGGACGGTGAGCTCTACGCGAGCGGCTCCGAGGACGGAACTCTTCGACTTTGGCAAACAACGGTCGGCAAGACTTACGGTCTCTGGCGTTGCACCGAGCAGCCCCAAGCGATTCAGGACAACAACGCCACCGTTGTCAACAACAAACAAGAAGTTCCTGCCAGTTAAGCGCGTTGAGCCGCATTGGAATCTTTCGTGACAAAAAAAATCGCGCGTTCTCCGTTGAAATACATGTTTTTTTTAACGTAAGATAATACAATTATTACGAGTGGATCTTATTCGGCGTTGACGCGCAGGCAACCGAGAGTTGAGATTCGATTCTCTCTCGTGTTGTATTCGCGAGGATGTGACGAAGAGAGGAAACCTACGTGATGAGATCGGACCGAAAGAATTTTGGGTTTTTTTCCACTATTATTTTTTTTCTGATTTCCGGTTAATCTTGAACAAAGTCCTGCTTCGTCAATTCCCGGAAAGAAGAAAGAATGCGCGCGAACGCCACGCCAAAATCCTCTGTAAATAATGGATCTCAAGAGAGAAAGAGCGACGGGAAGCAAAGCACCGCGAACGAAAGTATCTTTCATCCGACAGTTCGCTCTCGTGGATAAAACTTCGTGGATCTGTACGCGTTACGAGAATGCAAGGGAGAAAATTGTAACGAATTCGCGAAACTAGCGCGAAAGAGCGCCGCAGAGCCGTTCACTCGATTGTGGGCTCCTATTTATTGTATGAGACGAAGGTCAGTTGGGATGAACTAAATGAAAAAAAAAGATACGAAAAAGAGAGAGAGATATGAGAATAGAAATTAGCATTTATCTAATTTATGTCTGCCTCGTTGTTGTACGAAAGAAAAAGAAAAAAAGATAAAGATAGTCGAGATTTTTGTGATGAATGAATGAATAAAGCAATTGAAATCACATTCGAAGAATCTTATAATTTCGTACGTCGAAAAGATCGTCTGAACGGTCGAACATTGATTCGCCATAAACGCAAATGACATCGAGGGTATCGAAAAAAAAAACGATCGACTTATAAAGAAACATAAACACGTTTATTGAATGTTACGCGAGTCGCGTAGATGCAAAAAGAATTATACATTACAATAACACTATACTAGACATATTTAAATCATAAAAATTAACGTAAAGTGGCATGAGAATTGAAGGAATAGAAATGCGTCCGATTGTCGTCTCGTTTCGAGTTTATAATACAAAGTAGAAAAATCTCGCAATAAGATTGTCGATCGATCTCTCGTACCACCGTCAGTGGAAGCGCTTCTCGAAAAACCTGCGCTCTTCGATAGCTCGATAAATTGGGACGATCTACAATTATCGTATCCTGGATACGATGGGTTCTACCTTTATACGAAATGAGAGATTCGATCCGCGCCCCCAGCGACGTTGGCTCTCGTCGTGAGAGTAATTTCTCTCATTTGCCTTTTTCTTAGTTCTCCATTTATTTTTTTTCCTGTCCCGTACAGAACTGTACAAGGCAAATTCAGCGAACGCGCGCGGGGTCGATTAACGTAAAATCGGTCATCCTCTACGGATTCGCGTAGAAAAATCCGGCATTCGATTTTGGAGTCTCTTTATAACGGTTTTTGGTAGCCGCAATTACGACGACCCGAACGCGAGCCTGTAATTGCAGAACTGTCGAGTCCGGATGCCGCTCTTGTTTTTCTTCTCTTTAATCGTGATCGCGTCACGGTCAATATTTTCACTCCGCAAAGATTTCGAGATAGGACTGCTGTTATTCGTGTGGTTAACGCTGTACAATACACGAATAGGAATTCGATTGCCGAGAAATGTAAGAACTTAACTAGCTCCGTTTCGCGCTTTGAGTCGCGCCAGTTGAGCCCTTCTGCTTCTCAGCTGACGACACAATAATACCGTCGCGCGTATTCTGGAGATTAATCGAACACGAGAGGGACTCTCGCAGTGTCGCGTCTTCCATCTTACCGGCTCAAACTCGTTTTTACTACTGTTACGGCGTTCGCCTTCTCAACGCATCCGAGCCGGTGTCTCACGTTCACTTTCTCTCTGCGCGATTGTTGTTGCGGTCATTACCGCGACGCGTGCATCGATCAACTTTCACGTTCGGATTCCTCGGGGCTTCGCGAATTCTCTTTCTCGCTTCGTACTCGTCTTTACATATTCGTTTTATTTCATATTTTTTTTCCATCGTTACTTTATATATATTTTCGTCACGCCATTCTTTCGTCGTCGATTGTCATAACTCGCCGAAACTCTTAGATACACACATGCAACTTAATATCTATATTTACACGCCTTTACATGCCTCCTCGGTTTTTCCTCTCAATGGAACACCTTTTCACGATCGCCGGCGATTGATCGTGAAAACAACAAATTAAAAAGAAATACGAGTTTAACAAAAACTCGTTATAAAAACTGTACAGACTTCGATCGCCGATTGATCTCTCTCTCTCTAGCTTCATCTCGTTATCGAGCTCTCTGTGGTCCTTCCAATGAGTATAAAAAAAAACATAATAGTTAACGACAGAGAGAGAATGAGAAAAGAAAAATTACTAAAACTGTACAGATTGAAAATATTTTTCGCGCGCGCGAATTCGATCGATGAACGATATGAACGATTTGATGAACAATAACGAGAATCGTCAATTCCGTAAAGCTACGACAGCTAATGCGTCGCGTTCAGCCGATGAACTGGGAGAGATCGGGCAATTTGAAGCCGTTGAAACTCGACGGAGTCGTCGGCCCTCTCAGGCTCTCGCGAAGCGTTGGGAATCCGGGAAATCCGTTTGTCGGCGTCGTGAATTGAAATCTCGACGTTGCTTCCGACGCGGCAAGAGCGAAACCGCACTGCGCCGTGCAAACGTCGTCGCGGAGTATGGCCTCTCGCGATGCCTCGCGCATTAATTGGTTGCAGTCCGTTATTCTCAGCGAGGCGCATTGAGTCTGGAAAAGAGCAGATTGAAGAGAAATTAAGAAACGCGAAACGAAGATGCTTGAGAACTTTGTTCGGTAAATTTAAATGACTTTTTTCAATCCTTCTTACGTTATCTTCGTGCAATCAATCTCGTTTGCATTGAACGATAATGAAGTAATTTTCCTTGTATATTTCGTTTAGTAGAGAATACTTACGCCCTCGGCAGTGCAAACGCAGCTCGTGCACGGCGACGGGAATCCAGATTCGCCGACGGCAACGTTTCGTCCACCGATCTGGCATCCGTGACGAGTTTCCCGCCATGCGGAGAAATCCATGTGTGGCATAGAACCGCACGGTACCCGCGGATTCAAGAAATTGCTCGGCAGATCGAACGCCGCTCTTTGCATCTCAACGTGAGAATCCATGTTCTCGCAGATAACCTTCGACAGTGTGTTCTTCCTTATCTCCGTCAACTGATGCTCGGTGAATCTGATATTCGGATCGTCGGTCTCGTACCAGAAGCGATCGCACTTTCTCGACTGTCTGAACTGTATGGCGATTATACACGCGAAGGTCGGGCCAACGAGGCCACCCTGGAGCGGTCTTTCGCTCATGCCACCGGGGAAAAGATCTATGTCGTCCACGGATGCGTAGATTCGCTTCATGCGCGCGATAACTTCCGGCGCCATTTCTCTCGACAAATCCTCGAAAGTCGTGGCCCTCTTGAGATTGCAGAGGGCGCGATAATTGTTGTAAGACGGTATACCGTGATCGCGAGCGCGATGAACGTTTAGAGCGATTAGATCGATTCCGGAGTGTGGAATTTTTCGCTGTTCGAAGAGATGATTCGTCACTTCGCCGGTGATGAATTGATCCATCGTTTCCATCGGCGTGGCCACCAATCCGCGTATCATCTCGTCGATCATCGATTGCTGGTACAACATATCGGGATTGAAGAAACCGTCGCGCAACAGTATCGGCGGGTCGATCGGTTGATAATTCCGATCCATTCGCGGTAGATGCGGTCTCAGCAAGGAATGTCCGATTCTGTAAGCCGCCGTCGCGAATTCGTTCAATACGCTTGGATTGCAAGTCGGCGAGTATTCCTTGTAGTAGCCCTGCGGCAAGAGCTTCAAACCGTACAGACTCACGGCATTCCAACCGAGAATCCGAGGCAAAAATTCGTTGTACGTTATGTGCTGAAGCATAGCGCTGACGATTCGGCGACCTTGCTGATAGAGTTTCTCGCCGTCCCAGTGCGGATTCACCTGTCTCAGACCTTCCATTATTCTGTTGTGTTCGCGTACCCACATTGTGTGCATAACGGTTAATCCAGGCTGTTCGGAGGCTCTTCCATCGCCACCGATGAAACAATAACCCGATGCGGCTTTGCACTCGGAGTGCGTGGCCGATTGTGGCAAAAGATCCTTTCCCCTGTTCGGATGCGTCGTTATGTTCATTCTTCCGGTAAAGCCTCGCAGAACATTGGCTATGCACGAATTCTCACCGTACACGACCGAAGCGTCGAGGAAAGCGGTGTTCTGATTGACTTGCTCGCGGGGGCCGAGATGCTGCTGTCCCGGCAACGATCTCATGGACGGGAAGCACAGTCTCGCTCCCGTTGTCTCGTTTATCGTCGGATAAAAATGATCGCCCGGCGGCACCGGGAATGGATTGCACTCCGGATGAACGGTTCTCGATGAATCGCAAGAACGGCAGCTCGGTATGGACTCGGCGAAACCCTTGTGAATCGGCGTCATCGTCAGATCGTGATCCAAGAATTGCGCGAACTGCATCACCATGAGGGTGTAACGATTGTGAAGGTTCGAGATATCGGGATGTATGACGGTGGAGACGACCCGAGGATTCGGCAGCGGGGACCCATTGACCGAGGATACTCGAGGCTTCGAGACACCGTCCTCGTAGACCGGTGGCAACAGTCTCGCGAAAGTCGTCAGTGATTGTCCGAGGCTCGGATTGCGGAGATTGTTGCAATGACCGGTGAGGGTTCTGTAAGGGGTCGTCGGGTCGCACGGACCGTCCTCGACCGGACAATCGATCTCGTCGTGATTCGTTGCTTTGCCATTCGGCAGAAAACCCGTTATGTCGACGTTCTGAAGAATGTCGGCGAAATCGCTGCTCGGAAAGCCGAGAACGTTGTCACCGGAGTCGAAAACTTGACGCTTTCGTCTTCTCAGACCGTGAACACCGTTCACTATCTCGTTGGTCGCGAGTTCGTAGAGTATCGACGAGTTCGCCAAGAGTAGAGCGTCCTTGTTGGCTTTGGAAAAACTCGCGGCGGTTCCGGCCGGTGATTTTGGATCGGCGTAACGTTGCTGAAGCCAGGCATTGTACTCCAATTGTTTTCGCTCGATAAGATCGAGCTCGGCTTTCTTGACCGCGGCGGCGATAACCTCGGGGTTCAGTTCGGAATTCAATTCGGACGTTTGGGTCGTCGTCATGTCGTTCTCGAGAATCGGCAAGGTCACAGGAACTTGTTCCTCCCGCCAAGCCGCGAGATCGAGGAGATTCGATCTATCGCAGCTTATCTTGGCGTTCAAGTACGGATCCTGTTGTATGAACGATTTAGGCTGAATTCTCGGGATACCGGCGTGCGCGCATAACATTCCGCTGAGCGAGACTCGCCTCACGGCCGATATTTGCTCGAGGCTCAGGCTCGAAGGCGGCAAATCGTTCTCGTACCAAAAACGATCGGAATTTCGCAGTCTTATGAATTGTTTCTTCAAGAGGCAAGCGAAGGTCGGTCCAATCGCTGCGCCCTCGGTCGGTATCTCCAACGAGCCACCGATCAGCAAATCAACGTCCTCGATTCTTCCGTAAACTCTCTCGAGCGCTCGGGCATCTCTGGGACGCATCATACGCTCCAAAAGCGTGAAATTGTCGTAGATCCGTCCGTTGTTGCAGTACGACAGGAATGCCGCGTAACTCGGTACTCCATGATCGCGCGCCGTGTGAACGAGAAGCGCAGCCTCGCTCCACTGGGGGCTGAGCGACGATTCGCCGAGATCGAGATTAATGTTCTTCGCCGGTTTCGTGAGATGATCCTCGAGCTCGACGAAGCCGTCGACGCTCTCGCGGCTCAGCGAGGTCAGCGATTTGAGGGCCGCGAGAGCAACGGCGTCGTAAGCTCCGGCCCGATTGTCCGACGAGTAACCGTTGTAGAAGCCGCGGCTCGTCGGGCGCAACTCGACGTCGGCTATCGCCGCTTCGCCCAGAACGCTCGGAACGAACTCGTTCATCGTCACGTGTTGCAATTGCGCGACAACGGCGCGACGGGCTTCGAGGAAGATTCTCGAGTCGTCCCAGTGTCCGTTGAATTCCGCGAGAGTCGCGGCGATGCGATTGTGCTCGCGCAGAATCGCCTGATAGATCTGTCCGAGGGGCGAGTTGGTTTTGTTGCAAAGCTCGCAAGCGGACGAATCGACGCGACCCTCGGCGTAGGTACGCACGCGATGCAACTTCTCGTCGGTGTTGCCGTAGATGTCGGAACCGTCGAGATAACCGGAAGCTCCGTTCATCTGCTCGCGACTCTCGAATCGGCAACTGTGAGCGCTCAATGTTGGCACCGTTCTGTAGTAGGAACGGCAGACACCGGACTCCTCGTTGCTCGGGTAACACTCCTGATGCTTGAAGCTACTTGTGCAACAACGATTGCCGCGCAAACCCGGACGCACGGGCATTCCGATGTCGCGAAGGAGAAGCTCCGACCAAAGGCCGGTGAAACTCGTCAATCCTTCGTGATTCCTCGACGTCGATCTCTCGAACAGTATACCGTTTATCGCGTCCGTTGGCGTCGGCAAGGCGTGACTGCTCACCGATTGTCTCGGACTCGAAATACCTGTGAAAACAAATTTTTTACAATCATGATTCACAGATAATTCAAAATGTAATATTTATATCTTTAGTGGATCAATCCCGATTGCATCGATTGAGAGAACTTGGCAATTTTCGACATGATTTAATCGTTTACCGATTTATTAGAATTAGAATTTAGATAAAGCCTAATATTTAAAAAATTTCGTATAATTGACATGTATTTGTTCATTTGATAGATGGACATTCTTATTACACAATTTTTGGCTCCTCGCTCATTTTCCGAGAGAAACAAGGGTAAAAGGGAATAATTGAGAACCTCTGCAGAGAATGGCCTCACTTTCTTCGCTCCTTGATCTTCTCACTTTCATATTTTTCATTCGTATATAATGTACTGTATAGTATATATATGTGTGGGTATACACTCTAGACCACGTAACTACCGGTGTTACTTCTCGTGGCGTTCGTTCGTCCTCGAAATTCGATCCGAGAATCACCGAGCGATTGCCAACTCCACTCTCCTCAATATAATCTTCTTCTTCTTTCATAAACTACATTTTTATCCTACCACGAATTTTATCCCAAAATCTCTCGACGCTTTTTCCTCACAACGGTAAAGCGAGTTAAATCGCGATTTATGCGTCTGCGAAGATCGTATACAGATATGAATATATGGAAATCGTCGACGGAAATGTAAGAAATTTATGGGATATTGCGCGTATCCCGTACGTGGGTCTCGTTGGCAAAGAAAACGGTTTTCCTCGCGAGCGCTGAAACGAGAAAGAAAAAAAAAACACGCTTCTTCGTGTGTACTACAAGAGTTACGCGCGCGAGTTTAAAACGCACGTAACATCTGTGCAGTGTTCTCGTTGGCAATGTGTAACAAAAGAAGGAATCTCGAACGCGTGTCTCGTAGCCTCAGGTGTACGCCTGTTTCTCCGGGTCTCAACCGTTCGAGAAGTCCGTTTTATTATTTATAAGAGCACGAAGCGAACGGTGAGGGTAAGAGAGGCAACAGAGAGAGAGAGAGAGAGAGAGAAGGGGGGCAACGCGGTTGTGGCGCAACCGTTCGCCAACGAGTCCGTCTACTCTCTATTTCAACGCGGCGTGGCCCAAGCCGTGCCTCCTTCTGCATGCTAATCCCTATTTTCTAATCGCTCGACCCGGCCGCACGGAGAGAGACGCTCCGAGGCTTCGAGTTCCTCGTGCATGCATGCTTTACGGTAGAAAACTTGCCTGGCGTAAAAGATCGATCTTACGACGCATTCTTAATCCCCGAGCATTCTGTTTTTAAGTGTACGAAAATTAAAGAAATAAAATAGCCGCAAAAAGCTTTCGCGTAATCGGTGACGACACGAGTATGATGGTAAATGAAACGCCATGCAACTCGTCCGATTACGCAATTCCGAACGGTACTCTATATTTTTTTGTAAGACTTTTTTCTCTCGTCCAAGCAATTATCAACGATGACTCGGAAGAATTTTTTCCCCCCTTTTTTTCTTGTAGATTAAAGAGAAAACAGCATTATTACCGTCCAGATAAGCGGGTGCGATGAATCTCAGGAAAGGCGAACCTCTCGCACCCCATGCCGCGTGTCTTATGTTATTACAGGCGCCCGAAGGTGTTCTGTACTTGCTGGGGGGACACGGTCTCTCGGGAATCGGTCTGCATTGCACACCGTCCGAGCCCAGTCTGTTCTGTAGCCTGAAATTAAATTGAAAAAAAATAAATTAAATGTAAGACAAAAACCTGGTAAAAACAAAATGATGATGGAAAAAATATGATGGTACGCGGAGGAGCGGATAAAACGGATTTTTAGCGAGGCCCTAATAATATCTGTTGCAACGAGACGACCTCGAAACGATGACTCGCCGGGGCACATCGGGAGTGAAATTTTGCTTTGGCCTCGGTCAAACAACTTTCTCAATATTGTTGCATGCGCGCCAACTTATTTTATAGAAGTTATTCATTTCATGGAAATCAATTTACTTTAATGCCATAGAAGACATTATGGTATATTGCTCGCCCACCAATAGCGATATGAGCGAATATTTCCAATTCCATAATAATAAATTGAAATATATAAATAAGTGAAAAAGTAATAAATTGTTTTTGAATTTTGGATAATTTTATTCTCTTATTTGGTTAATTCGATTTGTTAATAGTAACAATTTATCTATTTAAGTGAAATGTTTATCAGTTCATTGAAGTTTGCGCGGATGGAAATTTTTATATTTTCAATTTTCTTAAGATCGAACTGTTCTATTTCCGTTCTTCGCCGATATAAATGCATCATATTGTTTCTATCGCATTGTTCAGCGAGACAGCAAGTCGATAGCATTCCATCCAGTAATCGATATTCTTGTGCCACTGCGACAGAGTGTAATTCCAATACGCTTCTCCGTGTTCCAATACAAACTTCCGCATATTTTTCACAAAACTTTCGCGTATACCGGCGGTCTATCGCCGATACAGTTGCCAACTTCCTTCTCACTTTTGTCACGTTTTTCCACTTCCGTCTCCGGGCGCGCTCGTCTTCGATTATTCGCATTTCTCGAATGGCGCATTCCGCGAAATAAAATATTCAACGAGCAATAAATTCCCGTCGAATTTCTCGTCGTTATCTTTGTATTTTTTACTTTTCGAGCGTGCATATATTTTTTTTTCTCCGGCAACCGAGAGCGAAGGGGCAATCACAAGTAGTCGTGATGACTTTTACTTTCACGGTCTTCGGACGAGATAGGTTGCGCGCAGCCGTATTTGGCGAAAAGATTCCACGATGTCGTCTAGCCGGTATTCGATCGTGATTATCCAGCTGAGTTGGAGAAGGACGGGGGGGAAAAATTGATCAAACCTGATCGCCGAGCGATCTTGGAGATCAAGGAAAGGGGATCATAATTTCTCGTTTTACCGGGGGAAAACTCGTTCGTTGATTGTCGAGCGAAAGATCAATTTCGAGTTGAGATTTTAAACGTCTCGACGGACGCTGCAAGACAAGCACCGCGATAGGTACTCCACATTCGAGAGGCAAAGACGAATAGAGTGTGGTACGTGCCTCGGGTGAACGGCAAGAGACACCCGGTTGAGTCTTTTATAGCTCCGAAAGGACGTTCTACGGGTGCAACCCGTGATTGTCAACGCCACGGCGTTTCCTTCTTCCTGGCTCCTTCTCTCTTTCTCGAGCGTCGACGGTCTGAATGCGCGACGATTGCGGTCACCCTTGAAAGGGAAAATTCTCGGTCGCCAACACGGTTGCGCACGGTCAAGCGTTCGCGAAGAAGTTTATCGTCGAGGCGAGCTCGACCGGTTTATCGCCGCGGAAAACAAACGGTGCGCTTTCTTCGTGAACTTTAAATATGCTTAAACGCGAAGATAAAAAAGACATTGCTGAGAAAAACAGCACGAGCGAATTGGTACAAAATAATTTAAAAAATTTACGATGTTGGATGGAATTTCGGGACGGTGCGTCTAATTGGAATCATTTTATCTCCTTTACGTTCGTATACCAATAATATCGCTCCTGTTGTTTATTCAGTCGCGTCGATGCAGAGATAATAAATATATTTCCGGGTATAATAAAAAATTTATTCGTCAAGAATTTTGAGTGGCACAGTTATTGGCAGGGTATCGGCGATTAGCCGGAATATGTTAACAGGCGTGGAAAATCGGGGAAACATCGATTGCAACAGAATGAAAACTCTGCCAATGACTGTGCCGACTCGGCAACTCGAGTTTCGAATCGATGGAAAGGAGTGAACGACCTTCGGGCGACGAACCCGCTTCTCGCACGTACCACACCGAACGAGACGATCTTCGCTTGAATGCGATGACGAGATTACGTGACGATATAAAGTGAGAGTTCAGGGACATTTTTTTTATTTTTTTGAAACTTATTTATCGACTTACCAGGATCTCGATTGAACGGCGTGCCTCTCGGCCTCAACGGCGGCCCGTGCTCTCGCTTGAAGATCATGATCCACGCCGTAAACGTATTCTGTGAACGTTCAGAAAAAAAAATTCCATGTCAAAAACAATTTTCGATCGAACGACGATAGTGATCTTGATCTGGATCGAGAAAACAAAATCTTTCTCATAAAAATATGACAATAATAATGAGGAGAAGTTTGATAATATTTGTTTCGGTCGCTTGAGTGGCCAATCACTGTACAAAGTCAGTGATTAATTTTTAATATGATCACAATAGCGACTGATCTTCATCATAGATATGTCGCCGAAAAATTGTAGTCACGTGTGATGGTGACAAGTTTGTTTTTTCACGTACAGGCGGCCAATCACTGCACATCTTGAGTCTTCGTAATGAATTACAAAGACTCGATAAATCAATAACCGCGGAAATTCGTCTTCTGCAAATATATCTCTCGTTTTTAACACCATTATAGCGTTACATGCGACAGTGTAGAATTTTTAAGAGATATTCACAGATTTCAGTAAAGCATGTTATCTATTATTGACTTCTAGTGTTCTCTTTTGTGAATTACAAAAAAAAAGGTTTTATCTCTAACTATAACTCGACGATGAGGAAAAACGACGAAAAAAACCAAAACACTATAATTGGACGTCATAAAAAATTGCAGAACAAATCGACAAGGTTGGTAACCGCTGTTTAAGTCGTCGGGACGAGCGGCCAATGACTGTGTCAGCTGCGTCCTGCACGTATATACCATGCGGAAGAACTCGATAAATCGATGACCGCGGAAGTTCGTGCTCGGCGAACAACGTCTCTCGTTTTCAGCGTTAACGGAGCGTTAAATGGAAGCGATAACGCATAGCCCCACTAGCACAGATCGAGCCGACAGCCATTACTTATCTATTATGAAATGATCATCGACTATTCTCCGGGTTTTAGTCTCGCGAAAGAGCAATGAGCCGTGAATAATGAATCGTCATTAAATCGAGCAGTGTACAAGTGTCGAAGAGCCGGAAATCTAAGCCTCGCCGAGACATTATACTTTATAATAATTAGAAATTATTTGCGGAAAAAATCGTCGAAAGCAGTAAACCGAAACGCTCAAATTTCTTTTAATTTTACTCTACAATAACATTAATAATAATCATAACAATAGAACTCATTGTTGTAAAGGAAACCGTTGCGTATGAGAAAACTTGCACGAGAGATTCGTCGACGATTGATAAAATAGAAAAGTAAAAGCAACACACTTGCAGCGTAACCAAAGCGTAACGTGTGTGTGCGCTTGTATATATAAAGGAGCTCGGGCGTTACGTTTCGCACGTACGCAGCCCATTCCGTACGTTCATCGCTGAACGTAATAATAAACAGCGATTACGAAACCGTGCCAGATTGAATTAATGGAATAACGGATGCGTAATCTCTCGAGAAGTACGTTCTTTTTTTCTTTCGTTCCCGTCGAAACGTAACATCGTAGTTTGGCGAACGTTCCTATAAGTCTCGAGCGCGCGTGGGACGGCCGATCGAACGGAGTTCGCACTACTTGCCTCGCCGCCGACGCTCTATGAGATTTTTTTTATCTTACTCGTAATCGAAAAACATCGAATGACTGCTTAAATTTCGCGAGAGTGACGGTGTCGTCGTGATATGGCGTTTTAATGGACATTTAATTTATATATATCTATAGAATTGTACAAACGAGTTAATCACCTGACAAATCGAACTGTTGAATCGTCGGGGAAAGTGCAGTTGCGACGAGAACCGCTGACAGCAAGCAAAGGCCCGTTCTGAAAGAAAAAAATGAAAAAAACGAATTAATAAAAAAAAAAAAAACTGGGTTCAATCAATCGATTTCCTAACCGATGGAGACGAAAATACAAACAGTAAGTTTTCGTCTATGATAAACCGGTTCTTAAGCGCCTACGATTTTTAACGATCGAGACGAAACGTCGTTTTTTTTTCTCGTTTGGAATTTTTATACCTGTTAAAGGCAGCCCGAGATGAACATAAGAAGCTCAAATGTGACAGAGCGAGACGTTGTGTTCTTGAGGAAAAAAAAATCGAATCGAGCGTAGGAACCGGATGAAATGAAAGTTCTCGTAGCCCAGACGACTTTAATGCCGGTGGAACGTCGCCGAGTGGGCCTCATACATGTATATCATGTATATCAAGCTTTTCGTAACTTTTCAGTTTCAAGTTCTCGTATATACACGTATATACGTTTCGAGAGATCGAGTAACCCGTTCCCTCTTTCTTCAGCAGCGTTCTATATGTATATGATGTCTCTCGATGTCTTTCCGCGTTTACCGCTGGATTTATAATACACGCCGGCTCGTTCACGAAAAGTGTTCGGTATGCGGCATTTCACGTGGCCGGTCATCGCTCGCGTATTACTTTCTCCGAGGGGAGTGCTGATGAGAGTTGAACGAGAAAGGAAAAAAAAAAAAAAAACCAGGCGAGAAAGGAAGAAGCTCGCGGGTTCACGAACACACGCAAACTACACACAGAGATACACAGAAAAACGATCGGGGCAAAGAAAGATAAGAATTATCGTCTCCCGATAATACGGGACGGTTTGGGCAGTTCGATAAAATTACAATAATAAGGAGAATAAAAAAAAGTGGTCGTCCAGACCCTACGAGTATTTTTTCGTCGAGCGAAATGGGATACACGAGACAGAAAGTTCCACGTTCGTTCGATAAAGGACCATTAGGCTCGAAAGGTATTTCGGCCAGTGGGTCAGCGCCGAAGAAAACGAGATCGCGGCGGGGGACAACTCGGAAAAGAAGACACTTCGTGCAAAAAAAAAATAGTAATAATGATAATACGAAAAGAATCGAGGACACTCTCGACCTTGAACCGGACACCATAAAGTCACGTCGTCGCGGTGCGCGACCTTCGAAGTTTGGCAATTTGCGACGAGTCATCCTCTTCACCGGAGGTGACGGTGAAATTACCCTTGAACCAAAAAAGTTACTCTCTCTCCTTAAGTTTATTGTCATTGTTATTATTATTTTATTGTAAACATTTGTGGTACATCCTCACGGCGATTGAGAAACTTCTGAATTGCTTAACTAGGGTCAGTGGCGATTATTATTACTCTCGCGATAACGTTTACTCGGAGTCAAGGACGTTGCGACAAAAGTTCATTGACAATGGGATGTTTTTAATTTTTTTTAAATGTTTTTTTGTTTACTTTACGAGTATCGCTATGACTAATGATAACCGCGAGATGATTGACGATGCTACGAACTACGGTCGTGTTACGATAAGAGCTGTACTTTGCAATCGTTTTGTTTGTTTAACTCTCGTCTCGACTGCAGGCCTCTATTATTTATTAATTAATGCAGTGCATACAAGGTTAAACAATCGTTCAAAGAAGCTCAGGGTTTTTCGCCATCGCGAAAAAGGCAACGAGCAAACAATACGAAGGAATTCATGTGTGGGGCTTGACAAGTTTTTTCAATTAGTTTATTTGCCATTCTTCCGTTTACTTTGTTCGCAACTCGAGGAAACATTGTAACATTTTTTTCCTTTAAGACCGCCTATACAAGATTGATTACTTATTGGAAGGTATGTCGTTACAGTTCCGGCTAAAATTGAGATTTGGAGAGAATTTTGAATACTTCCCAAAGGGATCATAATTTTCTAAAAAACGGAATGAATTTTTTGTAATCATTATTATGCACCATTAATTGTGTTGTAAAAAATATGGTTGATTTATTTCCTTAAAATTCAACTTACAGATGAAATTTTGTTTTTCAATTTTTCTTATTGATCTTATTTTTGTAATGAGACTTTTATAGTTGAGAGTCGCGCTTTTCGTTCCAAAGTCTCGACTTTCAACGTTGGCACACGTAGGTGGGGTTCGGCTAGAAGGTAAAGGCGCCGGTGTTCTGTTTCCCGTAGCCGTGTCGAAGCCCGAGGCGAATCGAATCATACAGAAGAGACGAGTTATAAGTATATAAGTACGGCGAGTGAGAAAGACTCGTTGAGTGTCTCATCTCGCGGAGAGCAAGTCCAGGGACTTGCCTTCCCCGAAGGCCCGACGAGTTTGCTAACTCCGGCGCAGGGAGTCGAGGCGGCTTCGCTCTCTCTTGCCTTTCTTACTCCATCGGACTAACAACGTTCCGTTCCGGAGTTTCTTCGTTCCGAATCTCCGCTATTCTATTTGGCAATGCATGGGCGAAGTAGCTCGTAGAAAATTCGGGCATGAAGAACCGAGCGCGCCTCGAGTCGCGCTTGATTTCGATTCATTTTCGTAACTCAATTAAAAATTCTAATCAGCTCGGAGAGAAAACAGCGATAATCCGAGAGAAGAATGGGTCGTAAGATTTGGAAACCTCCGGGAAGCGAGCGCGAAGTAGTTCGGCCGAATGAAAGAAATCCTTGGGTATTTGTTCACGATCTCGAGTGAAATACATCTATATACATAAAGAATTGGGTAAATTGCGGCGAAGCATAGCCTCGGGTTTATAATGTATGCGCAAAACACGCGAATATCCGCGTGTCACGTAATGAGAGCTGCGAATATATTGCAGAAAAAAAGCAATGATAAAAAAAATAGATACACATGCTCGGGAGATAATTGAAAGTGCCAATAAAAACAACAGGACGCGAGGAGAAAATGCAATGAACTGGCCGACTTCAGTTATTCAAGGAAAACTTAATAATATCAGTGATCGTACGGATAGAAAAAAGAATCAATAAAAAAACACCATAGCGTGCCATAAAAATGAAAACGCGAGAACGCGAAACCTCCGAAAGAAAATATGCTAATAAGAAATTACGATCTCGTTTGAGATGATGATAATATGTAAAATCACATAATTGCGAAAATAATGGTGATCATTAAAGTTTGAACGGTTTGTTTTCTTTGCCCGCGCGCTGTTTCAGCCATGAAATTAGTGGAATATTATAAATTATAACGTTTTGTTTGACACTACGGATAATAGCCGGTACGGGCCTTAACGTCGTAATTTTCTATTTCTCTTTCTCCGTGCATTCAGAAGCAAATACACGGAGAATGACCCCGGCGCGCCATCCTCGAATACATAGTACGCGTATTCTCTGCTGTATAAATACCGGAACTCTCGGCAGTCGGCGCGCGCGGTACCATTAAACGAAAAATTTATAAATATTTCTATGCAAATTGATACACTCCACACTCGAGAATTCTTTTTTCCCTTTTTTTTCTTTTTACTTCTGTCGAGCAATAATTCAGTGTCAGTGGGTCAACGCGGCGTGTACGACTATGGGGCTCCGAAGAGGCAAAGAGAAATCTTTCTCCGTGTGTCGAGAGGCTCGAATGTTTTCGAGCGATCGTCGTCGTCGTATCTCGCGCGTTTCTTTCGGGGTGACCCATACCGAATTCTGGTATCGCATGATCTGCGCGTGTTGTTTTTATCGCGTTGGCACTTTCGCACTCGCGCGGCCGCGATTAATCGCGTTTCGATCGAATGAAATTGTTTTAACATTAATCTCCCTGATTTATCCATACCTCATCGTTCTTCGTTCCTAATATAACTTATCGTTTCATGGTGGAAAAATTGAGAGAAAGAAAAAACTAGAGGGGCAAAATATAATGAGAAAGATTGAAAGAACGAAGTTCAACGAGCTTCGATTGTCTCGCGAACGAAAATAAAACGCGATTCAAATTGAAATTAGAAATTGTTCGAGGAAAGGAAAGTGAAGGAGGCGCGGGTATGTGAGAATCATGAATGAACGGTAGAGAAGTCTTCGAGTAAGCGGCGGCAATCGAATTCCTGAGGGCAAACGGGGCGTTATAGTATAGTAAAGGCCGCGGCGACGAGCCAGCCGGCGCGCGCGCTGCTATAGGAGCCGCGAGAGTCCAACGGAACGTTCGAGGAAGTAACTCGCGAGCGCGCTTCTCTCGGGTGAAAGTGGTTTCTCTCACTCCCGGCTTCTTCGTGTGTGCTACCGCGGAGAGAAGCCGTGTGACTCCCGACCACTTTTGCCCCGCTTGCTTCTCGCCGTATCTCATTCGCTTTTGCTGAATATAACGGCTACTACGGGCACACGTACAGCCGAGCCAAGCCGTCCGGCAGCGAACCGCTTGCTCTCCACTACTGTTACTGTTATTGCGCTATATCGCTCATAAAACCCGGAGACTCAGTTCGCTCTCGTATTCCTCGTTCGGCCAACACTTATTCTTGGCTAATCGAAGGTCGTTACAACGATACTTCGCAACCCTGACCCCACCGCGCGGGCGAGAGCGAGAAACCGTTGTTAGAAAACACATTCTTTTTGAGCTTCTCGCTTAGAAACTATTTTCGATTATTTCCGTTTTTTTATTTTTTCGTTTAATCGAGCACACTGCGTAGAATGATCAACGCGCCGTCGAAGGGATCGGTGTTAAAGTTCGTTGACGAGACGGAGGATGAGCATGTACGGCATGAGAATAACATAATATGATGCGAATGCGGTTCGCCTTGACTCGGCATAAAACTCCGCGTGACTCGCGCGAGCCGCGAGTGTGTTCTCTCTGCGGGTCACAACTGTGAGCAGCAAATGTAATCGTCGGGGAATCGTGAAAGCGAGAGGCGGTAGATTTTGTCGAATTGATGCTAAACGAGGCGTACACACATTGTTTTATAAATCACCGTTAGCGTAATCTCGAAACTCACTGGTTTGTCCTGACCTCGCATAACTCGATCTATTACTTTGTATCGCGGTGCGATATGAAGCTGCAACGATCGCGGATATTTGTATAATCATAGTAGAAATAAAAAAGAAAAACTCGACAATACACGAGAATGATCGAACGTTTTAAGAGCTATAAATCTTTAAGAATGAAAAAAAAAAAACTAAATACGAATCGATAATCTTTTAACAGCAAAGATTTTTCCTCGAATTCTTGTGCATCCAATTATTTACGAGAAGGCGAGCGAGAGTAATCGGCGCCAAGACGGGCAATCGGGTATGTTAATTCTCGACTATCGATTTTTTAATGTTTCGCCGGTTTTTTTTTCTTTCAATCTTCTCAATCTTTCTCTCATCTCGAATTGTCGGGCGTGCGTTATCCAACGGATTTCACTCGAAGTGAACGGACGAAATGTGTTGCAGGTGGATTCGTTATACATTGTAACCTACTTCGTGTGAGTTCGAAAAATATAATTCTTTTCTCGCGCAACGCTCTCGCGGATAATTCACTCGAGTAGTTGCGAACGAGAGAATATCGTCGATAATTCACGGTAATTCGCGGCGCAAGTATCGTTTATTTTTATCGGCAGGGTAAACTCTCGTGACAATACAAATTACGCAAGTCGCGCGTTGGATGTCGAAGACTTTTTTTCTTCTCTTCTCGGTTTTTCGCTCGGGCCGTTCTCGTGTCGCAAACGAATTAGTACTCCGTTAATTTGATTATTGCCAATCAATGATCTTTCGCAAGAAGAGCAAAATATCAACGGGCGACAAAAGCCAGAATTGCCGCGTCCCGGGAGCAGCGCGACTTAGTTGCTCGATATTTAAATTAATTCATCGACGAAAGGATGTTTAAAGAAAATTAACCATCGAGACAAGACATAGGTGATAAAAAAAATTAATTATATGAAGCATTGTAAAAAACTTGTGGTCATTTAAAATATAGGTTTAATGCTACATTATAATTTTTTTCGAAATTCACGCTTTTCTCTACCAAATAAGGGACGAGACTGAAAAAAATATTCATGAATATTATTTAAATAAATTTTTGAAAGTAAACATACATATATCAATATTTTTTAAGTGTAAGTACTCAAAATTTTATAAAAACTTTCGGTTCAGAAAACATGAATTAAAACTACATCACCATCTCTTTTAATTCGGGGGTTATCGACATTTTTTTTTGTATCAATTTTAAGCAAAAGCGAATTACGCGATAAGAATTAACACGTGTGGGAAATAGCGGCCGACTAAAGCGTAAGCGTTTCACTGGCGCTTGCTCCGATTCCGGCCTCGTGTCACCGAGCACCGTAGTTCACCGTAGTTACCGCGATGATTTCGCGCATCGTTATTCTACTCTCGCCGTAGCTTCCGCCTCTCTCGCGGTTGTCCGAGCACATGGTACCGTACAAATTTATTTTATTTTCCCCTGCGCGTTCAAAACGCCGCCGAGATGCTCCGAGGCATCGTCAAATAATAAACTTTCGTTTTCTCCGTCGAAGCGCGTGTCACGTATTCGAAAAAAATGCGATTTCACTTGCGACGCGAACGATAATTGCGGTTACTAAAAAAATCGGCAAATAACTGGTAATCAAAACTCACCGGAATAAACCGATTCTCTTCATTCTCGTTCGGTCGATTTTGTTCTCTTCCTCGATGCAACTTTCGTCGCTACTTTTAATCAATTAGATATATACATATATTCATAGATATATAAATATAAATAAATTGAACGAATGTCTTTGATTTTTTAATCACGAAATCCTTTTAAAAAAAAATTTTTTGTGTCTCTCAGTCTTTATGGTCTGTGCACACCTGTCGTGCCTCGCGCGCAACGACAAAACATCGAGCCTCGTGCCTCCCGCGATCGGTACTGAACTCGCGAAAGGAGCTCCGTTCCACGGGTTCTCTCGGCTCTTGGGGCTCTCCTTCTGCTCCTGATGAACGGTTAGCTGGGGGCCCTCCCGAGCGTGTTACGAGAACGTACGGACGATCTGTGTCCTCGTCGTTTGTTGGTCCCAAACCTCTCGATGAGAGTGGGAAACGGTGTACAGTACTTGCACGGTTTTTCGAGAGAGGAAGGGGAGGGATATATGAACGTGTGACCAAGTGGCAGCGGCGAGCGGCGGGAATATCCTCTCTCTTTTTCTATCGAACGCTGCCGAGGCCCGTGAGTCTACCGCGTATCGATAAGCCTTCGACTCGGCTAGTCGAATCTTGCCGCGATTTTCTGTACCGAGGGAAATCGAGAGTCCGAAGAAGATCCACTCGTCCCGGAAACAATAATCGTTTCTTGTTCTTCCTCTTTTTTTTTATACGGTCCAATTTTATCGATATTGAATCGATCTTTCCGTTCTCCTCGTTTCCAATAGTTCGTCTTGTATCGCGCGAAAAGTAACCGGGGAAACGCGAACCGACCGGAGACTTCGTCAACTTTGCGCTTCCCGCGCTCGCGGCTCTCGTATTTACCAGCTAGCCACCTTCTCTTCGCCGTCTCACAGCCGTGCCCCCGCGATTGTAACGTTTTATGCTGGGAGAGAAATAGTCACGTGCGGGGGAGAAGACCACTAGGACTTCTCCTTCCATCTCGATAACTATCCGCACTCGTGATGCACTCCGTGTCTTCCTTCTGTCGCTGCTTCCTTTACTTCCTCTCGCAAAACGGTCTCGCGTCGATCACTGAGAAATCGATGAAAAATATCCGGTTTCGTAAAAACTTTTTTTCGAAAACCTTAATTCATTATAGTATGATCGTTGATTTCTTCTTTGTAAGTTAGGAACAATGTTGAATTAATATAGAATTTTTACATCTCATTTTTTAAATGTACTATTCTAAGAAACATTTGTTTATTTGAAAAATTCCTTTCCTTTTTTCGAATAAATACAAGCAACGCGATCGCGAGAGGAAATTCCCGCGCGTCCTTGACATCTGGACTTTAGTACTGAGTAATGAATTCCCTCGTTACGTCAAGCATGACGAATTTGAGAATCTTCTCCGTTCGCGACTATTAATACACGTTCCCGCAGTTTTGTCGTCTGCGGCTTGACTCATATTTAACGCGGATGCGCGAGAGTGCAAGACTGAATTACCATTCAATGATCGCTTCCATACTCGGATCTATTCATTCAAGTTTTTTCCGTAATTTTTTTCCTTTTTTTTTCTTGTTATCGAGTATTCCGTAGTGTCTCGTTTCATTTGGTTCGCTTATAAACGTGATACAACGTCGGGAATAACGAGCACAGTGTACCTTTGCCGTTCGTAGTCAAAGGGACTTATCCCGCGCGATTTAACACGCGAAACGTTGGAGAACCCGCCCTTTTGCTTCTGGAACGCGTGAACGGGAGAGCGTGGAAAAAAAGACAATTGACGAGAAATAAAATACATTGATTTATGGGAAATAAGATATAATGCAGTTCGAGAACACGATAGATGTGTCTCGTATATGCATAGAACGAGCGTTCGAGCCCCTCGAGCGAAAAATACGATCGAGCTAGAGACACGAATTGATAATTGTACTCGTGGGCAGCGGTGTACGAGAATTCTAAGACCAAGGTAAGTGTCCGCCTCGGGGCCCCAATGCAAGCGGCCCGGTGTGTTTATACATATCTTCTTTTTTTTTCTTTTTTCTTCTTCGACTAGAAACAGCTCACATCGCTCGCTTCCTGCTTGTTCGGAGTGCTTTGAACTCCTCGCGCGAATAGTTCGCATACGATGACGATTGCGAACCGCGTGACCCGAATGGCATTTGTCAATTCACTCGTCCCCAAACGGGACCGGAAAAAAATTTGATTTAATTCAATTCGTTCTTTTCACAACGATTTACGCGACAATTAACACTTTTTGGGCAATCTTGAATCATTTTTCTTCGATTGCAAATGAATTCTTCGGAGACACATAAATATAATAATAATTAACAAAATAATAATAATAATAACAAATTATTCAAAGATTTGAAGCTGCGATCGAGTTGCGTTTTTGTTACTCCTCGATAATTGATCGAGCCAAGAGAACGCTGCATTTCTCCGCGTTAAGCTAATTCGCGAGCGGCAATTTTTCTCAATCGTTCATCGCTCGATGAAACCGCGACCAATCGCAATTTGCTCAATCGTTTATCACTCTAAATTCAAGCGTGACTAATCGCACTCCCCGGAAGTGATTGACGCTAGCGCGGGCTGGATTCCGCGACGACGATAATAAATGACGCAACGAGATTGGAGAGAACGAAGAAGGAAGAATATAAGTCAAAGTGGATCCTGCGGAGTGGCTGTTGACCGAATTGAACGAGAGATAAGAGTCCCGGAAGTTGTGCGGGCTTTGCCGAGCTGCATCGGAGGGGGCCCAGTAGTCGCGGCTTGTTTGGTCAGACCAGCCGAGAGGATTCACCTGGCTGCTAGCGTAATAACGCGAGGCACATATACGTGTGTACTTACCGTGTACATGTACTTATCTGCCTCCAGTGAAACCGTGTATA
Source organism: Ischnus inquisitorius (assembly GCA_963924025.1). Taxonomy (NCBI): domain Eukaryota; kingdom Metazoa; phylum Arthropoda; class Insecta; order Hymenoptera; family Ichneumonidae; genus Ischnus; species Ischnus inquisitorius. The sequence continues at coordinate 5,062,730 of OZ001250.1, read as the reverse complement.
CCATGTGTATACGTATATTCATAAGCTCCGGTATACGTAACCTCCTCGTAAGCCGGTAATCGATGGTAAAATTTCCCGGAATAATTACAGTCCTGCTCGTGTGTTAGATATTATAAAAACATAAAGATATATCTGTATGTGCATATATATTTACGAAAAAAAAGACTCTAAAAGTACCGTGTACGTACGGAAAGAAGAAAAATCTCGAGAAAATGAAAGTGCACAGGTTTCGCGACGATTAGTCGAGCTTAAACAGTCGAAACAGTTGCCCGCTGGGAGAGAATAATTTTATTCTTCTCCAAAGGCTTATTACGCGGCCGCGGAAGAAGTTGAAACAAATTGCTCGGCATTAGTTTCATTTCGAGACGGGAGGGAAGAAGAAGGATTAATAAAGAACCTCGGGGTCAGGAGTCGGGAGGGCTTCGGGGGCATTAAAAATTATATCGTATCTTTGTTCGATAATTACTTTCTTTGTTACTGGCAATTCGTTATCACCCACGCCGAGATTTAATAAACCGTCTCGAGATTGAAGAATGGCCTACTGAAGAACAATGCCAATAAATGAATGACCAAAGAGTACAAAAATACTCGATGCTTGAAATATTTTTTTAATGATTTTTTTTATTGATTTTTTATAGCCAACATTGCGCGATAGTCGCGCGGAATCTCGTGATCTTGAAAAGGCGCGCGCTCGCGGAGATTCCAATAGCAATTTTTCCTCATTCCTTTGGCTAACGAAAGATTAATAATTGAAGCTCGTTCAACGGGCAACATCGGCGCCGAGCTCGCGCACATCGCGGACAATACTTTCACGAGTGGCGCGCGCGAGCGCGGGGACTCTCGTTTGTTCCATGCCCGGGTTGGGGGACTTAGGGGGTCAGCGGTGAGGCGTGCCGAGAGGGGAGAGGAAGTCACGGGACTCGTAGTCACGGGACTCAGTGAAAGTGTCGAAGTGAGACGGAGGAAGGCCAGCGGACTCTTTCTCTTTCTTCCTTCGATCTACGTCAGCAAAACCGTTGCTGTTGGCTGCCACCGCGGTGCTGCGTCGTTATCCCGGTCTCGTCGCGAGCCCGATCTTTTACAGCGGCGAACCGGCGGCAACCGGCTCTCCGCCGAGGAGAACGCGACGCAAACAACCTCGAAACGTTGCCTCTGCTCGTCTCCGGCGCTGCTACTCTCATGCATCCGCGCTGTATGCAAACCAAATCATCGTCGCGCACCTTACTCTCGACTTTACACTGCATACTTTGTATGTATGTGGACCCGCGGTACATGTATATTCAGCGAGAAACACCCCAAGCGTTGGGTGATCATAATATTCGGAGAGATTCAACAATTGATATGTGTTTATGCAGAACCGAAAGAGACCATACCCTTAACGTTTATTCGAGCTTAAACGGTTGATACACGGTAGTAGGAAAGAGAAACAAATTTACATTCGACTACTTCGGATTCGTCTCTCTGCCGAATCGAGTGTGCGCGCGGGACGGGATATGATTTATGCATTCTATGCGATCAGGTGTGCATGTAAGCAGGATCGTTTTCGCACTCTCGATCTCCGCTTACGCAATCGATGAGATGCACAGAGATCTGGGCTTTTTTTCGATTAATCGGCCTTCTCGATTACGATGCTTTCACTCAGCTCGATCGGCTCTTTATTTTTTTTGCGAAAACATCTTTAACGAGACCAACTCGGCCCGGCAGAAGTTATCTGTAAGAAACTGAACCGTTCTGTTTACGACTCGGTAGAATGAGCAAAAGTTGCGGAAAAAGTTACGATTCTACTGGAATTGAGTAAAACCGTTGAAAAATAGAGCTGGAAAAAGTTTTGCTATATTTACTGAAAATTGAGCAAAATTGCCGTTGAATGTTAATGTTCCGGCTCGACCTTAACGAGGGCGAACCTTTACATTCCCAGACGAATGTAAGATTCAGAGAAAAACTGAATTTCTTACCAATGGGATTAGGTGTTAAAAATGTTGATTTTTTTAATAATAATAACAAATCAACTGGCTATCAAACTTTTGTGGCAGACGTTGATTAGTTAACTTTTTTTAGTACATGAAACTGAGTACTGAATACGTTTAAATTTTTATAGACTTATAAAAGTCTAGTCTAGTCTAGAGTGGAGCGTTTACAATTATTTGCAAATTTCTTGTGTGCAATCTTTATTTATTTCACGACAAATTTATTTTAGTAAAAAGCTAAAAGTCAACATTTACTCTGCTAGATACTTCGTTCAACAATATTGTTAATAACTTTTTTGGATTATTGCGCAAAACGAATGTTTTTACCATTCTCCGATCGATATTTCTCCGATTTTGACCCCTTTGGAAAGTATTCGAAATTCTTCCTAAATCTCTTTCAGCTACGGCTGTGACGATACATCAGCTTCCTTAAATAAATATTTTCATATGAAATTCTGAAGCGATTACGCGCAGTTGACTTCCAACTTTTTTCTCGTAACCCTCTCACAGTTTCTGCCAATAAATGCGCGACGGACGTTCGTTGTAATTCGCTTAGAATCATCGGCAGCGATGTGCCAATCCATCGAGAGTGTTTTCCTTCTGAAAACCATAAGGTCGAATGCGCGAGTTGCTGGGAAAAAAGAAAAACCCTGCACGATGGTATGACCGAGATGATACTATCTGGGTTACATTGCGCGAACGTGCGAAATCCGTCTCGCTATCTGCGACACTTCTCGCCCGCGCCCACATTTTCAGCGCTCTTGCGGCGAGCTCCCGTTCTGTGTTATAATATCGCCAACACGTATCGATACCATCGTCTCGGGGATCATTTCGATCGCGCGTGAAATACTTTTGCGTGTGTGTGTAGATGAATGTGTGACGTCATCGTTTACGACCACAGCAATTATCCCCTTCCCCCCTGTCGCTATCGGCGTGCCGCGAAAACTTTCTTCGATCTCTACAAAATTCCTTTCGTACTGATCGATGCACGAGCTCCTCTTGCAAACTGCCCCGGGGTGCGCGATAAAATTGAAGAGAAAAAAAAAAGGTGAACGGAATACCAATCGCGCGTTACTCGTGTTATCGATATAATATCGATATAATGCAAGAGCCCCGGTGCGCATACGTATTATATCATCAAACCTAAATAGATTAAATAAACTGTCGAATGCTTTTAGCGTGTCCCATCGGCGTGCATTTTTTTGTCTCATTATTTATTTGTTTATTTATTTGACATTCCACGCTTCGCGGTGAAAGTACCACGTTTTTTATCTGGGTACGAGGAAGCGGGGGTGGGGACAACCGAATGTGGAGCCTCTTGTCCGTCATTCAAAGATTTCTACGGGTCCGGAGAATTTCGAGAGCGGTTTTCGTGCAAGTCGCGAAGAGAGCAGCGGGAGGAGGGGGGAGGACCTATCGATTGATGTTAATCGATACGAAATATGTGTCAGTGTGTCGAGTGTACCCGTATGTGCAGCGAGAGTCGTGGCACTCGACTCCTCGGTCGTGTCCGCAACGATTACTCAACCGGACGAATCTATAGATATATATGTATATACTATCTAGCATTAGCTATGTGTAACTATGCGGCCCATGTAATACCACATAGCGTCACGTTCTCGCACGAGCTCTCGATCGTTTGAAGTTTTCCTCAAAGGACCGAAAGACCGTCGAGATTCACCAACCTGACTAAAATCCAATTTCACTTTTTGCTTCCTCAGAACGAAAGCTTTGTTTGCGCGACATTTTTATTTTTATGCCAGGTTGTTAGAAAATCATCAGAAGGTTTTTTCATTGTATTTAACGACAATGAACACATTTCGGTCCAAAAATCGTAAAGCACCGGATCATTGAGTTTCGAAGGAATAGTAAATAAAATAGAACTACCTCGCGTAAAATGAGAAACACAACAAAAAAACTGGGTATTCAGAGCAGACATAAATCCAGTGATCCGGATCGAACGAATAATTATACAGTGACGGCATTGATTATCGCGAATATACATGCGTGCAAGGTTCGAAATACGAAGAATCGATCGAGCTATACACATACGCGAGGACGTTAAGGAGGAGGATGCACGAATACGGTGTCACCCACTTGTCGATGACGAGTCACGAGTTCGATCGAAATCGGTTCAAGGCCCAGCCGTTCGATTCACTCGTGCTCGCCTTCTCGTTTTCATCGTCTTCATTCGGAAGTGCTTGCTTTATACTCTATTATGCCGACGATTCCTTGCCCAACCGACGACGTTATCAATTAATCGTTCGATTGTAGAATATCAATTTTTTTTCAACATTTAGTCTTCATCGATCGGGCGATTGAAAAGTAACAATCGGTTTTCGATTATAAACGTCTGCTCCACTCTCAGATCTATCAGCATACGAGAGAGAAACTCTCCTATCCGACGCTATTCATTTTCAATTAATCGTTCTATCACAGAATATCAATTTTTTTAGAGCCATTGCCAATTAATCGATCGATTGAAAAATAATTGGCTTTCGATTACGAACATTTGTTCCACTCTCGGATCTAACAATACGAAAAAAACACGTTTCTATTGAATCTTCCTAGCTTTCATCGTTGCGCAACAAATATCTAATTCTCCCACGCCCAGTCCGCTCCTCGCTGCTTCTGCGGGTTCGTATTAGCCGAAGATATACCGGCGACCTGTTCCTTCGTGCTGCATACATACGTACGAAGAAAACGCACGCGCTACAATTAGCTCGGTAACGAATATACGCGGAGATCTACACGTTACGATAGTCGAAGCGTGCACGAGAGATGGAATGAGTGCTGCTTAATAACCGCGGGCTTGTGCGGTGTTAAACAGGGAAGAGAATTGAAGAGGGAACGTGAGTAGGAGGAGCGGGAGGATAGTCGTTGCAGAAAACGATCCAGGAACATAACGTGTGTTACCCGCTTGAATTTATCCGTCTCTCTTTCTCCCTCGAGTCTTCGCTGTGCATAGGAGATAAACGAGCCGTGCACTGACCCGCTTTCCGCCTTCAGACATCCTTGTTTCATAACGCAACCGGGCTCGCACAACCGACGAGACTCCGTGCTCTCGTCCCGCGTGATGCTTCTTCTTCTTCTTCTTCTTCTTCTTCTTCTTCTTCTTCGTCTTCTGCTACGTTGAACGATCAGCAGCCAGCGGCGGCAGTAACAGTGATGCATCTCATAGCATCTCTTCCTCTCCGTAACACATTGATAAACTCCGACATCACAAGCCTGTCAGCAACCATCAAGACCGAGACTTATAATAGTTGTCTTTCACGGCTGTATAAATATTAGTATTCCTCGGCTTTCAGCTTCGTTGTTGTCGGAATAAATTGTCCAAAACCGCAGCGTCCAGACAATGTAAAGGAGATTGCAGCCCGACGATGAGACGAGAAAGCGAGCGAAGAAGAAAATGTTACGCAAAACAGCTTCCTCTCGCAAAACATTATAGAAACTTCAGTAAATGTTTAGAAAATTCTTCTCTTCGCAATGGAATGTGAAGCGTGGCTTTGTGTTCAATGGCTCGAATAGGAAGCCCCTCGAAGACGAAGAATTGGCTGAAAAATATATTTCGAATATCAAATTATACTTAAACTATTTAACTATTTCTTTTTTCTTTATGTATCGTTTATATATTTTTTTTAAATTATCCATCAAAAATACTTTATTTCAAAACATAATTCAATTTATTTTTTTCAAGTCAGATTCGAGCACTGTTCATTGAAAAAGATCGTTCTCAGCTCATCTACATTTTTTAATCAATAACTTTCTACTTTCGCCTCATGCGACGTATAATTACAAACAAGTCGAATCATATCTTCGATTATCACAATAAATTCCAAATCGTTGACTCTTTTATTTCAGATGGAAAAGTACGAAGTCGTTGCCGATCGTTACCGTTTGATCGAGTGCCAGAGAAGAGTAAGTAGCAAAGTAGCCTTAGTTGAAAGATTGAATAAGAAAAAAAAAGAAAAAATAACGGAAGAAAAAATTTGCAAAGAATAATGAGAGATCGCGTGTAGTACGCAAGTACACGAGCATCATTGTTTTTCTCAAGGTATACGAATTCAATTTTATATACGCTACTATCTCGTAGCGGCACAGTCGTGTGCAGCGCGGAGATCGCGAGTCACGACGAGGTCATCGGCCATTTTTGTCCCGCTTTATTCTTTCCTCACCCGTTGTGGATGCAGCGGTCATTCCGCTTCCGGTCTACCGCGCGATCACGAGACTCCACTCTTCATCTCCCACAGTATAGCTTGCGGAGTACCTACTGCTACTACGTATTTACTACGATGTCTTCTCCCCCCCGCTCTGTGGTGTGTATCATCGCGGTTAACAGTCGCTTTTTTTCTCTCGTTTTTTTTTTCATACTACCGGCAATTATAGTGTGTATATTTCATTCGTCTCGATGTTGACGGAGATTACTCTCGTGTTTAACTATCGTGTTTTACAACGAATATGTAGTATTCTCAAGAGTGTCGACCTCCATTAGCTCAGCGAACCACTCGACCGCACGAGGTCTCGAAACCATTTTTCATCCTCGGATCCTCGAGGTCTTTACCAATTTTGTTCTTCTCCGATTTTTCTTTTCCTCACGGATAACTCAACAGCCTCGCTCCTTACTCCAATTACGATTATTTTCGCATCATTATATCGCCGATTTTTTCATCTTTCTCGCTAAATTCGTAAGCCTTCCTTCATTGACACGTTTATAAAATTTTGGTATTGCTATGCAAAATCAATTTTCTCAGAATCTTTCGTATGTGCGATTTAAAAAAAATGATTATCCTATTGAGAATTGATAGAAATTCTCTTTCAATCACACGTTTGACCGAAATGTAATCATTTTTATCGTATTAAGAAAAAATGTAATTAACATGTAATATGATAATAAGAACCATAATTTATTATGATATAATTCATAAATACATATTATTTTTTTTACTTCAAACGCGTAGAAAAAAATTTCCAAAATTATGAAAAAACACGTAATTATCATACAGATATTTTGTCACGTATTAACGGTTTGAAACATGTGGTAGAAGGTTTCAACACCACCCGTACGGGTGACCAAGTTCAAAACTAGCAAACGACTGTAAAGCTAGAAATGGGAAAGGTAAACGCGTTCGAAATTACAGAGAATAAAATTTGGGAAAGGAAAGTAGCGTATGCACATCTCGTGACCCGACAACGGCGCGCCGGTACGAGATCGGTAATTATTAAATGATCGCGAATAACCGTGCCGGAAGTCGAGAGACTATGTATCTCTTCACCGTCGCAGATGTAACGTCCCGCAGGCTCTAGATTGATACGTAGCAACACTCTTGTAAAATACACGAACGCGAGAGCTTCGAGAGGGGAAAAAAATCGTGAGAGTTCGTCATCTACTTGCGGAGAGTAAACCGGATCGCGTTCATCCGGCTAATCACGACTCTTTCCTGGCTGCGAGTCGCGAGGTCGTTCTCCTAGTTCTCTTTTTTTTCTCTCCTTTTTTTCCCTCCTTTCGACCTTCTTCGAACCGCCTCTCTTCGTCCCCTCCTGCAGCCTCATCCTTGTCGATAAAACGAGAGCCAATCCATTCTCCATTCTTAGTCAATTTTATCGAAAGACTCGTCCGGGAACCCACCGATGCTTTCTCCGAATCGAGAAGCCCCGTCGATCAACTCAGCCGCCGATTTCTTCGCTTTTTTCACATTTCTGTATTTTTTTTTTTCTCTTCCACGACGATAAATACACCGGCGTCTCGATAGCCGCGCAGGAAGTCGAGCGGTCATTCTTTATCGATAGTTGCTCGTGAATGTTTTCTTTTTTTACCTCTTTCCGATGTCTACCAAATTTATTTCGGTTTGTTCTTGTATGCATGACCGTGGAGACCTCCAATGATTAATGAACTTCGCCAGGGTAGTTCCGTTCATTTTTCTATTTTAGGAAGTGCCTTACGTTCAAAATAGACTTTTGCATCTCCGGCTCCGTTTTTAACTACATTCTACCCACTGTCGTCAGTGCCGCAAAAAAAATTAACATTGCAAGGGGATTCGCCATAGAAAGAATCTTCAGCAAGGACAACGACGACAACGTCGAGCTATTCGTCGAGAGAAAAAAACAAATAAATAAATGAAAGAAAAAGAGCATAGATCTCAGTTGAAGAAGTCGACGAGAGGTGCAACAGTCTATCGCGCGCGCACCTCTTCGCCTTCGAGCTCGTACCATTCCTCGAGGTGGGTCATGGTCTCGAGTGTGTCAATTTTATGCGCTTATGCTCGACGTCGTTGTCGTTTGTGCCTACGTGGAACACAGCGCGCGCGCGCCTCCCCGTCGGGGCTCCGTCTTCTTCGCGTCCTCGCGCGGATTGCAAACCGGCCAAACGGCAAAGGCAGACGAGGCATAACTCTCGCTTGCAACGCCACTACCGCGAGAAATCTCCCGCCAACATCCGTGTGGGCGATCACGAGGCGCGGAGATATTTCGTCACAGAGCCCCGAGAGCAACAAAACCGTGTCTATAACAAGCCAACGATGGGGCTGTTCGCGGCTTGACAATCCGAGTTTATCCGACGAAACGACTATCGATCCTTCTCGTGTGAGATACCTCGCTCGAGCGATGGCTAATTGATCATTCCGTTGCACATTCGCGGATGGAGAGACTGGAATATCTGAATTTTGTTTATCCCACGATCGGGGCACCCGGATTGTTTTGGCTCCAAACGAGGTTTACGCGCGGAAGGCTGAACACGAAATTCGTTTCTTTTTTTTTGTAGTTTTTTTTTGTTCGAGGCTATTTTCATCGAGGCCTACGTGACATTTTTTTGAATCAAGGATCGATGAATGATGTAGCGGGGACAAAAAAATCATTAAAAAATTTAAGAGACGAGGATTATGCGATGCACGATAGCGTGTTTCAACGATGTAATGTGTGCGCAATTTATAGAGCCGGTCGAATTCCTCGGGCGCGAACCCCGCCGGTATTTTATCTGCGAATCGCTCCCGGATATATCGTTCTGCCGGTGTATATTGGCACACACTGGAAATACAATGCTTCGCGTTTTAATCAGGCGATTATTCTTAGCTTCTGTTGAGCTCCGTTCGGATTCGAGCGATTATACACGGCGATTGGTAAAAGAAAAAGAAAAATTGGCGGATGAAAGGGAGATCAAATTTTGATTGGAAAAAAAATAAAATGTAGAAATAAGGAAAGAGTTGAGGTAACCGCGTCAGGGTGCATCCGGATCCGGGTTTGAATCACGCATTTCTTAGTATGCTTTTATCTACCCAGCGGATACTATGGGAGAATTCGAAAAGAAGAAAAAATGCATTCGGGATAAACCTGAGATCTGGTCGACCCTCAGAATGAAAAGAATCGGATTCCTCGACTATTTATCAGTTAAGGCAAAGACGTCGGATAAGGGGCGGTTTAACCGAACGGTTGATGCAACCTCAGGTTTTTCCACTCGTTAAGGCACGCACGACGCGTGCGATGATGAAAATCTTTTAATACCCCCAAAACGGGTAATATGAAAAGAAGCTAAAGCATGTATCAGAATCGTATATGCTCTACTTTGAACATCAAGGAAATAACCATTCGTCTGAAAAAATTCGAATTCCGAAAGAAAAAAAAACAGTATAAACGGAGGTCTCAAAAACGAAAAAACTTGAAACATGAATCACAATTTTTAATATAATAAAAAGCGAGCGTAAGCGTGTTGAAAAAAAATATCAAGTTCAAATTTTTCCTTGTGCGCTTTTACGAATATAATAAAATAAGCATAATTCAGTTTTCAAAAAATCGTAACGTTATACTTTATAATATCCATACATTTTTTATATTTTATTTCGTATTCATTTTATTATTATATATTATCATTATTTCTTAACATTTTATAGGTGTTTTTTAGTAATGCGTGAATGCGCTGATGCCAATTATCTCGGGGGAATCAATAGTTGTCAGAATCTCTTATTATAATCTGGGATAAGCGCGTGTTACGGTTTATTCGAAGAATATGTGACGCTTGTCCATAAAATACGCGACATGTTTACCCGTGGTAGCCGATTAGCATGGATAAACAATACATATATGACACAATTTAACGCGGGAAGGTCCAGCATATATTTTACCTTAATGACGGAGAATCTTCTCAAGTCCAGGAATGTGCAGTTTCGTCATCAAGTGCGAGTTCCGTTCATTCATGCTTAGAATGTGAACAAGAAAAACAATTCTAAAAAAGAGTACATATCGCGGAGGCCTCATCGTTCGGATAATCCGACGATATAATGGACTCGGTGTTATTTCTTCGCAATTATCCAATCAAATTATAAATGAATCAACGGTTACTCGAGCGACTTGTACTGCGAGCGAACCTAATGATACATTCAGCCAATTAGCTTTCCCGTTAAAGAAAAGTTTCTCGCAACAATGTCAAGTCGCGAATAACTCAATTAACGAGGATATTTATATTCCCATCCCAGCGCCAGTTTCAGAAGGAAATTCGAAGACTTCCCAATGGGACAAAAATCTGAATAAAATCAACCACAAGGAAATAAATAATGCAAATAATACTTCCAATAAGTCCTTAAAAATGTAGTTTGAATAAAGTTGTCCATCGAATCTACCGATAACATAAATTTTTTTTAGAAGGTGATTCATTATTTTTTTCTGAACGCGTATCAATTTTTTCAGAATTTCGTTTACTTTTCGGAAATCCCAATTTCGGAAGAATCTTTGATCTTCAATACAAAAATATACATGTGTAGAAAAATTATTGGCTTTATTTCTACCAGAAAAATTCAGTTTACCAGATGGTTCGTTAAAAAAAATTTTTTTACCGATTTCTTGACAACTTCTTGGAATTCTTATCGCAAGAAACAACAATGCTGCAATGTTATCGATAGAATGATGCCTTGTTTACCCGAGAAGATGATTGCGTTCGCACGCAATCATTCGATGAAGAATACAAGGAATCTTCGAACAAGAATTTTTTCAGAAAAAACGTAAAGTCTCAAATGACTAATCGATGCTTCTCGTGAAAAATAACGACGTGCATTATATTAACGACAATGTTGTCGAATAAATTGTGCATACATTAAATGGAGAATAAGTCACGAGGCTTTACGTAGCAGTTTAATAAAAGAGAAACAAGCGAATATATCCGTGTGGATAAAAACGCCGCGATTCTCCTCATTGATCAGGTGATCGAACAATAAGCTTACACGCATCCGCAGTTGTTCGATCATCGAGAAAAACCCGTATTCTCTTGCGTCGTGTCGAATTATTCTTCAACGTCACAGTCGAGGGAATAGCACACATGAGATGGGGCGACAGAGACAGAGGGAGAGATCAAGGTACATATATTCACGAAAGCGTAAACCAACCTGGTCGTGCGATGCTGCATAGGGTTCTTCTCGCACACGTCGATAATAACGCGCGCGTTCGAAGTCGAGATTACGAGAATCAAGATTGTTGCCAGAGATGCCCGAGCGATCGTAGATGATAATGGCGAGGCATCATACAAACTACAACACGCATGAATAGTCAAAGACTCGTGATGCGCGGCCGATACACGTTGACGACCTTTTCTCAGGACGTTCACCGCGTTTGCCAGCAATCCCGTAGCGTCGAACTAACGAGCGATCGAGAGCCTTCGAGATATCTTCCTCGAGGCTCCGTCGCAGCCTTCAGCTGACGTAAAATTATTTATTGTTTCCCCGAAGAATATCTTTTCCGAAGTACCAGGGTCGAAAAAAAAAAACATCTTTATTCATTAAACTGTGAATTTCCGACAATAAAGAAATCTCCAGGTTATCAAATTATGAAAAAAATATTCAAACGCGATTTTGCGTCGGCCTCTGAGTATGTGAAAAACGTCCCAAAAAACCCCGAAACGTTGTTGATTTTGTTCCAAACTCTCCACAGAGCACACCGTTGAAGAATTGTATTTTTCGGTTTCGCAATTACCGCTCGAAAAAGATCCACGAACCAATGCAATATTTCACGTGGATCCCGCGCTATTCGTGAATTCTTCGCGAGTCCGTGCTCGCCACGCTCTTTCCACACGTTATTCGTCGAATCGATTAATCCTTACGTCAGATAATTAAGCGGATAAACCTATTACGAAGACAGTAAGAGCTCGCCATTGTAGCGAAGCTACATAATTTCCGTGCCCCTTTTCTGAATAATTCAACTAAATCGCACAGTTCGTTGTAACGAATCGAATTATTACGTGAAATAAACGAAATAACATCCACGCCGCGGCGGCGTGTGCTCCGTCATCGGCGTTGGATTCTTATCTCAATACATAAATTAACGATCGAATGAACATCTCGTCCCTCGTCGTGTCACCGTCCGTTTGTTCGTTTCGTTCGCTCTCCACGAACTCTAATCCGGTATGTGTGCAGGGAATGCCGTATAATGAATTTGCGTTGTAGACATCGACGTCGTGATTATACTCGTGCAGGTTGGTTATTAGCATCGAGGATATGGGAATACGATAGAGAAGTGTAGGATGGGTCATTCCTTGCTGATCGAAACGAGCCGAACACTCGGATGAGGCTATCGATGACGCAAGACGTGAGAACTCGTGACGCCACGAGCAAGTTTTGCCTCTCCCTCTCTCTCCCTCGCCCGACGATTGAAAATTGTGGAATCCGCACGTGACGACGATGATGATCGTCATGCCGAAGGATCGAGAGATACACGATGGAAAGGGGGGAGGGATGGGTATCTCTTCGTAGAAGCGAGCCTCCCTTTTTGCGGAACGTTCATCGTCCTCACCGGCGGTGACTATCTCGCATCAATGTTTCCTTGAGATTCTGGGACTCCCATCGACGACGTTATTAACGTGTGCCCCATTCCTACCAATCACTACCACGAGTCTTATATAATCTCGATTTTCATCTTAAAGTTATATTCTTAGCTACGCTTCATTATTGTTATTATCATTATTATTATTATGTTGTTGCTTAGCTATTTTTATTATAAAAATTCATGTAGGCCGTCGAATATTTTTTGCGTTGAGAGAACCGGAAGCCGGCGATACCAACATCAAAATTTTGCATCGTATGTTTTTAATTTTTTAAATCTCAAATGAAAAATTATGAATCATTTATTATATTTATTCGAATGATCCGGAAGTGAGGGATACCAGCATCAAAATTTGGTTTTAGTGTTTGTTTTTATTTATTCACCCCATTCGACTACGAGATTGAGATATAATGTTCAAACTTGATATTAGTAACTTCCAAACGAATCTTCTCTGATACCAGAAAACCGGAAGTGCCACGGTAGCAGCATCAAAAATTCTTGCATTGCCGAAGCAAAACGCTGAACAATGTTATTCATCCGAATTACGTACCCGACGTCTAGCGTTAATTATGCTTTCACCTTACGACTGTAATGTATTCGGCGCAAATGCGTGAAAACGAGGCATTGTTATTCTCATTATAAATGGCTAATGGTCGGCAATTCACACGACCGTAAATTCGTGATGTCGGCGAGAGTACGTTTTTTTTTGAGTAGTGTATAAAACGAGGGCTCTCCGAATCATCCCGACACGGTTAAAGAAACCGAGGGTGTTGCTGTCGTTTCGCTGTTTACAGAGTGGGAGAGAGGCGACGATTCGAAACGAGCACATAATAATTTTACCGATCGCTGCAAAGGATCGTCGCTGTAGGAATTCCGGTGGCCTTGAGCGGGCCGAGCCGATCGTTCACCGGCAATTAACATGATTTGAGAACGCCGCTGAGCAATCCTTCCTTCGTATTTTGCTTTGCTACTTCTTTTTTCGCCTCTCTCTCTCTCTCTTTGCTCCCTTGCAAAACTCTTCGAGATTATTGCAACAACGAGACGCATTACGTCGGGAGGGCGATGCATCCAAGCGGAGCGGCTGCCACGACATTCGATAACAACGGAAGTCGACCTTTGATGAGATACATAAACAACGGACGAGACTCTCGAGAATACATTCTCGATTATCGGTCGTTGAAAAAAATACTTATTATTCCCAACATTAACAATGCGGCGATACAGAATTCCCGTTTCTACTGAAGAGCGAGATTCGATAACGTGACCTTTGTCCGAAGAAAAGGGCCCAGAATTTTGACGCAATATTGTTTCGACTTGGGAAGGTTAGCACTTTAGAACTATGAGAATCGGAAAAAAGGGAGAGCATTATTGGATAAAAATTTCGTCGTATCTTGATTTTTCTTTTTGTCCAATTGTTTCTCCCTTACAAAACGCGTCGAGATAATTGCGTCAATAATAGTTTATTCCCGCGGAGATGTCGAACCCATTCGAGCGTCGCAGCGCACCGCGCGGCTTTCGATAACAGAGGATGTCGATTGTATTAGAGACACGAGGTGCGCGAGAGTGCATTCTCGATTATCGATTGCTGAAACATGAGAGAAACCGTCATGGCCGCCGTCTCATGAAACTTCGGCGATCGGCGAACCTCCGAAATTTTGTTGATCAATTCGAGTCGCGAAAAAGTGAATGAAAAGTGTCAACAATGAATATCGTCGGTAGACAGTTGGTCCGAATTTTCAAGAACGAAGTTGTCAACACCAGTCACGTTTGCGGTCTCGGAAGAAATTATTCTTTCAAGAGCGCGTACGCTCTCGAAAATTTGTATCCGAAGAGCACACTGAAACTCTACACGCCGAATTTCGTGAGTTAAAAATCATTCGTTACGTTGTTATGAACATTTACGAAGGGTTGTCACAGTTTTACTCGCATTGTCGCAGCGTTTACGAAGGTAAACATGTGACGTAACCTCAAAATTCGTTTATCGTCGAATTGCTTATTTATGTTTCTTTCTCGCACGTTACGCAGGTGCCAGAAGATCCAGAAGCGAAATTCAATGGTTTCATACCGATAGAACAGCTCGATGTGACTTACAGCAGAAGCAGCGGACCCGGAGGTCAAAATGTCAATACCGTCAATACCAAAGTCGATTTGCGATTCAAAGTCGAAACGGCTCGTTGGATAGCTGACGACTTGAAGCCAAAGTTGATGGAACAAGTAAGCATTTCGTCGAAACTGTTTCAAGGAAAAAAAAATGTGAAATTTTTCTTATTTATTAACATATATATTTTTTTTTTATTATTATGACGATTGCAGCAACGAAACCGAATAACGAAGGAAGGCTATTTGATCATCAAATCGGACCTGACGAGATCGCAACATTTAAACTTGGCCGATGCGCTAGAAAGGCTCAGAACGATGATCAGAAAAGCGGCTCAACCTGAGCCTACGAGAAAGCCCGAAACTGAGGAAATGTTGAGAAAACGACACATGAAAGCGGCGAGAGAACGTCTATACGTCAAAAGAGCTCGATCGCAGATAAAGCAGGACAGACAAATGGGCAACATTGATTTGGATTAGAAAAGAGAGTGAAAAAACAAATAAAACCAATTATCTCGTTTTGTACATGGCGTTTTTTGCATCGAAGACTCTGAATATGTGTATATTGTTTAACAATAAATTTATTCGATGATGATGTGTTTTTGAATCGATTAAATTCTCTTTTGCCATTTGCCGCGCCGCGGCGAACAGCGCGATTTTTAATGGTTAATAATGATCGTCGCGCTTTGTGCCGGCGCTCTTGTTGCCGTAGCAACCGCGTCAAGCCTCGCGGAGGAAACAAACGATTCACGAGTAAGCCACACTTCAGTCGTGAAAACCCGCTCCGTTACACAGTTTCGAAGAAAACGCCGTTCCACGATGTCCTTTCGCGATTTGAGAAGTTTGTACAATCCACGTATCTGCTATCGACTTCCGATCACGACGATATCGCCGTTTTAACATTCGCAATAACTTTTTCAGATTTCACAGAAATGATGAGAGTTCTCGGTTATCCGCGTCTGATATCGCTGTCGAATTTTCGCGTACCGAATTTTCCGCTGGTCGCCGAAATATTGATCTGGCTCGTGCAGCGATTCGATCCGGACGCCGATTTTCCGACGGACCACGAGAACGAGCAAGATCGCGTTGCGTTGATTCGTCGAGTCGCTGAATTTATGGTAATTGTTGTCTGGAAACAAATTCTGTTCAATACTTGTTTTTTTTTCTACTTGACTAAAAGGCATTTTCTTTTAGGCATTGAAAACGAATGTGAAGCTAAACACGAGAAAGCTCTATCAAGCGGACGGTTACGCCGTTCAGGAAATGTTGAAAATCTCGAGTTTGCTTTACGAAGCTCAGAACACCAGCACATCGGAAAAATTGCAGAGCGACGATGCAACACAGTTGCGAAACTTCGATGTGTCGGACAAAATAAGCGATTTAAAGACGACGCGGCAGTTGGCGAGCCAGTTGACCTTGAACGGTGCAACATTGTTCGATCTACTTGGCGGCGAAGTCGAGCTTCGGGAGATACGAAATTCCAAAGTCGCGAGACAATACGATACGGCCGAGATCGAGGTGGCTTTGAGAGAAGTGATCGAGGGCACACGGAAAGAGATTGAGGATACGAGGAAGCAAATCGATAATGTCAAGGTGCTTTTCTTACAGACACGAATGCCTTCCCGAGATCTTCCCGTTCGCAAAAAATAAACCTTTCGAACTCGTCTCATTATCCACCGCGTGGATTCAAAAATAGCGTGGCAAATTTTTTACTACTTCTTTTTCGGTTTTTTTTTCCAAATCGTCGAAAGGACAACGAGCAGAGCCTCGAGTCGAGAATCGAGAGGCGTCGCACGGAACTGGATAGAAATCAGAAGAGACTGCAGACACTGAAGAAAGTGCGTCCGGCGTTTATGGAGGAATTCGAAAAACTCGAGGTCGAGTTGCGTTCCGTTTACGACGATTATCTTCAAAAGTGTCGATATCTCGCGTATCTCGAGCATCTTTACGAGGACGCCGCCAAGGCAGAGCAGGAAAGATTCGAAAGAAGGCACGTTGTTGAAGAAAAAAAAGTGTGACAAGCTTAACATAATTTCGTATGACGATTTACGATGAAAGGTTTTACGTCGAAAACAGGCAAGCGGCTACGAGAAAGCAGCTGGAACAATTGCGCGCCGAGGATGCGAGTTTCGAGAGTATAATGGAAGGTAACGATTCTATATTCGCGACGAATCTTCAGGATCCACTCGCTCTCGGCGAAGTCGAGAAAAGAACGACTGAACAAACTACTAGCCAAACCGCACGTCGAAAAACAGGTAGGATTAATAAACGTTTGAATTTGCACCAAACAGATAATCAATAGAATCATCCCTCCAGGAAACCATGACCTTTTTATTACATGGCGTCCAGTCGACTTGGAATTCTTGGAAATGTCTTTTTTCTTGCCCTAACAAAGTCCCGGAATGTTCTCAAATTTTTTCGATGATCCTTGCATTTTTTCATGCTCTTAAATTCCGATTTTTTAATACATTTATAACTCTCGAGTACTTTAAAAAAATGTTTGTAATTTAATTCCTCTTTATCGGTCTCAAATAGTTTTGACTATTTTGAAAATGTACCAGATTTTTTTGCTTACCTTGTACTGGACGCCAAGTATTGATTCGATACATTATCAGTATTTTATTATTTTGTGTCAGAAACCGCTGGAAGATCGTCCAGGGTGCCAGTCACGAACGAGCGAAGAATTTACGGCAGCATGTCGGGCAGGCAACGTGGAGTGATCCGCGAGACAAACGACAGCGGCGGTTCTTTGGACAGCGACAGCGATTTGTTGATCGACGGTGACGACGACGACGACGATTTGGACGACGACGAGGAGGACGATCTCATGAATCCCGTTGCTCACGATATTTCGGCCTTCGACATGAAAACAAATCCCGAAAAGCGTGCCGTAAGCAAGAACGAACATTCCGACGAGGATTTCTGAATATCTTCTTGTTTTCGAGTCAATTAAAGAACAGTATATTGCGTTAATACGATGTTTATTAATGATCCTCATAGCCCGTGCGGTACACACGAAACTCGAGAGATTTCCATATCAGCACCATATCATCATTCCTTACACTATAGTTACGATGTCAAACAGCGATTCGGGTCTCACTGTTTTTATACCAGCTGCGCGTCTATGATTCTTGTTTCGCGTGTATTTTTTCTTTGATACACGTATTTATTATCTACGAAATATACGCAGTTATTCGGAGTCACGGTAACACCTCTTTGAACGTGAAAGTGAACGCCGAAGCTCCGAAAAAAGGAATGCCTTGACTCCGAATCGTTACCTCGTACAAAAGATATGTCGAGTGTCTCAGACATCTCCCCGGATTAAAACGTAAAAAGAAGATAAAAAAAGGAACGTGAAATAAACGTTGATTTTTCGCGGAAGGAATAGTCTCGTAAAATTCATATTCTCGCTAAAATCATCAACGAAATTTTCACGGTTCGCGAGATTCGTAAATCCTTCGACACACACCGTTAATCTGCCTCACAATGTCTTTTCTTCTTTTAATATCTCGTTCTTGAGCAGCTTATCAATTCTTACGTTCTAAATGTTATCATAGTATGTTTACACTTGTTTCGTTTACATATAATTATGCGTATGTCGATCTTACACGGTTAAAATATACACAGAAATTCATGACGGAATAACGTTTTACGTTCTTTTCTCTTCTTTGTTTTTTTTGGGCGAAGGTTCGCGCGTGCCTCTCGTACGATAGCGTGATATACAATTCGTGGGGTGGCCGCGGTTCTGGGAAATGCGTTAAAAATAAATCATTCGTCCTTTCGTCACCACGCCGTTCACCCTCGGCAGCGTTGCGAGCTTCTCTTCCTTCTCTCTTCGAGGACTCGTCGACCGTTCATTTATTTACATGCTCGAGGAATTATAGACATAGCTTATCGTTTTCTGAATTTTTCATCAGCATTTAACGAACTCTCCGTGTTGTTTGGTTGTCTTTTTCTCTCATGATCGATGGATCATTCGATGAATAGTCGGTTTTAGTGCCATCCTCAATTTTTCTTTCGTGTAATAACTAATATTAGAAATTAGTTCCTCGTCGTAGCGAGAACTCTTTCGACTCGCTAGAAATCAGGAGCGTCTATCACAATTAATACCGCTTTGTTTAAATCCAATACCGTTACTTCTTTAGTCTCGCTAAATGTTTACAGCTGTGTTTCTGTTGATTTTTTCTTTTTTCTTATTCTTATTACGTTTACGACGTAATACTGCTCTGGAGATCTATCGATATGCGTGTACGTGTGTGTCCATGTGTGTGTTTTTGTTATACAGATTTCTCAAACAATGTTGTTTTTCTGGTAAAAACAAAAAATTTACTCACAATCGCGACACAATCGGACTTAAGATAGTTGTATCGAAAAAATGTGTTTTTTTTTCGCTGTTTTTTTTCCAATGCACCTTCTAGGCTTCTTAGGCGCTTTTTCACTGTGAATAAATTAGGCTCCCTCGCATTGTTACAACATACTCGCGTTAAAAGTACAATTATAATAGTATACAATATAAAATCGTGAAAGAAGCACCGTGAGTGTGTGTGTAGTGTGTGAGTTAAACGCAAGTTTTTTTTCCCGTTGAATTTTCTCTCTTCGTGTTAGAGCTCCCACACCGAGCTGTAACAGTGGTATTTCGAGCCAATTTTCACATTCTCGACTTTTAGTGTCTTGTAGAAAAATATCGTCGAGGTTGGCTTTCCGTCGGTCAAAAAAGTTAAATTGTATTTTTTTTTTAAGTGTTGCGAGATTCCTTCTGCAGTCTTCGATGGGCCTGGGCGATTGTTCGCTTCCAATCGCTCGGTCGAAACACTCCGGAGATTCGTCCTCTTCACGAAAGTCGTGGCGATGATTAATTTTCATCTGTAGTTTCTACGCTAAATTTTGTCGCGCGAATGCGGGACTCGGCAAATTTTGAGTTTCAAGGTCAGCCGCCGATCAGCGCGGTTCCGTTCAGCGCCAACGCTAGTTCTCGTTGTCCAACGGCGATCTGTAGTTGTAGAAGTAAGTTCTAGCGACTCTCGGTATACCAATTGAATTTCCGAGTTCCCAGATCGTCACGGTCGTGAGTCTCTGCTACCTCTTCGCGTTCGGCGATTTTGTCGGAGCGTTGGGAACTTTCGGCGCGTTCACGGGCACGGGTGCGAGTTCGGGAAGTGAGCATTCCTCGCCCAATTCGGCCCACGTGCGATCGACGCTGTCGGCGATTCTGTCGCGATATTTGTAGGCCGTTCTGTCGACGACCGATTGCGTTTTGACGCAATCGTCACCGCCGAATTCGCATACTCTGTAGTGATGAAGTATCGCAGCGTCGGGCGGTACGTTTAGGGTGCCGTGTCCCGGAATGAATTCCCAAACGAAGTGATTGCCCGCCTCTACGACGTCCCTCGGCTTGCACACGTATTTCGAGCGTTGCTTGTGAGGATGAAGCTTCGCTCTTCGACGAGTCTTTCGCAACGTGATGAGGCCCGCTTCCGCCGGTGTCTTGCTCTTTTTCACGAGTGGGTCGTCCGCCCATTGGAGATAAAAAAATGCATTCTGGAAGGAAAAAGCTCCCGTCGTTCTCGTATTCAGTCGGGTCTCCATCCATCTGGAAATACGGAAAAAAAAGATCCCCATCAATCATACATCAATGTAAATTAAAATACCTCGGGAAAGTCAATCCTCATTCATTTTGAGTGACAATGTGAGGTGTAGAAGAGAAATCGATCGCGCTTCGGGGTTTTTCAATTTTTTCGGTCGAAACTAATTGGAACATTTTTTTCATCACTTTTATGCTTCGAATTTTGTTCATCAGCATGAATCACGTTTTTCCACAAATTTTTTATGATGAAATGAAAAAAAAAAACTCACCGTATTAGATCGAGTATCGTATCGTTGTGGCGCGGTATAACGAACTCATCGAGATCGAGCAGCGACACGTACTCGTATTTGTACATCGATCGGTACAGACAATCGTTGAGAGCGGCGAAAAGTCCCTCGGTGCGAATCTCCCGTTGGGAAATCATATCGAGATGATGCCACGGCAGGAGACTTACGAGGCCGCGATTCTCGTAATATCTCAATGCGCAACCGGCCTCCGAGCCCACCGTGTCGTTGTAAAGCGTAATATGACTCGCTCCCAATAGTCTGTGCAACTCGATAAATTCCACAAGCTGCAATACCTGAAATGCAATCATCCGGAAAAATAACGAATGTTTTTTTTCTTTTTTCACAACGTTGGTTTTCAAAATTGGAAAATTTACCATTTGGAAATCAAACTGATTTTGGAATCAGTAGTATCAGAAGAAAATGAAATATAATAATAACAGTAATATATATTCATAACATACTATATTCAACTTTTTATATATATATTTTTTTCAATTTTTATTATTTGTTTCGAATTGATTTGTGTTAGATTTACCCTGTTGTAATCGTAGTGTAGAGGTTTCACGCATACTGCGAGAGGTTGTCGTTCTTTTAGCCGATCCTCGGGGCGATTTTGCACGAGTATGCGATTGGCCGGCGGTGCCCGAAGCCTCGCGACGACGCTGACCGTGTCGGGAACCCTGTCGGCGCTCGGTGCCTCCTTCGGGAGCGGGCAGATCACGAAGCAAGCGCTGTACTTGAGATTCCAATTTTCCCTTATGACCTGGCACAATGGCGAAATTTAATTTTTTTTTCATTTCAATATAATACATTTTAGTATGTCAAAGGAACACAATGGTTCGATGCAATTTGTGGTAATGTGGGAAATGAGAAAAGCGTACTTTTACTTTGGCCGCTACGGTGACCGACGCGGTAATGTTGCCGGGGTTGATCTGACGATACCAGAGTCGGCACCAGACGCGCTCCGGGCCGCGGGTTTTCGTTGCTCCGATTATTCTGATCAAGCCGTGATTGCCGATACCCGCCGTACCGCCTATCCTGTCGTCGTAGTACGCCGAATAAACGAAAAATTTGAATCTGAAAAGGGAAGTACAAAAATGAGGGAAAACCGCGTAAAATCGATTATCCGTAAAAGGGTCGATGGAGAATAAAATTCGCTCGTATGATAGATAGGTATGTCGATAATCGTTCGCTTGAGCCACGAGTTTGTTGTTTGATATCCTTTGCGCTCGATCAATCACCTCCACGAGGCTTTTGCCGTGTTCACGACGAATATCGAACGTTCGCAAGCGCACGGGCGTATCTCTCATCGTTCAGCGTGTTAAACGATACTGGATACACCCTTTTGTTTTGCTTTCCCTTAGTAACGGATTATGATGAAAAATACGATGATATTACGAACCTTGTGTTAGTCACCGGTAACCATTCGGCATTCGTGACCCTTAAACTACGATCTAGCTGCGGCAAACGTGCCTCGAGACTCGGCGGAAGGCTCGGCAAACCCCTCGGGTCCGCCGGAATCATAGATTTTGCGCTCTCATCGCCGCCGCGTATGAGCAGACCAACTTGTCCGTCGAAGCCACCCTTTAATCCTGCGTAATCCTCGGCCTTGAGAAAGAACAGGGAAAAAAAGGTTCTTTAATAAAATAAAATTATTTTGTATCAAATACGGAGCTGAAAACAGAAGAAAAAATATAAGCTTTAGGCCCGACACTGGTGGATGCGCGGTAGGTTCGCGGCTTCGGCGATCACCAAAGTCAAGCAAAATTGCTTGCGGACAGTAATTCGATGGCGTTTTTTTGAGAACTTGGTGTATTCCCTTCGTGCACTTGGTGCACCAGGTTCACCAGGTTCACACCCCTTGTTGCACTTGAGTAAGTTACTTTCGGGCATACGCCGGGTTATCAAAAAGAACCCGGCCGTCTGTACCGGCGCTGATTTTCCGCAGTTTTTCCGTATCCCCGAGTGCTAGGAAGGTCAACGGGGCGGGAAGGGTCGTAAAAACCAGTTAGTGTATACGATGGTAGAAAAAAATGGAAAAATAGAAAAAAAGCTTTAGATTCGCGACCCAAAGGAAAAATTGATTGACCATCACTTCACATTATCCGTTCGTCGACCGAGGGTGATGCGGTAACAGCGATCGCTATTAGTCCATTAACTCGCTCCGCATTACGCTCATTTCACCGATATCCGATTGTTTTCCGTTAATGCGAAATCGGCGATTATGCATACAATGCAGATACGGAGAGTTAACGAGAAACGACAGAATGAAATAGGAGAATAAACCGATGTGGCGCAAACCGCGCTTAATGCACATCTCTCGCGTTTAATGCAACCGCGGATCCGCGCGAGCGAATGCTGTCTCGTCGCGAAATCGCGAGTATTTTACGGCGCGGAACGGGAAGTATGGAAGGAGTGAAAGCTTCGCGTCCGCGTCGATTAATGCGACACAATGATAGATGAGAATTCAATTAAATCATTGTCCATCGCGTTTCGTACGTATCTCGACGTTTTCGCCACTTCCTCTCGAATCTCCGTAACATTCATTGCTGCATAAGCGAGGCCATTAAACTCTCTCGAGTGAATAAACATTAGAGATTGTCAATGCGCGTCTGTGTGTATGTGGCGGTAAGGATCGATGGGTCGTCGGTAATAACGCGGCTATACGCGAGGCTATAACGAGCTCAGATTATTACCGCCGCTGTGCAACAGAGACACGCGAATAAGCGCGGCTCGTTTGTGCCTCGAGCGGAAAGAGGATGGAAAGCGCGCCCCGTTAATTGCCGGATTCGCTCATTCCAGTTACGAACGAAACGCTTCGCGGATAGTTGTACGTAAAGAAGGTCGCGGTTGTGGTAGTAGGCGGGCGAATCGGCGTGGACTCACGAGGACGATAAATTTTTGTTCGGAATATGATTTTCCATAGGGACCCGCAAATTCAAACTGGTCATTGTCGTTTTATCCATCCATTATCCGAGAAGCCTCGAGTTTCTGTGAATACGCTTTTCACACAGGTATATAAGGATCTGTACCTATATACATGTACATAATCGCGTATATGTACCACATACAGATAGTCAATTCTCTTTACTAATTCTACCGTCGTCGTCACGTCGTTCTCGAATTTCCGGTCTTCGAGTTTCCATTAACTCTCTACCCAACCCCCTCGAACTCGAATATTGGTCGGATTTCGTTCGTTATCGGCGTTATTGCCAAGATTTCTGCCGAGTCGATGAAAATTCATGGGACAACGAGCTTTGATATATTATACATGTATATTTCTGTGTATAGACATTCCCTTGTCTTTATTATAAAGAAAGTCTCGCCGCCGCCGCCGACAATTGGAAAAATCGAGGGGTGAGTTAATATTCTACGCCCCGCCTTTAAATGAACCACCCCCAGAACTAACGGGTTTGTTCCAAACTAATGAAGCATTTATTAGAATACTTCAATGCTTTTTTATATTTCAGTATAATATATTTCTAAGAATATTCTAAGGACCTTTCTAAAGGCACAGGCACAGGAAGAATAATTTCTTTATCATTTAATATTAATATTCATATGAAGATTATTAATTGATTAGTTATTAATATCATTCTCGGGGACTTATAGAGTGTCCTGGAATAATCCACCCCGGAGCGGAGTGAGGGATGAAGCGAGGAGGAACCTGAAATAATTCAGTCCTAGAGGGGCGGAAAGAGGATGTTGACATTCCCTGTATTAATAACATTTTTTTTAATTTTTAATTAATTTTAATTAATAGCTGCGGCAGTGGCGACGAATTTCCGGAATATAGGAAGACGAAACGCGAGCGCGCGAACCTTCCGAACCCCTCAGGAATGTATAATATATACGCGTGGATATAATTACACGAAAAGTCGCGATAGCGTCTCGACGTCAAGTGGATTAAAGGGAAATAATACATGGTCACCTATATGCACATGTGTAGATGTGAAAACTCATACACACGGATAGATTTCATATACCGCGCTTCACGATATCGTAAATCATCGCGTGTTCTCGATTAATTAACAAAAGCCAGAGAAGAACCGTGAATATCGAAGCGCGCACGAGACGTCTGGGAACGAAGACTCGTTGGACGAGACCGTCCCACTCGTTCGGCGACGCTTCAGAGCATTTTTATTCTTGTCTCCTTCATCCCCTTTTTTTTCGGTTCGTTGGTCCTCTCTTTTTTGTTCAACGACGAGAGCGTCCCCGTGGACTTCATAGACTCTCTTCCTACTCTATTTCTATTCACTTTTTTCGCGTGTTTTTTTTTTCGACCGTCAGTATCTCTAATTAGGGAGGGCGAATAATACGAGAGCAAACACGGAAAGAGAAGCGAAATACGGACTCAATGAGAGATTCTTGACAACAGACCGCGAACGTACAACGAAAAATTGGTGAATTTTTTTTTATCGTCGAAAAAAGAACATTGGAAATTACTCACCCCGACTTCCTCGTAATCCGGACGATCCGGCGCAGCCGCCAAACGATGACCGTTTCTGTGCCCACCCAGAGCGCCGGTACCGCCGCCGTTCGTGCGCCTCTCGTCGATCAAAAATATCTCCGTCAACACGATAAGACCGAATACCGCGAAGAACATTACAACGAGCATGAACGACATGTTCGCACGTTCCTTCAGCACGCCGGCATTGCCGCGGCTCCCGCCGGAGCCGGATCTTCGCACACCCATGCCCGTGAGGCTCTAAATACGAGTAACATTTTTTATTTTTGAGCTAACATCTCATTAATGCCACTTAAAAAAGGATTTATCTACAGTCAACAAACGTATAGTTGGATATGGCGAAATAAATGTTTAGTTAATGTTAATAAATATCAGTTGAGCAAATTAATATTTAATTGAACCAACAGAATCGCAAAAATATTTGTGAATATTTAATAAATCTTATTTGGCTTACATAATATTTGTTAACATTAACTAAACATTTATTTCGTTATGTCGTCATATACGTTCGTTAACCCTAAATGAATCCAATAAAGGTGACGACACCACGGCGCGGCAATTATATTTTCCGCTTTTCATATAAAAAAAATAATACTCCGGAGTGGAACTTTGATTCCGCGATTAGGTCAGAATTATTGTCATGCTCGCATATCGCGTGACTGAAATCGAATCGGACCTATCTTCTGATCTTCTTTGCATGACAATCAAACGAGCACGATTTTATAATAAATCAGAGTCAGAGTTATACGAAAGTTATTTACGCCACTATTATAAAAAATAAATTCGTACAGAGACCTTGAAGCTGTCGATAGCGCGTATATTTTTATATAGCATAGGTGGATCGCGTGACAAAAATTAAAAGCCTTCTGTGCTTATCCACAATCGTGGAAACGCGTTCCGATTCCGTTCACGCGATGAGCAACAAATGTTTCGTTTAAAAAGAAAAAAAATGCAAAAATGCAGAACTCACCTAGTAAACTGCACGTGAAAACGATGCCAAGCATGAGGACGGTGGTTGATTCTGAATCAAAGAAAAAATAAGAATACCATTACTCATCCGTTGCTCTTGTTCTCTTGACAGTAAACGAGTATATAATATATTTCTTCCATCGTATACTTGAGAATATGATTATTTTTCTTCTGTCACAAGAACACGCTTTTGAAGTCGTAGTGATAGATCTCGATAGTTGAGCGTGTCGACGACAGTCTAACGCTTCATTTGCACTTCAAAGTGATAACGTGTTATCGCAAGACTCTCGCAATTGGGAATAGAAGGCGATAAAGATGTATCAACAAGAAATGTTATCGCAAAACGAATTTTCTTCGACCTCCGAGCACTAAAATATTGCGGACGTAGGTATTGGCTTATCAACGAAATTAAGTCCGACACCCTTCCAAGCGCAGTGTCGGCAATAGGATAATGCCAGATGGCACAATGAAGCCCTATTGTTGTACGCACACCATGGCGATTCGCTCGTATACGAACGCATAACGACGAACCGACGTTACCGAGACAGTCTCGAGTGCATACATCCTATCCTCTGTGTTACAAATTAATAATTTCGCAGCGATGTGTACGCCGTAGCTGGGCGTGCACATAGAAGACGCGAATTCATTGTCCTATTTACGCAACAATTACGTGTGTGCCAATTAGTTTCTTCGTCGTTTATATACCGGTTTGTCGTGCCCACGACCGCGCGACACAGGAACGCGGAGAGCGATACACCTAACACACATCCACCTCTCGCATATTCCCGCTTCTCGCTAATTTAATCTCTCACGGTCTATAATCCCACGGTAAATTCGGTTACGAAGGGATCTCAACGACCTGCTAACTCAATTACGACGATTCGCGTCGAGCAATTTCGTGCGAAATTCTGATAATTTTATATATTTATTATTCGATTATTCGCAATTTTCTGTATCGATAATGAGGGAAAATGAAAAAGAACTCGTCTCGTGAATTACGGACATCAAGAGCACCGGCAAAGTTTGAAATATTGGAAAAATGGGTAAATTCTTTTTGCATATTCGTCGTTAGCATAGTTAGCATAGTCGATCGGAAAAAAATTGTAGTCAAGTGTGGTACGAAATTCGTAAAATTGAGGACGGGAGAGTCAATAATGTCGAGCACTTTGGACGGTATTTCCCGGAAACTAAACTCTTTGGGAAGTTTACCACGATGTTTTGAGGGCCGTTATAGATATCGTCATAAAATTTAACCTGGAATAGAAGTGCATCATATTCTATGGATATTGAGAACATTAGACAAAATGCAAAACGATTTTTTTAAATCTTATGTCCACAAAAAATACGAATCGTTCGTGAATTTTTCTCCAATGAACTATTTTTTAATATTCAATCGAATTTTAGTCTCGGCATGAACAATCTGAACGGCGTCAATTTAATAGGAAAATCTTAATATCGAATTCTCGAAAAGAATGAAGCTTTTTATTTTTTCTCTACCGTCCCATTGTTTTATCTATCAATAAACAATGAGTGGAAATAAAGAAGGGCTTGTCTCGTAAATCGTGGACGTTAATTCGCCTTTAATCCTATTGGGAAATGTTCAATTTCGTTGAATCCAGTGGCCTCTCAAGCCCATCCCCGTCCCGCGGGCGAGAAACTCTCGACCGTTTTCCTTATCGTATTGGAACAATTCCAGAGGGATTTAGAAGAGGGTTGGCGATTAATTCGCTCGGGTATCCGAGATAACCCGAGAGCTAACACTCGTCCGTCGCGTGTTTCTTCGAGGGATGTCTCTTTCCCCTTTTGATCCGTGACGGCACAGAAAATCCCTGACGAAAGAATGTGTCCCGGCCCCGGAGGCGCGCCTCGGCTTGCAAGTAGAAAAGCCCGCGCGTGGTCGGACACCCATGTTTGTATGCTTGCATTAAACACGTACTGGCCTCGTAATTATAACACGACGGCTCTTAGAATTTGCCTTCAGGTACGTTTCACGCAATGGCCGGAAGTGAAAGGGCAAAAGAGAAAATCGAGAAAAAAAAAAGGAATTCTCATTTATTTTTCCATTCTCGCCTTTCGTCGGCCGACTCTCTGGCCTCACAAAGAGAGGAAGATATATATGAAAGACGAAGAATTTCTCCGAGAAGGGTTGACACATTGCAGCCAGTTGTATAAAGAATTAGAGAAACGACCTTAACACCCTCGCGTCCAGATGCCTCTTGGCTTTCGTAATTACATACCAGAACCCTTGATCCACGAGAGCATTCGGTTCTTTTATATCAAGGGAACGTCCCGGTGGATCCGCAAAACAATGAAAAAAGAAGAAAAAAAAAAGGTCAGCGATGATGAAAAAGCGTGTTGCCATAGCTCGGTAGGGTTGAGGCTGAAACAAGACGGGCGAAAAAAAGGGGCAAAAAAGAAAGTAGGGACAACGAAACAGATGAGAATTGAAAAAGACGGGAGAAAATTGCGTTCCCTCGAGGTCGTTGCAACGTCGTCATCGTCCTTGCCCTCTGCTCTCAGCGTAAACCATTTTACCGGCGCTTTTCTTTTTTACATTGTTTTTTCGCTTTTTTTTAATGCTCTGCTCCGCGTTCTACGAAACACCGTCGTTGCTGCGCGAACGAAATTATTCAAATTCTTTGTGGCCTCGTCGAGGTACGCGACGTACAGAACTCGAGGATTCCACTCGTGGTTTTCTCTTTGTAGTTATTTTTTTTTCGTTTGCTCAGTAAAATCACAACGGAGAAATAATGATATATCGTTAGTGGATAGGGCGCGTTGCCGATCAGACTCCCTCGCTCGTTATTATTTCCTTCCGCCTGTTGCACCGAGGGAAATCGATCTTTCGTGCCGTACCAAAGGCACACGCCGACAGTCTCGAGAACCTATTTATTCGTTGGAACCGGAAGTGAATTTTCCAGACCGACCTCGGGGTTGCACCGGCTGCTTTCGTGCTTCGTGAACGTCCAATCTTTCATTCCCTATAACAACAGTTGCCTCCGGCCAGCCCCGCCTCTTCTCGTCGAACCCGACGTTTGTACATTAAAGGAACAAAAGTAAACACACACGTGTATATGTATGTACATGTCTGTATTTTAAAGGAGCGTGTATCCCATCCGAGGCCAGAATGTAGACGACCCAGCCGGGTTCGCGGAGCCCTTAGCGATTTTTCCCGTTCAGTCGAACGAACGAGAAAAGAAAAACTGTTTCCCGGGTAACTATTTATCTCAATCCTCACGTAGGTCCTGTTCTCTCGGTTTTCCATCTCCAAGAGCTTATTTTTCTTTGCGAATTTGTATCGTTATGTCTGCCGGCAACGCAAAAAAGCCGTAAACTCGCTTTATATTCACGCGATTGTATCACTCGCATTCACTCGCGCGGTAACGATTATACGTAGCATAATAGTGCATACTAGCTCGCTTCCACCGTAGCAATAAGCAAGCGGTAATGTTAATGAGGGTGTATCGTTACAGTCCCAGCCAAAATTGACATTCGGACTAAATTCTGAATACTCTCTAGCGAAATGTAAATACAAAGAAAAACAACCAAACGAATGGTGCTGAGAAAATGAATGTTGCATATGATAGTAATTCCAAAAAATTTGGTAAAACAGTTTATAAAAAAATTGCTCAACGAATTATCCGGAAACCCAACTTTCCAAAAATTCGCGAAACTTTTTTTTTTTTAGTCCCGTTTCTGAACATCTTTTTAGAGTCATTATTGTGCAGAATTAATGTTCTTGACACTTTTCATATGGGGGTTTTTTTCGGATTTTTATCCTATTGGAAAGCTTGCAAAATTGTCTGTAAATCCGACTTTTGGCTCGGACTGTAACGATCCCCGCTCCTTAAATTTTCTGCGTTAAGCATTGTCGAGCACTGAACGTACAAGGCATGTCACGATGAAAAAAAATGATAATAGCAACTTTTAACGTTCCTGTTTTAATGCATTCAAAGCTCTTATCAGGATTCAATCCGGTGTTAACTAAAATTTCCGCAATGGCCGACGGTGCATATGCGAGCGGCGGGTTTTGTGGATTTGCGGTATCGTCATTTAATCGTAATACCCGTTTATACATTTATTTATATGTATGCTATAACAGCAGAGTTGTAAATAAGCCGCGTGCAAACTAATTATTCCTGCTCTTTCCGTCCCTCCCTCACGCGTGGTCGTAACCGAATAGATGATTAATCGTTTTGTATTAGCATAGTGATTAATTGCTGAACGACGTAGGGATCGGAATAATGAATATTACGAAATGAAAGTTTTACAAGAAGAGGATAAACTGTCGGCAACACGCGAGCTTACACTTTGTACGATCGAACGCGTAAAGTACGAGATTCAGCTTAAGGGCGAAGAACTGATAAAAGAGAAAAACGCTTTCTCATTCATTTCGCAACACGAACGAAAGATTCTCGACCCTTTGAAGCGCGCTGCTGTAGCTTAACTGTAACTGCTAAACGACGAAGTTTAACTCGACAGAGAGTTATCAAATTTTTATGTCATTTCCGGTGGGTTAATAGTAGTAATTTCTTATTTCCAAGGCTTTTGCTTCATTCGCCTTTTACGGAGAATCCCGTAAAGCCACTCGAGTCTCACTATAGTAAAGGCAAATAAAAAATAAATGAATAAAGTATTTACCGGGCGAATTGTGTTGAGCATTTTTTTTTTTGTTAAAAGAAATATTTTATATTGCGAATTTTTGATCTCTTTTAATTTCGACAAGATGTTCCACCCGCTTCAAATAGGAATTGTGAAATCGTTTCCGTTCAACAGCGTGTGTTGTCTCGGTTGAAGTGACTTAACGTCGAGATGTTGCACGAAAACGCATCTCTCTCTCTCTCTCTCTCTGTCGGAGCTTTGTCGGCGAGGAGTTGAACCTCCCGCCTCGTTGGTATGGGAAAACCGTGTGGCACTCCCCAAAGGCCCCGAAGGGGCTTATCTTCCCTTCTATTCGGGGGATAAAATTATCCAGGCTAACTCTCTGCCTTATCCTCGAGCCAACTAGTGTCGCCCATCTGAATGCAAGCTACTCGTTGCCGTTTAACCCGAGCAATTCTCACGAGGGGGTCCCGTTCCTCGCTATTCTCTCTCTCGCTTTCTTCCTCCCGTGTCTCGTTTCCACGGAGACAGTGCTCTCAAAAAACTCTTCATTAACCGCGGAAACCCCTTTTTTTACCCCTTATATTTTACACCCTTTTCGTGTCACTCCGAGGACACTCTACGGAGATCCTCCAAGACAGCGAAGATTGCACATTTTAGAACATCGAGAGAGGAAGGGACAGCAATAAAATTTATAAGGGTTTGCAATAAAAAAAAGTAGCCCAATCAATTCTTGACTATAGAAAAATTGAATTATTAGTCGATAAACTAGAATGGAATAACCATATTTTACGTTATAGTGTACTTTATTTTACTGGCTATTCTTCCGCTGTTTCTACGGCTCTGCACAGTAAAAATGATGATGAAGTCTAAAAAAAACAATCATTCGACTTTCGAAATAGTTTAGAATAATCTTTGAATAAATTGCACCGTACCACGATCAATATGAACTTTGAATAAAGCCCCAATTTGTTGTGTTGCAAGTTGAATACATATGTTTAAATATATTTTATCAACCTGGTCAATGTAATTAACGAACCCGGCTGGCCAAATGATTTTTAATGTTACCGCGTCACTGTGTCAATATTACATGTGATAATAGTTACAGATAAATCATTCGAGTTTCCGTTAATTGAATGACCACAATGTAATAATTATATTTCGCTCGCGCACTGATTGCGATGTGTTTCGACGGTGGAGGCAAAAAATGTTGTATTTGCAGAACCATCTCCGGAATGGCCGGAATTGCCCCGGTGCAACAAACATCATCGTTTACCAACGAAATTCCACGGTTTTCCATCTTTTCGCTCGTTTATGCGAGAATCATACTTGCAAATCGAACGAATATATTACCCAATTCCGACAGCATCGTTGTCGCTCAAAATTGTAATTATTTCCCGGTAAATATTAAATTTTTTTCGCTCGTACCGACGAATTTATTCGCGAATGCGCGTGCCAATAGCACGTGTCAGTGATTCGACGAGTCTCATCGTTCGATATTACGAGCGAGCAATGCGGCGCCGAAATATAGTCACGAAACATGTGTATGGATGTCATCTACGCGGGTTTGTCTGTGTTTGAATAACTCCGCACACACGTCGACGTGTTTCCATGCTCTTTCGCATGTAATGTGTGTGTATACTGCGGGGGAAAAGTGTGTACCCGAGAGACGAGAGCCGTCGATGCAACGATTTATCGAAGCGGAGAACAGGGAGAGGTTTGCACACAGGGAACTCGAGTGCCTCAACAATCCTGCCGCTGCCTCCGCAAGCTCGTCGATTAATTAGGGCGAACGGAGCGATTTATTGTCTGGTGAAACAATGACGCCAGAAACGAAACTGGCGAGTTGACATGCCGTTCGCTCATTCTCTCCATTCTTTTTTTTCTTGTTTTTTTTTTTTTTTTACGTATAACTGTATTCGCGGAGAAAGAGAGCAGGGGCTATCTCCAACATGGATGTATGCATTGATGCCAATAGACGTTTCCGCGTTTGTTCCGATTGTGTATCTATCTTTCCGAACGCGGCGTGTATGTATGTATATTTAATAACCGATGCATCTCGAACTCTCGATTGGATGCTCGACAAGCTCGTTATCCGATTCCCAACAGCGTTTCTTCCACTCCGTACCGGTACGATTTTATTTTTGCCCTGTTTCGCATTTTTCGTCCCTTCGTGCTTTTTATTGGGGTTGCCGTACTCGTGATTTGATTTTCGGGAAATTCGACGATTTTTACGGTTAATACGGGAACGGGGATGAAATTCGCGTGGGAAAATAAGTTTCGAAATTGCCAACGTGTTGCTGAATATCTCGCTGCCGGGGTGTTATGTGTCACATTGGCTCGCTCGCGACGATACGCACATTCATTTGTGACGTTGCACCGCAGTATTGTGGAATAGCGCACCGTCGCCGCGCTGGACAACGCTGCAATCATATTTCATTGCGAGCGAAGCATCAACCGGGTATGCAAAACGATATCGCGACTCGCCACACGGGCGGATACTTTGCAGCGATATTAATGGCTGGGGTCGTAGAATCCATACGCCAACTATAGGTTTTTATTCGAAGTGGAAAATCAAGAAAAGCAATTTTCAATCTCCCCTAACGTTGCGAATGTAACGTGTTGATTGTTGGCTCGTTAATATTTCGTCTTGACGATCCACGCGAGTTTTCTCGGCATGAATAATGCGAAACGCTCGAATCACTGCGATACGATCAATCAATGTCCCGCGATATTACATTTCGTGATAGAGCTGCGTATACTGATAGCAGTTGATGTGAGGTCGATGCGCGGCTTTGACGCACATCAGGCACGATTGGTCGCGGACAGTACTTGGATGGGTGACCGCTTAGCCGCGCACTGCCTAGCCCTTGAACCGTTGAACGGAGGGCTCTTTTTCTGAGACCTTGAAATATGCGCTTTGAGTAAGTTTCTCGGGTATACACCGGGGGATCAGAAGAACCGGATCGTCTGTAACGGCACGGGTTTTGCTGAGTTTTCTCGTGTCTACGGCAAATGCGGCACGGTGTAGCTAAGTCGCCTGGGGTACGTTCCGAATGAGCGTTAAGCGACTTTTCTGTCTTCCTCATCTCGAAAGGATAAAAAGGGAGGAAAGTCGCTCGGCGTTAAAACCAGAAACTACCCCTGCAGACGCATCGGAGTTAAAGTCTCGGCCGGTAGCTTAACGAAATGCGGGTCAGAAGTGCTGGGAAAGGGGATCGGGAAGGGTCTCACAAACGGCTCACGGTACACGAAGGAATACGCAGAAAATAGCTATTATAACTATTTATATTATATTATATATGTATGTAATATAATTATAATGATAACTATTTTTTGTTTAAAGCTCTGAGTGACTGACCAATCACGCGTAACAATGATTCTTCTCGCGAAATCTAGTAGACAAAATATTTATGAAAAATAAATGTATTTATAGATATGTTTACGAGAATTCTCTATGCATTTGTTCATAATATATTTAAGCTTTAATAAAATAATATAAGGATGAGAAAATAAAGAAAATCAATTTTTCATCCCCCTCGAAGTTACCCCTGTAACACAAACATTGATCGCTCGAGAATAGTGTTCGGCTCGGATTTTGAGTTCAGTCATCGTGAATAATACAAAACGGTCGAATTACTTCGATCCCATAAATTGCTGTCTCGCGACATTATATCCGTAACAAATCGTCGTGCAATGACATACGTATTGTCGTAATAAATAATGTAAAAAGCTCCGAATATATATATTTTTTAATTAAAAATATGTCTTTATATTTATTATTTATTCGTGTTTTAATAAAACAATCGAAATCTATTTAATGCTTTATATATTGTTATTTGTTCAAATAATGGATAATATATTGTTATATGTTTAATGATTAGAAAAACAGAAATCTACTTGTCTGACAACTAGAGCCCTAATAACAATAATATTTCGATAAAATTTAATGTTTATCAGACCGCAGTAAACCGAGAACTAAATTTTCATCGAAACTGCAAGACGCAACAACTGAAAAAAGCTTAATAACACGCTGCCATGTCATTTTTTTTTTTTCCAGATTTTCATCGTCATGAATAATGCAAATGCGGAAGGGCACACGAAGGGGCTTTGAAGTAATGGCGCGTACCGTCGCGGTACCGAATACAAAGATTTATTCAATCACGATGAGTGCACCTGAAACAACATTGGTTCCGAAAGATTTATGAAATTGAATCTTTGACGGTGCGGGGGTTCTATTTCTCGGAGCATACTTCGCGAAAAGTTAAGCCGGTCGAGGCTGAATGGTACTTCGAGAAGCGAAGCCATTGGACGTTCCGATTCGGCGAAGCTTCACGGCCGACTCCATAGAGCCCCGAACGTATAGATACGTGAATATAACAACGACGAATACGACGATCGATATATCGGCCTAACCCGCCGCCGTCGGAGACGTCAACGTTGCTGAAAGGTCAGTGAAGAGAAATGATTTCTTTTCCCTTTTTTTTTTCCTCCCCCTTCCCCGAGTTTGCTCAGTAAAATGTGAATAAGAGGAAAAGCGCGCAAACACGAGTCCTTGAGTACGTCGCGAGTATCGTTATTTATACTCCACTTTACTTTTGCCGCGCGCGTTTCACCGCGTCGGTGCTATCGGGCCAAGTCACACTGACGATCATTAATTTCGTTGTGTTTCTCGCTCTCACTTATCGCTTCTATTAACACTTATCGCTGTGCGCGAACGCGTCGTAAACGGAAGTTCGAGAGCTCGTTACTTCTTTGTTACTCGTTTTCTTTTTTAGCTCACACACGTACCAATTAAGCGTTATTATAGTCAAGGCCTCGATTGGGTATGCGAGCGCGTGTAAATACGCTGCAATAAGTAGAGCATCGCTGCCGACCCTTTTAAATATTAAAAATCGTCCCCGCGGACCAGACGGCTGACGGAGAGGCCTGTTACGAATTCTATCTCTCGAAGGTTCGGCATTAAAAATTTAATGACGAGCCAGTGCGCGCGGAAATTAATGAAATCGCTAATTGACGGGGAAATTGCAGAATGGCAAAAAGGGTCCGACGACCTGAAGGGCCAAAGAGACATCGAACTCTCGCGATGCCTCGATGGTGTGCAATTTATTTTATAACAGAGCATATGCGCGTGTACCACGTAACCTGTATAGTATTATCAGGATGCAACTCTCGGTTCATCGACCTCCTGCCATGCGTCGCGTTAATGAACGCAAGGGAAAACTGGGTCTCAACCCTTACTGCACAATCGGGTTCAACTCTTTTTTTTTTTTTTTTCTTTTTATCGCTACCAGGTTTATCCGGACGGTGATAGGGCGCGGTGAAGAAACGAGTAGATCGAGCGTCGATTAGCTTGGCTCATCGCTCGCTTTTAATTGGTAACTACGGTGCGCGTCCGCGTGTACAAAATCCCCCCTCGCCGTAAGCGAGATAAATCGTTGCCGGATAAACCGAGCGAGATCCGATCGACACGCAACGAAGACCGCGAACTCGCTGACACTTGACCCACCGACAACCGTCACGAATGACGCGCATTGCGCTATTTTACCGCCAATTAATTATTTGATTCCTCAATACCATCGACGGAATCGGCCCTCATTAAATATCGCGTAGTCGCGTGTCTTTGTTTTTGTTGCTTTTCTCCAAATTGGTCATCATTTCATGCCTATACGTTCCGGTGATAATAATTCGAACGCTTATTTCACGCGTTCTAGTTTCGAAATTCGATGAAACAATTTTTCTCATATTTTTCTCGTATTCTTGAAAAATCTTCGATTGGGAGAATGAATGGAAAAGTGTTTGAACAACGATTTTTCAGACGAATTATAAACGTTAAAGGATAAGATAAACTAGCACGAGTGACATTGGCCCAATTGTAAAATAATTACAAAAATCTTAATCTCGAGATGCGTAGAAAAAAAATATATACTCACGATTATGATAAGATGTCCACCGCAATGAGGTTCGGAGTTTGGTCGGTTGCCAGGTGGCGTACCGGTGTCTTCTTCTCAGCAGGTGTCGATCTCTCGCGAACCGTCGTCATCGTTTCGATATATGTTTTTTTCATAATATTGATGAAAAACATAAATTAAAAAAAAAAACAAACAAACTCAAAAAACCATCGATACCCTTTCCGTCATTTCCGCGATTCTCCTTCAATCGGTACTATGCGTGGTGAAACACAAATTGCACATCGTACACACGAGAATTGCCGAAAAACCGAGATAAGAACGAATCCTGAAAAACGTTGCGACGGTCGACCTCGTCTACTCGAGCGATGTTTTTTCGAATTAATATCGCGCTATCACCGCGTATTTTCCTTCGCCTATTCTGATCGTTCCCTTTCGAGCCAGGCCAATGGGTCAGTCAGCGAGAATATTTCGTTGTTTATTAATAGAAAAATAAAAATAAAACGCTCGTATCGCGTTGCGAACGGGGGTTTTCGGAGAGCTTGTGTAACAGTCAGTTCACCGAGTCCGGTGACACTGACACGAAACGGGGGAGCCTCGACGATTTCGCTCTCCGCTGGGCTGGTTTGCGTCTCGGCCGCTGTTCACCGACGCCGAGCGTCGCGAGGCTCTCTCTCGGCACGGTCGTGATAACACGAGCGCGCGCGCACCCTCGGTTTTCCGGCTTGGCGATCGATGGAACCAGTCAGTGTGGCTACGAACCTACTACCCTCTCTCCGTCACCGCCCGAGTTGACTCGAACTAACACCATCAACCGTAAATCACATGTATTTTGCACATGCACGGGGCAACGCATAGAGCAACCCCCCCGACACGAATGAAAGGTGAACCAGCGAGGGTGTGCCAGCTGTACAAGCACGATAGAATCTATAAGGCACGAACACACACACACACACACACACAAACACGCGCACGAAGGAGCTCACGATTCCTCGATTGTGTGCTTCGCGATTCCCGAAGGTAAAACCAATACAGTTTCGCGAATTATCGTACAGGACGTATTGTAGCTTCGAGCTTTTGGATATAGTAGCTTTTACTTGGTATAACTCTTTTATAGTCAAACGCTGAAAGCTTCGAGAAGAAATAAAAAATGAAAAGAGGAAAAAAAAAAAAAGGACGGAAGAGAAAACGAGGAAAAGGTACTTTCCGGGATCCTGCGAAACGATAATCGATAATGCTCGCTACCTGGATGGAAGAGGGACGAGGGGGGGAGTTATGCGATAGATAGGGTATATGTATCGTTTCGCGAACGAGAATACGTGAGGAGGATTGAAGACCCCCGTAGTACCTGCGCATTATCGGACTTTATGCGCGATTTAACTACAGTTATACATACCTCGGCTGCGAACGGGCGTTCGTAGTAGTCTATAAATGTATCGAAGTTCCCGAAGTGTATGTACCGCCTGTACATGGGATATAGAGAGTTAAGCTATGGAGGAAAGGATATCGAGAGTAAAGCTCTTTCGGCATCCGCGACTCTCCGGGAGAGTCGGCCGACGCCGCTCTCTTTCTCCATCTGTCTCGGCGAGTTTGAAATTTCACAAACGTTTCGCCTCGTCCGATCGCGTTGCCGAGCAGGCAACGCGCGCTCGAGAAGGAAGAAACTTATCGATACTTCGACCGAGATGGAGGGGGGCGAATAGTTATTAAAGGGCAACCGCGTTGGAATACGAACGAGAATATGAAATATTCTTTTATAATGGTTAACTCGAGGATTTTTCCTCAAGCCAAGCTTCCACTCGAGAGAAAAATTGCCTATTCATCGCAATTGGCTCTATCCGATTTTATAACGATTCTCATCGATGTTACTGTCAGTGCAAGCTCAACGATAGAAGTCGAGAGGTCAATCGAGTAGGATTTATTCATTTTTATTATTAAAAATATATAGTCTATTATACTTTATATACAAATTGTTCGGTCGAGAGCGTTCGCGAACCATCGACGAGATTAATGAAGATTGGCAGTATGGAACAGATATCGATTGTTTCGTTGCTACAAACTGTAAAAAAAACAACGAAAAAGAAGTTTGTCCTTTTTCAGAAAAAAGTCGCGCAAAACACGCAGAACGAAAACAAAAAAATCATGTTTCCTCTTGTTCTCACACCGGCGGAACTTCGTATATTTCGCTGGTTCGCCCGTCGCTCGTATCTGCAAGTCAGAAAAACAAACAAACGAAAAATATCAAAAATATGCACTCATGAAAGTCAGTTTACAATAGGCAACGTATACGGCGTGCGTGTAGTTTTTTTTTTCGCGAAGGAATAAATTTTCCATCGGTGCGTCAAATATTCATGAGGCCTTGCAGGCATCCCCCTTCCCCTTCGGCTCGAAAAAAGAGAATGAAAAAAAAAAAAGAAAGGAAGAAATGTACGTCAAAGCGCGCGACGTGAGTGAGTTTCGTCGTCGCAGCTCGACGAGAATATTCGAACATCCTGACCGAGCTTCAACGGCTACGGGTATCAATTTTAAGCACTCGCGAAACGGGGGAAGGGGCAGAAGAGCCGGAAAGCAAGGAACGCTTTGAATATTGGATTGACGAAGGGGGTCATAAGCGAGAGAAAGGACCCGAGATGACGGTGAATCCGCGAGGAGGTTCGAGGCACTTTTCAAATTTAAGTAGTCAAAGCTGATTCTACATTCGACCGTCGACGGCAAAATCTCTCAAGCTAGCCCCCATTTCTCCCTCTTGATTCTTCGCGTGCAGCTGCATCGGCAAATCCGTCGTTACTGCGTCGTGAAAGAGGCAATTTTCCTTTTTTTTTTTATCGTTTCGTGACGAATTTAACGATAGCGTTATATTTTCCTTTAGGAGCTCCACTTAGTTGCCTAATACGTTAACGTAAAAGGTGAAATTGTCGAAGAAATCGCTTTAGCACATTTTTTTTCGAACAAACGAGCTCGTGAAACGCGAAGATGAAATTGACTCGAAGTACTTCCGAGTTATTCTCGTTAGTGTTGTTTGTGCAAATAGTCGATCAGTGCCAGTCGCGATGGT
The DNA here is from genome assembly GCA_963924025.1 of Ischnus inquisitorius. Classification (NCBI taxonomy): domain Eukaryota; kingdom Metazoa; phylum Arthropoda; class Insecta; order Hymenoptera; family Ichneumonidae; genus Ischnus; species Ischnus inquisitorius. The sequence continues at coordinate 5,022,998 of OZ001250.1, read as the reverse complement.
TAATACACTGTTTGTGCTCGGAGTTTCGGAATTCATCGATCGCTTCGCGTAATGTTTGTGAAATTCGTGTAAAGGCGGTAACCCAGTAGGATATCCAAGGCGGATAGGGTCAAACAGCTGACGCAGTCGTTTACACCGTCCCACGCTCGCCGTCCGACCGTAGCTTTAATATTTAAGAGGCCCGAGTCTGACCGCCAATGACCGTAACTACTGGCCCGTAATGCACAGCGCGAATTCGCACCTCGCCCACTGCCGCCACTGTTTACAATACGCCGTTGAATCGGTACGAACTAACGTCTCGGAATTCGCGTACTGCAAGTTGCAGCGCTCAACTCTATCGACTGACCCGCGCAGACCTATATCCACTTTGGAGCGCGGTCTCCTCGTGAATGTTATGGCTTACCGGCGAACCGCATGAAGCTGATAATTACCCTGGCCCGCGGCTGATGAACAATCGCGGTCGCGCGAAATATCATACAGCCGACGATCCATCAGATATTGAAATTATCTTCGAATAGAATCGATACCTTTGTTTTCATAGTCGTTATTTTATGCTCGTTGGGGCCGTTGATTCGATTCATCGTGTTTTAAATATCATTGTTTTACGAAAATATTATATTAAATATTCTTGTTTTCATGTTTTTTTTTTTTATACTTTAGTGAAAGCGGGTTGGTGGGCAAATTGAAATATTTGATATTTAAAAATGTGTACCTAAATGGAATATTCTTATCCGATGATTCGTACGAAACATGACGAGAACTGATCGAAACATTTCAATTTTCCAAGACTGAGACTTTTTCAATTTAAGGAAAATATCCATATTTAACAAGATCCAAGTTTTGCACAGCTGCATTTTTTTTCGTTATATCTTGAATTGAATCGAGTTATAAAAAGTGATAGAAATTTAATTTGCACATAGCTTCCTTATTTTGTCTCTAAGGTCGTTTGCAAAAGCTATATTTATGAACGAGTAAAAATTCGTTTAGTAAATTTCTCATGGACGAGCTTAGAAAGCGACGTTGGAAAGAAATTGTAGAAGCGTTGTATCGATCGATATTTTTTTCTCATGTTAGGAATAAAATATTAACATTCTATATATACTTCAACATTGGCCGAGTGAATAAACGGTACCAACGAGCGTGAAACAACAAACAGAAACGGAAACCGTTGTTTTCGTTCGATATCGTAACAAATTAATGTCAACATTGATACGATATGGAACGAACGCGAGTTATTATAACGGAAGCGAAGTGTGAATTACGTACCGGAAAATATTTCATTAAGCGTCTCGCTGGACATGAAATATATGTCCAGAGAATTGTCGTAACTCGTGAGTGTGACGCGAGCGCTCTCGCACCAATTCCAGAACACGAGTTTCTGATTGCGCGTATCCAGATCGAGCTGGAGCAAGCGCAGATTTTTCGCCACGGTCGCGTCTATTCGGTGCACGTGGCAACCCTCCACGACCACCGGTATGGAGTCTTCGCGCCCGTCGCACCTGGAGAAACATAACATTTGTTATTGAACATCGAAATTGTATTCCAATCGCGCGGTATCGCATTCGACGATTGCTTACCAAGACATAACGCTTTCGCGGAGATACTCGGCCGCAGGAAAACTCAAAGATTGCTGCGGCGAGACGAATAATACTTTTGTGCCGGCGACGTTGCGCTCTTCTATGGTGAGACCCGGCCTCGCCGTGAAATACAACAGGAGAAGAAGATTTATCGTAATGCCAACGGCCATTCCGTAATCGAGACTCCAAACGAGACACGTTACGAGTGTGACGGTGAGCGGCAATAAATCGATTTCTTGGAAAAGAAAAAAAAAAGTATCGAAGTTATTAATTTTTCGTTAATCATTAACTGTTAAATATTCATAATATATTCATTATCACGATAATTTAATAAATGTAAAATAATAATAATCAATAATTAGTAAAAAAATAATCATAAATGATATTTAATATTCATATTTAATTAATTTCAATTTTAAATATTAGGTTGCTAAGTTATTTTTTGGAGAATTTTGTAACGAACAAATTTGCGAGTGCTTACTTTTCGTACGCCAGAGAACGATGAATATGTGAAACTCCAGCATGTAGTACATAGCGACTATTATGACCGCAGCGAGCGTAGCTTTTGGTATAAACTTGAACGTCGAGGTGAGAAGACCACAGGCGAGAAGAACAAGTGAACCGGTAACTATACCGCCCATCGGGGTTTGCACACCGGATGCATAGTTCACTGCCGTTCTCGTGAAACTTCCGGTGGTCGGCATCGATCTAACGAAACTTCCGGCCAAATTGCAAAGACCCAACGCCAACATCTCCTGATTTGCGTCCAAAGATCTGCCTTTAGCTGTGAAACAGTCAATTCGTTCGGAATTCAACGAAAACAAGGAAACATCCATAATCGGATAAATAAAATCTTAATGGGATACACTTTTTTTCATCATGCATATGGAAGGCGCTAAAAATATTAACTTTGCACAAGAATAATACCAAAATATTATTAACAAATTAATTTTTTTTTAATTGTTCGAGAAATGGCCAATCTAACTTATTTTTCAAATAAGAATAATTTGTTCTTTTTGAAAAATATATATGAATTTTTCCAAGAATTTATCTACTTATTTCAAATTGCATTTTCATCCGTTTAACTAGATGAACGCTATCTTAGAAAGATACGCAAAATGCTGACATTAACAAAAAATCAACATGTTACTTTCGGATGAAAAAAAAAGTTGTCGGATGATTTGTTGAAGAATTAGTTGTCTGTCGGCCTTTACAGTTAGTAGTACTAAACCTTAATACCTCGTTACAGACAGAGCCATAGTCGCCGATATTAATAGTTCTATTAATATTAAAATAACGGCTTTGACATTTGTTATTACGGCTCGAAAATTATTACTGTGTTTATTTATACAGTTCCTTTCATTTCGATCGTTATAATGTCTCGTTGTGAATTATTTATCGGCCGTAAAACACATTTCAAACCAGACATGACAAATATCACGAAAATATATTTTTTTCCCCCCCTCTCAAGCGCTCGACGTCCAGAAATATAATGTCGTCAATGGAAGGAGAAAAACGAAAAAATGTATAAAGCGATAAGATTTTTTTTATTTCGCTCTTACCGAAAGCTTTCGCTATAGCTATGCTCTCCAGAATGGCTATGAGAGGAACAGTCGCTAAGCTCGCGCCGAGGGAAATGGTCATTTCCTGAAAATTGTAGGTCACATTGTGATGAACCGTGGAGAACGGCGGTGGCTCGAAGGGTGGCAGTCCCTCGGTTATATTGCCCGTCACGTGAAAAGGCTCGTATCCGTATGACGACAATGCGTAGGCAAGAATTATTCCAGCCACGACGACGATAGCGTTTCTTCCCAGGGAAACGATCCACATGGCCTTCTCCGCTTTACTTCCGCCTCGTTTTCCCGGAATATTCTAAATGCGACACGAAAAATTCGTCATTCTCTGTCTTCGACGAAACTTGCGCGAACTTTGAAATTTCTTACGGTACCTTCAGCGCAACGAGGATAATCATGCACGAGAGACCAAGCACGCTGTCCCAAAGGCGAACTTGCTTTATACCATCGAACACCTTGACAATAGCATCGACAAAAGTTTCGCTGCGTCCGCCAATGCCGAGAAGCGTGCTCAATTGCGAGGCGGCGATAATTATCGCCGCGGCGTTGGTGAAGCCACAGATAACCGGCATACTAATGAAATCGACCAAAAACCCGAGATGCAGAAGTCCCATCGTTGTTATTATGCAACCGCTCAGAAAGCAAAGAAGTACCTAACGAAATTGAATAACACTTTGAGATCGGTTTATCGAGCCCTCGAAGAAGACCAATTCGCAACAGATAATTAGAAATAAATATGTATTTCGATAAAAAATAACAATTAAATGAATCGATTGACCTTGCGTCGCGATAACGAAAAAAAAAATGACTAAAGATCGATTCGCAGATTATTCGAATGTGCTCACGTCGATCAAACTGAAGATAATGAGCCTAATCACGGCGCTCTTCGTATCGATAGTTATGTAAAGGATCGAGAATCCCTCAAGACATCGATAATCGATATTCATTATCTGCAATCACCTTGAAATCCTATTCATTTCGTTATCGCTCCTTTCTTCGTCTCGCTTACCGCAAAATCTTCTCCGAGCTTTGTCACGTAAGGCTGAACGAGCAGTGCCATTATGGCTGTTGGACCAACGGTTACGTCTTTCGCACTTCCAAATATCAGATAAACGAAACAGCCCATGAATCCACTGTACAGTCCATACTGTAAAATAATTCCGAGTGATTCTTGTCGTTTCGATTTGTTTTTAAACTTATTTGATATTTTGTATCGTTCCCTTACAATATTTTATTTACTTTTGCACTCCCGAATACCACACATGTAGTGTAAAAGAAATTGATGGAAAATATGATGTACTGATAATAGGAGTTTTTATTCATAATTAGTTGTATTTAGTGTAATGCATAATTGAAATGGAAAAATCAATGTACGGTTAATTAAAAACTGTAGAGGAGATTTTATTTTTCACTCACTTTGTCCTCCATCCAATCATTTATATTAGTTCCTCTGTGAAATTACGCTTAATTTAATGTCTCTGTCTATGCATAAAAACTTCCAGTACATTTCCATTAAATTCACGGAAAAAATTACTTCCAATACTGCTATTGGCAGCTTTTATGCACGAACCGTCGAATGAATTTTGGTCGAACGTAAAATGAAATTTTGTACAACTTTTTCCAATGTAACGAAATAATGTGGCGATATTAATGTACTTTTTTTTGTTTTATATATGTTGTAAATTCACTGCGACGAGTACTCAAATTTTCAATTAATGTAGGGTGAATTTCACTTTTTTATTTGTGGTCGCATTAGCACTTTTTTTTAAACTGCATTTCTTGATCATTGGGAACTTTACAAAAAATTATTATTTCAGAGCTCACGTGTGTTAGAATTGAAACAAGATATGCGTCGACACGCGATGTCGACACAGTAAATATTATGGGAATAATACGGTTTCGAAGGCGACTCAAGACGATAAATCGTGAAAAATTGAAAGTTCTTTATTTCTAATAGCTCGAATCTAGCAGACTCATGTGGGGCGTTACGGAGTTAATGCGCGTAATTTGTTAACGTCGACTTTGACAAACCTGAGCGGGCAAGCCTGCGACAGCGGCGTAGGCAATACCCTGAGGAATGGCAGTGAATCCGACGGTGAGTCCCGCGAGAGCATCCTGCATACATTTGCTCCACGTGTAAGCCGGCAGCCAGGCAAGAATGGGTATCCTGCGACGGAGAAGATCCTTCCTTTTTTGTCCCGCCGTGACGGTCATGATTCCGCCTGGCGAAAAGGAAAATAATATTTTGTTCACCATGAAATATCGATGTCCAAGATAAATTTGCGCAACGTTACGTATCCTCGGTGTCACGAGGAGATTCGCACGGGAAGACTCTCTTACGTGTCGGGACCGTCGCATAAGTCACTTTGCTCTTGGACATTTTTTTCACTGGCTATTCGAAGATTTGCGAAAAACGAATGAAAAATCTTTCAGCCGTCTTCGCGGAACGACGAACGAGCTGTGTATGAGCATCCTCGTTCTAACCAGCGCAACGGTCAATTGGCAACAGGTATAAATACCTCATTACAGTTGTAGCGTCGTACGCTCGATGATTACTCTTTCCGATTCGTGTCATTGAGGTCTTTTTACGTAACTAGTTTTTACTCAATGTGTGCACGATCTGTCATTTAAAAAAATCCAGTCCCATGAGTATAACGCCGATTTTCCAAACGCTTCGGCCCAACTTTGAGCTTTATAGTGTTCGAAACGTTTCTTTAACGAATAACAAAAATTGCATTCAACCGCGGCAAATTTAGTAACATCACTAAATATTTATTTGTAAGAAAGAAAAATTTCGTTGCCTGTAACACTCCTTGGTTGTTAAATGCACTCAAGTGTTCACCAAATTAATTTCTTCTCGAACGAACGAAATATTCAGTTGCACCTATTCAACCGAGAATTTGTTACTAAATTTCTATCACAGTGTTACATGATTCGTCCGAGTAAATTACACGTTGACGATAGAGAAAATAGCCTGACAACTCGATAGGACAACGCGTTGACGAATAACGCCGAACATTCGATAATTAAAAAAAATAGTGGCGTGAGCAATACCGTATATTGTTATGAACTCCAACCGCAGTTCCAATCAGAAACCCTTCTCCAGGCGCATCGCTTGCTCGAGCATCGATCTCGTCTAGTTTGAATTATCGATGACAAAAGTTCAACACTCGGGATTCCTCGTCGCAGAAATATATTCGTTAATTGGCGAAGGCCCCGCTCGATGCACCTCGCGAATGCATTCGCGCTACTCTAAATTAATTAATCCAATCAATGAGAGCGAGACGGAACAAAAGCAAATAAAAGAACACGTTTGACTGGAAAATCGTACAGACTACGATTTCAGGCCTATGAATAGTCGAGGATTCATTGAATTTATCACGAAGCTCGAATTGATTTTGAGCGTTGAATAAAAAAAATCACTCGCGGAACGGTTATTTGGTCAATTTGGACTAATTCGCAGATAGAGCGCGAGCGGAAACGCGCGAGAGGTATCGGCTACCACTTGTTAACCTGCTACCAGTCGTTGCAAGACTGTTCGTTACGTCAACCAGAAATGGATAAGCCGGCCGGTGACTCTAAGTATACGTAGAGCGACACGCACAAACACCACGGGCTAGAAAGAAAGACAAAGTTATTTCAAGTGGACGATCACTCGTTACGATAAAAGCCTTTAAACTCCTCATTCAGATAACGGACATCATGTGCGTCTCCTTATCTCTCGCTCTCGTGCGAATCCGCGATGGTTATTCTTCGCAAATATTTTTCATTTTCTTTTAGTTTTTCGTATAAAGTCATCTTATATTGCCCGCAATGAAATTCGCGATGAGGGACAATGGGAAATAAAACGTTGCCGCCGTACAGAATCTTTGTCGAGCGACTTTGGGAGTTTAAATTAAACAATACAAATCACAAATATCGGTATCGCGATATCACGGCAGGAATGGCTTTATTGAGGCTATTCGAGATTAACGAGTCAACAAATAATCGCGATTTCTTTCGGATTGTCGAAGCCTTGTCGTACTTTGTTGGATCACATGGCAAGTCACGAGTAGTCGTATGTCATACGCTCCTCGAATCGAGCATACGATTTTTCCACTGTAAGCACCGAAGAGCCTTATCTTTCATATTAAACACGCCGTGATAGAACCGAGGAAGCAGACAAGCGGGCGTTTCATTCTGTCACGTGCTGATGACTCTTTCGAGAAAACAACTTCATCGCTGCCAATATCCTTCGGATATTCCGAGGATGCGCTAAGTCAAATCCTGCACGTCGATTCCTTCTTGTTTTCACTTTTCACCGAGTTTGCTATCCATGAGAAAGTATGGTAATCAATGTTGACTTCCGCATAGAACGTATATCACAAAAACTTCGTGAACAGCGAGAAACAATGAGAAAGCAGTGTGTGCAAATATCGTCTATTTGGATAGAACATTTTAGAATATTATCTTGAAATTCGTAGCGGTAAAAAAAACAATCACTTGAAAAAAAAAATCAATATTTAATGAATATTCAATAAAAAAAAATGTTTTTCACGAAAAAAAAGCTTCCTCTATGAAAAAAAGCAATATTGAGAAAAAATGCTCAAAAACGAGATTTCTTCAAGTGACCAAAAAACAGGTAAAAACTTATTACTAAAAAAAATTGATCTTCGCAGTCGGTAGGACTCGAACCTACGCTCCCAGAGGGAATCTGATTTCTAGTCAGACGCCTTAACCACTCGGCCACGACTGCCTTGAAACTGTATTTACTGCAGGACAAAAAAAAATGAGCCACCGAACAAAGTGCAGATAGTAAAGAGATGTCGACGAGTGACCTTGAATCACGTGACACAACTGTCAAAGAGCCGAAACGCTCGTATACCAACGAAACGATAGTCGTGGTAATTAAGAGAAACGTTCACTTACCCGAGAGCAGCGGAGTTCGTTCCGACGACAGTTCATCGTGATCGGGCATGTTAAAATCCGATCCATCCGTGCGCGGAACTGCAACTGCAGAATGTAGTTTTACACTGAATGTAGTTTGACACTCCTAGATTACTAATTATTATTGTGAATGAAATCCAGACGGACGCTTAGCTCGATCGGCAAGGCAGGAATCTGCATCCGCTTCATCGTCGGTCGATAAAGTCGCGATGCGTCGGTAACATTTGTTCGTTTGGGTTGAAAAATTGTCCGCACTCGGTCGGTAATACACGAGACTCGAATTGGCTCAGGTGCAAACATAATTTTTCTTCGGACCGCACATTATGAGTCAAGGAAAATCCATTTGGAACGTATCTTGATTGAGAGAGAATGAAAAAACAAGAATCTTGATTTATAATGTCTCTCGGTATGCTGAAAAGATCCCCGAGACGGATAAGCGAACGGCAGTGATTACCGGTTTGCTTCCTTTCGCGTTAAAAGCGATCTCTCAATCTTCATTAAAAATGCTTAACGACACCGATAGAACGATACCAGGTCATAGTAAGAGGATCGACGATGCTTTATGTCACGCTCTCTCACGTCCTTGAATACCAAGAATTTATACACTGCAATATATCTGTATAGAGATATTGTCTCTGGGGGTTTTTTTTTTTTTCGTATCTCCCGTAAACAGTTTTACAATGCGAGAACTCACGCGGTGACAGGATCTACCGTTGTTCTAATAATAGAGCGATGAACGGTGAAAGATAGTTGTGATTAACGTTTGCGGCTTCGCAGTTCTTTTCTATTTTCTGAATCAACATTGATCATTGTACGTTTGTTCTTCCATGGTTGAACGATAGTTGATTTTTTAAAGATTTTTATCCAATTGGAAAATCTTTGAAATTCTCTCTGAATCTCGCTCTTGGCTTAAAATTTAATGAATTCTCTTCTCAACCGTAAAACACCACTCGTGGATCTGTTCGATTCGAACGGGTTCAAAAAATGTTAAATCTTTAACGATTCGCTATTTTCATGTTATTTTCTGACAAGTCAATCCCACGAAATTTTCAGTGTAGATATTACTCCTCTTCAAACAGTTTCTTTGAATCCTAGTATTTTTATTTAACTCTGATTGAACTGAAGATAATTGATTTTTGGAAAATTTCGCCATGATGAAAAATTCGGGTGTCCTAGGCCGATGAGAGGCGCAAAATATATGTGTGGTGTTCGACAGTTACGATGAGTTTAACGATCTAACTTTTATGAATCAACCATTGTTTCAAATCGGATCAACATCAATATTACATTTCATTGAAGACGAAATTATTTTAATTGAAGTTAGGATGATGTTGAAAACGTGATTTCGGAAAATCTTTAATGTTTGGATACACATTCCTGTTCCATACACCGTAAGAAATAACTTCGAAACAAGTTTTCGATAATATGATAATTACGTCCACAAAGCACGAATTACAGAATCTTTTTCGTCCACGTTAAAGAACTGTTGATTTGTGCCGTTACCGGAAGTATCCGAGTTTCTCATGAAACTCGAACCGAAACTTCGGCTCATTTCATAACGAATGCATATGAAAAAATTAGAGATTATATCTTTCGTTTCTTGATGACGTTACGATAATTCATAACTCATACAACCGTGTTACAATCTTATTGGACAGTCTACTATTATAAAAACGACGTAACAACTTAAAAGCGTATGAATCAAATTTAAACGTACTTTCCATCGCGCTAAAATGATTCATACCCTCGCTTGACATTTCTACGGGGGCACCGGAGATGATGAAGCACAAATGATCCGTCGCGAATGCGACGAAGTGAAGAAAAAAAAAAAGAAAAAAAGTCAATGAGAACGAAAAAACGGAACGAACGTGTCGGTTCTCGGACGAAAAGTTTGCTCTTGCGTAATTTTCACGTCAGTTATCGTTGGGGAACACAGGGGATAGTCGTCGAGAGCTCGGTAGTGAACGGTTGCGCGCGAGAGGCCCGGCACAGATCGTTGCGAATCGATTTGCGTTGAGAGCGAGAGACACCACAAGAGTCCCGGCGAACGGATATTCTCGCAACTTTTTTTGTTTCCTATTTTTTTTTTTTACTCGCAAGAATAAAAAATGCATTCGACGAGGATGGGATTCGAACCCACGCGTGCAGAGCACATTGGATTAGCAGTCCAACGCCTTAACCACTCGGCCACCTCGTCCTACGGTGGATCCCACACACGGTGCTCCTCTTCTCCTCGGGTATTTCGCGAAAATCGTTTCTCAGCGAAAATAACGCCAGTTCCTTATCTCTCTTATCCGCAGGTGCATGCATAACAATCGTAATTTTATCTGCGAACACGAGACCGCATTCTTTTCGCATATCGTCGACGGAATGAGGAACTGGAGGTCGCCTCTTCGTGCTCATCGGCCGAACGTTTGCGCACGGCAATTCCGGGATTCCAACGACGGGGCGTGCTGCTGCCGCTAGTGGTACGACCTCGAACTTACACAACTCGATTGTTGAATGAAGCCCGTTGCAGCCGCAGCAGCACGAAGAGAAGAGAGAATGAGAGAAGCGCGGAGAAGAGCAGAGACCGACGTGTACAGTAAATTCAAATCGTCTCGTTCCAGTGGGCATGAATAATCGAACAGTACAAACTTCGAGCCTCGGTATACATAGTTCGGTATCAACAAACACAAGCGCGGTACGGAATCCTTTCAACACGATCGCCTACTCTACCCATGCCCGCCAGTCCCGCTCTCTTATCGTTCTCTGTATTATTCGTAGCAGCTCCACTGTAGCGTTACGTAAGCCGATCGTTGTTCGCGTGACCTCTTTGTTTATGACAACGGAACGATACTGTTGGTTCAATTAATTTAATTGGATTAAATCTTTATTTTCTTTTTTTTTGCCCTCTCCCGCATAGCGTTATTATTGACTCAGGAAACCGGCAAGAAATGTTTTACACGATTTTGCGGAAAATTGTGACATCGGCGATTATTTTAAATTAAGATCACGTATCTATGGGGATATGGCATCGGTTGAACTTTCTAACGACCGGCGCTCGTGCGTGCCGCGATATGCGAAGATATCGAAGAATCGTTCGCGAGCGGACGTAACGAGGATGTCACGAAAGTTCGATGTCTGGCGATCGACTATTCTCGAGGCTATCGACGAATTTGTCGTTCACGTCCGAAAATCAAACGTGACAAGGACGATGAGCCATCTTCGTTGCGTGTGACGAAAAGTAAAAGATTATTGCTAAATGTATAAATTACGATGAGAATTAGAGGGGATTGATGATGTGCGATTGAATTTTGTGTGTCCAACGGCGCCGTGGCTTAGTTGGTTAAAGCGCCTGTCTAGTAAACAGGAGATCGGGGGTTCGAATCCCCCCGGGGCCTCTCCAGGTGGAGCAGAATTTTTTTTCTTCTCTCGTTTCTCCGTCGCTTTGTTAACGATTACTTTTTTGAACAATACACAAAATTCACGAAAACACATAACGTCAGATTCAATAAAGCTAATCTCTCGTCGACCCTGTGACGAACCGGTTTGCGCGTCATTCGCAACATTTAATTTCCGAAACCGGATGAATCGTTCAACGACTCAACGATGGGCTGTGAATTCGAAACCATGTTATCAGCGAATAATTAAAACGATACATTCGCAAAGCAAAGGATTTTATTCACGGAAGAAAAACTCGCAACGATTGAGACCGGAAAAAAGAAAATTATCGGGAGCATTTAATACACGTCCGTGAAAAAAAGCAGACACTATAGGACGATGATCCGATAATGGTATTTAATAACTACGTTGCTTCGAGCGAGATATAAGTTTCCCGATACGTCATCGCAAAAAAAAAAAAAACTAAACCGAGCGTATTCGACATTACGATCAGTGAGCTTCGAAGATTTTCCTGTTTTTTTTCTTTCAGTCGTGATCTCGCTACTTTGCGAAATTCGACCGCAAGAAATTGATCGAGAAAAAACAAACAACGAATATTCGGCTGATTCGCATCGATCGACAAACGTTCTATTTTTTTTTTTTTATCAATGAAAAATGAACGACGAACGTACGTCTACCGGTGCGACGTTTTTAATTGAAATGCGCTTTATCGGCCTCCAGGTGATACAGACGATTGCTTGCGGATTACGTAGTCGTTCAGGAATTACAGGCAGCCGCTATGCAATGCAGTAAGCCGGTAGCGCGCGTTAGCCGCAGGTAGTGTGCCCCGGGTACGTACAGCAGGGCCAATGAATATTGCCAGGATTTTTCTCCCACACTTGAGCTGTTCCACACTCAGCCACAGTATAATACCTCGACCGAATACGTCTGTGTATCGCGAGTAACGACGAACGAAGAGTTTTATCGAAGCGCCAAAGGCGTCACGCGAATCACCACGGAAATTTCGAGCACGTTCCTTCCGTGCATGTGCGCGTGTTCCCCTCTCGATTCTATCGCGAGTCCGATCTAACGTTACCGCCACACATTGCATGACGCAAGTCAACGGCGGAAGTTCGAAGGAACACTCGCTATTACGAGAGGAAAATTGGAAATGCTGTGGCGTGCATGTTTCTTGGTATTTTTTTTTCGTTTCGTTTCCTTCTCTCGTTTCTGTCCCATCGGGGAATCACGACTCGTTGCCAACGAGGCAAGAGTCGCTTCCGAATTGTGTAACTTCGATCTCGATGAAACATTCCGTCGAGCTACGGCAGCGAGCGTCCGAATAACAAGATATTTCTTTTTGCCCTCGCGAACTCATTCGAGTATCACGAGACGGATATTTTGTTATTGGCGCGTTTACTTTTTTCGAGCTCCCAAAGAAATTCGAGCGCGCGCCGATGCATCGTCGAGGTCAACGGGATGAGAAGAAAAAAGGTTCGCGGAGGAATGAAGTTGATTGTTGCCACTCTCGGCTCTCCACGAAAGTCAAGGTCGAAAGGGATACCCGACGGGAGGACACGTGTGCTTTGAAGCGTGTTCGTTTTTTCGTTTATAGGGCGTCTTCTACCGAGCTGAGAGTATACCCAATATTATGTACGCAGTAACCGGTCAACACGGCGATCTTTCGTACTCGTGTCTTGTTTGTTCATTCTTTTTTTGGCTCTCGCTCTGTGGCGCACGTAGCCGAGTTTCGAGCCGCAAGGGACACGGGGATCCTTCAACTTGAAGGGGAACGCGTTTTTTCGCGATGTCTCGGTATATTCGCAACCGAGTTTTATTGCGCGTCTGCGACGTAAACACGCGACTGTAAACACTCATCGGCGGGTGAATGCGCTACTGTTTACGCGGACTTCCCAGGATCGACTCGACTCGTTCGATTGATCGAATGGCACTCGACGAACTCTCCTTTCTTCGACTATCCCCGAGAAACCACCGGTCGATGCGAGTGCCGACAACCTTTCATTTTTTTTTCCTTCGCGCAAACGTAATGACGTCGATATCGTGAAACGAGTTTCGATAGCGGGACATCGAGTGCGTCATAGAAGTCTCCTATGCACGATATACGTTTTACGAATCGCTCGGTCGACGACCGTTGTTTTCGTCGAACTTCCGAAATCTCTGTTTTCCGGCTCTTTATTTCGTGTACCAACAAAAAAGGGTTTCGCACGGAGTTTGACGGCAAGTCGCGTGTAACTTTATTTATGGCTTCGTTACAATTCGTATCGTTAGAAAAAAGGCAATTCACAGAATTTGATTCATTTGTTTACATAAACAATCGCGTGCGGGTGTAATGGATCAAACTTTACCTTGTATATTCGCGTAGATTCTCCGTATACAAAAAAAAACAATTTGTATAATTTGATCCATTTGTTTACATAAACAATCGCGTGCGGGTGTAATGAATCATACTTTCTAGATTCTCCTCGTAGGCAAATCGATGATACAATGCACCGACACAACTGTAGATTTTCAAAGTTTCGTAACATCATCGATACCGAAAAAAACACAATATCGTTCATACAAATTAATTCGAACGTCGTCCAATAGGTTATTCGTGTTCCAATGTATACAATCGCGTACGGATGTAATGAATCAAATTTTCACTTGTATACTCGTGTAGATTCTTTACGCGCAATCATGACGAAATTTACCAAACAGACTGTGAGTTCTCGAAGTTTCGCAACACCGTCGATACCGACAGATTGTTATTCGTCGAAACAGTCGCGGCTTTTTTAATCGATCGTTACGATACACGCAATTGTACGCCGACATAATGTTCCATTACATTCGATACTTTTTACAAGCGCGTATCGATATCGGAGAGAGGAGAGAGAGAGGAAGAGAGGAAAAAAATAAAAGAACCGTATAAGACGCGGAGAAAGGAGACACCTGTTGCTTCGATAGTGGTGGGCACAGACGTCGTTCGTCAACGACCTGGCGTGCTGCGAGCTTAGAGCACGTGGCGATGTTTTGGAACGTTGTATTACAGAACGAGCTTCGAGGTGGTGGATCGAGAGCGCATGCGCGCTCGATCGCGCTCGCTAACAGCCGCAAGGAACTGTCAGAGAGCCTAGATTCTCCCGTGAGCACCTGAGGCCTTCTGAAACCGCCGGTGACACTAGTCGCGAGCGGACGTGTGCGTTCTCGTCCTTCGCGATTCGAACGATATTATCCTGAGAGCGAAAAATCGAAACGCAGTCACCGCGAATAGAACGCTCGGTTACTTAATTATATTCGTGATAAAAATAACAATTGGAACGAAAGAAAAAAAAAACCCTGCGACCCAGTGAAAATTACAGCAGGAGTGAACTTAGTTTCGTACTTAGGCCGATAAAAAACGAGACCAGTGGTTGAACGAGTCAGCGGGAGGAATTGCTCGCCTTGATAACGCGATGGACCGGAAATTCAAATTCCTCAGCGAGCACAATCGGCTTCTGTGAGATTTACGTCGGTCTTGCGGAATAGTACATTTCGAGAGAAAACAAAAAGAACGAACGACGAAAAAATAGCGCAGTAGGTACGTACAAAAAGAACAATAATGAATTCATCGTCAATCGGGTCAGTAGAGAAGCGTACTTTCTAGATCGTTCGATTTTTTTTTTTTTGCCGCACTCTCGTTCGAAGTTGCAACACGGATAGACAACGAGTGTTCGTCCCTGTGATCATATCGGATTCTCGTAGCACACAGAGAAAGCACTCGTGTCCGGCGTTTTGTACAATGCGAACCCTCCGACCCGTTGCGTTGCAGCTCGCAACGCGTATCGTTGATAAACTTTCCACGCTTATATTTTGATCGAAGTGAAAAATAATGAAGAAACGCGAGCCTCCGCGCAACGATGCGCAGGAGAGTGATTCATTGGCGAAGAATTCTTTTTTTTTCGAGCTCAAGACCCCCGACGAATGACACTGTTCGCCACGTGCCGATGGAATTCGTCAACTATAAGAAGACGCCTCGCGCGCACTGACAACGTGCAGTTTACTCGGGCCATTGTAATAATTTTCTTCTTCATTAAGGAGGTTGCGTCGCTACAGTCCCAGCTAAAAGTCAGATACCGAACGAATTTCGATAATTTCTCAACGGGATAAAAGGCCGAAGATATTTAATCGAACCGAAGGCCCGGAGAAGATGGATTTCTTAATAATAATAATGTCGAAAAGTACTTTAAAAAATTGTTCATCTAATCATTCGGTACCCAACGTATTTTTCTCAGTAATTGGTCCGCTAATTTTTCTGGATACATACAAATTGTTTACCATCTTTTCTAGTCTCCGATTTTTTTTTTACGGATAAAAATTCACCTCCTCCGGATACGAGCTCGAGAATGATAAACATTTCGAAAAATTCATATGTACTCGGAAAATTGAAGGGATCAACTTCTGCAAAAAAAAAAGTTAAGTTAACGAGCGACACGGCGCAAAAACCTTTTAAAACTGATTTGTTGGCATTACTGTTGGTTGTACTTTTCGGCATTGTAATGCGAAAATCATCCCATCGAAGGGCCTTCGAGATTCTCTCCGAATTTGACTTCTGACTGGGAATGTAGCGGATACACCTTCCTCAAGAGGGGCAATCGACTGTTCTCCGTGTCAAGTTGCAAAACAATGATCGCGCAGCCGGAGTCTTATCATCGATTTTTTTCTTTCCTCGAATTTTACTTGCATTGCGCATACACA
The DNA here is from genome assembly GCA_963924025.1 of Ischnus inquisitorius. NCBI lineage: Eukaryota > Metazoa > Arthropoda > Insecta > Hymenoptera > Ichneumonidae > Ischnus > Ischnus inquisitorius. Next base: position 5,006,824 of record OZ001250.1, on the reverse strand, counting down.
TCTCTCATCGTCCTCATATTTATAATGATAATATCGTTAATTATAATTATTACTAAAAATAATAAATCAATATTATTACATTAATAAATTGTATCACATTATTTTATGAATGAATGAATAATAATAATAATAATTCAGAGAAATAATCGGACGACGAAAAAGCTCCGTAAAAGCAAAGAAATTGAATAGAACAACTATTTTATCGGAATGAGAATTAAATTTAACGATTCTCCGTGCGAACGGCACAACGTCGACCCGCTCAGCCTAAATGCAGCGCGGCATTACGTTGCGTAGCGTTATTATTTATCGCTTGCGAGCAAATGAAACTTAAACGATGTTGCCCAGTCTAATGACTTTGTAGATAATCGAAGGAATAAATCAGCCTTAAATTAACGTAATCCGACGAAGTTGCCGGACGCGGTAACGCGAATGGGTAAAATCGTTTTCCAGCCGGCCGTGTCCCGTCCGCTTCGGCAACGCTCGCAGGCAATTTTTGCGAACCCCTGCATTTGCGTCCCGTCGGCGTCACTGTTCGTTTTACCTGAAAAATGCAGCTGTCGGTTGTCAAGCGTTACGAATCTTCCTCAAACGCACGAATATCTCGGTCGCCTCATCATTTATATCTGTCGAGTAGAAAAACACACGCACACACACACAGAAATTGCTCGCTGAACCGTTCCGATCGAGAGAGGCAAAAGCTTTGCTCGAGACACGCAGAAGAGAGACAATTACAATAACGAAAAGATTATCGCCAATTCGTGACTGGAAGAAAAGTCTTTATAACACGAAAAAAAAAAAAGAAAGAAAATCCAAAGTTTGTTCCCTCGAGCACGTTTCTTTCGAGAAATACATTTCGATATCTCGGAAAGCCTCTTTGCCGCTCGTTCCTTATGTTGGCAATTTATAATATTAATCCGTGTCCAGCTGCGTTCGATGCAGAAAGCGCCGCGACCAGCGCACTTTCACCGCTCGTCGTTTTGCTTACTCGTCGAAACACGTGACCGATTCACACGGCCGCGGTTCGGACGGGTGTCGACAAGGAAAATTATAATTTATAACTCAACCGACGCAAACGATGTTTTCGCAGGGTCCCGACCCGCTCGTGGACGACTATGGAAACTACCTGCCTCGAATCCTCGTGAAGAAGAAGTGAAGCTCCCTTCGCAACGAGGGACACTATTCTCCGCCGGAGAACGGACGCGACGCCCCGCGGAGTCTGCCAACGAACGAGTTGAATTTTTCTTTTCTACGAATTCTTTTCTTTCTCTATTTTTTTATTGTACTTTCTGAGAGTTAACGAACGAAACGATGGCAAAATACGCCATGAACGACGAGTGCGATCTCGACAGTCGACGCGAAGTCAGATTAACGGGCTTCAGCGTTCACGAGGAAGCGCTGAGAAACGGTAGCGCGAAAAATAATAGCGCCGATGCGAACGGGTCCAGAAACGTCGAGGACAGACTTGGAAATCCCGAGGATCCCGAGAGAGATCCCAAGCCCATCAACGGCAATGGTGAGCGAAAAATAAATCAAGTTTTCTCCCGTAGGATAGAAAATGAAATTGATGTTTACATTTTTCAATTCTTATTATAGTGTTGTTCAAATAATTTGGGTCTTTAAAGCGAAAAGAAATCGCAGCCGCTTCCGTTGGAACAGTAAAAATATGTTTCGCAAAAAGTATCTTTGAAAAAAAAGAAAAATTACGTACTAATAATTGTTTTGCCTCGCGATTCAACGAAAGCCGCTCGATCGTCGATAACAATTCCGATTACCGTGAAAAAAGAAAAAAAACAAAAACGAAAACAAGAATGCAATGACGAAGATACGCGGTACCGGGAATTTTTTTTTCTCAACGATACAACTTGCACATAGCGAAATTATTAGTGTCATAATTGGTGTTATCTCGTACGTATAATTAACATCGGGCTCATTAGATCTGTCGTTATTTCCCGACGCCTTCGTTCGGTCAACGATATAATTTCGTTGTTTCGAACAACCGTCTAATTATTTCACCGACAATGAGCGAAAGGAAAAAAACGAAAAAAAAAGAAGGTTCGATATTAAAATCAGTATCATATAAGATACACAAAATCGGTGCTCAAATTAGTTTCGATGAGTTACTCTAGCGTTAGACGTCCTTTAAGTCGCACCGATTTGCCATAACGCTCTTGTCTGTTACAGTGCCCCGTTTCTTCGAAGGTCGCGAAACAAATAGTAAATTATATAGTCCCCCCAGTCATATATATTTATATCTATATAGACACGAATATATATGTATAGATAGCGAAGTCGCGGATCATTTGCAACGCGTAAAACGCCACTCGCGTTTCAATTTTCCGAGCGAATGTAAACGATACAGAGACTGCGATATTAAGTGTGCTCGCAGTCGGTGGCGACGAGGTATAATATCTCGTGACGCTCGGATGAGAGAAGGTTTGCGCGTTTTTTTTTTCTCGTGCCTCCCGGCTACGTTACGCGACTCGATCGGTGATTGACCCAGCAAAGGCTGCGAGCAGCGCGACGCAATCCGATCGTTAAATTACTCATCCAATTAATTCGATTAAATAATTTATCGCGCTAATCGCGGATCAACGTCCTTTCGCGCTATCGATTTATTTATATATAGCGCGACATTCTCGACAATTTCCATCGCGGTCGCAGAAGTCCAACGCGCGTTGTAATCACTCTCCGGTATGTTAACGAGAGAGCAATTAAAAGATGAAAAAACGAGAAAAAAAAAGAAGCGGGAATATAAAATCGCGTATCTCCCCGTTAACGTGTGTAGCCACGTACCACGTCATCGAACCTATTATAATTTATGAATTGGTCAAGGCATTTCTCGGAGCAGTCACCTGTGCCCAAGACGGCTGACCTAGAGACGCGAAGCCTCCATAGGTTTGAGCCAAACGAACGAGCGAACCACGAAGCAATTTTACAATCAGCTCGATCGTTCCGTTTGGACGCGCGACGAACACGCGCTGTCTCCGAACAATTTAAACGCTAATAACACATCGGCGTGTATCGAAACGGATGGTACTCCACGAGGGCTCCGGTCGTAACTCAAGTTTATCGTCGATTCCGTCGTTTCTCGGCCACCCGGCGAATTCGTCGGTGAACCCGGAAAAAGAAACGACGAATTCGCGCGCGAGGCGTAAAAAAGAAGAAAAAACATACGAGTTTGTGCTTTTACATGCAAATATTCGCCTAGCCGATAATCGGTATGCAAATCGTAGCGGCGAACGAGACTCGCCCGCGTGGGTTAATCCGAACATAAGGGGAGTAAACACGGGCACATTGAGTGTTTTAGCACAAACTCCGATATCTCACCTTTCGAGCAACCATTACCTTTCTCTTTTACGACTCTATGCGAAAGGATAACTCGGCAAAACCCACGTACGCGCATCTTTTAATAACTCGCGTGAATCTATTTACGCTGATTGCATAATTTATTAGTGAAAACGCGGAGAGAAGTGTACCGTTGATCACGATAGCTTTGGGACAAGTGTTTCTTTTCTTGTCGGTACAGGAAAAAAAAAAAAAAGAAAAATAACGAGACGATATTTTTCGACCTCGAAATACGAGCCTAAGGTAATTTTGATAATAGCTCCATGCGATCTTGGATAGCAATTGAATTATCAAGCTCGTCGGCGTTTTTTCTTCGGCCGGAGCGACTGCTCGCTCGTACCAGCTGATTCCGGATCGGTCGAGTCTCGGCCTCCGTAATCCCTCGTGAATCATCCTCCTCGGACATCGCTCGCGAAGCCCTTCGGCGTGAATCATTACGAATTGTGCGCTCGGCGGATCGTCCGGGCTCGATTAACCATTTCCGAGAGGCAATGCATTCGTCACGAGACTTTCTTTTGTCTCCGTGAAATGAAATGTCTTCTACGGCGATAATCGTCGCCCACGCGGTTTACGGTTTCTCTTAACACACGGGATTGTACAATGTACGTCGCTTGTCGCGCAGCCGAATTACTAATTGTCTATCAGGGACGTTCAATTGTTTCGCCACCGTGCCGAGTGACGAAACTCACTCGCCCAAAGGCCATCGGTCGCGAATGAACTTCGAAGAAAAAATACGACAGAATCAATGCGACCCACCGCCAAATTTTTCGTACGCGACTCGAATGTTAAGGAGAGTGCGTATTAACACTGCCAACCAAAATTAGGATTCGCGACGAACTTTTTTCATTTGTCCGTGGGATAAGAGTCACCACAAAAATTGCAGAGGTTTTAAGAACATTTATTTTTACTTGTAATAATAATATCGAACAGTTACTAACAAAGGCGAAAAAAATGATTTCTTTTAACGAGGCAACCTTACTTTTTTAAGCAGAAAATTATTTTTCTGCTTAAAAACACAAGAACACAATTTTTGGCTGCGAATGTAACGATACATTCTCTTCAAGTCGCGTTAATGCGCGATGCAAACACCCGAATCACGAGCGCGTTCACGTGTTTTTGGATTGGCTTATCGAACGTGTAAACATTCCTTCGCGTGTAAATTGGAAATGTAACATTACCGCAAAAAAAAGAAGAGGCATAACCGGCGCGTTTATCATTAACCGGAGCCGGATGCCCGACGATTTGCTTATCACTCAGAGCGATTAGCAACCCCTCGGGATATGTGTAATTCATGTTTATTCAATGAGAGAAGAAAAAAAAACACAACAAACCAACCGCTAACATATTCGATACAATTTGCAGCTACTGGCAAAAAGTCGTAACGGACGTAATGATTATAATGGACGCGGCCTAGAACTTAACATTCCCGTTTTTAACGCACGCTTCTTTTTTTATTATTATTTTAACTCTTGACTTACAAACGCTCGTCGCGAGTGAGGATTTTTTTTGTTGTTTTTATTATTGAGAAAAATGTCTATTCCGTTTGATTTTCCCTGCGCTGTGTACGAGCCCCGATCTCTCTGGGTCGACCCGACCGCGAGGAGCATCTGGCATGCGTATCGTCTCTCCGTTTGCCTAGGAAAAACTTTCTAAGCTAATCCGCTATGAAGCTTTACGAGAATGTGCACTATTCAAAGTAGCCCATCGGAATTCGATGGAATCGAAGGAATTTTACTGTGCAAACGATGATCCTGACTTGTGGATAAAACTGTGTTTCGCTTCGATATTTCAGCTCAATTCGAGATGGAGAGAGGCACGACGGGCTCCGAGGCGGTGCGATGGCTGAGTCAAAAGATCAAAAGATCGTGCCAGATGAAGCTGCTCTACAAGAGAATACCGATACTCGATTGGTTGCCAAAGTATCGGAAGGACTACATAGCGAACGATTTGGTGGCCGGTATAACAGTCGGTCTAACGGTCATACCTCAAGCGATTGCGTATGCGAACGTCGCCGGGCTTCCTCTACAGGTCTGCATACAAATTAATTTTTTTCGTTTTTTTTTTTCTCCCTCGCCGATTCCTACGAGTCGATTGTGTCCGCACGCATTCGCGACGACGGGGCACGATGTTTATTCATGATCGTTCTTTCTTTTTTCTTTCCACAGTACGGATTGTACTCCTCCTTCATGGCATGTTTCGTGTACACAATTTTTGGTTCCTGCAAGGATGTACCGGTCGGTCCGACCGCTATAGCTGCTATTCTGACGAGGGAAACCCTTGCGAAGTCTCATCTCGGGCCCGATTTCGCGGTTCTTCTTACCTTCATCTCCGGCTGCGTCTCGCTGCTCATGGGAATTCTGCAATTAGGCAAGATATTATTATTTTCAAAGCCTCGATACGTGTCCCCGGCTCCGAGACCCATCATGGATTGTCCATAGAAGTTTCGCGGAAAAAAAAAACGAAAAAAAAACACATCCGTGTAGAACGATGGCAATTGCGTAATCCGCGATCTCCCGTGGCTCAATTTTCGATGAAACACGAGCCCATTACACCGACGCTCCATCTTCCAATCGTAAAGATCATAATTGGCAGCTTTTTCATTACGGATACTCACGATTGACGGTGGTGTTCATTATCGCTTATGTAAGAAATTCGACGAAACTACGAGAGTCGCTAAAGGATCGTTAAACGAATGCATACGAACGCTAGTATCGCGGGATCTCTTCCTGTGCAGGTGCAAAAGTTTCGACGCGACGAGTTTACAATACCGCTCGCCAAGTCCACCGTGACAATCGATACTCCTTTTCTTCTTTGCGCGTCGGTCGTTAAACCGCTCGTCGATTGCTTCGGGTCTCGGTGACGAAAAATGTGAAAAAAAGGGTATTATTAACTGCGACAAACCGAGTATACGCAAGTGGTAACTATCGATTATCGACAAAAATCTTTCGAGGCCGCAACTTTTGCAACCTCCGGTTGCGCTCGCGACACTTCGGAGCTGCGGCCTTTGTGAAAAAGAGAAAAAAAAAAGATGCACGACAGTCGGCGCATTTCACTCGAAAAAAGGTACGATCTGTACCGTTAACGAGGCTCAGGTGACTAAACACCGCTTCTGCAGCCGATAACCCGGATGAATTTTATCGGTAGATGACGAGAAGCTTAATGACAGTCCGTTAATAACTCGTTTCTTGCACTTTTTTTTCAGTTTTTCTAATTTAATACGTTACTGAAACGGACCTTTCCCATTCACTATTATCGATTTATAATTTTTTTTTATATCGTCTGCGCCAGGTTTCCTGATAGACTTCATCTCGGGACCGGTCTCGGTCGGCTTCACATCGGCCGCCGCGATCATCATAGCCACGAGCCAGATGAAGGACATCCTCGGTATAAACTTCTCGGCCGGCAAATTCGTTCAAGTATGGCAAAAGATATTCGAGCACATTGGCGAAACGAGACTTTGGGACACCGTACTCGGTGTCGTCTGCATGATCGTGTTGCTCGTCCTCAGGGTGAGCTATTTAACTCATTTAATTGATTTAATTTAATTTAATTATTCAGTTTATTCAATTTATTACTGCACTCCATTTTATTTATTTATTTTCAATTCCTCAACTTCTCTTTCGCTACGCAAGACAGTTCGACGCTCAATAGACGGTCGAGAAATTTGCATAATAAAACGGGACTTATCGCTTCCTCGAGCGACTCGTCAACCTTGTAATATTCGCGTGACATTGTTGCACAGAACGCGAGGGTGCTTGTCTTCCTCATTGATTATTAATAGGAATGCAGCGTTCCGGCTGACGCGCGGATTTATTAATATTATCGTCTTTAATGATGCCGGCAGAAAGCCAAGGACATACCGGTCGTGTCGAAAGACACCAAAGTGCCTTCGACCCTGCAGAGCATATTACTGAAGTTTTTCTGGCTCCTATCGACCGCCCGAAACATCATCGTCGTGATAGTATGCGCCGTTGTGTGCTGGATATTGGAGGATCATCTTGGTTCGTCGCCGGTCATTCTCACTGGACACGTTAAGGAGGGTCTGCCGGACGTGAAACTTCCGCCCTTCGAGGCGCGCGTCGGCAATCAGACTTATGAAATATTCGACATGGTCTCGACAATGGGATCGGGATGTCTCGTCATACCGTTGCTCAGTCTTCTCGAAACCATCGCCATTGCCAAGGTCTTTTGTAAGTCTCGAGAAAAATGCCGATGAAACTCGTGACGCGATTGTAACAAATTTGTGAAATTTTTGTAAATTATCTCTTCAGCGGACGGAAAACCTCTGGACGCTACGCAAGAGATGTTGGCCATCGGCGCTTGCAACATCGTCTCGTCATTCGTATCCTCGATGCCGGTCAGCGGCGGCCTCAGTCGCGGAGCGGTTAATCATTCATCGGGAGTAAAGACGACACTCGGCGGAGTTTTCACGGGACTCTTGGTTCTCATTTCTCTTCAATTTCTCACGCCTTATTTATACTACATTCCTAAGGCTGCTCTCGCAGCTGTTATCATCGCCGCCGTCGTCTTCATGGTCGAGCTTCAAGTGGTGAAACCTATGTGGAGAACGAAGAGTAATTATTGTTATTCACATTTTTTTATTATTCTATCATTCTCTTGAAGATTAGACATTAATATGTTATTTTTCTTTGTTTTTCAATCTTATTTAGAGATCGATTTGGTCCCAGCGATCGCAACGTTTTTGTGCTGTCTATTCGTCAGACTCGAGCTCGGTATTGCCATCGGAATCGGCATAAATCTTCTGTTTCTGCTTTACGCCTCAGCGAGACCATCGCTGCGCGTTCGCAAAGAAGTGGTAAGATAAAATAACTATTAATGCCGCAGTATCCCCGACCATTCTCGAACGCATTTATTCAATGATATTTTTTTCTGCTCAATAATTTATAGAGCGCCGGTGGCTGCGAGTATCTGACTATAACGCCAGACAGAAGTCTGTCGTTTCCGAGCGTGGAGTACGTTCGGGCGATAATCAGCAAACACGGAACGAAACTGGGAACGGCAGTTCCCGTTGTAATCGACTCGACTCATATACAAGCTGCCGACTTCACGGCTGCTAAGGTAAATTTAAGGAGTGTGTTTCGTCACATCTCCAGCCAAAAGATTTGTAGAGAAATTCGAAAACTTTTCTGTCCAAAACTCTCCCATTTTATGGAGAAAAAAAATTGTGGAAAAGTAGGCAGAATTCAAAAAAAAAATTGCATGTATTCAGATAAATTTGCGGATTACATTTTGCGAAGAAAAAAAGTTGAAGAAATAATCTTCTGAGGACGTTCAAGTATGGTTGATTATCTTCGGATAACATATTTGTTTCGATACTTTGTCATTCAGGGAATAAAAAGCCTCATCGAGGATTTTGCGAGGCGTGGACAGCCCCTGATATTCTACAATCTCAAGCCCAGCGTCGTCGCTATATTCAAAGGAGTCAAACCAACGGATCTTCGATATTGCTCGAGCGAAGTAGAGTTGAATGATTTTCTCAAAGGTAACGAAAAAACTTGTACCAAACCAGTATGTAAAGTTTGTTTTGGAACGCTCGGACCGCATTGCTTACATTTGATGTGAAATCTTTGTTCCGCAGACTTCTCGACGGTGTCGACGATAACGGTGAGCAGAAATTGAGCAAATAATTCTTCGTGATCGTCCGGCACAAGTTCAACAGGACGAAGCAGTATTAGAGTGGAAGAAAAGAAAGAAAAAAAAAAAGAAAACGACTGCGAAGGCGATATCGCGGGACTCGAATTGCCGAAGCAAACAGTGATGATAACGTCGCAACTCAGTTGAGAGTGCGACGTCGATGACAAAAAGTAATTATCTTGTAACGCAAATTGCCACCTCGGTGAAATACGCGTTCGTAATTGTATATATTGTATCTACTTGAATAATTGAAGGAAGAAGAAAAGAAGCGCTGCTAGACAACGCGAAAGAAAAATAAACGAAAAGGAAATTGAGATTTTCAACGTTTTCATCGTCTACGGTCGTGAGCGAGCCGCATGATTTACGGCTCAGATATCGATTCCGAGTTGTCGGGCACCGCACGCAGGCTTCGCTATGTAAAAACTCGGAGTTCCGGTGTATCTGAAACAGCAACAAAAGGCTCATTCGTTATCTAGTTTGATAAACGAGACGCGGATAGGTTGTAAATCAATCGATTTTTCTTTCTATTTTTTTTTTTCGCTTTTTCCCCTGTATCGCGGCGTTCACTAACTTTTCTTTGATACGACGAACAACCTCGTCGACGGCATTCTCTCGCAACAAAGTTACCGTGCAACCGCCGAAACCAGCGCCGGTTAAACGACTGCCGAGAACACCGTCGACTCCGCGAGCCGTCGAGACCAGAGTGTCGAGCTCTTTCGAGGAAACTTCGTAATCGTCGCGCAACGAGTCGTGGCTCTGATTCATCAGTGCGCCGAACTTTGCGAAGTTTCCGGTCTGGAGAGCCTCGGCCGCCGCTCGAGTTCTCTCGATCTCGCCGATTACGTGACGCGCTCGCTTGATCATCGTTTCCGATGCGTTCAACGACTTCAGGACTGAAAAAAGAAAAGCAGCGAACTAGAAAATCGATGAGTTAACTTATTATTATTCTTTTTCGCGCCGAACGTTCCAGCCGAGTTAATTGCGAAAGGTTGAACGATCGTTTACCCTCGAGATCGTTCACGGTCGCTTCTCTCAAGCTCTTCTTTCCGAGAAGTTTCGACGCCTCGTAACAAGCGTCGCGTCTCTCGCAGTACGCGCTCGAGCTCAACTTATGCGGCGCGTTTGAATTCGTTATCAGAAATACGTGACTGCCGATCTCCATTGGTATTTGCACGGTACTGAGATCGCGACAATCGAGCAGAAGGGCGTGACCCTCGTTTCCCATTACCGAGATAAATTGATCCATTATACCGCACGGAACACCGGCGAAATCGTGCTCGGCTCTCTGGCAAGCCAACGCCTGAAGAATAAAAATTTTCGTTGAACTACGCTCTTTCGTAGGGTTCATTGCGGAACATAATGATTCACTTTGTCCCGAGGATCCTTGGAGACGCTGCCCGTTAAGGCTTCGAGAAAAGTGTATGTCGCGACTTCGAGGGCGGCCGAACTGCTGAGTCCCGCGCCGACCGGCACCGTGGACACGATAACGGCATCGAATCCTGGTGGATGACCTGAAGAATAAAAAATGTCAATCTATCAAGCTCATTAAAAAAATATTTAAAAAACCGGTATTAAAAAAAAAAAAATTCACTTCACGTCTACATTTAACGAGGAAAATTCAAACATACAAGTGAAATTTGCTATGGTTCCTTTAACGTAATTCGCCCACTTGGGTTCGCCAACTTTAATAGCTTCCCGGCTGCTCATATCGAATTCCGCTTTACTTGTGGCTATGGCCCCGCTCGCCGACACGATAACGCAATTTTTCCGGTTGTTTGGCTTTCCTGCTATAACAGTGACCATCGGCAGTGCCTGAAACACAAACGCTATCATTTAGTACGGACACGAACCATCGCCGAATCGCGAAGAAGGCGCTTTTTCAATAATGCCGTTAAGGAAGAGATTGATCGTAGACTCTGCAAAAAAAAAAACAAATCATTCTACAACATTGCGGGAGTCGGGGACGCTTGACCGCTGAAGGTCGATTCGGACGAGCGTCGAAGATTATCAGGCATTATTACGCGAGCGCCAATTTTGATATCTCCGCGATAAAAACTACATTTTGCCGAAACGCGTTGCTTCGCGAGTTGATCTTTCGAGGAGGATAATTAAGAAAAAAATGTTACCATCGGCAGTACAAAACCCTCGTTGTAGTCCGTGTGCTCGCCAATGAGATTCACACGGCCGGGTCCGCTGGCGCAAATCGTCGCATCCTCCCCGAATTCCCGTCTAAAAGCTTTTAACGCCTCTACTCTCACCGCATTAACGTCCGACACTTTTTCTGCCATATTTTTCTCTTGATCGGTCTCACACGCTCGTCGTGGTTAACACACGTTTGGTACTTGTCGGCTAGAATAATTCGCTCAGAACTTTGCGGCGAAGGAATGTGGTAGAAGAAAAAGAAAACAAAAAAAACGTTCTATCAAAGATCTGTGGAATTGTGAGCAAGCGAATTGTTTTGACGAAACGTTGTGCTCGTAGCTCGACGTCTCGTCCGATACTGCACTCCATGACCCGACGCATCAACGCTGACGGGCAATACTTAACCCTCTCATATACATTCGCCACGAAATAGGAGCCCGACGGTGTGGTAGGGTTCACACATAACGACGCGTAGATGAGATAGGCGATTGTATACAATAGGATTAAACATCGCTCGTTCTCGATGCACACAAGTGCGTGCTAAACGAAATCATCTCGCATCGAGAAGCGACTGCAAGCAAGTTAGTTAATCATTCTCAACGGTGATAGGTTTATCGAGCTGGGTTTCGGTATCTTACGTAACTCTACCCGCGGAGAATGAGGAAAATATCGAATGCACGGATTAACGTTCGGATATTACGAGATCGACATGCGGAAAGAAATTCAAAGAATTCAGATGTTCTCTTTTTATATTAAATGTACGATTTATTTTAGCATCTTCTTTTTTTTCCAATATTTATGTAAGTAACAATGAAAATGGCTTACAGACTATCCGTACGGACTACGATAATAGCTATATAATAATTAATAATAATAATAATAAAATAATTATTATATTTCTCGTACAGCTATACCCACTGCCTTAAATTGTGATTCTTACGATAAAAAATGATGTTTTTTTTGTTTGTTTGTTGTTCTTGTTGTGTTTCCTGTATAGATATACATTCTTGCGTGTCGCATATGATGCGACGTTTGAAGGTCACTGTAATTGCCCGATTCCGCCGAAACGATTTATCATCTCGCGAAGTCCATCTCTCGAATAATTCGCCAACGAGCGATCGCGTATTTTCTGATTCGTCACATTGTTTCCATCGTCGTTAATCTCGCCCTCTCCGTCTTCCCGTGCATTTTTGTTGCTCTCTGTATCGACACGAATAATCGCGTAAAGTACTACACTTTCATACCCCGCGATCAGCACGTGGCGATTGAATTGCATTGCGCATCTGTGTATTTGTGTGTGTGTGTGTGACCGTGTTTAATTCATAAAATTCTATCGTCGGGTTTAGTAATAAAAAAAATATATGTATGTGAAGAAGAATTAGAAGTACAAAAAAAAGAAAAAAAAAGAAATTCCACAGGATAAAAACTTTGCGCGGAATATAGGATAATCGCGCGAATTGCGAGAGACGCGCGCGATCCGTGCTAAATTGGTTTTGTTTTTTTTTTTGTTTTTATCGTAAATCATCAGCTACTTTATCGTCCTTCTGGATCAGATAGTCCATGTGTCTTTTGTTATAATTAATTAATCGAGAACCCTTGCGCGATGTCGTTGACGTACTCCGAGGTGGTTTTAATCCAATTTGAGAAAAAGATAGACATGCTATTGCTATTATCCTATATTCGCTCTCGAAATATATACGTCTCAACGGTGCAAACGATTCGGATCGTATACGCGTTACATTAAATAATTGTTCTTTTTTTTAATTTTTTTTTCAACCATTCCAGGGCCTTTTCACACGAACAATCACGCGCTCTTGCAAAAATATACATTTGTATCTTAGTCATTCGATCTCTCTATGTGTGTCCCCGACTCTCCTCGTTTCCGTGTACCGCGCATTTAATCCCTGGCTTGGTTGTAGAAATGCAATTGATAATTACGTCACCCCCCCCCCCCCCCCAATTCTTTCCTATTTCGTGATTTATCCCTCGACGTCTTCACAACGACGTTGCACGGCTCGAGAAAAGTTTAAGTTAACAATAAATAAAAAAAAAAAAAAAAGAAAACGTGAATTCACAAAAGTGAGAAAAAAAAACAGCATAAAGTCGAGTAAGAGACATCAAAGAGATAAACGCTCGGGTTATTTGCACGTTATGATATTTTCACGCATCGATAATTCTTTACAAACAATTCTCTCGTTTTTTTCTTTTATATTTACAAAACGCGATCTCCCCCCCCCCCCCCACCCATCGTGTATCCTCATATTCTTTTTACCTTCATATTAATTCATATTAAGTGTTTTTTTTTTTTCAGTTACGTATCATTTCGAATATGACTCGTTTTCGATCTCGAATCAATTCGATCTATCAACATATTTTTGGAGAAAACAACCCGGCCGATGCTTCGCCTTCACCGATCCGCGGGCGAATCCAGCTCGCGTTCTCCGAAAGAAAAATATATGTATTTATATATTTATATATATATAATATATATATATACGATGTGGTTTATGCGTTAGTTCGCCGCGCAGTTCTTTCGTGGCTCGATCGATCTTTCGCTCTCGCAGGGTCTCGGAGAATACCTTTGTTTCTTTTTAACGGCGACGAATTTTCCATAATGAACTTCGTCGAGGCGTGGCATCCAAAGCGCTCGTGAACGCGCACGCTACAACGCGTACGCGATTCGGATGAAATTTCGTGCTCTGTATTTCCATCATCTTCTCAAGATTCGAGCGCGCCACGATTGCCTTTGTCATTCTCCTCGGGCCCGTCGGTGTTCGAACTGAAGATTAACGCTCGACGTTTTTACTCGAGCCTTGCGACGATCGTTAATGCTGCTGCTGTTGATGATGCAGCATTGCCATCGCTCCGGTCTCCGCCGCGGTCGGAAGAACAACGGTCGACTGTTCGCTAACGGCGATTTGGTGAATCTGGGCCTGCGAGCCTTGGCCGACTTGTATCTGTATCTGTTGTAACTCAGGTACCGAGGTCTGTTGCTGGAGTTCCGCTTGTTGCTGTTGTTGCTGTTGCTGCTGCTGTTGTTGTTGCTGCTGTTGCTGCTGCTGTTGTTGCTGTTGTTGCTGCTGTTGCTGCTGGTCGGCTTGCTGACTCTGCGAACTGTCTCCCGTAGCCAGAGGATCTTCCTTCGCTCTCTTAGCGAGATGCGATTTCGCATGCTTTCTCAAATGATCCTTGCGATAGAAGGCCTTGCCGCATTCCGTGCAAACTTCCGTCTTCTGTCCCGAGTGTATGACGAAATGAAGATTCAAATGTTCTTTCCGTTTGAATCCCTTCATGCAGACCGTGCAGATGAACGGTCGATCGGGATTGTGTCCGAGTTTGTGACGCTCGAGATGCTCCTTGCGCTTCAGTCCGGCGCCGCATATGTCGCATATAAACCTCCTCTCGATCTTGTGCCCAATCAAATGCTGCTCGAGTAATTCTTTCTGCGGATAGGCCATGTTGCACTGCGGACAACAGAAGAGCGTCGTGCCGTCGAGGGCCGAAACTATGCTGACCTGGCCTGGTTTTGGCTTCTTCGGCTTGGGTGGCTTCTTCTTGTACTTCTTCTTGCGCTTCGGTTTCGTGCCCGGCTCCTGTTCCTCCGGTACGTCTGGGATGATTTCCGTTTCGCCGCCTGCCACTGTTATGTGAACGGCTTGCTCGCCCGAGCCCGCGCTACCCGATGCGTCGAGACCGTCCGCACCCAACGGACTCGATTCTATCGTCGCTTCGCGCTTTATCGTTTCGGCGGAGAATTTCAAAAAGTGATGAAGACTCAACGGCAACGTGCTCGCCGGTAACCTCGACAGATAATCGGCGACCGTCGATCCCGGCGTCGCGAGACTCTGCCACGTAGCTGGCATCGACGTTATGAATTCTTCCGTACTCTGATTCCCCTGATTCTTGACCGTGCCGCGTTTTATCAACGCCACCGGGGTCGTTCCCTCCTTCACGTCCTCCTTCGAATCCTCGATGCTCTCCCGCAGTATGAGATCCTGGGGTATCTGCGCTACCACGGTCAAACCCTCGGGCGCTCCTGGTAATTGTACAGTTTGCTGGATCGTTTGTTGCGATGTCGTCGTCACCGCCGTCGACGTGCTCTGCGTCGTTTGATCCGACCTGAGGAAGTGATTATCAAATTTATCATGAGAATATTTCTTCCAGTTTTTTTTTTATGACTCGATACATTGAACGACAACAAAACGATTTTTATTGATAAATTTGCGGTTGATAGATGAAGATTATGAAACAAAAAGCTATGTTTCTAAGAGTATTTCTCCCTTTAATTCATTTTTCTGGTCTAATCTATTTACTGTTAGATAACGAAGATTTTTATCTCGTAATGAGACCGAACCTGAAACGAAACAAATACCGCTAGTAGTGGAAGATTGTAGATAACTCACGTTTGCGTAGTGGCAACGGTATTCTGTGGTTGCACTTGAATCTGAAGGCCATCGGTTCCCTGTTGGCTGTAAGCGACCGTGAGAACGGTCGCGCCGCCCTGTGGAAATTGTCCGAGAGATATCGGAGCGAGTTGATACTTTGGCTGATCGCCACCGTTGCCGCCCTGTCCGACGCTCGGATTGACGACTTGTATCTGAACGGTTTGTTGTTGCTGCGTGCCGTCCTTTCCCGGCACCGTGATCGGCAAGGTGATGATCTGATGTTGCTGATTGTTGCCACTCTGGGCGACGGTGAAGCCATTGGGATCGACGGGCCTGAGATAGTGAACTCCTCCCTCGCCGCCGGACAAGACTCCGACGACCTGACCGCCGGTCGTCAAATTTTGGGCAAACTTTGCCGTGGCGAACTGATGAACCGTGCCCGTGGGCAACGAGCCCGTCGTGAAGCCCGGGAACGGCGTGAAATTCATTTTTCTCTGTGCTCAAGCCTGAAATCCAGAAAGCATACATTTCATCAGTTAACTTCGTAACGTTATTATGAAACTTCATAACAGTATCTCGATTAACTTCCGTATTGAATCGTGCTCGCAGAAGAGACTTTGTAATTCGTTAACATCACCGAAACCAATAACTGGCGAATGGTTTGAATTAGTTTGGCATAAGTTTGTCTCTCAAGGTCAGTGGCGCATCCGTGACGAAACGCTTGGGGTGAGGGAAAAATATCCCAGTAAACCCCTACCCCCGACCCTCGTCGGGGAGCGCGTGAGGGCGCGCGCGCGCGTGCTTGCAGCCCCCCCTCCCCCTTTCCCTTTCCAAGCTTTTAATCCGCGCGAGAGTGGAAGATACGAAACGCCACCCAAGGGGGGTTTTCGTATCGTCGGGGGAACGTTGGTCGCGTGGGTACCAACCGCTCTTGTTGGATTCACCCACCACATCGCCCCGTCCACAAGAGCTCCGGCGGCAGAAAATTGCTCTCTCTTGCTCTCTCTATTTCTCTCCGTGTCCCCGTGAGCCTCGCCAAGAAGTAGAAGGGAGAAAGGAAGGAAGGGAGAGAAAACGTGAGAACGAGAGAGGGAGGGCCTTCTCTCTGTCTCGAAGCGCGCGGAGGAACAGGTCGGAAGGAAGGAAGAAAATGAAACGAGAATCTTCTAGCAGCAGAGATTAGGAGGTAAAAGCGAGCGCAGTGTCTCATCCCCATTCGTCCCCGTTTAGCTTGCCCGATGCCAAGAGATCCGAAAAAAGACTTCGCGAGCCAGGCGCGATTCTACAAATAAACATAGCAACTTTGCCAAGCTCCATTATCTTCATCGGCGCGTATTGTGTTTCACCGACAAAATCGTAATCGCACCGAACTCAACGAGATGCGATTATGGAGTTGAATTATCTTAACGATTGAGTTCGATCAATCCATGACTCCCTTCCACGCTACGTTTGTACTGGCATTGCGGGTATCCCCCATCACGTTCGCCGGTCGTGAGCGTCGTGCGTGGGACCATCGTTTATCGGCTCGGGAGAAGAGGGAGAGGCCGAAGAAGGGATAGGAATGATAAAGAGAACGAGAGGGAGTTAAACACGCATATAAGCAGGGAAAGAAGAGAGAGAGAGAATATGACTGGCAACAGGAAGGGCAGGAGAAGTTTTCAACTCTCGTCGGGTGGGTAGGTGGGCTCGAAGATAGAGCGGCGAGAGAGCGTGGAGGAAACGAAATTCTCCCACTCGCCGTCGAATTTGCTGCCGTCGGGGTTTCCCCCCCCGTCAGCAGGGAGGAATGATGCGATGGGCTCTTTCCGAGCACCGAAGCAACCGTGTGGCTGACAACGGGCGAGAAGCGTGGCGGCGGGAATCAGGAATATACAGCGAGTGAACTACACTGGGCAGAGGAGACACGCGGACAGAGAGAGATCCCGAGCGAGAAAGTGAAGCACGGAGATCCGAGTGAGGGAGTTCACGAATTGGTACCACACCAACCCCACTCTGAACGGGAGAGAGAAGCCCGCTGGGCAATCCCGTGGAACGAGAGTGAGTGGGATAGGAGGAATTTCTGCCACCACCGTGTTATAGCCGGCGAGTAAAGCTACAGAGGAGTTGAGGCCGCGGGGAGCGAGAACTGCTCTTTGGGGGTAGGAGTCGTCGCGTCGACGGCCACGTGGGGAAGCAATAGGTGGAGGAGGAGGAGGAGGAGGAGGAAGAGGAGATAGAGAGCCCCGGCTATGTTGCTAGTGTGTTAACCCACCATCGGGGGGGCAAACTCACTGTGCCTTCGAGTGGGAAAAGCGGGTAAACCGACCAGGGGGGCAAAAGGAGAGGACGAGTTAGTAGTAGCATCAGCAGGCCAGGCAGGCAAACGGCTGACGGAGGCTGCTGAAGTGTCACCGTGGCCGGAGAGCACAGGTTTGCAACTGCAGTTCGTGGTTTTCTCGTTAACGCGGGCGAAAGGGACATCCCGAGCGCTATTGTCGGCACTCTCGTAATCCGCAACCGCTCGGCGAGCTTTCGGTTGAGTCACGTGGACACGAAAGTTTGTTACACGCTATCGCGGGAACGGGATATATAGCTACGCGGATCCGTGTGCATCGGATATCACGATCGAGGCTCGCAAGCTGTGATTAAACTTGCCGAAGGCCTGCGAACGAATGGGATTGAAGAGGATATTTTTGTTTTGTTTCGTAAGGGTGCTGAGTGAAAGTTCGACTTATTGAGGATATCGCGAAAGTGAAGAGGTCGAGTGGCATACCCCCGGGGTGCAAGTGATAATACGATGATGGTGGGATGCACAGCTAAACTCGGCATTGCCAGGGCTGCAACCGTGATCTTCGTCCCTCTCTCGTCCCCGTTGCGTTCACTCTCTCTCCGCGTTCTCTGCTTCGCGAAGAGGGAGAGACACGGGAGAATCACGTAGTTCCCGAGCGTGTGTGCGGGGCGAGAGAGGGAGAGCGAGAGAGCGAGTGATATATAGATGAAACACACCAGAGGGGGGAACAAATATCCACCACTGCCTGACGTCGGCGGGCTCTCTTGCCACCGCCACCGGGTTACGGTGCGACGTCGACGTCGTCGAAGGAACACCGCCGACGCGCCGGGCCGACTTGTTGGAAGGGTGTACGGGCTCCTCTGCCCAACGGTGGGAAACGCGAGGGGGATATCGCGGGGGCAAAATTGTGCAGCGCGGAGGAGGTTTGAGGCACCGGGTTACGAGGGGTAGGGGCACGTACGACAAGAAAGAAGGGAGAGAGAGACTGCACCCGACGGTGTCTACGTCTGCTACGTCCCTCTTCTCTCATTCTATCTGACTAGCACGTATATAGATGTGGGTATTATATACCTATATATACACACACACAAACGTTCTAGTCCGGTAGTAATAGTAGTATTCTGTTACTCTCGCTCTCTCACGTACACTTCGGACGTTGGGAGAGCGAAAACCTCGGGGAGGGGGAGTTTCGAATCGGGAGAGGACACATCGTGGGCGCACGCGGTGGCGGGGGGAGGGAGAGGGGGGCAGCGAGTAAATTTCTGCGAGTGGGACTTCGCAACGGCGACGGGGCAGCCCTTGGGAACGTCGGTACGAGTCACGGAGTGAGGAATCCAAGGAGTCGTCGTCGTCGTGGCCGTCAAACACGACGTCGCTCTGGGTGACTTCGATGTGGCATCTTCGAGATACTCGCCGGGATGCGCGGTTGTGTTGCAAAAAAAAAAACGAAAAAAACCGCTATTTTTCTCGAGTCTCGCGTTGTTTTTTTTTTGCATTTACTCACTAACACGGTGAACTTTGTACGAAACTTACGGATTCGATTGATCGAAAATATTATGTGGTATATATATTTTTCTTTTCTCTTCAGTCTCGTGGATACGGATTTCTCGTTTCGTCTATCTCTAATCGGTGCATTTCTATTTGCTGTTTCAAAATGATCTCATTGTTTATCATATCGTGAAGATTATCTGGCAATTACGTTGTTGTCGTTTCTTAATTTTACAATGTTTATTGACGCGATATACGATAACTACGATGAAAAAGACGTATCGCGTTTTACCGAGGAGAGTTTTACTGTGCACAATGCCCGCGCCACGTAGTTACCCGAATAACTGAGGGAGCGTCGAGAGAGAGCGTCACGGGGCCTTCGTGCTACGGCAAGACGCGCATGTCGTAATGGCGGCCGACGCCGTTTCGCTGCTGGTTTCATGCTATGCGAGCGAACGGACGCGCGCGGCGCCTACGTGCTCTCGGCCAGCTGCCGACTCGCGCGGCGTTCCGCCTCTGCTCATTCTTTCCATTACTTTTTTTCTTTTCTTTTTTCCTTCATAGATTTCGTCGAAAAAATGAAAGCATCAATCCTGGGATCGTCGAGGAAAAAAATAAACGAAAAATACGATAAGCATGTATTTCGAGTTTTTCCCCAAGCTGCATTCGGAGCACGCGAGCTCGTGGCGTCTGGAATCACGGAGTGACGCAAGCGTTCGGCAAACTGCGCAGTACGCGACGATAATGGTAAACGCTTAACTCGTTCTCTCTGACTCATCGACTCAACGACACTGAGAACAAATCGATGCAACTTTTTATTCTAGTAGAAAAGTTTTTTCTCACAACTTTACAACAGTTGGCAAAGGAATGAAAAACTTTTTTATGCTTCATGATAATTGTATGAATAACCGAGCTCGAGGTGAATGCGAAACGAAGCGTCGTGTCCGGGGCGTTGGCCGCGTAGAAAAAAAAAAAGAAGTTGTACGAGGACACGTAAGCAGCGGCGGTTAGTCGTAGGAAGCGAGAAACGGGCGGCCATGATGAGAATGAAAGAAATCGTGTCACGAGAAGCCGCGTCACGCCATCGTGGCAACGGCACGGCAACAGCCGCGCGTCGACGAAGTAGTACCCCCGAAGCATAGCACACAACGTGGAAGACTATCTTACTATGCCGTAGTCACATATTACTCCGAGAAAAAAAAATCTTCAAAAGAGGAAAAAAAGAAAATGCTTTGTCAAGCTCTTCCCGGGGGGGTTTTCGAGCGAGCAGCCGAAAAATAAGCTTCGAACCTTTTCGTACCGAGCTTTATACATTATCGCGACTCCCACCCTCGTTCCTCTCCCTCTCAGTCAGTGTTTCTCCCAGGTTTCCACCCGTTTGTCGAGGAACAAACGCCTAGGGAGTGAACGAGCGCGGAAGAGAGACGGGGGGGAGCGGGAGAAAAATGGTTGGAGAAGGCGTCGTTCGCGAAGGAAGGGACGCCGCCATGGCCGATATATATGCAGCTTGAAAAAAAGAACCAGAGTGGAAAACGATGAAAAAAAGGAAATAATCATTCGAAACTAGATCCTATCCCCCGTTCGTTGATTCATCGAAATTCAACCCCTGTTATTGTAAATGATAAAAATAAATCGCTGTCGCCTATTTCGACGCTTCAGCTCGACTCGGCGCGTTACGTAGCCCACGGATTGATAACAAGAGCGTTTGTTTACATTCCCACCCCGTTCGGGTGTTAGATGGAAGTAGAGAGAGAGTGAGGAAACAAGGCGGGGGTGGGTTGTACGGTAGGAAGAAGAGCAGGAAGGAGCAGTGGCACAGCAGAAACACGAGTCAGGCAACGCGGGGATAAAGCACATCGCGAAGTAGCAGGGATAGTAGAGTAGTGTAGTAGAAGCATCAAGCCAAAGCCCCAGCAGCAGCAGCAGCAAGCATAGCAGAGAGATGGCCACGGAGGGGCCTCGGCGGTGGGTTATAACACAGACGAAGAGAGAGACCTCCGGTATCCACCACCACGCAATTTCCAACCCCACCAGACTCTCGACTACTGTCCGCAGCTCGAACCACCCCACCAAAGCCCGTTGGATCCCGGTGGCAGGCCGTGTACCAGAGCCAGCAGCACGTCGAGGGCCCCGCGACGATTTTAGTGTCTTGGGGTGGGTGCTCTGTGGCCACCGGTTTCGCGGTTTCACCTCGCGTCAACGTCGAAAAATATACTCGTGAAGAATCGCCGCGACGATCGAGCGAACGTACCGCGTATCGTTATCCGTCTTGGTCCGTGGCTTACGCGGTCGTGGAAGCGTCTCGACGCGCCGGAAAAACCTCCGACGAGCCCTCCCGAACGCGTTGAACGCTCTTTATTCCGAGTAAAACAACTGGAGATGTCCAACAATCGGTGAAGCACAGTCGAAGAACAACGGCGCACTTGGGCCGCGTAGGGAAACACACACACACACGAGCCGAGGGACGAGAGACGCGCGTAAGATTATAAGAGACCGAGGAGCAACGACGACGGGAGAGTAATAATTTTCGTGCCGTGATCCGAGCTCGACGCGAGTTTACCACGGAATAGAGGTATAACATGTACCGAACGACGTACAGAGCCGCGGCGGCGTCAACCAACGGGCGATCGACGAAGACTATGACGGCCGCGACGTGTACCGTTGTAATATCTATATCGGCTGTGCTACCTTTGACTAACCACCGTAGACGTTGATCGAACTTCTTATAGTCGTGTCGACAATTTTGTAAGGAACAGGCATGGGTAAAAGGAAAAAAACGTATGATAGCGAGAGAAAAATCGGAAAGACAAAAAGAAAAGGGGAAAAACGATGAATTTTTATTTAAACGTCCTACTTACCGGAGGCTTGCCGTAGCTCCGTGGACTCCGTCTGTTCGCGTACTACTGCCGCGAACTCTCTCGTGTGTCCGCCGCCTTCGTTGTCTCGCTCTTTCTGCCTCGCTCTCTATCTCGCTCGCACTCGGCCCGATCGCGCCGTCTCTGTCGCTCTCACCGCGAACAGCGGGCTTTCTGTTTTACGCGTCTCTGTCACACTCACGTGTGGAAGACTTCGGGCCGCGTTGTGTGTGCTACGTGCGGGCAACAGCGGCATAGGCGTGCAACCACGGTTACCGAAGCGCGCTCGAATATCTCGTCAACGGCGTCTTCTCGCGCGCGTTTTTTTTCACCGGCTATTTCTGAGAAAAGTTACGAAGAAAAAATTGTATACAAAAAAAAAATGGAGTTAATATTCACGAAAGTTCCTCAATGAGTCTGTGCGATTGATTTTTCTTTTCGTATGTCGGATGAGTGAGTGACTTTTGTATGTACGTATTTTTTCTTCACAACACCAGTGATTTTTCCAGTTTCAACGGACTTTCGACGATTCGTTTCGTCGTCGTGGCGATTTGCTCTCAATAATCTCAAGTCGGAAGGCCCCCCCCTCTCCCGAAAGCGATCTACGACTTTCTCATTTTCTACACTGGGTAAAACTGTTGTGTTGTGGTAGATATATATCTTTCGTTCACTCGGAGTGCCCCACCGAGTGCGTGCTTCTGTTTGTGTGCGTGAAGAGAGCTGTCTCTTTGCGAAGCAGATTCTATCTCGCTTTCACGGCTTAATCGTCGCATGAACTCTCTCACTCCGTCGCGGCGTTCGAACCTCCCCTCCCCCTGCCCCTCTGCCCACTTCGCGCTTCCCTTCTAGTCGTTCCTACTACTACTACACTCTGCACGCACGTCACGCGTCGCCTCTGACTTCCTCTCCCCGTACAGCACCGCCAACGTTTCAGTTTCACCGCGTCTCTACCTCGACGACAGACACGTCTATCGCTGCTCACTAACCCCACGTAAAAACTCAAATTACTTTTTTACCTTGCGACGTCGCACGAATCGTCAAATCAATTTTTCTCGCAACACTCGTCGATCGATCGGCGCTCGTTCATCGACTAAATTTTCTCTTTATTTCTCAATAACTCTGTAAAAATGAGCAAAGGTTCACGACAGACGAAAGCGCGTGTATCGTGCGTCCCGACGCCCGTGGACTCTGGCGGCGGACTCATCCAGTCGCGCCGACAACGGCGAATGAATTCACCTAACGGTACATGGCCACCGGGCACGTTACACGCGCGCGTCTTCGGGTAACCTGGCGCTCGAACCTTTCTCTCTCTCTCTCTCTTTCTCCATCGTTCTCGGTCACGCTATGCTCCTTCGCCTTCTTTCCGGCTATTCGTCGGCATTTGGGAATGAGAACGATGCAGACAGAGAAAAGAAGAATTCGAAACGCAACAATGTTAATTTTACATCGAACGATTCGTACACGTAGGAACGATGGGGTACTTCTCAGTCGTGGCATCGATGTGTAGCGGAATTGTTGTAATTGGTTGCGTTTGAATGAAAAAGAATTAACTGAATGAATTCGCTCCGATTATTATCGGTGAATGGACTATCACCCACTTGGAATTTTTGTCATGTTGCTTCCTTTCGATCCGTTCGGCCGTAAGCATAGATTCATAGACACGCGCATGCGCGCGCAACAATCGGTTTTAATGTACACATAAGCTTCGCATTGTAAGAATTCCCATCGTAAAATGCAGTTGAGGTCCTCGAGGTTTTTCACAATATTTGGATAAAACGCAACAAGTTTCGCCCGATAATTGAATTTTATTGCATGACGTTCGACGGGGATTAGGGTCGGAGTTAGTTCTGGAAAGTTGAGCATTCGCTGGAACACCTGTCCCTCTTCCGTCTTTATTTCTTCCGCTGACAAAGTACCATCTGACTTCTCACTCGTACACGCAGCGACGAGACCAGTTTCCACATCGTCCGCACCGAGCGCTGCCGATCAAGTTGCGCGCGCCGCCTGTGAATTTGACCGGAAATTAATCTCCACTCTCGCCCAGCCCGCGAATATTCAATGTTCTTGATATCTTTCAGGTACTTGTATCCATAATGCTACGAAATGAAATAAAGGAATATATATGCATAACTGATAAATACTTTGTTTTCATTTATTCGCACGCCATTCGTCGCAAGATGCGATCCTTACAAAGGGAACCGTCGATCCGACGAGACTCTTTGTTCAATCATTCACACACGTCGAATCGACGACTTATGTTAATGAAAAATATTCGTAACTATAATTCCACAATGATTAACTATCGATTAAACGTAAATATTGATAAATATATAAGAAATTATTCATTTTTTTTACTTTCGCGAGGATAATGCGGATAATTCTATGATCGTTATTTTCGACGAATTTTGGGTAGTTTACAATTTAATTCGGAGCCACGAGGGAGGAGATCGTGAGGGACAATTTATATATAAATAACGCTCGGCGAGCGATTAGTCGTCGCAGACTTATTCGAGAGAGTATCCCGTTATGTACAAAACAATTTACGATTAACGATGATGTTGGCGATTATTAGCAGAGAATACCGCGAACGGAGTTAAAAAAATGTGTATAATAATGGATACTAATTTCGATTTCGCAGATCTGGTCGCACAGCTCCGTCGCGATAGTTTATACTTTTCCTCTTTTCACATTTCTTTTTTGGAATCCACAAAAATGCATGGAGATGCGATACGCGAATATAAAGAAAAAAACACGCGCGATAGGAATCGAAAAACGCGAAGCTAACTAAAGTTCACGTGTCTCTGCATTCGTTCTATGTACAACGAATACAGAAGCTTGTTGTTCTCGTAGTAGAAGGGATTGTCGTTAGCGTCAAGATCGGGTCTGTACTCAGCGCTGAAGCTGCTACCGCTGGAGCCGCAACCGTCACAGGAGGAAGATCCCTGCGAGGGCTCCGAGTTGTTGGGCGATGGCACAAAATTTCTGTTTCCCCATTCGGCTTCTCCATTCTCAGCATTCGGAGTTTCTCGCAGACCCGACAAGCTGTTTATGTGAAGATTGTTGATTCTCTTGCTCAATGGCGTAAATTCGCTGATCTCTTCCTCCGCGCTGCGGCCTCGCTTCCTATCGAGAAGAAAGACGAAAGTCGATTACTCTAATTATTGACTCCAGAAAAAAAAAATGCAATAAAAATTTTTTATTCGCTTCGAAAATATTTCTTGTCTGTAATCAATACAATAAATCTGCAAATGTCAGATAAGTTAAAAAATATACATGAATATATATATTTTTTGTTCTTCAATAACTACAAGATTGAAATTTATTTTTCGTGTCATCGATTAAATGATTATGTCATTACGGCAAAAATGTAAACAAGAAACTGACCTGTTGGCTTGTGTCATATTTGCGACTTGCTTTCACAGCCCTCGAGGGCTTTTGTCGTCAATTCTTTATCGTCCGGAGCATTTCTCGATGTTATTTCTCCTCTCACAGGGCTCCTCGTTTCCGTCGCGAGTCCTCTGCAAAATTGTTATCGTAACGTTGTTTTTTTTTTACTTCGTGTCACGCCTTGCTCGCGCGTTGAGAAGTTATTTATTCGTGAGCGAGAGCTTCGGCAATGGAATAATAATCGTGTGTGTTGTGTGCTGCTCGATGCTGTCGCTGGTGCTCTGTGGAGGTCCAGTCATTTCACGTACATCCACTTTTGGTCACTGTATTGTAACACTGGAGCGCTCTAGACGCGGCTCGAAATTCTGTATGATCGGCAGAACTTTCAGCGGCGTATTTCGCATCGTTGCTCCCGACACCGAGTGCTCGAACGGCAGTGCGATCGTGTTTCGTTAGAGAGCAGCATCGGTTCTACGCGCTGTGGCTGGAACGCTCGCGTTCTGCTCACGTCACTAAAAACGGTCGCTAAAAATATTCTTTATCTTCTCGCAGCTGATACGGGAAGTTAACTATTTGATTAACAGCCGAGAACACGGAAACTCTTCGTTTCTAGTTGAAAAAAAAGCCGTAGTGCTTTGAAACTGAGAATTCAAAACAATGTATTTAATCATCCCATTTCTCCCACGTAAAACTACTTACGTGTTTGTTGGATTCAAGAAATGTTCTTTTATCGTTTTTTTACAAGAGCAGACGGTGGTTTCTTCTTTGAAAACATAAAAAAACCGATAAGTCGAGCTTACACAGCTTATTTACACAATTCTTATTATCGCGCCGATTCCGCCTCGCAACGTTTATTATTTCGATACGTTTCGTAAGCTGTAAGACAGTGTGGTGTTTCTTTCATTCGACGGTATCGAAGCTTTATGACGAACTATAGAAAAAAACAATACCCCCTGTTGAAGGACTCAGTCGAGACTTGTTATGATTTTTTCTTGTCTTATCGCTTACATTTCATCGTGGCTCGATTATTCACAATGTAGGTGAGTTCGGCGTACGGGCGAACGCAGTCGTTTGTACAACTGTAACTCAACGTCGCTTCGACAACTGTATATCGTTCGGTAATTCGATAGGAAACGTGAATCATAGGGGAGCAACATTGTTAATTCTATGCCGTGTGGAAAGTAGTTACGCGCGTATGCTGGTACAGAATAATCGTCGTCTCTGCGCCGTGGCGAGGTCCCCAACGGTTCTCGATCGCGACGATGCGGCTGCACGCAGTGATTCATTCGTGCGTAAAACTTCTATGTATGTACTGTATCACTATAGGAGGTGACTACACGAGGCACGAGACGACGCTAACACAGTAGGGTCTCTCTTGCCGTGTGCATATATACTGAACACCGCTGTAATACGTATACATCGTATATCCATCGATGTTCTTGGTAATGCTCGTGAAATACGTGGAGGAGTCATTCTCGATGAGTCACAACGCGAGTTCCCTTCGGTTCATTAATCGGCATTCGGCAAGCCGGAAGCGCAATATCGTTTTTCGATTATTTTCTTCTCAATCGTGACGCGTCATTTTTTAATGCACGATTATTAACAAACTTTCGTATATTTTATCTTATCATGTTCCTGGATTTCTCGAAACGCACTCGATTATTCGAGCATTATTTGACCGAAGTCACCGCGGTCACTATCCGGGAAGTGTCGCGGTTTTGAAATTCCTTACCGAGCTCGTTTCCGGATTTACGTTGAATCACACGAATACGAAAAAAATCCCGAATGACTCATAGCGCGATATTTGGACGTAAAAATTGATGTTCAACAAGGTGAAATGCAATGTTATAATGTTTTTTTAGTCATCCTGTTGAGAATTGTTGTATCAGCAGGATATATCTCGAAGCCCCTGACACGCATTTCGCGAAAGGCGAGATTCACACGCGGCGTCTCTATATTTGGCTACGCACGGTCGTTTGCAAGCATCGACAACGTTACGAGAGTATTGCGCGCTATATGTACGATACATTATGATACTATTATGTATCGTTAGGAAAACCGTCGTGACCGTGAGCAATTTCGATTCTTCAATGAGAACGGGAAAGAGTCGTGCGATATAATAATCTTCGTATCGATCGGACTCATTAACAGAGTGAGGCAGAAGAAAAAAAAACGAAGTAATAATCAATTCGTATACGCACGATGGTCGCGTGCATTGACGACATTACCAGAGTACTATTGGACGCTAAACATAGTATATTGTGTACAGGAAAACTAGCGTGACCGTGAATGATTTCGATTCATTAACTCGACCGAGACGGTAACGTGTTAGAAAATTAGTGTATCAATCGAGTTCGATTTTTCCGTGCGTTTTCAGCGCAAGAGAATAAACAACGTTATAATTAATAACAGTGTCGAGCAAGGTTTAGATAACGTAACAGGAAGTACTGTGCGAGCAACTGTGAAATAATAAAGACAGAGCATCTTAATTAAAGTTGAATGAGTATTGTTGCGGTGGGCGAGATAATTTAGCATATCAATGCATCGTCTCTTCCTCTCGCAAGCGCTTAGGATGCAACACAGTCATTGATAAGCCTTAAAAGGCCGTGCCCGTAACGTTTTAAAGAGACGAGAGGAACGAGGCGACACGGACCATATTCGGTGCTATCCCGCACCTACTCTTTACGTGTGTTTCTCTCTTCTCTTGCCATTAGTTCAGCAATGCGCGCTGATGCCATTTATATATATTTGTGTGTATTCTTTTTTCTTTTTTGTTTTGTTTCGCCGCGTCCTCGCCAACGAAACCAGAACGTGGGTGTGCAGATGCTCTACTCCTAAACTATTCTCGCTCAGCTGCCACTGTGATATATGTTACACGAATGTATTATAGTTTATTCCGTAACGAGTACGCACCCCTCCGTGACACTAAACAGTGACCGCTCCAGTTACGTCAATTCAAAGGGCCGCGAATTAGAGACGCATCGATCAAATCGACCGGAAGGACCTGCTTGGTATGAAAAAAAATCCGTGCCAAACGATAACAGATTTTGTCAACGCGACACCAAAGTTCTTTTCTTCGCTGGTGCCCGATTTGCATGTCACATTGTTAAGATAAGAGGACAACAGTCAGCGATTTATCATAATCTTATTCAGTTGAATCCGGGTTAAGCGATGTGCATGAAATAATAAATACATAAAATAATAGAATCCCAAGGTCAAGTCACGTTTCGCAAAAAAGATTTGAAATTTGTCAATTATCTGAACAATTTTCAACCGAGAAAAATTCGAAGATCTTGATGTATGTTCCGACTCCGTAAAATAGATTGAACGACCGATTTCCAAATATTTTTTTCACACAGAATGTGAAGCCAACTTCGAGTTCGGCCTAGAGTAATTTTTTTCATATTCCGAATTTTTCTTTCCGAAAGAAAAAAAGGTACGAGTGCATCATCGGTGGCGAGAGCGGACACTGGTGAAACAATGTTTGTTATCCGGAAAGAATTTTATCTCGTAGGATACGCGACATCCGGCGTCGAGGATAACGCGAGACTTCGTTTATTTTTTAGTACCGTGGCACATCGTAAGCAGGAAGTCGACGCCCTGCCCAGTCGTTTTTCGGGCTACGCCCTGGCAGCGTAGGACAGCAAAATACAAATAAACCAACTGTAGACTTCCTTCCCTGCTCTCTTCCGTGCTTACTCCCACGATGGCCCGCGTATTAGCTCTGCTGTGCGATTGAACAAAAAACAAAAAAGGACATAAAAAGCCTCATTGGGCTCGTATCCCTTTGTCGAAAAAGAAAAAAATATATATATCGTCGTCAGCCCGAGGAGAGGGCGCCACATTCGTGAATGCGTCGAGGCCGTAAAACAGGACTAGGACACTCTTGTGCGTGGAGAAACGAAACGAAATGTTCGATCAGCCCGTTCGGGCATCGTCTCTCGCGAGCAAAAATGAGAGATGAACTTCGTACATAGTAGTTAGCATGAGCGTAGCACGTAAAGAGTCTCGTTTCGTGGCCTTGATTCGCTGTGTGAAAAGATCTCCTCGCCGTCTCCGCAGCAGCACCGTAGAGTCAATTATAAACCAAGCCACGAAGTCAATGACTTTGCCGCGAACAATCTCTCTCCCTTCCTAAATTTTATCGTCTCATTCTCACTGTTTCTCCACCGAGAACAGAATCCTTCGGTGTCGAAACTTCGCTGTTTTTCTACATACCGAAATCGCATAAAGAGACATTTTTTTTCAAATCTTGTTGTTCCTTTTGCCGGGGAGTCGGCTTACATTATACGCAAAGCTACAACAGATACGAAATAAGCCGGAAGTGGAACACGTCAGCAAAGAGGCGTGCGACTCTGGCTCAGCAACGAGATCGCATGCGTGCGTTTCAGGACAGCACGCATAGCTTATAATGCGTATATGCGACTCTCGATGACTGGGTGTAGCGCATATCGAGTCCCAGTGAGAGGACAGAACGACGATTTTCGTCGACGAATTGTACTACGGGATCTCGAAATTGGCCTAGGTCGTTGTGCCAGGTTCGGCCACGTGATAGAAGCATGCACTATACCTAATGTAGCACATAGAATATAGTATATACCACCCGGCTGCGATCATTATTATATGAGATGAGAGCAAGAGCATGGGACGACTTATTGGTTCGCACCCCACGCACAGCAGTCGCCTATTCATTTCTCTACCAATTTCTCACTCCCTCGTATTCTATGGCCGATGCAAGGGAAATGCGGGTCACCTTTGTCAGGGCTTATTCAGCTATTCTTTAGAAAACGTTTCGGTACGAATGCACGTTTTTACTGAATGACGATTTTTCGGTTTTTAACTTTCCCTGGAAAAGATCATCGAAATTTCACGATAGGTTGACTTCAAAAAAAATTATCGGACGGTCATTCCGATGAACAATTATATTGTTTTTTTTCAATTTACAATAATCCATTTCGAGTTTTTCGGGTTAAAAAAAATTTATTGAGCGATATCTTTAGGGTTTTTTTCTATTTATTTCTAAGCGACCCGCATTGCCTCCGCCTTTGTATTTTACCGTGTTGCCACGCCGAGTTCCTCGCCATGGGGGTTTTCGCGTGTACCTACGTTATACATATGCGCCGTAGAATAGTATATACAGACTCTGCATGGGGTGAGTCATGGTGGCCACGAAGCACCCTCTCAGCTTGGGCGTGGTGCGGAGGACTCTATGCGGACGTCTCTCATCGATCCCCCGCGCGCCATGGCCCGTCGTGCCCGGAACCCCATCGTCGCATGCATCCAGCCGAACAATCCGAAAGTGCAATCGTTGCAGCGAATCTTCGCGTGAATAAATGCCTCCCCCATCAGCCCTTGGTAAAATTCGTTAATTCACCGATTCGTCATGACTCGACGGAAAAAAAAAATATATCAAGAATAAAATCACAAGCCCGAATTCCAGGCATCGATAATTTACGATAAAGTTTTCAGAATTTTTTCTTTCATATTTTATTTCGCGTTATCTCGTCGTGAAGGTTGGGACAGCTGATTGCCGGCTGATGGGACGAATTCTCGCGTACACGATTGAGCGATTTAGAGATAAGACAATTACGTCGTGGATCATCGAATCAACCCGAGTTTTGGTTACAATGATTAAGGTATTCTTTTTTTTTCGACACGTATCGCTGATAGAATCCGTAAAACACATATGTGATAATTCATAGATTGTACGAAATTGGGTCGAATTGCTATACAGTTCAGTTTCATGCGCGAGACTAATTTCGAGAAAAACAAAAACGTTATTTTACCTCCGAAGTGGAAAGATTTGAAGAGACAATACGCACGAATCCGCCAAGGCCTCGAATCTACGGTCCCTAATCTGTCGTCGATTCTCATCGATAAACAAGTTTCCAAGGAGTCAAGAGTTTCTCTGACGACTACGATAAATACCAAAGCTATTGAGTTTGAACAATTAATTGACTGATCTTTATTTTTATACAGCTTTGCCTTGCAAAAAAAATGATGACTTGGAGCGGATGATAGCTCGGCAATGTATTAGCTCTCGAATGTTTTGCACGTGCGTTTAGACGTATATACGATTAGGCACGTAATGTGAAATCCGGAATGAAAGATAAGTCTCCCCGAACGCGGAGGATCCAATACAAACAACAGATGCGAGGGCAGTTGCCCGAACTCACATTTTCACGGACAATGCCGGCCGCGTCGGAGCTCGCGTACATTGTGAAAATATTCCAAGCCAGCATTCAGAACAGACCTGGCTCTCGTTCGGAAGCTACGCTAGTGAAAAAGCTTAGCCTCTACGAGGAGACAGCTGTGGATCACTTAACATGGAATATCGTTTATGAGAGAAACGGCAGATATAACACAGATGCACGAGCGTATGAGTCAGTGTGATCAGTCCTGGGCTCGGACTCACGTGAGTCATCGGGGCGCACGCAGTTTCGTGACCAACGCATTATCGTCGTAGCGAAAGAACTAGTCAGAGATACGTGCGACGACTCCGAACTCTCGGGGGAAAAAACCCGTAGATATCGAATATTTGTACATTTTTTTGCAATATACAGAAATGATAGTTCAAAGTTCAAATAGAAGCGAAAAAAAAATGTTTGAAATATCTCCGGCAGCAACTTCTTTTTTGTTCTCGATTGTCAGAAAAATCTGCAATGCCTTGAAACTGTTAGGAAAAAAATTCACAGATATCTTACTTTTGTGTAATTTTTTTTTGCAATTGAAAAAAATCATATTTCTATGAAGTAAGTCGCTCGACGATTTTTTTTTAAACTGCGTCCGAGGATACGTGAAATACGAAACAACGAGATGAAAAAAATGCTTTCGACTGGTTCAGCGTAATTGGATATCGTTTTGGAAATCATACTCCCGAGAAATTCAGAACGATTAATTTACAATATTTTTCGACGGGAGTTGCGACGATTTAATTCTTGTCGTTTCGATGCATTCGCGTGAGATAGATTGAGTCGCGCGCATAGAGTACCGATGGGCGACACGCATAGACTCATGAATCATCCTGTTCGATGGGGTTTCTGTGTGACTAATTGGAGAAACACGATACGGATAGGAAAAATTGAGCAATTAGGGGGAGTTTCGCGAATAATACACCGGACAGTGAAAGGCGAGATGCCTCTCGTCAATAAATCGAACCTGTGCGTCATCGGCGATATCGAAGAAAAAATTCCTATTGCCGTGATTCATTTTAATTCATCCGTAACGTCGTTAATTAGCGGGATTCTGTGAATTAACTCTGTTGTACGCTTTTTTTCTACGAATATGCGTGATAAATAAAAATAGTGTTAGTAGTAAAACACAATCTTTAACAATAATTTAATTTTAGTAAAAAATATTTGAATTTATTAATTAGTTAACAAAATATTTTTGTTGTGTTTCGAAGGGTTTTCTTTTCTCATCGCGAATAAATATTAATCGATGCACCGTCCACCAGACCGCGAAAGATGACCGAAGGGTTGAATGAATGATTTTGTCTCATGATCTCCGAAAGAGAAACGTCGAGGTGCAGAGATTTCGAAGTTACATCCCTGGCACGTATCCAATGTGCCGTCATGCAATGGCTCTCGGGAATGTTAGCCATCGTCGATGTACTCCTTCTCGTACGTACACGGCATGTACACGTATTCCGAGGGCGACAGGATCGACGCGTGTCCACGTCTTCTTTTCCTCTCGCGTTCGTCGCCAGGCCCAAGAGACCTCGGGGCCTCGGAACTCGGCACTGTATCAAAGTGCACGGGCGAAGACTCCCGACAAGAAAGACCAGAGTTATTCGACTCGTCGGGTTTATAACGGGCCCGACAGGTGGTAGACTCGAAAGAGCAGGTTCTCTCCTCCGCGCTGGCTCTCGTTCGCTCGAGGAAACGAGCTCTCTTATTCCCGTTTCGTGTTACCCCGTCTTCGCCTCCAGCTTTCAAACGTCCGCCCTCTTTTCTTGCGATTAATTCTTTTTTTTTTGCATATCAAAGCTCCCTCGATGCACAGGACCATGAAACACATTTTTCTTCAAAGAAAATTTTACCGCTTTGGAGAAAAAAGAAAAAAATTAATGAATATAATTGCGAAATCATTTCTCGAGACTGAGAATTCTCATCAGCCGCGAGAGTGCAGTGGAATGGGTTGATTAAAATTTCTCCGAGAGAAAAGAAACGCACGGATACGTATATAAGTACGTGTGCAATCGTGCACTTATATGCGCTATTGAATGGGATTGTTTCAATCTCGCTGAAGTTTTAGCGCCTTCGCGTATGGCGATACATTAAAAGCTTGGCTATTATCGTTCTCGAAAGCGTCCTCCTCCGTCCCCTTTCACGGGTCGGCGAGCGACGAGGAGGGAACGAGGGACTTCGCGAGCGAGAGAAGAAATTTCGCCATTTAAATTGCAAATCCATTAATTACCGTATGCATATCCGCCCTTTGAGCTCTCCCGTGCGAGCTGTTACACGCAGGCCGGTAGAAGTCGAGGCGCTCGGAGAACTACCGGTGAAACCGGCGAACGATTCTCTCAGGCCATTACTTACTTAGCGTCTTTCGCCCTCCCCTCCGCGCCTTCCTTCGAACTGTTTTCATCAAAGATCCCATGTCTTTACGGCATTCAACATACCCACATATGTGTATGTACCCCCGTCGAACTGTAAGAGAACGTCTACTGCAGGCTACAGCCGCAATGACCTCTAAATGAACTTGAACTTGGAAAAATGTGGAACGCGACACGCATGCCTGGCGCGCGCTCACGATCTACCACGCGTGAATGCGTGTAGTGGACGAGATATCGCGTCCCTTTTCGCGGCAATAAAAATATAGAAAAGCGACTTCAAAGAATTTTTCGAAACTGTATTTTTTTCTCAACGCGCTGACGAAAAGTTACACGACGTCTATCCTAAATATTCATACGATTTGACAACAATGTCGATGAGAATAATGCAAATTTGAGAATCGAAAGTAAAAGCTCTACTTGCGCTCAACACAGATGCGAGAAAATGAGAATATTCAATAACAAAATTTAAATGGCGCGTTCCCAAAGCGCTGGCAATTTTATATTAGTTTTCCTTTACACGATAACAAAAGGAATACCGCTGTAAACTACTTCTGAATTAGGTTTATTTTCACTCATCTCTTTTGAGTATCTTTCTTAAGGTAGTTTTTTTCAGATTTTTATCCCATTGAGAAATTCTTTTTGAATTTTCCGATTGGCCGGACTTTGCCGAAAGGACGTCCTTAAGAAAGCGAGAAAATTACTCTACGATTGCTCGAAATATTCATGCGCGTTTAACAATAGAAAACCGATGAAAATAATGCAAATTTGGCATTCAAAAGTAAAAGTCCATCGTGCATTCAGCACAGGCATTGCGAAACGAAGGCCGAATATTTAACGACTGAAATAAATTTGAAAAAACATAGTGTATGATTTTGTGAGGCGTGTAATATTTCGATTATCAATTCTCGTAGCGTCCTCCGGGACGACGTTGTCGCCCGTGCCAGACGCCTGGCGTCACGTCGGCTATTCTCTTTCTCCCTCGTCTGTTCTCTTCGCATTTTCCTTTTTTTTTTGTCGAGTTCTCCTTCTCGCGCTGAGTCGTATCGTGTTCTCTTCGCTGCTCCGACTTCTTCGTCGAGTTCCATCTATCTACGGCGCGCAACGAACGCACTCACGAAGAGAGACTCGCACAGCTCGCCGAGTCTCATTCAGCAATGCCAACCGATTTTTTGTCACCCAGGCTCGACTCTAACTCATTCCGCAGCGACGATCACTGCCTTTCATTCAACATTTTTTTTCTCATCGAAACGTCTCTTCTGTCTCCTCGCTCGTTCGCTTCGTCGAATGCACCGGAATTGTCTATGTTTACTCGCCACTTACTCGATTCCCAATCCGTGTCTCTCTCGCGCGCTCTGCTCGCCGTGTGCGTGGCGAGTCTTCGGAGGGAATTCGTGACACGGTCACCGATCGTAACGGACGAGAGAACTTATCCGTTACTTCGCGGGAATACCTCGGCAATGATTTTCTGCTAAGTGGTATTCACGAGTACGGACTGTCGGGAAGTTCTTAATGACTGTGTGCGCAAAGACTTTGGCAGTAAAATCTCATCCAGCTTAACCAGGAATTAGTTCTATCAACATAGCCTGCAGCTTCGGTAATTGAGCGACTTACTTTTTTTTTTCGTCAGTGGATAATTATATTGATCCGTATTACCAAAGTGTTCATTAAAAAGAAGTCAAAAGAATACAGAATAGTTAAATACATACATACATTAAATACAGAAGTTAAAAAAATAGCAAGCGTAAGTCCTACGTGATTAAAGTGCACGACGACTGTGTATTTCGTACACGAGAACTATAAAGTCGAGCATACAGCAGTAAAATCTCAGTTGTATTTGTCGAAAATCGATTAATATTGATACGATCTGCACTTTCAGCAAGTCGGCAATTGTGAATGTTTTTGATAAATAATGAAAAAAAATATAATCTATGACAAAAGAAAGCAAGTATGACTTCGAAGCAATTAGGCTGCGCGTCGACTGTGTACTCGGTACACGATACTAAGTATAAAAGCCTCGCCCGCAATTTCCGGCCTGACGGTGGAGCTCGTGTGCCAGTAGCGTCCTTGAGTACAAGCGAACGCTTCGAGAATTCACTAGACGGGTAGTTTGTCCCTTCGTTTCGTACTCCGTTGAACGGAAGTGGCTGTTTTATTATACGCTCGAGTGTGTATCTTGAATATAAATCGTCATTATGTATTGAAGTCCTTTCTACCTGCGACTCTTCTTCGTCGTCTTCGAGAACGATAAATATGATAAAAACGAGGTAAAGCGGATCCTGCTTTTCTTTTTTACAATCCTTCAAACGCACTCAGTCAGCCCGCGATAGCTGTAATGTCCGTTATATATCATCGTGGCATTTTTTTTTTTTCTTTTGCATTTTAATTTCCTTTTTTTCGATCTCACCGAAACGACCCAGATTGCACGTATCTTCGCAAAACTTGCGCGAAACTCGGCCATCGACGCTGGCCGTTTCGTTCGCATAATTTAACGCGGACTCTCGGGAGAGAGAGTCTTCGATTCGGCTGGGCCGTGCGTGTCGATAATCAGCTACTTCAGCTTTTACTATGTTTTCATCGTACGCACTTCAAAGGATGTAGCACTTTTTTTCTATTCGCTATTATGCGCCGAGGAAACCATGGTTTCCCCGTATTTTCGCCGAGAGTTTCGCTACACATGTTTCTCATTCTCGACTCTTGGGTGGCCTACTTTCCTGCGCCGTGCATATTGCACACGCCGAGCAAGAGCGCCGGCCACTGGCAACAGCCGACGAACTCGCAACGCATATCAGCCGAACGCTGCTGCCGGAAAAGCCTGTGCAAGACCAGGATGCAACAGTAAATTGATCGTGTGCCAATGATCGCTCGGAACACATTGAACGCTTTTCCTAATCGAATTATAAAAACAATGTCGCTTTCACAACGAATGCAGTGGATTCACGCTTCTTAACTCTAATTAATATAGAATTTGTTGGTAATTGAAATAATTAATAGCGCTAATTGAGAATTATAGAAGCGTGAATTGACTGGCTACAACGTGTTGCTGAATTCTAGACGTTATTTATCATAGAGGGTTTCGCCAATTCGTTGTATCAATTTGAAAACCATTTTTCTAGAATTTACCCAAACACTGTTGTAAATGCAAAATAAGCAAACGAATATAGTTTTCTTTTTTTCTTAAGTTCTGCAAATCTTTCATAGTAATCCGCGTGTTTACGATGGAAAAAAAGTATTATCTTTTCTACGCCGAAGGGCAAAAAAAACGACGCAGAGTCACGTGCAGTCTCATGATTAGACATCGTATTTCATGGTCGATCAACTTTTCTCTAGCGAGTATATTCAACGCAGTTAATACACAAGAGAGCGTCGTCGGTCGTTCAACTATCGCGTGGGTTCATGACATTGAACTTGGCGAATCGATTCACCCTGTTTATTTTTAACGAGTATTACATATATATATATATATATATATATATATATATACTGTACATATGTATAAGCGAATAAAAGTTTGCTGGGAGTCGGAAAATTGTAACGAACGAAGAGGAAAATTGTATTTATATTATATAGGAAGAAGAGAGATTTCTGCGTTGTGAAATCCGCGGTACTCTTCTCGCTTGCCTAATCATCATTAATTACTGTGATGCCCGTAGCGCCCGACAAAGACTCGAGGAAGAAGATGTTACGAAGCGATGCACCGAGAGACATGAATGACCATTAAACAGAATTCTTCTCGTGCTTCTTCGATGTATTTTTATGCTCTATTTTTTCATTGGTTTCTTGCTCTGCGGGCACGACGGGTTTTACGACGAGCGAACGAGTTTTCCTAGATAAAAGAAACGAACTCCGCTGTCCCGAGTACGACGACGAAACAGCCGCAAAACCCGACACTTTTCTGCGGTCGCGAACAACGATGCTGGACGAGACAGGCCGTTGCGAATCGAAGAATAAATATTGATCGATTCACTCGAATCTAGTCAAGTTATTTATCACGGCTCTCGAAGTTCGATTCCACGATATCCGTCATAAGCTCGCAGAGGCCGGAGGTCGACAAACTTTGGATATTTTTATAAAAAAACGAAAAAACCGGTACGAGAAAAATGTGACGATCTTCCGATGCTGACCATAACGGTAACATGCGCCATATCGATAAACTTGCATGCGGCATAAGAAAGCAGATCTGGCCAACCGGTTTTTTCTCCGAGAATTTGGAAACGTCTGTCTCATTAAATGATCGAATAAACCTGCCTATATTAGCTCGAAATTGAATGATCTCGTATCGTTTATACAGCCGTGAAGAGATTATTACTTTTTTTCTTCTTGTTTAAGATGGAAATCGGAAGTTGTAGATTCGCGTAAGACGTCACGGGTTCGGTTAAAAATTGTTTTTTTATTATAATTCTTTTCGCGAGGTGACGCTCGTACGAGCGACCGTGTTCCGAATCCTTGACACGCACGGGCGGCTCTCGCGTATGTGCCGAGCGCGGCGCGCACATCGTCGAGACGATGAAAGAAACGAAGTCAAGAGCGCGACAAAGTGTAACCGGTAAGATGAACGAGGCTCGATCGTCTACAGGTCGTTTCACTGCCGATACTTCTCTGATACTTTGGACCTCAACGCCAGAGAGATTTACACGCGCGCGAATCGAGCAGTCGACGTTATCCCGAAGCTGAATAACTCGGTATATCCCGTGGCCACGGGCACACGCCGACTCTCAGGTACTCGTTCTGGGTCGACGAGAAGTCTCGCGCAAAGTCCCCCCCCACCGCTCCTCCGCGTGCCTTCGGTTTTCAAGAGAACCCGAGTAACACAGTTACGTATTTTTACACGCTCGGCGAAGAAGTTCGCGCGAAATATTTTTTCATTCCTCCACAACGGGACAAACCGCAACTCGGACAACAAACGACACACCCAAAAAAAAGGTTTCGATTCAGAATAAACGCCTCGTCGATAAGAATACCTCGAGACTCGATAAGCCACGAGAGGAGAATCGCCGGAAGATAGTCCCTCTTATTTCCTAAAAATCGGGTTCTACTTTGTCGTCAACAACGAATTTATCTAAGCATTGGTTAAAGATTTTCAATATTAAACACCGCGAGGCTTTCGTCGAAGAATGCGACATTGGTTATGCGATAGCACGAAGATCACGACGATGAATAGAACGCTGCGACGAGAGAATTGAAGAATCAAGGAACGAAGGATGAACGTGATTGTCAGATAACGAGAGCGACCATCTAAGTTTCTATCTCTCTTTTTTTTGTTCTTGCCTCACGGTGAAGCGCGGAGAACCCTTTCGTTCGGCATTTCATGGTTAGCGAAGAGAATAGAATAGTCGGTTTAACGATTCACGCGCATCGATGCGCGATGGGGGCGCTGCCGAAGCGACTCCTCGGATACTTCTGTTTTCAAGACTAGACGCACAGTGACCTCACCCAATGACGACAGACGTCCGAGAATTCTTGACGTGCCTCTTCGGCCGCGCTACATCTGAATAATAAGAAAAGTATGAAAGATCGAACGTCGCCGCGAAAACTCTCGCTGAATCATCGACGGAATTTCTAACGTGTTTTTATCTATCGAGGCAAAATCGTCGATCACGTGCTTCGCGGCATCGATAACGAACGCGACGAACGACTTATCGCCGTTTCACCGTCATTCGAAGCCGTTGAGTCGAGTTTCGTTCCGCAGGCCTTCGTTCTCGCGCACACGGGCGCGCGCGATCCAAGAATCATAAGTCAACACTAAATATAGCCATGCGAGAATCTGTTATCGGAGACTTTATACATTTTTCATTATAAATTCCATTCGCCGCACTGTAGTCTCGAAAGCGCACAACAATACGATACGTACGGAATTTCATTCGATCCGCCGCGAGACTCATTCGATATTTCGACCGCGTCGATTTTGCTTTTTCTTGTTTATCAAGAGCTCGCAGCCAATTGAAGCAATGAAAAAGTAGATTGAGACCGAGGCCTTCGTTATTATGACTCATATGATACAAATATAAACGCACTTGGGCGAGAACTTTGTGATGGAACAACGAGAGAATACAGCAGACGCGAGGGAGTTTGGAGGTGAAGTCGTTCCCGGTCGCGGTAGCCTTTCGGCGGTCGTCACGGGCGACGAGCGAGCAACGAATTACATCTTTATAAGGACAGTTGTGGCACTAATAGATCGCGATCGCAAATAAAATACAACACACGGCCGAAGTCAGTCTAGGCAAAGCCAATGTCGTTAGGCTATTGCCGACTGACTGGCTGGCTGGCAATGCTTGACTTGCAATCAACCTGTCCTGAAAACCCAATGGCCCGCGAGCAAACGGCAAACGAAACGTGTGAGAGACACACAAACTCACCCGTGCACAGTATAGAAGGCCTCTGCTCGCCTCGACCTTGACGCACCGAATAAGGACTCGTCAAGGTCTTAACGGCCTTGCGTAAGGCATCGTTCGTGTGCCATTGGCATAACGATTAAACGATTACATAGACGGGACATTCGTGCGTGTCATCTTCGCTTTGTATTACATAGCTATAGACACTTTTCCTTATAAGCGATAATAACATTTTTTTCAAACCTCTAATCATCATTTTCGTCGATTTTCGTTGTTTTTCGTACCTCGGTTAATTTATGGCTTCAAATAATATTATAGAGGCAACGGAAGAATTTTTTAATAGAAACTTCGAGAAAAACTTTTTACCGATAGTTCGAACTTTTTTTTATTGTTACGATTTTATTTCCTGCTATGTTCCCGACATGGGCGTGTCTATGCGTCGATTTCGAGTATGCAGGGTTGTTAGTGTACGTAGAGGAGCACGTGGTTTCTATATATCGTACAGCGCACAGTAGCAGACTACACAGTAGGAACTACGTGTTGGTTGCGTCTGGCCGAGAGGCTTCTCCTGCTCCTGGCTCTCCTGGCTGCTGCTGCTGCTGCTCGCGAGCTAGTACCGTTGAAATCAATACGGAATACCCGCGCCGGTAAGTTCAACGCACCGCGCGGCCGGCAGCCGCAGCCAGGACGAGAGGGACAAGGAGGAGGACGATGGGATAGACGGAGAGATTTTCCCGTCCGGGAAGAGCTCTCGGAGTCTCGAGCTCTCCTGGCGAATAAAGACAACTCTACCTCTACATCGATACTCAAGAAACACAAAGACGTATCGCGCAACGTTTTTCATGCTCCACATCGTTGTATACGCCCCTCTGATTCTCGACATACGAACTTATCTTCGATCGCGATGAAATTTCAATGTACAGAATCGCCAGACATTAAGGCGAGACGATAGAAGACTTCCATAAAATTAAATAAACCTCTCGTGTCGTTGCCTCATTCTTATGAATTCGGCCCGCAATTGCAACGCAATCGAGACTCAATTTTTCGCCGTTGCGATAACGATTATTTATGTTGTTATTTCTTTCATGACGATGCGACAGTTAAAGAAAAAATAGTTGCGTCTCGCTGGCAAATATTTTCGGGCCAAGTTCCAAGAATCGGAGTCGGGCGAACGATTGTTGTGACATTTAATTTTTTTTTTCGCAAGGTGGGGAGTCGTGTGACTCACGCAAGACTGTTGAGACATCGGAATGCTCGTACGCGTCCTCGGCACCGGTTGTAATTTCAGTTTTTGTTTTTCGACGACTATCATTACGCGCTGATTGGCCCAACCAAATCGATTTCCCGTGTTTTGCGGCGATTTGGATCGTTTTGACGGTTTAAAAAAAACTTTAACGTCAATTAATCGAACTGACAATGAATTATTGATCTATAATACGAAAATTACGGCGAGAAAGAGAGAGTCAGAAGAGTCTCGATGCCATTATATTCGCATAGACGAGCGGAGACAACTCGATATCTGGTAATATTGATCGAGCACAGCCAGGTTCGGCTTGGGGAGCGAGAGGGGAGTCGAGACGGTCTGGCCAAAGCAGTGAACGCCCTTTAAAAGCTCGTTGCTCGTTATACTCCTCCACGTTTCGACGTTTCCGTCGCCACGTGGTGGGTTTATTCGCCGGGCGTCTGCCGCAGACTGCGCACACCTAAAATCGATTTTCCCGGTGCTGCTGCACTCTCTCTCTACATCCCGGTCTCGGTGCTCATTCTCGCTGCCCCTGCCCGTCCGTCCACACCCTCGCCCTCGCTGACTCGGCTACGTTGCATACAATCGCGCCAGAGTTATACACAGCGAGGAGAAACGAGAATGAAAGGGAGAAACGGGCGAAATGAGAAAAATAACGCGAATGAGAGAGACGTCGCGATCTTCGCCACCCTCGTTCTATCTACCCAGTCCCCGGAGCTCTCACAACTACCTATGCAACGCGAAACGACACTTCGAACTAATCCGTGTAGATGTTAGGCCCTACGTGACGTAGTAACTGGAATAGCCCACTGACGCCTACAGCATCGTGCAGTGTCCGCGCCCTTGAATCTATTTTTAGGCCTTTAGGTACTGGGGAACCTTTGGGTTCGGACTCTGCGAACACTCGACACACAGAGGAGTCATTCTTTCCTCGAGTCTTCGTGCTTCGATGTACACCGCTTAGAAACAATCGGCCTTGTCCCGACAATTCGTTCTTTGACCCGAAAGAAAAAAAATAACCCAGCGAATCCTTCGTATCTATGTACATATATTCGCCGCTATTCCATTTTTTTTACGTTTATTTGAGTTTGGAAATAAAATGTTTTTCATGGGTATTTGTATTGAATACTTTTATGCTCTTTGAGAGAAAGAATATTTTTGTATCATTTTGTTCTCATCGCCGGTTTGCCCTCAAACCCCGATAGCTCCGCAATATTGGACTCTAAAGTCCTATGGTTCTATGCTGAAGCGTACTTTAGTACAGTAACGCCGCTCGAGCCACGATGGCAAGCGCCGTAAAAGTGCTTTAGGTATATCCTCTTGAAGCGGACACGGGAGTCTCCTCTCTCGAAACCCGCACAGAGCTCTCTCCGGGTTGCCCCGTAGCCGTAGGTAGGTATACAGTATTCTTATGCCACACAGCCGAGAAACTCTTTCTCTTCCTTTGGGCCCGCGAATATCCCTCTCGCCGGGGGAGAGTAGACGAAATTCCGAGAAGTATTTCGTTCGCCTCTCCGCGTTGCGTACACCCAAAACCCCCGTTCGAAACTTCATTATAACAACTATACTGTAGTGTACGTTCGTA
This sequence comes from Ischnus inquisitorius, assembly GCA_963924025.1. Classification (NCBI taxonomy): domain Eukaryota; kingdom Metazoa; phylum Arthropoda; class Insecta; order Hymenoptera; family Ichneumonidae; genus Ischnus; species Ischnus inquisitorius. Next base: position 4,963,584 of record OZ001250.1, on the reverse strand, counting down.
TTTCGCATTCGGCGAGATATACATGCATATGCGCCGCACGATATGAAGAATCAACGAGCACGAAGCAATCGTTTCTGTTCGACGAAAAACCGTACTACGGCAAGGTCGATCGCGAAGTACTCGGCTCGCTGAGTAGAATGAAGAACAAATGGTTTATCGCAACGAGCCGGAAATCTCAACGAAATTCTCGGGATCTTCGACAAGTCAACGATTCGCGTTATCGAAAACTCGTGCTACTACCGAGAAGCGATTTTCCGTATCGCGATTAGCTCGGAACTGGCTAGTCGAGCTTGTACTATCTTTTGGCAAGCTTCGAAGTCGAATTGCGTGACGATAACTCAGGCCGGCTTTCTACTTTCTACATGTTTGTATAACGAGTACCGAAACATACTTGGATACGCATATGCCTCGAAATGATATATATATAGCGTCAGAATTTTTATACTGTGAACTAAAAGCGACTCGTTGCAAGACCATTCATTTTTCTCCCATATCGGCATTCGCGATACTTTTCTCGAAACAGCGCGAGCAAAAGAATTCAAGAGTAAATGACTTTCGAATAATTGGGATTCTGTGAGAATGACGACTGACGTTAGCATAGTAGGCGGTATTGCGAAGTTGTTGTAAAACTCACGAGCATTTCATCCTCCTGCATTATCGCTGACTCGGGTACTATACTCTGTGTACCGTATAGTCGCGCCGCTGTAGACGTCGTTTTGCTGGTCGCACGGCTCGGCGTGGCTCGAAACTCTACCGCTGTGTATTTGTGTGCATGCGCGGGGTATGTGTCACGTTCGGTAAAGCGAGTTATCGTGTATGTATACGAGAGAGACTCTAACCAATATTAATACGAACCGGCTCCGACGGTTAGTCAGGGTTCCCCTTACACGCACACACACGCGAGGCTCCGGTGTGTGTGCACATCCACGCAGGGGCACATTATAAAACCTCTCTTGTCTCTCGATCGCGAACGTTAACGCGATAGTTTCATCCTTGTCTCGCCGTATAGCGTACAGTTTGAAGCGGCATTTGGAGAATCTAGCCGGCAGCCGGCCGATCGACCAATCGCAGAGCCGTATTCGTTTTATGCCCATATATGGCAAGGGCCGTTGTTGCTCGTGGTGGGGATAGAGACCGGCCTGGACGATTCCATTATACGAACTCCAGAGGGGTGTCCGCCACTCGCCAACATCATTATTTATAACAATATAACATTTTCCATTGTTTCCGATCGATCGAATTTGACTTCGAAACGATTGGAAGACGATTTTATGATTTTTTCACGCAGCACATCATGAATATTATTGATAAATCGAGTTATTGGTGCACGCCGAGTTTCCGATGGGTCATGGTAACTGCCTACCATACCCACGGGAAAGTCCACTGGTCACGGTGCCGGCCTGCGATTTCGCTCACAGTGCTCGCAACTCGCGTCCCATCTCGACTTGACGAGACAGTCTCCCTCGCCAACGTTTCGTTGTCGATCTTCAAACGCCAGCGCTTTATAACCAGCCGAAACCGAGACAGTTCGTGGACACGCAAACGTTCACGAATTTTTATTATTAAACAAACAGCAACGGGAAGAATCATCCCGCTCTTGTGAATCATCCGATTTTCACGGTCGTCGAGCCGAGAAAGTTATATTCTTCGTTTTGTGAAGAGGTGAGTCCGCTTTGAACGCATACTTTTCGTTGTTTTCTTCTCTCCTCAATCTTGTGTCGATGATAATTGCATTTCGGGTTGTTGAGAAGTTCACGGAGAAAGGAAATTTATTGACCGTCGAGACTGGCGAAAAGTTCGGGACGATTGTGGGTTTTTGTATCGAGATAAAGAAGGTAAAATATATGACTCGTGCAGTCATCGAGAAAGAAGGGAAAGGAAGATGCCGGGCTAACCTGAACGCCGGCTATGGCAGCCATGATGGCAGGGCGTTGCTCTGCTCCTCGTGGCTTTATCCTTCGCATCCTTTCGTAAATTGTACATCGTTGTAATGCTCTACCAGAATATCGAGACAGTTTTCACATAAAATCAAATTCGTTTTGCATCGATGAATAAAAAATCATTGCGCGTCTACGATCTCGGATCTTTGCGAGTCTGATCGCGCATCGAAAAGCCGGCTTGGGTCTGTGAAAAAGCATAGGAGAAAACCGGCGTTCTCAGTCCTCGAGTCTTACGAGTACAGACGCGCTTGATACGAGTTTCGAGAGCCGGCTCTCGAAAACGCCGTACGCCATGATGGGCTGGGCGTTGTTCTGTCTCCTGCGATCCTCGTGTTCCGTCACACGAATATATCTCATGGAGAATAATCGAGAATAATCTCAATTTTGACCTTGAACGTTTAATTCCGTAATTAATAAATAAGTCACTCCTTCGACGCTCCGTCAGGTTGTCGCGAAGGTCAGCAGGTGGTCAGTAGTACTCGCGAGTCTTGCTGCAAGGTGGTCGAAGACGTGGCAGACTATTATTAGCGTACCTCGTTCCATCTCTCTCTTGTTCTCCGGCACTCACGCTCGGCTCATTCGCAGCGCGTAAGCCCAGTCCTAACCTACCCCGTCCCGTAGTACACGATTTCCATTTATAAATTCCTACAAAACGAAGAACTCTTGAACTTGACGCGGGTAAGAGTACGAGATTAGGTCCGCTCGGGAAGTGTCCCGTTAAATGGGCAGAGAAGACGCGCCGAAGGTTTTCCGGATTCCCTGCCGAGGCTTAATCGCATTTTTGGATCTTTGCCCAACTACACCCGGCTTTAGGTATACACGAGAGGCCGAGACGACGAGAGACGGGAATTTCACGGAAGGTCGTTGTTCCGTTATTCTTATCTTCGTAATAATCTACCTAAACTCGCATAGTTTTCTCAAGCTCTCCACCAAGGAAACACGTATTTCCGCAAAGATACATTTTTCTCCTAGAAAAACTTATTCTCTTTCGGTAAATACAATAAATCGATTCTCTTCCGCGAGTCCAAAGTCTCGTGGCGTGTTTCGATCGCCGTCGAGATCTTCGGAGTCCACGAGCATCCACGTGACGTTTTGTCACACCATGACGTGTGCAATTATCGTCGCGCGCGTTTCCCGGAAGAGATGTTGATTCAGAAGCGTTGATTCTCGATAGAATCATTCATGCTCGATTGTAACAATATTCTTGCTATATTTCCCTTCGTTTGCTGTAGTTTTGCCGTCGTCATAAAACTGAAAGTCTCCGAGAGACATTAATATCGATCCTCGTAATTACGGTGTACCGGAAGTAATCGGGACTCCGATTTTCTGAGCGTGTCGGAAAAAGAAAAAGATTCATTGACACAACCGGCGTTTTCGTACACGCGGGGATGACGCGTGGCGAGGGAAGGGAGTTCGAAGGGACGTGCTCTGTTCGATTCGGCTGCGATGCATTTCGCGAGGTTCCTATCTCATGCCCAACGCGGGGGAGGGACGAGGAAGGGGGGAGGGCGATGTCAGAGGGGAAAATCGGGGATGATACGCGTCGGCGTGGCGTCGCGACGTCGCTTGGTGGGGTGTACCCCTCCGTGACACTGCGCTACCATATATGGTAAAGAAAGCCGGGATTGGTCGAGGGTGTCCTGCCGTTATTGGCTGACGTAGTTCGTACAGCTTGACAGCCAAAGTGGGAGAGACCCCAACCGTCGCTTACCACCTTCGTATAATACACTGCTCGCCGGTCCGCGAAGCTACACTCTGTGTTTGGTGCTAACCAAAGATCGTACGGTGCGCGCAGCAGTCTGTAGTGTTACGTCCTAATACTTGTACATATTTTTTACGAAGTTTTAAAGTAAAACGTAAGTTTCCCGTTGGAGTTCAAATACGAAATAAGATATTTTCGACAATTTAACGGAAGAATATGAATATATAACGGAGCGTAGAGAACAGTTTAGGACACGAAAAGGATTAATTTGCCGCTACGACGAGTTGCCCGCAGTGTTCGGCGTCACGAAAGTTCATTCAAGATCATTCGCTATACTTCGAAATTTTCGGTCATTCAGTGAAACCGTCCAGTGCGTGGGCGAGAGTTATACGCGAAATACTCGACGCTCATTCATCGATCCACGAGAGACGGAAAAAGGAAACGTGAATTTTTTAGTAGTGGGTGTTCGAGCTCCAAAAGCGGTTCTTTTTTTTTTTTTTCACAAGCGGGGATAGCGGAGAGATATTTCGTACTTGTGTTCCTTATTCGGTGTGTTTTTCTGTGCCGTTTGTAAAGTTTCATAAATCGCACACCCACTCGAAATAATCGTTCGGTGTATTTGGTCGGACGAGAGTTCGAGGCTTTTCGTATCTATCACCTTACTGGATATATAAAAAAAAAACTTATTCTCGCCGATTCTCGCAACTGAGATTCCAATCGGTTTTGCCTTGCCTTTCTCCGGGTCGGCGTTGCCTCATTTCTGAAATATAATATCGCGACGGGACGCTGGGCGAGCGGCGGGGAGAAAGGGGTACGGAGAGTATCGACCGTTGAACGCGCCGGGGCTGGGCGGGGCAAGGGTGCGGTCGCGCTCGACAACGTCCGTTTTCCGACTCCACTCGCGATGATTCTTCGATGCATCCATTTCGCCAATGATCTCAATATTTTTTCAATCGATAACCCCGAAACGCCGATCATTCATTTCGCAAATTTTACACAAAAAATAAATCGAATACTTGTCGAGAATTATTAGAGAATCGACGCGTTCGCGAGCATCGGCGGCCATTTTAAACGGTTGAGCGTCACGTGGCACCGCGAGATAAGCCGGTTCCGAGATTCATCGTTGTAATCTTAAGAAGACTCTCGTATCCATCGTCTCGATAACCGAACTAACGAGGATATCTCTCTTGTTATTTTTTGCAGATAAAATCACCACAGACCAAACATGTGTGACGAAGAAGTTGCCGCACTCGTCGTTGACAATGGATCCGGTATGTGTAAGGCCGGTTTCGCCGGTGACGACGCGCCAAGAGCCGTCTTCCCGTCGATCGTCGGAAGGCCCCGTCATCAGGGTGTGATGGTCGGCATGGGACAGAAGGACAGCTACGTCGGTGACGAGGCTCAATCCAAGAGAGGAATCCTCACCCTGAAGTATCCGATCGAGCACGGTATCGTGACCAACTGGGACGATATGGAGAAGATCTGGCATCACACTTTCTACAACGAGCTTCGCGTCGCCCCCGAGGAACATCCGGTACTCTTGACCGAGGCACCGTTGAATCCCAAGGCCAATCGCGAGAAGATGACGCAGATCATGTTCGAGACGTTCAACACTCCGGCTATGTACGTCGCCATTCAGGCCGTACTCTCGTTGTACGCGTCCGGTCGTACGACCGGTATCGTTCTCGACTCCGGCGACGGTGTGTCCCACACCGTACCGATCTACGAGGGATACGCGCTCCCGCACGCCATCCTCCGTCTCGATTTGGCCGGTCGCGATCTCACCGATTACCTCATGAAGATCCTCACCGAGAGAGGATACTCGTTCACCACCACCGCCGAGCGCGAAATCGTTCGTGACATCAAGGAGAAGCTCTGCTACGTGGCCCTCGACTTCGAGCAGGAAATGGCAACCGCCGCGTCGTCGTCGAGCCTCGAGAAGAGCTACGAACTTCCGGACGGACAGGTCATCACCATCGGCAACGAGAGATTCCGTTGTCCCGAGGCGCTTTTCCAACCGTCGTTCTTGGGTATGGAGGCTTGCGGCATTCACGAGACGACTTACAACTCCATCATGAAGTGCGACGTCGATATCCGTAAGGACTTGTACGCCAACACCGTGCTGTCCGGTGGTACCACCATGTACCCTGGAATCGCCGACAGAATGCAGAAGGAAATCACTGCCCTCGCCCCGTCGACCATGAAGATCAAGATAATCGCGCCACCCGAGAGGAAATACTCCGTATGGATCGGTGGTTCGATCCTCGCTTCCCTCTCCACCTTCCAACAGATGTGGATCTCAAAGCAGGAGTACGACGAGTCCGGACCGTCCATCGTCCACAGGAAGTGCTTCTAAGCGCTTTGCGTCTCAATTCTTCATCTCTGCGGCATGCTCGAGAAGGCCTCGTCGACGATCAACGGACGGTCATCACAACGCCCGCCCCGAAAAAAAAAACCCGTTGTCGCAAAAAAGAGAGTTTACGAGCACGCACGAGACACAAAAAGAAAAAAGAAAAACACACACCCGTCGATCCTATTTACTTTTCGCGTATACCGTCGTCGTGATTTAATTATATTCTTCCCCCCACGAGCGCTCTAAACTCGCCCGATTATCTAATTTTTTTTTCGTCATCATTCATCAACCACCTACGACTACGGACCGGAAACGACGGTCTCCGGGGATGAAAAAGAGAAAGAAACGCGCGGTTATTCACAGGCGGACGTAACATCAACTTCCGCGTTCTCAGCATTCGCGCCTTCGAACAATTTCGTTTCGCGCAAATCTCGGTCGATAATTTTGAGATTGAGCGAAATCCTTGCGACTCCGGGACACAACGGCGCGCGCGTTTTTCTTTTTTTTTTCGTTCCCCTCTTCGATCACGGAGACTCGAGAGACGAGATGTTTGATACATTGTAAAATCGGGACAAAATAACACCTCGCTCCGCGCATCCTCATTCAACTTCATCGTTCACATCAAGAACACGCGACGAATAGACAACAACATTCTTCTAAGCCCAGCGAGCAACGCGGTTCTTTCATTTATACTTATATATACTTTATTATATTCCAAAAAAAAAAAAAAAGAAACAAACAATGATAAAAGACAAGAAAAATGAAAAAACACAATTTACAAGATAAAAGGAAAACGATTATCTTCGATTTGTAACTCGCAAAGCTCGAGAGCCAGTTTGTATTATACTTATATTGGAGTAACAATGCCAGTTCACGGTGTGAACTATCTATTTCTATGAATGTATTATCTTGTTTAATTTCAATTCCCGCTGATCGTGCCTCCTCACGGAGGCTTTCATCGCGAACCGGGATTCTTCACGACCATTTCTCACGACACACATACCGCACATTCGTCATCGTCCTTTCTTCCCAAACTCGCTCTACTCTCTCATCACCACGACCATCCATACACGAATTGTTCCCATTCCATTTCGTAATTATTCGAGAGATCCCGCGAATCGCGTTTGACACGTTGACGTGGAAAGGTTTGAGCTAGGAACGGCGGTGAGGGGTTCCCCTACCGGAGCTATCTCCGAATAATTGATTATCTTATCGGAGATCGATCCGGTCTTCGTGTCCCCTCCGTACGCGGGTTATTAAAACTATTTACATTCCGCTATCATTCATTACTCCAAAAAGAATAAAAATAAAAAAGAAAGTTCCTCGATACTCCTCGGATGTTAACTGTTTTTCCATGTTTCATCGGAGCGATATTGAGAACTCTTAAAAAAAAAAAAAAAAAAAGAAAAGCGCGTCGCGAGCCTCGCTTAATAACGGGATTCACGATGCGAACATTCCGGGCGAAGATAGGCCTCTGACTTTGATCGATAAATAACGATGCGTTTTTTTTCCTATTTTATATACCGTTACCGAAAAATCGTCGAAGGAATAAATAAGTTAAGGAGAAAATGCAGGAATACTATACTACTCTGTGTAACAAGAAAAAAAAAAACGACATACCGAGGCTTAGATAAACACAAACAGCAACGGAGAAATACCCTTTTTTTCTAATTCTCGTAAAAACACAAACACACATACACACAATGGGGTATTTTTTTGGGCCGAGAGGCAAGTTGTCTACGACTCGAGTTATTGTCACGAACACCCATGATTTAATAAACGCTCGCTCAAACGATTATTAAGGAAAGATGCTGAAGAAACGTGGAAGAGAGAAAGGAAAAAGAAATACGAATCAATGATAAAGGATGTGTGAACATGCATTGAAGACACGGTTTCGACCCCGCAAGCGTAGCCAAAGTATTATAATTTATTCCCATTGTATTGTGCAAGACCATTCACGTACACAACTTTAAAGACTACTTTAGACTTATGGGATTAATAAAATAAAAATCTTTGAAAAAAAAAACAAACGAACAAAAAACGATAATACGAAGGACTAAACTACGAATTCAACAATCCACGGCGTCAGCGTTCTGTCGGCGATTAGTTGTACGTTTTCTAGATGATAATTGCATGCGCGAAGCCTCCGATCAACACCGAGCCAACACCTGAGAACCTGCAGCCTTGAATTTATCCCGAATCGAAGATTTCGAATGTTCCTTCGAGTTTCGCCGGAACGCGGCGATGCGCGGAAACGTTTTTCGATCGAATTAGATTCACCGAGGGACGTAACAGTATATAATTGGAATTAAACGTCATACCTAACCCGTAGCCGGCATCGATTCTTTCGCGTTTTCCGTCGCATCATTGAAAAAATTTGCAAAAAACGACAAAACAAACCCGTAGCTTTTGTACCGTTCAATGTGCATTGAATAATTGTAACCTAAGATTTGTGGTAAACTACCTACGAATAATTATTCTAAGTAATTAGGTTTATATTTTCAATTTCAATAATAAAAATTATTTTCAATGAATGAACATAAAATTCGATGACGCGCAGTTTTGTATCGAGAACCAATTGTCAGTGGTAAACGCCGATTTCGGTGTCTGCCTCTTTGAAACGGAGTTTTATCGCGGCAAACGTACAACATTCACGCGCATGCTAACCCGTTATAACCGTGGTATTTTAATCGTCGACCGCGTTATCCGTTGAACCGCAAAGCCTCGCGATTTATCTTCGCGGCACTCCGTCGGGGCTTCGGGGAACGATTATCTCGATCGAAGCAACAAATTCTGCCGGCAACGCTTTAAACAAACGTTTGGGATATAGCCCGAAGCCTCTCGCCCAGCCGGGATCAACGCAGCTCATAGAAATTCCTGCCTTTCGATTCGAGAACGATATCCTCTCGAGGCATCTTTCGCGTCGTATTTCATGCCCGTGGACGCAGCAACAACTTACGAAGATCGTCTTTTATTCGCCGATTGCCAAAGGCAGAAGAAGCTCGCGTAACAAATGTCGAAATTGTCCGCGGTTATCGGGAGAACAGGAGTATCGAGCAAGAACTTATCCGCCTGGCCGACGCAGTTGCGCGCGCATACGATTATCTCGCGCCGCGTCCGTCGCGTTCTCGCTATCGTCCGCGCGCGTTAACCCTTTCCTCCTCCTCTATCATGCTCTCCCGATTCTCGGAGCAGATTTCGACATTCGCCACGCCAAACGCGCAAGTTCACGTTCGGGAAAATTACTGAGCTTCGTTGCGCGCGCGATGGCCGCCGAACGGAAGGACTCGTAGAGAGGAGAAGTCCTCTCCCCCCGGTAGTTTTTTTGACATGTTTGAAATTCACGTAGTCTATTATTGTTTACGATCGCGTTAGGATACGTGACGCCTTCCTGTTGTCTTCGTGGGCTTTCGAATTCACCGCTCGCAAGTTCGACGCATTGTTTCCGACGACGGAGCGAGTCCTCTCGGAAAAACAAAAAAAATGCCGGAACAAAATTCAGCTGATCAGTACTCCACGTCGGTGAGTTTATTGTCCCAGCTGCGAGATCGATTGACAGTTGAACTTAACCTCAAAACGTTGATCGGTAAACAAAGAGATTTTGCGTCAGTTGCCAGATCTATACTTATCCCAAATCGTCTGTTCACCGTGTGAGATTCAAAAAAACAAATAAGAAAGCACGTGAATAAAAAAAATCGTCTTTGTGTTTTTTTTTGTAGTTTTCCGAAAAAATTGTTTTTTGTTACAAAAAAAAAATTTCATTGCAGGTCGGTCTTATTTATATCTTCAATCTTATCGTCGGAACCGGAGCTCTGACGCTTCCAGCTGTATTCAGCAGAGCAGGATGGGCGCTCGGACTCGGCGTTATTTTGATCCTGGCCTTTATCAGGTAAAAATAAATTGCACTTCGTGTTTCCCTTGTTTCGCCTCGATTAGTTAGTCTTGTGACTCAATGAACTGTGTTACTCGCAGCTTTATTACCGTGACCTTTGTAATCGAAACTATGGCCTCCGCTAATGCCATTCTAACGTGGCGCAAGTCGCAGCAAAGAAAACGAGTGAGTTTGCTTGAAAAGATTTAATAATTAAATAACAATAATTCAATTTCACAATTTTTGTGCTTCGTAGTCGAATTATCGAACTCTTTTAACGATTTTCTTAATTTTTCTTAGTTCTTACAGGCCTCCGGCGAGTCGGGACCTTCGAATTCCGATTCGGAGGATACTCCACTCGTCGCTCAACATTCGGGCAGTCCTGAGAAAGCTGACACCAGCTACAGATACTATGTGATCCACGAGAAAATCGAAATGGGCGACATGGCATCGATATTCTTCAACAAAACTGGCACTACTATGTTCTATCTGTGTCTTGCCGTATACTTGTACGGCGATCTGAGTATTTACGGCGCCGCCGTCGCGAAGTCGCTGGCCGACGTCGCTTGCACTTATCAGTCGCCGAATTTAACGTGCAACGATACGATACCGGACACTGATGCCTGCTGGGAAGGCTCGTCCATCGATCGAATGCACGCTTACAGAATATTTCTCGTGAGTGAATGCGTTCGCTTTTTTCACGTATCAACGAAAAAACAATCTATTGATGGCCTAACATCGAAAAACAGTAGCGTTCCGCTCGACAAAAGCAGTTAATCGATTACTTTTAAAACAATCAAATATAGCGTTTTCATTTTTTTAAATAAATTATTTTGCATTTCTCGTTTATTTTTCAGACGATCTTTGTGCTCACCCTCGGCCCTTTCGTCTTCTTCAACGTCCAAAAGACGAAGTATCTGCAGCTCCTTACGTCGGCAATGCGCTGGCTCGCATTCACGATAATGATCGCATACGCCTCGAGAATCCTCATTGTCGATGGCCCTCAAGGATCTCCGCCGGCTGCCAACGTAGTCGGTAAGTACACCGACATTCAGCCCGCAGCGTATTTGCGACGAGTATATTGAGGGTACTTATCGCGCTTGAACCTTCGTGAACCCTGGAAATCGAATGGAAAACTTTTTGCGGCAATAATTTCTTTCAATCATTCCAAGTGTCGATAATTTTTTCGATTACGAATCATACTGTTTGGAAAGAATTTTCAAGTGATTAATTCGTTTATTTCCAACGACCGAATAAGCGAAAAAAAATTATAATTTTCCCATGGTTCGAGTAATCGATTTTTGTTTCGAATCTGTTGAAACTGAAGGAAATTTTGATTCACAGGAATACCCGGATTGTTCGGTGCCTGCATCTACTCTTTCATGTGTCATCACTCACTGCCGGCTCTCGTAGCTCCGATCGCAAATAAATCGACTCTCAATCGTTCGTTATCCCTCGATTACGTTCTCATAGCAATTTTTTATTTGCTACTCGCCCTAACGGGAGCATTCGCGTTCGAGCATTTGGACGATCTCTATACTCTCGATTTCGGTCCTCGCGGCTCCGGCGATTGTTCTAAAAGTGCCAACATAATGATGACTACGATAGAATATTTCTTGGCTCTTTTTCCGGTTTTCACTCTATCGACGAGCTTTCCGATAATCGCCATAACGTTGAGAAACAATTTGGAGTCTTTGTATCCCGTCGAAAGCGACACGAATCACTACAGTTGTTATCGCAAACTCGTGTTTCCCATTCTCGCTATACTGCCGTCCTACGCGCTCGCGATGACAACGAAGGATTTAAAGATACTGGTCGCCGTAACAGGCTCGTACGCCGGCGCTGGAATCCAGTACATCATACCGACGTTTCTCGTTTATTACGCGAGAAAGAAGACCGATCGCGTTATCGGTCTCGGTGTGACGAATAAATTCGCCAGTCCGTTCGCCAGCTCGTTCTGGCTCGTATTCGTAGTACTTTGGGCGATAACTTGCATGCTTCTCGTGTCGGTTAATTTGATCGAAAAGCATCTACTTCCCCACGCGATTTCATAGTCAATCATCGCTATGCGCACTATCGAACGGTGAAAATACAAAAGCTTCACGATACTCCCGCGTCGACGCGCGAAATTAAGACTGAAAGATTAATTTAATTCACGGATAAATTCGTCGTCGTCACCGATTATCGAACGAGCAAAACTGTTTCGGTTTGATGCAAAGTTTTTCCAGTTCCTTGGCAGCAGGATGAGAGAATCTCGTGATCGACAATATAACGTATTATACATATAAATGAATATATATTTATTCAGCCTCGCTAAACTATAGAAATTCATTGTTTCTACGACCAGTGATGATCGATTGATTTCAGGCAAAAAAAATCATCTAATTTTCTTTTGTGCATCAAAGAAGATTCGTAAAAAAAATCCTCGACGATTGTACGAATGTAAGGGTATTCTTGTCACGTAAAAAAATCCGAATATTCGAGTGTAACAAACTTTATACAGAATCAAATATTTTCACGATATTGGTTTTTCTTTCGTATCATTCAGTGAATCAAATTCCACTCCTACATTTCAAACTCGAATCCGACGATTTGTTTATATGTTCAGATAACTCTTACTTAATCATCGATAGTGGAAGCTTTTTTATATGGATCACGTGTTATGAAAAAAAAGTGTTTTCTTTTCTGCGTGAATTCAATCGAGCCCTTGAACGCGATCGAGTCACGTTGAGGTGAAACGACAATAGCTTTTTTTTCTCCCGAGAAAGGACAAAGATCCCTTCGAAGCCAAACGTGTTGCGACGCAAGCCGCAAAAGTGTTTCTTCACGTCTCTTATACTAATTGTAGAATTCGATACCACCGTCATTGATAGTCCAAAATAGTCTCTGTGTTCTTCTGAAAAGTGACGATACGTTAGATGATAAGTTCGTTTTATATCCAGTTCTTCGGAGACTGTTTGATTTATTCCAAATCGTCTGTAGTCAATAGATAGCGCAGCGGTGGCGCGCGAGAGAGTAAAACGAACGCATAAACAATAGACATTATTAGTTACGTGTGATGTATGAAACGTACAAAAAGGAAAGAACAGAAGAAGAAGCATGTCGAAAATATGTATATAACTATATATTGTATGTATAACACTAAGGTTTAAGTAAATGTGTATATTTTTCAGAGAAAAATAATCGAATAAAAAAAATCAATTATTTGATCACATTATTTGTTTTATTTTCATAATATACTTTTTATCTATATATGTATTTATATATAGACTCTTATATACTCTTATACTTTTAGACTGATAGACTCGAGCGTGACAGATCTTAACACGAATAGATTTCTCTTCAAGACTTCAACAAATCAAGGTAGCACAGTAAAAGCGCCGCGCCGGTTCGTCATTTCATGCTTTCTTTTTTTCTCTCTTATCACATCGGAGCTCTTGCCGTTTAATTCTTTTTTACAGAAAAAAAATTAAATCTTTTGATATTCTCGAGGATTCGAATCCGCGCGACCGACACAATCGCATTAATTCGCAAGCAACTTAGACCATAATACACATTCGCGAGTAACGATGAAAAACGACATACGCAAATCACACGAAAAACGAAAAAAAAAACGTCGATGAAATGATATAATACACATTCGTCGTTGCGAGAACAAAGCGAGGCGATAGCTGAGATGAGGTCTTTTTTTTGCTTTTATCGATACTTAAATTCAATCGACTATAGTACATGTGTACGATTTAGTTTATATCGCTGTGACGATTAGAATGGCAATTATTCGGCGAGAGGCGATACAATGTGAGTGCTCCATGTGGCTTTTCGCTTATAATTCTGTATTGGCAGGCACGTGCACATTATTAGTAAAATCAATAAGATTCATCTGTCCCGCGTTCTCCGCAGTTTCGGGGAGTATATTTGCGTCATTTACTTTATTTTCGTTTGCTTGATTGTGTCTTCAATAGTTTCATCTTTGTTCATATATATATATTTTTTTCTTTCATTCATGAGCGAGCGTGCTTACCGCTTGTAATTGACGAAGCGATTCGAAATTAATTCATTAATTGGTAGCGATTTCAGAGACATTGATTCCCAGACCAGTTTGATTACACTCCAATTCCCCCTCTTCCATTCTCGTTTTGTTCTTATCTATTTGTTATAACTATAGTTATTGTTAATCATATACTTTAATAGGTCCTGGTGATTGTTGGGAACTCGGTGCCGAACCAGTATTGGCACTTCGTGTAGCGCGAGAAAATAATAATCTTCGCGACGATTCGTCCGCGCTCTTTGATAATAGACGAAACTCCATTTCGTTTGTTTTTCCTCATAATGTTCTTCTCCTTCGTCACGATAATTTCGAATAATATTTGGAACATTGCACGAGCGTTTGTCTCTCGCGCTCTTACGTGACGAGCTTATCTTTGGTCGCTCATCTCCGAGCATCAGTCTTATCTTGTACTAAATCGCGGATCGATCGACTTTCGTTTAAAATGAGCTACCGCGGTTTTTTCTTTCACTTCGTATTTGTGCAGGTGTTCTTATTTTCTTCCGTTGACTAACTTTGCGACTGATTAATACTAGCGAGGTATAAAATCGGCTAGCGCGATATGTTTTTCTTTTGTAGCTTCGTTGATATATGTTCGATCCGATCATTGTCCGGTTTTGTAGAAACGCTTTTTCTTGTGATCAACTATCGTCCTGTTTTTCTTTCTGTTTTCATTTCTCTATTTAGTCGACGTCCATTTTTCTTACTCTTCTTTCGTTTTTTTTTTACTCTTATCCTTCATTCATACTATTTTTCGCATAGCTAGGAGATCTTCAGTACTTCGAAGACTCGTAATTCTCCGTGTAGGGGCAAGGCAAGTCCTCGTGACCGATGCACTCGATAACGGGATCATGACTGCTGTCCCACATTCCTGGTCCGCATTGACGACACAGACCGGCGAGTGTACAAGGCAATCGGTCCAACAAACGAAAGTGATAGAGCAAGCCTCGCGCCTTGCGTATTATAACACTCCCGTCCATGTACATCGCCAACGAGCTGAAGTGCAACAGCATCTCGTCGGTTCGGAGATCTTGCGCTATAACGTCGTCCGCGTAGACGCACATTATAGCGAGACAGAGGAAAAGGTGAAAGTAATCCGTGAGATAATTGACCCAGCACGCTTCCCACATTACCAGGGCAACTTCCGTCGGAAACTCGCGTTTAAGGCATCTACGAAACAACACAGTCGAAGAATTCACGTATATCGGAACTTCAACGAAGATTAATGTGTTCTTTTTTTTGTCTACTCACAAAAGAATCCATCGATGACAAAACAGGAGTTCCAGAGCGTCGGCGTGTTTCTCGAGGTGCGAATAAAAATCCGGTACCATTACTCGTATCAATTCTCTTAGATAGCAAAGATTGCGATCCATATCCGTGTCCGTGGGAGTGCAAACGGCCACCGATCTCTGCATCAGACCGGCGAAACACCAGAAAGCATCGATCTCGGAATTCAATTCGGCTAGAAGAGGCGCCAAAAGGTCGGACATTCCTTGCGTGTAGCCTAGACGACAGTTGTATACCGCGTAATTCAACAGTATATTCCTTAAAAATGGGGGGAAAAAAGTTAATAACAAATTATTTCATGACTTCGATCAATTTTCTTTTTCAGCAGATTTTTCACCGGATCTTACTTCATAATTTCGATGTTAGGATTATCCTCTCCGGCGTAGTAAGGATTTCCCCGATCGGTGCGAACGACGTCTTTCTCAACGATGCACACGACGTTTCGCCAAAAACGTTCGGCCTGTTCGGGACTCATGCTGCATCGTCGCCTCTCTATCTCGTCGTATTCTTGTCTCCTTATGGCGTCGATCTGTTCGCGATCGTCGTAGGTACTCTGATACGAGTAGCAGTGAAGCAAGAATGGCCAAACGATTTTTCTCAACGCCGGCTCCAAACCGCCGAAGAACACGCCTTTTCGCAGGGCCAAATCGTCCTCGACCTGGCCGCGTTCGTTCAACAAATCCTTCCAGGCGAGCGACGTTATCATCGGCACTTGTCCTTCCTCCGGATGAAGCTCGTCTCTACCGACTTCCGGTCTGCATACCATGAAATGCCTGAAATTTGGACGAACAAAATTGTCACAATGGTCGAGCGATTCGAAGTATACGAACGTGGATACGAATTATTTTTCGGAAAAGCGCGAAGCTTGGCAACAGCAATATGGCAATGGCGAACCGGTAAGGCAAAGTTTCTTCCGTATCTGTGTCCTGCCTCGGATAGAGAAGCTGATGCCATTGATGAAGCGAGGCCGCGAGTCTGTCCAATCCGCCGTGATGAAAGTGAAGAATCTTGTACTGGCTCTCGCGACTCGCCACGACCAATTGTCCACTCGTGCAGGCCGGATCGGCGAAGAACAATCTCAACGATCGCATTTGACTGAGATCAACGGAGAATCTGCGACAACGATGAGCTCGTCTTAAAGTCACGGGCGACGCGTTGGCACTCTCGGGAAACGTTAGATTGTGCTGAAGCGCCAACAGCTCCGGGGATCTCATCCACGTGGGAAATTCTTCAGCTGTGCACATAATAAGTGATGAATATTTGTCATATTTATCTTCTCAAAATTTATGTTTGTATGTATTTTTTTTCATCGCCCGAAGCATCGTAGCACCTTTGAAGATCGAGTACTTTTTTGAACGGAATAGCTAAAAATATATATCTCTTTAACTTTCATACTCCAGTTTTTCGTGTGAAATATTAAGCCGGGAAACGAGTACGTGGCAATGAATCGATCGGAACGAATAAATCAGACATAGTTCCGAAGTGGTTGGTGTCAATAACTTGTTGTCTGGAGTTTTTTATCACAATTTTTCAAAATGTGCCTATTTTTGGCTCACTGAGAAAGGAGTGTATTTTTATTTAGTAAATATCTAGTTGAATACAATGGAATATGTTTTATAATCAAGGAAAATAATACACTAATATGTAACAGGAGATTCACCCATTCAATGGAAAACATTTTATTTGCCGAAAAATCTTGCTATTGTTTGAGGATGGAAATCAATGTATAGTTGAAAAGAGGTTCAAAGATCCGATTTGAAGACGGATTCTTCACATAATCTTTCCAGGTTCATTTACTAGGTAAAGTGCTCAGTTATTGGGATTTTCGATGCCACGTTTGTTCTGTCTATTACCGAAAAATCCAGTGAATATCTTGATAAAAAAAGGAGGTATGTAATATTTTATTCGTTTCTTTATCAACATCTCAAGGTCGACAAGCATGTCCCATATAATGGACGATTCACTCTATTTTATATTTTTTAAAATCCTTTTCGACAATTTTATTGTTGATACCAAATCTCAATTAAATCGAATGAAATTAGTTAACTATTAAACGAATTATCTTCATTTGGCCCAATTGAATATTTCTCGACACAACAATTATTTTTCAATCCAAATCGTCTCGATTCATCTCGATTCATTCTCCAAAAAACTCTGACGCTTTTCACGTTGAATTAAAAAAATATTCGAGATATCATTTTTTTTTCTTCATAGAAAGTAAAAATCGAGATAAACTTTTGAGTTGATATAATTGGATGTATTTTGTTGCATTGAAAACGAATTCAATAGTTGGTTAATTCCCGTGTGCGAAACAATTGAATTTAGAAAAATTTCGTTTCCGTCGGAATAGAAGTTTCTCATGCATTTTTTTGCTTTCGATCTCTTATAAATATGGATAGAAAACATTTCATTTACAATTATTACCGTCTGCCGACCCTCCGACGGACAGACTGCATGTGGAGGTCACCGACATACTTCGACTCCGCGCACCGACGTCGTCCCTCGTATTCCTCGTCTCCGCATCCTCGAGTGCACGGCGCTCGTGGGAACTTCCGTTCTCAAAAATTCTCGAATCCAACGAATCCGACCTCAAACGATTAATCCTCACTCCTCTTCCGCGTTCGTTGTTAATAATCCCACCGTTGCCGCTTTTCTCCAACGGCGATTTACCGTTCGTCACATTTTCGTCGAAATTTTCGGTAGTCACCTCGATCTCCGATCCGGCGTCGCGTTGGTTTTTCTCCGACGATGCAACGGAGTTTTCGTGATCCCTTCTCGACTCTCTCGACGTTCCGCCAGAACAGACTCTCTCGCAGTCGCCGCAATTTATCGGCTCTTTAACCTCGAGACACACGTCGACCCGCTCGTTGTCGTTGTCGAACTTTCCGCCGTTCGTTTCCTCCGGTATCTTCTCGGGCGCGCCAGTCGCTACCGCGTGCTTCTTCGGTGTCAGATTCTCCAGTGTCGTCGGATGCTTCCTCAGTGTGCTGTTCGGTATCCAGCTCAGATGGAGAGTAGGAACGTTCGTGTTCTTGTCGAGTTTGCACGTGAGCGTCATATAGCCAGGATGATGAACAACATCGCAGTGTTGGCGCAGCAACGTCGGTGGGTGCACGCAAACGTTGTTCTTGCAAAAGATCGCCTCGCCGTCTTGATACATCGAGCGACGATTATCCTGACTACCGTCGCCGAGTATGTAGCTGCTCGCTTTCTTGAGAATACTCGGCAGTGGCATCTTCGAGCCTGTTTGTTTGTTCTATTTTTATCCCGTAACAAACTCAATTCTTCCTTCGTTCGATCGGTCGATCGGTCAATTGATCAATCGGATCTTCAATTTCATTCTTATTCGTCATTCCAATGTTTCTCGTATCACCGGCGGACGCGCATACGATTTCCATCGGGCCTCGCGTGTTTCGCAAATGCCCGAACGCATTTTCCCTCCCGACCCCTCGAAAGGGAGTTTCACGAAGAAAAATCGTTGAATCGATTGTGGAGAAGTTAATGATCTATTCTCATTTTATTTGTGTCTCACAATTGTGTTAACGTTATTCTCCACGGAACCGAAAAAAACCGCGTTAGCCACGCACGGTGACCGACGGTCAACTGTTTCGATGATTATTCAGTCTCCGCACGAACTCTCGTGCTTCACTATTGTATCGTGCGTATGCGGTGACGGAGCATATGCGAACGTATGTTATCAGAGTCAATTAGCCTCTTTACATATGCAGAGGACCGATATGGACTCTCATCTATCGTGACACCCTTGGCCGAGGTTTTATTCGTTGTTCCAGAGACGAACGAAACGTTCGCGAGATAACAGGCCCGTCGAGCGTCGGACGACCGGACGTACCTGAAGGAAAGGTAATCGCTTCACTAATCTTCCCTGCACGCAGGAGCTCGAGCCCATCGATCGTCTTGAACTCGCAATTTCTCACGGAATAAAAAACTCTTGGCAATCGTATCGATTTTCAATTGCGACGAGGAGCTCGACTTTCATTCAAATCTGAGGATGACGAAAGGAGAAGAGATGAAAAAAATTCGCACGTCACGTTGCGTGGCACACGTCACTGTTTGACGAGCTGGCAGTTAGGCGTTGACTTCCGGGTCCGACCGGCAATTTAACGAGATTCCAGTCATTCACGAACTTCCATCTGTCTCCCGGGACGATCATTAACGTCATCTCGGATTATGATTAATTTTTTTTCTAGATACCGAATTACTCGTTATTGTTTTCGTCGGGACTCGCCGTTTCGCGGAGATTTTCAGTTCTGTTCTCTCATCCGTATGTCAAAAAACTTTGCGGGTTTTCTCTCCATTGTTTATGTTGTGGGAGTTGAGTTGGTTGCGCAATGGTCGTGAGCGTACTGGACGCCTTGGGCTGCGCGTATAACAACATCGAGGCGGGCAGCACCGAGCTGCTTTGCTCGACAGTGGCTAGCACTATCCAGGATCAATATTTCCATCTGATTCCGAAGGGGATTCTCCTACGTGTTGGCCTACTACTACTACCCGTGCCGACTACGTTTCACCACTCTGGCGCACTCGGAATTTTCTCTTTTTATTGATTCCTCTGCAACGCTTGAAATTCTCCGTTACAATCACTTTCACTCATTTAAAACCGTTCATCGACGATTATCGTCTCGAATTGTTCGCCGCTTCATCGAGTTCAACATTCTTTTCCGCTCATCCGAAACTCCATTTTTTCTTCCGGGATTTGAATGAAGCTCGGATAGGCATCGGGGATCGGGATTTCGAAACGTTTGCTATGTTCGCAGCGGGGATTCGCTTTTTGGCACTTTTTTTTCTTCCGCTTGAGTATTCGAAAAACAGGACAATGCTCTTTGCGGGGGTAGAAAATGAACGACCCTCTCGAGACATTACAAAAATGTATTTACAATAAGTTATAATACTGTTTTCGGAAACCGTGCGATGCACGTCTCGCGTCGAACACACTTTGTCGCTTATGCGAAAAATTGTTTTTTTTCCTAGATTTGTTTTTTTCACAGGCCGAGATTCTCGTCGCAGTCGAACGTGATCTTGTGAGTATTGTCGAGCGCGAGGCCGGCCTTAGGTCCGCGTTTTAAGTACGTTATAGTCGAGTAGGCCGCGAAGTGAAAGTCTTCTTGAAGATATCCATTGACGAGAAGATGACCGACGATGGCTTCGCCCGTTTCCCGAGGAAACTTCGGTACCGGAACCGACGAGACTCTCAGCGTAGTCGCGCCCTTGTTGTACCAGGCATCGATGAGCTTCAGAGGCGTCAGTCTCGTTTCGCTCTGCACGGCTTTGGTCATTATTTGATAGAGTTGCCGACAGTGAGGTCCAACGTCCACGGTCTTTATCTTGCACGGTCGGCGACAGTGATCGCACATTTCGGCGCAATCCTTCGAGCTCCATTTCTCCTCGAAATGCGTGGCTATGAGACTGCGTCGACAAGCGACGGGATTCAGACAGTACTCGAGGACCTTGTAGAGATTCTGCAGACCGACTTTGTCCTGAAAAACCATCGTGCTCAGACGGAATATGTCCGGCAAACGGAAGAGAACGATGCAAGCGGCTTTCTTTCCGTCGCGACCGGAACGTCCGCTCTCCTGGTAAAAATTCTCCATCGACTTCGAGACGCAGTGATGAATGACGAAACGCACGTCGGGCTTGTCGATACCGAGACCGAATGCTATTGTCGCGACGATAGCTTGATACTCCCCGCTTATCCATTTGTTGTACATCTTCGATCTAACATCCGCCTCGAGCATGGCGTGATAGCAACCGACTTTCAACCCCTTTCCACGAAGATCCGACGTCAATTGTTCGGCTTCTTTGATCGTTGTCGTGTAGATTATTCCGGATTTACCTTCGAATCGGGTCTTCAAGAGATTCTCGATCATCGCGATGCAGGCGGCTTTGTCCGCGGGCTTTCGTCGCACCTCGTAGAACAAATTGGGCCGGTTGAACGAAGCGCGCAACACGATGCAGCCCTGAATGTCCAGCATCTTCTGAACGTCGACGATTATCTTCGCCGGCGCCGTGGCCGTTAAGCCGAGAATCGGAACGCCCGGAAACATCGACTTGAGAATGCCGAGGAATTTGTAATCCGGCCGAAAATCGTGTCCCCACTGGCTGCAGCAGTGAACCTCGTCGATCGCGAATCTGTCGAGACGCTTCATCTCGAACGCTTTTTGCAATTTTCCCATGAAACGATTCGACTTTGCCATGTATTCGGGCGTCACGTAGATGAGTTTTAGGGACGCATTCTTGTCCACAAGTGCGGTCATTATCGTTTTAACGTTTTCCTTGCCGGCCTTCGAGCTGAGCATCATAGCGTTCACGTTTATTCTGTGCAAACCGTGAAGCTGATCCTCCATCAGTGCCACGAGCGGCGAAACGACGATGGTAACACCTTTGCCGACAACGGCGGGAAGCTGATAACACAGACTCTTGCCGCCGCCCGTCGGCATCACGAGAATAACGTCCTCGCCCGACATCGTCGCGTTCATCGTCGGCAATTGCAATTCGCGATAATTCTTTATCTTGAATGTATCGTTGAGTGCTCTTTTGAGACTCTTCGACCAAGGGAATTCCGAGGTGTCCCAATTCTTCTTGGAGAGCGTCAGACTCTTCTTGAGAAGAGCGTCGTCCTTGAGTTTCTGCTTGCGCTGGGTGAGAATCTTCTTGCGATCCGTGAGCTTCTGCTGCTCCTGTTCGATCTGACGAAGCTCGTAGTCTATGGCATTTATCTCGTCCTCCTCCGTGGCTGTGGAAGAAAATTATGAAAAATTCATTGACTCATCTATTTAGTTTAATTTTTTCAGTGACAATATTAGTTACCGCGATACTCGTCGTCGTCATCGTCAATCACCATAACATCCTTCGAAGAGCTCGACATTGTGATTTTCTGCAAATCCATTAATTTTATGATTAATACATTAATAATCATAATTTCGATGTTTTTCACAGACTTAAACGAAAAAAATATTTCTAATGTTTTAAAAATCATTATTACAAAAAATGTATATTTACAATCAATGAAAATACAAATACCTCGAGCCTATCGTTTTTCTCTCACGTACAACACTGCGCGTATTTTTTTTTAAACAAAAGAATTTCTTTTTTAATTCAACATGTGTCACATTGCGTCGGAATTATAAACACGCGAAGCCGGAGGATTCATAACCTATCGTCGCGCAGTGAGCATCTTTCGATCAGCTGATCGTGTGTTTTTTTTCAGCTCGCGAATCTTTCCCTCTACGCTCGGTTGCCATATAGCCCCGTAAGCGATCCATAAAAAGGTCAGTGCACATTATCACAAAGACACCGTAGTCGTTCTCCATCATCAGGCAAGTAGCTATCGTCACGAATATCCATCGTTTCTCGTGTTAACAATCGTTCCGCTCCGCGTTATCTCAAGTCGCACATCGTGACATTACGATAATACGCAGCAAAGTGTGGAAAAAAAAAGAAAGAACGATAGGCCAACTTTATCGAGTATGTTTGTCAATGCAGCACTTCGAGCTTGTCCGACTTGGCTGGAAAAACGACTTACTTGTGCATACTTCAAGGGTACATTATCGTCTTTTGGTCCAGTTTTGTCTCGCCACTCGCCTTAATATCGAGAATCTTCGTATTTACTGTTTCCAGCCAAGAGTATCAGTACGAACGGCTTCGGCGGGATGCACAGTCAAACTAAACGGGTGGAGTCGAAGGACGCGACGATTCACGTTCTCGCTGCTTTGCAGGACAATTTTATGTACTTGGTAAGTCGCTACAAGATCGCGGAATCTCTATGTTTTATTTTCTAAATATTATATCCAAAAGCACGACGTCGATAATCTTTCTTTCACTCGGCGCTGTAATCTCTCGCGTTTTGCGCGCAGATCGTTGATCCCAAAACAAACGAGGCGGCGGTCGTCGATCCGGTCGACGCGAGCGTCGTGGCCGCGGTCGTCCAAGAGCAAAATGTAAATCTCACGAAGGTTCTCACGACCCATCATCACTGGGATCACGCCGGTGGCAATGAGAACATGTCGAAACAATTTTACAACTTGAAAATTTACGGTGGCGACGACAGGATCGAGGCGGTTAACTGCAAGGTCAAACACGGCGATATTATCGACATCGGCGAGCTCAAAGTCGAGTGTCTCGAAACTCCTTGCCACACTACCGGTCATATATGCTACTATCTGACCGGACCCGAGAAAGACACTCCGTCAGTCTTTACAGGTACATTCTTCTTTATCTTGGCCTTCTGTTAGTAATGAAATATATCGAATTGCGATTAACGAGCACGATTAATCGAATATCAAAAGGCGACACACTCTTCATCGGCGGTTGCGGCAGATTTTTCGAAGGAACGCCCGAACAAATGAATCGAGCGCTTAACGACATTCTCGCCTCTTTGCCCGACGACACGGTAATATCAATAAGATTCTTGGGAAGTTTCTCCACCGGCTATTTTAATGTTTCTCGTTTTTTTGAATTTGCAGAGAGTTTTTTGCGGTCACGAGTACACGTGCGCGAATCTGAAATTCGGCCTCGCCGTGGAGCCGAACAACGAGGCGATCAAGAACAAAATCGAGTGGGCGCAAAAGGAACGCGCGACGCAAACGCCGACCGTGCCGAGTACCATTGCCGACGAAAAATTGACGAATCCCTTCATGAGAGTCAAAGAACAGAGCGTCATGGATCACGCGCAGAAGAGCGATCCCATCGACACGATGAGAGCTCTGCGAAAGGAGAAGGACAACTTCAAAGCTTAACGCGTATCACAATTATCTGTTGTATCTTAACATTATTTTTTTTTTTTAAATGCTACCCTTTTGCAATGTTACAAGAATAATAAATCAATGTTTTTCTTCTCGTTTAAAAAATCTCGTTCAGATCTTCTCGATCCAGTTGATTCGTGTCTATCGATGATCCCGGAGGGAAAAATAATATTGAATTTCGTATTTACAGGCTCAGCTCTTCGACGCTATCTAAGTTGCGTTCAATGTAGGCTGAGGCGGCGCGTCTTCCGCTTTTTTGTTGTATATTTGCATCTCTGCCACGTACTTTTCCTTCGAACGTTCGTACATGTCATAATAGACCTAAAATAAATAATATACGGTTGAGAGAAAATTAAAAATATTTGAGATAGAAAACATTTCAGTAGCAATGACGAACCTTCTTGTCTTCGGAGGTCAGAGATTTCCAAGTAGTGGCGAGTTGCCTCGTCAATTCTTGCTTGCTGGGTTCGGGCTCTCCGGCGAGCCTCTCCATGACGCGCGGCCTCTGTTCCTGACAGAATTGGAAGAAAGGATTCGCCGGCCGTTTGGGCGCGTTCGGATCGGCCTTTCCGCCTTTTCTCTTCGTTCCCTTCTTCGGTTTCTCATCTTTCGCACACTGAACGTTGGACTTTGCGCCTTTCTCCGGTTTCAGCGTTGTCTGAAAAACGCTGTTTTCCTCCAAAACTCCCATAGGCGCTTCGCGCCATCGATCGCCATGTTGGTCCAAACGATCGATGAGGAACCTGCGTTGAATCAATCGCTTTTAGTAACAAACTCACCGTCGCGGCGTTCCTAACCTCAAAAAAAACAAACATTGACCGACATAACCTATGGAACATTACTTTTTTTCTTTTCTCGTGCGTTTCAGAAGTTTCCGGACTCTCCGAATTCGATAAACCAGTCTCTCGTTATCCTGCGACATTGAAAAACAACACTTGCAAAACGTGACCGCGAGATCGGGCGTTACAAAAAGAAAACAGTGATTTCGCGATACTCGATAAAATATTTTGATATAGTCGAACCTGCTGCAAAACCTCGCATCTGTCGAGTAACAGTTGATATTTTCGTTTGTACACGTCGAATTCTTCGGGGTCGGCGTCGTACTCGGACTCGTCGGATATCTCACTTTTAACTTGCGACGGAACGTAAATATCGTTTTCCGTCATTCTTTGCGTCGTTAAAAGCACGAGAGAATCGTGTGTTGTTGTCCGTGTGTTTTCTCTCGCGAGTCGCGCGCGGTCGGGGGGGTCGAGAGCAGGAGTTTCGATTGTGTTCGATCAGTGGCCAAGCGTTTTTTTCTCTCTCGAGATGAATGAACCGGCTCGCTCTGCCAGTACGGGCGATTCAACATTGGTTCGTCGCTAGCTCGAACGCGCGACAGATAACGCTAGTTCGTACGCAAGAAACGCGAGAGTTGTCCGAAAGATCTATAGATCATTGAATCATGAATACAAACCGCACGGAGCGAAGATCGGTAGACTCTTCCGGTGATTAACAATAGAGACGGGGGCATTACGTTGTTAGTTTATTATTCAGTCATTAGACGATTTAATCCGACGTAGCGAAAGACACTGTGGAAAATATGCAAGCCGTCTTTAGGAGCAGTACAAGCGTCGAAACATTTCGACTGACGTGTGTAAGTTTCCAACTAGACATCTGTTATTGCTGCAATTTGTTCTTGTCGAATATAATAGCGTCTGAATAACCGGTGAGAGGGGTTAGACAATAAAAGGAATCCCCGACGACGCGAAATACACGTAATTGTAATAATTCGGCTGTGTATGTCAAACTGGCGGCACGTACTCTCGGAATTACGAGTACACGTGGATTCGTGGAAAAATAATTGCGCGCGTAACGCGACATTGACAAACAATAACGATTCGTTCGAGAAAGGATTCCGTGATTGAGATAAGCAAATTTATCGTCATTCGAGAAACGTTGATCTTCCATATGGTTATAACTTGTTTTGTTTAAATTCCTAATTGAATATACGAACAATTTAAAAACTGACGATCTCCCAAATATTAATACACAATATATGTTTGTTGAGCTTTTGTAAAGACGCTTTTGAATATTAGAAAACCTTACAACTGCTCTCGCATATAGGCCAAACATCGTCATTGAGTAATCGGAAGTTAAATCTGTCCGCGAAGTGTTTCGTGACGATATAGGCCAGTTGAGAGTTTCGTTCGCGAATATCATGAATGTATAAATCGCATTACTTCTGATCCTAGTGTAAAGCGAATCGATTTCCTTGCAAATCCATGTGGCACGCCATAGTGTTGCGCAATGCAAAAAGAAAGGTCTCGCCGTATTATATATTCTTATATTCAAAGTTACGCGCTCACGCAACGGAAGCTCTCGATACTCGTCGGGATCGTGAGAAGCCAATGGGATCGTTAGCTCTAGGGTTGCAAAGCCACGCATGCGCGCTGACGAAAAATTCACCCCCTGGCGCTCGCCTCGTTTAGCTTACCAAAACACGTATTCCGCTGATAGCGCTCAGTCGTGAAAGGTTTCGTGCATCGTGCATTTCAACTCATCCATCGAATCCTTCGTTCGCCTCATCCGCTCATTTATTCGCGATTACCGGGCAGAGCCAGTTTGAGTTGAACGAAACGGGCAACAATCATTGCGTAAAGAGTAATCGAGCCACCTAGTCGCGCGGTGAATCGTCACGTCAATTAAAGCAAACATAAACAAACGGCGAGAAGTGTGAAAACCGAACGTGCCGTCTTCGCCGAACGGGAAAGGACGACATAGCTTTTCCTCCATTGTATCTTGCGAAGCGGTAATTTCGAGTCTCTTGCATCGGTGTGAAAACTATTTATTCCACAAACGACAACGATGCAGTGCGTAGCAGTTTTTTAGCATCCGCTGAGGAGTTGGTGAGTCCTTCGGTGAGTACCGTCCCCGTTCGTGTGACCGCACGCTTTAGTCTAGAATTCGGCTCGCTTAGCCTGCCGCGAATGCCGCACGAGATCAATGTGCCAAGCGGGGATACGATGCGGCGTGGTCGGCAGCCACATGGAGAAAAATAAAGATGGAAACGTTTTGTTTTCTTGAGATGTCCTTCGCAACATTTCGATACTCGCGCGATATTTTCGTCGTGCTGTTCGGAAAACGTTAACAATACAACGTTCCGGCGTTTCTGTCGCACAACAGCTGATCCCTCCACGCTCTGAGCTTTGTTTACATGAACGAAGGCTCGTTCTCCAGCTTGACTCTCTCGATACTTATGGGAAAACGACCCGTCGTTATTTTGATATATTTCCGCTACGTGAAATAATGATTATATATATTGTGCATAGAATTTAATATTTCGGATCGTTCAGTAAGTACACGAATCTCGTTCGCTCAAAAATAACATTCAATTATGGTATCGTTCGATATCGTCGTTTTTTCACGTTTACACCATATACAAAAATGATATAATGGAAAATCCATCTTTTGCCTAACGGCGAAGAAATTCTTCGGAATAATAATTGTTTCATAGCGTCCGACAGTTCGCTATCATCGATGAGCAATTCGCGGCGACTCGAAAGTTCGCTTTGCTCTTTATCGCTTGGTATTACCTTTCGGTGTATCAAATTAACATGCGTCGCGACGTTGACATGCAATACTTGCCTTACGACGTTCGTAAACTGGAACGCGTATACCTGTCCTTTATCCGCTCATTATCTTGAGAATAAGGGGAACGGCAACGCGCCGCATTGCTTCATGGCCTTGTCTCTTCAACGTCTCCGTCAACGCTGAATATGAGGGACTCGTTATCGCTCGCGCAAATATTGTTGTGAGCAGAGGGCGGGCGGGGGTGCGGAGACAAATATAATATGCGAAGCAAATGTCCGCAATGCAGAGGTCGTCCGCTCTGGCTATCCCTCGGAATCTTCTCCGCGCCCACCCTCTTGGAATAAGCCCGACCGTTTGCGGGCGCGCACACACAGTGTCGTAGGGGCAACGCTAGCCGGCACGATTCTCAAGGTCGCCGCGGCCCGGCTTTTGCCACGATAACACAATCGAAGGGGGGTGAATCGATCCCTCTCCCGGCGCATCCCGTGAACGGGTCATCGTCGCTGTTTCATTTGTTAATTTGTTTTTTCTTTTTTCTTCGTACAATCGAGATTACAATGCAGCGGGAAAAGAACGAAAATGAGAGTCGAGACGGGACTATTGCGAGGATTGTATGACTTTTGCACGATCGATTGCACAGATTTGTATTACAACAAAACGGAAGAGCATCTCGTGTAGTACCGATGTATTGCTCATCGGGATTTTTTTTTCCGTTCATCACGATCGTATCACCAAATTATATAATTATCATTGCTGCTCTTCGCGTGGTTACTCGTCGAAGTTACTATCTTGAACATAGCGTGCCATAACGGAAGCCAATGATTTTTTCTCGTTTCGCGGAAAGTTTTTATTTGTTGTTGTTCAACTATAAGCGAATCCGTCGACGAAAAGTCTTCTGTTCGCGCTATAAAAAAAACGAGGATAGAATGTGATGCATCGGAGATTGATGGTTTTTCCGATATTTTTCTCGGAAGCTGCGAAACTCATTTATAAATATGTCGCGTCTCCAGTTGAAACTGCGTCACAACAGTGTTTTGCAATACGGCGATGTCTATTAATTACATCGAATCATTTTTTATAGATCGTTTGTTAGTCTATCGAATCACGATTGCGCGTGCGGGAAAAATTCGTATACAATTGAATATATTACGGCGAGACTTGATTAAACGATCGAGGGGGAAAAAATAATGATGTCTTTCCGTTGAATACGGAGAATGAGTAACGACGAAATGGAAACTAACGACGAGAAGCAACGTGGAAATTTACCTTTGGTTTCGCGTGCTCTTCGGCCGTCAGGACTGCCGTCGTAACGTTACTGCGCAGCTTCGGACAAATCGGGGCTTCCCCGAAGATCCGATCGCGCCTGGAACTTGGAATTATAATGCTTTACCGAGAATTTCTACAAACTCGTTTCTACTCTTGACCCCCGAGAATTACTAGAGGTATATTGGATCGATAAAATCGCGATAGATGCCTCTTGCGGACCGATTCTAGTTTCATCCATATCGCGCGAGCTGGCGCTTGATTACGTTAGTTATCACTGTCATCGTCGTTTGCTTGTGCTCGAAGAATCGATAGCGAGTCTTCAGTCTCGACGGGGTTAATCTTCATACAGTTATCAATGGGCATCGGAGTGACGTTCGTAGCACTTGTTATCAGAAATAATTGAGACGTGTTTGCTTGAACTTTTTTGAATCGGATCCGCGACGAGAACTTTTTTTATTTTTTCCTCAGGGACGGAGTTTGATCGACCGAATGGTTAATTTTCTTAATCGATCTCTCTATATCTTTGCTCTTCTCTTGATTTGTTGAAAATTAAACTTTTTTTTTTAAAGTTGTTTGAGGTGTATCTGCGACTCTACTTAGTCAATCATTCGGAAACTTCTTAAGGATAATGGGTGGTCTTAAAACGAAAACATTTCCAAAATTAGTGATCTTCCGGGCATTGTTCAAAGTAAAAAGAAATTCTGATAAAATTGATACGTATTAAGAAAAATTAACAAATGATTTTCGTCAGGAAAAAAAGTTAGGTAGCCGGGTTATTTTGTTAAGCAAGTTTCTTTTTCATCACTTTGTTAATGACTTTTTAGAATTATTATTCCGCAAAATCAATCTTTTAAACATCTTCCATATGCTTGATTTCTTTTCATATTTTTATCCCATTGGGAAACACTCAGAATCCTCGAATCTCACAATTCCTCGAGTTGTACCGCTCGAACTATCTTAAAATTTCTTATAGTGAAATCGAAACGCTAGAACGCAACAAGGCTTCTCGTCGAGGCGCAATACGTCGATTTCGTAAATATTGTGAAAGCTGTTCGCATGTAAGAGAAACATGAAAAAATTATGCAAATTACATTTTCACGTCTCGTTCTCATTTTGTTTTTCAACGGCGTTAAAAAAAAACAATTCTGTCTCGCATCCAGTAAAAATATTGTGAAAAAAATCTCAGGCTTCTTTTTTCTTGTTCGTAAAATTGTAGACTACAAATATTGTAACTCATAAAGATAAAAAAATGTATTGATAACAAGTACGCGTGTCCGAAAAATGTTGGCCGATTCACAAAAAAAATGTGCAAGCGACAGCAAGCAGAAACGATTTTGGAAAAACAAAAATATTCGTATCTTTCGAATCTCTTTATCGATTCGGACCGGATTCAGACCCAAACACCCTTGTTCTGTTTTCCAAAACCTGCGCAAATGGCACCACGACCAAACTGTTTTCTTGCAAGCATAAAAAATTGCGATATTTATAATTTTCGAATGCCTCTGTCGATTTCGACCGAATAAACTAAAAATCCTGGGATTTATCCTGTTTTTTTTACTACGCGCACACACCGAATATTTTTTAATTCTAATTTTCGGGTGTTTTCGAATATTCTGAAGCCGTTCATATAAAAATCTTGATTTCTTTCCATAAAAATAATGTTTTTTTATGACGAACCAGAATAACATATTTTTTTAAAAATAGATTCTCCTAAAAAAACTTCGGTCACAAGGCTCATGTTTCGTGTTCGAGGGTTCGTAATAATGACTATTTTAATCTCGTTATCGCATTCTGACTCCGATTAAATGAAACAGTGAAGAACGCGATACAGCGTCCACGTTGAGTACGTTGGCAATTATTATCGCGAGTAAGATCGATACGAATCTCGGTGGATCGGCCTTCGTAAAAAAAAAAAAAAGAAAAAAAACAGGCTAAATGGAATTGAGAGTAGGCGAGGCTAATGTATGCTTGGAGCTTCCCTAACCGCTTCGGGATTCGCGTACGTAACAGGGGTTGTTAACATGGGCAAATTGTTCGCTGACGCAGCTCGAGAATCCAAATAATTCTGAGTGTGTGTAGAGAAAACGCGAGGGCGGCCTGGAATCTAGATATATATCGATTGATAGTACAGTTACAGAAGCCTGAGCGAGCGAGGTGGGGAGGAGGTGACGACGCTGTTGATTACATCTAATCGACCTCGATGAGCTCGAAGGAATTAAACGTACCGCATCATCGCTACGCTCAATCTCTCGAATGCTCAACGATCGATACGCACCGCGATAACTCATCGATAAGGCGGCTAAAAAAAATTTTTAATCCAATATTAATTATAAAAAAAACGTAGAAAAAGTTGATGAAATTCCGACTCCGAGGCATTTCAATTAGCAACCGAATTCGAAGATTTCGCGAACGAGATTGAAAGAAAATAAAGTGTGAAACGGATATGGAAAATTAACGCCCCGGTGGGCCACGAGATGAAACGCAATTCCGGACTCGTAGATTTACGGCGTTGCATCCAGAGTCGCGTCTATCGGAATCCGATTTTCATTGATAATGCTCGCGGTCGCAACTTTTAATTAATTACCAAGTACCCGATGACGCAGATGGGTCGGGCTCTGTCGAGGGCACGTGTGTACATCCGCCGAAAAGCTTATATTCTCATCGTCGTCGGCTCGCAAAGGCAACACGCACACAGGCGAACCAGCGGGTTGGCTCGTTCGAGCGTAAGTGCATCGCTTGATGCTCGCGAACCGAAAGGCCAAGATACTATAACGTCGACGAAATATTCGATGATATGGAATTACGGAGCCTTGGGAAGTGCAATATTCATTGGTCCGCGCGGTGTCCTCGAGTTTAACCGATGAATTCTCCGTACGTTCCTCAGTGAACTCGACACACGTCACTGGATAGTGGCGGGTCTTCTCGTGGAACAAATTAACTAGACGATTTTACTGGTCGAATTCTCACTCACGGAGTCTCAGATTTACTGATACATTACAAGGGAATAAAAATTGAAATATGAATCGATAAAAAAAAAAATTAACAATCAGAATCGTGTTTCAGAACTACACATTCGGTAGCCAAAATTTCGACCAAAGATCAAATTATTGTTCAATAGAAAATCCGGGATATTAGGGTGAATTTTTTTTTACACGAAAACGTTTTAGTTAGACTTTACCGCAAAATTCCCAGCTCAACTATAGAGTAGCCCTGCAGAGTAGCGCTAAAGGACCGTGTGAGTGATGGTTCAAAAAAAATGTATTTCCGCAATTTCGTATCATTGTTACGAGCAAACGAATCGTACGTCGCATGCGGAACAGTTGAAGTATCTCATACGTGAGGGGTTGAAACGTTTTCCTGTCCATTTTTAAAAAACCTTGAGCTCTACTTCTGTCTTTAACCACTGTTAGTCGTGTTGCGCAAGCTGAGTCGATTATGCTTCGCGTTAACGTCTCGAAAGAGAGAAACATAGTATAATTGTATAATTTAATTTATCTGCACCATTCTCATTTTTATTCAACTTTAATGCATAAAAATGCACAAAACCAGATATCGAAATCGCTTTTTTATCTGTAGACGAAAATGTTCTCTAAGATTATTTAACTTCTTATTGCGGGAAAAGGTATTCTTATTGAAAGTATCCCGTATTGAGATCATCCGCTTTATGTTAAAACCTTCAAGTGCCGGGATGCGACCCCGTCGTTGAGCTCGCCATTTTCACCGTTATCGTCAAAAAAAGTATATCGCCGTTATATTTTGCGATCGGTTTGAAAGCAATTGCGAGCGACGTCGGCCGTAATAGATATGTACAATGAAAGATGAACTCTCCGAGGTACAGAATGGGACGAGGGGCGCCGCGAGGCAGTCAACCGGCCAGTCATCCAGAGTGATATTTATTGGAGCCGACGGCATTGTGCTTCTTCATGCTCGAGGCCTGTCGTATATGTGTGTTCCGCGATATAAACACTGCGGGGTTCCTCCCCTACCGCCCCGTCTCGTCTTTTCCACCGTTTTCAATGACAATAAGTCGATAGGTACACATACACATAGGTCTCAATGGCAATACACGATGTAGACGAAGAGCCTTCGATTCCTATTCATGTCGTTCGTGTGGTAGATCGTACCAATAGTGGAATAACGAAGCCATCGTTCGACCCCTCTGACTGGCGAAGGCCTTGGTAACTCGTCAAAGAAAATATTGATACGAAAATATGCGCGAATATCGCGAGCAAATCTTTGCGTTCTTCAATCCAATCGAGCCCTTAACCGACTTTTAACGTTGCGAATGAAAAAGAATTCATTCGATATTCTCAACGCTGACCTTGTTTGCATACCCGAGAACTTTCGTCTTACATCCGTTTTCAACCCTCAATCCATTGCTCGGCTTATCTGCGTCGGCGAGTATATCACCGAGAGCGCAGAGCTGCAGCGATAAGACAGAGTAAAATCTGATAATGGAGAACTAACGAAAGATAAAGCTCATTATCGCTTATCTGATTTCTCTAATAATTCTCTTGCTCTTCTTTCTAACGAATCGACATTTTTACACCGTACTCGCGACTTTTACAGTCGCTTGGTCGTGAGATACGTCGTTTGCTCGGGTGTCGATGGCTTTGCCGGTCGATGATTCAGTACACGAGATAAACAGGTGAGAGTTTCGACAAAGAAAGCGTCGTACTCGAAATGAATCACGATTCAGTACACGACCTTTCGGAGCTATTGCGCATCCGGAAATACAGAAAACATGAATATTTCAAGAGATTCTTTGTGACCTGGAATCATACGAAAGAGTCAGGGAATTTTGTACCATTCGGAATTTTTCTTCCGCAGTTTCGTGATGAAATTTGAATAGAAATCTGAATGAAAAAGTCAACCCCACAGAGAGTCCTGAGAAGATTAATTTTTCATAATAATAATGAGAAAACTAATTATCAAATTACGTATAAAAAAAAGTTTAACGAATCATTCGACAAACCAACTCTGTTTTTTGTAGAAATCAATCCATTCAGTTTTATGGAAACATACAAATTTGTAGCATAACATACTGGAAACACACAAAATTCGAATTTTTCCAGAATTTTATTGCATCGAAAAGTCTTCGAAATTCTCTCCAAATCTGACATTTGGCTGGCAATGTAAAGATACGCCCTTCTTGAAGCATTGAAATGGTTTTTGAATAACGAGCGTCGCGTTGAACGAAGACTCTTCAAACCGTGCATAATGTATATTATCACAGATGATATTTCGCGCGGCGAAACGATGGCCGTTAAGATACAGAATTATTGAAACATAAAAAAAATACGACTCCCCGCACTGCTAGCGTCACGGGCTCACGTGTCTCGTATCGCACGCGAGATTATCGCGACGGACGACCGAAGAGACAAGTTAGAAAGCATTAGATATTATTGCACCAATCACCGCTATTGCTTATTATCAGTAGAGTCGAGTTGAGCCTTTTTTCTAAATCTATTATTGCCGCGTCGTCAATTATTCATTGATATCGTCATTGATATTGAAGAAAAAAAAAGCTCTAGCGTATTTTCTCGGCATGTTCTTCGACGCGCCTCGCTTCTGAAACGCGCATCTCGCGGCACCCCGCGAACGATCAGATTGATGAATATCGCGACGATTTTTTTTAACGTCGCATACGGACGACCGAAGAATAAGTTGAGAAGCATTATATCTAATTGCCTCGATCGACGAGGAATCGCAGGATCGACTAAGTCGTCTTCACCTTGTTTTTATGTCCGGTGTTTCCTCTTATAATTCATTCATGTAATCGATATTAACATAGCGAAAAAAGTTCCGCTCTCGGCATTTTGTTCTACGCGATATATAAGGAAGTAGCTATTCTTCTTGTAATTCTCGTTCGCGGCGAAGATTGTGGCGTGGTTGAAGAAACAAATGTTCAAAAACGTTAAAAATCCGAATGACCAAGTTCCACAATGTGACGAACTCGCGAAAAAGCATATTGTGTTGTATCGCGGGATGAAGTGAGTATCCCCAAGCATTGATAGAGCGGCACATGGCACTCGAGTGTGAACTAGTCTCGTTATCTTTACACGACGCTTTTATCAAATTTTTTTTCAGTAATTTCAATTTTATCAAAGCCGGCGATTTCTTCGGCGACACAGTCATTTGTCCACTGTGTCGCTGTAATATCGCTCAGTGGGCTTCACGGTACGACGATGTGAATTAAAATAATTCTGGTACGTGTACGAAACCCATTCGAGTACGCGAATGGCGAGCGTAATCGATTCAGCAGCGTTGATAGGGTTCGCAGAATGCGTATAAATTACTCGGCGGCAATCTCGATGGGAAAATTTTTCGACGCGTTAACTGCGAATAAAAAAAACTACAATGGATTCTCAAAGCGTCGGAGAAAGATGCCCGACGCGTGCGAGTTACAGCGTCGCAACGCTCCCGGAGCGAGCATCGGGACGGGGAGGGAGCGAGAGAAACTATACGGAGAAGTCATATGCACCGCCGAGAGCGAACGCCGGCTATCAGTATTAGCCCGGCCATCCTCTCGAACAGCCGTCGTCGAAGAGTCTCCTCTCGTCGTCTCGTGGCTCATCGAGGAATCTCTCTCGCGATTTGTTTGTGTTACGTATCACGAGAGTCATCGGCCATCAGGCAACGAAGATTTATCATTCGAAATTCCTGTTCTTCATCTAATCTTTTCTTTTTCTTCAAATTAACGTTTTTGATATAATTTCGATACTTGCATCGCCGATCGTTTTATCGGACTACGATAAAAATGATAATATATCGTAGGTGTTAATGACGAACGAGAGCGCAAGATAAACGATTTTTGTTTCTTCATCGACCGGTCGGATCGCCTCTGCGAGGAGACGAAGAAGCAGACCTTTTTTTCACTCGCGGGGAAACAAAAGCATTTTCGTGGCGAGCTTGGGATGAAAAATTCGTGACTAAAAGTGCGAGGGGGAAGCGGGGCGGGAGAGAGGGTCAAAGTTCGAGAGTCCGACGTGTGATGATCTCGTTTCTCTCCTACTTCGTGCTCTTTATTCGACGAATCTAATCGCTTACGAGTATTCACGATAAGGTCGAGAAATCCTCCCCGTTGGCCTGGGCCATTCACTCGGGATCTCACAGTGGTGCGACCACTGCGGGTTCGAGTTAACGCGGGAATTCTCTAAACTGTACGCTCGTATTCGTCCAAGTATTTTTTCCGTCGGCCGCGCTAACGGGAAAACTCGCGGGCCCGAAGTCGATCGAGAAGATTCTGTGAAACGAAAAATCGTTCGGCTATGTTTGTGATAATGATAAATAATCCTTTCGTGAGACGATTTCGCAGGACGTCGAATCGTGGATCGACCGGATTCAAGTCCTTGTGTTGAAAAGTAATCAAATGAGAAAGAAATAAAAAGATAATAGATAGAAACTGATAGAGGTAGCAATAAATTCGTAATCGGACACGTGTGCCGCAGTGATCAAGTCTCTTCGTGGTGGACGTAATCGACTTTATGTAACTTTATGTAACTCGTTAAAGGACACGTTGAAAATTTATAATTCGTCGGGTCGAATCGAGTTGCAACTGGTGCAGTTGTGTGCGTTTGTGAGTGACGTTAGTGAGTGAAACATCTGCCCATTTACAGCCGGAAGGCTGTATTGAGACGCTCGAATCGTCTTGTGGGTTTAATAAAGAAGAATAAAAAAAAGACCGTAATCGTCACGTCGAAGCGCAAAAAATTGTCACGACCGTGTTCTGCCTTCGATGTCTCGAGTCGATCAATAAAAATCTATGAGGAACATTTACGAACAAATTAATCTCTGATCGCATCAATCAATTTACTATTTTCCTTGCGTCACGTGTTGATTCTCGAAGGCGTTGCGTAACGTGATAAATCGATTAACAGGCACCAGTGTTTGCATGCCTATAGTGAATCTCGACTGAAGTAGCATCCTCGACGACGACGACGACGTTGCAGCGAAATTGTAACTGTTTTTTTTTTTTCGTTTTTGTGAATGTCGCATTACATTCTCGGGCATCGCATTTCCCGCTGGGAATGTAGAGTTACGAAATAAAAAATTCGATAACGCGCGGCACTCCGACTATACAGCGTTAGGGAGAGTGTGAATGAAAGTCAGGCGGCGAGGAGGTAAACATTACAGCGCCGATGACGGAAACGAGAAATTGTCTATCCGGAAGGGCACAGGTGGCTTGCGGAAGTCTTACAATGGTTTGTTTATTCCTATGATTATTTATTGACATTACTCGATCGCGATAATAATAAAAAATATGTAGCGGGATTCTTACGACGATTCGATTTTGTTTATCATTTTATTTGTAAAGCGCGTGCTGCCTCTTTTGTAGAATGTTTATTTTCGCTAGAGGGTGATTCAACGAACGGATAAAATTTTATTTACCGAATAAAGTCGCTTGCGAGTCTATTTAACGTTCTGAATTGTTTCTTTTACATAGAAACTCGATTATTCTCAAAATCTACCTAAACCGTATCGTTTCTTTGTTCGCATTTCATTCTACAGAAAGAAATAAATAATATACAGGCGAAAAACCGTTAAAGATATGATTTGAAGACAGGTTTGTCACGTGATCTTTTGCATGTTCATTCAATGGACAAAACGTCCATACTGCGAAATGTTTTAAACCACATTTATTTTCGTTGATTGTCGAACGATTCAACGAATATTGTGACTGGAAAAAAAATCGTATATTTTATATTTTTCGAATCAGAGTCACGTGTTTTTGTTCCATTGATCAGCTATTTTCAGTTCGAAAAACTCGGCATGACCCTTACGTGTCCATTTAATGAACGAATCGCCCCACTAAATGAGCGCGGTCGGCACGAGATTCGCAACGCTTTTCATCATAAGCGGTTTCTATCTATCTTCATCCTTTCCTTTTTCCCGACATTTTTTTTCGTGTCATTCCCCCTTCGTTGTTTGCGAAGCGATAAGAGAATCGCGAGATTACAAGGCTCTCTTACACGAGGCTCGTCGCATGCGTCGTTATACAGTAGCACGCGTCTGCACTCTCTCTTTCTCTCTCGTGGAAGAGATGAAAGAGAGTAGGTGGATGAGGGAGGACGCGAAGCGAAAGAGGAAGTGACAATGAGAGTTGATGATCCGTTGGAACGAGAAGGTTAAAAAAAAATCTCGTCATATCTACGAATAGAAATACTTGGATAAAAATAGACTCAAATAGTTCATTACACTGCAAGATCATCCCCAATAATTACGATGGGTTTTTCTCGCGGCACAACGAACAGTCATTCATTTGATTGAATCATGCATGAAAAAATCTCAATGTTGAAATTTTTTTGTAAACAAAAAAAATCTCATACACGAAAGAAATATTTCAAATGAGAGGTCAATCTTTTCGCCAATATTTAGAGATTTTCGTTGTTTTGATGAAACCGGGAGAAAAACAGAGACATATAGCGGAGAGAATCAGTCGCGCGAGGCAAGAGAACGAGTCGAGGGAACAAAAAAAAAGGGGTCGACGCGTCTCGCTGGCGTCTGCTCGAGGCTCTCCAGCCGCCCTCAACTTTCTCTCGACGACTCTATCCCTTTCGCGCTTTCTTTTTTCTCAATCATCCCGCCGCAGTCCTTCGTCTCGTTTTCTCCCTCGTCGTAGACATAGCTCTCGGCAGCTTTCCACTCTTCGTCGCTATTTCGCTCTTGCACACGAGCAAGAGTAGCCGAGCCCAAGTCGAATGGATATAGCGCTCGACTCGCAGCCCCCGCGTGCGCGTGCCCACGAGACACAAGACGAAGTGGTTCGCCCTTGTGTTCTGTTTGCTCTGGCGCCTTTCCTTTGGCGTGTTCATTCGCTCGTTTCTCACTTCGTTCTCTTTCGTTTGGGTTCCCTTTTTTTTACCGATAAAGGAAAGAGCCAACTCAGCGACCAGATTTCGCTCGATCTCCTGAGTCTAGTGTCTCTAATGAGTCGAGGCATCGCACACTCGAATAAGACTTCGTTAGATCCTCAAAGCAAAATCGTCGAGAGGCTTGCGCTGGAGAGCAGACGAATTAAAAAAAAAACGAAAAAAAAAAAAAGCCGATAAGCGAACGAGAGGTCGATAGTTTCGTCGGTCAAACGTTATCGGGCTGGCCGTTGCAGTTGAGTGAACGGATGATACATATATGTATACAGCTAACGTAGAACTGTCATCGAGGAGACTCGACCACGTGGCAAATCGGATAAGCCTCCGAACTATCAACACGAGGCTGATTTTCTTTTACCTCGTACATTACGACTGACAATGCATCGATAGATAAACGTATCGCAACTCTACTCGAACTTCCTTGCCGTGTTTTCAGTTTTTATTTTCTTTACTTTCGCTGTGTAACACCGATGAGCGGTATACACGCGTTGCGAAACGCTTTCGTGCGTGTTCCGTGTTTTTCGAAGCGCCCTCCCGAGAAAACGACGCCTCTCCGGCTCACGCGCTTCGGCCCCGCAGCAACGGAGAATAATTCTATTCGGGGATAAGCTTCGCGAGGTGGGCTCTCTCACCCGCCGAGTATACAGCGAATCGTCTTCGCCACGACGCTGCCTCGTGTCCGTTTTCTCACTGGGTTCGATCAACGTGTGCACCGTCTATACAGTACGGACTCTACTCTCACGCTCGCCGGTGGGTAACTTTTCCGCTGTGGAACTAATTCGGCACGGTGAAACAATCGCAGCCAATCGAACGGGCCACGCGCCAGTGTTGCGTAAAAACCACTCGTATCGAGTCTTACCGCGCCAGTGCCGGGCAGTGACGATTTTGTTTTGCTTCGTTCCTCTCTCGAGATTCTCGCCGTGACCTTGGGTCTTTGTTTTCTCATACCCTTATATTCTTTTCCCATCGTGAGTAACCTGTTTTCGTTCCTCGGCGCTTCTGTTTCACGGATTTTCGGGCGCGGAAATTTTTCAACGCGATAGATCACGCATCGACGGGCTCAACGAACTCGCGAGAATAAATAAGACGATAAATAAACGGTGGCTCGGGCATTCGCAATTTTTTTGAAATTCGTTTATTTCATTTAATATCCTTCGAAAAGTAAAGCGTTCGCTTCCGGTCAGCTTGACCCGAATCTATCGCAACGGCGCTAAAGCCGACAATTATTTTTACAAATTAGCTCGTCTCACACAGCCGCCTCCGCTTTTCTCGGTAGCGCGGCGCCGTGCAACTCGAACTTATAACTCGATTCTTCTCTTTCTATCTAACCGACTTTAACGTCGTCGACGTCGTCTCGTCTACCACGCGGGGCTCGCTGCTCGCTACGTCATCGGTCGCGGGAGGTCGACGGATCGATATCTACGGTGAATAGAGAAACTCGCTCCCCGTTACCATGATGCATTGTACGGATACTTTAAATTTTTCTTTTTTAATAAACGATCGTATTACGCAGATTACGGAAAATAACAAACAGTTAACGACTTCCTCGAGAAAGCTGAGTGTAAGAAAAAAAAAGTGCTATTAATCATCCCAGTCTAATTCACGGGAAAAAAATGTGTTTCTCTCCGACATCGGGTAATCGATATTTAGTACACGCGTTCGAGATTAAAATAGTGAGATTAAAAAAAAATCGTACCGCGCCGTCCTCGGAAGGGTATTTTGCCATGAAAATGTTTTGTCCCTTTTTTCTAATCTCGGATTTTATCGATACAAAAAAAAAAGAGAGAATGGGCTACAACGAAAAATATCGAAGGTTCGCGCAGAATGAAGCGTCGCGAAGGAATATAGACGAGGAAAAGCCCACATACACCGGTTCCAAAGATACAGAGATAGAAGTACTTGCGTCTCGTGATCGTGTACGGCCGCAGTTTAAATTCTTAAATTGATAGCAACTCATACACAATGAAGTCCATTTATAATCGCCAGGCCGTACTAACTCGAGGCGGCACTCTTCGACTGTTACGAAATATACGTGTACCGTAGACCCGCGGCGTTTACTATGATTCCTTACATGCATTGGGCATCAACAGCGGCGATAGTTACAGCGCTATGCTCGAGTCGTAGTTCCGAGACCGACAAATGTATAAAGACGAAGAAAAAAAAGAATGTCAACGGAATA
The DNA here is from genome assembly GCA_963924025.1 of Ischnus inquisitorius. NCBI lineage: Eukaryota > Metazoa > Arthropoda > Insecta > Hymenoptera > Ichneumonidae > Ischnus > Ischnus inquisitorius. The sequence goes on along the minus strand of OZ001250.1, from coordinate 4,922,737 downwards.
AAAAAAAATATTATCCTCCGCTCTGTTTCTCGATCTCGAATTCTTTATTAATGCTAAACAATGGAAACGAGAAATACAAAAATACAAAGGCTATCGCGATGATGATTTATTAATGCATTTTTCGCGATTTTCTTTTTGTTGCATCTCGCATTGGCAGTGTCAACCGCAGGATCTGAAGAAGTACCGTTCGCCGCATGGGTGCCTGGGTTAACGATCGTTACGTGGAGGCGGGAGCGGTCCTGAGGAAGCGTTACTCGAGGAGGACGAAGATAAAGCCGTGGTGTACGAGCTGCGATGGTGGTGGCAGCGAGCAGGCCTCGGCTCCGTGCACATCTTCATCGTCCCTTTTGCCGCTGCGTCGTCAGTTCACCAGGCAGCTTTACGAGTGGCCGGTTTTACCGTTGTTCAAATCAAGGACGAAACCAATAATAAGTGTGCGGGTGCCATTAGAGTTCTGAATTTACGAGAATAATCACAATTGAAATAATAATAAATAAACACATATATTTATATATATAATATACGCAATAAGTTCCGTGGCGATTTGTTTTGCCGGGCGGGATAGTCGAAGGGGTCAACAAACAAACAGCAAATCCGAAAAAACCGGTAAAGAAAAACAGTGATAACAAATAATACATCGATAGATGAGTTGAATATTTCCAGTCAAATCTCGATAAAGAAAATTTTGATGTAACGCGTATTTTCCGCAATTATGACCTCGTCGCGTAATCGTCACGATCATCCAGTGTGAAACTCGACGACGTGTCGTTGTCGCGGATTGTTGTTTTTTTTTTTCTTCATACACCGGTCTCGCAATCTTGCAGGCTGTGCAGCTCATGAAAGAATGGCGAGTTGGGCCAAGTTCAACGGTGAGGAGAGAGACACCGATGACGTTGGTGTCGGAGATAACGAGGACGAATGGACGAATAATAGCGTCAAAGCTCGCACAGTAAAGCCCAAGCAAAATAAGACTCCGGGTCTCGAGGAGGAGATCACGACTGGTAGCGACAGCAGCGTCGGTAGATCCTCGAGAGGCAAAGCTTCGCCTCGCGATCGATCGACGAGGATCGATCTCGAGATCGACGCTAACGAATTCGTCGATGGCGCGAAGAATATTTCGAGAACGATATCGCGTAACGTTCGAAAAAGTGACGACAGAGCGAACGCTATCAAGGACGAGGATGCTAAGAGCCGAACTGAGAGTTGTTTCAGTTACGAGAATGGTTTCACCGCGGCGGAGAACGTCTACGAAAACGTCGTCGTCGACGATTCGCAATTGGAAAAACCGGAAGAGGAGAAGAGAATTCTCGAGGTCGACGTTTTCGCGAGATCCGATATCGAGGATTCCGGCGGCAAGATAAGACGCGAGGCGCGACAAGAGCTCGTTCGCGAATCGTCCCAGCAAGTCACGCCGAAGAGACCGGACAGTCTGTACAGGGGCGACACGCCGAGTCCGAAGAAATTGAAGTCTATAAATATAGAGAAAAGTTCGATCTTCGGCTCGACGGCGAAGATCAACCCGACGAACAGCAAGAGCAAAATTTCGACCCCCGGTAATTCTCACGACACCGAGAAGAGTACGGAAAAATTGGTAAACGGCAAATCGCCGCGCGAAGCAAACAGCAAGCACGTGCATCACGTGCAGTTCAACAAAGATCTGAGGAAACGAGCGCCGCAGTCGTCCAACAGCGACGAAAAGCCACATCCGAGTCCGTCAATATCGACCTCGAGTTCGAGCAGTTCCGAGGACAACTCGAGCCTTGGACAATTTTCGGAAGCTCGACCGCCGGACGGTGGTTGGGGTTGGGTAGTCGTCGCCGCCTCGTTCATGGTCAATCTCATTGCCGACGGTATAACGTTTTCCTTCGGTGTGATATACGTGGAATTTCTGAATTACTTCGGCCAGGGTAAATCTAAGACCGCATGGATCGGTAGCCTCTTCATGGCAATGCCATTGCTCTCGGGACCGGTAGCGAGTTTCTTGACCGACAGATACGGTTGTCGAAGAGTATCCATAGCCGGAAGTATACTGGCGACCGCCGGCTTCGTCATAAGTTCGTTCGCCAGTTCCATGGAATTGTTGATATTCACTTTTGGCGTCGTGGCGGGCTTCGGCCTGTCCCTCTGTTTCGTTGCGGCGGTCGTCATCGTTGCTTACTATTTCGACAAGAAACGCTCTTTCGCCACTGGTCTGTCGGTGTGCGGCAGCGGTATCGGTACGTTCATCTTCGCTCCGGTGACCCATTATCTTTTGGCGGAATACGGATGGCGCGGCACTACCCTCATACTCGCGGGTCTGTTCTTCAATCTCGCCGTTTGCGGTTGTCTCATGAGAGACCTCGAATGGACGACCATAAGAGCCAAAGCGAAGACGGCGGAGCGTCGTGCTAATCGCGAGCGCAAGAGAACGAGAATACAGAGCTCGAGCGCCGATTCGTTTTCGGCGAGTAGCTCGGCTAACACAACGACCCAGACACCGCACGGCGATCCGAAGAGGAATTTCGCATCCGCCAATGCCATGATTATCGAGAGTCTTCGATTGCAAGAGGAGGAAGACGGCGGAAAGCTCTTCTCGAGTCTCGTTAGTCTGCCGACTTTCGTGAAAAACGGCGAAAAAGTACCGCTCGAGGTCCTCGAGCTGTTGAGCACGAGGAAAAATGTTTACAACGTATTGCTGCAGAATTATCCGAGTCTGTTGATATCGTCGCGAAGTTTCAGCGATTCGGGAGCGCTCAACGAAGCTCTCGCGGCCAATCAGATTGTCGCGCGGGCGAATGTTTCGAGTCCCGGTGGCGAACAACAAACGAGCGGCGACGATGGAGCGCAAGCACCGAATGACAAAGATGAGAAGCAGCTTCGACCCGAGCAACAGCAACAGCAGCCACCACAGCCACCGGAGAGCGGCGAAAAGAATTGGCAACATCAGGACGCCGCTTATCTGTGGTGGTTGAAGAAAATCAATCCGGACAGTCCGCTTCGAAGATCGGCGACGCTCGAGCCTCACAGGCGGTTGCCGACCGCCTATCTAAAAGACATAAGGGTGCACAGGCACAGTTTGACCTATCGCGGTGCAATGCTCAATATAAACAGATACAGGCTCAGAGCTTCGAGCTGTCCGGATATCTACAGAAACTCGATGACGACAATAGCGAAGACCAAACTCGTATGGTACGCCGGACTGTGGGAATTCTGGGATCTCGTTGTCGACATGCTCGATTTTTCACACTTCGCGGACTCGAGGTTTCTTCTCTTTTCCATTAGTAACTTTCTCCTGCACACATGGTACGACGTGCCTTACGTATATCTCACCGACAACGCTATCGGGATGGGGTTCAGCGAGGCCGACGCTTCGATACTCATATCCGTTATCGGTATCATGAATATGACCGGCGAGGTATGTTGATCGTAGCTTCTTAAACTTCGATGTGCTACTCAACAGGTTTTTATTTATTTATTAACGATTGCTCTTTGTTTTCACAGATTTTTCTAGGATGGGCCGGGGATAGAGCTTGGGTGAACGCTTCACTCGTTTACGCTGTATGCATGATACTGTGCGGTGCTGTAACCGGCCTTATACCAATGGTGACAACCAGCTATTGGGGCCTTTGCACGGTATCCGGTGCTTTCGGCCTCTTCATTGCAGCGAATTACAGCTTGACCAGCATTATACTCGTCGAAGTTATAACCCTGGAAAGGTTCACGAACGCTTACGGTCTCTTGCTTCTCGTTCAAGGAATAGCCAATCTCATGGGTCCGCCTTTGGCTGGTTAGTAAAAAGACAATTGAAAAAATTCTACAAACGGCAGAAAACCTGAAAAAATCCTCCATCGGTAACTCATCCCGTTTGAAAACTGGGAAAAAATCAACCGTACAGAAGATACTAAGTACAATCATTCTGCATAATAATGATTCCAACACTTTTCAAAGTAAAGTTAAAAGTACAGTAATTAATTAAAGTAATTTAAATTTAAAAAAATCTTTGATCGATATTGTCTGACTGTCGCCCATCGATCGCCCGTCTCGCCGGCTCGAAAATCTTTGAGTAACGCGCAGAGTTTCTCCGATTTCATATCGAAAATTCGTGACTTGCCATAAAAAATAAATCTCCAAAATCAGGGAAAATTCGATTTTTTTGTTATGCATTCAAAAAAAGTAATAGATCAATTTGCCCGAGAAAAAATGTATGTTACCGGATAATTGGTTAAACTATTTTTTAAGTCCCAATTTTTTAGTAGCTTTTTGAAATTATTATCATGCAAAACGTATCTTCCACTGCATGGTTGATTTTTTTCAGATTTTGTTCCCATTGAGAAATATTCGGAATTCGCTCGGAACCTGTTTTTATCTGGAACTGTAACGATAGACCCATCTTAATGACGTTGCGCGAGCTTCGTCAAGTTACGCAATCGCGAAGAAATTGTTGTCGGAGTTTATCGATTTCTCGAAAAGCCTCGAGTGAAGCTTTCGAACAGATTCGTTGAACGCCTCAGTGTCTTCGTGACGTTTCCCTCGGTTGTTATGACAACGGCCAACTAATTGCAGGAATTTCATACGCTGCCCGCGGAACGTGCTTTGATGCCGTTATGCGTAGTAGAGGAAATCGTATTATACGGAGAGGCCACAATGGGTCACAAGTAAGATCAATTAGCGTTTGCAAACACCCACGGAATCGCTCTCGAAACCGCGTTCAGTTATGAGAGACCACAATGCATTCCATTGGAATCCGCGCGGGTCACATAGTCGTGAAACGCTCGTAGAGGCGGCAAACTCTGACGATCTTCATTCATGCGGCGACAATGAGCGAACTTGACCTACAATTCGATTCATCCCGCGAAATTCTTGCGGTCGTTATTTTTCGACCCGACAATCCAGTATTCCATTACTTCAGTATGGGCGCTATTGTTTTTGATCGATCAATCCTGGATATGTAAACGGCGAGCAAATTTGACTTGGAATTCGATTGACCTCGCGAAGTTTTTCCTTTATTGCCGACGATTAGACAATATTATCTTTTTATTCTTTTGGTATTGAATTGGTTTTTTTGAACCGATAATATATTGTACTAGTTATCTTTCTACAGGATGGCTCTACGACATCACGGGATCCTACGATCTGTCCTTCTATCTGGCTGGATTCTTCATTGCTCTCAGCGGTTTTCTCATGATGGTCATGCCGATAATGGAGCTTTACAGAAAGTGCAAAGCGCGCTCGGCAAAGGAAAGATCGTCGCCGAGCAAGGAATTCGCCGAAATCAATAGCGTTTGAATTGAATTCGAAAACTGCCCCAACATTCTCGCAATTTTCACGCAAAGTGCAATCCGCCGTGGCGACTAAACGACAAACGGAGACACGCAACAACACGAACGGCAAAGCAAAGAAACTACACTGAGCCGATGACAAAACAAAAGCAGAACAAACTACACGAAAATGGAATTAACGAATCGAATGTGAAAATATTCGTACGAACGCGATGTATTCATTGAGGAATTGTTCAATTCTCTCGAATTTAGGTATTCGAGACATTGTGTAACCTTCTTCGGCAGTCTAAAGATAGTCAAGTTCTTTTTTCTTCCGTGCTCACGCGTTTGAATAACGAAACTTGTTATTAAAACTAGCTGTTCGCGATCGCAGTTATTCGAATAATATACATATTATTGTAATTGATATATGCATAAGTTATTGAGATTGCGTAAAATAGACTGTGAGAGAGAGACAGTTGTCGTGAAGGGCTCGCGTTGTACGGAATTGTCACGCGATTACTGTAACACCGATAATTTATTCGTGAATGGATGACCAATTTCATCGTTTTCTCGACGAGACTACTCGACGAGAGAAAAAAAATTGAATTGAAAAATCGCGCACCGGGCGCACAACGCTCGAAGCCAGGCTATACCGAGGAAAGAAAAACAAGAAGAAAAAAACAAGCTGCATGACAATTTTTTGCGGGCGGGTCACTGAGAGTCGACCAACGTCTTCGGTTTTTCCAACGTCCTCGTAGACGGGGACGATAATCATCATCCAGGAACCACGGATTTAACGATTTACGATTTAGTATTAGTCGATAAATAACAAAAACCTTAGCGTTTATGTACAAATTTAGGACGAAAGGGCTTGGGCTCGAAGCGAATTCGAGTGGCTCGGAACAATTGTCTCCTCTATTGAAAGTAAAACAAGAAAAAAACTAGAAACACGAATCCATGAAGGATTGATAATCGTGCAATTTTCAACCGTTGGATAAAGAGTCACTCGCGTTTAACGATCGCCAAGATATTTCGAATCTCAGGATATTAATTGCTATAAACTAAAAAACAAAGTTATTCATTATACGAAGAAAAAAGAAACGCCGTCGATATTATACCTGTAGAATCGATTACTCAGGCGCCAATTATGAAAGCAGCTCGTTCTATCGTAGCTCGTAAATAATATGTATTTTTTTTTGTTTCTCTTGCGTTCGCTCGTCCTTCGTTATGATTATTTTTTTTTGTCGTTTTTTTTTTAAGTATCGTTCCCGACAAATTATCTAACGATAATGCGCGTTTATATTCGTAAGTTGTAATCTCCTATGTAAATAAGCAACCGAGATAACATTGGGTCTCGATAGCCTGTGAGAGTGAAGAAGAAAAATATTTACATTAAAAAAAAGAAACAGAAATAAGCTCTTCAACTTCGTGCATTTGTTTAATTCGTTTTTCGTTAATAAAGAATCAATCGAGGTTTCCGAGAACTCTACGGTTAATTACGATACAAAATACTCGAACTGCAACTTACACATCGGAATGAACACATACATTGTAAAACAATACAATACTATTCGATCGAAACTATTCTACACACATACACACAGGACACTTACATGTAAATAAGCATACGTGTATTATATATAGCTTTTCTGTGATGATACGAGATAAATCCATATAAATTATATGAATCTTGCAAAAGCTGAATAGAACGGCGTCCCCGCCGCCGCAGCGCTTGCGTGCGAAGGCTTTTCAGTAATTTCACTCCGATTTGCCTCATAAAATCGAGGTTCAAGGTACCAAAATTTAGTAATAAAAAGGTATAGCTTGTATCGAATAGACGAAAAAAAGCAGTATTTCTTACTCTCATCTCGTCGTCTGGAAAGGTACAATTTGCGATAGGAAGATCATTGAAAAAAAAGAAGCGCGCGCAAGTTCTGCGGCAGCGGCGGATGCGCGAGCGCGGCCTTACGTGGCGTCTTTGAAAGAAAAATGTGTGGAGTAATATTTTATTATAAAAAAGAAAACCCGTAAAAAGCAAAAAATACGAAAAATCCGAAACGAATAATATGACATGTAAGAACTATTGATTTTTTTTCTCGAGGGCGCAATACGAGGCACGTTTTTGTTCTTCTCGATCGTTTTCGATCGATATATCTATACGTAAAGTTCCGTAGTATTTATCGAGAAGCAGGAGCGAAATTTCGAGTATTCGAGATTGTCGACATATGAGAGAAGATACGCGAGGGATGGACAAGATAATGCCGCAGAAGTATCGATCGCGATTGGAAAGAATAAACAAGTAAATAAATAAACGAAGAGACACAGCAAAAGAAATGAAATAGTATATACGGTAGATTAACGAAAAATAACGTGCGAATCTCTCGAAAGTGGCTTATTATGTTGGATTATGAGATACACGATAGAATCATTGTCGAGTAGATACACACGGATACACATGCGAGACACAGCAACACAAACACGTAGATGATAAAAGAAAGAGTGAAAGAAAAACAGGAGATTCTCCGATTACGAAATTCCGGACGTGCGCGACACGCGCCAACCCCGCCGTCTTAATCCAATAAATCAACACTAATTCCTCATTAGTTCGTAATTACTAGCGAGAGAGAAAGATTATAACGAGAAATAAATTACGAATAAAAGAAGAAAAAAGAGAAACAACCATTTTCGAATTGTATACACGCGTACGTAGTATATTACACGAATAATATTGTATGCGAATGATGAAAAAACAATGAATTCTATTTCAATTAAAACATAGAATAATAAAGTATTATCTTCGATTGTTTTATTCGCGTATGAAAACGTCGCGCGATTTTTTCTTGATTCATAAATTATTAAAATAGGCGAGAAATCTTCTTTTTTTTCTCGGATTTATCGTTCCGAGGACTGTGTACACGGTCGACAACAATTGTTCCAACAAATCTTTTCGTAGAGAATTCGATCTTATCTCGGTGGCGCGCATGTAACAGCCGAAGCGGCCGCGATTATTCTATACATATTTTTCTTTTGGTCAACAATAAATCAGTCACAAACTCGGGGGAGCTTCTCAGTGACTCGGTAGGCGCGCGCGCGCGAGCACCGGGGGATAACAAGTGCGCAAGACCGAGTTAGATACGGGACATGCGCTCCGGGCTTTCAGGTGTTACTCACCACATCCCAATGGGGATTTCAGTGTACTTCTCGTACTCTCTCGCGGTGGGCACACGCAGCTTGTGAATTTTTCTCATCCTCGAAATCGTATGCTCGATCGTTCCGGCATCGATAGAAGCGAAATATCTCGAAACAATTCGAATAACAGTCGACGAAAAAAATTCGACAAAGATAAACGACCCTCGTCGAACCCGCCGTCGCCTTCGATTTCTTTGTTTCTGCAATAAAATTGCGATTGATTGCAAAAAAAACAAACAAGCCAATCATTCGAGGATTCCTCGGAAAATCAGGTTCAAACGACTCGAAGGGATTATCATTTGTCGACTAATCGTCGATTCGAGAAATTCGTCGGATACATCCGAACTGTGAATGACTTGAGGAAGAGTCCTGCCTCGAGGACTCGAGACGAGAAAACCGCACCGAGGACTTCGATTTCCGGTGGTGAGTTCACCGATTCAACCCTCGTCTGATATCCAATTTTTATGTACATATATATATACATATAAATATATTCGCACATAAGTGTATTTAGAAGTAGCAAAAACTCTCACATTCACGAGAATCGTTGCACATCACTCGGATCGATCATCGGTCGCACAAACACGCAGTCGATTAACCCTGCACGAATTTTTTCGACACTTTTTTTGTCTTTCAGTTCGGCACTGAGATCTTTTAGACTTTTCATCTCCTCCCAACCCTCCCCCCTCGTAGTGGCACACCCACTGACAATGGAGAGGTGATTATTTGTTTATACTTTAATTTTTTCACGTTAACTCTCGATACGACGGAATTTCACGATTTTCTAATTCGATTATTATTACTCTCGTAAATCGATGCATCGTTGGCATTTGCGCGAATCGAGATTTCGCGTCTGACCGAGATCGATGACGCATCGAGCCCGACTAAGATTCGCCGGTTCGTCGATTCATTGCCTCGCGACAGTTCACGCATTACGACAATATTTATGAAATTTCTCGGGAGATTTTTTCGTCTCGGTTTGCGGACGAAGCGAAACTCTTCGACTGAATCGATTCACGAGCTCTCGTCGACCTCATAGCGAATCACGAATTTGCCAATGTTTTTCCGTCGATCGCGATAGCGAAACGTTATTTTTTTTTTTGAGGAAAAAGCGACGCTCGTCCGGAGATAACGCGAGCGGGTTTCAGCGATGCTAAAACGATAGACTTCGATCGCACATGTAGGGAGCGTTTCAAGGTTCGTTGAGAAAAAAATTAAAACAAAAAACAATCAAATTAATCTTCGTCCCTTTGTCGTAAATAACTAAGTTTTTCTTCTCTAAAAATCGTGTTGTTTTCGATACAATAAATCAGCCGCGAATAAAAATCACGGTCTCGTCTCTCGAGCTTTTTGTTATCGAGGCAATAAATTCTCTACGCGGCGGGCGGGCGGGGATCGCCAATAAAATGTGATATGTTTATTAATCAACGAGAACCGGGGCCGTGGAATTCGGGTGGGGGTAATAAAAGGCCAAGAGATCGATCTGACCTTCCAATACTTCCCGCAGGACGTTGAACCAACGTCTGTGACTTATCGACTTTGCCGCGCGCGATTATCACCTTCAATCGCGATTGGCATTTACTCATTGATATTTGAAAGATGATAAGATGGGTCTGCTGTGCGATCGGGTAACGCGCGCGCGTCCGGCATCGACAAATGAACACTTTCCACTCCGATATGTCAACGGGCGGCGGAGTCATCGATTGTTACTTATAGAAGATTAAACCGGTGACCCTGGTCACGGGAAATGTTACCAGTCTTTTCGCTCTTGTCCTACACACACACACGCGCGTCCCTAGTATTATAACGAGATTAGAGAAACCGAAACGGCCCGAACGTTAGTTCATTGATTAGTCGGTTTGTTAGAATATAATAATAATAAATAATAAATAATAATAACAAATAATGATAATTTATAATAAATAACAATAACAAATAATAATAATAAATAATAATAATAATAGTATGTTTTTTTTCGGACGGAACAATGCAGTATTGCGAAGTTACGACAGTCGCGTAAATCAGACTGTCGCTATTCGAAGTAAACTCGCTTTGTGTCGGAATTTTTATTGTCGGATTGTCGCGTGGGTTTTGGGTACTTAATTCTATCTTGTCTGATTCCCCACCGCGACAATGTGACCCTGTACTACTTGATACGCTTCATTGTTACCGGTATGAAATTGTGCGATTAAAGCGGTTACTTCCGACTCATCGATTAGCATCTCTTCTAAATAATTCAGAAACGAGAGAACGTTATCAAGTTGGCGTGTTGAAGAATTGCCGGGTGGAAAAAACGACGTAGCGATGGAAAATTGCGCTTCGACCGAAGGAACAATAAATTTACGGGACTGATCGTAATCGGGAACTCACGAATATTCATGTTACGATGAGTAACGGTGCACTTTCACTGAGTGTACTACGGCAGGCTCGGGTGCAGCATACGCTTCTTCCAATCGAACGCTCGGGGTTCGTCTGACGTATCGATTACCATTACTACTTGAATCTGCACGAGCGATGCGCGCCAGCTATTCAACCCTTGTCGTCAATCGATTGTAAATATGTGAATAATTGCTTTCATCTTTATGACCAATAAACAATTCAATGTCAAATGCTATCCGCGGTTTCGTCGCCATTTTGTATTATTATTGTGATTTTATTCGAGATACACCTTTTTTGTTACTTTATTAATGTAGAATATCAATAATGCAAGAATCATGGTATATTCAAAGCTTTCTTTTCGTCCGATCGAATTTAAACCTTTTTCTTTTATTTCAATGTAACTCTGTGACATTCAAAAAACCACAAACACAACGACATGGTGATGAATTAATAATCAACTGGGTATTAAACAAATCACGGACTCATAGCCGATATAATGTCATAATTTAGCCTGATCCTTTCTAACTTTTTTTATGAATTGTTATACAACTTTTCGACGATTAAAATACATATCTTTAACGAAATATTCATGGATTCATAAGTAATAGATTGATATGTAGAAAATATAATTCTAGTAAGAAGACAAATCACGGTAGCTTCAAAGTTATCCTTCCGCCTGACCGTCGTCGACTCTTTCTACTTGCCGACCACCGGTCTAGCCATTGCGTCGGCATCCTCCGCAGCTTTGACTACTTCGTCTACTTTGTTTGCTCCAAACTATTGGCAAAGTTCCAAACGGCTCTCATCCCACCTACAACGCAACCGTTTCAATACTTTGAATCTTCAACAAAAAAGAAAAAAAAATTCAACGATCCTCTCGGTTCTTTACCTTGCAGAGGTCTAGCCCAAGGTTACGTACGAGAAACTCTCGGAACACATATATCTGTATATGTGAATGTATAGATAGATAGACTTGGCTCTCACTCAACTCACCCACACCCGGCCTTTCTTATTCTTTTCATTCGTCGGTCTTATGTGGCCAACAGGACTAACCGGAGACTCGGAAATCGACCGGTCTGTAGTCATAGCAACTCCCTGCTTCGCCGCCCATTCACCCCTCTGTCGTCACACCCTCTCGAGCCCTCCTCCTCCGTACACAGTCACGCTCTTCTCTCGCTCTTTCCTCCTAGCCTTCGCCGGGGCGAAATGTGCGTACGTCACGACCTAGCTCGTGATTCAGCTCTATTATATAGCCACACATAGCTACCACGATTCATGGAATCGTGTTACCCCACGGAAAGCTTGCGAACGCCGTTTTCCCGAGCAACACTCAAATCGCGCGAGGTCAAGATGATTCGACAATGACTTCACCTCGGGTCACGATACGTCGCAAGCACGTTTGAGCATCGTCACTCGGCTTTGTGCGATAATAGAAATCTATTTTATTTTTTACGAACATCTATCGAGGTATTCATTTTTACGGTACTTTGGTATAAATTTAGAATAATTAAGATGAATCAAGAATTTAAATGAATTTGGACAATCCAACGAATAATTTCAACTGATCTATTTTCTTTATTTAAAGGATCCGCGTAAAATTATAAGCTAAGGTTTTTAATTTCTGGATATTAAACGATCTTAACCATAGTTTTTTATGAAACGATCGATATTTATATCACATTAAGTAGTTTTCAGAAATAGAATTATCGTCCGCTCGAATGCAGAGCAATTTTTTTCATTCGGTATTCTTCTTCGAGTGGTTCCGTGGTTAAATAAGATTACCGAGCTACTAATCAAGGTCGGTCCGGTTGGGTAGCGTGCAACAGAACAATCGTCGAAAACGACTCTGAACTTAAACTTAAAGACTGCCACGTCGGCAAGATCGATGACCCACTGGCACGAATCACTTCGAGACCGTGTCCGGTTTCATATACACATGGACAACGGTTAAACACACATAAGACACGGTATACACGATACGTTACTATAAAAATAGAAAAAAAAAGCGATTCGTACTATGAGGTGCTTCTTTTGCAATAATCACTACGTAGTATTCATACGCTAACTGCTTAAGTGAATGAAGTCAGTTGAAAAAACAGGAAATAATTTTTTTTGCCCCTACCCATTACTGTGGGTAAAAATTGCATTTGACACTCAAAAAATGCATATGTTAAATTATCATCCTATAGATTCATTTGTCCTCGCATAAAAAATCCCCACACTCGTGCGATAACATAGACTGTTACGTTGAAAATGATCCGTCAGAAACCAATATCGGTGCAGCCGCTCGGTCTGGAACCTCTGAAAGGTGAGCGAAGTTTGACCGTGGCGGTTTTGGATAACATGCATAATATGGCTCCAAAAAAATTCAGGGTCATAGTTAGAAATATGCACTTTTTCAGTGTAAAACGCAGTTTTTATGTACGGTAATGGATAGGAAAAAAATTATTTTCTTTTTTTGTTGATGACTCAGTCCCCGTGATGATTGATTAAAGCTAATACGAACAGAAGCAACGATCTAATTTATATTGCTAACGCAACGTCGTCGCGATATCGCGCCGAATCGCGTGCTCGTAAAAACGGAAGTCTTTTTTTTTCACGGCTACCGAATTTTCTGATATTTGCAGCGAGATTAGCGTTGACGCAAGCGAAACGCGACAATGGGTCACACGTTGGTCGATATCGAGTCACTCTCGCGTCGTGGATCGCGAGTGGATCGTCGTAAATCTTTCCGCGCGAAGACAGTCGTTGATCTCACGGAACGGAGAAAAGCTCGCAGCCGAACTCGTGCAATCTCGATTCACGCAATTCGCATGACATTATGAAATCTCTTGTTTTTACAGCTTTGACGCAAGCGCGAAAACTATATTTTCATCATTTCAGACACGTCGTTTACGCTAATTTGATATTCTCATTATTTTCAGTTTTTTCTTTTTTTTTCAGATCTTTTTTTTTCAGTAATTGCATGTACTTTGGTTATTATATTTTTCGTTGTGGTTGGAATGTTAATTTAGGTATTATTTTTCGATTTTGCTTCGATACTTTTGTTTATTGTATTGTTTTGACGATTATTATGCTCACGTCCAGTGTCGCACGCACTTTCCTACGCCCAATCGCGCAAGCATGCCTCGAAACGTCTTTTAACATTACGTCGATGGTAAGTAACACGACAAAACGATACTTCTCCTTTTTTTTATTGCTCTAACACTCGAAACAAACGACGTTAATTACACTCGTCACAGTCGCGTGACTGAATTCTTGTCTTCCACCGTGCGGCTCGAACGGCCGCGAATCAGACCTTTATCTTAGAATCGATGTTCATGAATATTAGAGCGAGTTTTACTACCGCGTACAGTTGTCACGTGCTTCGTATGTTTACCTTAGAAATTCACCTGCTAAAACTTTGACTAGTCGTTAAATCTATTTGAAGCCTCGATCAAAATTCAAGCGGCGTGCGAAGTAACAATCGTAGTAGAAACTGATATCTCTCATTCAAGTACTTCCTGAAACCAATATCAAATTAAATCGTCGTATTAATGAATAGCAGCTACAAGTAGAGACCAATTTATTTGATTAATTTCATAAATTTTATTAATCATATTTATTTTTTTAATTGTATTTATTTCATTTATTTTATTTTTATACGGGCCTATTCCTATTTATTGATTTATCGCACTTACAAGTATCAGCATAGCGCTGCGCAAAAAAAAGACTAGCAGAAGATTCGATTTGATTCAACAAAAACTCTTTAAAATCACTTCTATCAAAGCCAATGAAAAAACTGCAATTAACGTATTACTGAGTAAAAGATCTAACACGAATAATTTTTAATAAATTATAGCTATTTCTTAAATTGATATAATCGTGAATAATAATAATATTTTATTTACAAATTAGGCCACGAGAAGACAAGGAGCGTGTATGCTGAGGCATCCGACAATCAAGGACCCGTCAACGCCCGGTTGGGAGGTCCTTATGGTAGCTGAAGTTTCATCGCGCGGCATCAAGTCCAAGAATCAAGGGCTGAAGGGCTGGCCCCGCCGTTGGATCCACACGTCGTCGAGCAACACTTACATTTAGAAGAAGCATCGCGACGAGAATGTCGGACAGGAACAAGAACTTGATAGCTGAAAAGAGCGCGACGGGCGCTTTATCAGCGGATATGCCACAACCGACCGGGCCAACGACGACAGCGACGAGCAAGTATCTGCCGGGTGTCCGGCATGTACAGCCGAATCACAATAACAATACGAGCAACAACAACAACAAACGGATTGACGCCGAGAAACGGTCTCGTGACGAGTCCAACGAGAAAGGAGGGTCTCTACGCGAAGAAGGACAGCGTTGGTTGGAGGCCGAACATCTACACGAGCAAGGATCCAAACGCCGCGAGAAAGGACCACGAGGCAGTTAACTCGATCGGCAACGAGGCGCGGGATCAACTGAAGAGAGGACCGGCGCCGATCGTCGGATGGAGAAACGGCAGTCCGACCGTATTCCCGAGCTCGCCGATAAAGACTCCCGATACGTTGGATTCCTCGTCGAGAATAATGAATAACTACGACGAAGCGTCGAGCGGGGCGACGTCGTCGAAGAGCTCCGGCATCGGGCAGGATTCCGGCAACACCGAGGATCTGAGCAGTCTCGCCGACGAGCGTTTGTTGCCATCGACGCCGGCACTGACGATCGATCGTAGCGTCGAATCTCTGTCGCCCGACAAGGAAACCTATCTCGACACGAGTCCCGACCTCGGAAGATACAAGGATCTAAGCTTGGGCGACGATCTGCGCGATCGAATCGGTCTTCTGAGTCCCGGCACCGATTGCACCGAGGATCGCATACCCGCTACGCCGGGCGACAGTTATCTGACCTCGCCGAATCTCACGGTCGGTCCGAGTCCGACGAGCAGAAACGGCATCGACGACGACGGATCGACGATCGACACGGCCAATCGAACGCCGAGTCCTGAAAAGACTCACGGCATATTGGTCCGCCGAAAGTATTCCGATCCCGAGACGACAATAACGGCGAATTACAATTACAGCGACAATCATCAGTGCGAAGTTAGATACAAAGACTCGATCGACGGTTCCGAGAGCGTGCTGAACGGTTACGAGGACGAGGACGATCTCGTCGAGGGCGGACGCGCCGGCGGTCGAAAGAAGCCGAAGATACCGGACGGCGGTTGGGGATGGATGGTCGTTCTCGCGTCGTTGGTGATCTCGATGATCGCCGACGGTGTGTCGTTCAGCTTCGGGCTTCTCTATATCGAATTTCTCAACGAATTCGGCGCTTCCAAATCGAAGACCGCGTGGATCGGTTCGCTGTTCATGGCGGTACCGCTGTTGTCGGGTCCCGTAATGTCGGCTCTCGTCGATCGTTACGGTTGTCGAAACATGACGATTGTCGGCGGTCTCGTTTCCGGTCTGGGCTTCGTATTGAGCTCTTTCAGCAATACCATCGAGGTAATGTACCTGACTTTTGGCGTTATTGCGGGACTGGGCCTGGGTCTGTGCTACGTCACGGCGGTCGTGAGCATTGCCTACTGGTTCGACAAGAAACGAACCCTCGCTGTAGGTTTAGGCGCTTGCGGCACCGGCGTTGGGACTTTTCTCTACGCCCCGATGACGACGTTCTTCATCAACGAGTACGGCTGGCGCGGTACTTGCCTTCTGCTCGCTGGTACCTTCTTCAATCTCATCGTTTGCGGCACGGTGATGAGAGATCCCGAGTGGTGGATACTGGAACAGGAGAAGCAGACCCTCGGCTCGCCGAGAAAATCAATGGCGAGGTCCGAGGGCGCGAGATCGTCGACGAGCCAGCTGGAGGACTTTCCCGGTGTCGAGGAACTACGGCGATTGCTCAAGAGCGGAAAAGCTCCCGAATATTTGTTACAGAGCCTCAGAACGAGCACCGAGGCTCCCAGCAACGTCGAGGGCGGCACCGCGTTCAGGAGCGTCGTCAATCTGCCGACTTTCGTCAGGCAAAGCGAGAAGGTTCGTTAAATTCATTTGATAAAAGTTCTCATACTGAATGTGATGTGAAAATATCTTTAGCGGATTTTCTGGATGCAAAGGTTCCTCAAAAAGTGTAAGCTCTCTGCCGGGAATTGTGCAAAATATGCGTAGTACTGCCAAAAAGCATCGAGGCCCTTCCGCAAACGCTGGAACGCTTTTTGAAGACTCTTTGCTCATTCTTACTCACTTTACAAACATAATAAAAAAAGAATGGATTGAACTGATTTGAAATGTTCAGAAATCATTTTTATTTTTTTAATAAAAATTTGTTTTGTCGAATAGGTACCTCTGGAAGTACTGGAGTCTCTATCGGGTAATTCAAGGTTGTACAACGTGATACTGGAGAATTATCCGTCGCTGTTGCTGTGCCGAAGCTCGTCGGACAAGAAGCTCGAGGATTCGACCGCGGAGGTCTGCAACAAGAGCGGCGTCACAATGTCCATGAGGTTACACGACTGGTCTGATATCTGCATCCTGCACCCTTTTATTTTCTTATTTTTTGTAGTATTATGGCTTGATTTAACGAATTAATTATATCAACGAGCACTAACGTTGTGATAAGAGAATGACGAATGAGGTGAGGTACCGACGAGATGTAAAGAACTAACCGTTAATTAACAAATGCAGTATCTTAGTTAGGATACTTACCCGCATGTTTCAATGAGAGCAAAATAAACTTTATTTTTATTTTCACACGATTTATGCGATAGATTTTTTTCTGCACGTAGCGATGCATGTATGTGAAGAATTGTGTTGTTTTTTTATCAAATTTATTTCTTCAACAAAGCTCTGTACTAAATATCGTGATTCGCGATGCAGGATCAAACAAGCCACGGAAAAGGCTAAACCACCCGTTGTTTCGGTGAAAGATTCCCATCCTGGCTCCATTCACGCCTCGACGAAAGTTCTCGCAGCCCGAAAAATGTCGAAGAAGGATCTCGAACAAGTGAATCCGCTGTTAGCGAAAGAAGTGGCTCAGGCCGTGAGTAAATCATTTTTCTATGACATTCAATAATCGCGCATTTGTCACTGCAACACCGAGTTAATATGATAATTTTTTTCCCGCAGGTCGCCGAGGCAGAAAAAGCCAAATCTCACTCGAGACATCATCTTCCCGGTTTCGGAGGTGGAGTCGTTAGAACCGACTCGCTCCCTTGGCTCAGGCGGCAATTCAACACAAACACTCATTACTTCAAGGACATAAGAGTGCACCGCAATTCGGTGATGTACAGAGGAGCCGTGCTTAATCTTCACAAATACCGATTACGAGCGAGCAGTTGTCCGGATATCTACCGAAACAGCATGACCACGCTGGCAAAAGAAAACGAAGAGGTGCTTCGAATAGAATCAAACAATCATTTGCACTTTAGTATGTTTTCTACGTTCTTGAATCTCCAAATTTCACGAGTTGCTTTATCGATTATAGAAATGGTACAGCGAATTGGTGGATCTGCTGAAGGGCATGATGGACTTCTCGATGTTTCTGGAACTACATTTTCTACTGCTGTCCCTGTCGACGATTCTTCTCTTCACCTGGTTCATCGTGCCTTACTTCTATCTCGCTGAACACTTGAGGCGAAACGGTTATTCCGAATCCGACGGTGCTAACTTGCTGAGCCTTATCGGCATTACGAATACGATTGGAATGGTGAGAACGTCCAGTCTTTTATCAACTATCCATCTAGCGAACCCATATTTGTAAGATTTATGCAATACTCACATCGTACAGAATAACGTGTCATGCAGCGAGAAAGTCACTGGTGATGGATTTTACCTTACTTAAACGAATATCTCAAGTTGGGAAAATATTATGCAACGATTCCATAACGCGATGTAACATTTACGGCACGAGTCAGTATTTTGTACGATGTAGAAAAAAAAGCTGCCAGCTAAATGGACATATCGCTTTTTCTTCGATTGCAATCTAATCAGCTCTGTTCGAAGAAAAATACGAATCTCGTCTGATAGTAGTTTATTTGTGGAAAATAAAAAATGATTCTAACTGCCGTAGAATTTGCAAGATTAAATCCCAGATTTTGTTCATTATGAGCCTAAGTTCGATCCAATTTTTAGCTCGATATCTCAGAAACGTGGCAACTAGAACACGGCCAGAAACTTTGCGAAAGATAAAAGATTGCGTGAAAACGGAATGATTCTGTAGATTTTATAGATTTGATCGAACGTTGTGTTTTTTTATCACAACAGGAATTCATTGAATTTGTATCTTTCGTAGATCGGTCTCGGATGGGCCGGCGATCAGCCCTGGATGAACGTCAGCAAAACGTACACGTGTTGTCTGATAGCCTGCGGAATAGCGACGATTCTAATGTCGGTCTTCACCGACACATACATCTTACTCATGATCACGTCGGCGTTCTTTGGTCTGTTTTTCGCGAGCAACTTCAGCTTCACGCCGGTCATTCTGGTCGAGCTGATACCACTGGAAAGATTCACGACCGCGTACGGACTCAGTCTTCTATGCCAAGGTATCGGCAATCTGCTTGGACCGCCTCTCGCCGGTTTTCTGTTCGACGTCACCGGTTCGTGGGATCTTTCCTTCCTCATGGCCGGCGGATGGATAATATTGTCGGGTTTGCTTATGGGAATTATTCCGTACACAAAAAATCGAAAGATCTGGGGTTCGGGACCCGTCGAGATGGAACGTGATAGAGACTGCGAGGCGTAAATTTTTATTAGTAACGAAAAACCAAAAACAACAGTAATAACATTACTAAAGCCTCGCGTGAACTTGATTATGAACAATCATGTTTTCGAGCCAATTTATAAAGTTAATGTTTCAACTTCATATTTTCGTTTTTTTTTTTTTAATAATAATTAATTATTATAGTATAATATTATAATCGTTATGTTTTTATTCGATGAATAATTCTCATGTTGCTAGCCATGTCGCTAGAATCTCTTAGAAAACAATGAAACAAGAAACGAAAAGTAATGCAAACGTTAACGAACGAGGAAAGAGTGTGACGAATTACGAATTTTCGGAGGCATCGCCTTCTCATTGCCATGGAATTTGCGAGGAATTTAAATGTATATTAAATTATTATCGAGGGAGGAATGGAAAATACGAAGATATTACGTGAAACGAGTTTGAATAGCCTGGTCGAGGAAATAAGAAAATATACTATACGCTTATTATGTTATGAACAATAAGAAACTATTCATCGAACTGTCCGTATATATATATATATACGTAGTTACATATTATATATCTATATTTACAATTGAAAGAAGAAACGAAAAAGAAAAATGAAGATTAAACGAACAATCTCGTCGTCGAAGCGCCTTTCGCGCGTTTCAATGCAAAATCCGTTCGGGATTTGATCTTTATACGATCCCTCGTACTTTTTTGGACGTTACATTTATCCGTGTTGGTGAGGAAAAAAAGGAAAGTAAAGAGAAACGAAAAAAAGCTGGATGCAAACATGGAAAAGAGAGAAGCGGAAGAACAAACTAAAAACGAGACTTTTGGAAGTTTTACAACCGTCTATGCCTTCGATTGAGCGAGAAAGATTAGAAAAAGGAAAAGAATCAATTTATTCACGAAAAGCAAAGAGCAGACTAAAAGGATAATGTCGGTCGATATACTAATACGATGATAGTATGTATTATGTCTAAATAGCGTGTAGAACTTTCGGAATTGGAGATCGAACAAAAAAAGAACAAAACGAAAAATACAAAAATACAAGTCGCATCTGTGATTAACGCTCGTCGACTATGAACACTCTTGAGACTGCCACATTTAGTTACTGGCCTATAGTTAAATACAAATAGAAGAAAAAAAAATGACTTCATAGCAAAATTGAACAATGAAATACGAAGAAAAAGAAAAGATACAATTGAATGTGTCCCATCGTGCAGTCGGAGGAGAGATTTGTATCTCTTTGAACTCATCACACGTTCGATTGCCTCATCGTGCAAAGAAAATTGAAAAAAACCACAAAAATCGAATCTTTGCACGAATGAATCGATACATTCCAAAATCATATTATACATTATACATATAGATTATTATATTTGATGTACTATTGCATCGGAGTAATAAAATATTCGGCAATTGTGAATGATATCGATTTCGTCGTTTCTCAACTCAATGACTTTTCTTTCGTGTATTATCTAGAGAAGGGGAGGAGGGTATCGGGACGACCCTTTTATTGAAAGTACTAAGAAAAATAAAAAATTCATATTAAACTCGAGTTCAATAACCGGGCGAAGTTGTCGGACTCGCCGGTCCGGGACTCGGACTTCTGCTCGGGGTTTCCGGAACGCCGAGTGTCGTTGCGAGACTCTTCAAGCTTCGAGGAAAACTTTTCGTTATTATCGAGTGGTGGGGTCCGAGCAAAGCGTCGGCTACCACACCGAGCCGCACGCCGGTCGCGTGCCTGTGCAGCGTCATTGACATGTCTGGAAAAAATTAATTAATCAATTAAACCGTTGAACGATCGACACGAGAGAAAAGTTTTTAACTCACTGCAATTTCCTTGCGGTGGACTCCAATAAACTGCAGCGTCGACCCCTTCAACTGGAAGGTCCCCGTCGACGTGTGTTAGAGTCAAAGAATACCTTCTCGTGAGATGATTTAGCATCAACTTGAGCAACAACGACGGCAAACAGGAAGTCAACAGTCCTCGCGAACTTTCGGCAGCTGTTATTGCGTAGATTGCGCTCTGCCGGGCTCTGGCTTCTTGCAAATTTTTTTGAGTTACCTGAAAAATTGAAAATTAATAACTGCGATAAACGTTGTATCGTTAAGCAGGCAGCGAAAAGCGAGATTCCGAGCGAATTTCGAATATTTCCCATTGGAATAAAAACCTTAAAGAAATTAACTGTACAGAAGGCATCAGAAAGATTATTTTTACGTAATAATAAGGACGAAAAGTTATTAACAAATTATGAAAAAAATCATGGTTTTCGCTAAAATTCTTCCGTTAATTTTTTACATACAAATTTTTTAAAAATTTCTTCTGATTCTCGAATTTATTAAAAATGTATAAATGAAAATGTTAAATTCTTGAACACGAGTTCGAAGAAACTTTTCGCATTACACTCAAAACTTTGCCGGGTAATCGATCGAACATATTCGCGAATATCGATCAAAGCTATTTTTAAAAATGTGATTTTCGAAAATTGGAAGAATCTCGAAAAAAAATTCATACGTATTCAGAAAATTAAACGGATCAACTTCCGCAAAAAAAAAGCCGGGACGGAATGATTCGTCGAACAATTTTGTTTAAACTTATTAGTTAACAACTTTTCTGTATAATTATTATGCTAAATTAATGTTCTTAGCACCTTCTGTAAGTTTGATTTTCCTCAGATTTTTATACGATAGGAAAGCCCGCAAAATTCTCTTCGCATCTCGCTTTCAGTTAAGAACATAACGATAAACCTTACTTGTTCATCACTGCAAATTAAAAATCGTACGTTTTCTTCTTTTTTTATTTTTGAAGACTCACTTGCAATATCTCGACAAGGTCGTCCTCGAAAAGCGGAGTTCTCGTTGGTAGAGCCAAGCAGAGAATTCCCCGCGCTTCGTGATTTTTCACGAACAGCGCCCTCTGGCTGACGAATCTCGCAGTGGCGAGAACGTCTTGGGGTATCGCGACGCCGGACGCCTTGAAAAACTCCTTCAACGCGCCAACGGTAGCCGTGAGTAAAATTTCCGTTTCCGTCGCGCCGGTGAGACACGACATTTTCCGCAATATCTCCGTGTCTATCTCGTCCGACCACGCGACGACTTTTCTTCCGCAAGGCGATATCGTCTGCAACTGATTCGCGTGCGAGTGTCGAAGAAAAAGTTCGTCGACGATGGATCTCGATGCGCCAATCGCGATCCACGCTATCGATAGAACTTCCTTGCTCGCTTGCACGACGAGCGGCAAGTAGCAAAACAGCAACGACGTGAGTGTCTCGGGGTAGTGATGTTTCTGACTCGCCTTGAGTGCCCTCAATTCGCAAAACAATACGATCGGGGTTTTCAACGTGAACGTGACCGTGAAATACCAAATCCAGCCGATCGTCGAGTAAACGATTTCCAGTGGATTCAACGATCTCAGTAGCGCGTAAAACAACATCGAAAAAGTGATGTTGCGTTTCGCAGCTTCGCGCTGGAATATGGGCAATACTTGCGAAACGACCAATCCGTCCGGTTTCCTGTAATTCCTGTGCCAATCGAAGTTTTATTCGCGTGTTCTTCCAATATCGAACTTCGATTGTACCGAAACGAAAACGTTATTTACCTCGTCAATTCTTTGATCGTCGAGACCAGAACGATCACGAAGATCTTGAGATACTGAAAGAGCCCGACGGACTTCTTGAAAATCTCGGGCCTCTCGATGGGATCGTTGTTGCACAAGAATTCGTTCCAGTAGTTGCTGAAACTCTCGGTGAGCTTCTGGTGAAGTTTCGGCAGCGCCGAAGGCTCCGCGTACAAGTTCGTGAACGGCGAGTCGCTCTCCTGGCAAGCCCAGTTTCCGGGCGAGTATTTCAGCGGCAAAAAGTCCGCGAGCGTCAAGTGCTCTTGACGGAGAAGCAAGTGATGAGCCCTTATCAAGCAGACTTTGCTTTCCACGCCGTTGAGAAGACAATTTATCATGTGAACTTGCCACGGCGAGTGAGCGGCCGGCAGAAACTTGGAGGTAAGGTCGCTTACGAATTCCTTAACAAAGAAAATATTATTTACTCCCGATGAGACCGGGAAGACTCTACAAGCTTTAGTTCTAATTCATTAGCTCTGTTTCTTCAAAATCTCTAAAGTTTTTTAAATTCTCTCCAAGTCTCGTTTTTGGGTGGGAATGAAGCGCCATCCTCGACACCTCAAGCTCTTACGATTTTTGGAATGAATAAATTGATTAAATCAAGTCACAGTCGAAAACTTTACAATACAATAATTAAAAAATCTTTTTTGCTACTTGGGGGTAGTTAGTTAAAAGTAAATTATAGGATAAATAGTTCACCTGAATATTTGAATCAGTAATAGGACGTCCCCTATAAGAGCAGGGCGAACTGATCAGATGATTGTCCATGCAAAAGTCGGCGAGATATTTCCAAGCGTAAAGACCACATTTGCTGGTCAATGCCATTTTGAGAAAAGGTCTCGTTGACACGACGTGAGTGAGGTGAGACCGGATATTCTCACCGATAGTTTTGCCCTGTACCAGTAGCGTGTAAACGCCCTGCGATGAAATCCAAGTAAATTTAAAAAAAAAGTAAAATAGTTCGTTCTTCAATATTTTTCCAAAGTGGATTATTCACCTGATTTCGTCCATGATCGAGGATACTCGGAATGGTATTATTCTCAACGAAAACGTAACGCGGATGTCTCCATTTGACGAAACGTACCCAACATCGTCTCGACCATTTGACGACTACAAATCAAAGTAGAACATTTTCGAATCGTTCATCAGCACAGCAATTTGTTTACAATTACACAGTCGTATCGGCACGCTTCACGGTTTATTCAAAGCCAATAATTGTGCGTTTATAGTGAACATGAAAAATAGACTCGAAACAACGTAGTCAATATGAAATACGGTTCAAAAAAATTATTTGTTCTATTATCAGTAAATTATTTATTAATCTCTTCGTTTTTGCATGATTTAAAAATTGAAAACAAACAACATTTCTAACACTGCTATTGCATTTCGACATAAACTTATCCGGGGCAACCAGATGCACACTTATCGTCGCACAGAAATCTAATTACTATCTCGAATTATCTTCAGCGGCACTGTGGCTTATCTCTGCGTCACTCTCTCGCGAGGCTCAAAACGTCAAAATCAAGTATCTCTCTCGCAAAAGGAATACACGTAAAATTAAACCGATACGCATCGATTGATCGAACGACGAAACGAAAAAGCTTGAAAAAATATTTTCGCACGAAAGCCGAAGATTTACCTGCGTAGCTAATCAACAACAAGGGCACTAAAAGCGTTATCAGAACAACGGTGATTCCGACGTTGACGATAAACGTAAGACCAAACAATTGGCCCAATTGAAAGTTTGATGCCATCGAGTGTAAAAAAAAAAGGCTTCTTATGGCGTCGTAACGACCGTCGATCCGAATCGTTACTTCCGATCTTCCGGAGCACGCCGAGCGAAAATTACCGTCGCGCGATCATCGCCACGTAATCGACACTTGATAGCGAATTACTGATCGATTATTATGTAATTATTGAGTTCGCGCGTTGAGCGAAGTTGACCAGTGCACACGTGAGCGACGAACAAAACACTACTGAAGAGGCAACATCGTCGACGAGAACGATCCCGGGTCTACGGTGCGAGTTTCTCAGCGACCTATGACCCGGCGAACAAAAGAGCGAGATCGCACGCTAAACGGCGACGTCCAAGAGACGAAGAAAGCGCTCTCGCCACTTCGAGAGAAACCCCTCCCACCCGGATTTCATTCCACCCGATTGCGAATCTCTGTGAGAGCTTTTTTCTCTCTTTACACGAACGCACTCGATAAATCGCCGCGCGTATTCGAGTCGTCGTATGCGCTCGATTAACGCACATTTCGTCGAGCGCCGCTTCCGAAGTTGCGATTATGGCAATCGACGACGAGAGAGAATTGACATCGACGCGGGAAGAGATAGAGGCCTTTCTCGAATTACATGATCGGCGAACGGCCTTTGATCGTCTCCGAAATGTCTTTAATCGGCTTCGATAAACTCTATCGATTTGTTGGTCGAATCCGGCACGTTATTGGGCTTACAACGCCTCTTCGTTTTGTTGGAGCGATTTAATCGCGTGAATGTAAAGAAAAAAAAAGTTCTGGCATAAGCTTTATCGATACGATTCGATTTACGATTTGAACGTTCAAGGGAACTGGTTTCATCGCTAATTGCCGATTGATTGTAACATGTCCGTCTCTTGTTCGCGGTGCATCTCGTTACGATAACCCGAAACATTGTTTTTTTCCTTTGAATTTAAAGCGCCTCGGTCAGTGTTTAGTGGGAAGCTAACGAGAGAAATCGCGGATGGACGTTTGGCGAAAAAATATTTGATTTTATCGGGACTCGGAGAGTCGAGTTTCTTTATCAGGAAACCGCGTCGATGTGGGAATCTTCTTGACTCGGAGGCGGTAAATCCAAACTCGGCTTCGCTCGGTTCATTCAATTTTTTTCTTGTAGACTCTTGGGCAAGATTTTTGGCTGTTGGTCGTTGAAAATTTTGTTGCACTCGAATATAGTGACAACTTTTCGCAATCTCTTCTTTGATCCGTCTGAAAAGAACGATGAGAAATTCAATTGGAAGCGCCGTATTTCATCGATTACCAAATTAGACGATTTAATAAGGATAGAAAATTAATTAACACGTGACAAGTGAAAAAAAGTTTGACCCTGCCGGTTTCGGACAAAACCATAGGGCTCCAAAAAAATACAGGCTGATTTTAACGTATGCATTTTTCGAGGGCGGAATGCAATTTTTATGTACAGTAAGTTAATTATCGTTGCTATGTAAGATCGCTTTTTATTTTATGCGGATCGAAAACTCACTGTGTTCGTGTTGCAGAATTTTTCAATTATTGTGCCAACACCGATTCTCTCATCGAACCTATCGATAACATCGTCGACAGCGAAATCGGCGAGTTGTTTTCCGAGATCGGTGGACAAGCCGATGCCCAACAAAGCTATTGAGTCACCGTCGGTTTTCCGCTTAGCAACGAAGTTCGTGAATGTTTCCAACGGCCTGGAGGCGCAAACGAAGGAAAGAAAGGAAAATATAAAGGGGAAAAAAAGGTCAACGTTGGTTTTGCGGTGAAATGAGTGATAAGAGCGGCTCACGTTTCTAAAACAAGCCCGAGGTCGGCGAAAACACCGCCGTACTTCCACAGTGTCGCGATTCTCACGAGCTCGTATATAATTCTTCGAGGATCCTCATTGCCGAGGACCGATCTCATGTTTCTCGAGTACCATTCGTCGAGCGGTGTATTCGCGAAGTACGAAACGAGAGAAACGCGCCGCACGTAAACGTTGTCGTAGCTCTCGAGCTTATCGACAAATATTTCGTCGGCGAATCCTTTCGGCGTCAGATAGAGCAAAAAAATATTCATCGAAGGATTAGTCCTTGCCGCCGACTCGACGGCGCAAGCACTTCGTCGACCGAGGATCGCGTCGCTCGTTCCCCGCGCGCCGAAACACGCGGTTTCAAGAAAAAATATACATCTGTCTGGGATCAGCATAGCTTCATCTAAAAAAATTTGAAAAAATGATACAGATCGTGAGAAATTGCACAATCGATAGATCACAACTAACGAACCCCATTCGCCGGCGCCGAGTTCCAGGATCCCGTTGGATCGCAGAAAATAGCAGGAAACGTTGCTCGGCCACAGAAGCGGAGCAGCCAAGTTCGTGAATATTTCTCGCTCGAATAACGCACCGAACGCAACGAGCATCAATGCAATTATAGACAATATAGCGAATAGTTTGACGTTTCGCATAGCCCGTTGGTTAGGATAACCAAATTGATGCTTATCGCTTGCTGTTTGTTCATTCGCAGAAACGACGTTCAATTACTTAAATTACAAATGTTCGGCGAAATTTTAATATCTCACAGTGGTTGATTCATTTACGCTGGATTTTTTTCCATTACTGTGAAGAGTTTCGTCGAGGCGCGTCGCATTTATCCAAATAGTTGAAATCAACGCACTGGCTTCCCGGAACTGACGATCGTGATGAGAAAGTCGCGACTTTGCAACACGCAGCAATCACTTCGTGCCCAAATTTTTTTATTAAGTTTTCACATAAAAATGTACTATATACAAATTTTTTTTTTCACGTCTTTTTCGGTGGTTTGAGAGGTTCGAGTTCGTATTTATAATACAATGTCTTGTGAGCTGGTGATTTTTAACAATGGCTAATTTCATTGCCACAAATGTCTCGTACGAGACACGGTTCGATCCTTAATAGTACGCAGTCAAAAATGACAAACTAGCATTAAAAGACAATCACCGCAAGATGCGAATTATTCATTCGCGCCCGAGAACACTATGCTTCTTTGGTTGTTTTATCGAACAAAATTTCTCGCGTTCGTTTCATTTTCATTTTTTTTTCCTCGCGCGCGAACACAATTATTGAGATTTACTTTTCATCGTCGCCTAAAAAATGTGAATAAGATATGACATGATATGATTCGTATGAATTGCTCATTCATAAATATATGAATATCTACCTTTTTTTTTGCTCGTTCTCTTAGAGAATTAATCAAACTTTGGCAATTAGTTAAAAGAACGGTACAGTTGCGACACGACGAACCGTTGTGTTTATGATATCTATCTACGACTCTGCTTATCATCGTCTCGAAAGACCGAGTATCGTTCACATGCTCTTCGTCCGAATCTTCCTATTTTCTTCACTCTTCGCGCGCTTGCATTTCTTTCACAAAGTTTTCCCCTTTGTACAATATCATCATCTATAAAAATTCACCGTCAGGCCAGCTGACGTTGCTTCTGTCTCTTCTCTTTTTATTCCTTCTTTTTCTATGTTCCACGATCACTTTGCGTCTCTCCGATCAAAAAGTCTCGCCGCAATTGTTGTAAACCTTTGGACAATATTTGCTCGCGACAATGGCGTACGGCACTTGGCTACCTACTCTAACACTCATTGAGCTGCTAAGCTTATTCCATACGTGTATGGCACGTGAATTCTTGATAGTTTTCATTGTCTCGTTCGATTTCTCGATCTCGAAATACTGCTTCCACTTCTTGTAGTATATTGGATAAAACGCCGATGGTGGGAAAACCGTGAAACCGTGACATCGCGATTCCGTCATGTCGATTGCCTGCGAATTTTTTCGGGGAAAAGAAGAACTTTTGTATTTACTCGAGCCATCGGAAACCGAACCGGTGTCGTGGCAAGCAAAAAATAATCGGTGACGATCGATGATTCTTACGTATTTGGTGGCACATAATTTTTGAAGAGTCCTCGTTATAACTCCTGGCCCATTGTTGCCCCACACGTCGCCGCGAAAGTTTCTCTTCAAATCGCGAAGACACGCGTCGGCTAATTGTCGACCGAGTCCTGTGGCACCGAATCCTAATACACCCGCTGCGACGTCCTCCCAATCCTCCGCACCGGCGAAATTCATCAGATCGTCCAGTGACCTGAGAAAAAGCGAATTAACCGAACTTTCAACAAGAGGCTCGAACGACGGAACATTAACTCGCTTCGTGCTTTATTACTCAACGTTAAACATTAGATTTTGGATATCGTCGGGTAAAAAAACTCGTAAATACGGACATAAGTCAGTCTTATCTGCTCGTCTGTTTCTTTTTCACTATGTTATGAAAGACGTTTTGTTTTCCTGAAAATACTTTGGGAATTTCATGCCAAAGGATTTGAAATGTTCCGAAACATCAAAAAAACGCACTTAGGAAAAATTTTCCGCGGATTTTGTTTTTCGAAGGAGTAAGATGTAATTTCGTACGCAAGTCGAATTAATACCGAAACAAACGCTATGAATATTTAAAAATGTCAATAAATAGTATGTGCGTGCTTCCACTTGCGCACATTTGAAGCAATAAAGCCGAAACTTCGAACACGAATTTAGTGATCATTAAGGGTGTTCCGTCACGCAACTTCGACCGTCATCGACAAAGCGAGTCATAAGTTATGAATACTCTCGTTCTTGATACTTTTCCCACAATCGTTCGTGCTTACTGTCACTTCCGCATTCGCGATGAGTCGGGTTAGGGTTGTTCTCGGACTCGGTTAATAATTATCAAAATATTTATTTTATGTCTACGAGTTTTGATATTTGTAGTCTACAATTTTACGGATAGAATAAGAAACTCAAAATTGCTTATTATTTTTTATACATTCAGCTAAAGATTTGTAGACAAACGGATTATTACTGTTCCGTGATGGACATTGTTGTTTTTTTCTCACACTTGTAATTTAATTGAGTCATAGAAAAGTATTAATGCACATTTGCGCAGTTTCTCATTTTCAAACAATAGTAAATTAGTTTGAGATGTTTTTGATAAAGAAACTTCGTGAGCGGTTTTTAAAACAAAACAAGGAAGCGATGTACGAGTCTAATTTCCATTTGTCATTATTTCACATAGTAGTCGACTCGGAAAATCGTTTTATATCTCATTTCCTCCCGCACGCGAATGAATTGAAGATATTGAAAATATTTCATACTAACGTGGTAACGACAACGTCGAGATCCAAATAGATTCCACCGAATTTCCACAGTGTCAAGTATCTGAGTATATCGGACATGTGACTTCTCGGCCATCGGCTCGTTCTTAGTACACCGCTCGCGTACCAATCCTCGAGCGGCGTGTTCCTCACGTAATCGTCCATGAATATCCTTCGTATCCTTATGTTATCGTAGGTCTTCAATTGCTTGACGATTTGCGCCGAGGCGTTCGATAATTTCGCCGGGCTCAGGATCAACAGATAAATCGTCATTCTTGGATTCATTATCGCCGCCGACTCGACGGCGCAAGCTTGGCGAGCCGTTAATGTTATACCCTCGTCACTGAAGCACGATGTCTCGTGAAAGAATATACTTCTTCCTGGTATCGGCATATCACTCTCTGAAAAAAAAAAGATTTAAATGCATTTCTCCCACGATGTAATTCTTTGAATACTATTAATATAGTTCTTTCAAAGTATACATTTTCAATGCGGCATTCGTTCGATAGCAGTTCGTTTGACGATTGCTAAAGACTGCAATTTAAACTCTACTTCAAATTCTTACGGATATGACCAATAACGAATTTCTTTTTTCTGTATTGCGGCTAAGGAAAGATTCTACTGTCGTTTTCGTCGATAATAACTTCTTTAACATTAATCGAAAATGAAAAAAATCGTGTGTTTTTAAAGATTTTCCAACTAATGATTCCTAAAAGCGTTTGCTGGATGCTTCTGTATATTCGGTGATCAAGGAGTATGTACTGTTTTTCTGATAACGAATTAACAGTTAAGAGTTAAGAGAGAGTCTAGATTAATTTCCATTGATTCTAAGTAATGTCATAAAAAATGGCCGGCTTCAATGCCATTGATATAGCAAGAAAGTGTTATCGTCTACGGTACAAAGTACGGTTCTCAGAGAAGAGTTCTTCCTAAAAGTCATAAAAAGATCGGTAATAACAGCAAGATGTGATAACCTTATCCTCCGGCGGCTCTCATAACTACCACGTTTTCCTAGTGAGAGCCGGAAATCGACAGTAAGAAATTATACGAATGAACTAAAATGAAATATGGTGCCAAGATAGTTAGCATATTGTTCTTCTCTTTTTTTTTGTCACAGTCTTTTTGTCACTGTCCCAGGACTGTTCGCAGGGCAGTTCGTTTGTCGGTTTTTGGCTTCCTCAAGATGCTTAGAGACAAGGCTGAAATGCCGGACGATTGTACGCCAAGTTCAATGTCAAACCTCGTCTGATAGTAGTTCTTTAGTCGACAACTTTCTGTTCAAAAACTTCTAACTGCCATCAAATTTGAATCACCAAAAGGATTTGAGTTAGATTCAATCCTAAGACTTGTTTAATAAAAACGTATGCTTGGACCAAATTTCAGCCTGACAACTCGATTTTTTCTAAAAATGATTTGTCGACGTTGTGGAACATCCTTTACATGAATCGAACGAATTTTTTTGTTCCGAAACAAAGCTTCTCGAGGAAGTAAAATTGGGATGAAAATCCGGAGTACTGAATTATTCAACAAGGGTCGAAGGTTGGCGATCGCGGCGAGTGTTAGGTTTGCGGCGGAGTGAAGCGAGTCAATTCAATATTCTCGTGAAATCATTCACTTTCGTCTCGCAAACCCAGCACAGAAGCGTCGCTTTTTAATGTAATTTTGTAAACAATTTTTTCCTAAGTAATTTCTTAGTAACATTTTGAAATGACTACAATGCAAAATTAATGTTCTTAGCACTTCCTATATGGTCAACTTTTCAATGTTTTTCATTCCGTCGAGAAGTGTATAAAAAAATTGTTCTGAATCTGGCTTTCGGCCGCAATACTAACGGTACACACCCTCCTCGAAGTCCATACAAGCGCAAAAGTGAACGTGAAACATCTGTAAGGTCATTGCGTCTCACGACGGAGAGTAATGAAAACACGTACAAGGCTTCACTCTAGTTCGGTCGCGAGAGAATTGCACACCAGCATCGAAGTCAATGATGCGTGCAGCTCGGGCGCGGGCTGCGATATTACGTGCGCGTGCTGCAAATGACCACGTTGTCTCGCAGACCCCCCTCGTATCGTTTCCGAATGCGTTCGAACCGCGAAAAGAAATTATGTATATCATTTCATGTGAAAAGAGAAGGAAGAAAAAGTACGGGGCGTAACATTATGCGGGAAACTCGTGCATCACGCAAGGTGCGCGCGCGCTCGATGTAGTCGCATTGCATTTCTCGATGAAAAATTAAGCGATCTATAATACCGTTCTGCCGTTCTCGCACACGATACCCCACGGCAGTGTCTCTCATGCCGCGAGGCGAGCGATCCTCGCGAGGGTTTACCTCTTCTCCGAAAGGGCGGGGAGACAACTCTCGAGGGGACGAGGAACAATAGCGAATGCAACAATGAACGCGAGACACGTGGATATCTAGGAATATTCGCAACAACGCGAAATCAATAATCACTGTCGCTGTGCGCAGTACAGCACAAGCGACAATAAAACAATAAATAAAAATACAACGAAATTGATATCGAATTCATCGAATTTTCCACATTTTCAGTCTTGGAATCGGCGCAATAACAAATCAGCGAACAAATTTGTTGTACAGAAAAAAATTCCCATGAAAAAAAATTACACACATTCGGTTAGTCGAATTCTAGGCAAAGATTCTTATGTAATCATAATATTTTTTCCAACTGACCCGACTGACGTTTGCGCAAGTTGCCGGAGTAAAAATTTTCGACGCCAAGTTTCGTCGACGGCTCCATGTAACAGGCGATATCGTAATCGTTGGAAAAGCCGAGATACGGCGCTACCCTCATGGTGAGATCGTGGCTCGTCATGAAAACAAACACGAAGAGGACAGTCGCGCAAGCGAAGCC